>CM018047.1:7086072-9593953 GCA_008638375.1 Nyssa sinensis
ATGCCAACAACTTCACCGGTGACATACCCGCCGCAATCGGGCAGTTCTCGGAGCTTAAAACTCTTCATCTTTATGTAAACTACTTTAACGGCTCTGTTCCTCCCGAAATCGGCGACTTGTCAAATCTTGAATTCCTGAGAATGGCCTACAATCAATTCACGCCGTGGAAAATGCCGTCGAGTTTTGGTCAGTTGAAGAAACTTAAAGTAATGTGGATGTCACAAACGAATTTGGTCGACGAACTGCCGGAAACAATGGCGAATATGACTGCACTCGAGAACTTGGACTTGTCGAACAATAACTTGACCGGAAACATCCCCAGTGGTTTGTTCTTGTTGAAGAACTTAACTACATTACTTTTATACAAAAATATGTTGTCGGGGGGAATTCCAAGAAAGGTTGAAGCTTCGAATTTCGACGTGATCGATTTATCGGATAACAAATTGACCGGGACAATCCCGGATGATTTCGGGAAACTGACAAAATTAACGGGTTTGGCCTTGTTTCTCAATCAATTGTCCGGCGAAGTTCCGCCCACCATCGGCAGAATTTCGACATTGAAAGCATTTAAGTTGTTCAACAACAATCTTTCTGGCGAACTGCCGCCGGACCTTGGGCGATACTCAATGCTCGAGAGCTTCGAAGTCTCGTCCAATCTGTTTACAGGCCGATTGCCGGAGCACTTGTGCGCTAATGGCGTCTTGGTAGATGTCGTAGCTCACGGAAACAATCTTACCGGAGATTTACCAAATTCGCTTGGTAATTGTAAGAGTTTGTCATCTGTTCGGGTTCGTGGGAATCGATTGTCCGGCAACATTCCGACTGGTTTGTGGACATCAGTCAATTTGACAGAGTTGATGATTAACGACAATTCCTTCACCGGTCAGCTTCCTGATAACGTGGCAACAAATTTATTAAAGCTCGTGATCAGTAACAACCAGTTTTCCGGTGAAATTCCTGCTGGGATTTCATCATGGAGGAATTTGATGGTGTTCAATGCAAGCAACAACCACTTTAACGGTAAAATTCCGCAAGAGTTAACAGCTCTTCCACTTCTGATAACACTCTTGCTCGACGGGAATCACCTTTCCGGGAATTTTCCTTCAGAAATAGTTTCATGGAGGTCTCTGAATAATTTAAACCTCAGCGGAAACAGACTTTCTGGGAAAATTCCGGCCGGAATTGGTGCTTTGCCTCTCAACCGTTTGGACCTTTCTGGAAATGATTTCTCCGGTCAAATTCCCCCTCAAATCGGCCTTTTAAGTCTAAGTGTACTCAATTTCTCTTCCAATCATCTCACCGGGAGAATTCCAGTTGAGTTTGAAAAGGCAATTTTTGGCAGCAGCTTCTTGAACAACCCTGGTCTTTGTGCAAGTGACCCATCACTAGGCATTGATGTTTGCAATTCAAGACCACGAAAATTAAAGAAAATTTCATCAGAGCTTTTGATTATGCTTACAAGTATAGCAGCAATTTTGTTTGTATCGATCATATTATTTGTGCTGTTCATGATAAAAAATTATGGAAGGAGGAAGATTGGACTGGATTTGACATGGAAGCTCACTCAATTTCAGAAATTGAATTTCACAGAATCAAACATTTTGGCAGGTTTGATAGAAAGTAATGTGATGGGAAGTGGTGGGTCAGGGAAAGTATATCGTGTTGCCTTAAATGATTTGGGTGAATGTGTTGCTGTGAAGAAGATTTGGAACAACAGAAAGCTAAACGAAAAGCTTGAGAAGGAATTTCAAGCAGAAGTTGAGATACTGGGCTTGATTCGACATGCCAACATAGTGAAACTGTTGTGCTGTATGTCAAGTGAGAACTCAAAACTACTGGTATACGAGTTTTTGGAAAATTGCAGCTTGGATCGATGGCTCCATGGAAGGAAGAAGCGGACAGACATCTCAGGCATCTCCGGTTCAGTTCACCGTGTTGTCCTGGATTGGCCTAAGAGGTTGCAGATTGCGGTGGGTGCTGCCCAGGGACTCTGCTACATGCACCATGATTGTTCACCTGCGATAATCCATCGCGACGTGAAATCAAGCAACATCCTGTTGGATTCTGAGTTCAATGCGAAAATTGCAGATTTTGGTCTAGCCAAGATGTTGATCAAGCATGGAGAGCCTAATTCAATGTCCGCTGTGGCTGGCTCTTTTGGGTACATTGCTCCAGGTATGTGAGATTCAAAACTTGTTCACAAATTTTTTTCTTTTAACAGTCACATCCATTATTTGTGTTATTAACTATATGAATTGAATTTCAGAGTATGCTCATACGAGAAGGGTGAACGAAAAGATTGATGTATATAGCTTTGGGGTGGTTCTTTTAGAACTGGTGACTGGTAGAGAAGCTAACTATGGAGATGAAAACACTTGCCTGGCTGAATGGGTATGGCGTCACATTCAAGAAGACAACCCCATAGTTGATGCCCTTGATGCAGAGATCAAAGAACCTTGTTACTTGGACGAAATGAGCAGGATTTTCAGGCTTGGGATTTCATGTACTGGCACACTGCCTTCGACTAGGCCTACCATGAAACAGGTTTTGCAAATCTTGCACCGATGCAATCACTCACTGGGATTTGAACAGAGGAATGGTGGAAGTGAATATGCTGCTGTTCCCCTCCTCAACAATTCTAAGCACAGGAGTATACTTTATTATGGCAATGGCAGTTTGGCATCAAGCGTATGACTTCACATAAGGTGATCAGTGATTTAGGGGAAACAAGAGTTACAAGACCATGGTCTGGGAACGAATTAGTGCTAGTCCAGTTAGCCACCCATGACGTCCCCACTGGTCATGGATTCAAGTCCTACTCACCCCCAAGAGGAGCCATGGACTGGGCTGGATTTGTCTGTCCCAAGCCCAGATTACTGTGATTCTATGATAGGTATTGTTGGAATTTGTAATGTATGTTAAGTAATGCCATCGCTGAAATAAAAAATAAAGAAGACCATGATCTGGAAAAACTCTTTCAGGCATTTTGTGTTTTATATATATATATATATATATATATATATATATATATATATATGGGACAGAATGTAAATAAAAAAATGGGTCCTTCAAGAAATTAATTGAGCAATATTACTTTAAGTTTTTCAATTTATACAGCATATCATACGTCTAAAATGACAAGTACATGATGTCATTTAAGAAATAGAGACTGCTGGATAGCTACTCAGACAATGGGCTTATTATGCTAACTTTCTTTAAATTTTCTAATACAAGAAAAAAATGGCCAGTTTCATGTTTGGTGTCCGGCACTCCCAAAAAAACACAAGAATTTGTTTATTGAATTTATTGAATTTGTTTATTCTCAGTTTGGTGAACAAAAATTTGGTACAATTTAAAACCCACAAAAAGAAAAATAAAAATGCCATTAATGATAATTTTAGGCTGGTTTAAAACTGAGTTTAAACCACTTTGTAAGCATGAAGGGTTAGTCACTTAGTCCAGACTAGGTCTTGTAATGCCCAATTGGTTTCAAGGCTAAACTTAAACCTTGCAATTTAGAAAGTTTCACATGTAGACACAAGAATCATTCAGAATAGAACACTCTAAGCCCAGGTGGAGGATTGAAATAATTAAATTTCTGAATGATTTCCATCTTACATTGGGGCATGTAGGAATTCTGCAGAGCAAAATCACAGGATTGATGACCAAATTTGAGTGAAATCAGTGAAAGACGAGAGCTATCCCACAAGTTCTGCGCGAGTTGGAATTACAGGCACAAGAAAATTCCCAAATGGAGAATCAAAGATTCTGAAATTTCAAGTGCAACCCTCTTGCTGTGCTTGTGCTACTGCATAATTCTTAGCATGTTGAATCCTTTGATGGATTCCACTAGTTTGAGCTGCATATCCACGTTACATAATAAGAAACTAGGTTTAAGATTTTTAAAAATAAAATAAAAAATACAAGGACACAGCTGAGGAGAAAATACATACTGTGGATCTATTTATTGATGTTGCAACAGCATCTTTCTTTTCAGCTGGTGAAGAGGCATTCCTGCAATGACAAGAGTTGTATGTGCATATTAAATATTACATTCAACAAACAGGACGTGAATTACCTTAAAGAAATTGTACCACTTGCAATGCCCATCATATTTGTTTATAAGTTGGAACAGGAAACTTGTTTGTTAAAATATCATTCGGTTGCTGCTAGAACTCAACTAGTGTTACAAATAGCTTTGCTTTAAACTTCAGACAAAATTAATATTTTTAAGTTTTATTAAGCTATAACTAGAGTGAAAATAGTTTGAGATATATTACGGAAATGAAGAGGGCAGACAGTCAATTATTGAGAAAAAAATGAAAAATGGTAGCCGGGGATATGAAATGAATTTTCATAGATTCAAAACCCTAAACAAACCAAATATTACAATTTACAGGTAAAAGGGGTCCGTGTGGAGGTAAATTAAAAAATAGCAGTGTAATATAAGCTACTGCAAGATAATCTTGCAATCAGTATCAAATTAAAAGCACGAAAAGAATTCATGATACTCATGCCACAAAATTTTCTTTTCACAAAACTTCAATGACCCTAAAACAATTATATACAAGCGTTAATGACTCTGTTGTCCATTAAAAGGAAAAGAAGGAAAGAGAGGTTTTTTTTTTTTTTTTTGGTGTGGGTGGTTTTGGGGGGGGCTCGTGACTTCTTAAAATCGGTTAGGAGAAGTGTTATCACTAATCTCTATTGCCTTGTGAATTTTTTATTTAGATTGCACCATATCAAATGTGATACATTTCAATCCAAATTGTCAAATCTGGCAATATATATAATCTCTTCTTTTTTATTTTTTTTATAATTCTCATCTTATATGTTAAAACCTTAAGATTTGTGGATTAGGGAGAAAAAAAAAAGAAGGTAAAAGCACAAATAGCCCCAATGGAAATAAGAAACATTTGATACCGTGCTTAATATAGGTTAGTTCTAATAGCTTTTGCTCAGCCTCTCGGCTTGCTTGTGGGGTGGAACACTGCATATATCTAACCCAGCCCACAATAGCAGGTATGTCCTTAGCAAGAGTATCCTTTTTTTTTTGGCCCAGATTTCATGCAGTTATTGTTCTTGTCCTCACTAAATTCAACAAGGAATATCTTCTGGTCATATGATTTGCCTTTTATCTAATAGCTTTTGCTAATGTACATAGAAAACTAGTGCACTACTGCACACTGAAGATCCAACCCCACATCACCGTAAGAATAAAACCTCTATCGCATTCGGGATGAACTTGATTAACAGAAAATTCTTGAAATGATAAGTTTTGGATATTTGATCATGGACTTGCAAGCACCATAAACAAATATGCTCTGCTCTACATTAGCCCCTATTCCCGGATAATTCTACAACTCTACCATACACCAAATTTAACACCCTTTAACAAAAACGCATTCTTCCATCATCAACAAAAACAAAAGAAAGATCCACATGTACACGGGTATAGTATGTATATCAGTATAAGTGCGTATGTATATTCACCAGAATGATATTGATAATATTACACGAAGAATTAAGAACTCATAACAAATCAAGTATTGAAATACAATTAAAGCAAAATTTATCGCAAGATCATTGTTGAAAAGCACCAATAAACAAAAAAAAAAAATCGTATTACTACAAATTAATATGGATAAAGAATGAGTTTTTAGTAGAGAATGAAGGAGTCTAGGGATTGATTACTTGCGACGCGGTGGACGATCGATTTTCCTTGTGTTCAATTCAGGCACCATTTTCGCGTTTTTGCTTCAAATGTGTCTAAACAAAGCCCTAAAAGCAGAAGGGCGAAGGAGAAAGATGGAAAGTTGTGTTTTCCTTCATTAGAGATATAAACAATTATCCCTGGTGCATGTGATTTCATTTATGTGAATTTCTATATATGTAAGACCTAGTTAATTTGGAAGAGGGCAAGACTCGGTCCCATATTTGTGGGAAGATTTAGAGGTTGTCATCCGACGTGATGATAAGGTCTCCTCCGCCCAGAATAGTGGCACTGCTTCAAGTTTTGGGAATTAGGCTCTACAAAATGCAAGCAAGGCTTTCTACCTAGCTCACTATCTCATTGTGGTGTTTATAGTCAAATAGAATTAATGAATTTCACCAAAAAAGAAAAGAAAAGAAAAGAATAATAGCATTACCTTTTGTCGGAATAAATCCATTTGACATTTGTTGAACTTGTGAAAAAATATTTGAATCTCAACTTAATAAAATATTATTCCAATTAATTGAGGTCGGCTATCTCAATTATATCTCAGCCATTCATTTGGACCAATCATGTTAATTACTCCCTTGGCGATTAGGTCCAAGCCCAATCACTGCAGATCCAATGGTTTGTTATGCTTTTATGTCCAATACACTTCATGGCCCAGGAGAGAGAGAGATTATAATTGTGTTGCAGAAAAAACATAGATTTAGTTAAGCATCATGAGATAGATTCTACCATATATAATAGTTGTGTTTTTTGGGATGCCAAAACCCAACTCTGTGATTATTCCTTTCTTTTTTTTATTAGTACTAATGCTTTGATGCATTCTTAAGTCGCACACTTGAGATAATTTTTAAACTAATCACTTTTGAGGAGCTTTGCAATGATTCTCTCTCACACACCCACCATTGTTACCATTTTATATTTCTTAATTATTACTTTAATTTGATTAGACAGAAGTCAAATGATCATGAGAAATCTATGATCTCCCGAGATTTCTTTTAGCGGGGGGATATTAGCATTTTATCATTACTGTAATGTTAATATATATATATATATATATATTTTGATTTAAATACACTTGCACTCCTTGTTGTCCAGACCAATTTCATTTTATCACATGCAATTCAATATGTTATAATTAATTTTTTTATCATCGTTATTGAAGTAATAAATATGACAATTTTAGTGAAAAATGTATCTTTTTTGTTTGAAGATAAAAATTTTACCCTTTATTCTCTTGTATTTAGGTCCCCATCACACTTCAATGCACCATTTATTTTCACACAAATCCTAATAATATTACTTTATTCACAATTTCACGACAATTAAGTTTCACATTTACCTATATATATATTTATTTATTTATTATAAATGAAGGGTATGATGGGACAGTCTTTGTGGTTATTAAGTTCAGTGTATTCCAAGCAACAATAGAGATTATGGCCTCTTGCCCACTAACACAGATTAAATTAGATTGGAGTTAAAAGAGCCTTTGTACAATAACTTAATCTCAAATTAATCTCATAAGTGAATTAATTGGGACTAGCACACTTGATAAAGGTTATTAATTTAAGTTTTATTTTTTTTATTAAGAGAATGTAAGAATTATTTTCATCCAATAATGATTTGAGTTGATTTATTTATTATAAGTTCATATTTGAAAGACTCGTGTTATTATTATAATGTGTTATTATGCTATTATATAATACATTACAGACATGGGTGCTGCAAATTTTCATTGTTATGCTTGGGCCTAGTAGTGACTTTGTGGATGGGATCTCCAGATTCAACATATATGATGTTGTTAGGGACTCTTTGGAATCACACTCTCTCTCTCTCACTCTCTCTCTCTCTATCTATATATATATATATATATATATTCAATATTGAAGATCTAAGACTCCAAAGTGATTTGATCCGCAAATCCATCCAAATCTGATACCCATCATTTCAAAAATTTTAGTGGAATATGGCTACATGATACTGGAAAATCATTTCTCTTGATCCAGTTTTCCAATCATCAACATAAGATCATTTTCGTGTGCTCAATGGTGGTTCAAAAAAGTTGTCCTCACCCTCCCCTTTCTTTTTCTTTCATATTTGACTCTATTCCAATCTTACAAGCTATAATTGTCATATTTCTATGTTTCAAATGTATGAGGATTTTTTTTTTTTAAAGCTTAGCTAATTACTGAGATGATAATATTAAATCCTTACTAACCCATCTCCCGTTATCCTACCGGATCTTAAATTCTATTCTCCTTTTTAGGAATGAGAGAAAAATTGAGTACGTAAATTTGCTTTGTAGTTAACTTTCATTTATATAATTAAGTAATTAAGAATAATACAAAAATACATTTTTTAAGATGCTTAATGATTAACAAATTAATAAAATCAAGTATATAGACTTGAGAAATAATCTTTGAAATAAAATAATTAAAATATTTAATTAAGTTAATAGATTAAACTATAGGATTTATTAGAGTTTTTCTTTAAAACCTTGGACTAAAAGAGAAATTCTTTTTCCCGATAACGAGAACGAATCTCTTTTATCTGTACTTTACAATTTTGGGATCAATACTTATTCTAATCTACCTTTCTCATATAAACATTTTTTTCTATTCCTTAAGTTATTTTAAATTGATAAAAAATAGAGAATAAATTAAAAATTAAACTAACGTCAATTGCATGGATATAGAAACTTGCACCAGTCAGAAAGAAAATAACATAAATATAAGAATACATATGAAATGATGAAACAAAGGATTATTGACTATTTTGCTTTTCGATAGGGTCTGAGTACATTACAACTATGACATGATCAATGTGAGCTTGCATGATGAAAATCATGGGCATCGACCACAAAGTCTGTAGGCTATCAATGGTTAATTGCCCAACCAGGGCAAAAGCCACATCTGAAAATGAATTGGGATTGGACTTAAAAAAAGATTCCAAAAGTTTTGGTCTTACTTTTGATATTTTGCATTAATTAAGGAATCCCATTTCATAAAATATGTTTACTTTGTGAAGGAAGCACCATGTTTGACTCCCTCACATGATCCAAACTTGGCAAATCCTCTGATTCCACATGGCAATATATTTTGTCACATGGATCCCCACTAGCCCTTTTCAAATTATATTACATTGCACCATTTCATCCGACAATTAGTGGGTCAAGCCCAATGGTTGAAAGAATTCCAAGCTTTACACACACACACACACACATATATATATATATAGACTTGGAAGAAATGCAATGTGGATCTTTACATGTCAGTAAAAGGAGGGTGGATAGAGGCCAAGTTGGCCATGGGCAACCCAGTCAGCAAACACTTGAGAATGAGCTAAAAAAGGGAAAAGCTAGGCTGGTGGTGGTGTTGACATTGCCTAAATAGGTATATAGGAATAGGACTGAGACTCAGAAATGTATCACAGCCGTGTGCACAAATGCTCCCCACGTGGGATATGGCATGCGTGTGGGTCACTACCAAGTGGTAGTGTTTTTGTTGATCTTTAATTTACTAATATCACAGTTTCTAACAAGCACACTCAAAACTCACGAAGTTTACAAGCAAAGAAAGAAATAGGATGATCAGTCCCATACACAAAGTACATTCAAATAATGGCTATATAATTCATACATATAAATATATATATATATATATAAAGATATATACACACGTGTGTGTATACAAAGGTAGCGCCCGTACCCCCTTGGTGTGTTGTATATGTTTGTTTAAGATGATGATCTATTTTCTAGATGATAACAAGTTCTTCTATGCATTTGCTTTTTTGATGTGTCGGATGTGGAGGTGAGCTGTCCGTGTGAGACAAGTAGCTGGATTTGCATACACCATTCTGCAACACCATCTCACATTCCACATGCGTATATTTTTTCTTTCAACCCGCTTTCCAATTTTCTTGACAACAGTTTTCCTTACTAGACTTCTCACTGTGTATGCATGTCTACATACATATACATACATAATTACACACACACACACACATATATATATTTGCCTATCTGAATTTACTCCTCATTTTGTGAGTCTAAAAATACAAACTTCTTTTTCATAATTTTTTTCTAACTATCTTAAATGCATTTCATAATATTTACTATTTAATTATTTAAGAGAAGACATGTAATATGCATCTAAAATCATATTAAGATAAAATGAAAAAAAGAAATGTAATGGAAAAAATCTTAATTTTTTTTTTGGATAATCAAATAGAACAAGGGTCGAACTTAAGACTTTAGGAAAGAAAGTCCTTTGATTGCATACTCACACCCACTCAATCAAATCATGATATGAGTATTTATAAGTTGAGATTCATATATAGTTAAAGTGAGAAATGAGCCAAGACTTAAGACAAGCTCAAGCAATTAATTAAAGGTGACTGTTAACTTTCTAATGCCCATAGAAAAGAGAAAGCATGCCCTATTTATAAAACATTCAGCCTGCCCTATTATTACATTAGTATATTACATGCGTGTAACGATTATAATTTTAATAATACAATAAATTATAGATATATATATATATATCATAAAATATAAAAATTATATATCACAGATCACATAAAATAATTTCTCTCAACTTAGAGTTTAGTGCACAGTATTCATGCCTTTTTAATTTAGAGAGCCTTTGGCAAAAGGCAAGAGTCCTAAAAGCAATATGATTTGTGAAAAAGAGATTTGATGAAAAGTGCTTCTGATTCCTTCTTCATTTATCTTGTGGGGGTGTTGCCACTTGTCATCATAACATTCATGATTTTTAAAAAAATCATTTTATTTTATTAATGCAAAATTCTAAAAAAAATCAATCAAAACAAATCTAATTGTTAACATTATTTTTTATAAATTATATATTTTTAAGGCTCAAATTAAAGTTCTTATAGTAATGTTTTCCAATCTATTCTATTGTTTGTTGGGGGATGTTTGAAATCTTAATTCATCTAAAATTCACTAGCACAAAGCATCAATGGGTATCAATATTATATTCAAGCTTGGAACAAAAGTCAACCCAATATATATGTTTAAATAATATTTTTTTTATATATTATCTAGTAAATTATGTTACAAATAATGCAAAATGGACCCCATACACCACAGTTGGGGAATGAAGTTTTAATTGATTCCATCATATATTATACTATTTTTTATTTTTAAATTTATTCATCCTCCAACAATCTGAATTATTTTGAGAGAGAGGGAGAAAAACAAAAAGTCAACAACTCAAAACAATTTTTTTAATCAAAATTCGACAACTAGTCACGTGAAATTATAAAACTCATATTCGATTGAAATGCTCAAATCAAATTAACAATGAATTCAGGATAAAAAAAAAAAAAAAAAGGTTCCATAATTAAACTAAGTCAAAAAAATAAAAAATAAAAATGATAAATTATGGCTTTATTGATATTTGTTCCTAATTTGGGCAAAGACTGGACAGGAGATCGAAATTATTCATCAACGAATATTTTTTTTTGAAAAAAATAAATTAAATGACACCATTTTAGTCATTAATTATCATCCTAGGTTTCTTTGTTATCTAATATATAGTGTTGAAAAAAGTTAATTTGGCTATGATCATATTTGTATATATTTAACTCTTTATTTTTAATGAGAGTACTATTGACCATTTTGCGTTTTATAGTTAGGGAAATAAATTTTTCTGTCCTTTTTTTTTTTCCTCACAGAACAATATTCTGTTATTAGCTGTTACTTTAGCATCATGGTTAGTCTTGAATTTAGGTTTGTGGTACAACCCCCATTAATAGACTCTTCAAACTATAAGTTGAATGCCTTTTGTGAAGCAAAGTTTTGCCTTCTACCTCATCTTATATATATGTGACTATATACACATAAATTATATGTATGTGTATGAGTTATGCTATGTTATGCTATGACTAATTTTATGTATATGCCAGTTGAGCAACAATAATTATATATTTTCCACTTTGGATATGAGTTTTTTTGGCTTAGCTCAATTTTTTTTTTTTTTTTTTGTGATATGTAAATGTATATTAAGATGCTGCTAGAGGGGGCAGACCCGAATACAAAACAATGTCTTATTAAAACTACAATCTCATGTTCTCCAAAACGTTTCTTGGTTTAGTTCATGAAAATGGATTGTCATATCTAATGGTAATGGTAACTCCAAGGGATAGCTCGGTCGGAGAGGCTAGAGGAATAAGTGCTTATAGAGTTGCAGCCTTGTAGGTATTTGATTCAATACTCTACTAGTGGTCTTAGGGCCATCCTCTTGCATAGGTGGAAAGGTTTGGAGAGCTCCAGATTTACAATCCAGCCACGTGCCAAAGGGCTCGTTGGTAGGGTCAGTTCTTGGGTTACTCCAAAAAATTGGAAAAAACATAAAAATATGTTCTTGCGGTTCCATGTTAAATGCTCTAACGTTGTGTTTGGCACCATGGAATTAGGGTTTGGGAATTGAAATTGATTGGAATCAGAAGGAAGTTAGTTTAAAATTTAAGTTAATTTGCCTTTAATTCAAACCAATTTAAATGTCAAGGCTCCAATTTTACAATGCCAAACATAGCAATAGGAAAATTGTAGAATCCAAGGGTAATCGATTTGGGTATGGCATTAGCATGTTTTATTTCATATTATTTTTTATTTTTAAGATTAAAACTGCTTTTCTGAAGAAGATAAAAGACAGAGAAATCAAGATAGTTCTCAGAAAATCAACAAAAAACAACGAGATGTGCCTGTGTAATGTGCAACACAGGTGCTTTTATGAGCTGTTGTTAAATTTTGGTCAACATCCCACCTACCCACCGACCACACAAAAAGCTCTTTCATTTGTTGATTGTGGAATGCTAATCTCGTTTGGGAATACAAATCTTTCCAGGCAAGCCCTGTTCTTTCTAAGTGGAATTAATGTGAAATGTGATTTCTTGAGAGAATTAATGGAGGAAGTGCTGTCTTTTCTCAAGATCAAACTGAAAAACCACTGCCCCTTTAAAGGATTATTGTCATTCCCTGAGCCATATCTCGTTCACATTGGAAAGGAACTGGCTTCAAATCCAAACTATAGTGTGAGAGCTCCTTTGGTCAGTCAGCCTACAACTCATTTAGCTTCTTGTTGGTTCTAAATTTTGCTGGTAACTAATCCAATATTATGAAAGATTTATACTTAACAAATACATACATACATACATACATAGGTATGTATATATATTATGACAGAGGCTAGTCCTCTGTATTTCGAGGCACATTTTGTCCATTCTTTTCGTCCTTACAAATCAAAAACATGAGTGGAAAAATTATTGTTCTTTCTCAGCACCAATGCAACACCCTCTTACCATCATACGTTCCTTTCATTTTCCTTTCCTTGCAACCAAAAAAAGTTTTGAGGGAAAGAATAACGATTCCCTTCTTCACAATACTGCTGAGCATTTTCCTTTTCCTCGACAAAAATTCTACCATGTCAAACTAAGCTGAAACAACTGTGTGTGTGTGCGCCCGTGTTTCTCCCTGTCAACTTGCTACACATACAGAAATTCTATGCAGAATACTTGTACAGAATGATGTAATTCATTTAATACTAATCCCTTTAAAACAAAACACTCACTAGTTAACATATCTTACAATTTCAAAAACATTATGGTCACAACATGGGTATGAAACCTTTGTAGAGAATATGCTAATCAAATTTTTTTTTTTTGATCATATTGAATTGTATAAGCAGCTAGTGGACAATTAGTTTTTGGACAGTCTTATTGGCACTCTCTCGAGAAAATTTGTATCCTCAGACATTCTGACAAATATGTTTTGGGTTAGATTGTGGAAGAATCAATTTTTTTTTTAATTCATGATGTGAAATGGCTGTTGGTGGTGGGGGGAGTTGACTGGAAATTGTGCCGGAGGAGTCAAGCATACAGGAACAATTATAGGAGGGCCACTGCCACCACATGTATCACCCGTGCCCCATTATCTAATTAAGGTTCCTGTCCATTGATGTCTTTGCTTTAACATTTAGGGAGAAAATTTGTACCAATCATTCTCCAGCCTCTCGGTCTTCCACGCAGAAAATGAGTTTAGTACTTCCACCTTCCCCACCTAATTGAGACTTATTTTACCATCCCCAATCACTGATAGCATAGCCAGGTTGTAAACCGGAATCCTCCACCTACTTTTGCATAGTTGTATGGAGTGGTTCCTAAAAAAAGTTGGTGCTTTTTAGGGTACTTAATTTATTTTTATTACTTTCACTTTCTAATATTTGTGTTTTGGTAAACAAAAGCCTTAGGTGACCCAAAAATTCGATCAACTGCGATTGGTAGCAGTGGCAGATTTGGATCATTAACAAACGGGATCTAAAAAAATTCCTATATTCCCTATTCCTTTTGTATCTGCCACTGAATGGTAGTTTTTTTCACACGAATTAACAACAGAGTAATACATATTCATCATGAACCAATTTGTTGAATGTCACAACGAAACCAATTAAGCTCAACTTGGGTACCTATTGTTCTGTTCTATTCATTAGGTTTTCGAGTAGGTAAAATTTTACGTGATTAAATGATATCATGTGTTTCATCACCAAAAAAAAAAAAGTACAGCTTCAAGCTGTGTTGAAAATGTGAGTGTTGGGAGTCCCATCGTTGCGAAGGGACCAGCAATAAGATAGCTGTCAAAGAACAATAATGTAATGTAATGAAATATAATGATATGATATGAAAGAATTTGTGGTAAAGAAGGTATTTTCCAGGTCTTCCACTGGCGCACTTAGTGATGGATATGATATATCTCCATTCAACATTCAACAATGGCGAGCTGTTGGAATTCCACTGAATGGGAATTTCTTACACACTACCGTTTCCTTTACGTTCGCTGGATTCTAACATACCTTGACTCCCCCCCACCCCCGCCCCTTGTAAATAAAAAATTCAAGGGGAAATTACTTGAAATCTCCTTTGGTTAGGTGCACATAATTTCTCTATAGTATTGAAGTAAATATTTATCCTCCTTTTTTTGAAAAAAATAAAGTAAAATTATTAAATTTTCTGTCAACATATGCAACATATGTCTTTCACATTCTTAATACGCGAGTTACTTAGAGTTATGCATGCTTTGTCATTTATTACATGGGATTTTCTGTAATTTTATCTCTTACAATTTGGAATGAAATGTCGCTGTTTTGATTGTTTGGTATTTTTGTTAACTGCATCGACAATTCCAATTTAATGACAATGACAAGAGAGATAAATGTCTATTTTATATTACTAAGTATTATGTGTAGATACGTCGAACCATAGGAGGGTTTTGTATAATTTTTTCAAAATTTAAATGTCAAATAAGGGTAGAATGAAATTTATTTATTAGATTTACTGCAAGTATATATTTTTAATTTTTAAAACATTTTTTAATAATTAATTTTATTGAAAATTAAAATTGTCACTTGAAATAACGATTTCAATTATTGAAACCAGTTGTTCAACTTTGACATTTGTATGATTTTCTTTAGATATGATAAACATGAGTTTACTGAAAAAAAATTCAGTCTGTCCAATACCAACTTTTGTATGGCCTTGGTGTTTTCTTAATAATTATTTTGTCTGATTTTATTTTAGTTTTTATTTTTAATTTTCACTTTGAACCATTATCATGAGCTGCTGAGCCAATTCAAAGATCAAAGTATAGGGGGACAAAGTCTTAAAAACTAAAATCTTAGGAAGTGTCTTATAAAAATACAAAAAATTATGAGGGTAATATTTTAATTTTTTTAAAATTTCTATATAAAAGAAGGGTGAAAAATTAAAATTAAAAAATAAATAAATTTGGAGGAGTCACAATCCGTTATATATCTGTGGTTGCTTATCTACCCAGAAAGTCAGAAAATTATTCAAGCCGCCATCAATTTTCAATAATTCCAATGATTTTTTTTCTTAAGTACCACTAAACATAAGTGGCCTGGTTGAAATAGAAGGCCTAACTAATTTAAGTTGTTCTAAAGAGTAATGTTACAGCTTCTAAAAGTTGTCTAAACAGAATATTCTAAGTAAAGTAACAGTTTTATATTGATTGTTTATCATATTAGTGAGTGATGATAGTTGTAATAAGGCTGTGATATTATGTAAAATATTTTTTAAGACATAAATTAGACAATTTAGCATTAGTTGTATTCTAAACGCACAACTAAAAATATTGTTAAGGCTTAGTTTGGGCCTTCAAAAAAACTATGAAATTGAAAGAAAATTATTTGAAAATGCTACCCTTTTTCTTCTTTTTTTATTTATTTTTTATTTGGGTGTATGATGTCCATAACTTTGTCCCCGACTATTCCTATGGATGTAATAAACCCTATTCTATTTGTATAAGATAATTATCAAGTCACGCTGTTTTTTTTTAATAAATGAATTAGTAAGGAGGTTTTTTAGGTCAGTTTACGCACATCAAATTAAGTCTTCTTTTTCGTAACAATCAAGCCTACTTTTTAAGTTTTAATTGTCAATGATCGGTGTAGAGGAAAAACTCGAACTTGAGACTGCTCACTGATCTTAAAGTATGACTCTAAGAAAATCATTGTTTTCATAGACTTTCGAACATACTATCTACACTTGGAGGTGCTTATTATGACTCAGCTTATAAATTATTTATTTATTTAATTAATTTTTTAAGTACAATGATAGGAAGTGAAAATTTTTACCTAGAGCACACGTATTCTATCAAATATCAACTTTTTATTTATACTTAGCTATTTAGAAATTTATTCATTTTGTCTATTGTATTTGCACTCATTATATGACCTTGGTGTTAGATTAATAATTCCTTGTTTGTTTTTTTTTTTTTTATTGATTTTCACTTGGAACCATTATCATGAGCGCCCAAGATAATAAGACATTGGACGAAATTTCATTGAGATACTTATCTACACAGAAAGTAAGAAAATGGTTTGACCAATGGTTTCTTTTGAAGATATTAGCAAAAACACATTTAGTCTTTGTTTAGATGAAACAACATGAAAAAAAGTTGTTCTATCAGCACTGCACTTTTTATTTTTGACTAGCACCACTCATAAGTCAAGCGGTGGACCTAGATAGTTGACGTGATGAAGCAATTAAATTAAATAATGAATCAATTTTTAAATAAAAAAGATAAGCAAAAAAACATAAGGAGAATATACACAATATACGTGATTCGATAAGATGTTCATATTTATAAACAACGATGATCAATCTATTATGAATGAAAAAAAAATATAAGACTAAAATACTCGTAAATTCAAAATTTTTGTTTATACCTAATAATGGTTCACAAAGCGACTCTTCTTACATATATAATCCTCGTGAAAAAACATTGTTATATATATAAGGTGGGCACCGGAAATATTTCGCTCGGCTAAAACGGAAATGTCCTTTTTTCGTTTGTTCTCCTTTATTCGAACAGGCAGGTTGCTGGAATCGCATTTAATAACAAAATAATATACAAAACAAAACTGAGTCAAAATATTTTTCCAGGAGGTGTGGATCCATTTTTTGGGTCGCAAACGAGTCATAAAAATTCGGATAAATTCATAATAATAACTTAACAAGAATCTCACAATTTTAAAATTTAATTTTTATCACTATTTTTTGTAAAATTTATTTTAAAAAAATTAGGAATTCTCCTTCCATATATATTTTTTTATATTTATTTTTGTCCCCTAATGTAAAGCTGGCATGTCGCTTGAGACGCTCCTTTTAGGCCTACAAATTAGACAATGTGGCATTACTTGTATTCTGAACAGAGAAAAAAGAGGAGTGAGAACATATTTAAAAGTCAATGATAAGGTGGCAACTGTAATTATGTATCTTTTTTAGTGTATTTTTAATGAATTTATATACAAAAAAGTCTATGCATCATACTAGATAACAATTTTTGTATAAAATTACTAGTATTCATAAGAGATTACTATGTCAATCAATTGCACCAAGAAATAATTTATATTATTTTTTTTCCATTTGACTTTAATCAAAATTCATTGGATCTTTAAAAATATTTTAAGGCCTAGTTTGTGTCTGTTACCTTTTTTTTCTCGTCCGGAGTTGTCTCACGGATGTAGATAGTTTCCTAGTTCCACTCGTATCAAATTAATTGTAAGAGTTAGCTTTTAAAAAACATGACCAATTATTATTAAACTCAAAGGAAGGTACGTAATTTGTCATCTACTCCATTGGCCAAGATCCTATTTATTACATTTTTCTCTTAATTTTTTTCAATGTAATTTTGAATGCATATTACATTATGAATTTATTATTCAATAATTAAATAATATGTGATGACATGGCATTTATCAAGGTAACATGAGAGAACAGTAATACTATACTTACTTGAAACTTTTACTAAAAATGTTTACATAGCTGATATGTTAGTATTGTATTGATTTTATATCACATCGACATATCAGTTGTATAAATATTTTTTATAGAATTATTAAATAATGATGTTATAAAATTAATATAATATTACCACATCAACTGTATAAATATTTTTTATAAAATTATTGAATCAGTATAACATTATTCAATAAAAGAAAGATCCATTATGCATGCACTGATTGGTGGAGTCTCTTTTACTCTTGATTTAACAGCAGAACAATACATCTGCGCCCATTGACTAAACTTGACTCAATTAAGACTCAATCCCATTTGTCGATTGCAATAAGGCTGCTTAGTCTACGTTACTATTTAATAAATTATTAGTTTGACTGTTAAGATTAGTATGAAAGAATCTATAAGTATGGGGTAATCTTTAAAAATATAATTGTTCTTATTCGGTAAAATTTGTTGATAAGTTTTGGACAAAATCGTTCTTCAGATATAACAAAGTTGTTATCGGTCATCGATTTGAAGAGTTATAACTAGTAAAATTAAAAAACTTTCTCCAAATAATATAATTTGTCTTCTCCAAAAAATATAATTTATTCCTACTCAATATTGAGAGTATCGAGTTTACTGATGAGTTTCTGATAATAAGTAAAATTATTTTTAACAAAGTTTAAATTATTTTTAAAAGGAATATGTCTTTATAAGAAGTCCGTCTCCGAATAAATTAATAAAGTTGAAAAACTTCTTTAAATAATATAATTTATTCCTAGAAATGCCGAATTTACTGATGATTTATAATAAAAGATAAAATTATCCACCAATAAAGTTGAAACACTTTCTCCAAAGGATGTCTTTATAAGAAGGTAAAAGGTAGCAATTTTGAAAACGATTATCAATAACAAACTCGTGGAGTCCAAATATCAGCAATTTTGTTTTCAGTTTTGTGCTTTCCACACCAATGCAACAGCAACACCCTTTCAGCACCCTCAAAGCCTAGACGCCGCCATACGCCACCGGAGGAACGATAGCACACCTCTCAAAATGCTGAAAATAACCCTAACATTTTCTCTCCGACTCCTTTCTAACGTACCCGTCCTCCTCCTCTTCATCTTACCCTTCCATGGAAACTCAGAGAATTCCAATTTGGAACAAACAGTTCTTCTGAAACTAAAATACTACTGGTCAAATCCTCTCTACATCAACCACTGGACCTTGTCATCAAATTCTACCTCAACCCACTGTACATGGCCGGAGATCAACTGCACCGACGGTTCGGTCACCGGAATCACGCTTGCCGATAAAAACATCACCGGAACATTCCCACCGTTCATCTGTGACCTTAAGAATTTGACCCACATCGATTTCCAAAGCAATTACATCACCGGAACATTCCCAACAGTGCTCTACAAGTGTTCCAAGCTCCAACTCCTCGACCTCTCTCAGAACAACTTCTTCGGCAGCATTCCCGACGACATCAACCGGTTATCAACTCGGCTCCAGTACCTCCACCTCCATGCCAACAACTTCACCGGTGACATACCCGCCGCAATCGGGCAGTTCTCGGAGCTTAAAACTCTTCATCTTTATGTAAACTATTTTAACGGCTCTGTTCCTCCCGAAATCGGCGACTTGTCAAATCTTGAATTCCTGAGAATGGCCTACAATCAATTCACGCCGTGGAAAATGCCGTCGAGTTTTGGTCAGTTGAAGAAACTTAAAGTAATGTGGATGTCACAAACGAATTTGGCCGACGAACTGCCGGAAACAATGGCGAATATGGCTGCACTTGAGAACTTGGACTTGTCGAGAAACAAATTGACCGGAAACATCCCCAGTGGTTTGTTCTTGTTGAAGAACTTAACTATATTATTTTTATACAAAAATATGTTGTCGGGGGGAATTCCAAGAAAGGTTGAAGCTTTGAATTTGGACGTGATCGATTTATCGGAAAACAAATTGACCGGGACAATCCCGGATGATTTCGGGAAACTGAAAAAATTAACGGGTTTGGCCTTGTTTCTCAATCAATTGTCCGGCGAAGTTCCGTCCACCATCGGCAGAATTTCGACATTGAAAGCATTTAAGTTGTTTAACAACAATCTTTCTGGAGAACTGCCGCCGGACCTTGGGCGATACTCAATGCTCGAGAGCTTCCGAGTCGAGTCCAATTTGTTTACAGGCCGATTGCCGGAGCACTTGTGCGCTAATGGCGTCTTGGTAGATGTCGCAGCTCACGGAAACAATCTTATCGGAGAATTGCCAAATTCGCTTGGGAATTGTAAGAGTTTGTCATCTGTTCGGGTTCGTGGGAATCAATTGTCCGGCAACATTCCGACTGGTTTGTGGACATCAGTCAATTTGACAGAGTTGATGATTAACGACAATTCCTTCACCGGTCAGCTTCCTGATAACGTGGCAACAAATTTATTAAAGCTCGTGATCAGTAACAACCAGTTTTCCGGTGAAATTCCTGCTGGGATTTCATCATGGAGGAATTTGACGGTGTTCAATGCAAGCAACAACCACTTTAACGGTAAAATTCCGCAAGAGTTGACAGCTCTTCCATTTCTGATAACACTCTTGCTCGATGGGAATCAACTTTCCGGGAATTTTCCTTCAGAAATAGTTTCATGGAGGTCTCTGAATAATTTAAACCTCAGCGGAAACAGACTTTCTGGGAAAATTCCGGCTGGAATTGGTTCTTTGCCTCTCACCCGTTTGGACCTTTCTGGAAATGATTTCTCCGGTCGAATTCCCCCTCAAATCGGCCTTTTAAGTCTAAGTGTACTCAATTTCTCTTCCAATCATCTCACGGGGAGAATCCCAGTTGAGTTTGAAAATGCAGTTTTTGGCAGCAGCTTCTTGAACAACCCTGGTCTTTGTGCAAGTGACCCATCACTAGGCATTGATGTTTGCAATTCAAGACCACGAAAATTAAAGAAAATTTTATCAGAGGTTTTGATTATGCTTACAAGTATAGCAGCAAGTTTGTTTGTATCGATCATATTATTTAGGCTGTTCTTGATAAAAAATTATGGAAGGAGGAAGATTGGACTGGATTTGACATGGAAGCTCACTCAATTTCAGGAATTGAATTTCACAGAATCAAACATTTTGACAGGTTTGATAGAAAGTAATGTGATGGGAAGTGGTGGGTCAGGGAAAGTATATCGTGTTGCTGTAAATGATTCGGGTGAATGCGTTGCTGTGAAGAAGATTTGGAACAACAGAAAGCTGGACGAAAAGCTTGAGAAGGAATTTCAAGCAGAAGTTGAGATACTGGGCTTGATTCGACATGCCAACATAGTGAAACTGTTGTGTTGTATGTCAAGTGAGAACTCAAAACTACTCATATACGAGTTTTCGGAAAATTGCAGCTTGGATCGATGGCTCCATGGAAGGAAGAAGCGGTTAGACATCTCAGGTGTCTCCGGTTCAGTTCACCATGTTGTCCTGGATTGGCCAAAGAGGTTGCAGATTGCGGTGGGTGCTGCCCAGGGACTCTGCTACATGCACCATGATTGTTCACCTGCGATAATCCATCGCGATGTGAAATCAAGCAACATCCTGTTGGATTCTGAGTTCAATGCGAAAATTGCAGATTTTGGTCTCGCCAAGATGTTGACCAAGCATGGAGAGCCTAATTCAATGTCCGCTGTGGCTGGCTCTTTTGGGTACATTGCTCCAGGTATGTGAGATTCAAAACTTGTTCACAAACTTTTTTTTTTTTTAACAGTCACATTCATGATTCATGTTTTTATCTATATGAATTGAATTTCAGAGTATGCTCATACGAGAAGGGTGAACGAAAAGATTGATGTGTATAGCTTCGGGGTGGTTCTTTTAGAACTGGTGACTGGTAGAGAAGCTAACTATGGAGATGAAAACACTTGCCTAGCTGAATGGGCATGGCGTCACATTCAAGAAGACAACCCCATAGTTGATGCCCTTGATGCAGAGATCAAAGAACCTTGTTACTTGGACGAAATGAGCAGGGTTTTCCAGCTTGGGATTTTATGTACTGGCACACTGCCTTCGACTAGGCCTACCATGAAACAGGTTTTGCAAATTTTGCACTGATGCAATCACTCACTAGGATTTGAACAGAGGAATGGTGGAAGTGAGTATGATGCTGTTCCCCTCCTCAACAATTCTAAGCAAAGGAGTATACTTTATTTGTTAGTTAAATTTAACTATTGTATCCAAGAGTTCTAAATTAAAAGAATTATAATAGAATTAAAATTACAGAATAACTAAAATTATGCATATAAAATAAAGCAATTAAATTAATATGTAAATGATAGAAAAATAAGTTTGGAGTGAGCTGGCCTGTGAGGCGTGTAATCACTGCCCTAAAGCTGTTGTGCCTCCCTACGTGAAGGTTCCAATGGTCACAGACAGCTCCAAGATACAACCCAGGCTTTGCTCACAGCTAATCTCCTCAGAGTTCACGCCCACTGGGAGAAGGATGAACCGTCTAGAATCAAAGTTGCCCACACAAAGATAATATGAAAAATACGTAAAGGTTGGATGGAAGATATTGGATTAAAGAGACTAAGAACTCTTGTTGTTGTATTGTGAAAGAATACATAAGCCTCTATTTATAGGCATTCTGTATATCTTCCACCAACAAAATATCCCACAAAATCAATCATATATAGCAAAAAATCAGCAATAAAATAAATAACAAGTCAACAACTAACATATCATAAAATCAACAACAAAAATAAAAAATAGGAAGAAGTCAAAACAAATTTTGAAACTTTCAATAATATAAAAAATATAACATTATTATGGCAATAGCAGTTTGGCATCAAGCGTGTGACTCCACTGAATACATAAGGTGATCAGTGATTTAGGGGAAACAAGAGTTACAAGACCATGGTCTGGGAACTAATTAGTGCTAGTCCAGTTAGCCACCCATGACCTCCCCTCTAGTCATGGATTCAAGTCCTACTCCCCCCCCCCCAAGAGGAGCCATGGACTGGGCTGGATTTGTCTGTCCCAAGGCCCAGATTACTGTGATTCTATGATAGGTATTGTTGGAATTTGTAATGTATGTTAAGTAATACCATCGTTGAAATAAAAAATAAAGAAGACCATGATCTGGGAAAACTCTCTCAGGCATTTTGTGTTTTATATATATATGGGACAGAATGTAAATAAAAAAATGGATCCTTGAAGAAATTAATTGAGCAATATTACTTCAAGCTTTTCAATTTATACAGCATATCATACGTCTAAAATGACAAGTACATGATGTCATTTAAGAAATAGAGCCTGATGGATAGCTACTCAAACAATGGGCTTATTATGCTAACTTTCTCTAAATTTTCTAATACAAGAAAAAAATGGCCAGTTTCATGTTTGGTGTCTGGCACTCCCAAAAAAACACCAAAGGCAGGAATAAACTTAATTTATCGAATTTGTTTATTCTCAGTTTGGTGAACAAAAATTTGTAGTGGTTGGGGAATCCAAAAATTTTGTACAATTTAAAACCCACAAAAAGAAAATAAAAATGCAATTAATGATAATTTTAGGCTGGTTTAAATCTGAGTTTAAACCACTTTGTAAGCATGAAGGGTTAGTCAGTTAGTCCAGACTAGGTCTTGTAATGCCCAATTGGTTTCAAGGCTAAACTTAAACCTTGCAATTTAGAAAGCTTCATATGTAGACACAAGAATCATCCAGAATAGAACACTCTAAGACCAGGTAGAGGATAGAAGTAATTACATTTCTGAATGATTTCCATCTTACATTGGGGCGTGTAGGAATTCTGCAGAGCAAAATCACAGGATCGATGACCAAATTTGAGTGAAATCAGTGAAAGATGAGAGCTATCCCACAAGTTCTGCGCAAGTTGGAATTACAGGCACAAGAAAATTCCCAAATGGAGAATCACAGATTCTGAAATTTCAAGTGCAACCCTCTTGCTGTGCTTGTGCTTCTGCATAATTCGTAGCATGTCGAATCCTGTGATGGATTCCACTAGTTTGAGCTGCATGAGCCTACATATCCACGTTACATAATAAGAAACTAGGTTTAAGATTTTTAAAAATAAAATAAAAAACACAAGGACACAGCTGAGGAGAAAATGCATAATGTGGATCTATTTATTGATGTTGCAACAGCATCTTTCTTTTCAGCTGGTGAAGAGGCATTCCTGCAATGACAAGAGTTGTATGTGCGTATTCAATATTATATTCAACAAACAGGACGTGAATTACCTTAAAGAAATTGTACCACTTGCAATGCCCATCATATATGTTTATAAGTTTGAACAGGAAACTTGTTTGTTAAAATATAATTCTGTTGCTGCTAGAACTCAACTAGTGTTACAAATAGCTTTGCTTTAAACTTCAAACAAAATTAATATTTTTAAGTTTTATTAAGCTATAACTAGAGTGAAAATAGTTTGAGATATATTAAGGAAATGAAGAGGGCAGACAGTCAATTATTGAGAAAAAAATGAAAAATGGTAGCCAGTGATATGAAATGAATTTTCATAGATTCAAAACCCTAAACAAACCAAATATTACAATTTACAGGTAAAAGGGTCGGTGTGGAGGTAAATAAAAAAATAGCAGTGTAATATAAGCTGCTGCAAGATAATCTTGCAATCAGTATTAAATTAAAAGCACAAAAAGAATTCATGATACTCATGCCACAAAATTTTCTTTTCACAAACTTCAATGATCCTAAAACAATTATATACAAGCGTTAATGACTCTGTTGTCCATTAAAAGGAAAAGAAGAAAAGAGAGGTTTTTTCTTTTTTTGGTGTGGGTGGTTTTGCAATATGTACATGGGTATAGTATGTATATCAGTATATGTGTGTATGTATATTCACCAGAATGATATTGAAAAAATTACACGAAGAATTAAGAACTCATAACAAATCAAGCATTGAAATACAATTAAAGCAAAATTTATCGCAAGATCATTGTAGAAAAACACCAATAAACAAAAAAAATAATAATTTGTATTACAACAAATTAATATAGATAAATAATGAGTTTTTAGTAGAGAATAATAGCATTGCCTTTTTGACGGAATAAAACTAGCATTTGACACTTGTTGAACTTGTGAAAAAATATTTGAATCTCAACTCAACAAAATATTATCCCAATTAATTGAAGTCGGCTACATCAATTATGTCTTGCCATTCATTTGGACCAATCATGTTAATTACTTCCTTGGCGATTAGGTCCAAGCGGAATCACTTCAGTTTGTTATACTCTTATGTCCAATACACTTCATGGCCCAGTAGAGAGAGAGAGAGTTTATAATTGTGTTGCAGAAAAAACATAGATTTAGTCAAGCATCATGAGATAAATTCTACCATATATAATAGTTGTTTTTTTGGGATGCCAAAGCCCAACTGTGTGATTATTCCTTTCTTTTTTTATTAGTACTAATGCTTTGATGCATTCTTAAGTCGCACACTTAAGATAATTTTTAAACTAATCACTTTTGAAGAGCTTTGCAATGATTCTCTCTCACACACCCACCATTGTTACCATTTTATATTTCTTAATTATTACTTTAATTTGATTAGACAGAAGTCAAATGATCATGAGAAATCTATGATCTCCCGAGATTTCTTTTAGCGGGGGGGATATTAGCATTTTATCATTACTGTAACGTTAATATATATATATATATATATATATATATATATTGATTTAAATGCACTTGCACTCCTTGGTGTTCAGACCAATTTCATTTTATCACATGCAATTCAATATGTTATAATTAATTTTTTTATCATCGTTATTGAAGTAATAAATATGACAATTTTAGTGAAAAATGTATCTTTTTTGTTTGAATATGAAAATATTAGGTTACGTTTGAATAGTGATTCAGATATAATTTTTTTAAAATTTTGTAATTAATTTTTTAAAAATTATAAAAATACATTTGGATATGATAATCTAAATTATAAAAAATTAAAATTAATAAATTGCCAAGCGCGTATCTCACATTTTGAAATTAAAAATCTATTTTTAAAACGTAAACAAACGAACCTTACCCTTTATTCTCTTAATATTTAAGTCCCCATCACACTACAATGCACCATTTATTTTCACACAAATCCTAAAAATATTACTTTATTCATAATTTCACTGACAGTAAAGTTTCACATTTACCTATATATATATATATACACACACATATATATATATATCTATATATATATTATAAATGATGGGTATGATGAGACAGTTTTTGTGGTTATTAAGTTCAGTGTATTCCAAGCAACCATAGAAATTATGACCTCTTGCTCACTATCACATATTAAATTAGATTGGAGTAAAAAGAGCCTTTGTACGAGAACTTAATCTCATAAGTGAATTAATTGGGACTAGCACACTTAATAAAGGTTATTAATTTAAATTTTATTTATTTTTATACGATAACTTAATGATTTGAGTTGATTTATTTATTCTAAGTTAAAAAGACTCGTGTTGTTGTTATATTGTATTATTATGCTACTATATAATATGTTGCAGACGTGGGTGCTGTAGTGACTTTGTGGATGGGATCTCCAGATTCAACATATATGATGTTGTTAGGGACTATTTGGAATCTCTCTCCCTCTCTCTATATATGTATATATATATATACATATATACATATAGAGATTCAACATATATATATATATATATATTCAACATTGAAGATCTAAGACTCTAAAGTGATTTGATCCCGCAAATCCATCCAAATCTGATACCCATCATTTCAAAAATTTTAGTGGAATATGGCTACATGATATTGGAAAATCATTTCTCTTGATCCAGTTTTCCAATCATCAACATAAGATCATTTTCGTGTGCTCAATGGTGGTTCAAAAAAGTTGTCCTCACCCTCCCCTTTCTTTTTCCTTCATATTTGACCATTCAGCAGGGAAAAGAAATAGTTTGGCTCTATTCGAATCTTACCAGTTATAATTGTCATATTTCTATGTTTCAAATGTATGAGGATTTTTTTTTTTAAACCCTAGCTAATTACTGAAATGATAATATTAAATTCTTACTAACCCATCTTCCGTTATCTTACCAGAACTTAAATTCTATTCTCCTTTTTCAGGAATGAGGGAAAAAATAAGTATGTAAATTTGCTTTGTAGTTGACTTTCATTTTATATAATTAAGTAATTAAGAATAATACAAAAATACATTTTTAAGATGCTTACTGATGCTGCACTTTTTGGCCCACGTGAGATCCAAGCTCGGCTCCCTGCGAAACACTCGAAACAGAAGATCAGAGGACCACCGGGTTGGCTCCGGCGGTAGCCGCTCCGATGCTTAAGTCAATAAATTGAACTGAAAGACTTGTAATCAAAGCCAAATAATGAGCATGAAAATAAAGCGTACCTTTAGGGTTGAATTTATAGGCAATGGATCTCCTAAGTTGATTAGGATTTGGAGCCATGAAAGTAGGGATTTGAGCATCGGAGATAGTAGTTACCTTGTAGAATATTGCATCAAATAGAGATAACCATGAGTGGTGGTTTCCTTGTAAAAGACTGTTTCCTTATTCTCTGCTCGGCATATATTAAGGCGGTGATGAGCTTTGAATAGCAGTGTGTTACACCGAAGGTCTGTGTTCGGACCTGTAAGCTTTGCAGATAAGTAGATCTTCTCTAGAGATACGTGCTCGGCCTCTGTAGGTCTGCTCTGAAAGGCCGAGCACAAGCTGAAAGGCTGAGCACGAGCTGAATGGCCGAGCACTAGCTGAAAGGCCGAGCATGAGCTGAATGGCCGAACACAGATTATAAGGCCGAACTTGACTAAGCGACCGAGCACAAGTTATGTGGCCGAGCCTGAGCTCTATTATGAGTCGTGAACCGATCTTGCGGTTGCACGTGTCATGCAGTGGTTGGTGTGTCACATAGTGGTATATCAGTTACTCCCCCCCCAAGCCTTAGTTGGAGCTCGGGGGATAACTAAGTTGATTAAGAGTGCCCGAAAAGTCACGCGTTCTGTCGTCTCGTTTTCCTAGACGTCCGTTGGTACATCATTTATTGCGCAGCCGGTTTTTGGGTTTCTCGAATCATTATTGCTGCGATACTGTCGTGGCGGTTCGCCTGGGTAGCCATTACTCTCCGAATGTATATAAAAGGGGGAAGGAGCCTTGTACGACTCTTTTTACCATCTTTGATTTTGCAAAGCGAGATATACATCCGTCATTGTCGAACCAGCAAGCTACCTTGTGAAGAATCCCATCCATCCGAAGTCCCTTACTTTGATTCAGGTTCGGTTTTAGTGTTTTCGTTCATCTTTTCATTTTCTCTTCTTCTCCTTTTGGTTATTTTGAAATGTCGACTTCTTCGGCATCTTCTGATATTGGTAATGGGTCGGGGAGCCTTCCGGAAGCTCCTTCTTTGTCACAAACCCTAATTAGGGGTAGCACTTCCTCGGGGACTGAATCGGAGGAGACTCACTCTAGTCCCTCAGTTAGAATAGTCGATGCCTTCTCGGAGTCTAGGGATAGAGAGGGTGAGGTCTCAGGTCGGTCTTCCCAGGTAGAGAGTGCTGTGACGTCCTCTTGGTTGGAGGTTATTAGGGAGAAGTATGAGATTCCTCCAAATGTCACCCTTAGGGCCCCTGATGACTTCGACTACCCTTGGGAAGTTCAGGATGGGGAAATTTGTGTTTATACCGCTTGGTTTGAGATGGGGTTACGCCTTCCTTTCCCTAGACTGCTTAGGGATTTTTTCTGTTGGTTCAATCTCTGCCCGGCCGATCTGCTTTTGAACAGTTGGAGGCACCTGTTAGGGTTTATGGCCCTAGGTCGCCTGAATGGTGTTGAGGTCTCCTTAGACTTGATCCGTAGTAAAATGGATCTTAAATATAGGAAGGCGGAGGGCCTTTACTACATGTCTTTTGACAAGGGCTTCCGGCCTTTGACTTTCGTGCCGTCCTCCAATAAATTTTGGAAGGATCGGTTCTTTTTTGTTGGTGGAAAATGGGAGGTGACCGACCCTGAGGACCAGTTCTCCACGTTCCCCCGGAGCACGGGGTTTATGGGTGAGACACCCTTTTCTTCTGTAATTTCGCTTTGTGCCTGTCCTTTGTGTATCTGACTGACCTTTGTTCAAAACTCTTTCATGTAGCCAAGAGCGTCAAGAAGAGGCCGCAATTTACCCCTGTTTTGAAGGATCAGTACAAGAGACTCCTCCAGACTTCAAACCGGGATTACCGAGCCATCCTTCATTCAGGCCCTACAATGCCTCCCAAGGATAAGGGTGTTGTTGACGAGGTCCTCAAATCCCTCGCTGGCAAATGGGGGTCATCAAAGAAGAAGAGGGTGGCTAGCCAGCCCCCTCCTACTGCGTCTTCTTCGAAGAAGACGAGGACGTCCGACCCTTCCCCGTCGGTGCCTCCCAAGAAGGGGGCGGTCTCCTCTGCTTCTCCCTCTTCCCGACCTCCTCTGAGGGGAGTTGTGATCAGGGAGCCCTCCTCTGCCCCTCAAAAGGGGGTGGTGATCGGGGAACCCTCTTCTGCCCCTCAGAGGGGTACGGCGGCTCTTCGGCCTGTCCCCTCTTCGGCCCAAAAATCTCAACAGAGGGGTAAGGCGAAGGTCGGTACCGAAATGCCTGATGGATACAAGGCCGTCCATCAGGCCATTGAAGATTTCTGGGCTGAGGCCCCTTGTACTGACATCCCTTCCTGCAGCACCAGGAAGGGTACTGAGAAGACTGTGGCCGGTGCCATGAGGGCTCATCTGAAGGTAACGACCGACCTTTCTGCTTTTGTGCTCTTCTTCCTTTTCCTTTTTACTGATACGTCTTCTTATTTTTGCAGACCCTCCATAGCTTGGCTGCTTTAATGGAGGCCACGGTGGATCTCCAGGCTGTGGAGAGGTTGGAGGAGGAGCTGGATGAAGCCAGGCTTCAGCTCGGTACGGCTCAATCTCAAGCCACCACAGCCGAGGACGAGCTGAAGGAGGCGAGGAATTGCTTCTCAATTATGGAATCCGAAAGGGATTCTATTAAACTTGAGAGGGATTCTTTGCGATCTGAACGAGACTCCCTTCTTCAGGACCTGTCCAAACTGAAGGAGGAGAACAGTGCTCTTCAGTCTTCACTTGTTCAGAAGGTTGATGAGGCCAAGGTTGAGACCGAGGCCAGGTTGAAGACCGAGCTTCAGAAGATGGGTGATACTATTGCGCAGCTCGGTTACGACAACCTCAAGTCCAAGCTTCTTGCCAAGTACCCGGATATTGACCTGTCTGGGATTGACGATGATGACGAGGACGAGGATGGTGATCAGGACGATGGATCTGCAAGCCCCTTAGTTTAGGGAAAACTTTTGTAGTCCTGTTTCATCTTTTTGTAACCGAGCTCAAATATTAATGAAAACATCTTCTCTTCAATTTTTGTCTCTATCTTTCTTTGATTGTTGGTGATCCTTGAGTTCTGTTCTAAATATGTATCAGTGTTTTGTTTTGTATGAACGGACTTCGGCCTTTGAGGCTTGTATTATGACACAAGTAAACCTGCTCTGAACCCAGAGTATCGTTTTTACCGACCATGGGTTGTCTCCAGAACTTACTTATGGCAATCCTGAAGTAATGTGTAGTAATAACCAACTTGTGCCGAACTCTTGACATTGGAGGGGTTTTTGAATCATGGATTTTAAGCAAGATGACTTGAATAATAACTAATCAATCTGATCTCTGATTGTCAGTCGTAGAAACCGATACAGGATAATTACTCAGATTTTTTAGAGCAGGAACCTGAGCTTGATTGCCGAACTGAGCGACTTCTATTTGTAAGGATTTTTTTTTTTTTTTTGATGGTCAGTGTGACTGATCCCTTAGAGTTATCCTCGCCTGTTTATAACTGCCGGCACCTAGTTTCGTGTTCTTGCAATAGAACATCATCCTCATATGTCAGGATAGATCAGACTTAGGGATTTTGTTTTTTAAGATGGACCAGATCTGAGATGTATGTACATTGAGATGGACCAGACTTATAGTCTGTGCATTTGAGATGGACCAGACCTGAGCCTGTGCATTAAGATGGACCAGACTTATAGTCTGTGCATTTGAGATGGACCAGACCCGAGAGGTCTGTACATTGAGATGGACCAGACCTGAGCCTGTGCATTAAGATGGACCAGACTTATAGTCTGTGCATTGAGATGGACCAGACCTGAGCCTGTGCATTAAGATGGACCAGACTTATAGTCTGTGCATTTGAGATGGACCAGACCTGAGAGGTCTGTACATTGAGATGGACCAGACCTGAGCCTGTGCATTAAGATGGACCAGACTTATAGTCTGTGCATTTGAGATGGACCAGACCTGAGAGGTCTGTACATTGAGATGGACCAGACCTGAGCCTGTGCATTAAGATGGACCAGACTTATAGTCTGTGCATTTGAGATGGACCAGACTTGAGAGGTCTGTACATTGAGATGGACCAGACCTGAGCCTGTGCATTAAGATGGACCAGACTTATAGTCTGTGCATTTGAGATGGACCAGACCTGAGAGGTCTGTACATTGAGATGGACCAGACCTGAGCCTGTGCATTAAGATGGACCAGACTTATAGTCTGTGCATTTGAGATGGACCAGACCTGAGAGGTCTGTACATTGAGATGGACCAGACCTGAGCCTGTGCATTAAGATGGACCAGACTTATAGTCTGTGCATTTGAGATGGACCAGACTTGAGAGGTCTGTACATTGAGATGGACCAGACCTGAGCCTGTGCATTAAGATGGACCAGACTTATAGTCTGTGCATTTGAGATGGACCAGACCTGAGAGGTCTGTACATTGAGATGTTCCACATAAGATGTTGAAATAAAAAGAAAGTACTTTATTGATAATATTTTCGCAAATGTTCCATGTTCCAAGGCCTGGGAACAGGTTTCCCATCCATGCTTTCCAACCAATAAGTGGTCGGTCTAACCGTTTTGATAATTCTGTAGGGACCCTCCCAGTTCGGTGATAGCTTCCCCATGGTGGGGTCCTTGGTGTTCTGGAAAACCCTTCTTAGGACGAGGTCCCCAACTTGGAAATTGGTAGGTTTGAGGCCAATTTTTGAGCGGTTAACCATCCTGCGCTGATATGCTTCCATTCTGATTACGGCCTGCTCTCTTCTTTCTTCGAGCAAATCCAAATTTTCTGCTAGTTGTTGGTCATTGGTTTCTTTGTTGAAAGCCTCAGCCCTTAAGGTCGGCATGCCGACCTCAACAGGGATTACTGCCTCAGTTCCGTAGGCTAGGGAGAAGGGAGTTTCCGATGTTGGAGTTCTCCTGGTTGTCCGGTAGGCCCAGAGTGCCCCAGGGAGTTCCTCAACCCATCTCCCTTTCGCTTCCTCTAATCTTTTCTTGAGAGCGTCGAGGATAGTTCGGTTGGTGACCTCGGCCTGCCCGTTGGCCTGAGGATGACCAGGGGAGGAGAAGTGCTGTTTGATGTTTAGGTCCTGGCAGAATTTCTTGAATATTTTCCCAGTGAACTGCGTGCCATTATCTGAGACGATCACATGAGGTATGCCGAACCTGCAGACTATATTTTTCCAAGTAAAACTCTTTATCTCTTTTTCAGTGATGCGAGTCAGTGGCTCTGCTTCGGCCCATTTTGAAAAGTAGTCAACAGCCACCAATAGGTATCTCCTGTTCGGCTTGGCTTTAGGTAATGGTCCTATGATGTCCATCCCCCACTGTGCAAAGGGCCATGGGCTAGTAATGGGGACGAGCTCATGTTGCGGCTGATGCTGATAAGGAGCGAACCTCTGGCATTTGTCACACTTTCAAGTATATTCCTTTGCTTCCTTCAGCATCCCAGGCCAGTAGTAGCCTTGGGTTAGAGCTCGGTGGGCTATGGTTCTCCCCCCATTGTGATTTCCACAGATTCCTTCATGGATTTCTGCCAAGACATATTGAGACTCTTCAGGTGTTAGGCATTTTAACAATGGCTGAGTGTAAGACCTTCGGTAGAGTTTTCCGTTAAGGACAAGATACCGAGCTGCTCTGATGCGGATTCTTTTTGCCTTATTCCTGTCTTCTGGGAGGAGTCCCTCCTCCAGGTATTGGAGTATAGGAGTCATCCAGTTCTGAGGCTGCTCCGTGACTTGGGCGACCTGGATCTCCTCGGTGCTAGGCCTTGGCTGGTGAGAGAACTTTATCGTTGACTCCACCCCCGTTTTCATGTGAGATGCCATGTTTGCTAAGCATCGGCTCGGCTGTTCTGTCCTCTTTCTATTTTTTGGATTGAGAATGCTCGGAAGGAATGTTTTAGCAAGTTGACTAGTTCCGAATATCGGAGCATTCTTTCATCCTTGATGGCATATTCTCCTTGAACCTGGCTAACCACCAGTTGGGAGTCGAAAAATACCTCGAGGCTCTGTACCTCGCACTCCTGAGCTAGCTTCATTCCTAAGATAAGGGCCTCATATTCCGCTTCGTTGTTGGAGGCTCTGAACCCCAAGCTAATTGCCCTTTCGGTTGTAAGTCCATCAGGAGAGTGTAGTACTAGCCCTGCTCCGGCACCTCGGTCGGTGGATGATCCATCAGCATACAACTTCCAAGTCCCCACCTCGTCTGAGACTTGAGCTTTGCCTAGCAGCGCGGGAGTGAATTCTGCGACGAAGTCTGCCAAGGCTTGCCCTTTAATTGAGACTCGTGGAATATAGGACAAATCGAACTCCCCCAGTTCCACTGACCACTTGACCAACCGTCCTGATACTTCTGGTTTTCTTAGGACTGCTTTCAGTGGGTAGGCAGTCGGAATTTCTATGGGATGTGCTTGGAAGTATGGTCTCAGCTTCCGTGCAGAAACTATGAGAGCAAGGGCTAGCTTCTCAATTTCGGGGTACCTCTTTTCTGTGTCTAGTAATGCCTTGCTGACATAGAAGATGGGCCTCTGCACGCTCCTGTCCTGCCTAACCAGTACCGAACTGACAGCGTTCTCAGAGACTGCGAGATAGAGAAGCAGCCTTTCTCCTTGGATTGGTTTTGATAAGAGCTCGGGCGAAGCCAAGTATCTTTTGAGTTCCTGAAAGGATTTTTCACACTCGTCAGTCCATTGCAAAGATTTGTTACCTTTCAGAGCCTTGAAGAAGGGTAGACAGCGATCCGTGGATTTGGAGATGAATCTGCTGAGAGCTGCTATCCGGCCGTTCAGAGCTTGAATGTCCTTTCGGGCCTTTGGGGATTTCAGTCCGATCAGAGCCCCGATCTGAGTCGGGTCTGCTTCTATACCTCTTTGAGAGACTATGTACCCAAGGAACTTCCCTTTTGTTACACCAAAGGTGCACTTTGAGGGATTGAGCTTCATTTTATATTGTCTGAGGATGTCGAAGGTTTGTGCTAGGTGTTGGAGATGACTGCTCTTCCTTAGGCTCTTGACCAGCATATCGTCGATATAAACTTCCATAGTGCCGCCGATCAAGGAGCCGAACATCTTATTAACAAGACGTTGGTAGGTAGCTCCAGCATTCTTTAGTCCGAACGGCATCACTTTGTAGCAATAGAGACCTCGTTCGGTGATGAATGAAGTCTTCTCTTGATCGGGAGGATGCATCTGTATTTGATTGTACCCAGAATAAGCATCCATGAAGCTCATGAGCTCGTGCCCTGCAGTTGCATCGACTAACTGATCTATTCGTGGAAGAGGGAAGCTATCCTTTGGGCATGCTTTGTTGAGATCTGTGTAGTCGACACAGACTCTCCATTTACCATTCTTCTTCTTGACCAGAACAGTGTTGGCCAACCAATCAGGATAAGATACCTCTCGTATCATGTTGGAGTTGAGCAACCTTTGAACCTCGTCGTTGATGACCTGATGCCGTTCTGGAGCGAGAGGCCTTCTCTTTTGTCTCACTGGTGGATGGTCTGGATCCACCATTAGTCTGTGCGTGATCAGGTCGGGATCTATCCCTTCCATGTCGCTTGTCTCCCAGGCAAATACGGAGAGGTTTTTCTTCAAAAACTTGACCAGCTCATCCTGCTCGGTATGTGTCAGGTCGGGACCTATCTGTAGGTAACGTCCCTGATCCTCTGAGCTGACCAGGACTTTAATAGGCTCCCCTATAGGCTTGGCTCTGCTATCCCTTCCTCTGGGGCTCAATGGTTCTTCAATTTTGGAGGGACAGTCTTCTGCCTCGTGACAGCAAGGGTAGATTGCATCCTTGCACACACGGGCGTGCAGTAATTGCTATTTGGGGGCCTTAGCTTTGAGTGCGAGGGCGTGGCACTCTCGGGAGGTCGGTTGGCATCCTCTGATGGAATAGACTGTCTGATTGTGAATGTATTTTAAGCATTGGTGGAGGGTTGAGGTGACCGCTCCCATCTCATGTAGCCAGGGCCTTCCAACTATGACGTTGTAGGGAGATTTGGCTTTTATGACCATGTACTCGGCTATCGTGGTCTTCTGTCCGTCCCCTTCACCCGCAGTGGTGGCCAGATCGACCCTTCCTAGTGGAGTGTTAGTGTTTCCATCAAAGCCTGTCATGATTATGCTCGTGGGCTTAATGGTATTGGGATCGAGCTTCATATGCTTGAAAGGGTCGTAGAACAGTACATTGGTCGAACAGCCAGTGTCGACGAGAACTCTCCGGATATCGAAGTTGGCGACCTTAAGGGAGATAACCAGGGCGTCGCTGTGAGGACAATGAACTCCCCTAAGGTCGTGATCCGTAAACTGGATTTCCGGCAAGGGCTTTAACCTTTTCTCCAAGTTAGCGACCTGCATGATGTTGGGAGCGGACCTGGCCTCCCGAGCATATCGTTTTCTTGACCTGTTAGAGGTGCCTGTTGCAGGGGAATCTGCATGTAAGACATAGATCACCTGATTGTTCTGTGGGGGTTCGTTCCTGCCTCCTTTCTGCTCCTGCCTCTGGTCGGTTTTTCTCTGCTGGGGTCGTTCGTCACGGGGGTTCTGTCCTCCGTCCTGCTTGACGAACTCCTGCAGCCTTCCTCTCCTTATTAGCTGCTCAATCTCATGCTTGAGAGCTTTGCAGGTATTGGTTGTGTGCCCTCGGTCTTTGTGAAAGTCACAATATTTGGTCTGATCTCGATAGCTGGGGTCTCCTTTCAAAGGCTCCGGCCATCTCATATTTTCTCGAGATCTTACTTGCTTCAATATGTTGTACGGAGAGGCGTTTAGAGGAGTGAAGTGGTTGAATTCCCTTAGTCCAGAATTGAAGGAGGTTCTGGGGGCCCCCCTTTTTTCTGGGCTCCTGACTCTCTTCCTGGCCGAGCTGGTGTCCTTCTTTTGACTATCTTTCTTGTGATCGTCTTTCTGAGCTTGTTCTTTGACCTTTCTAGAGGTGTCCCTGGCCTCTTCCAGGTTGATGTACTTCCTTGCACGGTCCATGAGTGCTGCCATGTCCGCTGGGGGGCTTTTGGTCAGGGAGTCTCTAAACCCTCCTTGAGCAAGTCCAGCGGCTAGAGCAGCCACTAGGAAACCGGGGCTGCAATCTGTTACCTCAGTGAGCTCGGCGTTAAAACGTGCTATATACCCCCTCAGCGATTCTTCCCTCGTTTGCTTTATGTTCAGAAGGAATTCCGGACCCTTTCTTAGCCTCCTGCTAGTCATGAATCTGTCCAAGAACCTTCTGCCGAGCTCATAAAAGCCAGATACTGAGTTCGGCGGGAGGTGGTGGAACCACTTTAGGGCGGTACCATTGAGGCTGGTTACGAACGTTCTGCATAAGAAGGCATCAGAAGCGCCGTGCAAAGCCATGGTGTGCTGGTAGTGGGAGAGGTGGTCCCCCGGGTCCCCGGTCCCATCATAAGGGGTGAATTTGGGGACGATAAATTTCTTGGGTCTTTCCTCGGCCATGACAGCATTGGTGAACGGGGTGGCCGACCTCCCGAGCAATCTGGCCAGCTCGTCCTGTTCTGGATACTGGGCACCCCTTATGATAGCAGTACGGTCTATTGATTCAGCAACTTCCTCGGCTCTTACTGACCCTCTTGGTAGAACGGGTTGCTGCGAGGCAGGTCTCACGGCCTCAGGGCCTATATGGGTAGGCTGATCTTGGCCTGCTACCGGAGGGTTATTCTGATTCTCTGGTACTGGTGGTACAGGAACTACTCGAGGAGGTGATCCTTGTGGAACGTAGTTTACTCCCGAGGCCCCCGGGACGGGGGGTCGGGTAGTACTTCGATAATGGACCTCTGGGACAAAGGCGGGAATCCCTCGACCGGCTGCCGACGACGGCTGGGGGTCTATATGAACACCGGCGGCCGCAGGAGGCTGCTGCTGTTGAGTGACAACGGGTGGATTTTGAGGATTGGTTTCATGATTCTGGGTGAACATTGCCAGGGTCCTGGTCATGGTCAAAAGCTGTTCCCGTAGCAACTGGTTCTGCCGCCTAGTTTCGATTAGTTCTTCCTGTGCAGGGTTATTCACTCGCCCTCTTCCTCGTCCGGCAGCTGGTTGTGGATGAGGGTTTTGAGTGTTATTCCTGGGTCGCAAGTTGGGGGCCATAATCCCTCTGATAGACGAAAGATGAGCTTAGATTGAGTAGAGCACTTGGTGATTGTCGATTCCCACAGACGGCGCCAAACTGATGCTGCACTTTTTGGCCCACGTGAGATCCAAGCTCGGCTCCCTGCGAAACACTCGAAACAGAAGATCAGAGGACCACCGGGTTGGCTCCGGCGGTAGCCGCTCCGATGCTTAAGTCAATAAATTGAACTGAAAGACTTGTAATCAAAGCCAAATAATGAGCATGAAAATAAAGCGTACCTTTAGGGTTGAATTTATAGGCAATGGATCTCCTAAGTTGATTAGGATTTGGAGCCATGAAAGTAGGGATTTGAGCATCGGAGATAGTAGTTACCTTGTAGAATATTGCATCAAATAGAGATAACCATGAGTGGTGGTTTCCTTGTAAAAGACTGTTTCCTTATTCTCTGCTCGGCATATATTAAGGCGGTGATGAGCTTTGAATAGCAGTGTGTTACACCGAAGGTCTGTGTTCGGACCTGTAAGCTTTGCAGATAAGTAGATCTTCTCTAGAGATACGTGCTCGGCCTCTGTAGGTCTGCTCTGAAAGGCCGAGCACAAGCTGAAAGGCTGAGCACGAGCTGAATGGCCGAGCACTAGCTGAAAGGCCGAGCATGAGCTGAATGGCCGAACACAGATTATAAGGCCGAACTTGACTAAGCGACCGAGCACAAGTTATGTGGCCGAGCCTGAGCTCTATTATGAGTCGTGAACCGATCTTGCGGTTGCACGTGTCATGCAGTGGTTGGTGTGTCACATAGTGGTATATCACTTACTAATTTTAACAAATTAATAAAATCAAGTATATAGACTTGAGAAATAATCTTTGAACTAAAATAATTAAAATATTTAATTAAGTTAATAGATTAAACTATAGGTTTCATTAGAGTTTTTCTTTAAAACCTTAGACTAAAAAAGAATAATTTTTTTTCCAATAATGAGAACAAATCTCTTGTGTATGTACTCTGCAACTGTGGGATCAATACCTGTTTTAATTCACCTTTCTCATATAAAAATTCTTTTCTATTCCTCAAGTTATTTTAAATTGATACAAAAATAGACAAAAAAAAAAAGAATCAAACTAATGTCAATTGTGTGGAGATAAAAACTTGTACTATTTAAATACGATATCGATCTTTAAAACATTAGATTATTGAAAATAACATAAATATAAGAATACATATGAAATGATGAAACAAAGGGTTATTGACTATTTTTCTTTTCGATAGGGTCTGAGTACATTGCAACTATGACATGAACAATGTGAGCTTGCATGATGAAAATCACGGGCATTGACCACAAAGTCTGTAGGCTACCAATGGGTAATTGCCTAACCGGGGCAAAAGCCACTTCTGAAAATGAATTGGGATTGGACTTAAAAAAAGATCCCAAAAGTTTTGGTCTCACTTTTGATATTTTGCATTAATTAAGGAATCCCATTTCATAAAATATGTTTACTTTGTGAAGGAAGCACCATTTTTGACTCCCTCACATGATCTAAACTTGGCAAATCTTCTGATTCCACATGGCAATATAATTTGTCACATGGATCCCCACTAGCCCTTTTCAAATTATATTACATTGCATCATTTCATCGGACAAATAGTGGGTCAAGCCCAATGGTTGAAAGAATTCCAACCTTTACACACACACACACACACACACATATATATATATAGACTTGGAAGAAATGCATTGTGGATCTTTACATGTCAGTAAAAGGAGGGTGAATAGAGGCCAAGTTGGCCATGGGCAACCCAGTCAGCAAACACTTGAGAATGAGCTAAAAAAGGGAAAAGCTAGGCTGGTGATGGTGTTGACATTGCCTAAATAGGTATATAGGAATAGGACCGAGACTCAGAAATGTATCACAGCTATGTGCACAAATGCTACCCACGTGGGATATGGCATGCGTGTGGGTCACTAACAAGTGGTAGTGTTTTTGTTGATCTTTTATTTACTAATATCACAGTTTCTAACAAGCACACTCAAAACTCACGAAGTTCACAAGCAAAGAAAGAAATAGGATGATCAGTCCCATACACAAAGTACATTCAAATAATGGCTATATAATACATACATATAAATATATATATATAAAGATATATACACACGTGTGCGTGTGTGTGTATACAAAGGTAGCGCCCGTACCCCCTTGGTGTGTTGTATATGTTTGTTTAAGATGATGATCTATTTTCTCGCTAGATGATAACAAGTTCTTCTATGCATTTGCTTTTTTGATGTGTCGGATGTGGAGGTGAGCTGTCCGTGTGAGACAAGTAGCTGGATTTGCATACACCATTCTGCAACGCCATCTCACATTCCACATGCGTATATTTTTTCTTTCAACCAGCTTTCCAATTTTCTTGACAACAGTTTTCCTTACTAAACTTCTCTCTATGTATGCATGTCTACATACATAATTACACACACACACACACACACATATATATATATATATATATTTGCTTCTGAATTTACTCCTCATTTGTGAGTCTTTCTTTTTCATTATTTTTTTCTAACTATCTTGAATGCATGTCATAATATTTACTATTTAATTATTTAACAGAAGACGTATAATATGTATCTAAGATCATATTAAGATAAATTGAAAAAAGAAATGTAATGGAAAAAAATCTTAAATATTTTTTTTTCTTGGATAACCAAATAGAACAAGGGTCGAACTTAAGATTTTAGAAAAGAAAGTCCTTTGATTACATACTCACACCCACTCAATCAAATCATAATATGAGTATTTATAAGTTGAGATTCATTTATAATTAAAGTGAGAAATGAGCCAAGACTTAATAGACAAGCTCAAGCAATTAATTACAGGTGACTGTTAACTTTCTAATGCCCATAGAAAAGAGAAAGCATGCCCTATTTATAAAAGATTCGGCCTGCCGTATTATTACATTAGTATATTACATGCGTGTAACAATAATAATTTTAATAATACAATAAATTATATATATATATATATCATAAAATATAAAAATTATATAACACAGATCGCATAAAATAATTTCTCTCAACTTAGAGTTTAGTGCACAGTATTCATACCTTTTTAATTTAGAGAGCCTTTGACAAAAGGCAAGATTCCTAGAAGCAATATGATTTGTGAAAAAGAGATTTGATGAAAAGTGCTTCTGATTCCTTCTTCATTTATCTTGTGGGGGTGTTGCCACTTGTCATCATAACATTCATGATTTAAAAAAAAAAAATCATTTAATTTTAATAATGCAAAATTTTAAAAAAAAATCGATGAAAACAAATCTAATCTTTAACATTATTTTTTATAAATTATATATTTTTAAGACTCAAATTAAACTTCTTTACTAATGTTTTCCAATCTGTTCTATTGTTTGTTGGGGGATGTTTGAAATCTTATTTCATCTAAAAGTCACTAGCACAAAGCATCAATGGGTATCAATATTATATTCAAGCTCGGAACAAAAGTCAACCCAATATATATGTTTAAATAATATTTTTTTTTATATTATCTAGTAAATTATGTTACAAATAATGCAAAATGGACCCCATACACCACAGTTGGGGAATGAAGTTTTAATTGATTCCATCATATATTATACTATTTTTTATTTTTAAATTTATTCATCCTCCAACAATCTGAATTATTTTGGGAGAGGGAGGAAAACAAAAAGTCAACAACTCAAAACAATTTTTTTAATCAAAATTTCATAACTAGTCACATGAAATTATAAAATTCCTATTCGATTGAAATGCTCAAATCAAATTAACAATGAATTCAGGATTAAAAAAAAAAGGTTCCAGAATTAAACTAAGTAAAAAAAATAAAAAATAAAAAAATAAATTATGGCTTTATTAATATTTGTTCCTAATTTAGGCGAAGACTAGACAAAAGATCGAAATTATTTGTCAATGAATATTTTTTTTGAAAAAAAAAATTTAAAAGACACCATTTTAGTCATTAATTATCATCCTAAGTTTCTTTGTTGTCTAATATATAGTGTTAAAAAAAAGTTAATTTGACTATAATCATATTTGTATATATTTAACTCTTTATTTTTAATGCGAATTTGACTATAATCATATTTGTATATATTTAACTCTTTATTTTTAATGCGAGTACTATTGGCCATTTTGCTTTTTATTGTTAGGAAAATAAATTTTTCTGTCCTCTTTTTTTTTCTCACAGAACATTATTATGTTATTAGTTGTTGCTTTAGCATCATGGTTAGTCTTGAATTTAGGTTTGTGGTACAACCCCCATTAATAGACTCATCAAACTATAAGTTGAATGTCTTTTGTAATGCAAAGTTTCGCTTTCTACCTCATCTTATATATGTGACTATATACACATATATTATATGTATGTGTATGAGTTATGCTATGTATTCTGTAACAGACAATCATCTGATTATTTTATACAATACAGAACGTAAAATACATGAATGATTGAATGTGTTGCGAAGCACTCCACAGATAAATATATGCATGTGTGTGTCTATACATATGTATGTATATGAAGTGGGTTCTAAAATGGGTTAAGAGGGCGAGGAGATACCCATGCATGCATTGAAATGTATAGCTAGATAGATGAGCAGTTGACATAACAGTCACTGACCAGCTCATGCAAGCAGAGATTTGCAATTGATCATGTGCCACAATCAAATGCTGTGATAAGGCTGTGATTCCCATGACCATAAAAGCATGAGGTGGGACCCCTCTCCACTAACAGCCCATTAAGGATGAAGATCGTAGATTCTTTCCTTAGGGCATGGAATTGCTTCTTCTACCTAGGTCTTCTAACAGTTCAACACTACTTGTGTTGTCTTCTCTCTTAAAAAGTCTCGTCTCTCACAAGCTAATATTCTATATTATCATTGCCGACCATCTTGCCTTTCTTTTATTGTTTATTTTATGCTTCATTGGAGATTAAATATGCTTTCTTTTTTCTTTTTTTTGCTCTTTTTTCCCTGTCATTAATGTTTTTTATGCTAAAAATTTTTTTGAATAAGTTTTTTTATCTGCAATCACCCGCAAGTTCTAGGTATATATTGACTAAACTCGAGTACTTTTACACTCGTGAGAACCAAACTCATGGTACATGCTTTTTTTAAAAGTTTCCTACCATTTTTATTCTTAATATATGGAGCACATATGAACTAGAATCTAATACCAAAATCACTATAAGAGATAACATAGTGGCCTCATCATCTCCTCCTCTAATTTTACAAGGAAAAAAATGATATCCACATGAATATTATGCAAAGAACCAGTGGCTTAGGGAAGGCGTAGACTTAAGCAGTGGTAGTAGATCTAGACTAGAAATTTAGGAAGAAGAACAAAAATTTAAAATTTAAGAGGATCTCTTGTAAAAAAATTAAAAAAAAAAAAAAAGAAAAATAACTCCTAATTTTTTGAAAAAAATTCTAAAAAAATATGGAAAAAAGATCAAAATTTTGAAACTTTGGGAGGGCCATTGTCCTCCTAGCTCCCTCCAAATCTGCCTCTGGAGTTAAGTAACCAGTAAAAATTAAAACATGGAGCAAAGAGTTTATGGATAAATAAGGACCAAGAGAGAAGAGGCATATCCTCTTGTTGTGTAGCCTAAGACTGACACCAAGAAAAATATAATAATTTGTTATGCCGACCTATTTAAACTAGTGGAAACTTTCTTCCTTCGAATTAAATATGGACCCATGCAATATAAACCAACACTAGCATTATGATTCATATATAGCTATTAATTGTCTTTCCCCTACTCCATCTGGAATTGTTTTTGTTTCCAAGACGCACCTAGACTCTTTACACTCAAATGCTCTGCACTAAAACTATAGCATGATAATAAAAAGTGATTAATTTATGTTTGGGTTACTTTTGTTAACAATTTTTTTAAAAATTATAATAAAACAAAGATTGATTGCAATCACCCCAACGGAAAGATGATAAGCAGCTGCTGCCATCATCATCGTCGAGGTAGATGATAAGATTTGTAGGAAAACGATGGTGTAGTTCACAAGTTAGGGTTAAATAAGATGGATAAAGGAGGAGATAATCTTGTTATTTTTTCTTAAATAAACAGTAAAATTTAACTATATATTATTTTTTTGCTTTAAGTTTATTTTCTTCCATTTTCAAAAATAAAAAGAAAATTTTTTGACGGTATTATAATTTCGATTTTTAAAAAACAAATGTTTGGAAGTGGTTTATTTGGTTATGTTTTGAAAACTTTTTTTTTTTGTTCACAAAACAAAAAAGATAGAAATATTATGAAAAACACCTTTGTCATGACATTTTTTAAAACAATCGATTTTTAATAAATTATTAAAAGTAATTTTCTGTATTTTTTAACTTTTAATAATTTTTTAATAATTAGGAAAGAATTAACCCAAAAATATTAAGTTAAAAAATACAGAAAATTAAGAATTAAATAGATTGTTTTAAAAAATGTCATGACAAAGGTGTTTTTCATTAATATTTTAAAAAATAGATATATAAGGTGGCTCGAAATCATGACAAAGGTGTCAAGTAAATTTTTTAGGAAAGAATTAACCCAAAAATATAAGTATTTTTAAAAATCTTATTTTTTTTCTAAAAAACCCAAAAAATTTAAAAAAAATATTAAAAAAAAAACTTATCTAAACCGACCCATTACCCTAAAAAGGAACTTGCATGATTCCAAAGGAAAGAGTTAAATCAAGAATTTGATATTTTTTTTTGATGGCCAAAAAATCTTTAAAATGGTCCTCGATAGCCGAAAGTGATGAAGTGAGCCGTTTAGATTAGGAAAAGTGTTCCAAAACAAGTTAGGCCTTGTTTGGTGATATTGTAGCAAAATGTTGATATATAGCTACGGTGCACCGAGACACGAGTGTGTGTCAGATGGAGGGGTTGGGACTCTGTGTGTGGGGGTCATATATCATATATCACTACAAGTCTACAAACTACAAAGTTGGCGTCTGAACCCCTTGAGCAGACACTGCAGTTTCTCTCAGGAAAATTATAGAAGCGACAAGATTAGTCAATTACAAGGGAGAGCGAAATACAAACACACTGATATATGTATATATATGTATATATATATATAGAGAGAGAGAGAGAGAGAGAGAGAGAGAGAGAGAGAGAGAAAAGAGATGCGCAGGTCCAAGAGGGGAGTAAATTGCTGAGGGATGTCTCCTTCCTTCCATCTGTATCTGAAAATGCCAGCCATCATGATTCATGCCCCTTATTAGTGCACCACTAATTCTCCATTGACATATTGACTTTTATTTGGAATAATCAAACCAAATCAAAAAATTTATTTGTTGATATAGAAATTAAAAGTAAAGTTATTAGAATAAATTAAAATTTAATTTTTAGACCATTTAAAGATTAAAATATTTTATCACATATGCATTCAAATTTATAATGTGACTGCACCTCCTGAAAACAAAACTATATAAAAACACTTCTTTTATTTTCCTTTCATGTATTTGGTGATTTTTTATTATGTCAAAATATTTTGGACAGTCAAAGTACTCCACAGCATTTTTTGACATTAAAATGCCAGTTTTAGTTTCGGGATGCTTTTGCTGATGTGTAGAGAGATTTTGTAGGTCCTAGTGGTAAAATTTTTTCATTCACCCATACAAATTTGAGTTGTATTTATTCATGTCTAATGCATTATATTCGAATTAATAAATATTAAAAATATTAGTAAGATTATTAATTTTATTGTTAAATTCAATATTTATTTACCTGAATACAATGTATTGAAATCTGTAAATAAATCTTCATCAGATCAATGGTACTATTCACCACCATAAAAAAGGTTCAGTAAAAAGATATTATCCAATGATTTTATGCTTATATTTGAACATTTTGCATAAATTAATTCATATAAGCTTCCCATGAATACAACCAAGGGACGTTGCCGGCATTAGACTTTTTTATTAAACTTTTTGTAGCTTTCATGACGAATTTGAATATTTTATTAAAATCATCGCAGTTTTATGTGAATACTTGAACTAAAAGATAATATTATGCTGATATAAGATTATTTTTACTGTATTTTGTTTCTCTTCATAGTAATGTTTTATAATACTATATTTTTGCAATACAACTATTCACATAAGTATAAAATCCGTATCAACTACACTTGCATAAGAAAAAATTAAAAGCATTGTCGAAATGAATAATTACTTACTTATTCTAGAAAAAATTAAATAGATATTTGGGTCGATAAATTAATAGATATTTAAAAGTAACAATAAATATATAAGGTGGCTCGAAATCAAATAAAAGATTGCTTAAAATTATTTCAAATAAATGAGTCAAATAAAAGTTCAAAGTTCATTTTAGAACTTGACACTGTACATCTAAAGGGAAGCCAGTCACAAACAAAGGTCAGTCGTTAGTGGTCCAGTGGTGGTCTTTCACGATGAAAGGGCCCCCCCATTTTACCCAAGATATGGGCGCTCAAATCACTGTCCATTGAAAGTTTAGTAATAATTTACGTATACGTGGATTTGTGTATGTGTGTGTGACAGTGAAAGCAGAGCAGAGCTGCCTGAGCCTTAGGGCACGAGCAAAGCAATCAGCAACAACAATCTCTCGTAAAAGAAAAACACCATTCTACATATATGTTGGAAATTGAAGCTTTTGCGACTGAATTCTGACGTCTCTTTCTCTCAAACTAACATTAAAAAAATTATTGCAATTCACACACATACATGCGCGCGCGCACACACACACAGATATAAAACATTAATTAATAAAAAAACTCAGATTGAAACCTTTTAGAGTAAACATGGGAAAAAGAAAAAAAAACATCTCACTTCCTCTATTAATACTAGTCCCCTCTTCTACGCCGTCCATACCGAGAGAGAGAAAGAGAAGGCCGGGAGGGCATCTTAGATATAGAAAGTGAGAAGAGAGTGCTCTTCATGAGAGTATCTCTGAGGAAGTCCAAGCAGAGAAGCCCAGGAAGACCAGCTGCTTAAACAGATTTGTTCTATCACTATGTGTAATCCCAACACCGCAGCTGCCACCATCACCGCCATAGCTGCGACAGAGAAACCAAACCAACCACCTCAAACCCATCTCTATTTTGGTCTGTTATCACTACCAAACACCATGAAAGACCAAGAAAACCACAAACAAGACCCAGAAAAGCAAACCCAATTCACCCATTTCTCTACCCTCTCAGACATCATCATAGAGACCAAACAACTCTTTAACCTTTCTTTACCCATAGCACTAACCGCTCTCATTCTCTACTCTCGCTCTATCCTCTCCATGCTCTTCTTAGGCCACCTCGGCGACACCGAGCTCGCCGCCGGCTCTCTCGCCATCGCCTTCGCCAACATCACCGGCTATTCAGTTCTTTCTGGTCTAGCTTTAGGCATGGAGCCTCTCTGTTCCCAAGCTTTCGGTGCAAGACGACCCAAGCTTCTCTCTCTAACTCTACAACGATCTGTCATTTTTCTTCTCGTCTCCGCCATACCCATTACATTTTTCTGGCTCAACATTTCCAGAATTCTTTTGTATTTACATCAAGACTCCACTATCACACGCTTGGCTCACACCTATCTCATCTTCTCTCTCCCTGACCTCTTCACCAACTCTTTCATTCATCCAATCAGAATTTACCTTCGGGCTCAAGGCATCACCCACCCGCTCACTTTAGCTTCGCTCGCCGGGACAATTCTACACTTGCCCATCAACTTCTTGTTCGTTTCCCACCTCCATCTTGGCGTCGCAGGCGTTTCCGCCGCTTCTGCAGCGTCGAATTTCATCGTCTTGGTGGTGCTGGTTTCGTACGTGTGGGCCGCTGGTCTGCACGTGCCCACGTGGACAGCGCCGAGCAGGGAGTGTTTGACCGGCTGGAAGCCGCTGATTCGGCTAGCCGGTCCGAGCTGTGTTTCGGTGTGTCTCGAGTGGTGGTGGTACGAGATCATGATTGTGTTGTGTGGACTTTTGGGAGACCCCAAAGCAACAGTGGCGTCAATGGGAGTGTTGATCCAAACGACATCGTTGATGTATGTGTTCCCGTCGTCCCTCGGGTTCGCGGTTTCTACTCGCGTTGGGAATGAACTCGGGGCTAACCGACCCAATAAGGCTCGGGTCTCAGCTGTAGTGTCTATATTTTTAGCAGCTGTGATGGGCTTATCAGCAATGGTTTTTGCATCCGGGATTAGAGATAGGTGGGGCCGGATGTTCACTAACGATGTTGAAATCCTACGGTTGACATCAGCAGCTTTGCCGATCCTAGGCCTGTGCGAGCTCGGGAATTGTCCTCAGACGGTGGGATGTGGGGTCCTCCGTGGAACCGCTCGTCCAACCACGGCAGCTAATGTGAACCTCGGTGCATTCTATCTAGTGGGCATGCCAGTGGCAATTGGGCTTGGGTTCTGGCTTGGGGTTGGGTTTTGTGGGCTTTGGGTGGGCCTACTTTCAGCCCAAGTTTGTTGTGCTGGGCTGATGTTCTATGTGGTTGGGACCACGGACTGGGACTACCAAGCCACGAGGGCACAAATGCTAACGTGCACAGGATATGAAGATAACATGCTACCTGGTGATTGCGACGATGAAAAAGAGCCGTTGATCTGCGTAATGGTGACTTCATCATGATAATCCAGTGGCCAAATTGTTCACCCCGAAGGAATTTTGATTTTTTTATTAATCTTTTTTTTTAATCAACTTTATTGTGAATTACTGATTTTTTTTTCAAAATTTTCTTTTGGGTTGGGAGAGTTTAAGGGGTTTAGTAAAAATGACAAATGAGAAATTTTGTTTATTTATTTTCTCTGAAATGCTACTGATTTAGTTGACTAATGGATGAAGGTTTCTTAGCATGCAATGTTTTTGTCATATAAACGTTTTAAACATGTGTAATTAAGTAATTTGTTTCGTCTGGTTATGGTGCAATGAGATTATTGGTATTAATCCTATCAATAACTGACTCTTTTTTTGGCTGTCTCATCAATTCAGAATTAGAGAAGGTCATATAATCATATATTAATTCACACATATTAACAGTATTTCACACACACACACACACACACATATATATATATATACATATACTCAACAATTATATAATGGATAGGCTTGGGTTGGGTTGAGTCAGTCAGTCCTGACCCCAGCTAATTAACCTTGAGTTGAGATTTTTTAAATCAAGCCTAGTGACATCTTTAAAAACATCATTCCAAGCTAACCTATTGACTAATTGGTTTGAGATTTTTTATTTATTTATTTTTGTAAAATAGAGTGCATGCACAAAACCAGATGGTTGGTACTAATTCAATCAACTTCATTATTTGTATACTTTAATGTAGCAATAGATCGAAGGTTGGTACTTGGTACATGTTTGTCTCCACTTGCATGTGGAAATTGGAACAGAGTTTTCTAAATTTTACACTTAACAGTGTGGCAAGATAAAACTCATGTGTTCATGTGGGATTATACTTAGTACCCAATATAGCACAAAATCCCACTCAATTTCTTGTTGAGGGTTAGGTTCTATTTTTCAGGATTACAATAAAAAATGCTGAATGCTTAACTTACACTTCACTTGGATTGAAGAATTAGAAAAAAAAAAAAAAAAAGACGAAAGGGAGAGAGGAATGAGAATTTGTTTCATACTTGGTTTGAAAAAAATAAAAATAAAAAAAAGAAAGAAAAGAAAAAGAAATGAGAGGAAAAGAGTGAAGGGGAGGGTCTCTCAACCCTTATATGTTAGCTTCATTTTACTCTTATTTCAAATGTGGAACAAACGGAAGGAAAAGATTAAGGAGATAATTAATGATTACTTATTTTGTTCTTACATTTTGAATATAAGTGAATTTAAATACAATGAGTGAATTAAACTATTTTTTACTTATTCTTTTATTCGTCATTAATTATCGGATTATAAAATATAAAATTACACTTCTCTTCTTTCCTCCCTCTTCTAATTAATGTTTATCCTCATTTTTTTATTTCGTCCTACTTATTCAAGCAAATTGACCATACAATTTGCTTGCATATTGCTGTTGAAGAATTCATTGAAAAATGGGCGCATACTACATGATATTTTAGAAATTAAAGTTAAAGGGTTCATATTAGAGGTTGAAAATGATGTGGAAATATCTGGTGGATTCATTTCCATCACCATGATATGGATAGAGGAACCCCTGCAAAAACAGTGTGGCCATAAGGGAAAAGGTCATCCCCACCACAGAGTGCCATGGAAGCTCAGGGAAGGGAAACAAAATTGGTTCCTGTCTGTTTTTTAAGTGGCAGAAGCTTTTTATGCAGGGTTTGCACGAGGGGGGTAGCGGCAACCAGCATTCATCCATCACATATATCACACATACATGCACACAAATATGTGTGTGTGAGTCAAATCCACTTTGTTGTTATCTTAGGTACATTACAGTAGCCATTCATATCCCCCTTCTCAATGTCAAGTTAGCATTTCAAAACTGATAACTTTGCCATTTATATATGTGTGTGTGTGTGTGTGTGTCTATTTCGTGTCTATTTCTAACCACTACTGCTTATATATGGGACCCAACCCATCAAATCCATCCACTTTTGATCCAAACCCAACACATCTTTTTTCTTACCTTCCTGTTATATGCCATCGAATTCACAAGCCTAATACCTGAAAAGGGCTCTCAAGCATTCCAAAATTTGTGGTGAATTATCAATACATATTGTAAATTAAGCAAAATCCTCTGATCCATATTTCTTGTAAATTAAGAAAATCAAACCCTAATTCACTTCCATTAGCATCTTTCTTTGCATGAAGAAGCTTATCAATCCATCTTTTGAGACCAAATCATCATCTTTTTTATAAGTTAGTCATTTCATTTCATTAGAATAATATTTCTTGGTGCTAATGTATTTGAGTAGTCTGCAGTATGAAAAATACTTCCTGAATGTATTTTTAATTTATAAATGTCCCTTGAGGTTTTTGACAGAACACCGACCCTTGTTGAGGTTTCTAAAGCACACTTACAAAGCTCTAGTCCAAATACAGACCTGGCTATTCAGTACAATTAAGGCCATTATGCTTCTAAGTTAGTTATTGACTTCAAATAATATTTGGAAAAACATAAGACAATTATAAATTAGTGTCTGACATAGTGGAAAATCTGATAAGAAGAGGTCAGCAAACTAGCTTGTCAAAAACCCAGAAGACTAATTTGATAGTGTTAATACGTTTTGGCTCGTTCTTATCGCTATGTGCATGAGTAGTGATCAACTGATCATTAAATAAACAAAAGTAGGGATGGTGACAGGGATGGCCACTCCATTATAGGAAGAGAGTTTGTTCCAATATTATTGATTGTGCCCTACAATATATCTACCTTTTATTTTATAATCTTAGAACAATCCAATATCTGTGATTGTGTATTAAAAATTCTACTTAATGTTTAACATAGCTAGCTAGGTATGGCAATATAAACTAATGTTAAATGTGATAGATTCAAAAGCTAGCAAACAACATATTTCAAAAGACAGATAGATAAATATACAAACAAAGACTCAAATTATGGAGGCAAGACACTAGAGGCATATTGCTTGATGAGCTCATGGCCATAGATGGATCATATTCATTGCATTCACATGCTTAATAGTGTCATGGAAACAATTATTGCCCCAACTTGATAGGGTCTAGCTTCCCTTCAGTACTCTCTTATCCTTATGATTAATTTTAACATGTTATATATGATGAGAAAACCCCACTTTACCAAGTCAAGTGTGAAAAAAAATATACTAATTATTGTGCCATATTCCCACTATACATGAGTTATTTTCATGGGGGAAAATTTTCATCACAGAAAGCAGCTTCTGTTATATATACTGATTATTAGTGTATTAATTTGAGTATAGTCTTTGTTTTCTCCCCACAATCTTGTGAACCTCTTGTACTAATTGCACTTTCTTTTAGCAAACAATGAGAGGGAAATCGATCAACACAGTTAAATAACTTACAGTAACACACGAGAGGAATTAATGAAAATATCCATGAATTATTGTTTCCATTGCAGCTTTCTTGGTCATCCCTCAAAAAATTAGAGAAAAATTCTAGGTTTCCATCATAGGACTGTATCACTTTATATATAGGACAATTTATATAAAAAGACAACATGTTTTGCTCTTCTATTATATGTTTAGCAAAAAAAAATCCGCATTCCCATGAATTTTCTAGAGCATGCTCACTTTTTGTGTGTGAGTTTGTGTGTCTATATATATAAGGGTCACAAAACAATAGAGCTGAGGAAAGCCTGGGCTGGATCTAGTCATAGAGTCCCCACAGGTGCCTCTCAGACCAGTTGAAGAGTCATGGTTGCCATTCCCTTCCTATTAAATTAAATAGGAAGAGAAGAGAAGTAAATACGCCCCAAATATATATATATATATATATATATATATGTCATTCCAGACCATCATGCTTCTCACATGGCTACCCTTTTTAGTAATCCTTTCAATATTTCTTCAATCTCCATCTTTTTTCATGTCCCCTTATCTAAATCTCTCCCTCTCTTTTCAAGACTTGTTGCCATTCTTTCAGTCTCACAACCTCCCGGCCAACAACACCATCATCACCAAACCACTCCATCATGCCTGTCTAAATATGATAGAAATCCCTATAGTTCTTGATGTAGAAAAAACAACATATTGTAGATGAAGTTAGGCCATAACCCTAGCTAGCCAGCCTTTGTCCACCTTATAAGCAACAACTGGGACAAACCCAATGCTGCAATGCACTTTGAATATTCCTCTGGGCAGCCTTGCATATATGAGTAGAGTTTAATTTTAGTTTCCATGACTTATTCAACTTACAGTTTCTTTATATCTCAGATTGGCATGACATGTTCCCCCAAGTGGAGCTGACTGCCTCCTCCACACATGACTCTCTGTGTGGCATCTAAACTTCTAGCATGTTAGGCTTCATCAACTCTCCCATCATCCTCTACTCCCTCGAAGGTTGACAAATGACACGATGGGGGTCCACTAGAAAATGTGGGTGATGAAACCACACAAATAATACGTGAAAAAGGTAACACATGCATACATGCCTTAGTGTGTGTGTTCACAAACACAACTTGTATTGCATGCGTTGTGTTAAGAGTTGCTATCAATGATAAAGTATTTTTAATATTTATCCTCATTTGTATTTCTAATATATATGATAAAAATTTATTCAACGAAACGATGACTCCATTTCATTATATGAGATAATGTGACACTTTTTCATAAACTCTATACATTTTTTTAAATTTTTCAATAAACACTTTTTCATGATTTCAGACAAATGATAGAGTTTATGAGAAACAACAACATCACATCAAATAATGACGTAAAGTAAGCTTCTCTATAAATAACTTATCTAATGTAATGTGTCATTATATAGTATTTTTGAAATTATATCATGTGAGACCCAAAAAATTATACATGTACCACATCACAATGAAAATACAAATTGGAAATACATAACATTATAAGTGTAATTTTGTATAGAAAATATATGATAATGTGTGGTTTAACAGAAAAAAAAATGACTTTAAATAAAAAAATAATTAAATATGATTCATGTAATCGACTCTAAATAATAGAAATAAAATTGTATTGAATTGTTCAAGTTTTTATAAGTATAGTTTTGAACTTCCATTGTGTAACGTGTTTTTTGGGCCTAGAGAAGCTCTGTGGTCTGTCATTCTGCCTGGTCACCTTGATCATGAGGCTTTGGACTAGAAAGTAGGCTACAAGCCCAACTGAGCCCACGTCAAGCCGAGTCTTAGAGAACAAAAGGCCTCTCCTGTCCAAAAAAAGTTGAAGCTTATTCGCAGCCCACCCCTGATATGTGGGCCTGTGGCCCAAGGCTTTCAGCAGTAGAGCATCAAAACAACAGGAACATATGGTGGAATACATGTAAAAAAACTTGACCACAGCATACCAGCACCCGACCATACACAGTCTTCTGGCAAATGAATTGATAAAAAGATCTGAGAGTTGTCCAAAAATGCTACAATGTGTGATATGTGATATAGAAAAGGAAAATTTAACCAATAATAGATGCAGATTTTGCATCCAATGGAAACAGAAAGATTGTTTGGTATGCCAAACTTAGTTACCTGTTTTTGGAAAAAATTTAGTGGCATGGAAAAACTCCATGCCCATTCAAATCATTTTAAACATGTGGTGAAAATAATTTTACGTTGATGTTCGAATTTTAAATATAAACTATACCACATGTCAGACCAGGGTCCAGGACAAGTTGGTGGAAAATACGAAGGGGAAGAAATGTCAATACTAAGATCATCATAATTAAGTTAGTTATTATTTATACGTGGAACATGAAAAATCCTCCGAAGAACAGTATAGAATACAAAAAATCAGATTCAGTGCATGTTATATATTAGAAATTTTGACATGAACTAGGTTTATTGACTTAATCATATTTTAACAGGTATATAAAATGTTATTTTTATATTTTTTAAGAGTTGTACAAGCTATCCAAATGGCATGATAAGAAAAGGAGGAGGAAAGAAACTGTAGGGATTCATAACAATAACATAAAGATTTCCTAAGAAAAGTTAATAACTTTCTGTTCACAGAGGGTAGCCCAATTAAGACACCAAGTATCAAGACATCAGACCCTGGACCATGTACCTTTCAGTGTAATTATTAGTAAGTTATAGGCTGCTTGACCTCAAATAATGAATAGGAGTTATAAACATGAGAGGCAGAGAGAGAGAGAGAGAGAGAGAGAGAGAGAGAGCAATTAATGTGGCAAAATAGGGAGTATAAGACAAGGAGGAAAAGAGAAAGATAAGACCGTACAGTTCACTGTTGCATCTTTCTGTAACAATATCTTGTTGAGGTCCCCCTAAAGGCCCATAAGCAAAGCAACTGGGGTTTGAGTAGCTTTGTGACTGTAAAGAGAAACAAATCATGTCTCCCTGCACAGTTCACTCTAAGTAGAACAGAGCCATTCTTAAAAGTTTCTTTTTCTTGAATTTTCAATCTCTCCTTCTCTCTTACCAAATGATTGACCAGCGGTTCATCTTTAAGTCAACAGAACAAACTAATCATAACTTATCAAGAATTTAAAATATATTGGTTTATGTCCCCCTTAAAATTATACAATTCATCTACATAGCTAAGTGGACTTGGCTTTATACATGGACTTAATTTACACACAAAATTTTTGCCAACTTTCGGTTGATGCTGTAATTTATGATATTTTTTCATTGTTTTTTACTAAATTTTTGAATTCATTACATATTCTTGGTTTTCGTCTGCATTTTCTTCTAATTTGAATACAATTGTCCTATCCAAATCTAAAGTTTCATCAAATTAATACAAATTCTTGGTGAATTTTGAAAAAAATAAGTGTTGAGTTTTTATTTATCTCCCTCTCCCTTTCTCTATTTCCTTACATGAAATAAGGTTCCCTTCTTTTTCGTTCTTTCCTGCTCCTTCCATCCAAACGTGTGAATTATGAGAACGGCATAGCAGTAGAAGTTCATTCCTTCGCTAGGGTAAAGAAAAATGGATATGAGTTTTTTTTTTTGGGTAAGAAACATAGATATATATATATATATATATATTGTTTTAAAGTAGATCTATTGATATATAAAAGGTGTAAGTATATATTCACGTACAGGAGTGTCAGATGGCGAGGACACTGAGGAATCTTTTCTTTTTGAGGAGACATTGCTCCAGAAAGCACGTTCCCTTTCTTTTCAAGCAAAGCTTCTTTTGAGTTCCTCATTGGAGGATTGAAAACTCCAGCGTTTCTCACTGTCTCTCAACCTCCTTTGGCTCCTTCCACTTTCTCTTGTTGGGAATCTGATTCTATGGTAAGGTGGGAACATTTCCTCTGTGATTATTTTAATGATTTTCAATGGCTCTTTTTTGTTGGGTTTATATCTTTATCATATATGTAACTTCTTATTTATTACTTGTTTAAGCTGATATATACATTTATATATATATATATATGTATATCAGCCGTATCTTCTTGTCTAGTAATGCAGTTTTTCAAGATCATCAGGCCTTGACAGTTTGATTTTCTTTTTCGTAAAATTTAAAAATGCTCTGGACCCATAATTATTCTTGTACTGAATAAAAAATTTAGAACAGGAAACAAAGCTTTTATTAATTATTAAAACAAAATAAATTCAAACCTTTCACATAAATTCACGGCACCACTGTTTGGGAGACAACTCGAACTCGGCCTCACCTCAAAACACTTATTGCTTGGCCATCGCTCGGAGTCACGGTCGATCATATTTTTTTTTTTTTTTTTATCACCTTTCTTTTATTTTGTGGCTCACATTCAATATAACAAAAACTCACACACATATATATATATAATATATTAATTTTAAATTAATAATATTATTTTAATTAAAATAAAGATTAATAATAATTATTTAATTTTTATTTAGGATAAAATTTATTCAAAAATATATCAAATACTATTTAGACTCGAAATTAAGAATCGTACTAAAACTAGTTTAATTTAATCAGCCAATATTTTTCAAAATGAAAATTCTTTCTATATTTTCTTTTCAAAGTTTTTTAGAACTTTGATTTTTCTAGACTTTTGTTTTAACTTGTAAATTTTTTATACCCTTTTTGTAGTAACAAACTTTTCCAAGTATGGAAAGAGCCTAAATTGTAAGTTGTAACAGGCTAACAGCATTTTTTAACATGAAACTCCTGCATTTTCCAAGTTCACCCTTTTGAAATCTCTCTCTCTTTAGAGTTTGTTGGGTTTTTTTTTCTTTCAATTTTCTCATCAATACCATTCCATTCTTCACATATAAATCATGGGAGTGCTAAATTTGAACTTTTGATTTCAAATTTCTTTTTGGCAGCCCTATTCACACTCCTTAATATACCCTTAAGCTCCAAAAAAAATTATTATTTTAATTATTAAAATAATATTTTTTTAATGAAAATTGCATGACTTTATTTTCAAACTTCATATATGACAACTGACTTGACATGGAAAAGTTGATTTTCAAATATTTTTTATACACATGCTCATGTTTTGATGCAACAATCCTTCTATCTTTACCTTTGTGATCAGGGTTTTATTTCGAATTTTGTTTTTTTAATTTTGAATTAAGATAACTAAATTTTATATTTTTACTTTTAATATCAGCAATTGAATTTTGTTGTTAAAAAATATTCATTGAATTACGAATCATTAAAATATAGTCATTAAATTAAATCAAATTATTTATATTTTTAAAATTAAAATATATAAAAATAAAAAACTCATTTTGACTGCGATAATTAGAGTGCATGTACGACAGTGGGGGCATTTGAATAACCAAAACACTTGGGAGGAGATGCTCTTAACTGTGGTCTACGGCCACTCAATAATTTTCCCTTACAGGTGAAACAGAACAAGGGCGGCAAGAATGTACAATGTTACCTTGCTATGAAAATGTTAAAATTTGAACTCGTGTTTTGCCTTTCCTTAGTTTTAACTGCTTTTCCATGACAGCTTTTCAACTTCATGGAAAGAACCTAGATTTTGAGCTTTTTAACCAGAAACTCCAACTAGATATTTCTCAATTTCACTTTCGACCCATCTCTCTCTCTCTCACTACCATTCTTCACATTGAGAGAAATGGGAAGAGCAACCAAGTGGTTGAAGGGCTTGTTTGGGATAAAAAAGAACAAAGAACCAAAGGAGAACTCAAACTCCGTAGAGCTGAAAGACAAGAAAAGGCCGAGTTTTGGCCACTCAGGTAGGGACTCCGACAGATTTTGTCACAGTCCGGCGACCATACCGCCAAACATTACGGCAGCGGAGGCTGCTTGGCTAAGATCTTTCTACAATGAGACCAAGGACGAGCAGAACAAGCAGGCAATTGCTGTTGCTGCAGCCACTGCTGCCGCCGCTGATGCTGCCGTTGCTGCCGCACAGGCCGCTGTGGCTGTTGTTAGGCTTACTAGCCAAGGCAGAGGCACCATGTTTGGTGGCGGCCGCGAAAGGTGGGCTGCCGTCAAGATTCAGGCCGTCTTTCGGGGATATTTGGTAATTATAATAATGATGATGTGATTATATATGTTAGATTGATATTTCTGTTTCTGTTTTTGAAAGAAAATTGCTTTCTTTGTTTTTGAAAATTAGAAATTTTGTTTTTTGAATTGTGAAAAGGCCAGAAAAGCACTCAAAGCTCTGAAAGGACTAGTAAAACTACAAGCACTAGTTAGAGGCTATTTGGTGCGAAAACAAGCCACTGCAACACTTCATAGCATGCAAGCTCTAATTAGAGCACAGGCATCAATTCGTGCCCAAAGAACTCGACGGTTCATCAACAATGATGACAGATTTCATTCTCATTTCCCAGTCCAAAAATCTAATGTAAGAATGAAATATAAGAATCTTATATATACATATATATATATATAATTGAATTTTGTTTGGAGATCAATTACAATTGTTGTTTAAATTTATTGATTTGCAGGGAAGGTTTGATGATACAGGGAGTGAACACACTGTATCAGCACATAGTACAAGGCTTTCTGCATCATTTGGGACTACCACAAACACAAATGAAGGAAGCCCAAAGATTGTGGAAATGGACACTGGCAGACCCAAATCAAAATCCTGGAGAACAAATACATCAGTGTCAGATTCAGGCGATAACCCATGTGGCCAAACACTCTCCTCACCTCTCCGGTGTCGAGTTCCGGCGCATTTATTGATACCCGATTGCCGGAATTTTCAGGATGCAGATTGGGACCTAACGGGCGACGAATGCCTGTTCTCTACAGCCCAAAGCACCCCAAGATTTTTCATTTCTGATGGTTCAAATGCTCCGGTCACGCCGGCAAAGAGCGTCTGTGTTGATAGTCATTTCAGGCAATTCACGAATTTTCCAAGTTATATGGCGAGTACACAATCATTCAAGGCTAAATTGAGGTCTCTGAGTGCTCCAAAGCAAAGACCTGAACCAGGGCTCAAGAAGAGGCTATCACTTAATGAAATGATGGAATCAAGAAATAGTCTAAGTGGGATCAGAATGCAAAGGTCATGTAAACAAGTTCAAGAAGTTATCAGTTTCAAGAATGTTGTGATGAGTAAGCTTGATAGATCTTCAGACTTAGAGAACCAGAAAGAGACTACTTCGTGCCAGAGGAAATGGTGAGAGATTGCTGATGACAATGCTAGAGCAGTAGAGAGCTAGAAGTGCTTGTTAAATTGAGTGACCAAAAAAGAATAGGTGATGCTATGATGATAGAAAGGATCAAAATGTTTGTAAATTTGCAGACAATCTATGATTAGAATTTCAATTGCATTTGACTTTAATGTTGGTGTTTAGGACTGAAATCAACTTTTTCTACTAATGATGAGAATAATCATTTGATGTTTTGGGTTTGGACTAATCATTATATATTGCTTGATTTGATTACTTTCATGCATATATACAATCTCTCCCTCTACACACACCTAATATTATATAAAGAAATGATGTGGTTGATTTCAAATTTGGGGTGATTGGACAGAGTAATCACTGATCAGTAACTGTTATGTCCTCCCCGTATTCAGATTTGTCTTATTTTGTGGTCTGGGGCTGCCTGGTGAGTGGTGGGGTGAATAAATTATTGAATTCTCTTGCAAGAATGGATGGTAAGGCCCTCTACATACAATCCTATGTGACCCACTTCTGTGTGGACAATTCAAGCTAACATAGACATATTTTGTCCTCATCTGGCCATCTTTTTCTCTCTCCATGTGATTTCCAACCAATTTTATCATGTCCACTCTATTTCAGCATGGGATTGTACTATTGTGCATAAAGAAAATACACCAAAATTTGGAATGAATTTAGCACTATTATACAATTTGGTACTTAGAACTCACCTAAAGGCCAAAGGCCAGCTGGTAACCCAGAGTCTAGGCTCCTACGCTCTCACTCTTTGTTACCTAACAGGAGAGGGATCGATAGCCACAATGCCACTGGCCTTAACTTATATAAGGGCTGCAAGTGGACAGGTTGAATCAGGCTTGAGGCATGTCCAAGCTCAACCCGAGTTCTAGATAGCCAAAGCCCGAGTAGTCTAACTCAATCTCAACCCAAGCTCATCATTTGTATCAGGTTCACTTAGGTTGTATCAAGTCCCTCAAAGTCTCAGTTCAAGTCTAATTCGAATTCAAGCTGAACTTGATTTTTTCTGCTTAGGTTCGTCCTAAAGTATAAAATATGCAGTTTAAGACCATCTAAATTCAGACTCGGCTCAAGTTAATCTGCCCCACTTACAGCCCTAGTCTTATCATATAGTTAACATTTCATACTTCAGGTTATTATCTCTCTTAAAATTTGGTCTTGGTATTAACTATTAACAATGCCCCTCAGATGACGACTGCTATATTCATACTGATACTGTCTTGCACCTGTAACTAAGACTCCTCTTTAGATCAATATGTACATAAGTTTTGTTACACCATGGTTGTCGGTGACCATTCTTCCACGACTTCCTCAACAAAGTGTTCTTTATCCCCTGAACAATAATCTTATTTATCATACATGTGAACAATGGAAATTGTTTTCAAAAACATTACATATATAATTAGGATTCTGGGAATCTTTTTTACTTTTGAAAGCTCACAATTTTATATCGCAGAGTTACTACACTGAACAAGGTAACTTAAGAAATAACCAATTCAATGTGTCGCAAAACTGGAAGTTTCATAAGTATCTTCAGCTGAATCAGTGGATCCATAGATGGTTTGGCAGGGAAATTTAAGGTCTATGCCGGGCAGAAGATGTGTGCTTGGTGTGGTTGATTCATGTGTAGAAATAAGCAAAAATGTTCTAGTACACCCGAAATAAAACGATAAGGTATGAGGCTTTAGTCTCTCAGTTGGCAAGGGCTTCTCTATTGGAAGAATGGATTGATTTGTGAATGAGGGAGGATTGTTTCTGGCTTCAGGATTGAGTATTGAAGCATATGATAAAATTTTAAATTCAACACTTCGGTTAGAATACAACATTCATGTAGCCAACTCAGAAGAGTTGAGACAAGACTTTGTTGAGTGAAAGGTTAAAAAGGAAAGGCAATGAAAGAGAATTTCATGACAGTGAACCTTTAGACCTAACTGGTTTGATGGTGGTGGTCCATCATTCCGTGCTACTAAACTGATGTGGTAAGATTTCTTTTCTTTCTTTTTTTGGGTAGATTAAAGATTTATTAAACCACCAAAACAAGAAGGAGAAAACCCCATAGAAGCTCAAGTGCCCTGAACCAGTGCCCAACTGCTAACAATACAGACCAAGTCACTGGCAGCAGCCAGCATACCTAAACAAAAGAAAACCACCTAAACCAAGCCAAAGGGTAAACTTTAATTCTTACAACATTGACAATCTCATGACACACAATTAAACTCAAGAACCACCAAACAGACAGACAAGAATTTAGCTTTCCAATCCCCTCACTGATCAGAAGAGAAGGAAGTCACTATCTGCAGCAAATAATATGGCTTGAGAAGCAACAATACTTAAGCTCAGCTGCCAATTATCAAAATTGTTTGGAATATCCTTCCATTTTGACACTTTAGCACATATAGCATTCAAGATAACCCTACTAAAAAGATCACTACTTGTCTGCTGCCTACTAAAAACTCTGCTGTTCCTTTCCTTTCAGACAAAGCACGCTGTTGCAGAAAAGGCTAGCAACAGAACAGAGTTAGCAAATGACTCCTTCCCTTTATTGATAATCCATTCATAGTTTCCAATCATCACTTTCACTTTCTTCTCTGGTAATTTGCTTGAATTGGTGAAATCCATTACACACTTTGCAATCATCACATTCACTTCGTTTACACTGTTCAATCTATCCCCTCCCTCCCCCAAAAAAAAAAAATTCCCAATGCTTCAAAGAATCATTATTAAAATTTCAAGAATTCACCTGGGCTTTTGGGCTGCAAGATCAATCAGGACTCACCTTAGGTTATTATATGGAGGTTAGGATTATATATAGGTTTAAAATGGGAGCAAAAGGTGCTCCAGATAGAGGGATAACAGTTCCAAGAAATTAAATTACAAAACGTTGGTGTCATGCAGAAAGAGAAAGAGAGATCTTAGATCTCACGGGACATTGGCTTCTAAATATGTATTAGAGAGGGCAATATGTAACGCCCCAACCCGTTTATCGGGAGATTAAGTCACTAACTTAGCATTAACTGAAAATTTCACGAAACAAAATAAAATGCTACGGAAAATTTATTCAAGATAGGAAATATATACATACATATAAAGGAAAAATAACAACAAAAAGAAAAAGGAGAAGAAAGCCAAAATTTGAGGCCAATGGGTTTTGAACCCTTAACCCAAAAAGAAGCAAGAACTTAAGCCCAAAAATAGAAGCCACTTGGGCTGCCCACACTTTGTGCTAAATGATGTAACATATATGTATATATATACATAAAATGGAGCCTCCACCACCCAACACAACCAACCACAACACATGCAACACATCACCCTTACATAATATATACAAGTGTACACGTTTGTGCCTCTATATGTATGGGTCTGACTTCGTGTGACAGAAAATGAGTATGTGCATTGAGTTTAGAGAGAGAGAGAGAGAAGAGAGAGAGAGAAGAGAGAAGAAGAAAAAGGGGGAGAGGAGCTTCATACCTGCATGCATGGCAACCTGAGGGGAGAAATAGACACATAGAGAGCTCGAGGAGCAAACAAGAAAAGGGTGGAGCCATTGTGAAGGTAAGAAAAACTCAAAGCCGAACTTTAATTTCTATTGCATGCATGATATTTGGAGTGTTGAATCTTGGTTAAAGAATGAAATTTTGGACCCTAAACAGTTGAGACGCCCTAGGCCATACCCCAAACCCACATGCAAACCTCATATCACCATTGATGGACCTCAAGGAGCAGGTCTGTATTGACCAAAATTAAAAGGGTTTTGGCTGGTAGGGGCATGATCTAGGGGCCATAAGGGTTTCAAACCCACAAAAATGATAAGAAATGGACGCAAGGTGAGAGAGAAAAACCGATTTGCAGGTCGCGGTCCTAAAAACCAACCCCTTAAATTGAACCCCGAAGCTCTCTGTGATCATTGTAATTGAAACCCCATAGGAATAGGGTCACGGCCCAACAAAAATTTCTCAAAACCATCAAGAAATGAGGTTGTACGATTGAGTTGCAGCCGAGGCGATAATGGAGTTCAACCGAGCTCCATGGCTAGATACAAACCATAAAACCGATGCCAAAGCCTTCCCTTAACCCCCAGAAACCGTTTGGATCAAAAACAGTGAAGAAATCGAGCTTCAAAACTCGCGAAAATGAAGAAGAAAATCCTAGGGTTTCACTGGTCGAGTTGGCGCAGTGAAGAAGACGAAGCAAGTTCTTTTTGATGAGTCCTTAACCGAAGATAGATTAGATATTTTTGGGATCTTATGTATTAAGTTATGTAATATTACGCTACTCTTGACTTGGAGACTATGATCTTTGATGATGGTATTTGAATTAACTAATTAAGTGATATAGCTTATTTTGTGGATGATAAGAAAGATAAAAAAAAAAAATTTATTATTCCGCTGCGTAAATGGTATTTAGAAAAGTATTGTGATTATTGAAATAGGCCTCGGTGGCCGATCACAAACCCCTAATCCGCATAAGCCAGGTTTCGGGTCGTGACACAATATGCCACCACAATGAGTGGCTGTGACATATTTCATATTCAAATGCAGATTTTGATTTATTTCTTCAATTTTTGCCTTCAACTGATGATAGGGATATGCAAAACTGGGCTTTTTTCTTCTTCTTTCTGTTTTACATATTTCAAACACAGTGAAGTCTAATTCTCTAGAGAAAAGGAAAAAAAAGGGAAAATATTCAAGTAGGTAAAGAAGGTGCTCAAGCTCTCCTCTCATGCACATTAATGTGTCGATACTTTGAGATGTGGAATAATGCAAGTCTAATACAGAATATATAAATCATGTTTCTAATGATAATTGCCTTTACCAAACTGGGGGTATGAATAAGGTACACTTTTTATTTCTCTTATAAAAATAAAACATAAAAAGAGAAGAAAACACTATAAGGATGTGGAGGGTGGTTCCTACTTAATTGACACTATATTGAGCAAAATTATCTTCAAAAGACTTTTAAAAAGATTAATTGGAAAAATTATGTTAAATTCTAACATTATAACATTTTGATCCAATTCAGATCCATCAATGAAGCTAAGAGAAATAAAAGGCTCGGCTTCCTCATCTTTGAGTTCTCTTGATCATGACACTCTTCCTGCAAAGGTTGCCCCTGGTCCTGTGCCCTCACCAGTGAGCCAAGGTTGTCTGCTATGCAATTGTTTTTGCTAATCTAATCTCAAAAGAATTTTTTTTTCAAATTTTTCCCTTTTTTTTTTTTGTTTTCACAAATCTTGGTACTGATCACAATACTATTTTTGTACTGTCACCGTTTGCTTGTGGTTGGCTCTGCCTTTGTTGTATTGCAGATAGTTTTCCCTCTTTCCTTTGCGCTTTGTTGAACTTTTGCTTGCTTTCCTTTAAAAAAAAAAAAGGAACAAAATTGACTTTAATCTCTGACAAAATAAAGAAAAAACTCAATTATTTAGCTCATTTAGAAATTGTGCAATGTGAATTCACTAGTTAGGGATTGTGCAGGCACACTTCGAGTGAAAAAGAAAGGCATCTACAACTTCAATTTTGTTATTCCAGTTAGTCACTAGAAGTCTCCTAGTTAATCCAATTAACTATGATCTGTGTTACATATATATGCTCGTTGGTTGGCCTGTCTATATCAAAATATGTGCTGAACAAAAACATGGGATTGAAGTCTGGAAGAATAATATAAAGAACTTGAAGGCATGGGATAAAAAAAAAACTTCTTCTTTTGGGGTAAGTAAGAATGAAGTTGAACAATTTGCAAACAAATTCACAATATCAGAAGAATCAAACTGGGATTGATTATTTTTGTGAAATTCATAATCAGCAGACAGAACTAGAGGAAGGAAAGTTTAATGAAAATCTAGCAAAATAATATATGTCCACTTTCAATGTCCAACCAAACTAAACTAGCAAAAACAGTAATACAAATTAGGAATTAAGATGCTGGATCTAAAATCTCACCAAATTCATCAGGTTCTGGAAGTGATGTTTCAGGTGGCAAGCAATATTGACTCTGCTGCACAAGACGGAACTGCTGAGTGATGGAAACTGATGTTGCAGTTGATGGCAAGCATCGACTATTTGGCACTGGAAGAAGCAACCGACCCTCCAACAAAGATTCAAATATGTCATCAACTGATACCTCAGTAATAGGATCAAATTGTATAATTATAAACTCATCGCCCATGTCAGGATGATTCATGTCTTCATTGCAATCAATAGGACTCGGCCCACTCGTTTGTGGCACTAAAGCATTGGAATTTTGTCCATCAAAACTTACCGTATGATTAGTACTTATGATAGAACTTGGTAATGGCACTGAAGCAGTGAAATCTTGTTCATAAGACATCTTCTTTTGAATTGGGCTTTCTTCAGGACTTGGTAATGGCACTGAAGCAGTGAAATCTTGTCCATAACACTTCTTCTTTTGAACTGGGCTTTCTTCTTCCGATAATTTTCTTTTGCCAGAGTCTTGGGATGTTCGTGGACACCTAACACATAAATTTCCATGTCCTACCTTCAAGGGTTTGCTATAATCTCTCTTGATTTTACAAACAACGAAGTGATCCAAAACTTGCTCACTATCAGGCAGTGAATATTCATGCATGATCCAATGCCCATGAATATTCATCTCCTTAATTAATCTCGGATCTGTTCCTTTGTTTACCTGAAAAACAAACATCTTCTTCAATCCTATCAGCTCATTCCGTTCATTAAAAACGTCAGTAGACCCGGTTTGTCCGTCCCAAGTTCCACATCCAGCAGTTCTAGAAATCTTTTTGCCCATATTTTTCAACTCTGTCAAGACGTAAATAATAGTCTCCTTCCCTGACTTGTGATCTGTAGTTGTGTTTATATCCCATGGGTCTGTATCTTTCAGAACCTTCCATGGCTCTTGGGAATAGAGGTCACGCTCAATTACAACATCGCTTGGCAACGGCTGTCTCATGCATCTCCTCCTAAGGTAGAGGGTAATGAGTTCTTCGTCTGTTGGACTGAAGTGAAACCCCCGTGGAACAATCGCCATAACTGCCGAAAGCTTAATTCACGTAAAGAGAGAAGAAATAGAGAAGAATCAGGGATCATCTAGAATGGAACAGGAAAAAAATTCCAACGCAAACTTGAAGAGAGAGAAACCAAACTCAGAAAGAAAGAAAAAAAACAGAAGGGGATGAAAAAAGTAGAAACCGAATCAGAAGAACTTATAAACAGTAGAAGCCTGTTGGCCAAGTTTGATGTTTCCTAATTCGAGTTTCCTAATCTGGTTTGAGTTGTAATCCACTAAAATAAAATAATAAGTGGCCAAAAAAACAAAATAATTACCTTAAAAGGTTGCTAAGATAAGGCCAGAAGGAGCAGCCGTGATTGTGCATGAGTGTGCTGCCAACTTCTTAATGGAATTTGTATTATTTTTTTAATAAAATATTAATTTATTATTCTTCTCATAAAAAATAGGGTAAAGTATACTTACCTCTCCTAAAGTTTTTAACAATCCCTTATACTTTCTGAAATAATACTGTTCCTCCTCTGATTTCAATGTCAGTAACAGATTCCTCCCCTCCCGTCAGAAAAAGCCGTTAGTTAACTTAATAGAAATTAATGATGTAAGCAATAAATTTGATCAAAATGTTAAAGTTGTCCCTCAAAATAATGAAAGGACAATTTTACCCTTAAAAAGACTCCTATCAAATTATAAGAATACTCTTTTGCACATGTTATGTGCAAAACAAATTTATTTCTCTATAAAACTATAAATCCTTTCTAAAATTCTTCTCTTTTTGGAAAAAAAAAAAATATTTTATCTCTCTAAATCTTTTTTTCTAATATTTTATCTCTAGTTTTTTTTCTAAAATCTTTTTCACTAAAATTATTAATGAGTTTCTTTCTAAAATTCATCTATCTATGAAAAAAAGGTACTAAAAAATTATTTTTTAAAATTCTCTTAAATTATCTTTGTCCAAATTTATTTTTCTAAAACTTAATTTAAAATATTTCATAAATAAATCGCCCCTCTAAACATGTAGGTCTGTATGTAAATTTAAGACTAACACATCAAAATATATTGGTTTGTTTTGAATCTCTCAATAAAGCAGAGCATTCCAATTCCACTCAAATTCCCTCTCCAAAGCAAGGCATTCCAATTTTATCCAAAAATTCTAATTTTACATAGAAAAAGAAAGAGAGAAAGAAGGGAGAGTTGTAAGCATAACAAAAGCAGAAGACTGCAATACAAGAAAGAAAAACATGACCAAAAAGTGCTGCAATACAAGCAAAACATAAGCAGACGACAATTATATGGGAATCGTAAATACATCAGCCACAATAGTAATCCATCCCAGGAAGAAAGAGCATTAGCCCTGTAACAGTTCGTTTGGATAAGTAGGAGAGAAAAGAAAAGAAAAGGAAAATATTAGTTATGAAGGAAAGGAAATGAGAGGAGAGGAGAGAGTAATTCTCTCTTTATGTTTGGATAACTAATGAAAGGAAAGGAATATAATCCTTTCATCTTGTTTGGGAATGATAAAAGGAAGAGAAAGGAAAGGAAAGAAATTTTATATTATTTTATTATTATACCCTTTTAAATTGTATTTGGATGCCCTAGGATAGAGGTATCATTTTTATTTTGACTTTTATAATTTTATGGGTAATATTGGTATTATCAAAAATTCATTAAACCATTGTTTCCTTTCCTTCCATTTCCGCCCACTTTTGGAGGGATAACAAAATTGCTTAAATGAGGGTTAAACTCTCCCTCCCTCTCCCTCCTTTTCTTTCCTAATTTTTAAAACAAACATGATTTAAGTTCTCCTTCCCTTCTCTTTCTTTCCAATTCTTTCCATTCAAACATAGTGTTAAACACGAACCACAATAAGGAATCAGCAACTCTGTAGAATCAATTAAACCATGATTACCTTACCATCCAAACACCATTCAAACAGAGGCAACTTTTGGATTTGTTAAAGAGAGAGAGAGAGACGAGATAACCCAACAATCATCGTCTTACCACCATATAATAATCAACCCCAAAATTTCCTAATTTCACCACTTGAAATATACCATCGCCGATTACCCAACTGACCTCCACCACCAATTCAATGATATGGAAGTCCCTGATCATCAAGAGTTAGAACTTGTAAAAATCAATCACCGCCAAATTATTATAAACTGATCCACATGAGATCGTCTTTTTTTGAGTGAGTTGCAGAGTTCGACAACGACAGAGTGGGGTGGTGGAGATGAGCGGTTGTGCAACAAAGAAAAAAATTAAGTGAAGAGAGGGCGGTGGAGTTGGACGATCGTGCGACAGACGGCGGAGAGGGGCGGCAGAGATGGGCCATCCACGTTAGCTTTCGTTTGCTACGGTCTAGTCTGGACGAACCTGGAAAGGCTTCTGTTGCTGGGTCTTTCTCTATGATTCCTATTCCTTCTTCTTCCCCTTCCAGATCTTGGAGACAGCGATGCAAGAGAGGGAATGAGAGGGGGGTTGTGCACTGTTTGGGGTTAAGGTTGGGGGGATTTGGATAGAGAGAGAGGATGGAGGAGGAGGAGAGAGAGTTATGGATTTTTTGATAAAATTATAATATTAAAATACAAGAGTAAGTTAATAATTTTACTAATTGCGTTAACGGAGTTAAAGAAACAAGACTGACAAGAGAACAGTGTTATTTTAGAAACTATAAGAGAGGTTTCTGCAATTGTCAGAAACCTCAGGAGAAGTAAGTGTAATTTACTCTCAAAAATATAATTTGAATTCAACAAATAATATCGATTTTATAGTTGGTGTCAGGATAATTTTAAATCTTAAGAGCAACTCCAACGCAGCAGTGTGGCATCTGGGGTGTCAAATTTATAACCGCCGAAATGGCACCCCAAACTCAAAATTTTTCACTCTAACGGAGGTGGCATTTGCAGTTGTAAAATGGCACTTAACAGTCTAGGGTGCCATTTTTACAAACTTTAGAGAAAGAAAAGGGAGAGGTGTCATTCGGTTGGGGCCTATTTTCATTTTTACTGTTACAACGGCTCTATTTCAATGAAAAAATTCTATAAATACAGGAAAAAAAACTTACCAAAACCCAGAAAATACAAGGGGGTTTGTTATTTTTTAAATTAAATTATTTTTGTAATTTAAATTGATTTTTTTATTTTTAATTTATTTTTTAAGTTATGATTCTTTTGTTAATTTAGGATGATTTTATTTATTTAACTAATTTTTTTAATTTAGTTAATTGTTAGAATTTTGAGGTGCCAACAAATTTATTTGTAATCTTGAATAGTGTTATGGCACCTCAGAATTATAAATTTGTTTCAATGGCAGGCACCAAAATTGGGTGCCATTTTAACATTTTAATTTTTCTTTTATTGAAAAATGTAATTAAACTTAACGGTTATATTTCAACGAGTATAGTTTTCATAACGGTTTGATTTAAATTAATTTTTTAAATTAAATTACAAAAATTAATTTAATTTAAAAAATCAATTTAAATTCTAACAATTAACTAAATTAAAAAAATTATTTAATTATAAAAATTAGTTAAATAAATAAAATCAACCTAAATTAACAAAAAATCATAACTTAAAAAATAAATTAAAAATAAAAAAATCAATTTAAATTACAAAAATTAATTTAATTAAAAAATTAATTTAAAAAATAACAAACCCCCTGTATTTTTCGGGCTTTGGTAAGTTTTTTCCTTGTATTTATATAATTCTTTGTTGAAATAGAGCCATTGAAATAGTAGTCGTTGTAAACAGTAAAAATGAAAATAGCCCCAACCGTCAAATGGCACATCTCCCTTTTCTCTTTCAAAAGTTTATAAAAATGGCACCCTATGCCGTTGGGTGTCATTTTTGCAACCGCAAATGGCACTTCCCGTTAGAGTAGAAAATTTTAAATTTGGAGTGTCATTTCGACAGTTATGAATTTGGCACCCCAGATGGCACTCTGTGTTGGAGTTGCTCTTAAGATGGCTTTGAATCATCACAAGTTATGTCTTTTGGATAACACTACACGGCTGTGTTATGACTCATTAAAAATAATTAATTATAACACATGATATGACATCACATGACATAATATGAGATGAAGACACACTAAAACTATGATGTATTACACTTACTAAAAAAAAAATTGAGAAAAGGTGATTATTTTACTTAGAAAAATAGGAAACCGAAATATGGAAGTTGCTAAATTGGAAAGACAGAAGTATAGGAGGAATTGATTAGACATAGAAACAGTGTTTAGCGAATTTGAAGCACCATCTGCTGGTATGCTTTTTAAATAATATATTATTATGTGTGTTATGATTTATTAAAAATAATTTATCATTTTTTAATAAATCAAAACACATGACATGATTTGACATGATGGTATATTAAAATTGTGATGTACTATACTTATTAAAGAATTTTTTGAGTTAAAGCCCCCTATTGATTGTTTTACTTGGGCTTTGTTTGATGATTAGGTGGAGTGTGATAGAAAATAAAATAAAGAGAAAAAATATAAAACTTATTAAAAATTTGATTAATAAGAAAAAGAAAATTTTTTGTAAAAATAACAATCACGTGATTACTTGTTTTCCAATATATATCCCATTTACAATATATTTTGGTAATTATATTTATAAATTTTATTTAAATTAAAATTAAATGTAATGTAAGTGAGAAAAATTATGGCATGAGCAAGTGTAGAAGCATAAAATATTATGAATTTTTTTATGCTGCAAGTTGAATATTTTATATATATATATATATATATATATTTATGAAAATATCGAAATACCATAAAAAAAAAGTTGCATATGATATTTCTTTTTGTGTCAAAATTCACATACATGAAATAATTTTTTATTAATGAAAATATATGAAAAAAATTAATAAATAATTCTAATAATTAATAAAATTTCTATCTCCCAAGTCTACTATTCTTTTTTAAAAAAATATAACGATTAGAAGAAAAATCTAACTACTTTTTTCTTGTATTATTATTGTGAAAAATCGAAAACATGCCAACTGAATATGCATATCACTCACATAAGATCCAGAGCCTCTATTCTTTGTAGTCATTCAATGGATTTTTGTTATTAGATTTCTACTTTCATAAGGCAATAGGCCAACTGGAAGCCCGTAGTCTAATCTAACAAGAGAGGTTGCTTGATATTGTTAGGAATATAATCACCTAGCTTATGATATGTAAAACACGAAAGCAAATAAAAAAACGAATTTAAAATTAAACGTATACACAAGAACATAAAGATTTATGTAGTTCATCCCCATAATAGGGTTACATCTACGACTGCTGCGATTTTATGTGATTTGAAAGAGTTACAAGTTATCATCAACTATAAATACGAATAGCAAGGAAATAATGTGAAATACTAAAAATACCTTCAAAAACTTTCGGGCAAGGGGGCTCCCGACCCTGCAACCCTCCGGCCAACTTAAATTTTTATTTGTGTACTTATGTCAAAGGTCTAGATACGCCAATGAATCCGCCCAACTTGCAACCCTAGTCTTATCATATAATTTAAATTTCATACTTTTAGTTTATTAGCTCTCTTAAAATTTGATCTTTTAAAACATAATATCATGGTATTAACATTGCCAATAAGTTGATGTCTGCTCATATCACTGTCTCAGACTCCTGTTTAGATCAATATGCTTGGTTTGATTGATTCATTGTGTGGAAGTAAGCGAAAATGTCCTAGTACACCCGAAACAGAACGAGAAGGTTTGAGTCTTTGGTCTCTTAATTGGCAAGGACTTTCTCAGGAGGAAGAATGGATTGGTTTGTGAAGGAAAGAGAAATCTTTCTGGCTTCAGAATTCAGTATTGAACCATATGATAAAAATTTTAAATGCAGCACTATGATTAGAAAACAACATTCGTGTAGGTAAGACTTTGTTGAGTGAAATTGAGTTGAGGTTGAAAAGGCAATCAAGCAGGAAAGGCAATGAAGGAGAATTTCATGATGCTATGATTTCTTACTGAACATCAATCTTCTCTGTTGCTTAAATTGGTGAAATCCATTTCATACTTTGCAGTTATCACATTCACTTTCTTTACACTATTCAATCAATCCCCCAACCCCAAAAAAAAAAGCCCACAAAAAAAAAAAAAATTTCCTCAAGGACTCATAATTAAAATGTCAAGAATTCACCAAGGTTTTTGGACTCCAAGATTACTTGGGACTCTTCTCGGGTTCTTATATGGAGGCTAGGATTAAATGGGAGTAAAAGGTGCTGCAGATATAGGTAGAACAGTTGCAAGAAAATCAAAACATGAAATGCTATGTCATGTACAGAATGAGATCTCAGACTATGGTCCATATGGAGCATTGGCTTATAAATGTGTAGTATTTGAGAGGGTAATGTGCATCCCCAGTGACTGGTTGTGAAATATATTTTATATTCATACAGATACTGATTTTTTCTTAATTTTAACTTCTTTTTGGGCCTGCAATTGATGATAGGGATATGCAAAAAATAGGCCTTTGTTTTTTCTTCTGTCTTACATCTTACATGTTTCAAATGCAACAAAGTCTCTAATTTTCTCAGGAAAAAAATTAAAAATTAAAGTAAGTAAAGAAACTACTTAATGCTGGTCCCAAGAGCGGAATAATAGAGTGATGAAAAATAGGAGATTATCCCAGGAGATGGTTCTGCAGCAGATTACTGCTCCTGTCTTGAATGTTATTCTGGGTTCAAGGAAAGTAGAGATTAGCCTTCAATTTGGGATTCCTAATGCTATTTTCTCTAATTCTTAGCCTTAGGGTCGATCTTGTCTATCTGGGATGGTGTGGTGGAGCAAGCTGCTGCCTCTGTCTCTCTTTGGCTCTGCTTGGTTTGTGGGCTTATTGATGTTTTCCTGCTGCTGGAGTTTGGTCTTGTTTGGAGTGTCAGGGATAGTTGGTGTTTGTGTTTGTGTCATTGCCCCACTTACATTTGGTTGTATTGGCTGCTTTTGATATGGGTACCCAGATGGTCCGTACAAAAAAACTAGCTGAATGCACGAAACTCCCGTCATTGCGGGATCTAGGGAGGGTTCAATGGCAGTCCCAAGAGGGGTACTAGGGAACAGTGGCCCCCCCAAATTTTTTATATTTTGGTTTTTTATCCCTCATTTTCTATGTTTTTTATCCCTTATTTTCTATGGAAATTTTAAAATAAATTAGAAGTCGCCCTCCCAAATTTTTTTTTTTACTAAATACCTCCTTAAATTTTATTTTTTGTATTCTTGGGCCGTCAATGTCCAACGTCTAGATCTGCAAAGGGGGTTAGATGCACACAGCTTTACCTCCACAGGGAGATTGTTTCCACGACAGATGGTCCATACACGTACAATATATATTCAGGGAAATGACCATTCTGGGAATTGAGGGCTTCTCTGAGCTTCCCTAGCATGCCTTGCCATATGTTGTGGGTTCTTTGTGCCAGCTCTGGTTATTCCCAGTTTATTCCTATTCCAGTGGCAATGGTAGCACCATTTTATATTGGAGTTGTCTTGCAATTGACGTGTTGTTGGAACTGTGATACTGTATGCATGGGACGAATGAACAGAAAGGATGCAGAGGTTTATGCAGGGCCAGTAGCTTTGTTTAATATGTGGTGATGGGATTTGGACATTATCATCAGCAATCCTTTCCATTTTCAAGATCAGTTGTTGCCTCTGTCTCTGTTAATGCAGTTGAATTTTGAGTTTTGGGTTCAGCTGTTGGTTTGCTACTGCAGTTCAAGTTGTTTGCTACTAAAGTTGTTCTGATTGTGCTGTTTTGTTTTTATCTTGAAGTGCTCTTTGCTGATGTTCGTGTTTTCTCTTGGTGCCTTTTGTGCCTGGTGTTGCTTAGTTTCCACTTGTTTAGTCTTGTTTCAGTTGGTTGTAGGTTGTTTTGGTGCTCTTTGGTTGGCTTGTGGTTTTGTTCTTTTACATTTGTGTTTTCTTTGTTTTTAATAAAATTTCAGCTTACCAAAAATAATAATAATAATAAAGAAAGAAACTGCCCAAGCTCCTCTCACATTAATGTGTTGGTACTCTGAGATGTGGAATAATGAAAGTATAATACACAATACATCATGCTTTCTAATGATAACTGCCTTTACCAAACTGGGCATTATGAATTAGGTACACTTTTTATTTCTCTTATTAAAATAAAAAAGAAGAAAGCACCATAAGGAGGGTGATTCCTACTCAATATGACACTATATTGAGCATAAAAATGGACTTTTCAAAGATTAATTGGAAAAATTATGTTAAATTATAACAATATTACAATTTGATCCATTCAGAACCATCGACAAAACCAACCGAAATAAAAGGCTTGGCTTCCTCATCTGTGAGTTCTCTTGACCATGACACTCTTCCTGCAAAGTTTGCCCCTGGTCCTGTGCACTTGTATTGCCCATAAAACACAGTCCTGTGGCCCCCAAAAAAGAAGACAACTGTATAAATGCAACTGTGACCTAAATATATAGATCTAACTTGTATTAAGAAACCAGAATTAGTTGAGTAATGTAGGTACAGCGCACATATGCTTGTATGGCTTAATCTAAATATGCATATGAAAACGAAGTTTAGTAGGTCGTTAAGGTTTTTTAATACAGTATTTCGGGTGCATTACACTCCGACTACTGTAGTAGACACAGAGAACAGACATACACATTTTACATGGGTTGGGTTCCTGACCTGTAATTGGATACTGAAAACATACGGTGACAAGTGAATGATTCAAGCTGCTACTATAGGTGGGTGTTTGTGTCATAAAATTTTAATACACTTCGACAAGCAAGCTATATTGGAGAATATGGGGCTAGTGCTCCTCAGAAAAAAGGTACTATGGCAAATACTATAGCCCATGTAAAGAGGTTATAGATAAAGAGAAAGGCACCGTCCCATGCCCATGTAAAGGTATTGTTATATTTTGTCATGTCCTGAGCTACTAATGTAAGTGGACTAATCTTCTTGGTGGAATGATATATATATATATAGAGAGAGAGAGAGAGAGAGAGAGAGGGCTTACATTTCTCGACTAGGGTCACCCCAGTTATACCAGCCTTTGGGCATGATAATGTTGTCCATATATGTATAGGCAAAGACTACCCTAGAGAAGGGACCCCAAGCCCTCCCAAGGTACAGAGCTCCAGACCCCGTGACCTTACAGTTCACAAATGAGAACCCTGTGTCTTCCAAGAGGCTGCTCCTGCCTTGTGCTGTAAGGGCCCCTGTTAGCTGTGCTATTGCATGCACATGACATCCCTGCAAAGCAAGCCATATAGATCAGGCTCACACCCCCCAAATAAAAACACCAATTACATATAGCACAGCCTTTGTCATATGATCTAATTTCTCTCCATACTTCGCTAGTAACTCAGTTCAGTTTTTCAATAGTGTTAAACTTCACCAAATAAACTGTTAAAGAACCTCTCACAACCCCACTTGCCAAATGCCTAAGAGTCCAATTTCACTAATCAATAGGAGCGGTGGACTCCTTTTTAGTATGCATTTACTATTAAAATGGGACCTAAGTGATGGTGGGTCCCATTTTCCATCATAAATTGAGAAAGTATTATATGTTGTCACAGACATAGACATGGTCATGCCACCCTCTAATAGTGAACTGATATGTAGATTATGTTACTCAAATAGGTGGGACATAATCTACATGACGTCTTACCACTGCCAAAATGTGACATAATCATGTTTGTTCCTCGGGACACTGAAAAGATTTCCATCAAAAATCATGTTGACTTGGCCTAATTCAATAAAAACCCAGGTGGGTGCAGGGGGCAGCACATGTATTTCGTTCTTTTCAGTTGGGCAAAAAAAAAAAATTAATTTGGTTGGAGAACTCAAACCTCAAATAGAGAAAGCCCATTGCCAAAGATAAAATCCACCGAACCTTCAATGTAGCAGTCCTTATAATAATGCCTGCCCACATGATCATACAGTGTGTCCTGTGCACCCAAGAACCTACACCCTAAGAAAGATGCTGTATCTGCTGATATTCTAAATGCAACTGCTTGCTTTCCAATAGCTCCTGGTGGTGGAACTGGTGTTGTGTTCTGCATCATATTTACTTCCACAATTATGTATTTATGTGTGTGTGTGTGTGAGAGAGAGAGAGAGAGAGACAGGAATAAAATAAAATTATAAATTACCTTAAATGTGATGTTCTTGGCAATGAAATAAGGGGCATTCACAGAAAAAGTTGCAGAAGCATAAGTCCCAATAGGCTGCCCTTTTGGCCCAATTGTTTGAGCTGTGTCTCCCCATTGAACAATGGTTTTCTCTGCTCCTGCTCCTTGTATAGTTATGAATGACTTTAATGGAGGTATGTTAACCTTCTCCCTGAAGAATTCACATTTTAGAATCAAACCCATTTCTCACTCTGACAAATCAAATGAACAAACAGGAAAAGGCAGGAAGAAAAATACAAAACAAAAAACATTTCGTGAACCACATGGTACTTAATAGTCAAAAAGACTATCAGAAACAAAAAGACAAAGCAATAAGCAAGACTACTTTCTTCTGTCACACTGACCAAGGAACAAACTCTCAAGTCCGTGTCTCAACACAACAAAACTCATTTTTGAAACAACTCATACCCTAAATACCGCTGCTCCAAGACCAGCCCTCAAAACAATAAGCATTAACTAAGGGAGAGAATCAATAGCGTCTTACTTGTAAACTCCCGCGTGAACCTTGATCAAAACTCTCACAAGATTAGCGAAAGGGAGGGAGTCAATAGCATCTTGAATCGACGTAAAGTCTCCGGTGGCCGGATTTTTATCGACAGTAAGAGTGTAAGAAGGAATGAGTTTGTTCTTTGCAGTGGAAAAGAGAGAGTGTTTGAGGCTACCAACAAATTTGACCCACTTCAGGAATTGTTGTTCTGAGAATTGGGTTTGTGTCATATTTGATGTTAGTTGCTTCCCTGGAGAGGGCTTGGGTCTGATACGCTTGGTGTGGCATAGGGTATGGCTTACATTTAGAAGAAGAAGAAGAATGATAACATAGAAAATGTGTGTAAAATTAGACATGTAGTATTTATAGAGGATGAGAATGAGAGGAGAGACAGAGTAAAGAAGAGGAATGGTGTTTTGGAGTTTGGAAGTGCAATTGAAACTGCTAAATGTAATGATTTATATGTGTGTGTGTGTGTGTGTGTGTGTGTTAGTTAATCCTTCTAGTGGAAAGTGATGTTGAGTTAGAGAATCATGACATGGAATGAGAGGTCACGGGTGGTTCCACTGACATCAATGCAGAGAGAGACGGGGGATCACAGGCAAGCAATCTAGGCCACGACACCCAGTACTGCTTCCCACGAATGCACTTTTCTGCTTATAAAAACAAACAGTCTCTAAAATCTTTTGCTTTTTCTTCTTGTTGATTGTGCCCGTGAGTGTCCTTCTGTTTGTGTTTGAAGGTGAATATATTCATGAAGGATAATCATATGTTTCTCAAACTGTAATTAATATCACATCATTAGCCGTCCAGCTTATGCAATCAATATTTGTCTTTTATCAAAGCCATCTGATGAAGATACCCAAGAATTATCAGGATTTCATAATTTTGATTAATTCAGATAGTTCCAATCAAATTATAAGTAATCATCATTTTACGTGACTATCCGATGTGGTGTATCTCTCTTTTATAAAATTTTAAAATCTTTTATAATTCTTGAAAAAGTTATTGAATTTGTGAAAACTAGTTATACTTTATCTAATAATCATTTCATTCTACCGAATGAATAATTACTGCAAGAGAGGATTGCTAGACTTACTTGAATTTGTTCCAGTAATGTACATTCAGGTGTCTGCTTTTGTTTTTTTTGGCTTTAGTAGAGTCTTCTTTTCCTTGTACCACCTGACTAGAGCTTCTCACAGGTGGAAGAAACATTGCACCAGAAAAATACAACTGATGGGTCTGCAAGTTATCATATTTAACATGAAGCTTTTTGTTGCCTTGTGTTTTGTTAAGGAATTTAAATGTATTGTGCAGTGGCAAGAGTTCAAGCAATTAAGTGTGTGAATATCCTTCTGTTTTAAATAATATTAGAAATTAACTATTTTGATACCTTTTCAAAATCTATTTTATTTTCTTAGAAAAAAAATTCAAATTGAAAACGAGTTTGGGAAAAAACGAAAAAAACCATTTAAGGAAATAATTAAAAGCAGTTTTTTTGTTTTAAAAAAAATGAATTCATTAGAAAATGACAAGGGTCTAAAAACACATGTATTTTCTGTTTTCAAAAACACAAAAAACAGAAAATGAAAATAAAAATAAAAATGCTTCCAGACCCTAGGTCCACTCCTTTTGCACCTTCACATAGATGAACCAACATTACATAATAGCCTTTATTTACAGTTGAAGTGTTGAACTTTAACTTTTGCTTTGGTGGATTTTTTTTTTTTAAAAAAAAAATCTCTCTCTTCATATTGAACCTGGAATTAACCCTAATTTAAAGAGAAAATAAAGAGTAACAGAAAAAGGCCAAACTGATTAAGATTCTTACAATTTTCACTGGGCCAAACGTTAATAAGTGGATGAGCCCAACCCGATAGTAAGCCCTGTTGGTTTGCTGCTTGCCAGTCAATGAAATAGGGCTTTTGAAGATCCAAAGTGACAAATCAAGCGTCACATATGTAGGAATGGTAACGGGACGGGTTTGGGACGGGATGACCCTTTCCCTAATCTCAATTTTGTTTATATTTTCTACCCCCAACTAGGGCTGTAAACGGATCGGACCTGGATCAGAGCCGATTCGAATCCGATCCATTTAATAAGAAATCTGATTCGATCCGATTCGTTAATCCGACAGATCAGGCAAATGTTAATCCGTATCCGAATGCGTTAATAATCGGATATCCGATTCAGTTAATCCGGTCCGATCCGTTTAAAATTATACTATATATATATATATATATATATTTATATATAATATATTAATTTTAATATATAATATATTTATATATAATACATTAATTTTATTAATTTTAATATATATGTATTATTAATAAAATTAATATATTATATATAATATATTAATTTTAATATATATATATAAACGGATCGGATCGAATCGAATCGGATTATGAACGGATCAGATCAGCCTATATCATATCCGGTTCGTTTATATTTGGGATAATCGGATTCGGATCGAATCAGGTCACAGATCACTATTTTTAAAACCATATCCGGACTTAACGGATCGGATCGAGATCCGATCCATTGACAGCTCTACCACCGACCCTGCCCCGTCCCGCCCCATCCCATTTAGAGGTTTACCTTTACCCCAACCTCATTAATATTCCCTGACCCCGCCCCGCCCCAAACCCCGATATATATATATATATATTAAGTAGGTTAAAAATTTTATTTTGATAAGTAAATTAATTTTTTTTTGCCAAAATAACTAATACAACAAAATATATATGAGTGTGATATGAAAAATCTTAAAACTAATTTTATATAGTGTTATTTATTGATAAATATAATGTATATAAAAATAAATAAAAAATTTAATATACAAACGGGACGGGGTTGGGATGAGGTGAACATCCCCCGGAACCCGACGGAGTTTTAAAAGCCATACCCCGACCCGACCTCGTTTATGAGCACCCCATACCCGTCCCATTAGGGGCGAGGTGGGACGGGTCTCCGATGAGACGGAGCAAATTGCCATCCCTACACATATATGTAGCAGATATGATTCAAATTTTCAAATTCAGACCAAGTTTTTTCCAATCTTATTGACTTTTTGTTTTACATTCTTTGAGAAAATTTTACTTTTAAAAAATTAACATGTTATTTGCCTAACTAGAGTTATAAAATGAATCAAACAACTTAAACCTAACTCATGATCAACTCAGTTAGAAGATCATTTAAAATCAACTCGTGAAATAAATAAGTGAAATTAGACTATATTTTAAAACTTGTTAAGTTATTAAACTCAACTCATAAAATAAGTAGTACCATAATATTATATTTTTTATAATAATTTTTTTTATAACTAATAAGAGATAACCCAGTTAGCCTGGGAAAGGGCATGAGTTCAAATTTTTTTAAAAAAAATATTTAAATTGTATTTATATTTGATTTATTTATATCTTAAGTTGATTTTAAATTCAAACTATTCATGATCAACTCAATTAAAATCAACTTAAGATATAAATAAATCAAATATCAATACAATTTAAAATAACTTACTACTCAGCTCAACAGATTGATCTTCTCCTACCTATAAATTCTCCAAAGTAAAATCTCGTGTCCCTAGTGCCTTTTCCTAGAAGAGAGCATGCATCAAACATGACTAGTGCTAAACAGCTAATAGATAGGTTCCAAAAGCATGTGTTCACACACAGCCGGCCTTTGGAATTATATTTTTGGTTAGAAGAATTGTTTAACCTAAAAATAGTTGATGTTCACAAAACCAAATCATAAGTGCTTCTTGGATTCTTCCTTCGATTAGAATAGAATCTATTACAAATTCAAAACGTAATTATCAGGATTGCCTGTCTCAATCAAGATCAAAAGTATTGCATATCATGGTCAGGCTTTTTCTTGACTTCAAACTTGCACCTAAAAATTCTGAAAGATCAATAGCATCATGTTCAAAAACAGTGAAGACCTGGATCTAGTCATGTGTTAGCCTGTGACACCAGCTTGGTCCCATCTGGTTCAACCACACAACAGGGTCAATTAGGCCTGCTCATCTAAAAATGATTTTGGCACAGATTGGACAACCGGCCATTTTTCAGAGCATCCGTGAAGGAGAAAAAGAGAGACGTTCTAGTGCACAATGCTCCTGCCAATGCGGGGTCCGGAAAAAATTAGATATATGCAAAATGTTACCTCCACAAACAAAGAGGGTTGCATCAAGGCCGGCCCGCCCTCTCGACACTATCATGTGGTCCAACACCAAGTAATTGGTTCAATTCCTAATTTATTCCAAAATTTGAATGAAGTGGTCCAATGAAGGTCAGGAAAATTGAGGCCAAATGATCTCGCCAACTGTTTATACAGGATTTCTAGACACTGTACAAGATAATATTAGACTATGTATACATTTGTAACTTTCAATTAGTCATAAATAATCAAAGAGAACCATGTGCAATGATAATAATTATATTGCATAAACCGAATATGAAGCAACGCAAAGTGACTTTAACCGGTGGATCCATCAAAATCTTGACATTGAACCAATAGACATAATCACAAATATGTCAACCAAAGGGTTCCATCACAGTAAGATCTGTCACTTTGCTATTATTATATCTGCTCAAGAACAAACATAGCAATATAACATTGGCATGAAAAAATACATCAAAAATTCAATTACCTTGAAAACTCAGCAAACTAAGAAAAACCCAACCAGGGTAGTTATTTCATTCGTACTAAAATACTCACAAAATTCCTATGTTTCTTGGTGATCAAAGCCACAGAGAGCATATTTAAGAGATTTTTTCCTCTTCATATTCCCTGGAGAATTGAGATATGGTTCAAGGGCTCCATAAAGAAAGCCTGAAGATGATGGGGTAACATCACAACTTTATTGGCGGGTCCCACACGACTTGGCCCCTTTGTGAGTCCCAACATCCTGGCTTTTATTAACATTAACGATGAAAGGTGCACAGATACCTAATTAGGGTTAGCATTTGCAATCAAATGAAAAGATAAGGATGAAACCTTTAAACGAAAATGATACACAACATTTAACATACATGTATTCCCAAATTATTTATTCTTTTTTTTGGCTTTATCGCACCCAAAAAAGTCCTCTACGATAAAGAATCAAACGTTGGAAATCCACCCAATCATAGATCCACTAAATGTAAAAATAAATCAAATGAATGACATGTACACTTCCATTGAGAATTTAAAAAACAAAAGCACTACAGAGAATATTGGGTTTGTTTATGGAATTATTAGCTAATAATTAATTTTTTTCCACTATAAAACAAATCTCTCTCTCTCTCTCTCTCTCTAGTTTTCTCAGATGGTGACCAGAAGCTTTTCTTGCTAACTCAACCCCCAACCCACTTCAGAGAGAACCCTTGAACAACTTGCAGAGAATTTTCTCTACACAGACTACACCCCATAATCGAGTTCAATGTTTACAGCAACCATCGCCACCTTCGTATCCATAGCCACCTCTCTCTCCCTCCTCTTCTTTTCATCCCCTCCAAAATCTTTCTACCACTCCCTGTACATATCAAGTTCTCTGTCCGACAATGCCTCAATATCACACCACCTCTACACCCTCACTCGCCGGCCACACGTTGCTGGCTCCCAAGCCAACGCCTGAAGCTGCAGCCTATGTTCTTTCCACTCTCACATCCTACAACATCCAATCCCACATAGTGTCCTATGGTGTGTCCCTAACTTATCCTGTATCTCGTTCCTTAACACTAAAATGTTCACCTCAAGACACACCCACAACATTCGATCTCCACCAGGAGATATACAGTGGTGATCCTTATGCTGATGTAGCTAATGAAGTCCTACCCACGTTCCACGCATTTGCAAAATCAGGTAGCATAGCTGGACCCGTGGCTTATGTGAATTATGGGCGTGTAGAGGATTATGCAACATTGAAAGAAATGGGAGTGAATGTGTCAGGTATGATTGTATTGGCAAGGTATGGAAAGATTTATAGAGGGGATATTGTCGAGAATGCTCACGACGCAGGTGCTGTTGGGGTGGTAGTGTATACAGATAGGAAGGACTTACGGTGGCGGGGGAGGGGAGGGGATGCAAAGTGGTTCCCAGATGACAAGTGGATGCCGCCAAGTGGAGTGCAGGTGGGATCGGTGTATGGTGGGGCTGGTGACCCTACCACACCCGGTTGGCCAAGTACAGGTGCATGTGAGAGGCTATCAGATGAGGAGGTGGAGAAGCGAGATGATCTTCCAATGATACCTTCACTGCCTGTATCAGCAGCAGATGGTGATGCAATCATAAGATCTATAGGTGGAAAAATGGCAAAAGATGATTGGCAGGGAAGTGTGGATGCCCCAGTTTACAGGGTTGGACCAGGGCCTGGAATTGTAAATCTTAGTTACACGGTATGTGCCGAAAACTAGTATCAACTTATATGGCTAACTGCATGTATCATTGTAAACATGGGTTTTACATTGTAAGGAACTGGGGGTTCAGCCTTGAGAACTAAGCTTTGGAGTAGATAAGAATATGTGCCTAAGCACATTGATGATTAGGTTTTCTGATGGGCTTTTTCAGGGAAAGCAAGTCATAAGCACAATACAGAATGTTATTGGAATTATTGAAGGAGCAGAAGAACCTGACAGGTATGTTAAAAAATTTCAGCATTATTCATGGGAGTAGCTGCCAATGCATATGAAAGCATCAATTAGGATTTCAATATGCATAACAGTACAGAAAAAATTACACATCCATGGATGGCACAAGAACAGATTGATGTGGATAATCAAACATGAAGGAAACTAACCTTCTAATGATTCACTAACTGAGTTGCAACAATCGATAGATTTGTCATCCTGGGTAATCACCGGGATGCATGGACGTTCGGAGCCGTTGATCCAAACAGTGGCACTTCAGCCCTGCTTGAGGTAATTATAATTCTAATGCATCCCATTGTCAAATACCTACTCACCCAGAAACAATCCCATGTTTCAATAAAATAACTACCACCTTACCTGATTTTCCTGTGGAATGGAGGTTGCACAAAGGCTAGGGAAGCTGCAGAAGAGAGGGTGGAAACCTCGACGGACAATCGTCTTTTGCAATTGGGATGCTGAGGAGTATGGCCTGGTCTCTTTCTCTCCCCCCTTCTTCCCACCCCCCTCCCTCTCTCTCTCTCTCTCTCTCTCTCTCTCTCTCCACACACTCAATTTCAACCAAATTCAAATTACCCGCCATTTCCAGATAGGATCAACAGAATGGATTGAAGAGAACAGAGAACTGCTAGCTTCAAGGGCTATTGCTTACTTGAATGTAGATGTTGCAGTATCTGGAGCAGGATTCGAAGCCTCTGCAACTCCACAGCTCGATGAGCTACTCAAACAAGCTACTCAACAGGTATCTCCAAAAAATTACTAACAATACTGGCTCTAGTAAGCATAAGCAATAATTTCAATCAAGTAATTAGTAGCAAAAGCAACAACTAATTCAACAATAAAAGTACTGGATTTCACCAATGTCACTGTTCTTAGCCATGCAATAGTTGTAGCATAAACAACAACAAACAACATATAAAGAATAATGGCAGGATTCACTGCAGAATTCTTGATGTCATTTTTTCGTCCAGCTTGTTTTGACTTCTCACTCATCTTAATCAACTATAAAATTAATTTTGAAGGTTCAAGACCCAGATAACTCATCACAAACTATCTACGACTCCTGGGTTGGTTCCAGTAACTATTCCATGGTAGGCCTTTCAAAGTTCCTTTACTGCACCTCCTGAGTGACTTTTATAAACAATTTCAAGAAAATTTTTAAGTTATACTAATTCATCTGAACTTTGTATGTTAAGATTGGAAGGCTAGGAGGCGGAGGATCAGATTATGCAGCCTTTGTACAACATGTTGGTGTTCCAGCAGCTGATATGTCTTTTGGAGGAGGTAAGTGATAACAAACAAATTTTTTTTTTGACACCTTTCATTTGGTAACACGAGCATAGTCTAATATATTTTGTTTACAACCGCATATATGTAATGTTAAGAGCTTGATATACATTACTGGCCCATTCTCTAACAGCTAAAGCTTTTAGATGAGTTTGTGGCTTAATATGGTATCAGAGCCCTGGTCACGAGAGGTCATGGATTCAAGTCTCTCTATTTGCACCATGTTCTACTTTGCATTTGTTTATGGTTTTTTTGCCTCTACATGTGCGAGTCCGGGATCACATGTGATGGGAGCCTGATATAAATTGTTGACCCATTCTCTAACAACTTAAGTTTTTGGAGCAACTGGTTACTTATTGTGTATAAATATGTATAATATTCACCCTCGCAACTAATGAAGTTTAGACTTCACAATCAACCTAGGTGAAACGCTTTGTTGGCTCCACACAAAGAGGAGGAGGATGAGGGAGAGTCAGGGGTGGGGGGAGAGAATGAACCCCCATGATAAGGCAAGAAGCATAAATTATCTAAATGGAAGAGTAAAAAAATAGAGTTAAATGGTTCATATGCTAAACATATAAGGTAAAAAAAAATGATTACACACAGGAAGACCCTAAACATAATAAACAGAAATGACACTCATTCACCAAGAGGAGGAGAAGGGAGGTAGGGCTGGAAAGGGGGGGGGGGGGGGGGGGTGGAGTAGAGAGTGAACCACCACAAAAAGGCAAGAAGCATAAACTTTCTAAATTGAGGTGGAAAAAAGAATTTAATGGTTCATAAGCTAAACATAGAATGTAAAGAAATATGATTTAACACAAGTAGACCCTAAGCATAATAAAACTGAAATGACATCAATTAAAAACTTGGAAAAAGAAACAATGCATCAATTGCTATAGCTTCTAGAAAGCTGAAAAAGAAGCTTAGAGGGATCAAATATGACCACAATATGAGGCCAATACTTACAAAAACATCAAATCTTAAAAATTTGTTGTAATAAAATGGAATTTCAGATGTCTTACTAATTGCACCAAACAAGACAGTGCCCAATGAGGAAGGCTTCTATTTAGTTAGCATAGCATTCTATCTAAATTTTGCACATCAGTGTCAAACCTGTGAATTGATTTATAAGCCCCAAACTGCAATCTTTCTTTGCATTGCGTTGCATGGTAAACAACTTAATCACCATAATAATAATGAACTTTCCCATAATCCAGTCTAGAATAAATTCTTAGACATCCTTCCCCTTTTCTCTGTAGAAACTGAAACGACAGGAAAATGCCTATTTGTTTCTGAGCTTATTCTAATTACACCTAGATGTATGGCTGTCGAAACGCTTGAGCAAGCCTAGGCAATGGATTGACGCGTCATACATACTATATGTTAAATCATGCACTATTTGTACATACCAAAGAATATGCCATAAGAAACTAATTGTAAGATGAGTCCTAGTTAAAGTTGTGTCACCAACAAATACAAACAGGGCGAGAAGGAAAACCAAAGTCATTAGTTCTAGAATCAAGAATGAAGTAATGAAAAATATAAAAATATAATTAGGATATTTAACAATAAATCAGAATCTGACAAAGAACTGCAAAAAAGTAATCTACAAGCCCTATATTAAATCATTAAACAACATTCTTCATGCCACAGGACAACATTGCTGATTAAATTAATAGAAGACCATCGCAAACATCAGAACACCACAAATTGATAGAGAGAGTGGGATTTTTGTAGCCTTTTTGTTATTAGAATTTCCTCAAGAAAAAAATGTCTCACATCTTTTACCTTATTAAAAGCTGGGTTGAAGGCTATCAGAAAACTACATGACCATCCCGGCCAGATTAAAACTCGCTGAGAAAAATCCACTACTTCTATGATGGTCCTGATCATGGACCACAGGGCTGTTCATCACACATTGTTCACGCAGTCATGTTTCATCCACCAGACTTAGAACTCAAGGGCAGAGGTATGAGCCTATACATGGTAGGAGTAAGGCCATATATATTTCACATCTACTATTTATAGCAAGTGTGAATTATATTTTAATACATCTATTAATTAATTTTTCTAACAACTCTTAAACAAGTGTAGCTTGTCTGAAGTCATAATCCTAATTACCTAATTGTTGGGCTTCATATTAGCAACTAAGTTTCCGTTATATGCCGGAAACATTGAGGAGCCACCCAGAATACCACAGTGCATACGCTCAATTGCTCTACCTGGAAAACAAAAACAAATGAATCAATCATCCCACCTTGGGTCTAGTATTTGTCTAGCCAAACATGTGCAGCATTTAAGCATATCACTATCCATGTGTGAGAGGCCTGTCTCCACCTCAACCCCTCCTAGGAAGCTAATTATGCACAAGAACAACACCCCTGAGGAGAATTTCATATGCACAAGATCATACTGGGTGGCTAAAATTACTCAACAAGACAACCAAACTCCCAGCATATGCCTTGTGTCTGGAAAACCCTATTCTCATCCCATTCTAGTTCTCAATGATGACACCCCTTGTGTCATGCCCATGTTACTTGCATGACAATGGCGGTAACTCCTCAAGCACCATACTCTCAGGGCTCTCTCTTACCCATTGATATCCATCAAACAAGAACCAAACATACTCAATTTTAAGTAGCACGCACTTTAAGTGTACCATTCCCTACAAGGCTACAACCATGCTTTTTCCAGCTTAGGCCTCACATGCTTCATGCTCTACATAGAGTTAAGGCCCCACAAGAGTGTTAGGAAGTCGTGACCATAGCTTCCTTGTGCCACTTGATCGACTTCCTAGTTCCTCTCACCACCTTCCACTTGTGCATGCCAAGGCATAAAGGGGAATCACCAAGGTAGGAGTAGGATTCATATTTGTTGGGCAAGCAAAAAGGTTGACACAAGTCAAAAGAAGCCTCCCCAATTGCTACCACTCCTTTTCCTCCATTGCAGACAAACTACTATGGCATCAGTTGTCACAGGTCTATCCTAACTGACCTGTTAAATGTTAAGGGGTATCACCAAGACACCAACCTATGTGAGGCCTTACGTCCACTGTCAATCCCTTCTAAAGTGAGAAGTGCACAAAACTTACACACAAGTACATAAGCTAAAGATGTAGGGGCTTTTAGGAGCAACACTCAATATGTACAACACTATATTTGGTGGCAACCGTCACTTACCACAACACTCGAGCTCAAAAATCATAGGTAAGCATGTCACACACCACCTCCTCAGCGGACGCCTAGCATCAAGGCGTCCCCACATTTAAAGACAACCACACAAATTAGAACAGTCCTTACTTCTGCAAATAAACTTTTACATAAAAGCATCTAACATTCCAGAATTATTTAGAATGCTAACTAGCATATTGCAACGCAAAGGGGGGAAAACAAATATTAGCCAATGCAAATATTAATCATCCTAACTTACAAGCATGTAATAAATCAAGATTTCTCATTGCTGATATGAGGATCTTTCATTTACAGTTTTTCATTAGCTTCAGACTAAATGCTATATCCTTAATTGTTTGACAAGGATTTCAAATATTAAATTCTTACATAATGTCTAAGTCCTCGAGCTTTGTGGCTATTAAAAATTAGATCTAAGATGAAGGGTGGCATCCTGTTTACATATTTCACGAATTATTTGACAGAACTTCTCAATCACAGGTTACCCCGTCTACCACTCAATGTACGATGACTTCATCTGGATGAAGAAATTTGGTGACCCTATGTTTCACAGGCATGTAGCAGGTTGGTTGTGTAGCTTTTATCTAATAGCAGCATCTAAAACTTGGCAGTTCACAATTTTAGTTACAAGCAAAAGAACACGTGTTTCCTCACTCAATATCATTTTTTTGTGAAACATGTTTCTAAAATGAGTAATTAAACTTTTGATTTGAATCATTTGATGACTTCCAACTCCTATAAATTGTCAGAAACAATTTTTTATTTTATATTATATTTACATATTTACTTATTGGAAAACAGTGGCAAGCATTTGGGGTTTAGTAGCTCTTCAGCTTGCAGATGAGGAATTTTTACCTTTTAATTATCTCTCCTATGCGAATGAGCTCCAGGTATGTCTATGGAACTGGGATACAATTACTAAATGCAAATCCAAAACAGTGAATGCAAATCTCATTTGGTAATTAGTGGCCAAATAAGTGTAACACAATGTAATAAATCTTGAAAACAGAAAAGTGCAGAAGATTTAGAAGGTGTGTTGTCAGATGAGGGCATAAGCCTTGTTCCCATGTTCAAGTCCATTGAGGAGCTTAAACAAGCAGCCACCAAAATAAATAACCAGAGAAAGGTATTGCTTGAGTTTCTATTATCCGAGATCATAAAGTTATATTTCAACAGGTATCAAATACTAGAAGTATAATTTTTCAGGCAATAGAAGAAAAGAAAGGTTGGGGATCAATGTGGAAAAACGACCCTTGGAAAGTGAGGGAGTTGAATGACAGACTAATGATGGCAGAGCGGGCATTCACTGACAGAGATGGACTCTCTGGAAGACCATGGTATAAGCATTTGGTATGTTTTTCTTCTCAACTAATATCCAGATTCCCTACTGATGTCAATGAGAATATTCTTTAGTTTCCTTCTGATCAGGTCTCTAACAAAGGTGAGATTTTACACACTCCTAGTATTTGAAAACCAATTGGTCAAAATGAACGAGGCATAGCAAATTTGACCCAGCAGACATTATTGCATTACTGTAGTTTCACATAAATGGACCAAATCTAATTATTATTTTGCATGTTTCTCAGATTTATGCTCCGTCAAAGCACAACGATTATGGTTCTAAATCCTTCCCTGGGATAGATGATGCCATTGAAAAGGCTAAGAATCTGAACACTGCGGAGTCCTGGCATTTTGTACAACATGAAGTTTGGAGAGTCTCCAGGGCTGTCACACATGCATCTCTAGTCCTTAGTGGTGAATTAACATGACTATGCGCGGTGACAAAATCCTACATGTAGTTAATCCCTTTCATGTTTAGAAGTATAAAGACTCAAATATCCTAGTATATATTTTTACAGATTCTAGTTTTATAGCTTTTTCCGGTAATTTTTGCTCTAGGTCATATTCTCCAGAATGGTCAGAATACATATCTCCCCCGGATTGAATTAAAAATTTAGAACCCTGATATTCAATAACTTGAAGAGTCAAATCAATTAAAAAAATTAAAGCTCATAAAAACCCTCAACAGATCAACCAAATTTTAAAAAGGTGATAAGTGGGGCTGATAAGATCTAATCCATTTAAAGTTCAGCAAATAATACAAACTTATGCAATAATATGTTCTTTTAGATTAAAAACATCTTTCTTCAGACATTAGAGATATTTTTATGATAAAAACTTCTTTACGTAGGACTGGTAATTAAGACCACAACTCAGGTGTTCATGCACTGGCCAACCATGTCCAGGAGAGGACAGAGGTTTCCAAAATGAAAATTTTTCTATCAAGTCCACCTTTTCCTAGCATACACCATCTATCTGGGGGTTCTCAGGATTGACACTCATTGTACTGAAGGAACCTCCAAGTACCACGATATAAGGCTATACGCATGATCAAATAAAACTACAGGAACCGCCAAATACTACAATATGAGTATGTCATGTTTAAATTAAACCATCACTAAGATGGCTCCATATTTAAAGAATTTATAAATAGATGAGATATATAATGGACTCAACCATGTTATCAAGAGGCATTACTGCAATGGAAATATGAATGTAGAAGTGCGAACTATTGAGGACCTTATAATGGAAATAAAACCAGCAAAATTTGACAAACTATTTTTTTCTTATTTTTCTAATAAGTTACATTCAAACTATATGAATTCTTATTTATCCCAACATCCTCACATAATGTACAAAATCAGGTGGGGGATGTATTAGAAACTGTGACAGTGGTTATAAAATTGAAGTCGTGATTGGAATGAATTTAGACTTCTATTTCTTAGTATATATTGTACAGTTTCAACTAGCATTTGCACTAAATATGTACAACAAATCACCGATAAGCTTAAGTCCTTTACTTCCAAACCTTGACGGCCCCATCTCTACTGCTTGATAATAGAAGTCTCTGGTTCAACTTGACAGAAGCCAACGACAGGATAGAATCATGGTGACAACCGGCAGAATCAGTGGCAGCAGCTGCAAGAACTGTTTTTGCAGTCAGCTTGGTTGCCAGAGGTCGTCTTTTTGTCTCCTGTTTCAGAGAAAAGGAACACTCAGAATTTCAGTCGTACATACTTCAATTCTTTGGGGTCCAGAAAATTATGAAAATTTCAAGTTGCAAGAAAAAAATCAATTAGTTATAAAAACAAATAGAATTGAGGGAGTTCTACAGATTAAAGGATATTTATGTCAATTGTGTTTTAAGTAATGAATCTAGTCCACTGGAGTCAAAACTCCATGAATGTAGAAAGCCAAGACAAAGAACTAAGAGGAAGCCAAGATTTTGAAAAGATTGCCTCTATCAAAGTATAGAAAATGACAGCCTAGTTTTCCATTAAAGAAGTACCACTTAGCAACTTCACTGACCAATTACTTATGAAACACCAGCTGAACTTAATGCACTAACTCTTTGATTATGAAAATCTAGGTGCCAGGTAGGTAATCAGAACAAAGAATGGTGGGGGAAAAAAAGCACAATCTTTTGCACAATTATCCATAAGGACAGCTGAATATGCCAAATTATTCGACTCGCTTTTATTCATTTATTTTAATTAAAAAAAAACACAGATGGATAGTGCCTACTCCCCAAAGTAATCTCATCTGCTTAACCTCCCACAGGGGTGGGGGGTTCTTGCCAGCCCGCCACAAGTAGAAAGAAAAATTGTAGAAAGTCCTGCTTGTGTTATTTAACATACCTGCACAACTTGCACCCCGAAACTAGATTTTGTTTCATAGAAATCATCGTTTCCAACTCCCTTTATAGATGGCCCGCAAATACAGTAACTTCGGTCGGGGCTGCAATACAGAAGAACCAGGGTTGATTAGACAAGAACAATCATGAGATAACCAAATGAACAAAAATGGAGAACAAACCAAAACCTGCAATGGTTCCAGCGACGTATCTTCAAGTCAGTACCCCCAGTCAACAAATCTCCACCAGGTAAGGGGAGCAACGAACGGATACCAGGAAGATGCGGAGGAGGGTCATTCAGCTCATCAACTCTGTACTTATGACTGACATTCCGTCTTAGATCTGGTTTAGAATTTACCTTACTGGATGGTCTGGCCAAGGCCCAAGGCAGGTCAGAGGATTCAGTATCACCGTCATTACTTTGCCACCCTAAATACCTGCAAACAATATAAGAATTAATAATGCAACAATGAATTTACTGGGTAGAAAATTGATCAAAATAATTAAAGACTATTAATAATGCAAAATGCCTCATCCCAGATGCTTGGAATCAGTGACATGAGTATCTCATTGATTACAAATAACTAATCTTCGTCACTTTGAGGCAAGAAGCTGTTTTAGTTCATCAATAATTAATCATTTACCCTTCAGTATTCAAGTATCTCAGGAGTCAAAAACTCCATACAATATATTTAAATTCAATAAATTTGGCTTATTACTCTTCAATTTTCTATTATAGTCTAATCCTCCACCATTCGAGGTCCAGTCACCATCAAAAGCCAACTTGTAGCACTCAATTCATACCAGTTCATCATTGGCCATCACCGTGTATCTCCAGATCATATCAGATGGCTCCACACCCAGTTATCACCTATATGTGATAATGAGAAATCCTAACTTATCCAATTCCATCAACATTGAGTTCTTATGAAAATTTACCAAAAACAGACATGTACCTGGTGGCAGCTCCCATTTTCTGCATTCCAAAGAGAAACTTCATTACAACCTGCTGCAACATAAACAAGGGGCCTCGTTGAAGTGGATAGACAGTTACTCAGAGGAGGAATGAAAAGACAAATTTTCTCTATAGGGCATACAAGAGAATACTGCCACGAGTTGACAGGTACAAGGAATCTTAAATCCCAAAGAGTAAGCACACCCCTTGAAGACCCAGACACAAACCAATTCCCACAAGGACCTGTTACCAAAGAAGACACATAGCCCTCCTCAGGCGTTACTTTAGAATTCCATGCATTTGAATTTGTTCTTGTATCCCAGAGATGGATTCCACAGTTTTGGGTGCTGTACATAATCATCCGATTGGCACCGCCATCAGCAGGGTAGTTCAAAAGGTTGAGTATGGCACCTTCTCCAACACCCTTCTTTTTGACATCAGCAATGCCTGAATACTTCTCAACAACGCTACCAAGTCCTCTGGAAATGTAATCAACAGAGAACATATGTATCATGCCATCACATGCTCCAACGATCACTTGCGCCGAACCTTGGAGCATAGCAGTGCATAGAGCCCGGCTTCCCTCTAAAGAATAAGTTAGCTTTGACCTAAATGAGATGTCCTTCTCCAATTTTCTGGAATCCCAAACCTTAACGGTGGAATCGTCAGATGCAGTCACAAAGAAACTGTGGTCTGTAGAAATGGCAATGTCATTAACAGCAGAATGGTGCTCCTGAAGGTGTGCAACCAACACACCACGTGGCCTCCACCCTGAATCAGGAATCGATGCCCGTGCAAAAGATGGAAATCCTGTTACATCAGTTGGAGAGGAGGTATTCTCTGCTGTAATAGAAGTTATAGAACTCCCTTTCATTGTGCTAGATATTCCTATGTCTTGAAACTTGCTGTTGATATAAACTGTTTGATCAGCTTCCCTGCCTTCTGTTTCATGTACCACTCGGTGAAACTGTTTAGAACCATTACTAATACTAAATGAGCCTGAGACAAGCTTAGGCGCTGGGACTGAATTAGCCAAACTAAATGATTTATTTACAGGATCCATCCAAGGCATGGATGTTGAACCAAAACCAAGAGAGTTCGAATGTGATGAAGAATCAGAGGCTGCCGGAGCATTTCCCACTGCTCGTTTATCCACGCTAAAATAGTACAAAGGTATGCCTTCTGATGATTTATCACAAATGAAGCTGTTCACACCACTAGCCTGCGGACACATCAAGCCAGAGAATTGTAACTTTTCTGAGCATAGAGTATCACGATTATCAAATGTGCTAGAAGTGCTGCGCAAAAAGCTTCCCATGGTACTCATCTTAGTGTCACCATCATCACATTTAGTTAGATCCAGCTGTTGCATTGAATTGCCAACAGGTCTGTGGCACTGGAGATTATGTTTCCGATCTGACCAGCCCTTCATTGGATTCAACTCCCCCGCTCCACTATTGTATAAGTCCACAGTTTCCCATTGTTTAAGCTGCGGAGATGAATTGTACCATATCTTTCTTTGTCTCTCTAACATGTCTGAACTCCTGGCATTTTCTAAGACTTCGTAAAACAACTGTCTTGAGACCGGAGGCTTTAGACATGAAAGAAGAGCCTTCTCTGAAGCTAGAGATGCAGGTTGTCTGCGGAGGAAAGGGCGTATAACTGGGACAAGGAAAACATAAGAATCTACTGCACCTAAGCTCTCACTACTAGCTGCAATAAAGGTGACAACTGACCTCCTTACCCATTGACTGGGGTAACATAACAACGGAAAAGCACGCTCTATCATTTCAAGCAACATTCTCTTCCGCAGAAAACCACTTTTGCATAGGATGGCCAAGCAATCTAATGCATTGACAATTACAACCTCTGATGCATCACTTAAAGCCTGCTCAATGTATGGTAAAAGATATTCCTCCACACTTCTTTGGCCCACAAAGAAGCACACATAAACAATCTGCCCATAAAATACAGCCCTTAGCTGCTCATCTCGGTCATTTAGGAAGGCAGGGAGGATGGGCAACAGGAAGTCATTACTCTGTCTCTGGCCAAAGAACCAGCATAGGTTGTCAATATCCTGCAAGAGTGCTCTCCTGATATTTGGAGTTTGCTTTGGGCCCATCACAAGTTCTTGAATGACCTCAGCTATGGACTTCCTCAACTGTGCAAGCTGTGCATTGCTGTTTAGACTCTGCAGCTGTCCAGATGTCTCAGTGGATGAGACCAATGGCTTCTGGGGCGAACTTAATTCATTGAGAACCCCTGCCTCACTCAAGCTTATTGAGTGAATTAAAAACCCATAAGCAGTTAGCGCCAGTTTAGATATATTGCTGGCATAACATATCCTCACACTTTCCTCCGGATCATCTGGAAGCGTGGAAAGCATTGGAAGAATATACTCTGGAAAAATTTTAGCATCACTTGGAGGAAAATCTCGGACTAAAGGCAGAATGTCACACAAAGTCTCCAAAGCAGCACAACGCACAATTGCTGCAGGATCAGAAAGCATAGCAACAACATATGGAAGCATACGCTGCAATCGATCTTCATCATCAATATATAAGGAACAAGACTTCAGTAAAAGTACAGCCCCCCTCCTCATATGAGGCAACTTGACATTGCGTATGAAGGAACAGAGCAGTGAGGCAATTAGAACCATACCTTCACAGCTCATACTATCCTGAGGTAATGGCAAGAAAGGCATTCCAAAAGTGTCCAACATATTGTCATGGTCAGACATCAATGAATTTAAATCATTCATTGTAATCTTTTTCAGAAAGGGATGGTTATTTCTCTTGAATACATTGGAAATAGTCTGAAGTAGCTCTCCAGGAGATTGCATCCCACACTGCTCGCGCTTCTGAGAATATGCAGAATTGGCTACATCCTCCAGCATTGGTTTCACACCAGAATAACGACTACTTTGCTTCACATCCATGAGTAGACTACTTATATCACCAAGAAGTTCAGGTTGATCATGACTTAAGCCCTTCTCTATCCCTTCCCTTTTGCTCAATGAGTCCTTTGCCAGACTCAAGTTTTTCTTTGTATCCAACTGTTGTGATGAGTGACCACCTGCAGCGTTTGAAGGTGCACCCAATGCAGCAACTGTCTTCTCATTTGACCTATAACTGCTCACCATTTGTTTAAGTGTCTCCTGGAAAAGGGTCTGGCACATTAAAACCTACAGCAGAAAATAGGACAGCCAAGCATTAACATACAAGACAAAAGGTTACCGAGTTTTAAAAGATTAAAACTATAAAAGTTCTTTACCCTTGTATCAGAATCAAGCGGATTCAAGCAGGAATAGTAATTGTGCAGAAATGGTGAGAAGTAGCTTGGAAACACAACACCTGCATAGCTCCGCAGGTAGCCTTCAGCAGAAAATCGTGAATCTGGATCCAACTGAATCATATGAAGAATCATTTTACGGATCCCCAAATCTGGAATCTGCACTCATGACATACCATTTGAAAATGTGATCAACATGCATTAATAATAGTCAAGGGAAAAAACTGAAATAAAAAAATGCTTAAAAGAAATTCTAGGGGAAATATCTCATACAGCAATCACCTTTAAAGTCCATCTGTGCTGAAGACCAAATTAATTACCCTTACTCAAAAAGGTAGTATTAAAACAAGAGAAAGATCAAAAAATCATAAGGCAAAGGCCCTGAGCTAAAAGGGAGGACATGATAGCATGAGACAAGACCTTCTCAAGATGTTGGCTAGGATCATATTGCCCTCTGCGATAAGCAAGTAACTGAGACAGTTCAAAGAGTGGCTGACCCTCAAGGAATAGCTCTGCAATTACACACCTAAAGAAGCAAACATGGGTTCAGACTAAGAAAAAAATATTAATTAAATGAATGAATAATATAATTAAACACAAAAATTATAATATAACACACACACACACATATATTTACGTATTAAAAAATGTCATATGAGAAAGTAAAACAACTAACACATCAAATAATTAGTTTCAACTTCAATTGCTCCAAAAACCAAATCTCACATGATGTATTGCTGGCTTATTCATATATATGCAAAAACAGTACGCAAAAACCCCGTGAGAAGTGGAACACCAAATCTCACAATTATACATTCATCAATAAGGGAGACGCATATGGTTGAGTTAGATGCATTGATATAAGCAGGAGATAGCAAGTAACAGTGATTGTATCCCACAAAGAACTTGTTTCAGTATAACATAGTCACTTCTTTAGGCAGTGTCTGGATCACTCAGATAACATTTCATCAGAGAATGAGATAGAATGGAATGCCATTGAATTCCGTGGGATTATTCGTGGCAATAGCTATGAACTATATTACATGGACACTTCCATACGCATTGAAGTACCCATGCTGGACACACGAACACAGACATGAGTACATAAAACTCTCTTATTATGTTCCTTTAGTTGCATGCTTGCTTCAAAATCAATGAAGTGCCCACATTATACTCTGTGTTACATAAAAAATCTATTTTACGTTGGAAAATAAAAATAAAAAACATGTTGTATCCTTAAAATTGGGGATTGGTTTGTCCAACACTTCAGACACATACCCGCACCCAACACACATACTTGAGTCCATGTAACATAGCCCATAGGTAATAGTTTTGGTAGAGGCTGAAACACAAGCATGGAGATGGTAGTGGAATCGGTGAATAGTGGAAGTGTGATGATGTTAAAGTGGTGACCCGGTGGTAGCAATGGTGTTGGTGCTACTGGACAAACATTGTAAATTAACCACTTTTTTTTTTTTATTACAAGAAGTGTTATTTAATTTATCATCAACATTTTAAGAACCTAATCAATAATATCAAACAGGCTGCAGTATAATTCTTTACTTACTGTTGTAATTCAATATAAAATAACTGATGACATGTGGACTGTGACTAAGATTTGCTCTAAAATAACTGATGACAGGTGGACGGTGACTAAGATTTGCTCATTTTCATAAAGACCTTTTTTCAACATCAATGTCCATGTCAATATACATACATACATATATATATAGAGATACACATTTGTATTTCTGGGATCTCAACATCTTGGTTGATCCAAGACAATGGATTCAAATGCCAGAAAATGCTCACCCTACAGCAAAGATGTCCATTGATGGTCTTAAAGCTGCATCTTGTGCAACTTGCATCTCACCTCCATGCTCATAGAATCTCTGGAAATAGACGAACAATTTAGCTATTATTCTCTACATGATCATGATATTTGGAAAACGAAGAATGTAATGAATATTGGTTACTGATAATATACATAAAAAAAAAAAAAAAAAAGAAGCACGTGCAAATTGAATTGAGATATTCTCTAACTAAAAGCATTTAAAACAAAAGCCGTGTGTAAATTGAATATGAGATAAACTCTAACTAAAAGCATTTAAAACATTATTTAGATGACTGCTATAATAGAAGCTCACAGAAATCCAGACAACAGATAATAGATGCCATCTAAAACTCATTTATGCTTTATAAAAAAAAAAAACAAAAAGATTTTATGTACAAAATTGTCTTGAGGACCATGTTGGGGAATGTTCTCTATTGAATGCAGCTCAATATGATAGTCACAAAAAAACAAGGGGAAAAAATTTGGCATTTTCTGACTGGACTTTGATATGAAAGTTCAAACTTTGCCTCCAATGAAAAATAAAAACAAAACAACTGGCCCAGCGATAGAGCAAATTCACAACAATACTTGAATAAACTAAAGATGGTATTCTTGGATGAGGAAGTAGAACGGCCATGAAAACTTGAATTTAGCATAACCAATGCTCAATTGCTGAATAAAATTTGCAGTCTGAGAATATTGAAATATACGGGAATTGAGGGGAGGTGGGGGTAGTGGTAAAGGTGTTCGCAATGCTAGAGAAGGTGGTGGCAGCGATCACAGATATGTGGTGCTGGCAGTGGAAGCAAGTTGTGTCTGGGCACAGATGTGTGCTGGTGTGTGTTAAATATGCAGCCCAAGTATTAAAAAAAAAGGATAAATAACACTGACCTCCTATGAGGTTTTTGATAATTACACTAACATCCTCTGCAGGTTTCTGAAATTATACTAACCTCCCTTACTTTACCTAACAATATACAGATACCCCCCTCTAATCAATTTTTTTTTCAAAATGACAAAACTACTTCATTCATTTTTTTTCCTCCATTTTTTAAATTTTGACCAATATTTTTTCCATTTTACAAATAAATATTAATAAAAACCTTAAATTTATTTTTATATAAAATAAAAATAAGTTATTTACCTTAAATTTATTTTTTTAATAAAATTAAAATAAATAAAACTTAAAAAATTTAGAAAAAATTAGTCAAAATTGAAAAAATACAAAATAAATAAATAAAATGGCAGTTTTGTCATTTTGAAGAAAAAAAATTGGTTAGAGAGAGGTATACATATTTGTATATTGTCAAGTAAAGTTTGGAAGATCAATATAATTTCATAAACCTCAGAGGAGGTCAGTGTAATTTACCCAAAAAATAATTATGTTGCTAGTGAGTAAAACTAGTGATAAGAGAGAGTATCGTACAAAGAGTAAGAATTTCATGTCAGATAGCCATGGATCCCAGAGTGAGATGAGAGATTCCATAAGAGTGTGGGGCAAAGGTACGAGTGTCAATCGATATTTACTATGAGCTCTTTTAGGGTTAGCGTTTTAGTATGAATATTGTTGAGAGTACAATGTCAGAGCTTAAAGAAGCAAGGATCGTACTAGTTGTAGTGGGTAATTGTTCACAGTGATGTACGTGGGCTATTTATAGTAATCCTAACACGTGAAGTTGTTTGGGTATGATGTCACTTTTAACAAACTGATCACATAAGGCACTAAAGTCCAAAATAAAAGTTAGTTAAGATAATGCAATAAAGAGTAATAGAAAGTTTATGGAATCTTGGTGGAATCTCTCGTTCTAGAAGGACCTTGGGTGTTCCGCATGTAGGTCATGAGATGGACACCTTGGGAGTTCCCAATACTTTAGCCTCCATGCTACAAAATCTTGAATATCCCAAATAGTAGGTCTATAGCACTTTTCAGTGCTATAGCCATGTGTCAGACTCAATGAGTCTCCCAAAGACTTGCCCCCAAGTCTTTAGGCTTTCCTATAAAGGAAGAGCAACAGCTGCACGAGGGAAACTTTAAGAGAGTTAACCAAGTGTGGAAACTATTTTAATAGTTCGACTGACTTTGGCATAATACTGCTAGGTTTGGGAACTGAGAATAGCTCGACCAATACCTAGGCTTATACTAGTGGCATAAGTCTAGGAACTAGGAGTAGCTTAACCAAACTTAGGCGCACAGGAGTGGGTCAACAAACACTTGGGACGTCGCTCAATAGTTGCTTTATTGAAAGAGTCTTAGAGAGTTTCTCTAGCAAAGGCTTGTGACATGTGTTAGTTTAGGATTGGTCCACATGCTGCTGTTTAGCTGGTAACTTTGGTCATCTTTTTAGGCTGAGTTGTCAAGTGAAGAATGATTGCCATGTGACAGATTATGCTTGTGGTGAACCAAGTATTATTCAAAACTTTCCAGTGGTAACTGTCACAATTAAATTTTTTGCCCACTTTGCTTATCCTACATAATATATTATTTGGTAAATGGAAATGTTTTCAGTTGGTTTAAAGGTCATTACCCAGTATTTGTCCTGCTTATATAGGACCGTTTTGCCCTTATAAATTACCATTAAGAACCTTATGTCCTATGAATTGATTCTCTACTTAGATTGCTCCTTACTAAGAAAGATATGACTGGTTTGGATTTCTAGAAATTTTTTGAATCTTTGCACGCTTTTCCTGCTTTTGTAAATTTTATTAGTGACTTTGTAAACCTCACATGTAAAAGGGTTGCACGTGATACTTCTACTTGCAAAGAAAAATATATATATAACTAATGTTATCTCAAATGAATAGTATTGTACTCGAAGCTTGATTTATATCCCTATTTTTTGCCAAGATCTTGATTTGATACTTCCAATAGCAAGAGATAGAAAGAATGGATGGAAACTGGTCTAGAGACGGTGCGTAGAGAAGCCAGAGAGTGGTAGAAATTGGTAAGTGCCCAACTTAATTTTTTTGAGATGAAAGCCAAACATCTAACCATATTATCTCAAGGTCCAAACATGCTTTCTCCACGTAAAGATCCCAAAAATTCCAAGATTTTCGTCCTATTAAAAGCTACCACATAAGCCATTAGTTTCGGGATTACAACTGATTTTGAAATAAACTTCTCTTTTCTATTCTCATCTCTTGTTAAAATACATGAGAGATTTATAGCCACTTTCTCCTCCCTTTTCATTCCTAAATCATGCACACCAATACAAAACCTCTTTCATCTTCCTTACTCATGACTGTGCCAAGAGAATTCGCAACTACTCTTGTTCCTTCCTGCTTAGAGCTTCCACGGTTCTCAAACAGTTTGCAAGTTTTTCACAGAGAGAGAGAGTTTACAGTTTCACTCTAACTCTTACATTAATTAGCAGCTTTCAAACTGCTCTAGTGCTACATACTCCAACTCTTCCCCTTCAGCAATTTTTCCTGATTCTCCTTTCTGTTGTTATTTACTCTTTCCCTTTGACTAACACATGTCCATTTGTTATTTTCTAGTCTGCAATTTTATATAGTTACCTCGTGATATATAGAACCTTTGTCTACAACTAAATATATAATCCTCATAAGAACACCTTCCACCTTGGGGATTAAGTAAATAAAAGTGGCACTAGTGCACTTGTTAATTACACCACTCTAGGTAGCACAAACACAGAGACAAACACATGACACAACACGGATAAACTGATGTATATACATGGACACACAAGGACAAAACAATGTATAAATATATACATTGTGTATGTATACATATGCTTATAACTTTGTTTAAAATGGTCATTAACCAATATTGGTCTCACCAATGTGAGGTGTGCTAGCTACTAGGAGAGGTTGATTGAGTTAGAAACTATCATCGACATTAATTGTACAAAATGGTTGACCCAATACTTAAACCCATGTTCTCGTGTTTGGCAACTCAAACATTTACCAATGCACCAAGCAATGATACTTATTAAGAGGAGCAGATTCTCAGGTACAAATCTCAATTTTGGCATACCTCAAACTCAACTAGCGTTACCATACTTGGTAGACCAAACTTTTATCATTACCCATGTAATTGCAAAAAGTGGCAAAAGAAACTCAATAAATCGGAAATACATAATTATGTATGCTACTACTACTCTCTTCTTGTAATTTTTCCCTACAATTTCTTTTCCTATAATAAAAAGTGTTATGTTGCACACTTGACTTATGGAAATTATGTCCACCATGTCAAATTCTATTTTATTTGTAGGACTTTTCGAGGAGTGGTCATACTATTTCAGTGTGTCAGAAATGGCTTCTACTCAAAAGTTTTTGTCATATAGGTCATCTGTTAGGAAGTATGTAAGAAGTGCCTGCAAAGTGTCTAAAATTGTGAATTTTCTTTGAGAAAAAATTATAAACATGTCCAAGAGGCAGTCACGCACATGTCCAGGAGTGGCCAATAAGTCTCAGTGCCGACTCATCAACATGGACACAAATCCTCCGTAGAAATGTCTATGATTCTATGCTATTTAGACACCAAAATTAGAACTCTTGAAACAAGTATACTAGTATAGTAGTGGGTGTGGGTGTTTTAAACTTTTTACAAATTGGTACTGTTTTCTTGATTGAATGGTTCACATTTAGTGAAGCAAGTTATCAAAAATTAGCTAAACTTCCAAAAAATTCCATAAAAGTCTCATTGAGGGAAATCAAACTAATATAAGGATAAAATGTGAAAAAAATTAAACTTAATGAAGACAAATATATAAATTGAAGGAGTACGTTTAACATGTTTTTGAAAAGTATAAAAAAAAAAAGATTGCGCAGGGGAAGCAATTGACCCCCTTGGCTCAAGGTAGCTCCATCCTGATCAAAACCATTAAATGAAGCTATATTTATGCTTTATTTAAAAAAATTAAACCATAATAACAGATAATAATCTATAAACCCAAAAAAGAAAAAGGAACCAACCTCAGGTGCCAGATAACAACGCCTTCTTCCTCCAGTGTCAAAGAAAAATGAGAAATCGGAGGGATCGTCATGGGGAATATACGTGGGTTTGAAGGATGCAAAATCAGCAAGGTAAAGCCAATTCCAGGAAGTAACAAGAACATTCTCACATTTAATATCACCTGGAATATTCATGCAAAATTTTTACAAACACCAACATGGTAGTGCACAGTGATGGTTAAAAAAATATCCCTGAAGCAATGAGCTCACCATGACAAATGCCATTCTCGTGGCTCTGTTTCACTGCATAAAGCAACTGCACAACCGCCAACAAATATAAAGCTAGGTCCAACTATGCCGATTGAAAATCTAATATCTAGGGGAGAGAGAGAGAGAGAGAGAGAGAGAGAGAGAGAGAGAGGATGACCTGAAAAGCCAACCATTTCTTTTCAACGAGACTGAGGAAAGGCCGAGTACTCAACCGATCGTGAAGATTGTTGAAGAAGTATTGCCTCAACAAATAAGCTGCTTTGTCCGTTTCAAGCCAAAACTGCAACACACACCGACGTGAGATAATTGAACAATCGTACTAACCCGGGAGAGAGAGTAATGCCTCATTTTGATGCAGAGAAAAAAATTGGAGAAAAAGAGAGAGAAACAAATAAGACTTCAATTTTGATTTATATCTTTCAAGAATGGGCTTTTGTTGTCTTCCGATATCCCAAATAATTTATAATTAAAAAAAAAAAAAACAACAACAACAACGAATGCGAATTTCAATTTCTTTGTTGTTCCTACGTTTTCTCGGCAGCCAAACAAATCATTGCATTTGAGCACTGAAATTTAAATTTTAAAAACCAATTACACCTCTTTCTTCCTGCATTTTTTCTCATGAACTAGACAGAGCTACCACATTTAGGTAAAATTTTAATTGTTATAATTGAATTAAGATGAAAGTTGCGAATTGGGACCTGGAAGGGCCAGACGTGAGAGTGCTCGAGTCCACGAAAGATCTCGCGAATTTTGGAGAGACGACGCTCGTATTCGCGAAGATTGATCGAGTCGCCCCGCTTGAAATAAACCTTCACCAGAACAAGCCCTTCGTCGTGCTTGCACTGTATCGATTTAAGGAATCGTCCTCGCCCCAAAACCTCTTTGAGGACCAAATTGTACGATGATGGCAGGTCATGGAGGTAATACTCGGTCGCCGAGGCTTGGGTCGTGCGAGCTATCTTGTTGCCCATTCTCTCTCCTCTGTACTAATCTATCGTGGGAATTGAATTGAAGTGACCGTGTTCTTTTCAAGTGCTTGGGATTCTGATTTGTGGTTTCAAGCTGAGGGCTTGTGGTTTTTCGCCCAGGAGGGGTGAAGAAGCCCAGGCGCAGCAAACATTGTTCTCTGCCCCAAAAAGCGAAACGGAGGAACGGGACTTTTGAGTTGTGTATCAACTGGACTCCTGTACAGTTTGATCGGTACAGGTTGTTAAAGTTCCAATTAAAATGTGCCATGTCATAAGTGACTCAATCGTGCTCTAGATCTAGCCAATAAGAAAAAAATTGGTCTACTAAGTTAGTATAAAAAAAATTTATTGCCTAAATTACAATAATTTTACCTAAATTTTGTGACAATTGTTTTTGTTTGTTTCGAGCTTTTTAAGATTATATTGATTTTTTTTATTTTAAGTAATAAAATACAAATATTTTTTTGGTGAAAAAAACAATTAATATTAAAACTGTTTATTTCATATTTTTTAATTTTGATCAATATTTTCAATCTTTTTCTTTTTCAGATAATTATTTTTTAAAATCTTAAATTTATTTTTATTTAAAATAAAATATATATATATATATAATTAGTCAAAAATATTTTAAAAAATGACAATTTTTTCATTTTGAAAAAAATAATTAACTATAGGAAGGTATTTGTAATTTGTTAGTAAAAATATAAAATGTCAATATAATTTCATAAATCTTAAAAAAAAAAATAGTGTAATTGTCAAAAATTTCAAAAAAAAATGTCAATGTAATTTACCCAAATTTTTTAATATTACAATTTTTTTTTTAAATTACAATATTTGTAATTGTATCTATCTTTTTTGATGTTTTTAAAATTATACTGACTATTCTTATTTTACGTAACAAACTATAAATATCTTCTCTAGTAAAAAAAAAAAAGTTAATAACAAAATTGTTCATTTCATGCTTTTTATATTTTTAAATTTTAACCAGTTTTGTTTAAATAAATATTGATTAAAATCTTAAATTTATATGTCTAATCTTTATATGTATGATGATAATTTTTATGAACTTTTTTTCCTTGCTTAAAATACATTAAAAAAATATTGTGTACGAGTTATTTAAAAATACATACAATTTATTTAAGGTATATTGATTTTAAGTTAAGATAAATTACACTCAAAATTTGATGTATGACATATATGGAACCTTAAAAATATGAAAAGTTATTTTAGAATTGTATCAAGATTGTTTAGTTTTTAATTTTAATTTATTCATAATTTCTCTAATTTTTTTGTTTTATTATAATTAGTATAGGAAATACAAGAATTAATAATTTTATATTCGAATTACTAGTCTTTATTGTAGTAGAATTATTATATAAAAATATGAGTTTTTGTTTCTTAGTCAAAGTAATAATATTCTAACACTATAAATATGATATAATAGGTCTTTGTGGTTAAGTTTTTTTATCAATATTAATTAAATTTCAAATTTTAGAAAATTATTTTATTTGGTTAGGTAAGGAGTTACCGTGTTACTCGTTTTCCATTCCACATCGTGGTAGTAAAAAATATTCAATTATTATTGCCGGATAATAGATAAATTCTTTAAAGAATTCAACATGTTCAATTTTATTTCTCACGTTTTTGTTCCACGTCGTGGTAATAGAAAATTTTGAATCTTCAATTGTTCTTGAAAATATTAAATCGTCATTGCCAAATAATTGATGAATTTGTGATTGCATATATCCACTTAATTCGAGGGCAGAGTTATTTATCAAATGAGAGAGACTGCTATTAAATATGAGATTCTAAAAATAAAATAATTATTTTAAAATTATATTAAATTATTTAACTTTAATTTTAATTTATTCATAATTTCTCTAATTTATTATTTTATCAGTATTAATATAGAAAATATAAAAATTTATAATTTTCTATTCAAATTATTAATTTTTATTATAATAAAATTAATATAAAAATAATTTTTTTATTTTTTAATCAAAATAATAATATTCTAGCACTAAAAATATAATGTAATAAATTTTTATAATTAAATTTTTTAATAATATGAATTCAATTTTTAATTTTTAAAAATTAATTTTCTTTGTTAGATAAAGAACCTCTATATTATTATTTTTTTTTAAATTTAACATATTTAATTTTCCTTCTCACGTTTTCATTTCACATCATATTTGTAACGTATTTAATTCTCTTTCTCACATTTTCATTTCACATCATGTTCGTTTACCTTCCCAAGTTTTCACCTTGGTTCCAAATATAATGTTTTTTAAGTAAGGATTTAATCATACTTAAATGACAAAAAATAAATAAAAATACCTATAATCTTGATTTACTATATGATTATAGCATTTAACCTCCCCAAAATTTATCAAGTGATACATGCACAATAAAAGAGAAAGAAAAATCTTGATATATAAATAGAGCTAGTTTAACTTTTAATCCTTTCTCTTTGCTAACAGAGCTTTAAGACTACACTAATACTTTGAGGAGGATAATGTGGAGGAAAAATCCCTAGAACATCCAAACCTGTGCAATGTTTTGACTATTTTTTTAGAATTTTCTTTTACAGAATATTTCTAAAATATGATTATTCAAATTTCATTTAGCTTTGAAAATTTAAAAGAAATATATATATATATATATATATTTATAACAAAACTAAAGATCATAGATTTAGATTATTAACTCAAATACAATACTAACAATATAACCAACTAAAAATATTAAATTAAACATGACTTTTAGAATGATACTAAAACAAGTACATATATAACATATAAATTGGGTTTTATATAAATATGAAAATTTAATCATCAATTTTATTTTTAAAATTGCTTGATAATTTAGAGGCCATTTTCAAGATTTTGAGTATTTGATGAAATTCATGCAAACTTAACACAATATTAAGTCTTTTAAAAAAAAAAAAAAAAATTCAATCCTGAATTTTAGCCTTATAAAATACTCAAATTTGACGAGATGAATCCTGAGATTTACAGAATACTCAAATTTGACTCTCTTCGGTGAAACCCTCCGGCCAACTTTTTTTTCTTCTCCCAATTTGGTATTTTTTTTTTATATCCATGGAGATTTAGCACACTAAATCATTGATTTTAGATCAACAGCATGCATATTACGTAATTAATCAGAAAGTCCTCATTGCCAGGAGCTGATGATCATCAGAGTCTTGCCAAACTCCATTGTCCCATCTCCAACTTCACTGTTCAAAAGATTACCCATCACAGTCATGTCAAGTATATATAATCTTTATCTTCAGCATAAAAGTGAAAATGACAATACTTGTTAGCCGGGTTATGGAAGACCCGGACCCATAAACATAGATGTTTCCAAATCGTCTGATCAGTAGACCAGGCCTAACTGCAGATCAGACAGGAAGATGATGATCATTACTACATCAGAATGCAATTTATTCAAATGGGAAACCATGGATTACCCTATATTTACATCTCGACCAAATAGATAAAAAAAGAAGAAGTCTTCATCATCAAGGATTGACGATTTCTTCAGGATCTACAAAGTTGGGATCCTTGGTATCAACAACAGCTTCTTTCTTAAATCCGAGCTCAGCGTGCGAGTAGCCATCGCCAGACCAAGTGAACTTGCCGCCGTGACCGCCCTTCTTCGGCGATCGGCTCATGCCCGTCCCTGACTTCCGATCTTTCCGCTCGTCCTGGCCGGACTTCGACCTTGTCTTCGAACCCTTGCCAGTCTCTTTCATACTCTCTTCTCTTCTCTCTGTAACACTGACGCGTGTATGGAACTTCGGATCGATTACATCGATATTTATAGATGAGATCTTTTTATGAGGATCATTCCACGGGTGCGTGATCATGTGATCTGACAATGACGATAGGCAAATGGATAAGAACAACTATTTTTAATTGTTAATGTATTAATTAGTACATGTCCCTTCATGTCTAACCATGGGCCGTCGGTGCAGCTTTCCCATCTGACCTGTATTAATACTATATATATATATATATAATTTTAAATCAAATTACTATAATAAATAATGCAGTATTAATGGGATACAATGTATTAATTACCTGATTTAAGATACCAACATGAGTATTACATTAATACCGTATCATTCAGATTTTAATTCAAATCTAAAATATAAAAATATAAATTTTAAAAATATAGAAATTTTTTGTTTTTCTATCTTTGAAAAAAATTAACTAAATGTATTGATGACAGATTATAAGTCACATTTGAATAGATGGTTTCATCACTTGTTTGATTATTTTTATATTTGATGCTGCACTTTTTGACTCGCAACACGTGATGGCTCGTGACCTGTAGAACACTCAGAAAGATGATCAGAGGATCACCGAATTAGCTCCGGCGGTAGCCGCTCCGATGCTTAAGTAAGTAAGAGAATTGAAAGACTGTATTGAAAGCCAAAGAATGAGCATGAAAATAAAAGCGTACCTCTAGGGTTTAATATATAGGCCGAAGCTTTCCTAAGTTGATTAGGATTCAACGCCATGAATATAGGGATATGATCATCGGAGATTGCAGTTACCTTGTGGGCATTGAGTCGTAGATGGAGATAATCATACATGGTAGTTTCCGTATTGGAGACTGCTTCCTTATTCTCTACTCGGAATCCGCTAAGGCGGTGACGAGATCTGAAGCTATGGTCTAGACCCTGTGATCAGTTCTGGATATATTCGTTTGGTCACTTCCGACCTTATGTGATGATCTGGATGTCATTGGCTGAGCGAGAATCATGCTAGCTGAACATAAATCGGACTGTGGTCATACGTGTCAAGTGTTGATCGGCCTGTCCTTTTATGGTATATCAATATTTTAAAAATAAATAAATATTTGTTTAGATCATTTGAAACCTTCATTTAAATATTTTTAAAACCAGTACGGACATTTTGAAGAAGTGTTAGTAAATAACATTTTTTAAAACGTCTGTTACAAAATATTTTTTTTTTAATGTCCGTTTTAAAATATTTTTTTTTAAAACGTCTATTTTTATCACCCATTTAAATGAATACTATATCTAAGCCTTAGTTATAACAGATTTGAAAAAAATTGAACTTCTCAATTACCATTCAAAAGTTCGATCGGTGATTTTTTTTTTTTTTTGGGGGTATACAGGAGTTTGACCATCCTCACCGTTGAACTTTGATGAATTAAGAAATGGTTCAAATGCCTGCTGGACATGAACTCTGCAAATATCGGAAAACTAAAGTGGCACCTTTGTCACACATTAATTATAGAAAAAATTATGAAAAACTTTTTAAAATAAATTTTTTAATAAAAAAAGATTCATGATATATTTTTTATATTTAAAAGACCTAAAAGATAAATTTTTAATACAAAAAACTTTAATTGTTAACTTTCATTTTAACACGGTTAAAATATATTACTGATTAAATTAAAATAGCATTCAAGACACATTTAAAAAATACTAAATAATTTATAAAATAAAATTTTTAATTAAAAAAATACATAACAATTTTTTATTTATCTAGAAGGCCTAAAAAATAATTTTTCACATCATAAAATATTATGATTTTTCTTTGATTGAAAAAGTTATTTTATATATTTTTTAATTTTTTTTTCTAAAATTTATCTTGAAGGCTATTTGAGTCTAATTACTAATTTTTTTAACGGTGTTAAAATAGAAGTTAATAATTTAAATTTTTTTTATTAAAATTTGTTTTTTAGATATAAAAAATAAATCATAAATTTTTTGGATTAAAATTTTTATTTTATAATTTTTTTCTTAATTATATTATTCACAATCTCAAATGGTTAAAGGATATTAATTTTATTGAGTTGATAACGTCTCCATTTCGCTTGAAATTGACACATTTATTTCTTTCACAAACAAATAAAGATTATTTTTAAAACTTAAAAATATTACAATTTTACTGGCCAAAATAAAGCAATGACGTAGTATATAAAAATAACACACGTTATCAGCCATACTTTTTATTTTTATTTTTTTTCTTTCTAAGTTCATTATGGGCACTTGATCCAGTGGTTTCAATAAATGGTTAAAAAATAATAATTATTATTTTATTAAAAAATAAAACAGAAATTTTATAAAATAAAAATGTTATATTAATATTAAAATATAAACTTTACATGACGACTCAAATAACATTTGTGAATGACTGTACCGTAATCTATTTTGAGTGACTGTGTAGCCGAGCGGCATGTGGCTGAAGCCTAAAGCTGCTTCTCTCAGCTCGAGCACAATTTCAAGTCTAGTTCACTTGACGAGCCAAGCTGGACCTACGTTTTTCATTTCCCATTGTATCTGCTGACATGTCAATATCTTATTGGAAACTAACCAACTGTAACACACGGTCAAGAAAGAATCACACAAACTATCCACTCCCTCCAAAACCCTAACAAGTAGAAGTCGCAGAGAGGGAAGAAACGGTAGGGGCGGATGCGGAGACAGTGAGTGCGGAGTTACAATATATATCATAAAAAGTGGAATAAATATAAAGTAATGAGTTGCACGTTGGCCCTATTACTTCCGGCGGTCTTCTCTCCTCCGACTTTCTCTTTAAATTTCAATCGCCTCTCTCTCTGTCACTCTTCACCGTCTCTCTCTACAACCTGTAAGCCAAACTTTCTCTCTGTGCCTCTCTCTCTCTCTCTATATATATATATATCTGTCTAGTTGCTTTGTTTGTAAGTCGAACGCCTGGCCTCCCCGTTTGCATTAATTTGTATGTTTTCGTTTGGAATTTGTAATCTTCATCGAAGCATAAGCACTTGTTTTGTTATCAAAGATTTAGAATTTGACATGTTGTTTTTGTTGTCCAGCAAAATTATTGATGCATGTGAAAGTTTTGTTTCAGGATCTATTGGGGATGCCTTTGTCTATGAATTGAATCTTGAAATGATGCTTTTGTGTGATGTTGTCCTTGTTTGTGTGCTTGCGCGTGCCCCTTTTTGTGTTCATCTAAGGAATTGTTTGGTTCGAATTTGAGAGTATTTTTGTTTATGAAGGCAAAATGGGAGTAATTGTTTGCTCTGAAGTCGAAATTAAGTGTTTTTGAAGTGGCATTCGAACAGTGCACAAGAGAGCATGAGTGCGTGACTGATGTTCCGCTTTGAAATGCAAAATAAGTGCTTCTGCAATATTTTAGCTTAATATTATTTGTTCAATACAATACAGTGCGATACTTGCAGTTTGAAGATCACTTTTTGTTTAATTATTCATTCTTTTAATATTTTTGTAAAGTAGAATTTGGCAGTATTTTTGGTAATTTGGTGTGTTTATCGTGACACTAGACAGATATTTTGAGAGCAACCTCTAGAAGATTTTTTTCAACAAAAAAGACGCAGTCAGCGTTGACCATGGCAACTGTAAGTTAATTCAATTCATATAAATATACACCTACACATGCATGTATATATGCTATAAATGTATGTATGTATGCCACAATCATGTATCTGAGTAATGAAGGTATGTATAATATTTTAGGTTTTGGAATGTTTATATGGCAAAATACAGTGCTTCTGTTATCATGTTTACTGTAGATCAGTTTTGTCATGCAATCAAGCTGTTATTCAATCTATAATGTTTTGTGGGACAGGATGAAGAATACACAGGGAGTCTCAAGCAACAATTAGCAAAACTATTTGAAGCATCACTTAGAGCAACAGTTCCTAACGAGTTAGATGTAGAGCCCTTGATTGCTGCCTGCAATCCAAGATTTGGTGATTACCAGTGGTATGGCTTATTTGCATATCTTTACACCAAGATTTCCATTGCCTTTTCCAATACAAGCAGATTCATGGTACTATACATGTGAATTGAAGTGCTTGGTATGATATGTATTAAATATCAAAAGCTTTTCTAGGACTAGAAATATTTGTATATATATATATATATATATATTTTGAATTGTTAAATCTGGAACTCTTTCTCTTGGTGTAGCAACAATGCTATGAGTTTATGGACGAAAATAAAAGGCAAGGGTACTGAATTCACTGGTCCGCAACCTATTGGACGGGTATTGACATTCTCTCTAGTCTCTATGTTGTAATTCTTGTCTTTAAGAACACTCATCAAAAAAAAAAAGAAGAAAAATCCTTGTCTTTAAGAACTTAGTTCATCAAGGATGTTATGATACCTGGATTAGATTTTGAATTGATACCATAAAGTTATTAATTATTATTGGTGCTCTTCTTTTCTGTAGGCCATTATGAAAAATCTTCCTGCATCAGAAATGATAGAATCGTGCACCATAGCTGGACCTGGCTTCGTGAATGTTGTATTATCAAAGCAATGGATAGCTAAGGTGTTTGCACTTTCTAAACTCTTATTTATAGTTATATTATATCATTTAGGCTGAACTGAACATTTTGTTTAATATAATGTTGTTGTTGCTGCTGCAGAGTGTCCAGAAGATGTTAGTATATGGTATTGAAACATGGGCGCCAAAGCTTCCAATTAAAAGGGCAATTGTTGACTTTTCCTCGCCTAATATAGCAAAAGAGATGCATGTTGGTCACCTAAGATCTACTATTATTGGAGACACTCTAGCCCGTATGCTTGAGTTTTCAAACGTTGAAGTTCTTCGGAGAAATCATGTTGGTGATTGGGGTACACAGGTAGATCTGAATTTTTTTTTTTCCTTTTAACTAAACAGGGACATATATTTTGTGCAAATTGTAATTATTTGATAAATGCCCTGATCCTTGTTTATCTCATTTTATGAGTTATGACCACTGCTTTTACTCCATTTTTAGTACATATCTCCTTTAGGATCCAAATACTATTTTGTTGGACGACAGTGAATTAGAGTTTTTCGTCTCCCTTTCTGTTCCTAAAATGAGTTACTCAATTCTAACTTGTATATATTGGTGTAAGGTTCCTTTTAAAGAATTTATTATTTATCTGGTTCATCAAAGATGGTATTCATGCAAACCCTTATTGTATATTAAGAAAGTCACTTTAAACCTACATGTTGCCTTTTTTTTTAATCAGTCTATATGTTGCCTTTTTTGAATTTACTGTTTATTGTTATTGATATAGAAGCTGATTAACATATTACCACCATCTCTTTTTCCCTAGAAAGATATTACCTATCCCTGCCTTTTTATGTCATGTAGCCTAAAGATTTTTCTTATGTTTTGCAGTTTGGTATGTTAATTGAGTACCTTTTCGAAATGTTTCCAGACTGGGAAGTCATATCTGATCAAGCCATTGGAGATCTAGAGGTGAGTGAAAAAACTTTGAAATTACATAGGTTCTGTAGCACAGCTAAATATTTACAGAGACAATTATTGTTATTTTATTTAAATTTGTAGTATAACAATCGCACACAAGACATGTTAAATATAATTATGATCAAACAATTTTACATTACTAGTGATTCTTGCTATTTGCTTTGAGAAACTTCATGCTATAGAGAGATGTGACTGGCCTGGGCTCTTTACACATGACTGTTATTGTTCTTTCTGACACTAAAATTTGAAGTTTATTCCATCCCTAGTTATAAATCTGTCAAACTGCCTTCTTTAATTTTGCATTCATATCCTGTCCCAAATTGAGATATATTACCATCAAAATTAATGTTTGATAACGTTCATGTTTTTTTTTTAATGCTTACATTTGGTAGATGCGTGGATATTACAGACTTTTGGAGATGCCAAACATTTTTTTAGTTAGGAAATCTATCTCATCACTTCTCCATATGGTTCTGTTCTGTCGAACTCTTTAAATTGAATCTTCATGATGTAGTGGATAGGACATCAAGAATTGCTTTTCCTTAATATAAGAATTTCTTTTGGTGAGTGTTTGTTGAATTCCCATTTCTTTTGTCCCTGGATGTTTGACAATTAATTGTGATGCTGCATTTTGATTAAATGAAATTATGAAATTTAATGCAAGAATGTATTATTATTTTAACTTGAATGGTACTACGTTAGGCATTCTATAAGGCCTCAAAACAGAAATTTGATACTGATCCTGGCTTCAAGGAGAGGGCACAACAGGCGGTGGTCAGTCTCCAGGTGAATTACTTAGCCTTGTAGCTTAAGGACTTGTGAGGTTGTCTTCTAATAATAATGAAATTTATTCATTTATTGAAAGATCCTCAGGAACTATTGATTCTATTTTTATTTCCAAAAGAATAAATGATAAATACTATTCTCTACTGGAGGCCTCCTGATTTTTTGTTTATATTTTTGCTATGGGTCAATTTATATTGCAGGGTGGGGAAGGGAAGTATCGCAAGGCATGGGCACAAATCTGTGAAATTAGTCGGAGGGGATACGAAAGAGTTTATCAACGACTCGGAGTTCAATTAGAGGAAAAGGTACTACATTAATCTTTGCTTTCTACCCAGCGGCTTTGTGATATTTGAATAGTTGAATTTTGTTGTGTATTTTCTGGCAAGTTTCATGTATCATGGGGTTACATGAAATAGATATCTCCTTGTTGTTTCAGTCTATGTTGTGCATGTTAAAGCAAAAAGATTTCCTTTCTTGCTTAATAGTTTTATAAGCAATGAAAGTTTAGATGAAGTCTCTGTGGAGAGAGAGAGAGAGAGAGAGAGAGAGAGAGAGAGAGAGAGAGAGAGTTCTTTCTATGAATACCCATGCTTTCAATGGCATCATTTTACTATAACCCTGTGAGTGGGTTAGCTATTGATGTACAACTAAAGAAGTTTATACTTGATTGGTACATAAACTTGTAACTCTATGGAGGCAAAGTGATGCAGGACCAGTAGAAGAGAGAATAGGAAAGAGAAGAAGAGAAGGGAAGAGAATGAGAGAAAGAGGGAAGATTAGAGGATTCAAATTTTATTCATTCAAGTTTGATCAATTCAATACATGCTAGGCCTTTATATAGCCAAATTCAAAACCAATTAAAAAATAATCAAACTCCATCCAATCCTAAAACAAGGAACTAAAGCACATTCTAAATTGAATCCTAAATAATTCAAAACAAATTAAAAAAAATCAAATCCTAAAGAATAAGGAGCTAAATCTTCCCCTAATAAATAATAAAAATTACATAAAAAAATTTCCTTCCGGATCAAACACAAATGGGCCTTGGGGCTTTTCTTGTTTTCCATTGTTTCTTTTCGGCTGAAAAGAACTCCATTCTGACGAGTTATGGGTGTCTCATGTGTTATCAATGTTTGTGCCATTATTCTTGTGTGCTTTTGTGGCATATATTAAATAAAACATAAGTATAGGAACAATCAGTTTCAAAAACGTCTTTTTTATATAAAGAGATAGAGATAGACTATGAAACTTTTTCCTCAACTTGACCTTCCTTGGACAATCCATCTACATAAGGACTACTTTTTCCAAAAGTAACAGTATTAGGTGCAAGCACTTTAGACACTAAACAATCTGTTCCAAATCCATCATGTAATGTTGGGGTGATGACTTCAGCATCAACATTGAAAATATGGTTCATGGATTGTAATACTTCTTGGAGCAAAGATTTAAATTTAGGGTAAATTACACAATTTACACTGACTTCCCCCCGAGGTTTTTGACAATTACAAAGACTTTTTTTTGAAGTTTTTGAAATTACACTGCTATTCCCTACTTTTGCTGACAAATTACATATGCCTCCATTTCTATTCATTTTTTTCAAAATGACAAAAATACCCTTTTCATGTTTTTTTTTTAAACATTTTTTCAATTTGACTAAATTTTTTTAACTTTTTTAAAAGAGTTTTTTTCATTTTATATAAAAAAATTTAAAGTAAATAACTTATAGCTTTATTTTTTATCAAGAATTTTTTAATCAATATTTATTTGAAAATAAAAAGTTAAAAAAATTGGTCACAATTGAAAAAATGCAAAAAAATAAAATAAAAGAGACATTTTTGTCATTCTGAAAAAGGGGAGGTATGTGTAGTTTTTTTTTCTTAAAAGTAGTGGAGGGCATTGTAATTTTAGAAACCTCAAAGGACAATGCAATTTATCCTTAAATTTAGTAGCACTATTTTTTATCAACCTTGCTGCCAATTTCCAAGAAAGAGATGAAGCATTCTAAGTTTTTCCTATAGCATTAGTTAAAAGAATACGGAGAAGGTCCATTGATATTTCATCCCTTTTTTCCAAGATCAAAGTCATAATTGTCTTCGTGTCTGAAAATATAGCTAGGGTTGGTTGGAACTAATGCTACTTGAGAGAAGTTTAAACATTTTAGCAATCAATTCATCATACTATAGACTTGCCTGTTGCCTAGGTGTTTGTGGGTGACTTCCAATATTGCACATGCAACAAGACTCAGGAATATAGTATATGCCCGAGATACTTGTTTAAAAAAAAGACCAGTATATGCCCTAGGTGCTCGAAAGCTCATTCTACTAAATGTGATTTAATAATTATTTTTTTGTAATACAATAATACTAGACTGATTGTAATTGAATGAATATAATACACTATTTTGTGTTACGAAAGATTTGAATTAAAGAAATTGGAGCATTCTTTTTTATGAACTTGAGGTGGCAATTGATGTTGTATATTGTTACTATTGATTTTGATTCATGTAAAATTATTGCCTTAATTATTATTAAGAAAAGGGTAAATTATACTGACTCTCCTTAAGGTTTCTGAATATTACAAATACTACCTCTCTAGTTTTTAAAATTACGCTGCACTCCTTCTCAGACCTGTTGGATTAACGGAACTGACGGAATCGGCAAATTGACCAAATTACTCATTAATTAAATATTAATATTTTAAGTCAAAATCAACTTTTTTAATAAAAATTATGGTACACATAGAAACACACACTATATACACACAATATAATAGTCACTTTTCTAGATCTGTGAACCCCACCAAAACCCTCTTCCCAAAACTTCATCTCTTCCAAATTTCCTTCTCTCAACAAATCAAACATATTTTCCTTATAAAAGAGTCTAGCCATTGCCATGAAAGGCATTGAAGCATTGCAAAAGGGATTGCTGGAACAACCATTGTCTGCGTGGTGATTGATGAGTTTTCTGAAATGCAAGCGACAACAGGCATTGTTGAAGGTTATTATTGTATTTCATATAAACACTTTCAGGGTAATATTGTCCTTTTTATTAATAAAAAGGGTAAAATTGGTATTTTAAAAAGTTATTCTACTGATGTCATCACTTTCCATTTAAGTCAGTAAGAACAGTTAACGGTAGGGGGGTGATTGTTACCGACATTAAAAACATAAGAGGTGCAGTGTAATTTCAGAAACTAGAGGGGTGGCATCTGTAATTGTCAGAAACCTCAGGGGAGGTCAGTGTAATTTAGCCTTCAAAAAATTATATTTTTTTGACTAGTTGAAAAAGGAAATATGATATTGTTTGTGAATTTATCATATTGGCAAGTTTGACTTCAACATCTGTATCAAACAACGTTTCTTTTTCCTTCCTTTCAGGGAGAAAGCTTTTACAATCCATATATTCCTGGGGCTTTAGAGGCACTGAGTAACAAGGGTTTAATCGAAGAAAGTGAGGGTGCTCGTGTGATCTTTATTGAAGGAAAAAATATACCTCTTATTGTTGTGAAGAAAGATGGTGGTTACAACTATGCTTCGACTGATCTTGCGGCTCTGCAGTTAGTTTTTTCAAATTTTGGAATTGATAACTTCTCCTAAAGCTTAAATTATTTAATCCTTCTATCTGTCATTCATACATTCCTTGTTAGTTGCTTTTATTCCTGTTTCATGTATTATCTGATCTTTGTGATTTATAAACACATTCTTAAATGTTTTTCCTTTGTCCAAATAATTACATTTTAATGGCTTAAACCATTAATAAAAGTGAAACTTTTTTGTTCACGTAATCTAAGTCTTAAGGGATCCATTAGATGGAATGTCATGGTATCTTTTTTATGTTGACATGGTAATGTGTGTGGAATTAGAACTTACAGTGTGCGGATAGGAAAATGAAAATGTGCCACTAGAGTAAGTGGGGAATGATTGCACTTTATTAAGCTTGCTGCTTGCAATTTCTAGGTATCGACTTAATGAAGAAAAAGCTGATTGGATAATATATGTTACTGATGTTGGCCAGCGAGAGCACTTTGAAATGTTTTTCACTGTAAGTATCCAATGCCATGTCCTGTCATATGATCTTCATTTTATTTATTTATTATTGGTTATTTAGATTCATGGTGATGTAAATGTCATTGGAGCTTGAAGTCATATTTCTTTTCCTCTTTCAGGCTGCTAAACGTGCAGGTTGGCTTCCTGCTGATGATAATATGTATCCTAAAACTAGCCATGTGGGCTTTGGTCTTGTACTTGGAGAAGATGGCAAACGATTTCGAACTCGCAGTACTGAAGTGGTTAAACTAGTTGATTTACTTGATGAAGCCAAGAGTCGCTGTAAAGCAGTACTTATTGAAAGAGGTGTAATGATAAACAATCTATTTCAGCTACATGTTTCTTACCCTAAATGCGGCCCCTTTTATGATCCTCGTGTCTATAAATTCTTCTATGATATTTCATCTCTTTTAATTTTGTAAAATTTATGATGCGGCTTCTTTCTATTCAAGATCTCGTTATCACAAAGATTGTAGCTGCCTAATTTCAAAGTTCTGACTTTTGTACATATCTCTTGAATCTTGATCAGGTAAGGCTAATGAGTGGACTGAGGAGGAGCTTGAGCAAACTGCTGAAGCAGTTGGATATGGGGCTGTTAAGTAAGCTTCCTATACTCGTATATGCTTCTGCTTGGTTATGGTGTATAATGTTGTCGCAATTGTTGTTATTATTATTGTGTGACATGCACTTGTTAAAAAAAAATTGTTTGTGTGACATTTACTGATGTCTGATGTACATGAAGCAAGTATGGGAGTTTGGTTATGCTTGGAGATCCCTCGTAGTAATTTACTGTAGTGTGTACCTATCTCAATAATCTGGGCAGGTTTCGTCATCATAAACAACTAACTATTTAACTTGTTTGCAGTAAGAAAACACAATTGAATATACGGATGTAAAGACACTTTTTTTTTTTGATAAGCAAAACTTGAAGAATATAGTTTATTTCTACTTGGAGAATGCATTTACTAAAAGAAGAATCTAGTAATTTGTGTTTGGTTGAAGGATTTGGGTCTCTCTCTCTCTCTCATGATAAGTAGAATTTGGATTTGCTGGTGGGATCTGGAAATGGGGTTCCACCTATCCTTTTCCAGCATTTAAAAGGGCTGTCTAGGGGGATTGAATTGGTTTGGAGTTAGTCGTAGATTTTGATCTGTGTAGTAGTACCCTTTCTGTTTTCTTTTAGCTTGTCTTGGCAGATATCTAACTCTTCCCTTTTTTATATTTTTTTATTGGTTGGATGCAAAACAGGTATGCTGACCTGAAGAACAACAGATTGACCAATTATACATTTAACTTCGATCAGATGCTTAATGATAAGGTGTGTTTACTGATTATGGTTTCTCCAATGTGCAGTTTATAGGAAGCTCAATTGAAATGGTTTTTTATTTATTTAATTGATTAATTGATCAGTTTTCGCAAGAAGTATTATAATCAACTTATGTTGTTGTACTACCCCCTCTTAATATTTTTTATTTGAAAGGATTTGAGACTTTATTTTGTGTTGAGAGTGTTTTTGCTAAGCCAATTGCAGCTAGCTGGTGTAAGGCTTTGTTGAGTAGTGCTGTTTATGCTTTTCCAGCTGCTGCTGCTACTAAGATCAGTAGCGGTAGGAGCAGCACAGTTACTATTATCACCATTAGCATTCATTTCTTACCTGTCCAATATTTTTGATGAATAGGGAAATACTGCTGTATATTTGCTGTATGCACATGCTCGAATCTGTTCAATCATCAGGAAATCTGGTAAAAACTTAGAGGAGTTAAAAAAGGTAAGATCTCTTCCTACTTGAAGCTGTTATAACTAAAGTTCTTATGTTACACTTCTGTTTTTCTTTGCACATTTAAATCATATTTTCTTTAAATGACTTGGCCTTTATCAAAGTGACTAGGACTTACTTTTTACTAGATTTGTGTAAGCTACAGTGTTGTGGTAATCCTAGATTTCTCAATGATTCTGCTATAACTCCAACTATGACTCTGTGTAAACATTCGTAATTGAGTTCTTTATATGGTAGTGCCGGCCATATTTAGCATTTTGCTGCTTGCAATCTACATTGTGAGTGAGAAGAGCATGAACAGCAGTGTACACTTTCCACTACTTGTGGTCCATCACTGTCTTTAGTAATAGGCTCTTTTCATTTACTCCGTATGCTCTGCTTGAAGCAACAAAGGGAATGCAAATTGCTATCCTTTACATATAGAATGATATTTCAATTCAATTTGACTGATAAAAAAAATATTCAATTTGATTTGGAGCTATTTTTAATTCTGAGCAATCTTGACTTGTATCTTTATAAACTTTCTTGACTTGACTATTTGATATTTTTTTGAGGGGCCTTGTTTGGTTTTCTGTGACCACATGTTATTTAAGAGACATCTTTCTGTACTCGGCTTCTTTGTCCTAGCACTTCAGTTTATGGTTTCTTATGTATTTGTTTGAGACAGACTGGAAAAATAGAGTTGGCTCACCCAGATGAGCGCGTTCTAGGGTTTCATTTGCTCCAGTTTGCTGAGGTAAGACATAGAACTGTCCCTCCTGTTAGTTACTTAGCTTTCATGTGATGCTTGTATTTTTTTTCCCTTCCATTTTTTTAAGTAACAAACAGAGACTATCCTATTTGGGACTTGAACCTTCAACCTCATTTTTGGGAGGTTAAGGAGATACAACTCAAGCTAACGCTTGGTGGTGTGATGCTTTTAGTTATAACGGTCAATAACATGTTTGCCCGTTCATTTTTCAGATTGTTGAAGAAGCTTGCACCTAATCTTTTGCCAAATGTGTTATGCGAATATCTATATAATTTGTCTGAGGACTTCACAAGATTTTATTCCAACTGTCAGGTACGAACCCCTCATCCATTAATCTCTCTCACACACACACTAAGAAGCATGGACACAGGAAACAAATACGACACGGATACAAAATTTTTCAAAAAAGTAGAACACGGATACGTCAGAGACATCATTGAATATGTGTGTATATATATATTAAATGACCGTCTTGCACCAATCTCTTGCCAAATGTGTTATGCGAATATCTATACAATTTGTCTGAGGACTTCACAAGATTTTATTCCAACTATCAGGTACGAACCCATCATCCATTAATCTCTCTCTCTCACACACACACTAAGAAGCATGGACACGTGAAACAGATACAACATGGATACGGAATTTTTTAAAAAAGTAGAACACGGATACGTCAGAGACACATAGAATATGTGTGTGTGTATATATATATATATATATATATATATGATATGACCGTATAAAAATTCAATATTATTTCAATTGAAATTAACATAAAAACACACAAATTACAACAAATACTATTAAAATAACAAAGTCATTAAATAATTTTTTTAGAACTTCTTCATTCAATCATTAATATCCATAATTCAAGTTTCAAAACAAATTTACTAATTACTACATAGAACATATATATGTGTATATATAACCAAAAAAAAGAGAGGAAAAAAGGGAAAAATATCCAAAAAAAATAAAAAACACGTCTCAAACACGTCCTCAATATGTTCATAACGTGTTCAAAATAAAAAAAAAATAAAAAATTAAGACACTTTTTTTCTAGAGTCCAACGCGTGTCTGGGAAATGTCCGAGAGTATAAGTGTTTGACTCGTGTCCAACACGTAAACCAAAATAGTGTTCGTGCTTCATAGCACAAAATTTAAACTGAATACTGTTTACATCGACCACACTAGCTGTTGGAGGCAGCCAAGTAGCACAATAGTGAAGGGGGAAGGGACTACATAACCGTGTGGGCTTCATTCCATGTACTTGCCCCATATTGATTTTGTCTCTGGTATGGCTTCATTAGAGATTTTACCATGTTATCTGATTGCACAACGGCAGCTGAGGATATTTTGAGCTCTCACGTCATTTATTTGTAGAATGAAGTAATTGTTGGTGGTCTGTGCTGTGTCAAAACACCCAGGCGAGGCTGAGGGATGCCTTTACTGGTCTAAATTAGCCCAGGCTGTCGCTTTGGCAAAATATAGTATAAGGGTGTGATTATAAGCAATTTGGTGTGCATCAAAGACAATTTTGCAATAAAAAATCCTACTTGATTAGTATTCTTTTACTTGCAAAGACAAACACAATGACAACAATTTGGATTCCAGAATAAAAATTATAGTTTCACATCAGCTGGCGAAAACCCAAGTCTTGATGTCTAAGCACATGGAAAGAAACATGACAGAACAAGCAAGGTGATCTAATATTTTCTGGGAGCCCTAAGAACGAATTGTGTGACCCTGGTTAGTTTACATTAGAAGTCAACATTGCCATATCTGAGCCACAAAATCCATGGTCTGCCATAAAGATCACCAAACACCATCAGATTGAAATCGATAGGAAGAGCGTTCTTGGAGTCTGGGTTTATGGGTTGTTCAGAATTTTTTAAATACTATTTTTACTTTCTTCACTGTGATGATGGGGTGTCTGAAAGTGATACATAGCATGGCATTATCTTTTAACTTCTAGACATATTAAGTTTAATTGTTAACTGTTATTATTGTTGATTTGATAAGAGCATTTTGTGACCTACACCAAACCAACTAAATTGGAGAATTAGAATAAGTGGATGCTGGAGGTAGTGGCCCACACAACAATAATTGTCAAAATGTAACGCATATTGTTTTTCTAAAATACTAGATCGTGTATCGTGTGTTGAAGATACAATCAAGTTGTTTTTTTAATTATATATATATATATATAGTGTTATATATATATATATATATATATTCAATGTCTAAAATGAATCCATTTAGCCCGATTGTGCTTAGTCAAAATGTATCATGAGGTAAGTATTGCCATATCAGGCGATATTGTGCAAAAAGAAACAACTACAAGATACGTATTGTTTTATGCACATATTCGAAATGTATTGTAAAATACTTACAAGCATGCATGCAAACCACTCACCGAAACCATATATGCCTAGGGATTGTCCAGATGTTACCTATTCAATAATTTGATGACATTAAGAGGTTGATCCCACATCTGAAACTGTGTTTACCTCAGTCATTCTTGTATTTCTGATTTTGCTTTTGCTTTTCTTTAATTTTATAATTTATGATTAAATTGTTAAAATTGGAGGATGCTTGGGTTATTTACAGTGGGAGGAATAAATGTAGTGAGATATAACTGAGGATATATCTGGGTTTTATTGATTGTAAGTACTGCTGCCTCGTGAATCAATCTTCATTTTGAGAACTTTGGCAGGTGGTTGGGTCAGCAGAGGAAACAAGTAGACTCTTGCTGTGTGAAGCAACAGCTGTTGTCATGAGAAAATGTTTCAATCTGCTCGGAATTGTACCTGTCTACAGGATTTGACAATTTTGTTTTAGGATACAATGTTCAACCCGCTATTTGAAGATATTTAATACTTACCTTGGACCTGTACTGCAATTTGTATACACCGCACATGCATTTTAGGGTGGAAAACACACCCATGTAATCAAATGGATGTGCTTTTGATTGGCCAAAGCTGGTTCTATTAAGTTAATTTTGATTTTGATCTTGCTTCTCGATGTCATATTTGTATAGAGACTTGGTTATTAACTCGTCAAAAAAAGGAGGGAAAAAAGACTTTAGTTGTGTTGAGTTGAAGGCTAAAGTTAGCAACCACTGAGGCTGAACCCTCGTTTGCTTTTGTCAGTTTTGGAAAGTAGTTTTTTTTCCCCTTTCTGATGATGAAAACTTTTGTGTACAGTGATTGTCAGCAATTCTACCCCCAAGAACTGTATATCGAGTAAAATTAGGCATGTTTGCTCAGCCAGTGAACTTTTTATCTGCGAAGTTTTACTTAGCTGAGCAAACACGTAGGCATGCCTTTGAATCTTAACATGACTTAAATATTTAACAATTAACAATCTTTTAATTTTTCAAAAAACCTCAATTAAAAGAAACAAAGAAAAACCTAGTCTTTATGTATTATTATTATTATTTTTTTTGTAACTTTGGAAAAACAATTAAATTAAGAGAAATTTTAACGCAAGTTGTGAGTGTCTAATATTTACAATTTGATTGGTACGTGTATTACATGTATATGCATAGTCTGAAATGGACACATGTATAATTTGATTCACATAGTCTGAAATAGACGCATGTATAATTTTGATTAGTGCATGAATTATATGCATAGACATATGCATAATTTAATTGATGCGTGTGTGTTACATACGTGTGAAATAAATGTGTAACACACGACATTCCTCTCAAATTAATTAAGAATCCATTTTACACTACAAAATATAAAACAGTAAAGCTCTGAATATAATACGGAAACCTCCCTCAAATGATGAGGAATGTGTGCTCACAGCACATGTATTAATAAAAACAAGTAAAATCTAAAAATGCAGATCAGGCGTTATCAACACAGGAAATAAATGAGAACATCTGCCCACATTCAGTGACAAAACAAAATGAAAACAATAAAAAAACACAAAACGAAGTCAATATTCAAACAAAAAAACTATAAAATATATAACAAATAAGGTGTTCAAGAAGCAACTAAACCTTATAATAAGAAAAAGGATTATAAAATCATCATCACCAACCCATTTCAACCACTCAAACTTTTAATCATAACATGACCAATCAAGGTTGGGGTCAGGAATTGTCAAAAATTTATTTTAAAGGGATAATTTTTATTTTATTTTTGCTAAATGTTTAGTCATAAATTTAAAAATTAATAAATATAAAAAATTAATTTTTATTAATAATATGTTTGATAAGTAATCAAATTTATTGATATAATGAAATTTATAAATTAAACAAAGATTCCAATCAAAGAAAAAACACCTAAAAATTTTGAAGTTATACAAAAAAAATAAAAATAAAAGTTCTATTAGGGGTTAAATTGAAATTAAAATAAGGGTAAAATATTTAAAAATTTAGATAGGGGGAGCAAAAATGAAAACTAAAATGGTGCATTTGGATTATTTTTGAAATGTACAACCAAAATTTCAAAAAAAAAATTTGAGGGGGAAAATTTCATTAGCCGGCTCCGTCCATGCGACTAACTATTTAGCAATTACGAGCTCTCGCAAATTTTCCAACAAATCTCAATTAAGAGAAATGCTGAAAGAACACTAAATAAGAAAAAAATCCGATATTTTTTTTCCCTTTTTTTTTCAAGCTTTGAAAATGTTGCGTATATTTTTCTTGTGTATATTGAAAGGAAAACTAATCAAATTAATTAATAATCCAACATAAAATATTTCAAAATAAAAATATATAAAATAAAATACGAGTAGAGGAATAGGAGTTTTTTTATTTTTTTAATTCTTGTAATTTGCCCTTCTAAGACTATGGACTGGATCCGCTACTGCACACTGCACAGGACTGGCCATGGATCTTGATGGTAAAGAGTACATGAAAGGCTTTGAGAAGAGAGGCTTTGAGGCAGCTTTTTTTTTTGGTTATATACTTTACACAAAATTCAATTCTAACTTAATAAAATTTTATTTTAATTATGCAGAATCGACTATAAAAAAATAAAAAAATAAAAGAAAAATGTGTCAGAAAGACCGTAAGGATTAGAATAAAGATGACTGAGCAAATTTGATATTTCGGTATTATCGCCACGAAATCATAAGCTGTTTTTTATTTTTTTATTTTCCTATTGATCAGAAGCATGATCCAACAACACTATGCCAGTAGAAAGAGTTAAGCTAAGCTAAGCTGCTATTGGGGAACTCTGCAGAAGCGATTTGCTGTTCTTTTGTTCTTTTAACATGTTCCATGAATGAATCTCTTGCTTCTTGGTGAAATGAATTTTTTAAAATTGATTTTGGTGAGGAAATATTTATCGTATTCTCCTGTAGGCTCTTTTTGTTGTTAGTAGTTGCTTGGGAGATGGTAGTACTTTTGAGGTAATGTGGGTTTTGAATATCCATATTTTTGGGTTCAAGAACAGATGAGCACTTTGAACTAACCTTCTGCCTGAGCCTTCAAATTCAAAAAAATAATATATGGCTTGATTCAGATTTAGATTCCCTTAACAGGTTCTCCAGCTGGTTTATCTGTTAAATTTCATCTGTTTATATGTAGCAACATACTAGCTTAGCTGACTGCAATTGTCCAAGTTATTTGTTATATACATTATAAGATAGATGCATACTCTCTCTCTCTCTCTCTAAGTTTGATTTTTACAAACAAAGCTATAATTGTATGTACATATATAACTGCCAGCAGAGATAATTGACATCTTGAAGTTTTTCATTATGTCAGATTCTCAGAAATCTTCAAACAAAATAATGACTTGCAATCAGTAAAACATGCAAGTTCTAAAAGTTCTTTTGTACAGGAATTGGAGGCCTAAAACTACCCACAAAGGAACCTCTCTTACCTAATGAAGATACAAAGAATCCCCTTGAAGTCGTCTTTGATATGGTAGCCATGGGACTGTATTTGTGACCATCTAAATCCCCCTCCATAGCTCTTACATGTATTCATTTTCTTCCTATAAGGACCCACTTTCTTTGCAAGATCTTCAATGCTCTTCGCACTTGTTAGAGATGCAAATGACTGGGATTTCCCTTGGTAATACTTAGAAAGACCTCTCCTGCATATATATAGGTACACTTGTGAGTCACAAACTAAAGAATATATGTGTGTGTGTGGGTAATCTTTGCTTCTGTAAATTATCGTAATATTGATTACGTACTTGATGGGGAGTTGATTCATGAGCTCAGATAATTCATACAAAGGCCCATATGAAGGTGCTGTCGATGATGAGGTTGCATCCTCAGCCATGTCTGATGAAGAAGATGATACAACAGAATTAGTTGAATCTTCAAAGGACCCCTCCATGGATATGGAGTCAGAACTATCATCACCACCTTCCGCGATCACCCATTGATCATGCCGGACTTCATTGCCATCACTTTCCTTCAAGACTGTGTTCTGATAAATTTGCTTTGATCCACCCATTGTGATAGTCAAATCTTGGCAACAAGAGAATAAGAACAAGAACAAGAACAATGGAGGAGGAGGATATATCCTAGTCTTAGTTTGAGAGACTTTGGATCATACAATATCCAGCAGGCCTAATTCGAGGGAACATATATAAATATAAATATACACACACACACACAAACACACACACATGCTAAGGTTTTGACAACTGGTATATTATAAAGAAATGTTATCCTAATAGATGATACTTGGTTGGTGCCGAGTATAAAAGGTTATAAACGAAGCAATGGAGGGTTATGACTAATTTATGCTTTTTACTTTTTATATATTGCTTTATCCTTTTCTTTGTCAGTTGTCATTATCATTTCCTTATGTTTTAACCATTTTTTTAGCTTTCCCATATTACTAGGAGAGAGGATAAGGTCTATATTTGAAGACATCCATATCTGAGTCATCTCTTTTTCATTGGGGGTGGGGAAACTGAGGTCAACAATGTTGCCATCTTTGCCCCATAAAGCCATGACACAAATACCACTTTTTTTAATATTTCAAGGCATCTATAGTACAAAAGGTCATGCCAGAAAGCAATCTCTAGATTTAACAGAACCTTTCTTTAATAAATTTAGAGGACAAAATTTGGTGGGATATATATGGTTATCTTCCACAAACCTTTGTTTTGCAAACTTTGGTCTGATTAAAAAAAATAAAGGGTTATCAATAAAATTAGTATGCCCCTTTGAAAGGATTATTTTGCTGTACATGATTCAGCTCGACTCGGTCTATTTTACTATTTATAATAAGTTATATTTATTATATGTATTAAAAAAATTAAATGTTAGTCAATTCAAGGTCAAAATTTTGATGGAATCTAATTGAGAATAGGGAAATAAATTCTTTAAGGTATGGATTTTACTTTTAATAATTTAATTAAAGTTTTTGCCTAATATGGTAATCCAACTGTTAAATAATGAGGAGTGGAAGAGGAGGCCTGAAAACAGGGGATGAGGATAAGGAGGTTGACTAGGGTTCTAGTCATGAATATCATTTGGTGGAATGATAATTAATTGTTATTTGATGACCACTGAAACTGCAACCACATCCTTTGCTGGTTGGCATTGCAGTCACCATCCATTCTTATCCATTTGGCCACAGCCCACTGGTTGGACCTTTGCCCTCCATTAATGGTTTTATACCCGTCAGGTTGAACCTCATGTCTATTAATGGCTTGATGCCCACAGAATTAACCCTGCTCTTTTACAACCCCCTTCTCTCTCTAGCTTGGATTGTCCCAGTTTGATGGAAGTATAGCCCCTTGTATGCCTTAAAGAGGATAAACAAATGAGAATATATTTAGTGATGGTTTGGATGGGGATCCTTTTCTTACCCTCGCCAGAGCTTGAACTCCATTTTTTTATTTGAGAATGAGTAGATAATAAAAATAATATACAATCTCTCTTTTCTTACTCTTTTTTTTTTTTTGCACTAAGTGAAACTTTCATGTATTAACCAAGATCAATTCTACTAACTTATTTCTTTTAGAATTTCCCTCTTAATTTTAGTGGGTAAGAAAGTATGGTGAAAGAAATAAATTTACAGAACCTGATACCAAGAGATTTGCTCAACCAGATTTCCTTCCCTCCAGCATGCAGTGACATTGGTTAACAGAGGCATTTTTGTTGTTAAGAGTAATTTTAGCTTCAACTAAAACAATTTGTCAAGGACAGCTAGCAACCGTAAAATTTCATTCATTTGTACATTTTACAAGCGTCGGTCCTTGTGTACATTTCACGTGTGTAAGTCCAGTAAATAATCACCGCCTACGAAATGCATGGACGGACTCACAAGTTGTTGAGAAATTATTATACGATTCAAAATCATTGATCAGATCAATAGTCCTAATCAATCTAATATTATACAAAATGGATACTGCTATTGAAATAACTTTGTTGGCATTTATAGCTAGGACTACTAAGATATCTAATCCCATTTGCTCTCATATCTTTCGTCTTTTAGTGTCTGAATATTAGACATAATAAAAAAAAGTATTTCTAACTCATCAAAACTGAAAAATTGATTCACCGTTTCCATGCACTCTCACACCCAAGAAAGACGTTAGTTGGAAGGAGATGACAACTATTGATGTCTTGAACTCGGACTCTTCCATAGAGTCGTATCAATTATAAATTAAATCAAATGATTGTTTTATAATAACCGTTTTTCACACTATGTCACTTGTAAAGACTTCGTGTAAATTAAAAAATTACTCTTTTTATTTCTTAAAAACTTAATATGTTTATGATAAACCGGAACCAATCATATGCAAATCATCCAATAATTTCTCAAAAATTGTCCAAAACTTTAGAACTGGTACATGCGATAGGGCTATCCAAAAACCAAAATAGATGAATGACCTTAAAAGAGGGGCACAATTAGTGGGGGTTCAGTCACCACTCCACCTTACACAAATGACTAGATCCAGCTCAAGATTTGTACAAAAATAAATAGCCAGGACAGGCTGGAGCCATTCCATCCATCAATCACGTCTTTTACCTAAGGGTGTGAAACACATGGCGGCCACATAGATTCTCGACTAAGGTTAGGGCATTAAAGTCAAAATTCGAACAAACTGTCAATGACTTCAAAAGAAAATTGAATTCAAAATTTTACATTTTATTGCTTGACCATAGTATTCCTCTTGTTTATAAACTGGCAATGGGGACTTAACTATTCCACCCAAGCTAAATCTAGAATTTTTTTATGGTATTTAAAATCAATTTTCTTGTATATATGAATTTTCTAAATTCATTTTATTGATAATTGCATCTTTAAAGGAAAGGCTTTTTAAAAAAAATTACAAAAAAAAAAAGTTATATTTTAAAGAGATGCCCATATAAACATCTCTTTAAAAAGTTGTTGATTCTTCTATAAAAATTTAAGTTGAGAATGTCTTTTCAAAAATTGGCATCTTTTTAAAAAAAAGACTTTGTGGAGAATAGAGAATTTGAAAAATAAGATAAAATTATATGTATACAGAAAAATTGGTTTTAAATTTGGTTGAATAATATGTATACAGATTTTTAATTTCAAAACGTAGAATACGCGCTTTGACAAGTTATTTTAGATTTTTTAAAATTTAGATTATCATACCCACAAGTTTTTTAAAAATTAATTACAAAATTTTGAAATATATTCAGAAATATTTTTCAAAAAATTATATCTGAATCACTATTCAAAGCGCAGCAAAAAATGCTAAAGATTGTATCACTATTTGCTCAAGCTGTCAACGACTAATGAATCCTAAACACATTAGCAAAATTGTCTCTCACATATTTTGTTGATATGTTGTATATTTATTGATTTAAATGTAATACACCGGAGCAATGAATAATTTTTATTATTAATCCAACCCTCAAGCACCTTGCACCCGACCAAGGAGTGCTACAAATATTTGTTTCAACTAACTTATTGGAGCGCTCTTATAGACGGCAAGAGAAGCTTGCATTATCATACATGAGCAAGTCTTGCAGTCACGAAACTGGAAAGCAAGGTTTTGCAATGGCCACACTGCACTGGCCATAAGGACTTTATTACAATTGATTCCTTTGTTGTGAATTCTTAACGAGGGTGGAACCAGAAAAGAAAAAAAGAATTAGGTTGGGATTAGAATATTTTTGAAGAAAGTTTTGAATTTTTTTTGAGATGAATCAAAATTTTGGAGTAAAAAATGAAAAAAATAATAAGTAAAGATCAAGTCGAGTAAGATTTTTGAGAGATGAGCTATAATTTTGAGTGAAAAATGAAAAAAATAATGAATAAAAATTAGACTTAGCTTAAATTTTAGAGTAGAATAGTTTTAAAATGACCAAAATTTTACTCTGTGTGTGTGTATATATATATATATATATATATATATTTATATTTAAGTTTGAGGGCAGTGGAACCCGGCCAAACCCCCTAATAGATCCTCTCTTGATTTTCAAGACTTTTTTATCTTTGCTCAAAAAAGGCAAATACCAATGAAAAAGTTTTGCAAGTAAATTCTCACAATCATGTCAGAGAATAATATAATCAGAAAGAGAGAGGCAAAATGAGGGGAAAAAAAACTTAGGCTTGATTGCTATGTTTAGTATGTAATGTTTGGGTAAAATTGTCAGCTGATAGATAAAAGGGAAAACATTTTACACCCAGAACAGCATTACAGAAAATGGATTATGTTGGAAAATTTACCCGAGGCTCCAAGCAACCCACAAAAAAACAAAGGTCCGGTAATCAAGTCAAGACCCCGATCCAAATGGGTCTGGATCTGAGTCTATCCAAACAGGAAATTAGCGGGTCTGGATCCAAACCCGGCTTGTTAACAGACCTTGGTCAATGTCCTTATCTTCAAACTTCTTGATGAATGGATGACTCAGCAAGCAAAACAGAGGTTCAACAGTTAAGTTACCTATTCAAGAAATATGAATATCTACTAAGTAATATACTAACCAACAGGTCCAAAGCTGACAATATGTCTCGAGGGTCCTTTCGTATGCTGCATATATGTGCATAAAACATTACAGTCTACAAACAATGAATTCTGTATATCTACGAGTTTCAAAGTAACTGTTGTGTTATATGTGAGATGTGCATCAAATTGAAATACCATTGCTACTTTTGACAGAAAATGTGCAGATAATTAAGATTATCCAGTGTCAAAGCAGACATTTAGATGTAGACGACAGAGTACCAGACAATAAACTTGTCATGAAATAAATAGTATTCACAGTCCAAGCTCTGGGCAAATGATTCTTCTATATAAAGGGTACCTAGGGAATAGTCTCCATCTGAACTTCTACGAGAAAATTTAGATGAACTTTTTGTGTTAACTTTAGGCTTTATCTTCAACCTGGGTAAGTAGAATTAAACCCCAGAAGTTGATGGAAGTTTTGGAGGGGCGGCTTTCGTCTAACAGTAAGATTGCTCTATTATGATTTGTGAATTGGGGTTACGGGTTCGAGTCATAAAAATAATATTTTCGTTTGTGAAAGTAAGACTGTATACATTTAACTCTCTTCAAACCCTGCAATGACCGAACCCTTGTGCATTGAGCTAGCCAACCATAATACCAACTTGAGATTATAATTAAGTTCATTTTAGACCAAGCCTCGAATTCACTCACTATGCAAGTGAAATTAAGTTTAACAAACAAGATTAATCGAACTTGTCATGATTAAGTAAAAATAAATACTTACATCTCTCAATAAAAAAAAAGTAAAACTTAAACTCAGAACCTTTTTTTTGGTGAACTCAATTGGTTTAAACTGTATTTTACAGTTGAAAAATTATAAGAATATTTTTTTAATCTTATTATTAATAGACTATTAATTCTATAATTTCTTAAAATAACAGAATGCAAACTATGATTTGGCCTATTAATCCAGTATTTTGTTCTTAGACCTATTTTAGTGACTCAAATTCTGACTTCAAATTTAAATTTGAGTCAAAACTCACAAAAATATTTCTCCAATAATTACTCAAATCTAGACTCAAATAAAATTTTATTCAAATCTAAACCTAATTCAGTACAAAATTATTCATAAACTTAAATTTAAATGATTATTGGAGAGTATGAGACTCAAATTCACATTTTACTTAAATTCGAACTTAAATTTGAATAAATTTGAATCAGCACACAACCAATTCCAAAATCTTAAAAACCAAAAAAAAAAAAAATTTGTTTACAATGCAATATAAAACCATCATTAAAACTCCCCAACAACCGGCTGCCATGATTTATATTTTATTAGATATATTTTGAGTTGGCCTAAAATCTAAAAGTAAAGTTCCTATTGTCATACCTACCCCGCAAAACATTTTTGTTTTCTTATGTAAAAAAGGGCAGGCTGTCCCAATTAATCAGGCCCAGCTTCACTGCTCCTGTACCTCCGTGAAGGTTAGCTGGCCCAAGCCTGGACAAGCACTATGTGGGTCCTTGAAAATTACATTCTATAAACAATAAAATGTCTGGGTGAAAAATTATTGTAGGATTAGGATGGATGATTTTGTCAATTATCAGTTCTTATGTGTATAATATATTAAATTTTTAAAAAATAAAAAAATATTTTTGTATATATGAAATTTATAATTAATTAAAATTATTAATTTAATCAATATTTTCGGTACCATATAATAACATCTCTATTTCAATAATTTCAATACCTCTGTTATTACATAGTGCTAGAGATTTCTATTTGTATCTCTAATAATATGTTACAAAGTTGTGGTTTTAATTTAAATTATTTAATACAAGTGACGGGGAGGTTCATGGGAGGAAACTAAACTTAGGTGTGTGCACACTTTTGCTATTTGGAGGGAGAGGCTTTGGCCTTCTTGAATATGGGACCTCAGTCCTATTAAGGGATGGTCTTAGTTTTTAATTTTTTTTGTATACAAATGATAGAAGTCGAAGAATCTAATTACTATTTGTGTGTGTATTATTATAAAAAATTGAAATCACATAAATTACGTGAAATATGAGTACTTGCATTACTTGAATAAAATATCAATCTTGGTGGTTTTAATTTTTATTAATTATAACATTTGAGATTTAAAATATTACAAGATGTCACAGAATATTAAAGATATACATATATATATTATTTTTCTTATATTTATAAAAATAATTGCATCGGACAAAGTATTTGACCATTTGGTCAAAACCTCAAGAGTGATTTTTTGGTTTTGATTTCAAAAACGTTTGAAAGTGTATTTAGGAAAAAATTATTTTGAATTATTATTTTTGAATGTATTTATTTGGATTTGAAAAAATAACTCTAAAAATCAACTAAGTCCATATAATTAAAATGTATTTAAAAAATAATACATTTTTACGAACATAAATATAAAAATGACAAATATATATATATATATATATATATATATTTGTTGAGAGAGAGAAAGTGAGAGTGAAAAACCAAAGTAAAAAGAACATTTTTTGGGGCCAAGCACCTTTACCGTTGATGTGGGGCGTTTACTGTAGGAGTACGGGATGATGGTGGCGGACAGACATACTGTATAGTGGATATGCTGCAGAATCGAGACGAGACATTTCCATCTAACTCTACTGGCAATCGCAGTACAGAACTTAGTGGAGTGAGAAGATAAAGAGGAGGAAGAAGAAGAAGAAGGGGAAGAGGCATCGTTTGGAAGCTTTGGATAGCAAATGGCGAGAGGTGTCAGACTTGTCTTTGCAACTTTGCTGCTGCTAACGCTTCTAGGTTTGTGCTACATTCCTAATTTCTCTCTCTATCTTTGTGTGCGTCTGTGTATTTATATACACTTATTGATATGTGTATATATATATATATGTATATACTCTGCTTGCATTTATAGGCACTGCTTTTGAGCTTTCCTTTGAACTCTATTGTTGAAGTGATTATCATTTTTCCTCATTAGATCTAGAAGTTTCAGGCTTTATTAAGCTCCGATTTTGAAGATTATGCACTTCTAAATATATTATATTTAACATCAAATCCTGTTTTAACATTGTCTGAGCAAATTTTTAGTGCTGTGTATTTGGCATTTTTCGTTTTGTCTTTGCTTCTGCTTCTGCTTCATTTTAGCCTGAAATCATTGTGTGGACATATGGATATATATATGAGTATGCATGTAAATTGCCCCCCCCCCCCCCCCCCCTCTCTCACTCACTCACGCGCTTCCATCGGAATCAAACAACTTTTCTCTTATTCTTGTAACAGGAAGAACAAACAATAAACATTTTATTTTATATTATTATTGTTTTTTTTTTTTTTGGTTTTTTTAATCTAGTCTATTTTGTTGATTATTAGATAAACGAGCTTGGTATTCTAGTTTTATACATGAAATTTTACACTCTTACTCGTCTCTAGCAAACAGAGTAGAACTAAGTTTGAATGATCACATTTATATAGTGTGAAGCTTAGTAGTAGTTGCAATCACATCTTTATCGAGTAGGTAGGATCCTCATCGATTTGGTAGGACCTTAATATAATGGATGGCTGTAATGCATTAATTTAGTTTGTGAACCCTGATAATGACTGTTCATTAAACTTATGTGGTGGATTTTCAGTTCTTGTTTGTTAGGCCTTCTACAATTATCCTGTTAGGAGTAATCTTTAAACTTTGCTAGCTTAGCCTTTTGGGTCCTTCTAAATTCAGACTTAGTGACATAAATTCTAATTCTAACGACAGTTTGGATTTGAAAGTTTGATTATTTTGTTTCAATGTGGCTGTTGTTATTGATGATTTTATATGAGGGTTGATTGAGGAGGAGTGCTTTGAACCAAAACATTTCTATTTCTAGAACTTCAAGTGGCTAGGTTTTGATGCTTCAATGTTTATGAAAGAAGAGAGGTGGATAGAGTGGTAGAGGTGGATAGTGTTTATGCTTTAGTGTTCAGGATTTATGTAGCTGACCCCATATAGAATAAGGTTTTGTTGAGTTGAGTTGTAGAGGTGGATAGAACGGTGATTTTGAGAATGAGTTGCAGTTCAAGATTGTCTGCCTTAATAAGATGGGCTTCAACCATGACATTGTGTTATGGTTTCGCCATATAAAGACATAGTCTGAGGAGTGCAGTCTTGTTAACTCTTTTCAGTTTAGAATACCATAACTGAAACAATTATGTTATTTATGTTTGTTCTCACTTCTCACCAAGGGGCCTTGGATTGAATTTATCCAACAGGGTGCTTTGCTGTCAATGGCCCTTTGCATTTGTAGGGTGTGTGTAATACACTTCGAGTATTTGCACATAACTGGTCATTGATACACTCCAGGTGAAGTTCAATAAAGACAACTGTTGAACAGGGGATACCAATGGCTCAGGAAAAGCTCACTGCTTATGAGTTGCCCATTTTATAGCGATTGTAAAATTTAAAAGTTTCGCAACTTTAGTTTCTATTTTGTATCTGATAAAACAAAGTAACCAATAATCCTTTCTAAAATGATCCCAACCACATGGTTGGGATGATATGGTTGTAATGCTAGGGTTCTGGAAGACAACTCTATGGATGATAATCCGGAACTACATAAGCATATTAAATTGATTCTTCCAAATAGAATGTTTCTTTGTCCTCGTTAATCTTTGCTGCTAGGAGCATGGGTTCAAGAAAAATATTACTGTCTTATTAGTTCAATTGCTGTAGTTGATCAGAAACAAAAGGAAGTTTTGATGGCTCCATGGCCTTTAAGGTTTTGGTCCATTCATTGACTAAATCTTGCCAAAATCTCTTGTTCAGCCAAATATAGCCAGGTCGGGGTGATTTCATGAAGCAATTTTCTGCAAAGTCAAATTGAATCCATCAAAATATTGTCTGCGGAGTGTGCTACAACTTGCCTTTTGCCAATTCCATCACATACCACACGTGTTAGTAAAGCATAGATTGTAACAAGTGTGAAGATTACCATTTTCTTTTCTTTTTTCTATAGTGCTGATATTATCACAGCAAAGATCTTTTTTTTTTTTTTAAAGGAGGGGGGGGGGGGGGGGACAAACTTTGTTTTACAGTTACATAGACCTTATGTTGGAACATTTCTGGTAAATATCCATCTAACAGTCCACTTAGTACCCAATGAATCTCTCAATGTGAAGAAAGCACATGTTAATTACATCACAGTGCCATTACTAGAACAATCTATTTCACTATATGTGCATACTTAACGATATATAATTATCACGGTTATGGTTATGCATTGTTTTCAACTTAACTATATTAAAACAAGATGAAATTAGCTATCAACTTAATAAATCTCCTGCATCCAGAGATACAATATTAGGAATTGTATTTCAACATAGTATCTGGACAGGGAAATATTTAAGTTGCTTGATATGTAATCAGTTTTTGTCAATTTCTGTGACAGATGTCTGCAGAGGAAGCAAAATTGGGGTTTGCTATGGAAGAAATGCTGATGACCTCCCCACTCCAGATAAAGTAGCAAAGTTGGTTCAACTTCATAACATTAAATATTTAAGGATATATGACTCTAATATCCAGGTTCTCAAGGCCTTCGCAAACACCGGAGTTGAGCTCATGATTGGGATTCCAAATTTGGATTTGTTGCCATTCTCTCAGTTCCAAACCAATGCTGACACCTGGTTAAAGAACAGCATCCTTCCATACTATCCAGCCACAAAGATTGCATACATAACTGTTGGTGCCGAAGTGACAGAAGCTCCAAATAATGTCTCTGCGCTGGTTGTACCTGCCATGCAAAATGTTTTCACTGCTCTGAGAAAAGCTGGTTTGCATAAGAAGATTAAAGTTTCAAGTACCCATTCTCTTGGTGTTCTGTCCCGATCATTCCCACCTTCTGCAGGGGCTTTTAACAGCAGCCATGCATTCTTTCTGAAACCTTTGTTGGAATTTCTTTCTGAGAAAGAATCACCATTCATGGTTGATTTATATCCTTACTTTGCTTATAGAGATAACTCCCACAATGTCTCTCTAGACTACGCTCTATTTGAGTCATCCTCTGAAGTTATCGACCCAAATACTGGTTTGCTTTACACAAATATGTTCGACGCCCAGATTGATGCTCTTTATTATGCACTGATGGCTCTAAATTTTGGAGCAATTAAAATTATGGTCACCGAGACGGGCTGGCCTTCCAAAGGATCAACCAAGGAGACTGCTGCAAGTCCAGATAATGCCCAGACTTACAACACTAATCTGATTCGCCACGTCATTAATGATACTGGTACTCCTGCGAAGCCTGGAGATGAGCTAGATGTGTATATTTTTTCATTGTTCAATGAGAATAGGAAGCCTGGTTTGGAATCTGAGAGGAATTGGGGATTATTTTATCCAGGCCAAACAAGTGTCTATAAGCTTGATTTCACTGGAAGAGGTGTTGTGGACATGACTACGGAAGCAAATGTTACCAGTTCGAATGGAACATGGTGCATTGCTTCATCTACAGCTTCTGAAGTTGATCTACAGAGTGCCTTAGATTGGGCTTGTGGTCCTGGGAATGTGGATTGTTCTGCTATTCAGCCTAGCCAACCGTGTTTTGAGCCAGATAATCTAGTGTCTCATGCATCTTATGCGTTCAACAACTATTACCAGCAAAATGGAGCTACTGATATTGCTTGCGGCTTTGGAGGAACAGGGTATAGGACAAACAAGAATCCAAGTATGTATACTGGGATCCAACCTTTCTTTTAGGCAACATATTCTTTTCTCAGTTTATTTTCTTTTCAAATGAATATATATGCTCAAAATTCAAATTGTCTTGTGTTCTCAGCACATAAATTCTGTGGAAAGCATAATTAAGTGAAATCCTGAATTTCCGTAGCTTTTACCTGGATTGATTAAACATTTCATGGCGCTGTTGACCGGATGTGCATGAATGATACATAAATCACAAACAATGCTTTTGTGCATCACAGCAGCTTCTTCTTTAAAAATGGTTTTATTATGGTAGGTAATGTAGAATTAAAACTTGGTTTAAAGCTACATAACAAGGGTCAGTGGCATGCATTTCACTGCCCGACCCCAGCAACTCCTCATGTTTCAGTGTCCAATATGACACTGATAATCATATATTTGCATGTTGGGGTGCATAGGAAAATTCTAAAATAGGAGTGCCTTATGACCTATATTTCATAGCTCAATGTTGCATGCTGCAAGGATCCTCGATGTCAAAATGTAGAAGACTGCAAGGTCAGACACATGCTCATGGGCAAAGGCTTCATTGAGGCCACCTACTAACAATGTGCCATTCAGCCCATCAATCAGCCACCACATTAGCTGGTTGCCGGTAAAACATTAGGGCATTAGAATAAAATTTTCGATGTGCAGACCAATTATTCTGACTTCTTGACTTAATGAAAAGGCCATTACAACCAACATACAACTGATTATTCCTTAATTAAAATATAGTTGGACTCACTGAAAAAGAAAGAAGCAGAATATTGGATGTTCTATTAATCTATTTCAATTCATTGAGGTCACTAACTAATAAATACCATTCAGCCCATCAATCAGCCACCAGATTCACTTTGCTAGTGGCTGGCGATTAGGGCATTAGAGTAAAGTTTGCCATATGCAAACCTATTTCTTTGATGTCTTGACTTATCGTGATGTCATAACAACCAATATATGATGATTATTCCTTAATTAAAATATAGTTCTACTGGCTGAAAAAGAAAGAAGAAAAACACTGGATGCTCTGTTTATTTCATTCAGTTCTGTGTATGAGATCCAGGTTTGCTTTAGATTCTCTCTCAAAAGGACTGCCTGTACAACTTACATTTTCCTTGTTATTGTTTCTGCAGGCTATGACAGCTGCTTATATATGACAACTGGGTATGTTTACCATTTGAGACAACATTCCAGTTTTTGAAAATTGATACTACTTTTTTACTATTATATATTAATCATGCTGGACTTTGGGTGTGCAAATTTTACAGGAGCAAAAAAACTGCTGCAAGTAATATAACAATGAGTCCTTTAACTTCTTCCTCTACAAGGAAAGGATCCTCTACTTGGATCTGTAGTTGCCTATTAGTGACTTTCCTCGCGTTCTTCTGAATCCGTGCAATGATTGAAGCAACCCAATTTGTGTAGTGGGCTTTCATTCAAACGAGGGTATGGTGCCTCTTAAGCAGGGAGATGTATTTTTAAGGGAAAATGAAAAAGATGCATCTGTCAGACTAATTTTCCCTCCCTAGTTTTGTATCATACTAGAAGGTTCCTAGTTAGAGAAAGGATGGCATATAAGACCAAATGCATTGTCGTGATATGAATGTTTATGGATTTGTATTTGCACATATGAAAGCGCAAGTTTGTGTGATGACTTCTCAGCTCTCTGCAGTTTCTGGACAAATAATGTACGTTGTTTAAATAGAAACGGGGAGGGTAGGAGGGGGAGTGTGCAATTTGCAGCTGTATGTTATTAGGATACATATGTATATGAATGTTGAAATTCCTTTAATTTGTATTTGAGGCAGGCCAGTTGTCTTTTATTTTGTTTCGCATTTTCAGTTCGGGGATTGTCTGGTAAAGTTATTGCAAGACGTTTGTCCTACTTCATAAGACGTGCATTTTTGTTGGATATATATGCATGTGTGTGTGTGTGTGTAACCGTCCCGGATCCTGCAATGGTGGGAGCATTGTCCTAGTCAGTAATAGCATAACTCTTTTGAGTTTTGACAGTTTGGACCATGGGGTTCAAATCACCCAAGATATTACCATTTTACTGGTCTAGAAACAGGGAGATGTCTTATTGATTGCTGCAAATCAGCAATTAAGAGTATAGATGAGTCCGATTGTCAGCCTTCAGGGACAAATGAGAGCCAAACTGCCGCTGTTTAACTCTCAAATGCCTAGCTCAAGCTTTCTCAACTTGAATATTTTATAGATCCACACCTGAATGCAAAATAGAGGCGGCTGGATACAATTCTTGAAATTTATGGCAAGTGACATCTCCACCAAATTTACTGCTAAATGCCAGAGGAGGAATCCAGATGGGGTGTGAATTTTGGAGAGGAATCTACTCTATGGCCTGTGAGAACCCTGCCACAGTGCCACCACTATGGCACCAGTCACCACCACACATAATCAGATCCCCTCCACCATCTCTGCCTGATGGCAATGACACTGCAACTCCAAAGAGGATAATGGCAATAATATTCAAACCATGACTCAAACAACCATCTATGTAAGTCCGGTTTCTTCTATGCATATTTTCCTGTTAAATTACCAGTTGCAATGTGCTCAACTTACTGATTTTCATCCAGAGTACATGACCCATCCACAGAAAAGCCATTGCTTGTGCACGTTTGGGGGTGGAGGAGTTCACGGGATGTCATCTTTTGCCGTGGTCAAGGAATTCCATTCTGTCATGCACGGAACACAAAGACATGCAAGTTCATACATAACAGAGTGCAGTTGATCAACACTGCAGCTCATCTAAAATCAACAAACCACCCTTAACCTCAACTACTCGAGACTGATGCATCAAATCTTCTCGTCATTCAGTTCAATCTAGAGCCATATCCAATTGTGTGCCCATGTGTTTCAAATTAAAACTAAAACAAGTGTCTTAGTTTAAAAAGAACAGAAGCGAGCCAGTAATAACACGAGCCAATATTATACTTGCTGTCGGGTGATGGTGGCTTGGGCAAACACCAGAACAGAAGCCACCCCCCAAACAAAGAACAAATAAATAAAAAATCATACTCATGATAACAACACAAGCCCGATATTATACTTGCGAAAGATGTCACTCAATTTAGTTATCAACTAAACAAAAAGAAAAGTGTCTCACTTCAAATCATTATAAAACTTTTCATAAGGAGTGCACAATGACAAGGCTATTCAGTTCAGAAGAGAGAGAGAAAATCTTTCACTTCTCAAGCAACAGACACCTTTTGTTTCCACAAGAAGCTCTCCACAACCTTAAATAATTGTATGATTATTTCACTGCAGCCATTTTAACAATGGATAATTAGATGCAAAAGAAGCCAAGAAGAATTGCAATAAATAACAAAACGTACCAGAGCAATCAGAGACCCTGATCAACGAGATAATCACCAAGCCTTTCAACAATCATGTTGCACTGGCCAGGAGTCATTGGCTCATCATAGACACCAATGATTAAGGCCTGATTGGTCTTTTTAACAGTAACACCACCAGGTCCCTGAAACGAGACAGAAATGGAGTCTTCATACAACCATTTGAAATAACCCATTGTCAGAGGCAACAGCTCAGAGTCCAAGCTATGCTAAATCACAAAATACTGATATCGAATCTCTAGTTTCTAATTTAACAAAGATCATGATCCCCAATGAAAACAAATACCAAAATGAATATGTATTCACAGTCAATCTTCCATTATAAGCATGTTAATATCATCATGATTCATGACACACATTTCCCTCCAACACAATAAATGTAATCTTGTGGAAATGACCTGCGTTGAGCTTGAGACCTGCCAAATTATGTTTAAAAAAAATGATGAAGCCCCCGACAGACAATTGTCAGTTCCATGTGGCTCACTATATAGTTTTGAGTATTCGAAAGTGAAGCTTGCTGCCAAATATGGTCTGCCTAATCACCATATGAATGGGGGAGCCAATGCATAGCAAAGCTGAACATCTCTGAAAATTGAACCTTTTAGGCTTTCAACAATCCACCAGATAGCTTAGGTCTCAAGATTTAACATAGACAACAAATCTACAGCACCACTTGTCAATGCATTCACCATACATTATCACGTCTCTGTCTTCAAATGTTTGCATAAATGTATTTAAAAAAAGACCAAGATAGGATATGAGCTCATCACCTTCTTCCCTCGAATGACGACTCCTGCCTCGCCTTGTATCACCATGTATTTTGTGCCTCCGAGGTACAAGCCAGTTGGAGCAAGTGAACCAGGTTCATCAAAATCAGTCATGATGGCAGTTATTTCTTCAGGCTTGAACTAAAATATCGACATAAAAGCAATGAGTGTGTGTGTTCATCAAAAACAAATACGCATTGCACATGGCATTCAAAAAAAATTCATTAGTGTGCAAAGGCATGTGCCTGCTTGCTTGTTTGAAACCAGAAAAAGCAATAAGTGTGGTGGGGAAGGGGGGGAAAATTAACTATTAATAATTGGTGCTCGGTTTAGGGGCGGTTCAGTTCATTGAGATCCTACTCTACCAAGTTATTTGTTTATGTTATATTTGATTCCCTGAAAGAATTCCCCACGCGCACCGCTTCCTTTTAGCAATTTTCTTTTCTTTACTCTTATTCTTCATTTCTTTCAACTAAATGGGAATGCCACAAGTTACAACCACCTTTCACCTACAAATATTCCACACATGTCATTACTTTATAGTTTATAGCTACAAGCTCGTAATCAATTTTTTTAAGAATAATCAAAAGAGGATTCCCATATTAAGTTTGTTTCCATTTTTACTCAAGATAAATCATCTAATTAACTGCATCAGCAATTCCAGATAGATGTTTCATTGAAACCCAGATTGTAATTAGCATTTGCTACCCATCACAACATATAATAAAAACCAGATTGTAACTAGCATTTGCCGCACATCACAACATATTCTCCCCAACTTTTATGAGAAAAGGAAAAGGCTTTATGGCAAAAAAAAACAAAAAACAAAAAACAAAAAACAAAACACACACAAGCACAAGCACAAGCACAAACACAAAATTATCAATGATTGAGGCCGTATAAGCACGCATACATTGGCTATATATTGATTAACCCCAATAGACAGACAGAAAATCCAAACCCAACAACGATACAAGAACTCAAATTCCATATTACATCAAATGAAAGGAGTAACAACCATAACCCCGATTAATAAAAGAAAGAAAATTAGTGACTAAAACTAGCAAATTAGATGTAAATAAGTCAATTTTAAAAAAATAAGTCCAAAACCCAATTCAATTGAACAAACACTGAACAGGCGGTATCGATTGATCTTTAAAATCCGATCGAATCAGCCATTAAATCACACAAAATACAAAATCCAAATTAAACAAGGTAGAAATAGAACCCAAATTTATATTTTTCACTGAGTTCAATCATCTGTCCCATAAAGCACTAAACAGACTCGGATCAGATCCGTAGCTGAGCATCAGACCCATCAAAATAGTGTACTGTTAGGAATCAGATGATACGTTTTTACAGTTTTCTGAAAACGCTCAAAAGTAGAAAAACAGAAAATAGAAAGTGAAAAATAAACCTGAGGGAAGGTGGCACTCTGAGCCCAAACGCTGCCGTCATGGCCAATGATGGCCGCAGCGGTGAGATGGTTGCCTTCGATTTCGCACATCAAGTGCTCATCCACGTACGTTTGCCACGACATCTTCTTACCTTAGTTCCTTCGACTCTCTTTAGGTTCTGTGTGACTCTGTTTGTATTTATGTTTGGTCACAGCCTCAGATAGCAGAGCTCTGTTAGAGAGAGAGAGAGATTTGACAGCGTTGAAGCAACGAAATGCGACACAATCACCACGGTAATATATCATGTCGTGAAACTTGTGGGGATGTGTGTAAAACAATATAATGGCAAATTATTACAGAGATCTCTTAGGTGTCTTCACAATTACACCAAATCTTTGAATGAGAATTTTAAAATTATACTCATATTTTTTTTTATTTGATTATATATAAATATTTATTTTTTAATTAATTTTTAAAAAATTATTAAATTGTCATTTTTTTATTTTTAAATTTTTAAATTTTGATCAATTTTTTAATTATTTTATTTTAAGATAAATTACTTATTTTTATTTTATATAAAAAATAAATTTAAAATTCTTATCCATATTTATTTAAAAAATAAAAAAAATTAGTCAAAATTTTAAAAATTAAAATAAAAATATGAAAAAAAGTAATTTTGTCATTTAACAATAATTACTTGGAAGAGGATATTTATATATTTTTAGAAAAAATTAGAAAAGTCAGTATAATTTTAAAAATTTCAAAAGAGATTAGTATAATTCTAAAAAATTTAATAAAAAATTAGTATAATTTACATTAAAAAATTCACAAAAATGCTCCTCGTATCACTGTTAAATATTACATCATATTGTACTTTCCAAATTTTTACTTAAAAATATTACATTAAAAAAAATTGAGTTCTACTTTTATTTCAACATTCATGTAACACTATACTATTACACAAAATTAATTATATGATTCAAAGTATTGTTAATAATAAATTTTCATATAATTTAAAATAAAATTTTGAGTTAAAGTTTTTAAAAGTATCCCATAACTCAATTTTTAATTGAAACAATTTAGTTTTGTATTATTGATAGTATATTAAGTCATATAACTAATGTGACAAAATAGTGCATCATCAAGAAATTTAATTAATAAATCTATTAATAAATTAAATTTTAGGAATAAATACTAAAAAATCCATAAAATAAAATTTTCAATCCAAATAGTCCATGTTACATTTTTTCTATCTAAAAGATTTAAAAAAGAAACTTTTAATACACGAAAGTCCAATTGTTAACTCACATTTTAACATCGTTAAAAAATATTACTTATTAGACTAAAATAGTTTTCAAAATACATTCTAGAAAAAAGAATATACTAAAAACAATATAAAATAACTTTTTCAATCTAAAAAAATCATAATATTTTATGAAGTGAAGAGTTCATTTCTAGGCCATCTAGATAAATAAAAAAATGTTAATTTTTTTATTTAATAATTAATTTTATAAACTATTTAGTATTTTTTTTAAATACATATCGAAGATTATTTCAGTCTAATCATTAATATTTTTAACGGTATTAAAAATAGAAGTTAACAATTAGTGCTTTTTTGTATTAAAAGTTTTTCTTTTGTGGATCTTTTAGATAAAAAAAAATGTATCATAAACTTTTTGAATTGAAAAATTTATTTTAAGAACTTTTTAGTATTTTTTCCTTAATTTTTAGTGTCTTGAGATTATTAATTATTGAAGTGTGGATATGGATGAATCAACCAACCAAAGGCAGATTCAAGAGGGGACTAAGGGGCCACGGTCTCTCAAAAATTTAAAAATTGTATTTTTTTTATCTCTTATTTTGTTAGAATTTAAAAAAAAAAATTGGGACTTGTCTTCCCAATTATTTTTAATGTATTGATATGAATTCTTTTAATTTTTTTTACTTACATTTTCGCCCCCTCCATAGATTTACCACTGAACTCAACTTGTTATCTCTAATGTAATCATAATTATTAAAAAATTAAAAAATAAAAACCCAAGTACACTTACTTTGTGTGAGCTAGAGATCACTTTAAGCTTGGATTTTTCTAAGGGATGTCAATTTATGTAATCGTGTCGTGTTCAGGTCGTGTCAAAGTATACATATTTAAAAATATGTATGAATCCTAATCCGACACTATTAACTAATCGTGTCAAGTTTTAAAACTCAAACTCAACTCATTTATTAAACAGGTTACACGTATCGACACATTTAACTCGATTATTTTAATTTTTTTATTTTTAAAATAAAAAAATTTACCTATCTTTTAATATGTATAGATAATTTTCAAATTTAGTAATTTTGTATATGAGCCAAATCAAGGTAGAAATCTCTTTTATAAATAAAAAATCTCAAAACTTTGATAAATATTTAATATAAGACGAATTACCTTAACTCATAACATATTTTATAATTAAACGTGTTAAGTCATGTTAAACGGGTTGACACTAGTAAAACTCAAACACGATCTGTTTATTAATCGTGTTATACGTAACAACTCGTTTATGACTCAAACCCATTTATACTAAACCTAAACCCGTTAACTTCATGTCGTGTTCGCGTCGTGTTGTCGTGTCGTATTTAAAAATTGACACCCCTAAATTTTTCTTCTTACATAATTTATTTTTCATTTATATCTAGAGATCTTCAACTATAAAATTGTAAACTGTAAACCTATTCTTGCTTAACCCCTGAAAAAAAAGTAAATATTTGTGTTTCAAGCTTATTTTGACTTGTTTGGAAAATTTTAAAAATTATGTGTTTATGTAACAATTTAAATCAGAGTCGTGTGTATAAAATAAAATTTTTTCCTGATTAAACCAACTTACCTCTAATATACATTTTATATATAAGCATTCCTTTTATATAGAAAAACAAAGCCATTTACCCAAAACAAAATAAAAAATAAAGCAGAAAAATGAAAAACAAAGCTTTGGACTTTGGAGGTGAATAAAAAAATATATAAGAAGCTGTTTGTTTCTTTTGAGTTTTGGTCTTATCTTCCCTTTTGATAAATCTTAATCACACTTTTATTCTTTGTTATCGCTATGATTGTGTTGGATATATGGATTCGCTGCATATCGTTTTTGAGTGACGGATGTCGACTCTTGACCGGATATTCCTGTTATTAGACATGGACTCTACCGACTTTCGGAAATATTATTCTTTTGGATAAAATACACCCACCTCCACTAATTTTTTTTTTTTATTTTATAAAATAATATATATAAATATTTTTAAAAAAATAAAAAATTATCTTTTTCATATTTATTTTTTAATCTTTTAAATCTTGATAATTTTTTTTATTTTTTAAATAAATATAGATAAAAATCTTAAATTTATTTTTATATAAAATAAAAATAAGTTACTTATCTTAAATTTATTTTTAAATAAAAAAATTAAAAAACCTTTTTAAAAAGTTAGAATAAATTAGTTAAAATTAGAAAAATATAAGATAAATAAATAAATAAAAGAGACAGTTTCATTATTTTATAAAAAAAAATTGACAGGAGAAAGATATTTATATATTATTTTATAAAGTAAAGAAAATCAATATAATTTTAAAAATTTCATGAGAGATCAGTATAATTGTTTTGTATATATATATATATATGTGTATTTGTGTAATTATATATATATATATATTATCTATTGCTTTCTATTATTATTATTACTAATATAAGAGTGAGGGTTTGTTCGTTACAGTAAAATGATATCTTTCAGCCATTAATGTATTATTGTTTGTTTCATTTATCATGTTTAATTCTTAATTTTATTCCATCATGCCTATTTTATATTTTTGCCCTTTATTTATTAATTTATTGTTATTTATGAAATTATCAGTTGGTCATTTTTTTTATGAACATTTTATCTATATTTTATTATTTATATTTATAGACTTGTTATTTATTTTTTGATAGACTATTTTATTACTATTTATTTATTTATTATTTATTCATGTAATTTTTTCACGAGATATATGGCAGATGCGGGCATCCAACGCGTGTGGACTACACAAGTTTATTAACGGGCCACCACGTTCAGTACCTATAATTTTCCATTCTGATATGTGTTAATGCATGGGCCATCTTATCGTTTTCTTCAAGTGCATTAAAGCCCACGATTGGGGACCAATATTTAAAAGATGACACTGCCCGCTTTTGAAAATGCTAGGCCAGCAATGTGTCTACTGAACATTCTTTGGGCCTTAATTCGTGGTCCCTAGGTTAAAAGGCCGAAGATGAGCCCGGATGGAGTGCTACGATGAAAGGTGGAGCTGGTGGTAACTTAGGAAATCATTTCGTATTATAATCCACAATTTTCAGGTGTCTTAAATTCCGAAACTCCAAATTATTGACATTGAAGACAATAACATTTTAACGCCTGTTTGGAAAAGCTTTTGAGTAGAATATAAATGAATTTATTATATTTTTTTTAATAAATTACACTAATCATTCTAGATATTCGATAATATTACACATGACACTCACATAATTTAAAAAATTATACTGACATAAATTTCATAATATATATATATATAGGCACAAATGCAAACAAATAACTTTTTTGTGTGTGTATTTATATATTATTCTAAATATTTAAATACCCTTATTTAAAAAAATATTTATTATTAAGTAAAAAAAATATTAATTATTTAAGATGAGCCATCTTAAATAATTAATCTTTTTTTTACATGCTACTTTTGATTTTAATTTTTGAAATTTTTTTATCTACACTTCTTATAGTACACATTTGATAATAAATGGTATGTAACTAAGAAACGTCAAACTACCTAGTTCTCATAATATATCTTTATATATATATATATATATATATATATATAAAAGGTCAACTGCATGATTAATGTAAATGCATATTTTAGGTTTATTTTGATATATTCTTATTATTAGTTTAAAATTTTATCCAATTAATATATTTTAAAATAAATATTAGTAATGTTTTAATTACTATATTTATAATAATAAAAATACATTGAAGATAGTAGAGGCTAAACATCGGGGGAGCACTTAATGAATCCTAAATATATTTGGTTAGGTTACGCCAAAAAGGATATTTTGGCTAGGAAAGGAAAGGAGTAAACAGGGGAGACTAGAGTTATCCATGGATATATTCTTTTTATGCTACTTTTAATTTTAATTTTTGGTTAGGAAAGAAAAGAAAATACAATTTAAAATAGAAGAGAAAAAGAAGAAAAGAAAATGTTCATTTTCATCTTTGTTTGAAAGTTCATGAAAGGAAATAAAAGAAAATCATTATTTCTTGTTAAATGGTCAGTGGAAGAGAAAAAAAGAAAAGAAACTATAAAAAAAAAAAAAAAAATTATTTGACTATTATACATTTTTATCTTTATGTTTAAAATTTTTAATTCTTTCATTAACGAGTATATTTTTTGTATTTTGAAAAAAAAATCATTGAATATAATCTCCTCTCTCCAAATCTCTTCTTTTTTGGAGAGATGGGCTAAAACTTAACCCTCAAACTTTTTCTCATAATTTTTTTTCTCTCCCTATTAAGAACTTTCAAATAAGAAATTTAGCTATTTCTCCACTTTAATCTTTTCTTTTCTCCATCCAAATAAATTGTTCTAAGCTGAAATATTCAAGTCTGACTTCAATTTAAGTTGAACTTGACTAGAGGCTTTGAACAACTCGATACAAAATGATGAGCTTTGGTTTAAGATGGAGATAGATTATTTGGGCTTAAAATTAGGCTCGAATTATATAAAACTTGGGTTGAGCCTAGACAGACCTCAAGCTCGATTCAATCCGTCTGACTTGCAACCCTCAATGAGACCAATGGCATTGTGGCCAGTGATATCAAGCAACATCACGTGTTAGGTGAATGAGTGAGAGCTTGGTGGCCTAGACTCTGGGCTACCGAATTTCATCCTTCCGCCACAAAAATATTCTGCAAGTGTACATCTTGCAGTAATGACTTTGCAGTTTTCCCATAGGAATCATCAAATAATTCAGTGGTGCAGATGTTAGTCCAATATTATACCTTTTGCATCAAAGCTACATGTGGAGATTAAAAGTTTTGAATCCCTCACTCTCCCACAAGAACAAATCAACATTATTGGCAGAAAGATTATGAAGGAAACTCATGTTACTTTAGATGCATAAGCTGACTGCTCAACAGAGATGAGTTACTGGAAAAACATATAAAGATTCATCAAATATTCAAAATTTTAACCACAGTGCCGTACACAAAAATCAAGAATATATGAAGACAATGCAAATCAAAACAATCCTAAAACACCAAACAACTGCATGTTCTCACATGGTTATTGTATGGAACATCTCCATTTCCAATCCATGGCTTTAGGAGGAAAATGCAAGCTTAGGAGTAGAAAAGACAATAAGTGTAACGTGAGAAGTACTAGAATCATGACATGAACTGGGACCTACAGGCCTTGTTCAGCGAGGTAATCTCCCAACCTCTCAACAACCATGTTACACTGTCCAGGAGTTACGGGTTCCTCATATATACCAAAGACTAGAGCTTGGGCAGTCTTTTTAATAGTGATGCCTCCTGATCCCTGCAAGACCAAAACGAAGAAAAAGTCTCCATTTAAATAGAAAATATGAAAATTCATGATATTGGGTAGTTGATTTCAGCTCTTTGGGTGGGATCACTCACCAAATTCTGACTACATGTTGAATTAAACGACAGTAGAGAGTTAACTGCTAAAAAAGAAAAAGAAACCATTTTTGGTCTTGAAAATACATGCTAGCTATCTATTAAGTAATATCTCCAGTTCAATATGGGAGAATTACAAGAATAGCAGACTGCAGAAGTATAACTCGCCATTTCATTTCTATTTGTGCTTTATTAACCATAAGGATATAAAATCCCTCCCAAGGCCTAAATATTATGCAATTGTTTATACAGTTTGTACGTGCTGGAATTCCCAATCCACAATATGCACCTACAAGGCCAAGCTACTTCTCATGGTCCTGGGAAACATCTAGCGGTGTTTAGGACACTTTCTCCAGAAAGCCAAGAAATAAATGTTAGCCACATCCACTGTGGTTACATAAATGTATGTTCTTTTTAACCCTGTGGCTGCATATCAAGCATCTAAATGGCAGGGGAACTTTGTTACAAGTGAAATGAAGAACAAATAACAAAGGAAATACTATTATAAATGTAATTTTAAACCATAAGTACTTTTTTATTTTCTTTTCAATACGTCATTGCAAAACCTTAATTCTACTGAAACACTTCCTCAACTATTTCCAATCATGCAGGTCTCCCCTGCTCCCAGGGCAGGGGTGGGAACTTACAGGTGATAAACCCATATTTATCACATAATTTGCCAATTATCACATACTGAGTGCAGAAAAATGTTTTTTTCAACCACATTTAGTATTATATTAAGAGGTCATCAGCTTGGCATTATGTCAACGACTCGTCCCCCCAGTACAGTGGCAGAGGTCCAAGTACTGAGAATCAACCCTAAAAAGGGCAAGGTTGCCTACCATACATCTCTCCTAGACCCTGTAAAGTCCGGGAGCCCTGTGCACCCAGCATGGCCTCGTACATTTAGTATGACATTAAATCATCCCTTTATATATGGCATATTAAAGGACATTCAAATATAGACATTTAAACTATGAATTTTAATTAACTTTTATACAGTACAGTTCTAAATCAAAGTATACACAAAATAACTTTCCTCAGAGTATTAGTGGGAGGGGAAAAGAAAGCAATTCATTTTTTATTTTTTTTAAAACGTTAAAACTATAATAAAAATGCTACAATCTTGGTCGAACCTCTGATCAACAAAAAAAACCCAGTCAAATCTTTTCTGAAATGACAGGTTCATTTTAACCACATAAAGGTATTTGTTGAATACTTGAGTGTTAAGCTGGATCATTCATTTGAGATGCATGAGAACTATTCTAAATAAAAAGATGTTGAGATACATATAAATCACCTTCTTTCCGCGGATGACAGCTCCAGCCTCTCCTTGGATTACCATGTACTTTGTGCCTCCAAGGTGTAATCCTGTAGGGGCAAGGTGGCCTGGTTCAGCAAAATCAGTAATGATACCAGTGATCTCCTCAGGCTTAAACTGCATGCGAAGCACCAAAAGAACATGAAAACCAAAGTTTGTCAAAGTTATCAACTAATGTAGACTCAGAGAGAAATAAGGACAGGGAAATCATATCAGGATATTAAGGAGGCAGCAGTGAAGTAGATTGATGGTGAGAGCTGTTAACCACAACTTAAAGCAATATCAGAACTAGAAGTAAAAAACAATCATAGATTCCACATTGTAATAAGAATGCACATGTATGCTTCATTCGTATCTACAATGGGTGTTCTATCTAGTCAGTGTTTTGGTAAGAAGAAAAGTAAATCCAGAAAAGTTTGAAATCCACAACAGAAATCTGCCAATGAAAACAAGCTTTCAATTTTCCACAGGGAAGAAAAATGACCCCCCCCCCCCCCTTCCTGATTGAAAACTTAACTTTCTGAAACATTGAATGATTACATGCCCCCTTCATTTCATACATTACTTGGATGATACAGAAACACTAATGCCACATTAACGGTATAAGTTTCTGAACGTATCCTCTATTTAACTTCTTACATATCCCAGGCTGGATAGGATGTGTTAAGAAGAGCAAAACAATCCAAAGGCCATATCCATTGTGGCCATAGGAGTTATTTTCTTGAGGAACTACATAATAAAAGAGTTGCTTCCAATAAAAATTGGTGACACACCACACATGTACCAATATTTGTGCTAGATAGAACATAACACAAGTACAATAATTCCAGGAAAAGAACTATTGTGTTGGTTAAAAAACTTATGATGTGCTCATGCTAATGGAAAGGCTGCTCATCACAGAGATTGTAAGACTATAAAAATAAATTATCCAAACTTAGCAGAATAAAGCTGGTTCATCCAATTACTTAAAAAAAAAAAAACTTGGTTCATCCAGCCTGTTTCCTCAAAAATGTCATGTCAAAAAAGAAACGAATCCATTTTCCATAATTTTACAAGGATGGAAAAGTTCAACTAAAAGAGTAATATTGGCCTTTAGAAGGCAAAATTCATTATTAGTGATCTCCAAAAAATTCTGAAATCTGCCTTTTCAAACACAAACTATAGCAATCAAATATATCACTTTATTTTGTAAAGATCACCACAACTGCCTTGGTAAAGAGGTTCTAAAAATAGAACCACAATTCAGAAGTCCATACTACAAGTTGGTCCAAAATAGCCATCTAACAAAATTACACCTCAAACCAACAGATCACTGGTGAAACCAAACCAAGATCAAAATGGATTGATAATCACTACAATTAAATCATGAACTTTCTGTATCCAAACAATAACAACTGAAAGCACTGCCATTTACCAAATCATAATATTCATTTTTTGATCAGAAGAGATATTGAAAACAAAGCAAATGAACCATGCAACCATATTGTCACATTGATCACTAATGTAACAACTAAACGGATCAAACACCATTATATTTAAATCAACTAGTTCCAGAACCACCACTTTTCACCAAATCATTACATTCAAGTCAAATATAAAACGTATTGAACCGAATCAAAAGGACATTGCAACCACATTGTCGAATTCGTCTTTGATCCAAGCATTAAAATAAACAGATCAATCCTAGAAATCCATTCAATAAGCGACTGACAATCAATAGCAATCAAAATCACATTACAAACGACGATCACAATGCGATCAAACCACGCAACTCACGAAACAACCAGATCAAATCACATTCGCACAGAATTAAATATTATCAAGGCATAACCAATCAACTACGTAACCAACCAAAATAAATCTTAACTTTACAATGACAAGAGAGAGAGAGAGAGAGAGAGAGAGAGAGAGAGAGAGACCTTAGGGAAGGAAGCGCTTTGAGCCCAGACGCTACCATCCAGGCCGATGATAGCCGCGGCGGCGAGATGTTGGCCCTGGCCGTCGATATCACACATCAAATGTTCGTCAACATACGTTTGCCACGACATTTTGCTCTCCGTGTTTGCCTCTGCTATCTCAACAATGTCCTTTCTAATTGTTCTCTGAGAGTGCGTGATTATGCAGTTTGTATTAATTTTTTCCAGAACATAAATAGAGAAGACAAAAGACAAGGAAACTAGAACGGGAGGGTGATGATCATGGATCTTCTCAACCGTCCGTTCGACTCGATTGAATTAGTGCCATTCACGTCCGCCTTAATTCAAGGAGTCATTGCTGACAAATACCACCACGGTTTTTCTTTTTTTATTTGTAATACATTTTTTTTTTGGTATGTAATTATTTTTAATACTTTGCTGTTTTTGATTTATACTTTCCGTTTTTACTTTTTGAAAACAAGAACAAAAAATAAAATAAAAAACCGTGTGTGTTATCATTTTTGTTTTAATTTTTGAAAACGTTTTCTAATTTAAATTAAAAATCTAAAAAGAAAAAACAAATTATTTCAAAATTTTTTGAAAATGAAAATCAAATTTTATAAAACTGAAACACCTTCTTTTTTTTCCCTGAAATAATTTTTTTTTTTTTTTACTTTTTTTATAAGAACAAAAATAATGATTATAACAATAATAATATAAGAGTAATATTATATGTCTTAAATTTTGATATCAAATTTTAATAATGTATGAATATATTATTAGTAAGACAATGAGAATTACGCATAACATAATACAATGTATTGAAATTTTAAATAATCAGAGTTTTTGTTGCAAAATAAATCGCATCACAGGCTCACAGCAATGGAAGGGGAACCAACTGGAAAATAAATGGGTTGAAAATTGAAAGAAAGAAAGCAAGAAAGAAAAAAAGAGAGAGAAGATTAATGTTATTTTGCTACGGTATTTAAGAACTGGTTTATTAATTTTCTAGCTTAGCCATGAGTGTGGCTACAATCATGACCAACTCTGTCTGGTACTGGGTTTCTTAAAAATTCTTTTAAACATTGTGCTAAGAGCCTTCGGAAGTTGTATGGATGAAATTTTGTGTGTTATTTTGTTTATGAAATTTCATTAGGCGTATTAATGAGTGGGAGTTGGAATATTGAGCTTGTTTATAACAAGATTTTGCATTACTAAGCCATCAATCCTATGTAGACTGAAAAAGTAGTGATTCACCTACGTCATGAAATGATTAAAAAAAGTATCAATGTGCAAACACAATCCACCAGCTGTCACTACTATTATTGTTATTACTTTTTGACAAGTATCCACCTACAGTCGCTATTAAATTAGCCGTTCTGTAAACAACATAGAAGTCTTGAGATATGAAAGAAGAGGTGGAGGATGGGGGGTAGACCTGCTTGAGCCACTAGTTCCAGTACCAGTCAGCGAGATCTCTTTTACCATGCCAATATTCAAAACTTCTCTTCTTCAAGCATCGTCTTCAAAACATGTAAACTTGAAAACGTACAAGTGGGGTGTAAAAGCTGCCCCAAACTGGCCCTACTACCAAATGTCCTATTCCTGTAAGAGTGACAAAAAAAGCAATATCATCCATTAAGTCGGTAAGATCTCCCCCTGAAAGCCACACCAGTAGTCCTGTCAGGCTGGTCGCGGTTACTCGTTAGGAGGTCCGATTCCCAATCTTGCAACCAGTTTATGTCTGTGCAATAGCAGTTCAGAAATTTTGCAAAAAAATAATAATTTCAAAACTATCTCCTGGTGAATAATCATTACTGACAGATGCGCTAGAACAAAAATGGTTTTTCTTTTTTTTGGTCTTAGGAAGGGGTTAAGAAATTTTGCAGAAAAAAAAAAAAAACTATCTCCTGGTGAATAATCATTACTGACAGATGCGCTAGTACAAAAATGGTTTTGTTTTTTTTTTTTTTTTCGGTTTTAGGGAGGGGTTGAAGGTCATCCCACTGCAGGAGACCTGCATAGACCCTAATATAGAAACAGGAGGAGGGACTCGCAAATGCCTTGTTCCAAGTGAAACAAAGACTGAAATGTAGACCACTGTCATGGACCTAATTAAGAATCAAAGCCTAGATGCCTACTATAATGATCTCCCGGTGTGATGGCAAAATATAAGAAGATAAACAAATTATGAATTTTATGCTTGTGTGTGCAGGCGCATATCTGTGTGTGAGTGAGAGAGAGAGAGATAGATTTCCAAGGAGTAATGAAGCTTCTCATCAAGAACAGCAGGCAAATACAGACAGCTATACAGCTTTCCATGCTAAGGAACCAAGCAAAAGGATACACCCACATTGAAGTCTTCAATATGTTCTTCCCACCAGCGAGTGGATGCAACACGGTCAAGAAGTAATACAGATGTCCTGCTATAATTCCCAACAGATCTGGCAAAAGAGGTGAACCAAAAATAACATCCAAAGCAAGCATAGCCCATGGTAAATAAAATGCCTGCAAGTTTGAAAATTTTGATGTGGCATGAATCAGAAATTAGGAAACAAAATGACAGAAAGCTTGTAATAAACATCTAGAAAACCAAATTAATTTGATTTGTAAGAAGAAATAATTGAGGCATACCTTGAGGGTCACAAGGCCATAGATGTTGATATTGGCATTTGGGAATTCTCTACTCCAGACATAGAGTAGCATGAAAACCAGTGATATCCCTAAGAAAGGGGACCATAAGAAGGGGATGGCAGATAATACCTACACATGATGGCGAAGCTAAAAAGTGAGACCAAGGAAATTAATTTTTAAAATGTGCATTTGATCATGTAACAGATGTCTGAAAAGCACATCATCCTAATATTTAGAGGTGAACGGATGAGCTCAATCTCAACATACACTTCAATACCTATTGGAAAAGTATTTGCAACACAGAAAATCAAAAGGGGGAAAAAGTAGAAGACAAGAGCACAATAACCTTTTCAACGTTATATATTTCTTTGAGCTAAGATTTATGTGGAAACAGCCACTTTGAATTTTAACGAGAGGGTTTGAAAATTTATTCTGTCTCCAAGGAAAAAATGCACTGGAGTACCAAATCTTTGGAAAAGGCTCCAGAACACATGAGCTTCAGTTAGCCAAACACTAGCCCATATTACAGAACTGAACAAGGAAAAGATGATCTCACACACCAATAATGATGAGGCTCCAAAAATCATCATCCACAAGAAATCTGCTGTACGCCTTTGAAATGGTCCACTCTCCAGTTGGACTCCATATCTTGCTCTGTAACATCAAAACACAATAACATGAAAATGATGGTGCATGGAAAAAATTAATTTCCGCTACTTCACAACTGATACCAATGTTTTTGCAATCAAAAAGCATGGAGAGTCACAAAATTGAAATAAACATTTCAATGGAGCTGATTGGAAGTGTATGGAATACTTACATCATTAAAAGGCGAATCCCAAAATTTATAGAGAATTTTCCAAGGAAAAAAAAGTTCGTAATTAGCCTCCACACCTATGATAAAAGGAAAGTTACCAAAAGTTCTAGCGACAAAAGAAAAGAAATAAACAATCCAGTTATTAAATGAGTTTGAGGATTAAATTCAAAGACCAAACTTAAGTACGGCCCATAAGATCAATTTCCTACGAGGGTCTGCTCATGCGAGAGAGAGAGAGAGAGAGAGAGAGAGAGAGAGAGAGAGAGAGAGAGAGAGAATATGTATCATTTTTCTTCAAATGAATTTCTAATGGCCTGCAGAACCCTAAAAAACTCAAAGTGCCTATAGCGCGATTAACATAATCTCAAGAATTATTGAGGCGTCTAATATAGGGAGGCAAAGGTGTGTTAAGGCTGAAAGCGTGCAGACAAGTGTTGCTCACTGCCAGGAATAAGTATGCAAAGGATAGGACATTTATCTTTGAAGAATTCCATGCGTGTGAACCAACAATTCTCTCTCAGCCATTTCTCCAACTTAAATGTAACTGGCTTCTGGATGAAATGAAACTAAATGGAGAATAATGAATCAACTATTTCCTTTAGCCTTATCATTTCTCCAACTCAAATGTAATTGGCTTCCGGATGAAATGAAACAAAAAGGTCTGATGTCACCTCATGTAAACCATCAGGCCCTTGGGTATAGAAGTCATCTTGATCCTCGTTGGAGGTCTCTCAGAAAGCGAAAACTAGTTTTTACAAGAAAAATAACACAGCTGTTTCCTTAGAATTCACACCCCAATGCCACTCAAAATAGTTTACAAGTGTACTAGGGCTGCCACAAGCTTGACAACTGATCATAGTAGTTGAAAAGAGTAACGAGTAGTGCAAGCTAGTCTACAAAAAATTTATTCACAGACCATGATGGATGAACAATGCAAGGAATGGAATTCGAAAAACTGCATTATTGATCAAATTGATTAGCATGTATTATAAATGCATCTTGTCATGAATGCCGTCAACAAAAGAAAGGTTTACAGCTCTTAAAATTAATAGACATGAGAAATTGAAAATTTATTAATTATTAATTATCAAGTTTTCTCATACTATCATTAACCAATAAGTGTTTCTTACATGTAAATAATTTTTAGTACAAAAATAAAATATTATATTCAACTTTTCAATGACATTTTGGTTTTTCATTTAAAAAATACATATAATGCTTAACTTAAGGGAGAAAAAAAAAGAGTTTTAATGTCATTTTCAAGTAAAGAAGTTGAGTTTCCTGTGTCATAATTTTTCCCACTTGTTGAAGTAATAAATATAATTACCAAGACATGTCATAAATGAAAAATACATAAGTACATATATAACTATTTTATCTCTCTAATAATTAATATTACAAAGAATTTTTCTGGAAAAAAGTATTAATTATTAAGTAAGAGAATTATTAATTATCTACCATAGAACCAAGTTGTTTCCTTAAAATTTTATTAATTATTAGAGATTATTAACTTATTGAATATTTGACTATAAGATGGTTGATTGTATTTAACAAGTAGAGAACATTCGACAGTTCAGTCCTTTTACTCATCCTAGAGAAGCTACAAATTGCACGAAATAACACGATTGTTGGGGCTGGCTTGGATTGTAGCAGCCCCTCCATCAAGTAACAGTTCTGCTTGCTATTTTAAAGGCAAAGGCAAAGGCAGTGGCTTTACCACATGCATTCCTTGGTGCATACCCGTCCACAAATAAAAGGCCTTGGCTTTGAATAAGATTAAAGTCCAAAATTATAGTCGAGAAAATAAGGTTTAGAATGAATTTGAAAATTTGATACTTGTTTAATGGTACTGATGGAAAATTTCAATTAAAAATTGAACATGACAATGGAATCTGTACCTGAAAACGTGAGAATACTAGCTCATATATCAATGCAATATCAGCAGGATGATACAGCCCAAACTGACATGCTGTCGTGGCCAACAAACACAGGGTCCCATAAGCTTTGCTTATTGGTGGAAGAGATTTATAGAATCTGAAACAAAAAGAACAATACAGGGTTAGAATGTTGAACAGAAGGGAAGAAAGTGGTCATATATGCCCACTTTTTTTAGACAAGTATGGTCATAGATGTCTGTAAAAAATAAATGGATTGTAATAGAAATTTAAAAAAAGTCAGTGATTGAGCCCTTACTGCCCAAAGCACAAAAGGTTTGTAATAGCCCCTCCAAGAGTAGCGGGCCCATATTAAAATAATAAAATTCTAAAGGCAAATACTTCTTGAATTATAATTGTTAAAAAGAAAAAGGAAAGAAAGAAAAATCTGTGTAGTCTAATTAAGTATTATTTAATTGCATGTATGCGAGCAACACTCTCTCCCCGCATGTGTTATTCATGTATATATATGCATGCCATATTCAAGATCAAGTATAATGTATTCTCTTGCACTCTGCATACATGGAGCTGAATGCACAAAACTATTTCTAATTAAGGCTGCACATGGCTAGACATGCACCTTGGCCCTTGGTTTTGTTAGAGTTGAATAAGCTCAGTGGCCGGAGCCCAGCTGTGGCACAATGTAGTAAGGCACAAAACAATCACGTCAAAGTTCAAGCACACCCCTATTTTAAGCATATTATGCCTTGGTTAAACATATTAGAAGTCCAGGCCTTTTTCTTCACTTGTGAAAGTTGCAAACAAAATAAAGGCACGAGCAAATTTAAACCTCTTAATTTAGAATGGCATGGCCTTTTTTTTTTTCCTCTTAATGTCTCATAGTACGCATATGCATGTCTTGAGATGAGATTCAAAATACTCCCAAAAATGCACACATCAAGTGTATTTTTTTTGTGCTTGACAATGTATACCTAAAGGGAGTTCATTGTTCAAGAAAATCAAAAGAGGAAAAAAAAACACATTTAGCGACAAATAATTCTACTATAGATAAATTTTTGCATTTCCCACAATAATTACTTATCTAAGGGCCAATTGTTGCCAAATTTCATTTAGCAATTTTCCAAGTTTAAAGTATCATTCATCTAATTGATACCACAAAAGTCGGTATAGCTGAGAATACCAAATTTGTTCTTACATGCTAAAATGCCTTAACTCCATTCATAAGGTAATTTATTAGCCTTCACTATATTGTCAAACAAGTTAGTCAACAAAATGCCATCATCACAACCATGACCAATGCTACCAAGCTTCAATGGGAAAGTTATTAGGTCATAACTTTACATATTTTGCACCTTTTTCAATATCACTTCAACTTTGAAATCCTTAATTCACTAATATGTATATTTCTAACCTCTAAGGAATTATCTATTCCTTTCTATACAAACTCCCCTTGTTGTATATCATAGAATAATTCATTACAAATAACTTTTTATCTCAAACTCAACTTTTTTCACTACAAATTTGTGATCCTCGCATTTAATGCAATAAAGTCGATCCAAATGCTTACTTCTTCTGTTACTTATCCTAGCAAGTAGCAAGAATACCTAACTTGCAATACAATTATCATATACATAATATTTTTCCTTATGAACCATCTTGTGAGCTTAACCAGCTTATTTTTTTTAAAGTTTTCTCATTCATGCCTACATATGTCAAGCTTTGTAACATGCTTCCTGTTTTTTTTGCTTGGATGATGTTTGGTTGAGTTGAGTTGTATGTTTAAATCTTCTCATTCCATTACTAAGCTTGGATGGATAATGGTCCATTCCCTTTAGATTTTCAAGGCTGTATTTTTTAAACGTAAACAAAGATCTCATTCCACATAATACATGTTTTTTTCCCTAAATATCATTCTTTTTTTCTTTCATATTCCTAATTTAATGTTTAAATAGTGACATATGACAACTTTAGGAACTTTCAGTAAACCTGCCTACAAATGGATTTTGTGGTGGGTTTTGTTGTAAAAGCTTACAAGTTTAACGTCTAAAAAGATAGTGCAAGCTGTGGGAATTAAAGAAGATGAAGTTAACTTGACTTTCAAAGTGGCAGGTTGCACGATTGTTTTTAATAGAAAAAATGTGTTGAGGTTGGAGAACAACTAATATTAGTATTAAGATGTTAAACTCAATTCAACAAAGTCTTATCCCAACTATTTAGGGTCAGCTACATGTATCACGTCTGTCATTCCATTCTATTTAAGAGCACGCGATTAATCTTAGGATTCATGTTTATAAGAGATTTAAAAAGATTTTACGCTGACTGTCAGCTACCAAATGTAACTCTCCTCCTTTATCTGAGCTTGGGACCAATTGTTTAATGAAATGACACCAAGTAAAACATAGAGGGAGAATACTACTCTTGAAGGAGGAGAAATAATAGAAGAAAAAGAGGAGGAGAAAATAAGATTTTAGAATACCACCTAAAATTCCTTAGGAATCACTCCTTAAGGTAAACTCGTATCACAAATTAAACAATCTTCAATTTTCTAAAACTCAGCTTTTACTCTATTGAATAGAAAGATTACATGGATGTTTCCAAGCTATTTGGATTACTCCTGATTCAACTAGAACAATGACTCAAAAAAAAAAGTAAAAACTTTGACTAATAAAATACTATTCTAAACTAATTAAGACTTCAAACAAAAACCAAATAATATAATTTGTTCTAAAAATAGACGCATATACCTTTACTACAACATATACCCAAACTAAAAATTATCAAAATACCCAACTCTTAAAAGATAAATAAAACTATCTAACACCATACTTATTTAAAATAAATATAAACTAAGACTCAATTTAACTCTAAACTTAATTATATAAGGCCATGAGCATGCTTCATGCAAAATTCCTAAATTGCCTTTTTCTTGTTAGCATGCTTTGCTTCAAATAGCATTTGATTTTTCACCTTTCAAGCATGTGTTGATGTCACAAAAATATTGGCATCTAGTCTTAAGTTGCATCTTTGTGCAAATTTATGATCCTCAGTGCCCTCGCATATCCTCCCCTGAGATCATTGAATTTCCCTTCTTAAAGTCATCTTTTTCCCTCAGGCTCTTCTACTCGATTAGTGTTTACTTTACCCTAACCCTGCCAACATGACATAATCACGTATGTGGGAAAATGCATCCAACACCTAAAACAAAAAGGATGAATCTGTAATTTAAAAAAAAAATACAGCTACACATATGCTAGCATGCCACCTGAGTCCATGTATCAAGGCACTTTGCATCCTTTAAATGAATGTATCCTTCAAAATACTTCATTTGCCTGATCAGATCTCCCCAAAAGTTACATTCGATGTGCTCATCTAATCCTACCTAGGGTGCACTTTTCATGTTAGTTTTCCCTTCTTCTAAGTTGTAATACTAGTTTTATGCATGAAGGTTTCAGCCCTGTCAAGTAGTCATACAAAAAACCTGCGAGTCTCTGACTGAATTCCACCTTCAACGAGGCTGGGGAGGACAGAGCAATCTCCAATTGTGTGTCCCATGAGAAAAAAGACAAAATAAAAAAATACAGAGAAAAAACTAGTTTTATGCATATTCTCGCACGTCCTATTCTCTCTACTTCTATAACTTCCTCAGATAAAATTTTCTCCAAAATGATATGACCCCATTATTACATTTGTCTTGTCTTTTGTACCAAAGTTTCTCTCTCATTATTTCAATTTCCCATCAATTTTTAGAGAACTAAAACTATCCAACCTAACTTTCACCGAGGTAGGAACGAGTTTCTGAATGGAAAAGACGCACCCCCAACAATCGAATTTCCAAAACATCGGTCACGGCCCTTAATAGTTTATATAGCAAAGCATAAACGACCACAAAGAAACAGTTGGACTACAAAACAATCAATCATGCACGGAAGAGCAGAGCCAACAATAAATCAAACAAATGAAATGCAAATTGGCATAAACTACATCTCAATGAGTTCTAACCACAGCACAGAGAAATCGAGATCACACAATATAACAAATTACAACATAGACATGGGCATTCGTACGTTTACGCGCGCGCATTACATATATATGTGTGTGTGTGTGTGTGTTAAACAGAAGAGGAACAGAGAGTAGGGGAATTACTCTGCAGGTGAAGACATTGCGGACGCAGAAGGTCAGTAGGAATGAAAACTCAGTTTGAGATCTGTGTCCTCTAACCGTCTGATTTGAAGAACAATTACTTAACCAGAAAGAAAACAGTAAGGATCAACATGAACTTAAAACGATCTTGGTTAATTTCTTATTTTTAAAATGGATAGAGAAGTGCCCACTCGAATCTCAGTGGTCCCTAGAACCTTCGCTATCAGAAAGAAAACGATCAACATGAAGAACAATTACTTAACCAGAAAGAAAACAGTAAGGATCAACATGAACTTAAAACAATTACTGCCATCATCCATAGTCTGATTTGAAGAACAATTACTTAACCAGAAAGAAAACAGTAAGGATCAACATGAACTTAAAACGATCTTGGTTAATTTCTTATTTTTAAAATGGATAGAGAAGTGCCCAACTCGAATCTCAGTGGTCCCTAGAACCTTCGCTATCAGACTCGAAATCGAATCTCCTTTTTTCTTGCACGTGCAGATCAATCCGGAATATGGATGATGGCAGTGAGGAATTATGGGCCATTGAATTGGGCTTGGTTCAGCGGACTTCTTTTTCTCTTTTTAATACGAGGCCCGATTCGGTTACAAATGAAGGAAGAGAGAAAAGGAAAGTTTGTGTTTGGTCTAAAATATTAGAAGGGAGAGCAATGGACAATTAATCATTTTACAATCTTTTCACAAGTATAAGGAGACGGGAGAATAAACAACTCTTTAATATATTTTTTATAATACCAATAATATTCTTATAATTATCAGATGACTAATTACTCCCTCCATCCCATATTAAGAATCCATTTTTGAAAAATTAATTTTTTAATAGGACATGTATTTAATGCTTTCACACTTAAATAAATAGTATAATTTAACAATACTAACCTTCTTTCACTTTGATTATTACAACACATTAAATTGGTAAGAGGGTAATTTAGAAACTTCATTATAGTTTTATGCATTGACTTTTCAAACGGGACTTTTATTTTGAACATAAAAAAAATGGAATAAAGGACTCTTAAATTGGGACAGACGAAGTATTAGTATGATTAATTTAAAAATAGTATTCCCTCCGTCCCGAATTAAAAGTCCCTTATTCTATTTTGAGACGTCCCATAATAAGAGTCCTGTTTAAAAAATTAATATATAAATAATTGTGAAATTTTCAAATTACCCTCACAAATTGAATGTGAATGAAGATTAGTTTTATAAATTTATCTTTTTAATCAAGTGTAAAAACATTAAATGATTGTCCAAAATAAAAAGTTAGTTTTCTCAAAAGAGACTATTAATTCCGGACGGAGTGAATATAATAGTAAATTAATATAAACCTCTTTATTTTCTTTTCTCTTTCGCTATCATTTTCATACAAAATAGAAAAAAAACTCTCTCCTCCTCTCTTATTCGTTATTCATTTCAAATATGAGACAAAATTACCATCTTCTCTTCTCTCCTTTTCTCTTTCATAATTAACACTTTTCTCTTCCTTTAACTTTTCTAGACAGATTGTTAGTGTGTATACTATCATATTGGGTGGAAAGTGAGCATAGCACTAATCAAATAAAATCTCAATTTTTACCGAACATTTTAATTTTGAATAATACTATATATAATAAATTTTATTAATAAATTATTTTACTCGTAGACATAAGGCATTGAGAATTCACAATAATAAATACATGGAAGATCATTTATCTAATTTTAAAAAGTAAAAAATTGATTATACATAATATTTTTCTTTGATTTTAAGAAAGCCTATATTATTTTGACATTTTATGGAGTGGGCCTGCGGCCTGCCCATTCATATTCAACTTTTGTCATTATGAACTCCATTTTTACCGTTCCTCTCTCTTAAATGAAATTACACAAATATTTTTAGAATAAATTATATTTATCTTTTTTAAAATTATATTAATTTCTCCTATTTTATCTAATAATATAGAGATACACTCATGCAACTAATTTTTCCCTTCAAAATAATAAAATTATCCCTTTCATATTTTTCAATTTTTAAAATTTTTGACCCATCTTTTTTCATTTTTCAAATAAATATTGACAAAAATGTTAGACTTCTTTTTATATAAAATAAAAATAAGTTATTTACCTTAAATTTATTTTTAAGTAAAATAATAAAAAATTATTTACAAAAATTAAAAAAAATTTGTCAAAATTAAAAATAGTAAAAATAAATAAATAAAATGGACATTTTTTTATTTTGAATAAAAAAATTGATTGAAAAAGTGTATCTGTATATTATCAAATAAAACAGGAGAAGTTATTGTAATTTTAAAAATATAAAAAAAAAAAGTATAATTTTCATAAATTTTAAAGAGATAAGTTTAATTTACCTATGCTTTTATGTTACAAATAAATTTAATCTTTTTGGGAATTATTTAACTTCATTTTAAAGGTGGAATCCCATGACCATCAATGGAATGCAAACAACATTTCTCTTGACGTATCAATAGTTTTTTATGAATTTATAAGTTGAGTTACTATTAATCGAAAATAAATATAAAAAAGCTATTTATTTATGAGTATACTTTTAATATGGGGAGATGCTATTCGCGCTCCATAAATGTCTATTTATGGAGTTATGGGCTCCACTTTCAGTGTTTCTTTAAATCAAATGACATAAATGTCTTCAGTTAAGAGTGAATTGAATTACAATTTTTTTTTTTTAAATTGCGAGGACAATTAGATAATTTTATTTTAAATGCGAAATCCAATGGACAATAGTAGCGTGTGAATAGCATCTCTTTGATATATTTAAATTTTTTTTAATGAATTTATGAGTTTTGTTAGTCTTTTAATGACTTTTCATTCAAGAAAAGTATTTTTTGAGTTATATAATTAAGATGTTGACATAAAAACTCATTTTAAGGCACTTCATTGGTCATTAATGAAACATTATGCACATTTCATTTGTCCCAAAAAAAGAAAAAGAAAAATGCAATTTAATGTTAAATAATATACTTGTCCAACAATTTCTATGTCAAAAAGTCAAAGACTATAAGTGACATCAAGACAAACCATCAATTCAATTTTATATATATGATAATGTCGGTTTCTGTTTTCGGTAATTAATGTCTAAATATCATTACTTTGAAGTATCGGCAAGGAAGAGATTAAAAAATCACGGTTAGAGGTTCGGTGAAATATCTTCTGATGGTTAAGTTAGTAGTTTGTATTAAGAACTGATAAGAGTGATTGTAAAGTTTTTAGAAAGCATACCCTTTATGGTTGAGATCTTATTCATTTTATAAATGCTGAGTATCTTATTGTTGAGATATTCTCAAGAAATTAGGGATTCGATTTGGTTCTTTTAACTCAATCAACTACAGCATATTTATGAGTACTTTATTTCTGAGTACTACTAGGTCATGAGATTTGAATGTTATCTCTTTAGGTATAACTGCCATAGTACTAAGTCATGAGGTCTGAGATTATCTCTTCAAGATGACTATCACTGGTCACTCTTATACTCTGAGTTAATTTAAGTATATCAACGTGTTAATAATTTTAAGTGCATAACCTCTACAATATGCTTTTTTGCATTTTTTGTAATAGATAATTTTTCAAATACTATATTCAAGAATAGTGAATACATTTACCAAAAATTGTATATATTTCACTGAAAAATAAAATTCTAGAAGATTTTTCTTTAAAAAATTAATATTCGGGAAAATTTATTTACCTCAATTTTCAGTTGTTTGTTTTTTATTTTAAAATTTTCTCTATTTTGACTTGGTATTTATTTTCTTTCCCTTTATTCTCCCATGAAACAAACAGCGCCTGAGAAAAATTGTGGCTTTTGTCAAATAGTCGTTACGGGAGGCATGACGTGGTCCGTCGCGCAAATCTTCTCCGTCTAACTTTCGCCTCAGTCGTCTCTCTGACCAACAAAGGGGCCATCGATTAAGACTACAATTAAAGAAAGGCAAGAAGTAAATTACAGTTCTCAATCTAGAACAATATTATATATATATATATATATATATATTTATTACAGCTACGGTGGAAGGAAAATTTAATTTAAGTGTGTGTACAGCATGATATTTAAATTTTAATATTTACAAAAAAATTTAACTATCTCACGTCGATATACTTTTATTAATATAAAATAATTAAATAAATAGATAAACTCAATTATCTCATTTGATTGCCACAAGTTATTTTATGGGACTAACATTCATGATGGGTTCAATAAAATTTAAAAATAATAATTACACTAATTTGTTTTGAATTTTTTAATAATTATATAAGTCTTCTCTTTATTTTTTGAAATTACATTAACCTGATTTCTAGTAATATAGAGATAATATATAAAATTTATTATTGACAGTGTTATAGTTTTAATTAACTTTTTTTATGACTAAAGTATTCATATATATTGCATTAAAAAAATATTTTTTTTATTTTCTTAGAGATCATAGAGAAGATCTTTGTTATTATCAAATATTATAAGACAAATCAGTGTAATCTATTACTCTTTCATCGTGGGGCCATAATTTCTCCAACCCTATTATGGCAAGTCAGGAATTTTTTTTATTTTTATTTTTAATTTCTCCAATTTCAAATTGCATGGAATGACATTAGTCTGCTTTAAAAATCCTATTTTAGAAGAAATAGTTATTTTCATCATGTTCTTCCCCCCAAATAATCATTAGGGGTGTAGTTAACCACAATCATAAACCATGCTTAACTACCCTAACTTTTATTTTCTTTGCATCAAAATCAGTGCTAATGAATGGTCATGAGTAGTGGTACAAAATCAGATAATGGTAGGGTTTACATGGAGGTTCGTGGTGGAGGTCCACCCAACCCCAAGTTGATCAGAAGATAAAAACACTTCAGTGGTCTGTCTCTTACCCAACTCCATGCTGGTATCAATCTGGCAATTGCTTCTCTGGATCCATGAAAGGGGATTACCAACTTAATTAGAGAAGAAAAGAGCAACCCCAACACCTCTTTTTAGCCAAACCAACCCACCAACCCTATTGGGACCCATTTAACCATATATGGACAAATGGGTGTGGCAATTTTGGTCCAAGACAAAAATACAACTATTTGTTTGTTATTGATCTGATGTGGTGTTTCTTAGCATGGTTAGCAGACATGGATGCTACATGGCTGATATGAGAATCTAGAGGATCAACAAAAACAATGAGCTTATGCTTACAACCCTACTGCTTTTTGCTTTGGTGTTTGCATGTTAACATGGGCTCAGACATCATTTTATTATGATCTCATAATATTTTTTTCTGTATGAATAATATTTTGTTATTTGTGATAATAAGACATAATATATATGACATAATGTCATTACAAGAACACATTATTAGTCTACTATAGTGACATGGTAACGTAACTTTTCAATAATATTTATCATCTGCGATATGATTCATATTTTTTAGTAGGATATAATATATATATGACAAAATGTTATTAGAAGGACACGTTTATCACGTAGGTGTATTAAATTCACTTGAAAATATTTCGCGTGTTACCCATCTCTTTTTCAGCAAAACGATATTCAAATCTCCTTCAATATTATAGTCATGTACATGTAAAATAGTTAGGGACAATTCCAGTATACGAGAATTTTGTCACCGTAAATTTTGAAAAATATTAGACGTACGCAATTCTTTTCTCCCACAAATAAAAAAAACGATAAATTATTTTGGTGACACGAATTCATAATTTTTAAGTCACATTAAAATAATTTTATTATTACATTAAGGCCAACATGTATATTCATAATTATAATGAGGTGTATTTTATAATAATGCAAAAATCAAAACAATGGTTAAAGTAAATGATTGATGGCCATAACAGAACTATCTCTTCCATTTCAAGCATGAATATCACACACTGATTACATTGCCTGTAAAGGAAAGGACTTAGCCTGGATGGGTCACACAAAAATTAGATCTTAATCCCATCAGGACCAGTGCCAGATACCCTGCATGTCAAGACTGTGATAGGCTTGTTCCCTCCTATGATCCCATCCCATTATCTTTACAAATCCGAAAAGTGCAATGGCCACTGTTCAGTCCGAAACGACGTTTTTTTCTTTTATAAAAGTTTAAATATTTTATAAAAATAAACAAAATTATTAAATTTTGTTAGATACAATATAATAATATAATAACTGTTTATTAAATAATTTTTTTATCAACACAAAATACTTAGATATAATACAGTATAGATGTTTATAATAATTGTAGGAGGTATATTTGGTAGCATATGGCAGCAACAACCATCATGGTCTGATTTGAGATCACAAGACAATTGAAATGGTATGGCAACATGCTTGCTTCCCACGATCCCATCACATAGAAAAGAGGGGCCCAAGCCGAGGGATTTAGCTTGATCTATCCTCCAAGAAATTTTGATTTTGGCTTGCTAATGACAAAGATTATAAAAATAAAATACATCCCGAAATGGTGCTTAGTGGCAAGAAAGTAATAATATAAAATTCTAACAAGATAACAAACCGCCAAATCAATCATGCTAACAACTATTTTGGAAAGATAAAAAGCTGCTTAATAGAGGGTTTACTTTTGATTAAACAAATAAAAAGATTAAAAAGAAAGGAATAAAATAGTATTAGTAACCCTGTTACTTGGCAAAACTTCAGCCAAAAATCACTCTTAAAGTGAAGGGTTAAGGCTAATTACACCCAATTATGGTTGGTTTCGTTTGATATTATACACTAATCAGTAATTAGAAACTAATTACGATATTCTTACAATCCTATCTCATGCCTCACCAGTCCTTAACAGGATGGCAAAATATTTGTCCTCCCACACTACAACTCTTTCTGCTAAAGAAATTATTCGAGGATTCTAGAATACCAGTGACACTAATGGTGTTCTAGGCCAACGACTATATATATATATATATATATATATATATATAGATAGGAGTAAAATATTAATTTTTTAATATGCTTTTAGCAGGTCATTATTTTTCATTAGTCTCTACCAATGGTTTGCAAGAGAACAAGGGTTTCTCGGTTATGTTTGATTGGCAAGAAAATAATATTAAAAATTAATAATAATAATAGAGACCAAAAAAAGAAGAATGAAGAAATAATATATATATATATATATTGCACACGATAAGATGTATAGTTTGAAGAAAGTTGACATATATAACTATTTTTATAAGAAAATGCTATTTTTCTTATTTTTTTGTAAGAAATACAATGCATTATTTTTTAAAAGAAGTAAGAATTAATATTAAAAGTATGAATTTATATAAGATATTGTGTTTTAATTATTATATAATTTTAAAATTAAAAAATATTAAAAATTTAATTACAATTTTATTTAATAATTAAAGTATCATCTTATCAATTCAAATTTATAATAATATTACTCTAAATATTTTTTTTTTGGAACTAAGAATTGTTATTTTTAATTTATTTTCCAGCCAAAGTTTAAAGATATTGTTAATATAAATTTAAGTACCAATCACCGTTTACAACAAACATTAAACATACTAGCGCCGTCATCAATCAGCCGTCCAAAACTGCGACCACATATATTGAGGGCGTCAATAAAAGACACGTCATAATTCAAAATCCAGCTGGGAGTACACATATGACAACACATTGACAGCTATAACCAGCTGTGTTGGACCACCTAAGTGGGTCCCACTACTAACTTCTCGCCTAATTATCGTCACTTTCCAGTACACTATATGTTATATGTGTATAAATACACCATGCACAAATATATTTTCTCGTGCCATTTTCCCGCGAAAGAGAATTTTCCCTATTGACAAACAGAATATAGAAACTAGAGAGAGAAGATGAACTGCGAAGCGTTAAAATACCTTTGAGCGGACATTCATTCAGTCCATGAAATATAGATGTTTACGAAGCGTTAGCAGGCGAGCATTCTCAAGTCTCTCTCTCTCTTACAGTGAGAAAGAAAAACACTATAGATATATATAATATATAGAGACAGAGAGAGCAGAGAAGAACTACAATGGATCCATGTCCATTCGTCCGGTTAATCATTGAATCGTTGTCGCTTAAGCTACCATTAGCGACTAAACCGGCTGGTTCTGGTGTTTACCCTTCGACGACGCCGTGTTTTTGTAAACTCCGGTTTAAAAGTTTTCCTTCCCAAACTGCCCTCCTTCCGCTCTGCTCCGCCGCCCCAGGTGATTCTTCTCCGCCGGACTCCGGCACCTGCTTTTCCGGCTTTCACCTGGACCCAGCCACCCTCCGCCGCCTCTCCGGGAAGCCTCTTACGCTCCGTGTGTCGGTCTACTCTGGCCGCATGGGTCGCACGTGCGGCGTCACCTGCGGCAAGCTACTGGGGAGCGTCTATGTCAGCATTAACCTTGAAGGCGCCGAGTCAAGGCCCTCTGTGTTTCAAAACGGTTGGAGGAAGCTCGGGAATGAACTGGACAAGCCAGCCGCTCGTTTGCATGTGACGGTTCGGGCTGAACCGGACCCCCGCTTCGTGTTCCAATTCGGAGGCGAACCGGAGTGCAGTCCGGTGGTTTTCCAGATTCAGGGGAATATCCGGCAGCCGGTTTTCAGCTGCAAATTCAGCGCCGACCGTAATGCCAGATCACGGTGAGTATCCTTGTGTCCCTCCGGCGCATTTTAGTGTTTTCATAGCAGCAGTACAAACGTACGCATTAGTGGGTCCCTCTTTCTCTCTCTGGGTTGTTGTTGCTGGTATCATTAATTCTTGGGGGGGGGGGGCCAATGTGTTGGGGTGGGGCTTCTGCTGAAGTACGCATGTGGGTTGTCAATTTCTTTAGCTGGTCACAAACTTTCACATGTCAAGTTGGGCTCCATCTTTCAACCTTTTATCCGTTTTTCTTTTTTGGTTTGCTTCTTGGTAAATACAATCAAATCAGAAAGACAAATTAGAAACAAGTGTAGAGCTATACTTCTTGAAGTAAATAGTAATACTTATCACTGTTCTCATCTAAATTCAATGAACCTATCTCCATGCTCAAAGTGGATGTGATATCCATGTCCAAATACCAAAATCACCACCATGACAAAACCTTGCCATCATTTCCATTTCAAGTTTCAACCCACTATTTAGAAATCTTTACCCGAGTAAGAATAATTTTCCTAAGAATTCAGAATAGAATTTGATGCAATAATGTAATCTGAATGTTTGTCATTATATCTGTGGCTGAGGTTTCATGAAACCCCTTTTTTGTCATGATCCAAATCCATCCACATTCGACTTGCTTCTCCTGCTATATATGTTCAGAGAAAAAAGGGGGAAAAAGGAAATCTTGCTTCTTTTGCAGCTAATGTGTTCTGCACTCTGCAATGCACCACTCATTATGTGAGTGGTACCACATATCATGAGTGGCTTTCTGTAAGCTTTCAAATATCCGCACATTGACCACAAATGACAGTTCTTTGTGGGAATTCATGAAATTTATTTCTATACTTTTTGGATCTTTCATTATGATTCATGGGATTATTTGCTGATCAATCCCATTTCACAGTTTCTAGAATTATTTTGGTGGAAAAAAAACATGGATTTTTACCATTTGCTCATATACTCAGTATAACCACAAGTGAATTTCCCTTTCATTTTCTGCATGCATTATTATGGCTATAATAATTAGTTAAGTACAAATCCAAAATTTAGTCCTCTTAGGCTGCTACCATGTGAACCCTTTAATAGGAAATCTCAAATTGTGTATTAGTATACATTATACATACAGTCCACAATCCACATATAATTCACGTCCTTGCTTTTCTGTTTTTAGCAACTGGCTTTCTAACAAATAAGTATTTTTAATTAAGTTTACAAACTTACCTTAATAATGAGTTTGGTAAAAAAGAAAACAACAAATCCCCACCAACTGTCATTCACAACTACCATGGATTCCCCTCCATGTGCACAATTTGGTTGCAATTATATGCTTTCCATTGTTTGTTGATATTCCTGTTTGACCTTCTACTGCTTTCATTTAGCTATCTTATTTTATTCAGTTAATTGATGGTGTTGTCTTGTTGCAATGTTTTTTATGTTTTCCCCTTGGTTTTATGTAAAACCAGTTCTCTCCCATCAGATTTTACTATCAATAACGATCGAGGATGGAGGAGAACCTACTCAGGCGAAAGGGAAAAACCAGGAAGGGAGCGTAAGGGATGGATGATAATGATACATGATCTCTCCGGCTCACCTGTGGCAGCTGCCTCCATGATCACTCCATTTGTCCCCTCCCCAGGCTCTGATCGCGTTTCTCGATCAAACCCTGGTGCATGGCTCATCCTCCGCCCTCATGGATTCTCTGTAAGTAGCTGGAAGCCCTGGGGTCGTCTTGAGGCCTGGCGGGAGAGAGGACCAATCGATGGCTTGGGTTACAAATTCGAGCTTGTTGCTGACAGTGGACTGGCTAGCGGAATTCCCATTGCTGAAGGCACAATGAGTGTGAAAAGGGGTGGACAATTTTGCATTGATAGCACTACAAAAGATTCTGACTCAGTTGCATTGTCGCCAGTTCGAGGATTTGTGATGGGTTCAACCGTAGAAGGTGAAGGAAAGGTTAGCAAGCCTATGGTTCAAGTGGGTGTGCAGCACATAACTTGCATGGCTGATGCTGCCCTATTTATCGCGCTTTCAGCTGCCATTGATCTCTGTATGGATTCTTGTAGGCTTTTCTCACGGAAGCTTAGAAAGGAGTTTTGCCAAGACGAACAAGAGTCCTCCTCTTAAACACTTTGTTGAAAACTCTTTCAAATTTTCTCTTCCTAGGCAGTGATAACCAATAAGCAAACCACTTTTGGTTTGAGCATGGAAGACATTTCCATCTTTTTCCCCATTTCTTTTACACTGATTTTCCCTCCACATATCTTACCAAAGTATATATACTTTTTTCCAGTGAGTGTGACCTGCCTACCAAAAAGTAGTATGAGTGAGTGTGACCCATGATTTGGTCTGTGAAGCTGATCTTGATGGATTTACCTGCCATCTTTTTTCCTCTTTTGATGAATTTAATTCTTGGGTCAGTTTGGGTTTTGTCAAAACATGATGATGAGGATTTTCTCTTATTAGTGGATTGTTCTATGTATAAGTTTATAAATTACTGATGTAAACTGTAAAGACAAAGATACAACAATTTGTTTGTTCATATTTATCTATTTTATGAATTATCACTTTTGCTTGCTACGTCCAGATTTTGGTTGGATGGTTGAATCAAATTCAGGGGGACAAGTTCTTTTGCTCCCCTTGCACTTGCAGGCCGAATATTCAATGGACTGCAGAATTAGCAAGTCTTTCCATAAATTAATACAAGTTCTTTTGCATCCCCTTGCACTTGCAGGCCTAGTATTCAATGGAGTGCAGAATTAGCAAGTCTTTCCATTATGTTTTTGCAAGTTCTAATTAATGTTTTGACATTATTGAAGTCTTATGTCTGTCCTTCAATAAGAGATCATAATTTCAAGTCCAATTATGAGCAATGGCATGGGAATGAGAAGTTATTAGGTTTAAATTTCATTGACCTAATGATTAACTCGCTTTTTCAAAAAAAAGTTGTGTGTTTTAAAATTGGAAATTGAAAAATGAATCAGAATCAGCCCTTCATCAATGGTTTCTCAATAAATTTGTTGATGATGCAAATTATACTATAATATGGGTCCTTGAAATAGACAACTCCAACTGAGAGAGAAAAAACTAAATGAGATTTATGATTTAAAATGACATAGCAATTGATTAGATAAAATATTTATAATTTATCTAAAGTATTACCAAATTAATGTCACATTAATTGAAATTCAAAATTTGATATTTAATTTATTTTATTTTTTTGTTGATAAAAGTCATGTGAGGATGAAATTTTTTTTTACAATTATATATATGTACAACTATGCAAATTAAAGTCATATATACGAAAATTAGAAATTGTAACAGGATGATTTTGAGGCCGGATGTCCCTTCCTCCACCCTGTCTCCTCTAAAAATTTTATTCAAATGCGATCCCGTTTGGCACTTGATGTTTGTGTTACTATTTAATTCAAATTTCTCTATACAGCTTTGGTTCAACTGATTTCATTAATACCATTAAAATCTTTGGCATATTGTGGTTAGGTTCTTAATACATATTAATGTGTATTCTTAGGCCATATTTAGTAGACCGGAATGAGGGGTAAGGAATTGAATGCGCATTTCTGATGCTATTCAATTACTGTGTTTGTATAAACTTTTTAGACCGAAATGATCATTCCAAATGAAATAATTATTTCTAAAGAAGCCGGAATCACCATTTCTTACCAAAAGTCACAGAATGCTCATTCTATTCTTTACCAAAATTTTTAATTTTTTTTATTGCCAATAAAAAAAATACAGGTTGAATTTTTTTTTATTAAACGTACATAAAAGTTTTAAAATTTATACAAATATTTTAAATATCTAACTTAATATTAACTTTATTATAATAATTTAATGATTCAAATCAAATAAAAAAATGAAATAATTATTTATATTCCTTTTCTGTTTCATTCAATTTTATTCCTGAATACTATTTTATTCTTATTTTATTTCATTCTAACATATCAAACATGCCATTAACTGGAACGGATTTGGATGGGGTGACCCTCTCCCTCTCCTTCCTCCGTTCCTCTTCCACGGAATTTTATTTTTTATTCCTCAATTATTATGACTCAAAATTTATTGATGAGAGGAAACATTTTACCATCCCAGAAACGATGGATATTTCTATTTGTGATAAACCAATTACTATTTTACTAATAACTATCTATCTCTTAATTGACATCCATTAAATTTTTTTTTTTAAAATACGCCCAACAGTTTGTCAAATTTATAAATACAGATATTATATATACTGTATACACCGCTAGCAAAATTCTGTCTTTCTTGGCTTCCCATCTTTTCCGAGCCAGAAAACCAGAAAGTTCTTTTTCGGAGCGAAAACTTTCTGTGTTTTCCGGCAATGGAGTCTGGCCAATACCTTGTCGCACTGCTTATCTTCAGTTTCATCTCCACCGCTTATCCGCATTCGGTCATCCAAATCAGGCGGGAAAACCACAACTCCGTCGCCTACAATCGGATCTACGACGGCCGGAGGGTTCGGAGAGACGATGATATGTACTGCGAGAGCTGGAAATTCTCTGTCGAGACAAATGACGCCGGATATTGGAGCCAGATTCCATCGAGATGCGAAGGATACGTGAAGGAGTACATGACCGGCGATCGGTACCGTTCAGACCTGGAGGTCATCGCGGACGACTCGTTGGCTTTCGCGAAGACGGTCGAGGTCGCCGGCAACGGCAAGGACGCTTGGGTATTCGATATCGACGAGACATTGCTGTCCAATTTGCCGTACTACGCGGCCCACGGTTTCGGGTAAGTCACAGGCATTTATCCGTTTGATTGGTTGAATATTATCATTTTTATCGCGTGATCCTCATCGTGTTCGGTAGTCGTGTGACAACTGTTTCGTCGCTGTACCTTTAATTTCCATTTCCGCAACCAATCAAACTTGAACACGTTGTTTTCTACAATTCACTATTGGCATAATGGCCACATCCCACATGTTGTCATGCTTGTGAAAGCAGTCGTCTTATTACGCTGAGTGGTGGTCCATATGTTTTGTTTGTGTGTCGGATGTCTCTGATACTCATTGCTGGGGTACAATCCAGATGTAATGCTACCCTACGTTCGATCTTATACGAGGCCGTCTTTTAATTATTAAATAATTTAGAAATTAGAGATGTGATTAGAATGAATGAAACTCATTCCTTGTAACTAGAAATATATTGGTAGGATGAGCGAAAACTCAATCCTTATATCATTCGATGCATATAGATTCGAACTAATAGTAACATTACTTATGCACCATACCGTTAACATATAAATTTTTAGCTCCAATAAAGTTGTAGCTACTAGTTTCATTTTAATTTATCCTTTTTTCAATATAAAAGAGCATAATTACACTGATCTCTTTCTTCGAGTTATCTGATAATTACATAAGTTTTTCGTATATTTTTTGATATTACATTGACATTTCTTGTCAGAAAAACAAAAGTAAACAAAAATCATGAATTTATTTTTTTATCTTTAGGAATAATTACACTAAACTCTCCTATAATATATCTGATAATTACATAAACCTTTCTCGTGATCTCTGTAAAAAAATAAGAGAGAGGTTAGTGTAATATACAAATATATTTTAGTCACTTAAAAAAAATTTGATTGAAATCTTAACACCGTCAATGATGAATTTTGTAAGAAAAAGAGAATCTATATATTGTCGGTATAACATGAGAGATGTCAATATAATTTCAAAAAGTACGTTAGAAGTCTTTGTAATTATTAGGTAATTCGGGAGAAATTATTGTAATTATCTCTATAAAAAGTCCATTATTCCATGTCTGTGGATGCAAATCCAACTTCCGACGTTATTTTTGCACAAGTCCATTATCTCATGTCCGGGATGCAAATATAATTTTTGCATTATTTTTTTTCACAAATTATTTTTAGATTTCAACTTATATTCTTACACATGAGTATTTTACCATTAACCTTGCTTGGAAATTTGCAATATTTTGGTATCACCATGCACTCCTTATGCCCGCATGTGTTTGGAGGATTGTTTTTAATAATAATAAATAGCAACCATCTCAGATTAAAGCTTGATTATATTGCAGAATCCATGTTACACAGTACAAAGGAACTTTAATATTGAATGACGTCCACAAAAAATCTGTGAAGAAACAAAGTGAAATATGCAATGATATAAGGATCATGTTGGAACTCACTAAGAAAACGACTAATATACATAAACATTAATTTTTTTTTTTATCTATCTATTAAGTGGAGACTAAAGACCTTCTAAACGATTCAGCCTCCATCTCAATGCTTCAAATTGAAGCTCATTGGAGTTGGTCCCCTGGTCGCTCATTGGAATTGGAATTGGTCCCCTGGTCTTTATGTAAAAGGAGGAAGAAAAGGATGGAAACAGACCAGTTGGATGCCTCGTTATGCATGTTGCGTGATGGAGGACCACAGTTGTTTGGCTCTGGATAAACTCAGCTAGGTTGTAGCTCCCATGGATCTGGATAACATATTTCTCCATAACAAGGAGTATTCTCATATTTCTGCACAATTGGGCTTCTTTATGTCAAATTTTAGTAGTATTTTTTGGTATAGGACATGTATTTTCATTCTATTTGGTGTTTTGTGTGAATTGAGGTGATTCAGGCAGTCACTTAATTTGATAGAAATATCCCAATTTTGCCATCTTATGATTTATTTATTTTTTTAAATTTGAGCTTCCCTATGAGCTTCTTTTTGGTTTGAGGTCTTTCAAAATCTTAGTTGACATATCCAAAACTTTGTTTACAAGGTTCCATTTTTCCTTTCACCAGGCTTTTGTTTATAGTAAATTGTACTTTTGAGTTTAAGAGGTTTAACCAACCAGGCTTGGATCCTTAGCCCCATTTTATTCTATAATGACTAAGCATAGGGAAACAATACTTACAATCGTTGTTATTAAAATCCTCAACCAGAATTTGCTCTCAGTTGTGTGAGACTTCACTTGTATCTTTTTAAGCTCAGACTTCGAGGTTTGAGGATGCTATATTTTTCAACGACATGGCTTGAGAGGAATGTTTTTGTTTAAAAATTACTATGCATCCCAATACTGATTTCATTTGCAGAATGACTTAAATGGAGGCTCTTGTGCTTGCAAAACCACTAATTATGTTGCCATAGGATGACCATTGAAGTTGCCATAACATTTGTAGTTTGTAAAGTTGACTGTTAGATGACTAGTATAATTAGACATTGGTGAAAAACAGGGGGGAAGATAAAGGGACTGGAATGTGTCTTTTGCTATGGAACTCTTCTGAATTCCAAGAAATAAAAATCTATGTTCTGAAGGGGTATTTTGGAGTACTAGCTCGGTGACATTATCCTACATTGTATTTGGCTGATCAGGTTGTATGGTGAGGGTGTTTGAGCGATGGAAGTTACAGAAATTTGATAAAGCAGAGCGATGGAGAATCATAACTAATGTTGTAAAAGAATTAAATGTTAAACCATGGTGAAAAATTAATAATAAAAAGGACTTCTTTTAACTATGGTAAATAGTTAAAAAAAAGAAATAAAAGGGTTATTTTTGTCCTCCAATTGAAGCATGCACCTTAGGCCTAAACAAGCATGCCTTTGTGCCCTAGGCATAACCTAGCCCCCTGAATCGTACACTTCCCAAGAGGCTCACTTTATTATTATTATTATTATTTGCATTGAAGCTTTTTTCTTACACCTTGCCTCAAGGCATGCCTTGAAAATGATGTTTAAAACACTATCCAAATCATTTCTGATTTCTACCCTACACTAATATTACGCTTGCAGTTTTAGGTAGTGGAGTGATCATGTACCATTTTTGTTGCTACGGAAAAACAAAGCACCAGAGGTCATAATACCTGCTAGACATATCAAAGAAAAATAAAGGTCATAACTGTTAGAATTGTAAGGTAGTGATAGAAGTTGTGACTCTAATTGTGGATTCCCATGAGTTGGGCTTGTAAAGTTGTAATTCAAGTTATTTGTTCGTATGCACATTATTGCTAGAATCAATAATTCACAATCTAGTTCTTTGTAAAGAAACTAATCCTTTCCCATGGAAGTGCAATGTCTTTTAACCATGGTGTTGAGATTTCCAATTTGAAATTGTTTTGCTTTCTATTTTTCGTCTCTGTTTTTGGAGCTTATTATTATTATTAAATTTAACAATACCTTACATATTTTTAATCATACCATATCATAACCTTCAATAAGCATTGAACTCTTGGATCCTACACAGAAAACAGAAAGTTAAATGGTCAAGAAGTGTATGTGAAACTGCTCTGGAGGAGTTGTCACTTTGTTGAGTTTTTGCTCCAGAATCCTATATTCACCTTGAAATTAAGTTTCCTTTTCTTGGTTTCTCCATAAATCCCTAATTTCTGAATTCCTTTCTAAAACTTTCTTCCTTGAACTTTTAATCGTCTTGAATCAGGTTCATTTCCCTTATGCCTTGACCAAATACTTATCAGCTCCATGTTGGAACTATGCAGGCAATCTGTTGTCAGCTTATCTGATGACTTGGACACTGTCAATTGTCATGATTTTGGACTTTCAAAAGTTAAAGAAGAACAACATGCTAGAATTGTTCCCTTTCTGAACGATCAAGTTCATTTGATTCAAAAAATTCTTTTATCTTGCATCTCACTGAAACTCCAAAGCCAAAAGATTAAAGGAAGTAATAATGACTAGACTAAGGCCTTCTGAAGAGCTAGCAGACTCTGTGATCTTTCAGTTCGAGTTTGGTTACAGATAGGAAGGGTATCTTTGCTTCATTGCTTTAAGATTGGCAAGCTATATTCCATAGTCCTATTAGCCTTAATTCATTCAGCATAAATTTAAGATGATGCCACAAATGAATTTTATCGCCCTACCTTGACTAATGCCCGGCAAATTTTTAATTCTTCCTACTATTCAACACTCTGTTCTTTATCAGGCATCCCAGCCTGGCTTTCTATGGTCAAATTTTTACTGGCATAGGATAGAGATATCAGTGGCATTTTCTTTAGAGGGGATATTTGGCCCCCTTCCCAGCTCTTGATACCTGCTTTAAGCTTCAATGTTTCAAAATACTAAACAGATAATGTAATAATAAAACTGCCTGCTTCTAGCTAAGAATATCAAATGAATGGTGAGCCTTGATCAAGTCTCATATTTTTAGTATCACATGACAAAGTATGGGAACCTCATTAGCCTTTTTCTATAATTGAGCTCATGGCTACTATTTCATTTATCACATAATTCTTAGTGTTTCATCCAGTTTTTATTTTTAATGACTTGAACATCTTAACTATGGTTATCTGGTCTGAATTACATGCATTGTCTGAAAGGGAAACTATAATTTTGTTCTAAAAGTAATGATAGTTGACTATATGTGATTGTGTGCAGATGAATTGAAAGCAAAAGTGTCTTAGATTTCCAGCATAGTTGTCAAAATATGTATTGTAATGCGTATCATTTTTCGAAAATATTGTATCGTATAACATAATGAATCATGTATCATAAGATATTTTCAATATTTTATATATATATATATATACACACACACACAGCGTTTAAAATGATATAAATACCATTTCAACTCATTTATAAAAAACAATCAACTTAAATTCCATATAAAATGACTAAATAAGAATCAAGGTTTATAAATATTACAAGTTTCAAACCAAAATTTTGTAATCCAAGTTTCTAACATAGTTATCAATATCAAATTTTAAAGACAAAATTTTATTAATTCATCCTTATAATCCATCTCATTTTTTTCTCAATCACCAATTTCAATAGGATGAGTATCATCATCAGATACCAACAATTCTTCACTTCCTTTTCGTCTTCAACTTTTTGTATATCGTCACTCCTCGTTCTCATTCTTATCCTCATCTTATAAAAGTATTTGCTTTCCTTCTTTCTTGTTTGAGAAAAAAAATAGGCGTTTGATGGTGGTTCTATATTAGCGTTTCAAAGAGGTAATATAAAATCAAACAAAATGAGAAATGAGATATTTTCCATGTATATAAAAAGGCCAAAACGGTGTTGTTTAGCCTGATCGTGCATATTGAAACTTATTGGAATACGATGCAAAAAAAAATACAACTACAAGATACATATCATTTTATGTCATATCGAAACGTATCGTAAAATATGTATCGTGTATTGTAAGTACTAACAACTATAAGTTCAAGTGAGGAGAGAAGCAACATATAAATCCTAAAATGGCCTCAAGGGAATTAGGAATTGTGGACGGCTAGGAGGCCGTGAGAGGTTGTGTCAAAGATGTGAGCTGTAAAGACGAATACAACTTGTGCATCGGATGCCAAGTGGAACTTTAGAGTCAAGTGGAGGGGTCGAGGTAAGGCGATCTAAAACCTTGTAAGAGAGACTCCCAAGAGGTCGGGGCGAGACTTATGCCGACCTTCACGCGATTCCCAGTATCTAGGTTACAATTGGAGTGCAATTCCAAATACCCAAAATCGAGAGCGAAGGTGGTCAAGCTTAATCCTCTTAATTGATTGATTGATTTCTGTGTGTGTTCATTATGATGGTAGTTGTGGGGTATTTATGGTGCTATGTCACGTGTCAAACCTTGGTATGCTCACATGAGCCTTTAGGTATTGACAAGTGTATCACTATGGTCCAAAATAGGAGTTAGTTAAAGTGGAATTTCTTTTTGGTTCTAGAAGGTCTAGACAGTCTCAAATATAAGCCACGTGAAGTTTTTTAGAGTGCCCATTACCATATCTGCCAATCCACAAGACCCTGAATATCCTGTATTGTGGGAAGTATAGTGCAAAGGTTATGCTAAGTCCGCGTGCCAGACTCGAAAGTCTCCTAGGACTTGCCCCCAAGCCTTTAAGGCACCCTTATCAAGGGCGAGTGAAGTAGTGATTATGCGTAACATTTATAATCTTTTATGAGTGCTTGCATGTGGGAGGGGGTCCTCTTAGTGGGGTTCTCCCCTCTCCTGAGCCCATGTTGCCGAGGGTGCCTGAGTTGGGCGCATGTGACCCTCATAAAAGAGGGGGCCCTCTTAGTAGGGTTCTCCCCTCTGCTGAGCTCATGTTGACGATGGTGTCTCAATTGGGCGCATGTGATCCTCGTAAGGGAGGGCCCTCTCTTAGTGGGGTTCTCCCCTCTCTTGAGTGTATGTTAGCAAGGATGTCTCAGTTGGGCTCATGTGACCCTCATGAGAGAAGGGGCCCTCTTAGTGGGGTTCTGTCCTCTCTTGAGTGCATGTTGATGAGGACGCCATAGCTGGGCGCATCCGTCCTTACTTTGGACAAGTTGGATGTTATCCTCTGTTGAGTTATGTTGTCGTGGTACTTTTGTATTGACGTGGTACTATGTACCTACAGGAATGATACTGAGGGAAACATAATTTTAACTGAAGAGTATTTTACATAAATTGATTGCTGTACAGAGACAACTATATTTCTATCATTTAGAAACGTGGTTACATGTGGGATGACCACTCTTGTCTTGATGTGGCCAACTATTCATAGTCCGGCTGGAATTTTCCCTTTCCATAATTTGGGTTGCGTATTATTGAAATGTGTGACCTTTTCAAATCCACAACCCATGCATCATAGTGATACATGGTGATCCCAATTAATAATATTTTTTTAAAAACATGCCTTATTCCCGTGGTTGAATATTCATGCAATGGAACCCCACAGTTATATTACTACAACTAAACAGATTTTGGTTTTTCAGTCCTTTTACTTGTATGGTTGATTAAAGTTGCGCAAACTATCTTGCTTTGGATGTAGATCAGAGACATTTGATGAAAACTCTTTTAATGATTGGGTGGATTTGGCGGAGGCCCCTGTCTTACCAGCAAGTTTGAGGTTGTACGGGGAGCTAAAGCAGCTGGGATTTAAGATATTTCTGTTAACTGGTCGGACTGAGTCTCAAAGAAACGTCACAGGGAAAAATCTTCTGTATGGTGGGTACAGCAATTGGGAAAGGCTTATCTTGAGGTACATGAGCTAATTTGGGAGATGATTACCCTTTTACTTCCATTATTGAAAATTAAGGAACAATATATATATATATATATATATATATATATATATATATATATATACTCATCCACACATACATACATATAGGTGGCAGTTACATGTAAACAAATTGGGCAGTTTAAGCTCTTATTTTATTACTATGTGATATGAAGTAGCATCTGATCAAAATATAGGTTCGACATCATTGGTTAATTGTGAGTAATCTTTGGTGGATGAAACAGGGGATCTTCAGATACAGGCAAACCGGCCATAGTCTATAAATCTGAGAAGAGGAAGGAGTTAGAAGATGAAGGTTATGTGATTCATGGGAGCTCTGGGGATCAATGGAGTGATCTGTTGGGCTTTGCGGAGGCCAGAAGATCTTTTAAACTCCCAAATCCAATGTATTATATTGCCTGATTAAAAAAGTAAAATTGGGCAATTAGGTCTCCTGATGATGTTGTACATAGCTTATTTGAACATTCTCAGACACCAATAGTTGCTTCCCATAATTCTTTTGAATAGTTTCTATGGCCGATTCATGTTATGCCCTCTTCTAGAGGTTTTACTCTGTGCATGTATGCTTGTTGATGGGCTTTTGTAAATTTTGAGCCTAGGTTTCAGATTCTCTAGGTTAGACATGGATGCCATGAATGAACTGACTTGGTCTTCTTTTCTGATGGATTGGAGATTGGTTGACAGATTTATAAAGACTGAAAAATCAATCCTCAATCCTATTCAAGTCAAACCAACAGTTATATACTTAATTAACAGATTTAAGCCTTTTTTTTTCGGAAATGCCCAAAATTGGTTCAGTTAAATACCACGGGGAAAAAAAAAGAATACAAAGGAATTTCTTTTTAAAGATTTTAATGTTGGGCAAGTATCTTTTAGAAGAAAAAAAGTGCAATCAATTCAATTTTATGATAATGTTTTAATTTAAAATATATATTACGTGTTATAATTTGATTTACATTATTACTGAGTTTTTCTCTATTACATTATTACTTTGACTTTTTTTTTTAATTTAATAGTATTAAAGTTTGCATTTGTTTTTAAAATTAAAAAAGATAAATGTCTCAATTTTCATAATTCACATTTATCCTACTTTTTTTTTTATTAACAGAGCGTCATAGGGGTAAATTCTACATTTGTAAGAGAGAGGGGCAAAGATAAGAATTCTTTAACAGCAATATATCTAACATTCTCAACAGCACCATGTGGATCTTTCCCATATGTCAGTTGATATTTGAGAAGTACAGTTGTTGAATAGGGCATTATGGTAGTCCTACAAGGACTTCATTTCCAGCCATGGCTTTATTTTCTTTGGTAGGCCTTTACTTCACTGGGCTATATAGAAATATTAAAAGAGAAGAATACCATTCAGCTCTGTTCCTTCATCACCATGCTACATTGTTTAACTTTTATCCTTGGAAACCCTTCATCTTGAAGTGTCAAAAAGGCTCCCGAATACAACCTTTTTTTGCTAGTCCAGATATAATTAAAGTATTTGAAACGAATCATTGATTAGAAATTGAGAGTAGACTAATTAACTAATCAATCCATTTCTATTACTATCTGGACATGTCTTATCCAAACAAAGACAGATACAATAATTTATACTGCACTAAATGGAGAAAATAAATCTGGAGGCTCAGAATCATAACTTCTCACAGTTAATGAAAGACAGCCATATTCAAGCTGTTTACCGCACTGGTTACTGTTCTCTCTCTCTCTCTCTCTCTCTCTCTCTCTCTCTCTCTCTCTCAAGGAAATGATGATCTTGGTTTAATCTTCATGGTTTAATCTTCGTTGTTTGAGCCAATGCTCGAGCTCCACAAACAAGAGGCTTCGTTGAAGGCATTCTAAGACAATTCAAGTTACCTCCGGGGATTAGAGAACACTCTGGTTGGGGTCTCTGCAAGTCCCCACCAGGAATACAATTCGAAGAGAAATCAAAACCCACATTCCTAAAAGACAATTTGGAACATTCTTGACTGAACCCAGAAAAGAAATTGTAAGAAACAGTCAAATTCACAAGCCTCTTCAGTGAACAAACCATGTCTGGCAGGATCCCAGATAGCTTGTTGTGTCCGAAATTGAGAACTTCAATTTCACCCAAACAAGACAGAGAGTCTGGCAAGTGACCCATCAATGAATTGACGCTCACATCCAAAACTTGCAGACCTTGCCACAACCCAACTCCCTCTGGAATGCAACCTGTCAGCTGGTTATTGAGGAACAAAATCTCCTTTAGTCTTGGACCCATGTACCCAAAACTAAATGGGATGTCACCACTCAACATGTTGTTGGCTAAACTTATCACAGAGGCTTGGGAATTCCCTAGATTTTGAGGAATTTGGCCATCAAAATTGTTGTTGTTGAGAAATATGGCATCTAGTTTCCTGTTGAAGAGATCTTCAGGAATGGGACCTGTGAAGTTGTTGTATCTGATGTCCAAGTAAATGAGGTTTGGCATTAGAAGAGTTGTGGTAGGGAATGGGCCACAAAAGTTGTTGTTACTGAGGTCTAACTCAGTGAGAGATGGGAGGTCTTTGAAAGATTCAGGAACTGTGCCTGTGAATCTATTGCTGTTGAGGTGAAGGATCGACATATCTGTAAGGAGAGAGAGTTCTTGGACAAGAGTGCCTTGAAGTTTTGCATGGTTGAGATCTATGCCTGCAACAACTGGACCTGTTGGATCAGCCATTTCTGTTTGAGGATCTGTAGAATCTACACAGAAAACACCCTTGTAAGCACACACATTTGAGCCAACCCATGTGCGCAAAATCCCCAATGGGTCATCTGTGATTGCAGATTTCCATGCCTGGAGAGCAGTGTAAGCCTTGTTGAGATTTGAAACTGAAGGACCAGGTTGGGTTTGGCCATTGATCCCCTCACCAATCCATACGGCTCGTCCACCACCACCATCACCAACACCAACACCAACACCACCACCACCACCACCACCAGTGTGAACACCAACACCAAAACCACCACCCACACCAAAACCAGATTCTGCTGGGATTATATGGAGGAGGAGAAAAGCCAGTAGCAAACTTTTCTCCATTTTGCAGGAAAAGAATCAAGATGCAAATTTTATGGGTTTTCTTTAAAGGTTGTCCAAATAAGGCTGCAGCATTGAAAAGATGAGATGGGAGGTTAATTGGTTTTGAATGTGCTCTACTGTTTTTATTTATTGATTTATATTTATTTTTGTGGTTATATTTTTAGGGTCTAGAAAATAGCCTTTTTTATAGAGATGTTGACTTGTCATTTGATGGTATTCAGGGTGGAAGAACTATTGGGTAATTTTTGGATTACTTGAAAGAAGTGAATTTGCAGTCATGCATGGCCTTGCTTCTTCTGAGATTCAATCAGAAACATGTCTTACAACGAATAAAAATTACTTGAATAATCCAGATTAATTAGGCATATTGGTGGCAAAACATATATGGATTTAAGTTTCATAAGATACTACGTTCATTTATGTCATTGCTTACTTCTCAGAGAGAGCTAGAGAGAATGATCATACTTCCTAATGCAGGTTAAAAAATATGTTGTTTGGTTGCAAAATTTAAGAAAGGAGAAACCTACATAAGCCCGTAACCACTATTATATATATATATATATCTATGTATTTGTGTGTTTTCTTATATATATCAAGAGGGAGCTGAAATTTATTCATACCCACATGTTCCCCAAAAACCAACTTATTCCTGTGCTTTTATTGCTTGCCATATGGTAAATTAGCCTACACCTAACCAATTAAGTAAATTAATTTCTTTTACACCTACCAACAAAAATTGTAAAGTTAACTTTTACTTTGTTTGCGTCGAATTTCTCTACATGAGAATGATTGCAAAGGAGTAATTTTGTACATAGAGTTCTATTTTTGCCACTGGTTAGCAACATGCATTGTCTCCATGTGTGAATGATAACAATGTAAAGTTCGTGGAAATGATTTCCATAAAGCAAGCGTGCATAATCAACCTTTTTTTTTTGGGGGGGATGGCATGCAGCTAAGCTTCCATGGCCAGGCATGCTCAGGTCCAACACAAGTTACCATCAAAAATAAAGAAAGAGTCTTATGTCCCCCATTTCAACTGCCACACTATATGTGGAAGCACTGCCTTGTAGTTGCAATTTTAAAGCACGGCCACAAGAAATTTCAAGCTTATGTGAAAATATATGCAGACTAGAAGAAAGAAAATTGAAAATCGAGGAGTGTGATTAATTTGGGTTATATACAATTTAGCATTTATTTAACTGATAAATCAGTCGATGACATATTTTTAATCAAGGGTTGCATCATGTTTTGTTATCTGAAAATTTGTGTTGGACTGCAATTGATTGTAGTGTGAAACAACTGGCTGGTTTGCTGTTGTAATTGTTGTACATGTTGTGTTCCACTCCAAATTAATGGTCGTGAAACTCAAAAAGAAAGCCTCCATTAAGACTCCCTCCTTTGTCTTTCCGTACTCACAACATGTAAGTTGAAATACATGAGGATGAAAGAGTTCCAATAAGGCCTCCCAACTCATAATCTTTCATTTTCTCTAGTGGTAGGTCTAAAATTGTCCTTTGATTTTATTGAGTCATAAATTATACGGTAGGAGTGTATTAGTGTGTGTTTTATTAGTCTCCCAACTCCCAGGCATTGAACGTTCAGTCTGCGTACGCATTAATATGTCACGGGTTCGGATTTTTTTCTGCGCAATGAATGTTTAATCTATTATTTTTCTCTCACATAGACAGTTATTTAATATTAATTTCTTAATGTATAGACTCGACATTCAGTACACGAGAAAAAATCTTCACTTGTAGGTCTTCCAACTCAAAATGTTAATTTTCTTTTAATTTGGTATGTCAAAAAATTGTCCTGTGGTTTAGATTGGGTTCATAAATCATAGCTTCAATGGGTTTCATCCATTAAGTTTGATCTATGAGTAGATTGCAGCAAGCTTGGATAGGATTAATGTTGTCTCACACTCTCGCATGTGGGCATGACCTAAAAAAGTAAAAATGCCCCTATTTGTATAATGGGAGCTGGCTGAAAGCATTAAGGGAACCAATACTGTGCACATTTTGTTGCAAATATTAGAGTTTTGTATATATATAATTCGTTGGGATGGTTCTTGTGCTGCCGGACATGGCTTCAGTAGCTTCTCAGGAGGGTCTCCAAGTGAGGCCCTGTGTTTTGTTTCTTTCATCCAGTGTATATAAAAAAAAAAAAGTAGAATAATGAGACAAAATTTATTTAATCGACCCAAATAGTTAGTAAAAGACTTTGTTAAATTAAGTTGAATCAAATTATTCCACTGTATCAAAAAAAAAAAAAAAGAGTGTAAAAGACCCCAAAGAGTTAGGATGCTCCAAGGGCTCCCCCTTTTGTTTGGTAAGTACTAAAAAAAGGATGTTTCATACAAGGAAAAAATAGAAGCCCCTATGATCTATTAGTGTCCGTTTGGCCCAGTGACTCCGGCCTCTGGAAACAGCGTTGGGAGGAGCAAAACACTCAAATATAGCCTCCAAACGGGGCCATAGTATAAGAGGATGTCCATGATATTTTTTCACTAAAAGATGAAATATTCTTATGTCAAAAACTCAGTAATCACACCCATGTTTAATGATAAACATAGGGAGCTTATAGTTTCATTTTATCTATTATTTATGATAATTATGGGGTTAAAATATATAGTCCTAATAATTAGGCTGGCACCAGGTGCAAAATGGCACTGCCCAGTTATGCTGGACTGCTAAAACTAGTCAATCTCTTACAAAATGGGAAACGGGAGCATCTTGGATGTTAAAATGAGGATGCATCTTGTTGAAAATGATATGCTCAAATAATTTTAAATGTTGACATGGCTAGGCCAAGCTGGCCGGGCATAGTTTTAAAAGAGGGTAGCAGATTAAGTGTTTGATTTATACCTCATCAGTCAAAAAAAAATCAAATTTCTTTCATAGAAAAGTGTTATGCTTCTCGAATATGTATCCCAAATGATGTGACACTTGCTGATTCAGGATATTCTCTTACTGATTCATAAAAAAAAATGATATAGCACTATAATACTGGTAGTGTATTAGATTATATAATTAATATGCCACAATAATATATTATGACATTACTTGTTATAGAAATTTGGAATACAAATTTGAAAAGTGTAGCATTACTTTTTTTTTTAATATATATAACACAAAGAGCAATGCTACTAAGAACTCGTGCATATATATATATATATATATGCACACGATTGTCTTAAAGATAAAATTGAGTTTGTATCCATTTTAAATATTATTATTTATTATATTTATCTTCATCCAACTAATAATATGCACACATGTTTTTATAGAATTGTTGTCATAATGCAAAACTCATCCATTTAATTACTTTTTTAGAAATGATAAATGTTTCATCCGTCATAACTCACCTTAATTTGTCTCATCTTTCTCACAAAGGTAGGGTTTGCCACTCATGGAACCCGCTAATGAACTCACCTGCTTATGAGTGATGGTACATTTATCATTATTCTTGATATCTGCTAATGAGATGATAAAAAACTTCTTATGTATGACTCACCATCAAGAGTAGTGTATAAGACGAGTGAGAGATGGGACTCGAAGTAAAACTCTTGGAAAAGTTTGCTAAACAACTCCAACTAATAATGAGAAATTATTCAAAGATGTTGAATCATTTTTCCATGCTATTTAATTTTTTTTTTTTTTAGAAATGATAAATATTTCCCCTATCATAACTCACTTTTATCTAATTTTTTTAAATAATAAAAAAACAGGGATCCACCATCCATATCTGTAAGACTCACTAATGAATCCACTTTCTCATGGATGGTGAGACATGTAGTATCATTTTGGCTCATGAAAGGACAGTAAATTCCAAACGTACAACCCACCTGCAAGATTAGTGCGTAAGGTGAGTGAGAAATGAGAGTCCAACTAACACTCTAAAAACAGTTTGTAAGTCATATTTTGTTCATTAAATTGATAAATTATTAAGTGATCTTGAAGTTTTTGTCCAGACTAATAAATACATAACATGTGTTAAAAAGTATATTTAAAAAAATACATTAACACACTTTTGTGTACATATCATGTATATACTGACCTAAAACACCATGTAAGCAAAGTTCTGTGTGTAGTATATACACATATTGTGAAGATATGGCATAATATATATATATATATATATATATATATATATCATATATGACCTAACAACCAGCCTAGTTATACTGTTATTCATGGCTGAAGTTAAAACACAGGAAACAGATGACAACCTATAAATATTCACCTAATTAAGTAAATAACCAATTACTTGAAAGCGGGTGATTTGAAAGGATTCTTGTCAAAGGTCCCAAAGATCAAGCTTAAGCATCACAAATTACCACTGTTTTTGTCATCATCATAAACTATTGTTTATGAACAGACACAAATTATCTATTATCTCTTATCCTCACCATCAAACCTTGGCATTATTCCAAACTCCACTGCCGTGAATCCATGCTTTTCTTTTGAGTTTTGTAAATATTCATGCAGCCAAATTCACACTAATCCACAACTACTGTGTCAAATTGGCATCTTAACCCTTTTTTTTTTAACCAACAAAGGTAAAAAACTGTTTAAGGGAACATTCAGGTTTCATTTGTTTACGTTTTTAAAAATAAATTTTTAATTTTAAAACGCAGAATACGCGTTTGACAAGTTATTCATTTTAAGTTTTTTTAATTTTTTAAAATTTAGATTATCATATCTAAATACATTTTTACAATTTTTGAAAAATTAATTACAAAATTTTTAAAAATATTTTTCAAAAAATTATATCTGAATCACTATAATCTTTAATTTGAGCATTGAAATTCCAAATGCATATCAATTTCCAATTGAAACAATGGCTTCATGCTAGAATCAGGCCTCTTTGCTTTCACATTGTACTCACATGAACTAGTGGGAGTGATTGAATATACATGGCATTAGATTCCTCAAATATAAATTGGATCATTTTTAACTCTTCATCAATTCCTCCACTAGATTCTCCATAAACTAGTTGGGTAGTGTCACTAGAGTTGACAACTTATAATATCATATGTCAATGTTGAAGATAATATTATTGCGACAAATTATGTACCAAAAAAAATAATTGTTACAAATTCAAAATTTGAGATTATTTAATATTAAAATAATTTATTATTCAAGAGATATTTAGAACAAGATAATGCTACTATCAACTTGAGTTTATAAAACATAACGTGTTTTAACCATTGAATGATTTAATGATTCAGCTTTCATTTATTCTTAATTCTTGGATTATTCAATAATTAAAACACCCTAACTAATATAAACTTGAGTGTATAGTAACATTATCTTTTATAAAATGTCAATGAAAAGATTTCATAATATATAGTTTTCAACAAAAAAAAGTGATATTTAAAAAAACATGTACATATTTTAGAAAAAAAAAGTGAACCTTTTAAGGAGAAAATGAATGAATTTTATAAATTTGACGATAGAGTATTCTTATATGACTGACTAAATATCAGATACTTACAATCATTCACAAATAAGATGAATTAATTAAACTCGAAGGTTTTAAGATTTTTATTTTTTATTTATTTATAATAACTTAAGACTTTTAAAAAAACTATATACAAATTACGCGTAATATTCAATAATAATGCAAAAAGTATTAAAATGTGCAACATAAATCAAGAATATCCAGATAAATTTACAAATTATCTATGAAAAAGGCAACCAAAAAAAAAAAAGAGAGGAAGAAATGATAAACCTCAATTCCATTTTATGCCCTCTCAAGTAGGTGTTTTCGTAATTAAATTCTATTTCAAGGGTACAAAGTCCCTGTCGTACTCCGTTGAACGCATTCCACACTCTTTCACTCTATTTCTTTCTTACCTTATTCGACGTGACACAGTTGCAGACACTGAGAATCGCAGTAACAAGTGTCCATTTTTCTTGCGAATATTCACCAAAAATGCCAATTCTGCCATATCCGTACAGTTCGAGTCCATCTTTTCCTCGTCTGAACGAGGTAACTCTCGTCGCATTTGGTAACAATTTCAAATCCACAGCTCATCGATACTATCCTACGGCATCGAATTTCTATAAAAGCAACGATCAAGTCGTTAGGGTTTACCGGTAATTCCAGGGTTTTGCTTCGTTTTGGTGTTGGTGTTTTGGTTTTGTTCGAATTTTGGTTGCGATCGGTGACATGAAGATAGAAGAGTTGGATGATGTTTTGTCCGACAGAACTCATAGTCAAGACCCTTTTGGTGGAAGACAGATTGTCCCAGTCGATGCGAAAAGAGCGTTAGTCGGAGCTGGGGCTCGGATCTTATTCTACCCTACTCTTCTCTACAATGTTTTCCGGAACAAGATTCAAGCTGAGTTCAGATGGTGGGACGAAGTTGATCAGGTTTTGATTTTAATTTCTCTCAAATATATGTATGTGTGTATTTATATATGATATCTATTTGTGTGTTCATTTATTGTTAAGGGCTTGACTATTTTTACACTGTTTCGTGCTTTGGAAATTCATGTTGTCTGTGTCGGGGGATTGTTGTGGTGAATGGGTTTTTTTAGATTGTGTAGTTTTCTGAATGGTAGTTCATAATCTGCTTGGCTGCTGGAAAAAAATATTGGAAAAGAAAAGAAATTGTAAATATGCGTAGTTCTGATGAAATTATGGTTTACGTTGTTCCTCATTTTTTATTTTGGGTGTTGAGAAAATGTAGGAAAAGAGAAGAAAACATTATTTCGTTTAGTTTGGATTGGATTGCGCTTTTCTAAATAGTATGTTGCCTAGTTTGGATTGGATTGTGCTTTTCTAAATTGATCTTAATTATCTGTTTGGCTGCTGGGAAAAGGTAGGAAAAGAGAAGAAAACGTGACTTTTTTCTTCTTATGATTTTAAACATGTGGATTTGAGAAAATAAGAACATCTGCCCAGGTTAGCTTACTTTCTTTTCCCTTGTTTTCTTGGTAGCCAAATGGAGAGTAAGCTTAGCTGGAATGTGATTAGTTGATTGTTTTACTTATTATTATGAGCTTTATGAATGAGATTTTACCTACTTCCATTTCAGTTCCTTCTGTTGGGAGCTGTTCCATTTCCTAAGGATGTTCCTCGGTTGAAGCAGCTTGGTGTTGGTGGTGTCATCACGCTCAACGAGCCTTATGAAACTTTGGTTCCAATCTTCGCTATATCATGTGAGTGTTTTTTTTTTTTTTTTCATATTATATACTCCAGTTGTTCTGTGGTTGTTTGCTGTTAACAATAACAATTCATAGATATGCATTCGCATTTTCTGACTTGGTTGTTGATTTTTTGAATTCATAATGTCAAGAACGATGATTAAAACAGTAATTTAATTGATATGTATTGGACTTTGTTTTTTTGCTATTTGCACAATATATGGTTTTGGATCTTAATTTTCTTTTGTTGATTGGTTGTATTAATTCTTAGTCTGAAGCTTGTCTCTCTTTTTCTGCTTTGCTAAATGACATGCTTTTTTCTTTTTGTTTCAAAAAGAAAATTCTCTGAGGTGTTTCTGGAGACAGCTACAATAAAATCTAGGGTGCTAAGACTTTCCCTCTATTAGGATCAATTGGGTAGGATGTGTGTGTCTGAGTGACCTTTTTTTATTTTTGGAATGCTATAAAAAAAAAAATTGATCAGTAAAGGTAGTTTCTGTTATAAACAAGGTGCTCAAGAAAGGAAAATCATAGACACAAAAAAGGGATTGGTTATAAAAATTAAAGTCTTAAATCCCCAAAAAAATTAATATAAGTTTCTAAATACATTAGAAATTCCTCTCTCCACCAAAAAACCATAAATGCAAAAAATTGTCTTTAAAGTCCCATGGAGCTCTTTCAACTCCTTCAAATATTCTACAATTTCTTTTCATCCACAAGTACCAAGTAAGACATAATGGGGCTATTCTTCACGTTCCTTGAAACTCCATTCTCATACTGTTGCACCTCCATCCAAAAAAATTAAAAAAACCCTTCCCCCTCCTGAATAGTAGTTGGCATTGCCCAACTACATCCAAAAGGAGCTAGCACCAAACTCCAAGCATCTCATGCCACCTTATAATGAACGAAAGATGATCCGTTGTCTCTTTATCCTTTTTACATATGCAACATCTATTAGGAAGATAGAAGCCTTTTCATTAAGATTGTCTACCTCACCGCCTCACCGCCTCCCAACAAAAAAAAGGACCACTATGTTTGGAACCTTCAATTTCCAAGACAAGTGCCAAAGAATGAGCACCTCCCTTCTCCTTACCAATTGCTTATAGAAAGACCGGACCGTGAATCCTCTCTTCCCATCTAATCTCCAAACAATAGCATCCTTTCTACCCTCCCTCAAGGAGCATCTACTTGACAACACCATGAGATTCTCCACCTCTCCCAACTCCTATTCATGAAAATTCATTCAAAACAAGGGTTCCACACAAGAGCACCCCTCTCCAAGGAAATACAATCCACCACCAATGCATCTTTATTGTAAGCAATGTTGAACACAGATGAGAACTTATCCTTGAGTTTTCATCACAACACCAAGAATCCATCCAAAACTTTACCCATTTCGAACCTCACCACTTGATTAAAATCATTCTTCCCGTTTTGGATAGTTTTCCACACTCCACAGCCGTAAACCTCCTTCACAAAACACTCCCCATCCTCACAACCATAATTTGTAGTTATGACATTTCTCCACGAAGCTTGACCCTCATTCACAAGTTTCCACATCCTTTTTCTTAACAAGTTTTTATTAAATATCTTGAGATCTTTGACCCCCAAACCTCCTTCTCCCAAGGGGTGCTTCCCCTTTTCCCAACCAATGAGATGAACCTTCCTTGCCTCCCCACGTAAAGTCTCTTTGAAACTTTTCCAACTTCTTTTCAACCGAAGCCAGCATAAGGGAAAAGAGACACGTACTGATTAGCTGAGGTGCTCTTGATTAGAGTCACCTTTGTTTCCCTAGGGAGGTATTGCCACTTCCATTCTGCAAGCTTCTGCTGAAATCTCTCAATCACCAAATCCCAAACTTCCATAGATCTAGAATAAGCCCCCAAAGGCAGACCTAGATACACTGAAGGCAAAGATACCACTGCTCACCCAAATCCACAAGCCATGAGCTCCACCTACCTCATCCACTGGAATTGCCTTCTAGGGTCTATATTTCTAAAGTGATTAAACCTTTGAATATAAGTTATTTTAGCATTATAATTTCTGAGGTCCCTTAGTGTAAATTTCAGAATATCTTTAACATGTTCTTGAATATTTTGCCTGCTCTGTTTTGGTGTAAGTATAAAAAAAATCATGAATTATGGAAGAAATTGATTTTCATTAGTTTTCTTCATGTCATGGCTTTATTACATTAAAATTCAAATATGTCATACATTTTCCATGCTGCCCCAACCCCCCCCCCCCCCCCCCGGGCGGCTTTTTCTCTCTCTGTCTCTCTCTCTATTGAAGAGGCATGATAAATTTTAGCCTAAGATCCACTGTAAAATGCCCATGTAGATAAATGGTGCCCTGAAGGAAATGTGTTTTAATTAATGAAAGATGTTCCCTAGGAGATATTTTCTCTTGAAATAAATGAATCCTGATGGATTAACATTGTCGATGTTCTGGTTCTTGTTTGTAGATTTGCCTTATACTTGTTTTATGGTTTTCAGGCTCATGGGATAGACCATCTGGTTATTCCAACAAGAGATTACCTATTTGCTCCTTCATTTGTGGATATCAACCGAGCTGTGGATTTCATTCACAGTGAGTTAATCTTCCTTCACCTTATCTCTTCTGTCGTGTTTGTAGATCCTTTGGCCCATTGTTGATATGCAATTTGCCTTGTTTGGCTTTCCTCTTTGGGTTCAGAGAATGCATCTTGTGATAGGACTACTTATGTTCACTGTAAAGCTGGGAGGGGAAGGAGCACAACTGTCGTGCTTTGCTACTTGGTAACATCGTTTTCTGTGCATGGAAAGTTGTTAATTTATTGTTGCATATTTGTCTACTAGGTAGCTGTTGGCCAGGAATTAATATCGGTATCGACCATCATATCGAGGAGTAAATATGAACATATCGACTCTTATCAAAAAAGTATGAATATATCAAAGGAAATATGGGGAATACTCTGGTAAGACTGTTTTGATATGAGCCAGGGTCTTTTATCTATTTGATGGTTTAGGAAGTTGAGTTTTCGTTCATTCTAACCACTTTAATCTCTAATTCCTAGATTATCCAATGGATAAAAGACCTTACCCCATATGAGAACAGTCTTACCATTGCATTGCCCTGGAAATATTGAAAAAAGTATCAAATATCGAATATCGAAATCACCATAAAAATTAAGGGATGTGCTATAATGTTCCTCTTTTATCCTCCGCACTACATCTTTATATCCAAACATATTAAATGTCACAAGTGCCGTTTTGATTATCAGTCCTGATGAGAACATCTCTCTGCAGATTTTCTAGTGTTCTCCACTTCCTTCATACCTATCCTTTGAATTTTAACACTTGACCCCTCTCCTAAAGTGCCAGATAAATGGAAACCAATTAAAAGGAGGAAGAACAGTACTGAAAAGCGAGGAGGCAGAGTGGGGTATCTGGTGTTATATGTATAGCCAAATGAATCACCATTCTCGCAGAAATAGCTTGCCACAGCCAGTGCTGCCATGAACATCCATCTTTCATTCTACTAATAACCACCATCAACTCCTCCATCTTAGTCAGCTTTATCCCTACCATCACTGGAATTATCCTCTCCACTGATATCTATCTTTTTTGAAAAAAAATTATTTCAGTCCCTAATCCTCATTAAAGTGGATTCTACAGGAATAACCTAAAATTCAGATAGTTTTCAACTCCATCCATTCCTCCTTTGATCGATGTGATATTTTCCCAAATTTATAAGAGATTCAAATTCATAGCTTTAATACACTTTTAGGGTTTTTTCCCCTTCAATATCCATTTATTTAAAGATTCAATTATTGATCAAAATTGGTGGCGAAATTTTATTTTTATTCCCTGAACTTGAGTATGATTATGACATGTAAATTTAATTTCAAAAGAAAAAAAAAACATGAAAGTTTTGTTTGAGAGGGAGAGTGAACATGGGGTAAGGAAGATGGTACAAATGGCACATCCACAGGCTCCTCCTCATGAGTCAAACAACCTACACGGACCAGCAGAATCTAATCCCTTGTCAAAAAATATATATATTACAATTGGTGTAGAATAGTTTATAAATCAAACAAGAGATCAACAAAATGGCATTAAAAAATACCATATAATGTTCAAATACAAACCATGTATATTTGATTTTTTTTCTTCAAATAAAATTTCTTATTTATCTGTTCTTAGCATGCAAAGCAATTTTTTTTTAAAAAAAAGAAGTTAAAAGTATTCATTCACTGTTGCTGTGTCGTAATTGATGACCTTTTTATAAATATAAAACAAGTCAAAAAAATTAATAATAAAAACAATATAATATTTTATCTTGCTTACTTGAATACTTGTATGAAATGGAAGGACAAAAGCTGCCATGGCCATGTTTCCTGTCTGTTCATATTAAAAATTTTAAAAGAAAAGGTTAATAGAGTTCAAGATTTCAGACTCATAAAACTTTGTTTTGAAAAATTGTCATCATATTGAGATATATCACAAGATATTATAATAATATCGCCAATATTTTTCAATAATTAATTAAGAAATAACAAAGTATATCATATCCAATGACATTATTGTTGCAATTTTTAAAAATTCACAATATTTTAACCAATAAAATCAGCTTTTGAAACATTCCCCCCCTTTTCATGTCAGCCACCCACAATATTGATATATTGATGATATGTATATATTTTTTTGATAGGTGATATATTGATGATATATCAAACAAAGATTTTCAATATTTGAATCATTGTCTGTAGGTAAAATATTTTAAGCCTTTTTAGCTCATTTGGAAATTGTAGGATTGAGTTGATGTTTTCACATTTTTTGCAGGTGGAGTACAAGAACATGACTCCTGCTGCTGCACTGGAATATGTGCGGTCTAGAAGACCTCGGGTGCTCTTGGCTCCCTCACAATGGAAGGTCGGTAGTTAGGTTTGTTTAACTCATTTGTTAAAAAAGAAGAAGAAGTAATTATGAAATAGAAAATTTAAGCATGACATCTCTATGTATGTCCTCACGAGCCACAGGGGGCAACTCACAGCGCTCAAAAGCTATGAATTCACTTAAATTACAAGGAGAAGCCAAAAAATCAGCTACCATGTTATTTTCTTGATATACATGAAAAACTTTACAGTTTGACTCAATCTAAGTTTAGTTTGAACGGACTGCAGAATAGATCCAAATCTTCAAGGTGTCCTGCTGTTGGAGTTAGTAGCTATAGTTATTTTGTTGAGGTGAAGATTGATAGCTAATTGGAGGCCCATATCAATAGCTTTCAACTTGTGGAAGAGCTCAGACGTATAGTAATTGGAGGCCCATATCAATAGCCAATCTTAAATATGAAAAAATTAATAGAAACAAGGTTTCATTGAACCTTTGTGAAAATCCCTTTATTTCGTGGAGCAAGATGAAGTTTTTGAATGACAAAGCTGCTGTAGTAATTTTAAATTAATGGCATTGCATCTTAACGAGGGTTGGGTTAAGGTTCGATTCTTTTCACTTACCATCAAAAGATGAAATTTAGAATTTCTATTAGCTATAATCCATATACAACCCAAGCTTGTCTTACAAAATATATCATTATGTTATGTCATGTCAGTATGACAATATGGCTGATGGCTGTCTTTTTATCAAACTGATAACAGCATTACTTTTTAACAACCATCACTGACAGATCACTTGGCTTACCACATGCTTGTTGCATGTTAATGGTTTTTAATAAGCAGGCAGTTCAAGAATTTAAGCAACGCCGGTTAGTTTCTAGTGCGCTCTCTCCCTCTAGGGATGCGGTTCTGATTACAAACGCAGATTTGGAAGGGTATCGTAGCACTTGTGATGATGATAGCATTAAGAAGCTGGCAATTATCCCTAGAATGGCTAAGGCCAGGATAGCAAGGTTGTCCTGCCTCTTCGCATCCTTGAAAGTTTCTGGTGGCCGTGGTCCAGTTGCTGGGCAGCTGACGGAGGCACGAGCTTGCTAGGCCCACACATATAGTAAGATGGTTGCTTGTACAGAAAAGCATCATTGAAAAAGGTTTAGAAGAGCAATCGATTTCCTATAATTCCAGGTAATCTTGTGTTTAAGAGGGAGAAGAAAATTAGAGGAATAATGAGGAAAGAAACTGAAGAGCTCCCACTCTTGTATATAAAATGGGTGAGGTTATGACTTGCACATATGCTTGTACATAAACTCTTGCATCAGTTTTTGTTATTTGTAGTCAGTTGCTCATAAATACCTTGGCTTTTATCAATGGTGGCCTTTTCTGCTTTTATTTTGAAATATAAATAACAGGTCCTTTATGCTCACTTTAGTCTTTCTTACAACAGGGCCTCTGACAACAACTCATTTGTGTTCACCTCTTTTCTGTCTTCTTTCCCAATTAAACATGATTCCTTTGTAACAAATTGCTCAAAATTGAAACTCTAAAAGTAAAAGTAATTAAAAAAAAATTAGAATATGCTCTAATTTCAATTTCATGTTAGACTTTAACTCAATTTAACAAAGCCTTTATCCCAAGTAGGAGTATTCTCGAATATTGTTTCATCATTTTTATCTGCATAAAAACATTAGCTTAATCAAATTATATGCTTTTATGTCTTTTCCTTGTTAATTTTGTTCTTCTTTGTTCTTCCTAACAGTACCCTCTGTGTATCATGTCACTCTTTATTAACGTAGTTAGTCGATTTTTTCCCATTTATCTCCTATTGATGTTACTCACCATTTCATGAATGAATTCATTTCTAATTTTATCATTTTTTTTTTTGTTTTATCATATATCTATCTCAAATTTGCATTTCAATCTAACTCATTTCCTGAACATATTATATCTTAATAGCCCAGCAATATTTTGTCCCATGGTTGGACTAATAAATGTTTTATAGAATTTACTTTTAAGTTCTGGAGGCATTACTGATCTCACAATATGATAGAACTATTCTTCCACTTAATCCAATTTGTCTTATTTTATTATTTGATTTAACATAAAGTTTTTTTTGTTTTTTTTTACTGAAACAATGATGTAGGGAAGGGAATCGAACTCGTGCCATTTGCTTGGATAGGACAACATAAAGTTGGTATACTATTTGAACAATTTAGAAATAAGCAACTTTATCAAATACAAGCCAACATAACATTAGTAAGCCTTATCTTCAGCTAGGCTTATTTTTGGATTTACCAAATGCCCCATAAAAATCCTTATGCATGTCACACTATTACATCTCATGTAAAGCTTTATTTTTGTTATTTTTCTCCACTACATTCAGTTAAATTCTGATCTCTCACAAACCTCATTTATAGAAATGTTCTTCGATGAGTTCTAGACATCATGTGATAGTGTGTCTTCTTAATAATACTTTTACTATACGTGTACAGTCACAGAGACGGTGTGTGTGTGTATTATTAAAGATTTTTTCCTATTTATATACACCATCCAAAGAAAACTAGTGCTTGCTGATATGTTTACCAAACCCTCCTCTAAAGTCCCAACTATACACCAACTTCTTGTGGGGTAGGCTCCTATGATGTTTCTTACCTATTTGGTTTAGTGACCAGACTTTGAAGAAAAACAAGAACTCTTGAAATGCACAAAAAAAAAAAAAAAAGACTGAATATATATATATGTGTGTGTGTGTGTGTGTGTGTGAAGATGCATTAAGGAATGAAACCATGCAAAGGGGAGTGGGTTTGTAATTGACAAGCAGTTGAAGAATAAAAAAAAAGTAGGGTATGGGCATGTTATGATATTCCCCATTGCACTACACATTAATTCTTCCTGCAACTTCTTTAAGGGACCGAATCTTCTGACACAGAAACCCTAAGACTGCTAATACTCTTACCCGTCCCCCTTTAAAAGCATCCAAAATCTTCCATAAAGTGAAAGAATTGAATATCACCTTTTTATGTTGAACATGACATATGTCATTTCTTTTTTACATATTGCATGTGGAAAGAGACACTTCCCCTTCCATTCACACTATTTCTATCCAACAATATATATATATATATGGATAATAGGCTAATTTTTTAGATTAGTTACTCGATATGTGATAATTGGTATCACAGCAGATCTGGTCTCTTGTGCAATGCATGTCAAGCGTCTGCACTATAGGGTGTTTGTGCCGGTAACGGGTTTACCTAACTGCAGAGTTGACAGGTAGGTAGGGTGGTCCGATCGCAACGTGGAAATTACATATTCAAGTGAGAAAAAATGTCATGAAATTTTTACATCAAATAGACACGGAAGTATCTTAGGAAGGACTGAATAAAAAAGTTGTGGTACCAACACCTAACAAACTATTATTTATTTAACCCTCTTGAGACTTGCGGGACCTCATGCACTGTACTGGCATATTTTCACCAGCCACCATGCCTTTAAGGATATTTTCCCTCTTTTTGTTTATTTTTGCAAAATATGAACCCAAGGCATCCTCTATATTCCAATGCTAGGATTCTCCATTACCTTATAAAATGACCAACACCCCCCCCCCCCCACCCTTTTCAAGCACGCTATATATTATTATATATCATCATTATTGTTAAATTCGTATTAAAAGTTGACTAAAATTAATGGGTGTTATTGATCAAATGTTATCATACAAGAAATATCCCCGTCTGACAGTTTCTTGCTGCATTGGTTCTTTTATACATATATATATGTATATATATAAGAATGGAGAATGGATATGAAAATGATTGAAAAGAAAAGGCCAAAGAAAAGCAAGGTGCATGGAATGTTAATATATGGAAGTTATTAAAATACCATCTATCATATGTTATGTATCATATTTTATTGCGTTATATATATATATATATATATATATATAGTCATGCATTGTCGTAAAATCAGAGTTGTTATAGAAATCATTAGGGTCAATGCACCAAACGAGATTCCTTGTAATACAAATTAAAATTGACTAACAAAACAAAGGTGCGAAGACTCAGAAGTTAACCCACGCAATGGTCAGTCAAATCATGTAGACCTTCCTAGAGAATGCTTCATGTACTATCTTCAGAGAAGCACTCACGCAATAGAGTCAATTTAGACACAACCGATTATTACATGGTTTGGGACTATTAATCATTTCAGCCAATGAATTTTATGTATAAAATTATTATTTAAAAAAAAAATTAATATATTATACATATACCGATTCATAAATAACTATGATAGTTTCTAATCATACAATAATTTTTCATTTAAACACACCAATTTTGCAAGCATGATAGTCAAAAATCTGCAAAATTTTCTTTTCACATATATATATATATAGAATCATATGGACATGCAAGAGACTGTTGTATCCTGTTCCTTCTTGACAATGCCATATATGAATTTTATACATATATTTTGCAAATTGCAAGAGATATTTGTGAGTTGGTTGTATATCCTAGAAATGATTAATTATTTAGTGTATAGTAACATTGAAAAATATATTTTCTACAAGGCCATCTATTAATTAAAGTTGCAAGAAATAATTAATTGGAATGAGGATGGAGATGTTGGTCATTTCTAGACTTAAAGCTTATTCTCGTCCTCTCAAGTCCTTGTTCTGTCTTTATTCTCTTCCGAAACTACGTTGAAGTTGCCTCACCTCCAGTGTTGAGATTTGGCTTTATTTCATGCACGTCCCATAAAAAAAGAAAAGATCTCTCTCTGTCTGTTACATGGTTTTAGCATATTTCTATTCTATATAATGCTGTATACAATTGAAGCTCGCATCTGGAATAGAATAAAGCAATAAAGAGCTCTCTCATATGCAACAGAAAACAAATAGTGACATAAAATGTGATTTCTGTTACTGTTTCATGAAGATTCCAAATTTTCCCAAAAGAGATTTTAACCAAACAACCCCGAAGCTAGCTAGAGCCAAAGGACACCAATGAATGCACTTTAAGAGTAGAGTATGGCACCCACTTTAACATAAATATCAACAATGATATGAAGTTTAACAAAAAAAAAATCTAACTACTTTTGGAAGTACATTAATTCTGTCTATGTGGCAATATCCCATTTGTCAGTTTCAAAGGGTACTGGTATATATTGAGGCATCACAAACTTAAATACTGGTTTAGGGTTCAAGTAGAAAAGATCAAATAGTTTAGGATCATCCTGCCCAATTGATTCATGTGTGGACTGGAATATCTCTTGCTGGGAACTCATCAAATGATGGGTCTTAATCATTCTTCAATTAACTTCCTTCTGTAAGGACCAGGAAAACATATATGAGAAGTTTCGGGACTGAGGTCGTCTCATACCCTCTCATTTTACAGAGTCTAGATTCCACATTCAGTACATGCACAAATACATATGTGGGTAGAATTTTTTCCTCCCTGTCATGTACTATTAAAAAAAAAAGATTTCATCATGAATATCTTGACATTTAGACAGGACATTTAGCTTTTAGGAACATAAAAATAATATCATGCCAATATATATGACAAGATGTCATTACTGTGCTTCATAAAAGGTCCATAAACCTAGTTCACATACATATACCAATACAGGTCTCTCAATGAAGCTCTTGCCAAAGCAAGCAAAACCTGATCAAATAATTCTGTATTACAAGTCTTTCATGACATATATCATTCAACACAAACACCTGCTCATTAGCTATAAATGGAAAATATTTATCAATAATATCAAAAGAATTTATAAATAGATGTTCATATACAAAATGACAGGTAAATCAGTTCCAAGCATTTCAAACAAAAAACCTCCAAATGTCTTCTCAGAATTGCTGCTTCCACATCATTTTATCTACTTGTGAATCAGATCTTAATTTAATTATTAAAATTATCGTAAGAGTATTGTTATGTATCCCAACAGCTAGCCTGTAGATGGTTCCAAATTGTGTTTGCATTTAATGGTGTGAAAGATGTCTAATTCCAATTTCATGGAGTTCTATTAACAATCCAATCCCTACTTATGATACTATGGGTGCTTTGGTTGGAAACTTAAAAACCATGGATAGTTAACTAACAACCGATAAATACCATTATTGATGGATCATTTGTAAGAATGCTAATGATGCATATATAGGAGAAAATCACTCTGTATGCACAGTTATCCATTAGATTGATGACTGACTCTTGTTCTTTCCCCAAAAAAAAAAAACTCTTGTTCTTTTATTATATTTTTTTATTGACCATCGTCGATCAGTTCGATCTAATCTTGAAATCTAGGAATGTGGATGGAGCGCATTGATCAAATGAGCTAATTAACTTTGAGCCAATTATATATACTATATAATGAAAGAGAATCGATCTTATTATATATTGTAGCAAGACTAACCCATGTTTATCCTTTAGATTTTCTCAAAGAAATATTCAAAAGTGGAGAAAGTAAGGCACTAATTACATAAATAATTCAGTAACGCATTTTCATTTCTATAAAGGGAAATCATTTGAGTCCCAATACATATTCTATTCGAAAAGAGACTGCACAGAACACATTTAACAAAGTTTCTGTTGCAATTTGCACAAACACTTTGGTGTTTTCTTGTAAAAACAAATAAAAAGAAATTATACAAACAACTATAAATAAACAAATAATAAGAATATCCATGCATAAAGATGATATTGTAATCATAATGGTGATGATTTTCATGCTGGATGGATTTGCTTTGGGTCTTTGGTTCCCCTTCTATTTGTCAGTAGAGAGCAGCCTTTCTTGGTTTCTTTTCTTTTCTTTTCTTTGTTTCTCTTTCTTTTTTTACCTTCTGTATTCTTTCTTTCTTTCTTTTCTTTGCAACATGGGATGTTGTACAGTTAGTTCAGTTGAGCCATCAGAAACTTACCCAGGCCCCCAGAAGAAAGGAGAGAAAAAAGAGCAAACTCTAGATGGTTTCTTGGCCTCATGTTGAAAAGAACTTCAGGAAGGCTTCAAGTAGTAATGATGATGATAATGATATTGTCTCTGTAGGTTTGGTTTATATATATTCTCTTTTATTTTTCTGCTTCTATCCATGATGATCCGGATTGTCAGGGTCAGACCAGAAGGTGGAGTACCTCAACCATTCTGCCTCTTGTGGGTTTGTGATGGATGACTCCTGCAATAACAATGCAAGCATGTCAAGTCTAGGGTTCGGGATTTGTACATTAATGCTTATCAACAAGGAACCACAACTGAAGAAACTGCCTTTTTTGTCCTTTGCCCTGCAATAATTATTTCTTGCAGTTCTTTTTATTTATCTGTTTGTTTTTTTTTTGTTTAGAGGTTACACATGAGAAAAGTTTTTGGGTCATTGTCTTCCTTTTCTTTGCAAACACTTTTTTAATAATTAATTTGTGTATTCACTGTTTTTTGTTTTGTTTATGGTCATAGGATACCATAAATTATGAGAAAAATAATATTTTCTACTCCCTTATCGTTTTCAGTTATTGTTGAAAACCCCTGTTGCGACTGCTCTTATTAATTAGTAGCAAGTTCATATAGCAAACAGCCTTAGAAAAAGTTTGGGCTTCAATTTTTTTTTTCCCTCTTCAAAAAAAGAAGGTGCAACAATTGACTTCCACAATTGTTGGCTTCTGGTTTCACATTTTATGTTTTTTATTTTGTACATTCTTAGGGAGATCCTAGTTGTATTGATATGATAAAAAGTAAAAAAACAGAAGACAGAAAAGATATATCAGTGTTGTGGGAAACAAATTTCCCTATCTTTAGTGATCTTAGTTGACTTCTAGCTATGGATAAATAATGCTTTCTTGATAGCTCAAATATATCAGAAAATATTTACAAGCATATATAAAAGCATCTTGGGTTTTGTTTTCTGTTCTTTCCTTCCTAATTTTTCTAAATATTTTGTATTCTATCACACTTGGATAACGCCAAAAGAAAAGAAAAGAAAAAAAATGCAATAAAGCAAAAAGAGAACATAAAAATTCTACTATAGTTAATGTGCAGTAACTATTTTGTTTTTTCTTTCCAAAGTATGTCAATCAAAATCACTAAAACATAAAAATTGAAAAGAGAAAAGAGATAAAGAGAAAAAGAAAAGGCTTCTATTTTCTCTTTAATTTCAAATCATTTAATAAAGAAGTAGATTTTTTCTTTATTTCTCCTTTTCAATTCCATGTTACTTTTTCCTTCTTATGCTTAGTACATAAGGCTCATGAATTTCAGGGTCAAAAAGTTCATACTCACATCTTTGATATCAGTTGAAGTGCAACCCATTATGAGTTCCTCCAAATCAGATGCAGACCTCCCTCCTAGTTTATGATGCTGTTGCTGCTGCATATGTTGTTGCTGTTGCTGCCGAAAGATATAGTCATTTAGAACATAAAAAACATAATCATCTATATGATCATGTATTGTCTGCAAACAAGAATTGGAAAGTAAAAACATAATTATTTGTTTGCAACATAACTGACACTAAAACCATAAGCGACAGTCAGTAACTCAACCCCGATAACACCGGAGTGAAACCCAGCTATCTAAATGAGTTGCACGCTTAATTTGGAGAAATTATTATATGGTCCAGAATCAATGATTCTAACCAATCATAAAATGACATGTGTATAACATATTGAACATTTAGAAAACAAAAAAAAAAAATTATATACATGACTGATCAGGTCTATACAAACTTGGCATGAGTTTACAAACTCACTCGAATGTATATATATGCTGAGACTCAGAAATGGTTGGTTTAAGAATACGGGGAAAATGTATTAATTTGGCTTGCTTGGTTACCTGGAAATTTTCATTTTGGAGCATTATTCCGGAGACATGGAAGGAGTCATCAAGAATATTAATGGAGGTGTGATGGAGGGAAGGTGGAGAGATGATGGTAGATATGGGATGTGAAGGCCTGCTGATGTGGAAGGCTGTCGTTGCAATCTGATCATGATGTGGATGCTGATGGTGGTGTTGTTGATGATCATGAGTGAAATGAAGTGGCCTTTGGTCAAGCTCTTCGCACGTGCCTGATGTGGAAGCATCCCTTGCAGTTGAAACCCCTCCCATTCCCACCTGCAACAAAAATATACCCATAAATTACAGGTTGCTAGCTAGCTAGTCCATTTTCAACCTCCCGTCTTTTACCTTTTTTATCTTTTCTTTTCTTCTTTTTCTTTCTTAGAACTCTCTTTCTGTTTGTATATTATTTTCAATTTTTATTTTTTTCTTTTGGTGGGTAAAGAACAAAGCATGTTCTGGTTAGATGACAGTTATTATCAGGTGAGTTCCATAGAGTTTTCATGCTGTATGTGCAAGCAAGAAGTGTGAGAAAAGCAACCATTGAACTTTTTTACTTTCTTCCCTTTACCATATGTTATTCAAAAATATATATGACTGATCAATTGATGCTGATAACTACATCTTGAAAAGAAACATGTTATACCAAGGAAGCATTAACAGAAAAGAAAAAAAAAACGCAGCCGCATACAGTAAGCATGAAGATTAAATTTTATTCATCTATATATATTTAAGCAAGACCAACACTTTATTTTAATTATATTTAATTAATTAAGCTAAACTTGAAGAAAACTTCAATAAGTTTAACACAAGCTACCAATTTCAATGAAGATCCTTTCTCATTCTTTCTAGTTATTTCATAGATTATTTTTTTTGGTTAATGATGAGGAGTCTGCAAGTGGCTTGCGTTTTAAACGGTAAACTTTACCGGCCCTTATCACAGTCATTTCTGACGATCTTTGCGATTGAGGATGGCCCAGGATGTAAGTTCCTGCAGGGATTAATCGGACTTCAAATGTCCAGAGTTTACGGCTCATTAATCCAGAATCCTCCTTACAACTGGACCACCTGGGTGGTCGTTTACTTAGTGTTTGATTATGTAATTAAGAAGATAGATTAAAACCCCATTTACAGATGACATTCAATGGATGAACAACAACCATACCTCATCAAAGCTTTTCCTGAGTGGGGCAAAGCTAAAATGGTCAGCCTTCAGTTGCTGAATATCCATGGCACTGTAATTTGATATTGCAGCACCAACCACCCCAGTAGCAGACAGTACTTCATCTCTCTGGGGGATTACTTCCTTAGAAGAACAACTCCCACTGCCACTATCTCTTCTGCTATTAGGGTCACTATTTCCTTCTCCGGCGGTTGCATTCCGGTCTGACCAATTGCATTGCCTCGGTTGAGTCTGATAGAATATCTTCGAAACAACAAGCTCTCCTTCTTTCTCTTCTTCATGCTGGCCTAAGTGGTATTGGTGCATGACCCAGTTGGTTTTTTCAGGTTTTCGATTTTTGCCAAAGTTAGTATAGAGGACTAAAATCTTCTTGCAACCTTTCTGTTTGCCATTTGCCATGACTGGCCTCGTCTTGCCAGTTTTGTGCCACCGGGTTTCTCCAGTACCTTGCAAGTCACATTCTGTTTGAATTTTTCTTCTCTTTCTTGTACCAGTTGTGTAAGCCTTGGAAGGTCTGTGGAAGAAATGCCTACTCAACCCATCTCTTGTAACTCCTGTAACAGAAGTGCAGTGTTAGCAAAATCAAATAAGTTAGGTTAACTTAGGTGTAACAAACTGTGAGACAACAAACTTCTCGAAAGTCATGACAAACAGGAAGACGTAATAAAACAAACCCTAAAAATATTGAAGTTTATAGCTAAATTGTTGAACATAGAGAGGGAACTTAGTAAAACCTAACATATTGAATTATGGTAGAACTTAGAAGTAACTGTATATCTAGAGAGAGACAGAGAGAGAGATCATATTTATATATATTATTTTCTGACCTGGAAGTTTTTCAGGATGAGTATAACAAATCCCATCTTCTCCTTCAATAGTAGGGATGAACTCATCTATCAAAGGGTGAGATTTTGAGTCTTTAGCTTCTACCTTTGCTTCAAGGTGTTCAATCAATTCTTGATCTGTTGGATCAAATTTCACTCCTGCCGGTAGACCTAACCAGTCCTGAAAATTCCATTAATCAAGTTCAACCAATATGAAAAATAATATTTTCTTAAAAAAAAAAGAGATGAGAAGAGAAGAGAAGCCCTTTAATTTAAATTTAACATTTTTTATAGTATGAAAAGGCAATACAATCAAATATATGCATATATAAATCTCACAAAATTAAACAGAAAGCATAATTCTTATCTTGTTTGATTCTTATTTTATCAAAATCTTACAGTTGAAGCCAAGAATATTTTTTTGAGATAATCCGTACCGGCTTTCCTTCGAGCTTGTGTCCACAACCAGGGCACTGCTTGGATCCACACAGCTGATGCTCTTCAAGCTTTGCATCAATGAGATCAGAACTGCTGATGGAGGCCAACGGACTCTTATTCATGTCTGTCTTTCAACGCAGCAGCCGGCAGCTTCTTCTTTGTATATTAACTTAATTGAAAATCTTCCATATATAAAATCCTCAGCTGTATCTAACAATCCTCTTCTTGATTATGTTCCAAATAAAGCCTCTACAGTTGGAACTTTGATATCAAGCAACACCCTTCTATAGGTTTGATAGAGATCTGATGTTCTGTGGACTAAAGAGAAACAAAAATCAATTGGTAGGTATGTTAGGATGGCCACAAAATCATGAATATCTAAAAAACAAGAATAAATATAAATCAATTATCAACAAGAAGAACTTGAAATGATTTTAACCAATAATTCACTAATTAAAACACAAAATTAAATTTGAAAAGAAATATATATAATAATATAAATAAGAACAAGTTCTTAAGAGCTTTTTTTGGGTAAAATTCAATCTAAAACAAGAAATTGAACAAAATCCAATGAGAGATATACCCAAAAAGAGGAAATATTCCCAAAAGAAACGGGTAAGGCCTAAGAGAGAGCGATGAGAAGAAAGAAGAGAGAGAAGTGGAACAACAAGGGAAGAGAGAGAGAGGGAGGGAGGGAGAGGAAAAGAAGAAACTGTCACAGTAGGGGATTGAGCTATAAAACCTGCTTTAACCATGGAAAACACCAGAATTCCGTCTACTTTAACTGAAGCCAGTGAGATAAAGGAAAAGGTAGCTCATACCCTATATACCACTTTTAACTCTTGCTAATTTAAGTAGCATGTAGACGGTTCTCTGTGTGTGTGTGTGTGTGTGTGTGTGTGTGTGAGAGAGAGAGAGAGAGAGAGAGAGAGAGAGAGAGAGAGAGAGAGAGAGAGAGAGAGAGAGATCTAGAGAGAGAGAGAGAGAGAACAAGACAGAAAGAAACCCAGTTGGTTTTTCTAAAGGCTCAAGGCCTCCCACACCTTTGTTTTGAGTCCCTTGACTAGTAAAGCAAAAGCTAGGAAACGGCCTTCACAGCTGTTACAATGGCACGCAGTCCTCAAAAGCACAGCAACCCTCTGTATTATACTTAATTTATTGAAACGTGTCATATAATATATAACTGTATTGCTTGTATTTTCATACTAAAAGGGTGATATATATCAATAAAGTCATATCTGAAAATTTGTGAAAAGAAAACTACAAATTTTGCTGCTTTCCTGGCACAAAATTTTTGAGTAATTTTTAAGAAATCAGGAAATTCTTATAGTTTGGTGATTTTATAAAACAAATTATAATTAGAAATTATTATATCTTTGTAAAATTACCTGAAACTTTGCCATTTATAAATGAATATGTTTACACTATTCATAAACATAAATACCTAATACCTAATATATATATATATATAGAGAGAGAGAGAGAGAGAGAGAGAGGTTTTGTGAAAAATAGAAAAATGGAAGAAAAGAAGATAGAACTACTCACATGGGTTTTGAGCTTGGAGTGCTGATCATGATTCTTTTGTCATGAATGTTAGAGAGAGAGAGGGAGGGGAGAGAATTACAAGGTTGCTTGATATGCAAGGCAAATGAGCAGTCTACTTGATGGACCACCACCACAAACCTTATATTTATATATATGTATTTGTATGTTTATGTATATGTGTATGTATACACAAATCAACAAAACTTGAACAAGAAACAGCAAATAAATTAGCTCATCTAAAAGCCGAATTTAGGACCTCAAAAAAAAAAAAAAAATTGTATTGTCAATTTTTGGATGTATATATGTAGGTAGGTCATTCTAGTTTTTTCTTTTGGGTGTTCGCTAATTTTCAAATTGGGGACAGGGGATATCTAATGTACATCTCACTCATACAATCAATGTAGTGCACATGAAAAAATTGGACCCACCATTATGTGGGCCCACCTTGGAGATCTTATATCCCAAAAGTAATCTCATCAGATGATTGTTAAGCACTCACGTTTATAGCATTCTTTTTGAAGTCAAGAATAAAATGATGAAGGGTCTTATAAAAATGGTTGTACAACCAGAGGGCCATGATTGTCTGATGGGCAAAAACAATTTTGTTGGATATCATTCATATATTTGGTTAATTACACATATCTCTCTTAAAATTTTTAATAATTATAAAAATATTTTATTTATTTTTTAAAATAATATTATTTTTTCTGTCAGTTTGATCAGACAAACAGTATTAACAGAATTAATTTAATTACCAATTTACTCTATATATTTAATAATATTATTTAATCAAAAAGTCAATAACTTTATTTGTGATTCTTCTTCCATTACAGTTTCGTTTCCATATCCAGTAAAGGCAACCACTGCTACCTGTACTGGTTTGTTCGTATGGATATGATGGATCTCCTACCTCGTGAGGGAGAAGTTGATTCATTCAACGGAACTTTCTTTGTTTGATCTAGTAAAAAAGGTGTTAGAAATAAGTTACTGCTCGACGAAACAGCTTTTTACAACAGAGCGACCTGGGACATCGAGCAAAGAGCTCCTGTAATACCCTGACCCAAGGATGCCCGAAACCTAAGACACGTTTTACGAGGATTCAACAATAGTCCAAAAATTATTACGAGAAAGGACCAAAGGTCGGAAAATATAAAAATAAGTATATTGCAATACATGATTATATTACATGACATAATTATATGTGTATATGAACACATGCTAAATACACACATTAAGTGTGTAGTGTGTGTGTGTGTGTGTGTGTATAACCAAAATGTGTAAATAAATATAAGTATATATATATATATACACATATGAACTAATATAATTACATAGTAAAAGATAGATGAATATATATATAAATACATACGGCTGCCATATACAGATAAATACACATATACAAAAGTAAATTAAAGGAAATAAAAATGAAAAAAAAAGAAATGAAGTAAGAAGAGAGTAGAAGTAGTAGAAGCAAGTAGAAGGCTGTAGAAATATTGAGAATCTTGGAGAGAGAGACAGTGGGCTGCATGCAACCATGCAGCTGTTCTCCATGTAAAAAAAAAATGATGAAGAATATGAAGCAGCCAACAAGTGGCAGTGCCACCGACTGTAAGGTCGGTTAAGAGAAGAAGTAAAAAGGAAAGAGAGGAAGTGTGAGAGAAAGAAAGGGGACTGGGATACAGGAGGGAGAGAAACAGGAAAAAATGAGGTAAACTCATACTTTCTCTCTCTAAGTTTTATGCGTACATACAACCTGTTTAAACTTTGTTTATGCATGAATAATGTTTAGGATATATAAATTTAAACAGAGCATGAAAAAAAATGACTTTAAAACAGTCCTAGAACACCAAACCCATGAAGAACTGCCATGAATGGACCTCCATAAGTACAGGTCTGAAACAGTCAAGACCAAACTATGTTTGGCTTATTGGAACTTCAACTAGATTCCCAAAGTGTTTTAAAAACACTAGACTACGTCCTAAAACCTAAAGGGAAGACCTCCAAAACTTGAGTTGCAGGTTCGGGTTTTGAAACCCAACCTCATCAACTCACATCAAAATCAAAATCAAAATGTGAGAATAGGGATTTGAAACCCCATGACGAGGAGACCAAAATAGAAGAAACCCCAAGAGATTTGGCTCAAAAATAAGTAGGAACGATCTAGTTGCAGGTCTGATTATCAAACTCTTAATCGAGCACCTGAGCTCAGTTTGAGCTCTAATACGAATGCCAAAACGATCTTTAATGTTCCAGAAACGAATTAGGGTTGAAAACAGAGGGATTGAATGATCCAAAACCCACGAAATTGAAAGGATTGAACTTTGGAAATTAGGGCAACAGTGCCTTGGTTGATGAAGAAGACGATGAGTCAACTCGCCAAATCGTTTAAAACCCAGTGAATCGACTCGGACACGTGTTGACAACAGGGGTGAGACACCGCATAAGTGGAACGGTGTCGTTTGGGACTTAAGGATTTTTAAATTTAAAACCTGAATACAGGCCGTTTGGTTACAGGGTTATGGGCCAAATTAAATACCCTGTATGTGAATGAGTATAGCCTATCCCGGTTTTAATGCCTTGTCCGCTGTTTGACCTGATAAAAATCAAAAAAATAAAATGGGACGCAGCCCCTAAGACTCGAACGCCTGATTGTTTAGAACAAAACCACCTTTCGTACCATTTGGACGGGACACGCCGTAGTGTCTTATGGGGGCAAAATATATATATATATATATAAAATGTAAAAGGAAAAATTAAGAAAAAAATTTAAAAGGGGCGCAGCCTCTGGGACTCGAACAGGGAACCAAAGGTAAGAACTAAGGCATACAAACCAAATTGGACAGGAAAATCCCATGTCCATTTAACGCACAAATATATATGTATATATATATAGATATAAAATACATAAATTATATTAATAATTAAACTAAATAATGACGAAATGGTCCTGATATCCAAATTGAATAAGTTATTAGTGCATTTTAACTATTTTAGGACCTAATGGTGAGGTCTATTTTACGAGACGGGGTTTCAAAAAATAAAAGACACATAAAAGTACAAAATGACCGTTTTGCCCTTTTTAGTACCGAAGTCCAAATTGAAATCTGTAAAAGCCTAAACCAAATTTTGTTCGACATTTCGGACCCAATGGTAGAGTCTGTTTTACCAAATAAGATACTTGAAAATATTGATGTATGAAATTGACAAATTTTAGAAATTAATGTGCCTAAGACTTGAAGAGGCTACCAAGAAAATGTAACTAGAATAGAAAGAGATTTAAATGATAATTAAATCGAGTGATATTATGGAATATGACTAGACTTTGAAATGTGATTATAGGAAACTTAAACTAAAGGAAGGATTTTTGAGTAAAAGCCCTTCGATTTCAGGTGAGTGTTTCATACCATATTGAGGTAGCAATTTTATTATAAATATAAATATTGAACTCTTTTATGATGTATCGACATATGATATCATTTTTCCTTATAGCCTTTGTTTAACAGCTATACTGTATACGTTTTGAATGATCTATTGACAACTATATTGTCTTCTTTGACTTAAGAAAATGGGTTCGTAAGATACTCAAACGTTATATGATATTCTTACAAATGTTTTAACTAAATACCAAATAAGGAACTTTGATTTGAATAATTGAACTGCTATTGATGATTATCGATTTTGGATATGATTTTGATGCTTTGGATAGAACACTCTTCTATGATTTGTCACTATTGAATAGGTTGTGACTTATCGAACCCTACCCACGGGGTATATTGGTGGTGAGCCTGCTGTGATACGGCATATCAAACTAGTCTATCGATCTCAGTCAACGAGGTTCTAATTTGCTGGCCATAGAAGTGAAATATATGAATTTGAATATGAATATTGAATATGAAACATGATTGAATATGATTTATTGGACTATGATTTTGAGTTATCGAACTATGATTTATCGACTTATGTTATCGAACTATGATTTATCGAATTATGTTGTCGAACTATGATTTATTGAACTACAATTTATTGAACTATGTTATTAATTATCGATTTACGATTATCATTGAATTAAAATTTATTAAAAGTGAATTTGATACCATTATCTTGTTGTTATAATTTAAGATAACATATGATATATGATCATTGACATTTCAGTATTGAATTGTATAATAGTTTTGAAACCCTTGGTATGTTATGGAATACTCACGAGCTGTTGAGCTCATACGGATTTTTATCCAATATATTTCAGGTAACGATATCGACAAAGAAATAGCAGGTTCAGTTAGGATAGTCGAAAGCTTATAAAGCTATGAACCTTTTTGTATTAGGATTTTGTTAGACATGATGTAGTTGTTTTTGGTAATTATGGATTGTATATCGAATATGGCATTAGCAGGCTTTGAAAAAAATTGCATCATGTACTTTTGTAGTTACTATGGAATGTATATATAAATGACTGATGTTGAATTGTGTATTGGCGCTTCCGCAATAGAAAAAAGGATTTTTTTTTCCGCTGCATTTGATTAATGGAAATGAGGAAAGCTTTATGATCATTGAAAAAGACCTCGGTGGCCAATCATGAGCCCATGATCCGCATAAGCCGGATTTCGGGTCGTGACAGCTCCAATGTGCGTATTCAAAGCTATGCAGATGCCGTAGTCACAGAAGCCGGATCAACATCATGACAACGGCATTCTGGAAACCGTTGGGCCAGCCACAATTGGTCTAATGTCTGGGTGCGTATGGCGGTACACTGAGAGCACCTTTCAAGTCGGCTGACAAAGAAAGAAAAAAGGGTTTCGTCGTCTTTTTCCCGCTTTCACCTTCGATTGCGAAGGGATTTGAGGCCGGTTTTCAATTCGCTTCTCTCTCTCCGGCGAGGTTTGAACTTCGCGTGGTGGGAAGGCCTTCACGATTCGCATCTTCCCGTCCAGCAAAGAAAGTGAAAAGGAGCAGACAGCGAGTTAGAGGATGCTGTAGAACCGCGTGATTGATCCATCTATGTTATTCTAGCTCGACACTACTAGTGAAGCTCTACGACAAAACATTTCCATTATTTCAATTATAAATTCAATCACACTGCTCTCTCTCTTTCCGGCCGGTATGTAGAATCGTCAGAGCGAGCAGAGCAGCGGAGCGAAGTGGGTTGTGTAATCATTGGAATTTTTACTCTTTTTCTTTAATATATAAGGGTAGGTAAGTAAGGAGCTGAAAACTAGTCCCCTTTAAGTGAGCGGGGGCCCCTTATTCTCAATGCAAGTTAGCTCTTACTTGTGTTTAGTGAGGAGGCTACCTAACATAGAGGTGAATATAGCCGTGACAGGTATGAGTGGAATACAAAAAGAGAACAAGCTTACCTTCTTATTAGAGAAAGGGGGAAGGGATTGTTCAAGCAGGCTGATGAATGAATGTGAATCACCATGAGAAAAGGATTATGATCGTTAGAATGCCACAACAAGATCTGAATCTTTCTCTCTTTCTTTGTAAGTAAAAAACTGGGTAAAAACTAGGTATTGGTCCTGGTGCTGCGAAGACCGGTCTTATTGATCGAACAAGAAGGAGAGAGTTTATAAAAATGGAGGGAAGAAAGTAGTTGGGTAATTTTGTAATTTTACAACAATAGAAGAGGGTAATCTTGTCCTTGTAATATTTGTAAGGGCAAAATTGGTATTTTAAAAAAAATCTATACTTATGTCATCAATTTCTGTTTCTGTGAGCAACAGTAGTTGACGGTAGGAGGCAATATGTGACTGACACATGAACCAAAAGGGAATAGTATTATTTCAAAAAGTATAGGAAAAATTTCTACAATTATCAGAAATCTCAGAAAAGATATGTGTAATTAACCCTTCATATATATAATATCCTAGCCAAAGAGGACCATCTTCACTGTGAACCATGAATTGAATCATATGGCCAAAAAAAATCAACTAGTAAACATCCTTGGATTTGATCTCTCTTTTTGTACTCCAAAGGAATGAGAGAATCAAATTGGTTAATACTATCCAGACAATTGACCAATCCAGCTTTGGACCCCACATATCTTAGCATTTTTTTTTTTATTTTTATTTTTATTTTTTGCTGTTTGGGATAACAGTTTTATGGTTGGTATAATTATATTGGTACTTTTGAATAGAAATATATATATATATATATATATAGTACTATATATGGAGTGAAGAGAAGAGAAGAGAGACCTATCAGACACCATTTTCATCACATTGCCTTTCCTACGAATAAGAGAAAGTATTACTATCAAAATTTAGAGGGAGTTAATACGAAAATTTGATATAACTCTTAATTTTTTAACAAAATAATTAAAATACTAAGTAAATAATTGATTTTTAAAAACTTTAGAGTCTGTTGCCGCCCTTGCCTCCTGTGCCCACCATTGCCGCTTATTCATGAAAATATCAAAATATTTTCTTTCCACTTGCAATTCTAATTTCAATATTAAATTGAAATGAGAAAAAAAAAACACACACACACACATACACACATCCCACCGCGTGTGTGCAGTTCAAGTTCTCTTCACTTCAAGTTTCCTTTCTTTCTTTGGAACAAATTTAGTAATTAATATGGGAACAAATTTGTACTGTTTAATTAAGTAGATAACGTCAAATTAGAGTTTGGAATGATTTGCATTTTCCTTGCACATTTGTCCAATATATGTCGACAAAGGAACATCTATATATGTGTGTGTGTGTGTGTGTGTGTGTGTGTTATATAATTGAAAAGACATTTGAAGGCACCTGGAAATTTAACTTAGCATTCAATGCAATAATTAACATAGCATTCAAATTGAATAATAAGGTTGAGGTACATATAAAAACAAAAATTTCACGATCATTGGAACAGGAAATTGCTTTATTCTTTTGAACACATACGGCTATACGTGTCCATGTTTTCTGCCTTGTGACCTGCGTTATGACAATCTCAAATGCTTCATTTTCTTGCTAAAACCAGGACAAGCATCTAAAGGCTAGCCACTGCATACATATATATCTATATATGTGTGTGTGTGTGTGTGTGTATACACATACATAGATATATATAGACTTGTATACATAAAGAAGTCTTGGGCACTTGGGCTAATTTGGAGGGTTTCAGAAGGAGAAGTGGGTAGCGTAGAAATTGGGATTTATAGGTTGTCATGTGAGTTGGGTACGACTCCTAAATCCTAAAGCTAGGGTTAAATATCATGTTAGGTTCATCTAATCTTGGCCCTTGCTTCTGATTTACTCCATTCTTTCCTCTCTTTTTTCATGAGTTTTGACCTCTGCGCCAATGCTTATTTCTCCACCCTTGGTCACTGTTTCCCCAAAATCTTATCTTGGGAACAGAGGCTACGATACTACACAAGGCCCAAGCAATTCAATGGTCCTTTAGGGCTGGCTTCATTTGTTTCAATTATAAACAAAATCCCCAACAGAGGCATAACAATTCTCAGCTTGATTGTCTAGAACTAGAAGCAATGGGAGAGTAAAATTTCAGTATCATGAAACAGTTACTTCAATCCTAATCAGTTATTCTAAGGAGATTATATAGAATCATGCCAAAGATGAGGGCAAAGGGGCTACTATCAAGTTCACAAACACCTCGATCTCAGCTCATTTACGGCTCGATCATGTTCGGTTCATTTAACAATTACACCATCAAAGAAGTCAAGGAAAACCCATTTGTCAAAACCTGAAAAAACTCTGCCACCAAAAAAAGATACAAGAGATATAAAGTAAATACAGCATCAAAATGCTGCTTGCCAAAAAAAAAAAGACTATTGTTTAAAATTGAAGAACATCTACATTCTTTCTTATTTTACACAGCTATTGGCTGTAAGACAACTCGAGAGACTTGCAGAGTGAATGACAACAGGCGACGTGTCCACCTAATTTGTAACACGAACGCAATTTCATTGTGAATGGAACTTGCTGCTGACTGTATCATAGCTTGGGACATAAATAACTGCCAAATATGGGTCAAGACAAGGAAAAAAATTCACCACAAAATCTGACAAAATCTTAAGCAGAAGAGTATTCTAATGGAAAAAGGAAAATTACCATCTCCGTAAGATGCCATTGTGAGGGGGGAAGAAATAAGCTTTTGTGAAATGGAAGTAACGTCCTTCAACGTAACTTCATCCACGGCCTTTAAGAAATGATCCACAGGTTTCCTAAGAACAAGAAATGAAAAACCTTTCTGTTAAGAAAAAGAAAATAACACATTGCTTCATCAGTACAAGAAATGAAAATGCGCAAGCAAGATCACTATACTTGTATTGAATTAAAGGTTGCAGTGGAACTAAGTTGTGCTCTTCACATCATCAATAAGGAACAAAATCTAGCTTGAGGTGCAGACAAGTTTTTAGTAGATGGCAGAACCACCAGTTACATTAGCATTAGGATCAACCTACACTGAAAATAAATCTTTTGATGACATACTACTGAAAGAAATGGGAGATTAGCAAGAACTGGATTAACTTCAGAGATGCAGAGACCAAGTAAAACATGTAGAACCCACCTTTGACAATGGAGGCTCAAATTACCTAGGCAACATTAGGCTCCATCATCAAGAAGCTTTGTCAATTTTGGTTATTACAGAATAAAAAGGTCCCCGAACCATTTCCATAATTCCAACCTCATCTAGGATGAACCTTACATTGACCAGTAAAGGTAGGGAAAATTTACAATTGTCCATCTGAATCAATAAAAACAAGAAGCAAAAAAGAGATCTCCCCTTTTTATGCTGAAAATTTTAAACCTTAAGTTTCTGATGTTCTAAAAAGTCCAATCACCACAACCGCTAAATACCAATCCCGATAAAGAGGTCAGCAATTTTTCCCATTCTGATCTAAAGCCAAACCATAATTCTGTCTGGAAAATACAATGACAAGATTCCTAATAGTTACCCGGATTCTGCAAGAAACCCGTCCTCAAATGAATCTTCTGATGGAAATACAATATCTAAAGGGGATGTTCTCCAAAGAGGGGGATGTTCTCTAAAGAAGGGGATTTCACATTGTGGGAAGGTGTAGCATGAGCCTTCAAGATGTTGAGACAATTAGTCATCTTTTCCTTCATTGTTCTTTTGTGAAGGAAATATGGGACCTATAGTTTTCATTGTTTGGGTGTAGTTGGGGGATGCCTTGTTTGTTGATTGAATTTTTGAGAAGTAGGGAGGGGGGAAGAGCCATGGACAGAGGATCACAACAATATGCTTGCTTTGGTGTCTTTGGAGAAAAAGGAAATAACACGTATTTGAAGGCAAATCTATGGATCTTTGTAGGTTTAAGGATCATTTTTTGAAGATTTTATACTTTTGGGTATGTATACAAGTTTGTAATTTTTTTGGATAGCATGAGGCTTAAGTTTTTGTGAGTCATTTTTCTAATGAGTTGCCCCTTGGGCGTGCTTCAATACAAATTACTTAAAAAAAAAAAAAAAAAACATAAGAAGAAAGCAACACCAGTGCGTTCTCATGCTCCAAGCAGCCCAGCTACTTCAGACATGGTTTGCCACTGTTGCAATAAAAAAACCTTTTACTTGATTATTGAATTTAGCAAGACAGATGATAGGTATCTTTTAACTAAAGGATAGGCTATTTTAACTGCAGATAATCTGAAGAAACGAGGCTTCAACTTGGCTAGTAGGTGCTATTTTTGTAAGCAGGAAGAGGAAACGGTGGATCACGTCCTCATCCACTGCCCAGTCTCTTGGAGTTGTTGGAACATGATTCTTGTTCTTTTTGGTGTTTCCTGGGTCATGTCGGGCTCCGTCAGGGATCTTTTGTTGGCTTGGGCAGGATGCAACCCCTCAGTAGAGATTAAGAGACATTGGCGTCTGGCTCCTATTTGTTTGTTATGTAGCATTTGGCTTGAACATAATAAGCGTGTCTTAAAAGAAGTGGAGCTTCCCATTCCCATCTTCAAAGACGCGTTTTTGCGTTTATTATTTTTTTGGGCGAAAGAGGCTTCCCCTGTGAATGCCTCTTCTTTTGTAGATTTTTTGGGGTCGTTAAGACCTTTGTAAAGCTTTTGGGGCTTTGCCCTTGTTGCCCTTTTTGGGCTCAGTTTTAATACATACATCTTTACTTATCAAAAAAAAAAAAACTAAAGGATGGGCTCAAACTGCATTTTCAAGCTCATATCTTAGAGTTTCATTCTCACAATATAAAACAAGCAGGCCCACAATGAGAGCATCCAATGCCACAATAATTCTTGTTCATATTTTATATTGGGGTAAATTATACTAACCTCCTTGAGATTTCTGACAATTACAGATAGTACCCCTCTAGTTTCTGAAATTACACTACACGCGTTATATTTTAATTATTGGTAATAGATCACCCCTCGCCGTTAACCACCGTTACCTACATTGATGGATTCTAATGATGTCATCATACTTCTTTTTTCAAATACCAATTTTAGCCTTCTAATTTATAAAAAACAAATTTGCCCCCACTAAACAATGTAAAATTACAATATTAGCCATTGAAGCATACACACTAAAAATACTCTCTTCTTCACCGTCAGAATCTCCATCTCTGCAGACTCTCAAGCTCTCAAATTTTTCTCTCTCTAAACTCCCTGGCAGTCCCTGCCATCTCCTTCATATATATATACACACACACACACACACATCATACATACATATACATAACTCGGCATATCTAGAGATATACATCACTCTTGGGCCAAAAAAAAGGTTATTGTAAATGCTGCCTGATAGAAAGGGCAGGGTTTGTAGATGGAGTAGTTATTCATTATTATGTTGGCATTCCAGACCCAATTGAATAGCAGTAGATGTTTTGGCCGCTTGTATACCGACTTTTCCTGTGATTTGAAGTTTATGGCCATAACCCCAAGCTCCCACAACCAGCTGGAACATGCCTCCCTCCACAGTGTGGAAGTCGTCCGGCTGCCTCCACCGCTGCAAATATCGTCGGATGCAAACACGAACATCTCAATCCTATGAATCTATTATTTGTTCTCGCTGACACTCACCACTTCTGGCTGCTACCACCGCTGCAAATATCTTCGGACACAACATGAACATCTCAATCCTATGAATGTATTATTTGTTCTCGCAGACACTGACCACTTCCTGTGATTCCAAAATCATCAAGCCCGTCGATAACACTCTGACGGAAGGACGATGCTCCCCCGTCAATCAATCCTTCGGTGTCGACGTACACAACCACGTGTGGTGAAATTTGTTCGGGATCTGTTAACAATCCCGTACCAATATGTCGGAAGATAGCCGAAGACAAGAGAACAGCAGTCTTCTCTCCATCTATTTACTTTTTTTCGGTAAGCATTTATCCATGAACTTGATTGCTTCGAACGATAAGAATTCAAATGTGCAAATCAAAACAAACTTAATATCGATTCTGATTTTCAGTTCACCAACGAACTGGCTCAAATTCTCTTTGATCAAACACAATTTGACTTTGTATTCTTTCGGAACAACAGTGGATTTTTGGTATTAATTATCATCTGTTTTGGATTTGAATCGAATGGCAGTGGATTTGGGTATTGAAGTTATTGGGAGTGTATTGTAGCTTTGTAATATTTTTTGAAGAGAGAATGACAGTAGAGGGAGAGAGAAAGGCAGAGAGAGTGAGAGAAACTGGAGGTGAATTTTGACCCAAGAAATAAATAATTAAACATGGGGTAGTTTGGTATTTTCACCATTTCTAACAGACAATTCTGACATGAGATGCAATGTAATTTCATAAACTAAAAAGGGTGTTGTCCGTAATTGTTAGAAACCTCATAAAAGGTCAGTGTAATTTATCCTAAATATTTTTTTGCTAAATAAAATATTTTTCAAGAAACCGCATGAGGACGATGAACCCATATACAGAAAGAGGAAGTGACTCACAATATTAGAGTTTCAAACCTCCCAAAAACTCTATAAAAGAATCCACATAAAGAGGGTACGAATCTAGTACCCAAAAGTACAGTGTTAAAAAAAAAAAGCTATCTTTAAATTTACAAGGGGACACATATTTCACATTTTCAAGACTATCTACCTAGTAAAACATATAAAGACACAATCAGACACCCGATACATGCAGACAAACAAATACAGGAAGAGATCATCGCGCAAAGATGCAAATATCTATGGAAAAGTAATTAACAAGTGTATATCAAGAAATAAACAGCCATTACTGAAATCATACCTCTCTCCATATGTCAAAATTTGTCTACCAATATCTTCAGATGCAACCATCTGCATGATACACCTCTACAGTGAGCACATTATATAGAATGCTTGATGCAGAACAAAGACAGCCCTGAATCAAAAAACAAAGTACAAAATACAGTTCACGAAATGCAGTGAAGAGGTTGCATACTCTGGATTCCAGGTTCATAAGAATGGCTGACTTTGTTGACTGTTTGGCACGATCTAGCTGAACCTGGTCAACTGCAGGGCCAGGAAAGGAGGGAGGGAGAAGACAGAATCAGGATTGGGATGAAGGAGAAGCACGAGTCAGTAGCAACTAAGACAGCAACACTACTAGATTTTTTTTTATAATTATTACTATTTTTTTATTGAATGATAAGTGAAGAATTTCTACAGAAAAGTACAAAAAGGATTAAGATTGAGGTTTCCCCAAAACCAAAATAGAGAAAAAACTAACAAAAAATTAAGGTTTGTTGTCAAACCTTCTCCAGGAGTCGCAGCTGCAATGAGTTCTTTAACTGCTATATCAATGGCTTTTGATACAAAATCAGAGCTCTGAATCCAAAATTGTGAGCATCCTTAGTTTTAAAAGGCCATAATTATACAGACATAATGAAAAAGTAAGATCCATAGAGTAGGCACGTATCTAGAAAAGTAATTGCATGCATGTAATATTATAATACCACCTCCCATGCCAAGTTAAATTCCAAGCTTCATGTAAATTAGATTTTCTTCATAATTCCCACCCCAACAAAAAACAAAAAAAAAAGAGAAATAGGGGATATTTATCTCCATAAAAGCTTGAGAAATCATCTGCATAATATCCACAAATATGTTATGATTTGTAGACCTAGACACGAGTGCCAATTCAGCAACTTTTAAAATTCAAGAGACGGGCACGGCTGTACATATGCATGATCTATATATATATATATATATATATATATATATATATATTGATGAGTCAATATTTATTAAAGAGTGCCTAAGGGAGGTGAACCAGAACAAAAGAAGAAGGCTCTAAGCTAGAGCTTACAAGTGTCCCAAAAATTTACAAAAGAATCTATACAACGCGGATACTCACTAAATGCCCAAAAGTATTAAGTTTTTTGAAAATACTTATAATTGAATTTATTTCATACATATTGATTTACATCAAATTTATGCAAATCATATGACGCTTAATCTTTATCAGACAACAGTAAATTTACGAAGTTCTCTCAATGTTGCCAGTGGATATACAAAATGTACAAAAATATGGATTATTTAGAAATTAATCAAACCTGAATGACACTTCTAAAAATTAGTGAAGTATAGGCAAACCATTTTGCAACTAAGATACAAGTATGGATGTCGTTTTGAACTGGATACCCTGTAAAATAAGTGAAGTTTATAAAAGAAGACCAACAATTCTCCACTCGACAAAGCAATGGAGACATTAGGGCTTTCCAGAATTATTTCCGGGTTATGTCTCACCCTCTCTCTCAGAAAAAGAAGAAGAAGAACACAGTGAATAACTTCTTCTTCTTTATGTTATTTATCAGCAAGCTGCTCCACTCCCTCTTCTTCTTCTTCTTCTTCTTCTTCTTCCCCTCTACAGAACCTGTCAGTTCAATCACCAAACAGAGGGTTTTATTTCCTTCTTCTTTTTGAAACAAAACAATATCCGTTGAAGCCTGGGTCTTAAGAGTTAAGACTCTTTTACCCTTCCTTTACATGGTTCTAACCCTTCTATAATGGGGTAATTTGGTCTTTTGGAATTAGTTAACTTATGAGATAAAACCCAGTGCTGTGAGCTGGAGTGTCCCCGCAATTAATAGGCAGGATAGATTGACACAGCCATATGTTTTCAAATGAGTGTCAACACAAGTGTCCGTGTCCATATGCCCCTAACTTATAGTGGGGCCTCCCCCAAAATCATAGCTAATATATACAATTCTATGTCCCCCCCCCCCCACCAACAGTTTAACACACATCAAAGAAAAATCTGCCAAAAAGCAAAGATATTTAGTCAACCCAACAAATATTTTGCTTCAGGCAGACAAACAATGGAACATATTGCTCGGCATGAATATTTGTACTTTTTTTCTTTTTCCGTTTAGTGTACAGGTCAAATGTTTTTATGGATCATCTAGAAATCCAATCCTAACACCAATCATAAGAAACACTACGAAGAGTGTATATGCATGTGCTTTTAGATTTCTTCGAATGCTTATAGATTAATCTTTTTCATTTTGGTTCATTGTCCCTCTGAAGTTCTAAACTATCCATGATGGAGACAAGCATGGGAAGGTCATTGCACTTTCCATAAATGTTATTCATAAGTGAGGCCCCCAAGAAGGATTATCAGAATGTGGCATTTAGAATTTATTTAAACATGTTGAAGCAACTTCCATAAGCAATAGTTCAGCAAGAATGTAAAATATTAGTGAAAATGAAGATATGCTACATCAGGAGTAACTTTCTGTAAATCAAAAATGTAAAGGCCATATCTATACATATAATAGGAAGTTCAAGGGGTGGCTTACAGTGGTAGCTTGAATTCCAAATATGCCAGTATTATTGTAAATGCTGTTGAATGCAGAAAATGATTGAATTTGTGGATACTCATTCAAGACACGAAGATCTGTTCATCATATCAGTGCAAGTATGTGAATAACAGATTCAGAAAACCAAGAAAAATTTTGGATTATGAAATCTAGTGGCACGCAAGTGTTATAACTGTAACAAGAATAAGAGGGCTGGAAATAGAAAATGAGAACATGTGACACGTGATAAGACAACAACTAATGATTATATAGGTATGTATCTGTGCACTATGTATGCAATACAAGTAATTAAGTTTCTGTACTATGACAAATGTGGGTATAAACATGCAGTTGTAAGTATCTCATACTTCGTTATAGAACCATCGGATACCAAGTATGTCTATGCAACTTACATAGCCGCGAGTACATCCCCTTTCCAGGACCCCCAGCCGAGAAAGATCCACCTCCTCCCATAAGCATCTGCAAAAAAATATTGATTTATTATTGCATCCTCAGTTGGCATAATGAAAAACAGCACGAGAGGGAAAACAAAGTTGCAAAAGAACCAAAAAGATATCCAATCCTATCAACTAATATATAGATGCATTCAAATCAGGAAAAAAGATTAGAAACAAACAGAACCACTACAGAAACCAACCATGGGAAAGAAATACCTGAAGAACAGTCAAAGTCATAGCTTCCTTCTCCTTGAGCCAGCCACCAGGAGCTTCAAAGGCAAGGGCAAAATGAGTGACCTGGCCACGCATAGCAATAAAGGAGAACTTCATCAGAAAGTTAATGTTAGGGCTTTCAGTCTATTTGAGTATTGGCTAATTTGTGTTTGACAAAACTATTGAGTTATATTTAATTCAAGTCATGGTTCTTAAGTCTTGTGATCATCATTGCAATTTAAGGAACACGAAGATTCTTCACATAATGGTAACAATAGTAGACAAGGTATAATTTCTTGAATTAAATAGACCATGAATTCACACACACACACACACACACACACACTTCATTCATTTAAAAGTGTTTTCAAATATGTTTAAAGGTTAATATTGATTTTACAGAAAAATCTGTCTTTTATAAACTTTTTACATTTATGATTGAAGTGCGAATGAGGTTATTGGTCCCCTCATTCGAACGAGCCTCTACTTCGTTCGAATAACCAGAACAGTGAGCCTAATGAATAAGTTCATGCAATCTTGTTGTCTTGGTCGTTCAAACGACCATCGAAAAATTGTGCGAACAATTTCTAGATTTTTGTAGGATTTCTAGTGTTTTTACCCTAGGACTATATAAAATCTTTTGCACAAAAATAATAGGATTTTTTCGCGGCTGCTATATTTTTACTCTTGTTTCAAAAGTCATTCAAGGTATATTCATGATCATTCACATCCATGGTCTATTGATTTAAGATCCCAACCATATATTCTTCTTCACCATTAAAGTACAAGCTTGTGGAGTTCAAGCATTGTGCAATCGGTAGAGTTTGAAGTTGCGTGGAGATTCGCAATTGAGATTGAAGTGTTCCGTTCGTGGATTCGAAGTGGAGATCTACTTGAACAGCACTTGTGGATTCGAGTTGGAGGAGATTTAGTGCAAGAACAAGGCTTGAGGAACTAAGTCGTTGTTTTTGTCGCGTCTGTAATCACCAAAGCTTTTATAGTGGATTCAGCATCAGGGTCAGCACCCTGGGGTTTTCCAAAGTAGATACAGTTGATCTGTGACAGTTTCCTCGTCAGCAAAAATTGGTGTGTTCGTTCTTATTTTTATTATTATTGCTTTATTACTTTAATTCATAATTCAAACTGATTTGTGGTTGCACTCATTGAAACCTAAACCTCACTTAATTGAAGTGAAAATCCTAATCGTTGTTGGGTAATTGATATTTGATTGAGGAAATTTTTAATTTATCATTTGACCTATTCACTCCCCCTCTAGGTCGAGACTTACTCATCTAGATACATATAGGGCCTCACAGTTAAAACTAACAAATCCTAGATTGGTGTATAATGTGCAGGAGACAAGGTTCTATGTGGAAAATTTAGATACAAACCCCTGAATCAGCTTGACAACGATAATCACCACCAACGTAGACAGATTTCGGCTGCTCAGTACGAGGCACGCTAGGTAGGTCAAACAAAAGTGGTTCTGCAATTTTTAACAGCTTCTCATGTTCAACACCAGAAGCTGCAAGGACCATCTGAGGAGCAGTATAATTTTCCTGAAATTCTCATATCAAACAACAGTTAAAGAACACAAATAACCCAGAAAAATAACCAAAAAATAATAACAAAGAAATTCATTTGAATAACAATTGAAATTATATTAAAATTAAAAAAACAAGGTGTAAAGTACAAATATAAAGTTCCTTTAAACTCACAGCAACAAATTCCTCCAAAATTGTACTATTCAATCTGTTTATTGCAGACTCGGGGGCCAAAAGAGGATTTGCCAATGCTCCGGAGTAACCAGCAGAGTGAAGTGCCTCCAGAAGCAAGGCTTGAGGATTGTTGGAAGCTTCTCCAATCTCTGCTTTCACCTTCTGAAGCTGTAGAAGGTGAAGTGTCTCGTCAGTACAAACATAACACCTAAAATGGAATGAAAAATGGTAGCAGGCATGACAAGATGAAATTAACCTGCTCATTGACCTCCCAATCCAGGAATGCAGGGTTTCTCACACAGTCAATAAGCAGCTCTACCATTTCAGGAACATAAGTCTTCAAAGCATCATAGGTGTACCCCATCTGCTCCCGGGAAGCTGAGGCTGTCACATTGCCACCAATTGCCTCCACTTCCCGCACAATGCGCAGGTGGCTCCGATTAGTTGTACTCTTAAAGGCCATACGTTCCAGAAGGTGTGTGGTCCCAAATGAGACTGGTGTCTCATAGATGGAGCCACAATCAACATATAACCCAATTGAGGCTGCTGGATTCTGCCCAACCAAATCATAACTTTGTTACGACTGAAACTTATCTACTTCTAGTGGAAGAAACAATGAGAATAATGTAAGGCCCATACATACCACAGATGTTTCTGAGGCTATTTTGACACCATTTGGGAGAGTTGTTATCTTGGTCTTACCCGGTTCAACATAATCAGGAAGTGGTGGAGGAAGTGTAACACCTTTAAGTGGGAAGTCTAGAGGAGAGAGCGAACTTGAACGTTCCCCAGTAAGCCAGCTAAAGAAACCCCCTGAAGAGGATGACGTGGCAACAGCGCTTGAACTTGCAAACCTTGTTAGCACTCTATTGCCAGCACAACCCTATTCTCATATTTTGAAAACAAAGCATAACACATTTCCCCTCTATCAGGTTATTTAAAGATAATACATAAACAAAATTTAATACAAAAAGGATCTTTTTTTTTTATCAGTAATACAAAGGATCTATTACAAAGTTACAATAAATGAAAAAAAGCTAGTGTCATCAAATCATTAAGCAACAATTCAATGGCAATGGTTATCTTGTCCTTCAAAAAAAAACCCCTTTTAAAAACTGTTATATTCACACCATTCTCAAACAAAAAAAAAAAAACTGCAATTTTCCAGTAATACAAAAAAAAATTTAAAAGAAGAAAAAAAAAAAAAAAAAACTGGATCATGTATCAATTTAAAAGACACCCGAAAAAACGTTCGCTCCTAGAGTTCAATTTTTACTCCATATTCTTAAATGGTTTTGGAAAAAAAAAATCTAGATCCTCTTTCTTAAATGGTTTGTAGTTATTAAAAACGAAAAACCTCACTCAGGCAAATATTTGTATCAGTGGCATCTATAGTTTTCTCAGGCGTGGAGAAGAATAAGGTAAAACAATAGGATTCGTTTCATCTCAACCCATTTCTCAGCAACCACAAATATCCGCAGTGAATGAAACAGCACTCACTAAAACATGCATATAAGTTTCCACTGAATTTCGATCAAATTGAAGTATTACATTTTCCCAACAATTTCTTAACAACCAAACTGAGCCGGGTTCGTGATATAAAGGTCATCAGAACAATCATATATATTCCCATCGAACTGCAATAAAACTTTAAATGTTTTTTCCCAAAGAATTTCTTCGCAACCTAACGAACCCTTATTGCATAATACACAGTTATCAGATTAAGCACATACATTGCCGCTGAACTTCAATCAGGTCCACCAAATAAACATATAGGAAATCAATACGTGTGAACGATCAACAATCGTACGACTACGGAATCAAATTGTTTTGTAACAAGTAAACCCCCCTAATCCTACATAAATATACAGATATGCGCGAATATGCACATATATTTCAAACTAGGGTTGCTGGGGCTAATATTTTTACTGACCTTGAGAGCCCTAAGTCGTGAAGCTGTGGTCCTGTACATGATGACGATCAATCAGTGTTGAGAACCCTAGAAAGAAAGTGTTTGTTTTTGTTGTCTCTCTCTCTCTAGACGGAGGTTGTGGGAGACGGACGATTAGCTGCAGGTGGAGACTCAGACACGTGTGAGAGTTGTCAAGGCACGTGAGATATTTCATCAAGCTTGCTTTTCGGCAGTAGGAGGAATCTGAGCCGTCCATGAGATGAGATCACACCCCATCGCATCCCAGCCATCTGATCGATGAGTAAGATGTCTTGACCGGTTTTTCTTTTTTATATACGAGTATATATTAATAATTTTGAAATAGAAATGACACGTAGTATTTTGAATAAATTTTAATGAAATATTAATACTATATAATATCAAATAAGAATAAAAAATAAAAAAGTTAAAATAATTATTCCTAAGTTCCTGAAGTGCAACTTCGACGGTCACAACTCGAGCTCGACCCAAATTTTTTAAGACTTAGAACCTCATTTTTTTTATAATTTAGGTTGAATTTAGGTAAAAGAAATTCAAACCTAATGTAAATTAGCATTCAGATTTTGAAAACCCCAGTGGAGTTCAAACCTAAACCCGAATTTAATATTTATATATTATATTATTTATAATTTAGTTATGTTCTATGAGATTAATAAGAGTTCCTTATAATAATTATTATTTACATTTTTATAATTTTAAAAAAGTTATTGACATTTAACGTTTTTCTAAATTAAATTATTTTAATAGTTTTTGGTTTCTTTTAGAATGATAAAATGAGAGAAATTATTAGAACATTTAGTGCATAACTAAAAGAGGAAAATAATAATAATTTATTAAAGAAATCATGACTAAAATTTAAAAATTAAAATTAATAATTAGACTGAGGTTGAACCAGATACATATAAATTTTAATTTGGGTTAGATTCGGATCGGATTTGGATTGACATTTTTAAAGCTTGGGTTGGGTTTGAACATAACCTAACCCAAGTATGGCTCACTAAAGTTGCACCCCTATATATTGCTTCTAATAAATATGACAAATTTTTTTGGAGTAATGAATCATGACCCTTGTGCTAGTCGTGGACTTACATCAGGTGGCACTCATCATCGTGAATCCCACTAGTGAGTCCCACGCCATATAAGTGCATGAGTAAAAAGGAGATAAACATTTAAATATGACTCTTGATACATTATTCTAGCGATTGATTACTGGTAAGTTGAAGCATAAAACCAATAAAGTAATTACTTCAGGTCTCATTTAAAGAAAATACTTCAAATTTTACGTATTTATATTATTATCAAATTAAAAGTATAATATTAATAAAAGTATAACTCTATAAAAGACCCCAAATTTTATGTATTTATAATATAATCAACTTAGAAGTCTAAGATTAATAAAAATCTAACTCTACAAAAGAATCCCATAAAGACTCCTTGAAAAAAAACTTAATTCTATTAATAGAATTTTATTTGTATTTTATTCTAATATTTGATTTCTATCCAAGTTAAAATAGAGTAACGAGCGGTAATAAAACAAAAAAAAAAATAATAATATATTTTGAATAAATTGTATAGACATTTTTTAAAGTTTATGATAATTATATTTTTTGTGATAAGTTATAATTATCTTATCCGGTAAAATTTCTCATTTAAAATGACGAAATTATATTTTCATGTTTCTTTTTGTACATTTTTTCAATTTTAAACATTTTTATTTTTTTCATCTTCAAATAAATATATGTAATGGTATTTTTGTTGTTTTGAAAAAAAAAAATTGATTGAAAAAAAATAATTATAGTTTGTTAACAAAAATGAAAGATATGAATGTAATTTTAAAAATCTAAAAAAAATTCAGTATAATTTATCCATATATTTTTTTTTTAAATAAATCCAACTATGACAATGTTTCTAAACAATTTTAGACTTTTTTTTTTTTGGAGAGAGAGAGAGAGCTATAAAAAACAGAAGACTATTATTTTCTCAAAAAAATGATATGTTTTTTTAAGAGCCATTTTGTCAAATCAAATCAAGCTGTGTTCTGCACAATTTTGCCCCAAATTGTAACTGTGGGAACTCTCTGGAGTGTGGACAGACCCAAAAGTTTCCAACTGTAGCAGAGGTAAGATTGAACCATAATTAAAGCACATTAAAGAGCAAATTAATTAGACCCTTAAACATCCACTCCCGCGGACCATCCTTCCCCGAACCTTCCTCGTGTCCTAATGCTTTCATTCCACGAATTTCACGCAATGAATGTTGTTGATGGTTTTGAATTCCGTGGGATAGAGCCTTTTGTTTTATCATTAATGTAATGAGAAAGAAAAAGTAAAATATTCCTTTCGAATATTATTAATGCCAAGGAGAATTGTTTAGTGTTGACACCATTTGATCTTAGTTATATATGTATTTTATCCGTATCGCATGATTATGATGGGTGAAATACAAATATATATATATATATTTTATGCATATCACGTGATTATAAGAGTAATATTTTCAAGAGCTCGTTTATACGTACAAACAAATTTTTTATCTCTTTGATTTTTTAATGATTGTATTTTATTCAAAGATTAAAGTATTTATAATAAATAAAAACACAATTTCTATAATATTTAATGAATAAGAGATTTTGTCACATATGCAAACAAACTTTTAGCAATATTATCTTTTTTATAATAGCATTTTCTTTTGAAAGTTAAAAGCAAGTAATAATCTAAAAAACATTATATGTTTATAATCGAAAAAAAGGGTAGGGTTAAAGTCCCAACATGGTAAAGGTACGGGGTTAACATGATTATTGACACCATTAATTTTAATAATTAATTAATTTTTATTAAAATTTTAAAAATAATAATAAAATTACATGTTCAAGCTTATATGAAAATATTTTAATTATTAGACGATTTATAATTTAGCTTTCATTCTATCACAAACAATTATCCCTACTTCCTAAATCTTTTAATAATAAAAACAACTTTTTTCACATAAATTCGAATTTATAATATGATTGAGAAAAAAAAAAAGCAATTTCATAAGAAACGTGGATCAATTATTTTTGTGTCATGTGTTAATAAATATTCATATATTCACATAAAATAAGATTATATTCTCATAAAAATGAGACTTGTTAATGAGTTCTATGACAATAAATCTTATTTTTCACAAAAAAAATAAAAAATAAACATAAAATAAGGGACACAAATACGAAGATTAAAATGTTTTCAAAGACATGAAATGGATGCATAGATTTGAGTATCAAAACATTTCGAAAGTGTATAGATATCACATGGTTAAATATTACTTCGTTCGTCTCAAAATGAAAATTTTATTTGCGAATTCTAACTTTTTAAGAAGTATTATTTTAAAATTATTTAAATTTCTCATATTATTTTCATTTAATTGTAAATTATGTTCACATTAGATGTAATAAAAAGTAGTTTTAAATTCATATGTTAAAAGTATGTTAACTTTCTAAATGAAACACTTAAAAATAATTTAAAATAGAATAAAGGACTGTTAAAAGACAGATAGAGTATTGTTTAAATAACTGCCTAAAGGGAATTATTGACAGCAAAATCAGCTATTACACCTTAACTTTTTCATGTTAAAAAAACACAAAAAAAACTTTATCGTGTTAAAAGAATCTAGAAGAAGGAAATTTCCAAAACATTACCTCTCATTGTTTCCTCAGCGCCGCAATTCTTCTCAACTTTCCGAACTATTCTGACCAGAAACTTCCCCAGCCTACAATCCCGGAAAAACGGTACAGAAAAACCAAGAAAGTTCACGCCACCTGTTTCTGTACATCCAAGTATCCAAACATGTATACAAACCCAACAAGTTTGAGAAAACTTGGGCAAGGGTCATCGTTTTTACTTCGGCGGTCGTTCCTTCTGCCTTTAGTCAACACTCATAAATAAATATATATATATATATATGCATGCGCCCATATATAATGGCTATATGTATTAGTCTATCACTGAAAACAACTCGTGTTGTGTTGTTGAATGGATTCGGTATATAATTCATGTTCAGTCTCTGCTCTGAATTTACGTGGCTTTGATCGTTCTAATTCGAAATCAATTACTTCGTGTCCGAGGAACGGTTTTGTGAGGTTGTCTTCGCGAAGTGTGATGGAAACTTCCGGCAATTCTCAGCGGAAGATCGTTACCGGCGACGCTGGCTACGTTCTCGAAGACGTTCCTCATTTGTCTGATGACATTCCTGATCTTCCTGTATGCTCTCTCTCTCTCTCTCTCTCTCTTTATATATATATATATATATATATGCATTTGTAATTACTTGTGTTTGAATGAGTTTATTCTTTGTTGTGAATTTTTCAGTATGCTTTTGACCGATGAATGCTAGAATTTTTACGCTGCCAAGAAAATCGGAATCCATTTTTATTTAAATATTTTGAATTTACTTTATTTTGTCCAGTTTTTGTTTTTGATTGATACATGAGTCAATTTTCTTGCTTTTATATGTAAAAAAAAAAAAAAGAAGAAGAAAAAGAATCCGAGTTTTCTTTCGTGTTCACGCTTCATATGTTGTCCTTTTCAACAGTAAAGAAAATGGAAAAACTTACCTTAAAATTTTTTTTTTGAACTTTTCTAATATGCTTAGGTATAAAGCTGCAGTGATTACATTTACATTGATAAACACAAAATTGTTTTGAAGGTTCTGTTGCTGTACTTGATCTGCTTGGGATAAACTGATTAAATTTGTTTTTCTACAAAATATGAGGCTGCATTGGTGCCTTCCTGACAGAAGGGGCAACAAAATTTCACCCTCCTCTTGGTTGCTGAGCAAGATGAGGAATGGGGTATTCCAGAACAGGAATGGCACAGCTCACCTGAGCCAAATTATTTTAATAGACTCGGTTTGTTTAAGTCGTGTCTTCTGGGATCTTTTGTATTGAAGAATCTGACATTCACAATTTCTTTCCCATTTTTAATTCCCTTTTACCAACTTTTTTTCAGAAACCAGGTGGAGCATTAAGGTCAATTGTTGCTTGTTTAGTGATTGGATGGTACTTGGTAGTGTGCTAGAATTGAGCCGTGATTTAATGTGTTTCTTTGTTAGTGCTATCTTATGGAAAAATGATTTGCTTTGAAGACCATATCTCTAATTTATTTATTTTTCTTTCGTGGCAGACCTATCCCAACCCATTGCAAGACAATCCTGCATACTCAGTTGTTAAGTAAGTTGATTTGGGTTTTCTTACACTTCCAGCTGATCTTTTGTATCTGTTTGTTTAACAGCTGTTCCATATGCTTTCAAGTAAGTTTGGTTAGTGTTGATGATTCATTGGAGCAAATTTCTTTCTTTCCAGGCAGTATTTTGTCAATGCTGATGACACTGTTGCTCAAAAGGTCAGCCTATTTATTTGTATTTTTGTAATTTTTTTTTCTCTTTTGTCAGATTATTTCCTAATGCTCACAAAAATGAAATCTTATTGTAATTAATTTCACTCCAGTTTTAGTAGTATATTATTTGAGAGAAAATGTGTGTTGAGATTTGAGAGGGTCTGCCTGGAGCCCTTGACATTTGTGCTTCTGTCAGTTGAGTTTGGAGAAGCAGCACCAAAAGATTAGTCCTAGTGAGAAAATCAACAAAAAGAATTTGGTGCCTGCATTTCCAAGACCAGGCTTGTTTTCCCTCCATTTCCTACGAACAGAAAGGAGATTGTTAAATATACATTCTGGACAATCACGGTTTTATTTGAGTTGGAACTTGGAGGTAGTAGGATGTATGGGCAATTATAGATATGATGAATGACCTTAATTCATATTTTACTGTCTTTAATATCCTTGCTCTTTATTTTGTAGATTGTTGTTCACGAGAGTAGTCCACGAGGGACACATTTTCGACGTGCTGGACCCCGTCAAAGGGTATGGTTCTTATGTGCCTTGTGCATGAGATCTGGACGGATGAGACACTGTGCTTGAGATTGACACATGCTCTTTGATGTTTTTTCAGGTTTATTTCAAGTCAGATGAATGTATGGGGTAAAGAACGTCATGGGAATAGATGTAAGTGACTACTTCATCACAAGCTCCAATTCAATGACTTTCATGCAAGTTATTTTGGATTAGAAATATCAACTTGGACTCTGCTTGGTTTAAAGTTGAGTGAAAGGGTGTACAGTGGAAATTTGGAAGTATCTTTTATGCTTTTGGGAGTAAAAAGCAAAACAGTTTTGCTCCCTAAAGGAAGAAAAGTATTTCAGAAGTGACCACAAAGACTTAGTTTTGTTTTTTGCCCTGGCAGTAGATATATTTCCTAGCAAGAACGTGCAAAAATGAATTTGTTGCATAGCATTAATAAAACCCAGGCTCTTAAGAGAGTCGCTCATACTAACATCATCTGCCAACAAGCTCTAGCTTGGTTGGTACCTCCTCCACCTCCCCTCCCCATAGGAGAGGTTGAGGGTTCAAGTCCCCTTGAAAGGAAAAAGTGTGCGTGTGTGACTTACCTATCAAAAAAAAACCCATCATCTGACTTGCACAGGAGTCTTTGTTACTAGTTTTTTTATTCTTTTTCTTGTGGTTAATTTTCTTTGTTACTCGTTATTAGTTGCTATTTTTATCTTGAACTGACAATTTCTCTAGACAACAATGTGGAAGGAATTTACAAGGTGAATTTTGAGAAGAAAACAATTAGACGGCTTCCTTCGCGTCTGGAGAACATGCCTATATGAACTTTTTCATTATCAACTGCAAGTTGTTTACTTTTAGTTTGATTTTTTAATAGCAACTATATTTTGGAATTAAGGATGGGTTCATGCATATAGTCTATCTGTTTTAACTTTGAAGAGATAAACCAGTGAGTTTCTATTCCATAACATCACCAACTAATGAAATTGCTGCATATTTAGGGAGGATACAGGGGTTTCTATTCTCGAAATACAATCCCTTTGACACCCAAGGTTGTGAATGATATCCATAAACGTGGTGGAACCATTCTCGGGACATCACGAGGTGGGCATAATACCACGAAGATAGTTGACAGCATTCAGGACCGGGGTATTAATCAGGTATGGAAGATATGAGGATAATTTCTCAGCATTCAAGATTCCTTTCTGCATTAATTTTGAATTTATTCATTTTTTTATAATTTTAGGTTTACGTAATTGGAGGGGATGGCACTCAAAAGGGGGCATCTGTTATTTACGAGGTATATTTAGTTAAACCAAAAATATCTTCAGCTTTAGGTTGAGTTTTGCTGCATACAAATCAATAAATTCCTTAAGTTTTCCATTCTTTGGAATCTTAGTTCTAATGTTACCTTAGTTGAAAACCGTAGAACTGATTGCCATTCATGCAAGTTACTTTTACAACATTCTTATTTTTAATCATGTTCATGTAGGAAATTAGAAGGCGCGGCTTGAAAGTTTCTGTTGCTGGAATTCCCAAAACTATTGATAATGACATTCCGGTACTTCTCATGGCATGCACAAAGACTACATTGTTGTTGAGTTTGATATTTTCCTGATTATTGCAAAAATTTAAATTTATTTGTACTTGTTTGCTCAAATTCCATCACTTGTTTCTACAGGTTATTGACAAGTCCTTTGGTTTTGATACTGCTGTTGAGGAGGCTCAACGTGGAATTAATGCAGCGCATGTTGAAGCTGAAAGTTTCGAGAATGGAATCGGCCTTGTGAAGTTAATGGGTCGCAACAGCGGTGAGCTTCCCATCAATATGTGCTATTATCATTTGTAAATCTACTTGACCAGCTACTTCATGTAGTCTTCTGTCTGTAGTGACCTGCAAGTGAAAATTTTATTTTAATTGTGATAGAATTAATAGAGAAGCATAGTGTAGCTAAATGAATTGTCAAAAGTTGCTTCTACATAGCTTAAGTGGCTGTGGCATTGAAGCACCATGGCTATATAGAGGTCCTGGTCTGAGATATTACGCCAATTCTTTCCACGTTATTTTCTTGATTGTTACATTTTCCTTTTTATTGGTGGACTCAGGGTTGGATTTCCTTGCTGAGGGAATCACTCATTGTGGTTCTAATTATAATTTCTTTTCAATTAACCATGCTTTCTGCAATTTAAATTGGACCTAATCTTGCAGGGTTTATCGCTATGTATGCTACTCTTGCCAGCCGAGATGTAGACTGTTGCTTAATTCCAGAGTCGCCCTTTTATCTTGAAGGAGCAGGTGGACTATTTGAATTTATAGGGAAACGGCTGAAAGAAAATGGGCACATGGTTATTGTCACAGCTGAAGGTGCAGGGCAGGAGCTTCTCTCTGAGAGTTTGCATTCTATTGACCAGCAGGATGCTTCAGGAAACAAGCTTCTCCAAGATGTCGGGCTGTGGTTATCTCAGAGGATCAGGGTATGGATTCTGATCTACATTTATTTTTGGGGTTCGTGTTCAACACACAAATTCATGTGTATGCATCCACATATGCAGTGGTTTGGATGTGCGCTTTGAACTGAGTTTCTTAACTCACCTCTGTGTTATTGGTAAAATGGATGCGTGTGTTACCGTGTGCGTGCTTGTTTTCAAACTACATATATTATGTTTTTGACCATGTTGAATAATCACGCATGAAACAAACAAATTTGTAATGATTATGTTTTCTATATTATCACTTCTGGTTTTGATTTCCATGTACTCATATAATGAGACACGCCCAACTTAAAGGCATCTAATTTGAATCGAGGGAGCAGTAAGGTAGTTCATGTAATATAACATGCTTATATATGGGGCATCATATAGTGGAAACAAGGGATGGTAAGAAAAGGACATATCATGGAGTTGTTTTATTTTTATTGATGAATGGAAGAACTTGATACCTAGATTCTTGCTGTTTTAATACCTCGAAGGATCTCGTCACATTACATTCCCAAACCTTACAACTCACCGGACACTTGAATTCCTGCCAATTACTCCAATCACTTGTATTGGTAAATAGTCGTGGGTTTTTATTTTACAGGATCATTTCTCAAGACAAAAGAAGATGACTATCAATCTCAAATATATAGGTTGGTAATATACAATCTGATACATGGCTACTAGGAAATTGGTGAATGGGTGATCTAACCGTGTCTTGTTCATTGCTGTCTGGCAGATCCTACATACATGATCCGAGCTATTCCAAGCATAGCATCTGACAATGTATACTGCACACTTCTTGCTCAAAGTGCTGTTCACGGTGCAATGGCAGGGTACACAGGGTTTACAGTTGGACCTGTCAATGGCAGACATGCTTACATACCTTTCTATGTAAGTCATCCCATTGCATAAAACTAATCTCTAATTTTGCAGAATAATTGGGATTTTGATTTCCAGTTTTGATGATATTTGAAAATCTTTTGACATACAATCAATTCCTAGATTGTTTTGTGACCACCATGTCATCTGGGGGAGGGGGGGGGGGGGTGGGTTCCTCATTTATATTTAGAAAATTATTTAGCACTGGTTGTGAGGTGTTATTTATTTTTCTTCGGTCATTACATTGAAACTGTTGTCACATTGGAGCATCTTTCTTAATCTTACTTGCTCATGGGCTTCCATCTACCACTCTCTCTTTCACGTTTTCTGCAACTGTGTCATAAAATGATTCTGTTGAAAAAGGTTCATGGTAGTTGGGCTTGTGACATTTTATTAGCATTTTAATGGAAGAAATCATGAATAATTTTGAAACACATCCCCCCAAAAAGGAAGCCGTCTCCCCCACCCCCATACCCAAAAGGATATATAAACTTTGTGCACATTAATTATGCAAGAAAACTAGAAAATTTCTGTTTTCATGTAATTAACACTAGGGAGTTATTTGCTAACACTGGGCTGCTTGTTGGATGGTGCGTGTACAGCGAATTATTGAGAGACAGAACAAGGTGGTGATAACGGACAGGATGTGGGCTCGGCTTCTCTCTTCAACAAATCAACCAAGCTTTTTGAGCTCGAAAGACATCATTGAAGCCAACAAAGAGGAAGAACCGCCAACTCAGTTGTTAGAGGATAACTGTAGTTCAGATGACAAGTTGGATACCAAAAGGATCATGTGCTGAGCCTGTGCATTGTAATGCTCAGTGGATATATGGCTGTTATTTGTTTGGCCCGCAATATAAGTAGCTAGCTGAAATAAATTCCTTCCATGTCCGTCGATCTTCTTGTTTTCTTATATGTAAGTAATATTAGGCTGTTATTAGTTTATTAAAAAGGGAAAAGAAAAAGAAAAAGAAGAGGCTGTTGTTAGATCCTTTTAAGTTCATGCAGAAAGTCAGCACAACCTCTCTATGTTGGAATCTTTGTATGCTGGAACATGTTGTACGGATATAATGGATCAATTAATATGCAAGGGTTTCATGTATGGGATGAAAAGTATTATTTTAAAATATTAGAGCTAAATATTATTTTTATTTTACTTAAAATTAAATAGTCATAGTGGTGGACGTATCAGTTGAAGGTTGTGTCCTTTGCTTGGGTAGGAGATGAAAAGTTACCTTCTTTACAAGTGTATGGGATGGGGATTTCCTAGTTTACTGTTTACATGGATAGTTTACCGGCCCAGCCCGTTTTCCATATCCCACCGGGAGCCCATCAATTTTACGAGTCAAGCTTCAAGTTGAGGCTCCTTGCAGTGCATGTCCAACAAGCTTCATCTATCATTTCAAAGCCCATTCCGATATCCATTAAACTTCTTTGAAGGTGGAACATAGTCTGAGAAGGACGGCTCAGACAATTTGAAGTTTTAAGGCACAACTCTTATCAAGTTGACAGTTGAGCAATTGAAAATTTGAAATATAACTCTAGGAATGAAATTTACAAAAATAATTTATATTTTTAACGGAGTTTTTAGTTTTTAAAAAGTACTTTCTAATAAAAGTTTGTAATATTTTATGGTCCAATTGTGATTGGTCTAACTTAAATTTTTCAATGAGATTAGAATTTTATAAATCTTAAACTTGTAGCTTGAATTATACTATAAACGCATAAAATTTTAAAAAAATTTCTTTTTTTTTTTTAATGTAGAATCTAAAACGGTTGTTTTATTTGTTTGATAGTAGAGTCAATCTAGACTCTGAGAAAGAGTTATAAAATAAGACAATTGATCATAAGATCGTATTGTTCAAATTTCTCTTTCCCTTTTTATTATTGAAAAAAATTAATCTCTACTATTTTTTTTTTGTTAATTCAGATCGATCCTATCAACTGCAACTTTCGATAACATGGCTAGATTACAAATTGAAATTCTTTTCACGTTTATTTTGCACAAACTTGCGCTTGTGAGAAAGGTGACTCTAAAAAGAGTCGTTCTTTGTAGAATTTGAATAAAGATTTCGTTCTTTTTAAATACTCATTACTTGATTTACTATCACTTGAGTTATTTCTTGAGATTAAAATTTCTCTAATCAAAATAATTGTTCAAAAATAATACTAATATCGCTAGTATTGGAAAAATTAATCATATAAAAAACAAACATTAAGTTTTGCTGGAGTGAATTAACAAAGTGTCAAGATAAATAAGTGGGGGTACTAGAGGATATTAAGGAGTTATGGCCTCTTAAATTTTTGATAATTGTCCTTTTAGAAGATGTTCTTAAATTTTAGTTTTTTTCTTACTCTATCTTCTAAATCTGCAACTTAAGGATATAATAGTAATTGTGAAAATATTAATTTTCAATATAAAAAACTTGTATTCTTACTTAATAAAAATATCATTTCCATCATGTTTTGGAAGTTTGCAAATAAGTTTTTGAGAAAAATACTAAAAAATTCTTTACTAATTTTTTTATTCTAAAAAGTCTATGACATATTTTTCTATCTAAAAGATCAAAAAAAAAAAAATTAAATTTTAACACAAAAAAGTTATATTGTTAACTTACATCTTAATATCGTTAAAAAATATTATTGATTGGACCAAAATAACCTTCAAGATACATTTAAAAAATAATAAATAATAGATATAACAAATTATTCAATCCAAAAAAAACATAACATTTTTTTATTTATCTAAAATACCTAAAAAATACTTTATAAAATGTTATGGTTTTTTGGGATTGAAAAATTTATTTTATATATATTTTAGTATTTTTTTTAAAATGTATCTTGAAGGCTATTTTAGTATAATCAGTAATATTTTTTAACGGTATTAAAATGAAAGTTAACAATTGAAACTTTTTGTATTAAAAATTTATTTTTTAGACTTTTTAGATAGAAAAAATGTATCATGAATTTTTTGGATTGAAAAAATTTATTTTAGGAACTTCTTAATATTTTTTTCTAAATTTTTCACTTAAGAGAAAGACTATAATTTAAAAAAATTTAGGAATACCTTTCTTATAATATCTGATAATTACAAATATTTTTCATATAATTTCTCATATTATACTGATTTTTTTGTTAGAATTATAAAAAAATAAGTGTTAACAAAAAATATGAATTTATTATTTTACATATATGAATAATAATTTTGACATTTTTTGTGATATTGATAATTATAATAATTTTTGAGAAGATAAAGAAAATTAGGTTAATATATAAAAATATTTTAATCAATGAAACTTTTGGTGATGAATTTTGTAAATAGGTGAAATAAAAGATGAGAATGTAATTTCAGAAAATAAAAAATAGTCAGTCTAATTATATCAAAATTTTAGGAAGAAGGTTGCCGACTGGCAATTAATATGAACACGAGGGGGCTTTTTGTAATTTACCCCGATAAATATTCCATTGCTTGTATGATTCGAAGGCGTGAAGAGCTCTCTCTCAAATTCTCTAGGCCAGTAGATCAGAGATGGGGATCAGATTCGTATTGATGGTGAACAAGCAAGGGCAAACCCGGCTCGCTCAATACTACGAATACCTCACACTCGAAGAAAGACGAGCTCTTGAAGGCGAAATCGTTCGCAAATGCCTCGCCCGTACCGAGCAGCAGGTTTTCTCTGTTATTATTTGTGTGTGTGTATATATATATATATACACACATATACATATACACTCTTGTGATTCTACTTTCATTAATTTCAGGGTATATCGAATCTCATGATCAGTGGATCAATTAGCCCTAAATCACGATTTACCGAATCTTAAGAACTTGCTAATTGTTCATTTGAAAAACTGTTTCAAAGATCTTTGCCCTTAATTTGATCTGATGGAATTTGTTTCAAATGACATGGCTAACACGAATTGACTTTTTTATTTAATCTGATATGTGCCTCAGATTACGGCACGTTTAATTAGTTCAAATGGGACTGGAATCTTTTCTTTTTTTTTTTTTTTTCTCTCCCATAACTCGAGAAGTTATTTGGGTTAAAAAAAAAAGCTATAAACTTTACAAAGTGGTCGTAAATAGGGACAAAAGAAGACCACAAAACTCATTGGGTAATAATCAACTCAAGACTCTGAAGAAGTCTAAGAAAAAGGGAAAATGTGGGAATACTAAAAAGAGACCAAATTGGTTAGTCTCGATTATATGGTGTGGATTGAAGTCTCGGCATCCTTTAAAGTTTTAAAATTTCTCTCTTTCTATGTGCACCATAATAAAATAAATAGAGAAACCTGTCATTGTAGTTGAACTTTGAAATTAACAAGTTAGCGTGCCACTTACCCAATTTTTTTTTTTCTATAACTTACCCGAAAAAACAAGTTAGCATGCCAATTTTCAATAGAGCACCTGTATTAGCTGGTATGTCCCGCTGTTTGAGATGAAATTAATAAAATGAGGACAACTTCAAAGTCATGAGCCGACAATGGATCAGAATACGGTGGATAATTTTTATCTGCAAAATTATGCAAGGTGCATGTACTAGCATGGCTCAATTCCTTAAAATCAGGTGGTCAGGTATAAGAGTCTTATCAAGAGCTGTCATCCTTATAAAACTCCTTAGACAAGGTTGGCAGCTTTTGGTGATTTGAAATTTGGTCTAGACTATATGCAGGTGGCGGCATTGGTTTCCTAAGCCACCTAGCTACCTGGGTGATGTCTCCACTACTTCATTTTCTACACAAATATTTTTTGGTTCTTCTTGTTTAGCTATTGCTTCGCCTTGATTTTAAACATTGAATTTTGTTCTGGCAGAAATATTAAATATGTAATTTATCTTACTTTAAATTGTCAGAGTTAGAAATTTTTTCCCCTTTGATAGCTAAGCCACTCATACCATGTCACAATTGAGATTCGAGACTTGAATCATCCGCCTCCTCTTTGGGAGATGGAGGAGATACCCCTCATGCTAACTCTTGGTGGTTATCAGAATTAGTTTTTCCTTAACTACTTTCTAGTTTTATTTGAGTCTTCTGATTATTTTGTTATCATCTCTATTTAATTTGACAGCAGATATTCATATTATGTTGATGTTTTCTTTATGTGAAACAGTCTTTTTTTTTTTATGACAGTGTTCATTTGTCGAGCATCGAAACTACAAAATTGTGTACAGGCGTTATGCATCATTGTTTTTCTTAGTTGGAGTTGACAATGACGAAGTAAGTGTTATGCTCCCTATTTCATATCATGCTGGTGCTGTTTGCAAAAGATCTAACATGACAGATATCACATAGAGCTTGAAAATGCTTATTTTTCCGAGGATGTATATGTTGTGTGCAATATATGGCAGTAAAATTCTCTATTCCAAAAGGGATTGTGAACTTGACATGCCTCTAAAGTGGGTAATGTAGGACAAATGTGGGGTTAATACCCACCTACAAGTTATACTCCAAAATTTATGTGGGCAGCAAAGAAGAAAGGATTTTCAAGGCTATTTTTGGTTGATTTTTGTGGCCAAAAGGTTGTGGGAATATTGAATTTTAGGGCTTGCAAAATGTGTAGAAAAAGGGGGTTAGAGTTTGAGGCTTTATATAAGTATGCAATCGAGAAGTTCAGTAGCTGTTTAGGGTGTTGTGTCTTGTGAACAATACCCATGAACAGTAACTTTGCTATTTTGAACTTGTTTTAGTTGCTAGCTTCAGTACTTGATAAAGGGAAGGAATGGGCTTATCAAAGTAAGATTTTTAGAGTTGATAATGGTGGTTAATAAATAATAAAGCCTTGCTGGGGGTATAAAGGTGTTGAAAATTAGGGGAAAAAGGGAAAGAGAAGAAATTAGGCATCAGACCTAGGGGTTTATTTTATTTTATTGGACAAGTACCTAGGGCTTGAATTGCGTCACACAATTTAAAAAAATGTGAAGTGGTCACAAAAGTTCTCTAAAACATATTCTCTATTGATTTAAGAGCATTACATGGCTATATATAGACTTTTAAGTATCCAAACTTTATTAGGACTTATACTCGATGTTTAAAAATTTAGAGATTTGATTAGTAAAACCTATATAGACCTACTTAAAAACATATGTAAAGACTCAAATCATAATTTAACCCAGATTATCCATGGACCCTGCTACAGTCCATGTCCAACAAATCTAAAAATTAGCAATCTCTAAAAACTTAATAAATAAAGATAATTAAACTAATAACAAAGTAACTTCAAGAAAACATAAAATAAGACCAAACACAACCTAAAACTTGATCCTAAGAATTCCCAACTGGACCCTATGTCAAAGTCGAACCAATTCCCAGAAATTCCATTTTCCTTGAATTTGCTTCCTCTTGAATTTCTTATGGATTGCATCATTCTCCCCTATTGAAGAGAACTTGACCTCGAGTTTTGATGTGTTGAAGAATAATAACCCAAGAGCTCTAAACTTGCAACCATGGCTTGTATAAAAAGTCTCTAGTTGACATCATCTTTTGTTCTTCATATGAGGTAATAAGAAAAAAGATTTGGAGACCATTCTTCTCAATTGCGTCATTGAGTTTTTTGGGCATGACAAAATCAATTATTGGAACGCATGAAGCAAAAGACACATCCTTTGATTGTTCTCAAACTTTAAACACATTAGAAGGAGCCCCTTGACATTTTTTTCCTTCCTTTCATTACAATATCTTCTTGTGATTCAACTTTGGCCTCTTTTTGGAAATCAATCGGAGCAAATTGTGGTACTTTTTACTGATTAACTTGAATCGTTGCACTCTATAAAATGATCACTCATCACTTCATATCAATTTTGATTGTCTTCCTTCCATTGTGTCTCTGACTGCATAGAATTTTGATTTTTATTGAGCTTCTTTAACTTCAGTTCTTTATGTTTCTTCACCTTAGCATTATTCATAGGCCTACAAATAATATTTTTTCTCATGAATCCAAAAATTTCTGTTTTTTCTCGCACAATGTTGCACATCAAACTCATACAGTTGAGGTCATCCAAGAAGGATATTTTTAACGTTCATAGGAATCACATTGCATCAAATAAAATCACTATAAACACCACAAGCAAAAGCAACAAGACATTGCTACCAAAATGGAAGTACCTTGTATCTAGGCCGCCTTTTAAGGATAAGGGTGTGGTTTGATTGGAAGATTAAAGTCGTTCAACTGTAGTTGGAGACACAACATTCATGCAGCAATGCCAATAATTAACCTTTTGGGGCACTTAATTTTTTAAACATCGAGTATAAGTCTATTAAAGTTGCGATACTTAAAAGTGTGTTGCCATTATTCATCATCAACGTTAGGAGATGCTAAAATACATCTTATAATGAAAAGAGGGAAAGTATCCATATCTTCCTCTTCTAAATCTTCATTATCGAATGCTCCATAATAAAAAACGATATCGTCAGCCTGATCGTCATATTGAACCAACTCTTTCTTATGCTCCGTCATCATAAAAAAAATAAAGTTTTGTTAAATGTATGATCATTCACTCTGAGACCAAATTTATTTAGGAGTGTGGGGATAACACTTTTTACAAGCTATACTCTAAAATAAATTGTGCACTGAAGTTGGGATTTTCAGGGATGTTATTCATTGACTTTTGTGGCCAAAAGGTTGTGGGATTATTGGGTTAGCCTTTAGGACTTGCTGAAGCTGTAAAAGAAGAGTTAAGGACTTTGAGATTTCAAGTAAGTGCAAAAGTGAGAAGTTCGGTGGCTGTTCCAGGTGGTATGGACAATACACATGGATAGTGATGTGAACAGTAACTTTGGTTATTTTGTACTTCTTTTGGTTGCTGAGTTGGTTACCCGATAGAGGGAACTCAGGAGAGGAATGAGCTTGTCAAAGGAAGATTTTTTTAGCTAGTAATGGTAGTTAATAAGTTCTGGCTGCAGGTATAATGGTGTAGAAAAATTAAGAAAAGAAGAGGAAAGAGAGAAGTTAGGCTTCACATCTAGGTTCCTATAGGCTTCACACCTAGGGCTTAAATTTCATCATACGATTTAAAAATAAAAGTAAAATAGCTGCAAAAATTCTCTAAAACATGTTCCTTAATGACAAGAGAAATACCTAACTATATAAAAGCTTCTAGGTGTCATAACACTAATAAGACTTGAACTTAAGGACTTAGACTAATAAAGCCTATATAGCAAGGGTGAAGCTATGAAGAGACTGGGCCTGGCTATAGCCTCCCCAAAATTTGAAAAAAAAAGAGTTTACATGTGTAAAATTTGGGCCCATTTTAACTTACCCTACCCCAAATTTTTGGCCTAGCTCCAATCTCAAACAGTCCTCTCTTATCTTTCTCCTCAATTAAAAAAAAAAAAAATACCTAGTCAGTTTGCTAGCCCTCCCCAATATATTCCCAATTTCACCCTTGCTATATACTATATAGATCTACTTAAAACCATAATAAATACTCAATATCATAATTTAACCAAAAATATAACCCAAAAACCTTACTACAACACGTCCAATAAATTTTAAAATTACCAAAATTCTCTTAACTTTAAAAACTTAGTAAAATATAAAGATGATTGAACTAACAATAAAATAACTTAAAGGAAATTTGAAATAAGAACAAACACAACCTAAAACTTGATCCTAATGCTTTTTATCTAATTTCTTATGAATTGCATTATTAAACCATATTGATGTAGGACAGGAGTGGGAATACACTCCTACAAGTTGACACCAAAATTGATGTGGGCAACGGTGAAGAGTGGGCTTTCTGTTTTTATTTATATGTATTTTTGGATTTTTGTGCTCAAAATTTTGTTAATATAGGGTTTTAGGAATTTCAAAAGGTGTCAAGTAAGGGTTAAACTCGAGGCTTTAAATAAGTACAGAGCAGAGAAGTTTGGTGGCTGATTAGGGTGCCACGAACAGTATCCGTGAACAGTATGGACTTATTTTAGTTGCTTGATTGCTTGCTTGATAGAGGAAAGGAATGGGCTATGGGTATAAATGTGTATTAAGAGGAAGAGGAAAGAGAGAGAAAGTTAGACATCACCCCTAGGTTCCCATACGTTTCACATCTAGGACTTGAATTGCATCACACAATTCAAAAAAAAAGAAAAAAAATCCACAATAGCCAATTTTTTTTTCTAAGATATGTTCTCTAATAAATTGAGAGCATTGCATGGTTATGTCTAAACGCAATTTTATTCCAATGCTCTAGCCATTAAATTCCAATGTAGGACACACCTGTATTCTCCTTGTTATTTTAGTATGTCTCAACGCCTCACCCCAAACAAGCAATCTACTAAATCTTTTTACACACAACATGAATGCATGACCATGCGAGTTGAAGGTACTTTATATTGCCCAGGATATGGTTTAAATTTAAGCAATTGTGATTGCATTCACCTTGGACAATACAATGAGCTCTATTTTTACATACCAATAAATCCAATATCAGCACGTTGGAACTCAGCATTTTTGTTTTTATTACCTCATATTTAGTGGCTTGTAGTAATGTGTGAAGTGTTAAGGAGGTATATGTGATGAGTTTGGTTGGAGTCCATAATTTAAATTTAGAGGAAGAGCCCTTGTTATAAATGGATGACTTGAATACTAAAAGAAGTCTTGCCAAGTCCTTTTTGATATATATGATGTTCGGTGAAAAAAATACTGCAGTTAATTTTCTAATAAGCTTGTTATCCAGTCACCATATAATATTTGCATCTTTCTTGTGTTAATAACACTGCAGAATGAGCTTGCAATTCTGGAATTCATTCATCTGTTAGTTGAAACCATGGACCGCCATTTTGGCAATGTGGTAAGTCTTCCAACATGTTGGATTTGAAATTTTGACACAAACTTATTTCCGAACTCTCTCTCTCTCTCTCTAAACATTTTCCCTGGACGTCCATATCATGACAATCACATGGTAGTTCTTGGTTTCTCTCATTTCTTATATGCTAAATTTTGTAGTGTGAGCTTGACATCATGTTCCATCTGGAGAAGGCACATTTTATGCTGGAGGAAATGGTCATGAATGGTTGTATTGTTGAGACAAGCAAGTCTAACATTCTGGCTCCAATACAGCTGATGGACAAAGCATCATAACTGGTTCAATTTGATGTTTTAAAGATTTTAAGCTTGCACTACGACTTCCTCTGAGATTTGCAGCGGGCTTGCATTGTGTTTGTGTATTTGTGTTATTCCCTTTTGTACAAGCAAAACAAATCAGCACTTTTCATTAGAATAGGAAAAACTAGCACGATCAAATAGATCAGCGTATTATTGTTTAGTTGATTAAATGATTTGTTAACCATCTGAATGTTGTGAATGTGTTTAGAAATTGGCGGAAATATTATCCCTACTCTTTTTGAGAATTTCTTTGGAACAACTTAGGAATATCGTTCAATTATATATGATGAGTTATGGTTTGTTGAATAGCAATTCTTGTGCTTCAGCCTTAAATACAAAGTTCATCAAGAAATATCGCAAAGAACTTTGACACCCAGAATGTTGACATGACAAGCAATTACTGTTCTCAATGTTCTTGAAATGGTGAAATGTTTTTCTTTTTCAGTTGCACCTGTCACTTGTAAGGTTTTAAGGGTACTCATATCCTGAATTTTATTTGTTGCGGACCTTATGGCGGTGCATAGTTCACATGTTCAAGCTGTAGTTCGTGTTTGCGTTTCTTTTAGACCTCAACACCTTAGCACTTTTAACTGTAAGCTTTTTGTGGCTTTATAATGTACTGGAAAACACAACACCCATCTCCAGCATGGTATTCTATCATAGTGGGAGTGGACTATCATTCAGATATACGCCACCAAAGTTCTGCTCTTTCAGAAGATTGCTTATTGAATAATGATATCAAGGCAGAACCATTAGTCATTTTCTAACTATTGGCTTGGAACCATCAATCATGTTATTTCTGCATAGGTGAAGACGAGGATCGACCATCCTAGATCCTATGATAATTACAGCCCTCTATGGTCTCTTTGATATATACAAAAAATATTTAATTTTACAAGAGAAAAGCATGCGGGAGATCTGGCCAATAATACCTTCCCTTTGTTGTGTTGATTTGAAAATAATAATAGTATCAGATTGCTGCAGGCCTCCCATCTTTCCTAGGGTCACTAACAGCGGTAAGCGTTCCACGAAATACTTTGTCTTTAGAAACCTTCCCATTCTTCCGGCCTATGTCAATGGGGTTCTGAAGTGTTTGAACAACAAACTGGCAGATTGCTCCTCCTCCCCTAGCCTCCAGTTGATGACCTCTCTCTTCCAAGAAATGCTCTCTCTCCTCTGGGAGCTCAATATGATCACCATCGAGCACAGTCCAGTTTTCATACAAAACTACATTTGGAATTAGCTGCACAAGATCAAAGATCAAATCAATATAGTTCTCTTCATATATTAAGTGTTATAGTGTCTAATCTTTAAAATCAAGGCCGGAACCTTGTGATAGACTCTTGGACTTTGAACAGCAGCTAAAGGCTCCATCCCCAAGATAAAATGGTTAAGAAAAACCTGGATCACTGCTGGAATTATGTATAAACCACCGCTACCACCAAGGACCCCAACCAGTTGATTATCCTGTAAACAATGCAAAAGAAGATCAAGCAGACTGCAATATCCACAATACAAGCATGAAGCAACATGAACAGGAAACTTTTCCCAGGATAAACTAATGACTTCCTTGTGCTACTCACCAGAGATTTATTCTATTTGCGATATATGACTTATCTAGTATCGGAAAACTACGAGTTGGAAATGTCTCTATTTCAACGAAAATGGACAAGTTTCAATTCTCTCATAAGCACATGGTCCCCACATGTTAAAATTGTAATATTTTTCACATGATGGAGGTTGTCCATTTTTGTTGAAATGGAGACATCCCCCGACCAGAAACCTACCGCTGTGCATTTGTAATTTTTCTAGCTCAAGAAATGTCAATTAAAAGAAAAGAAAAACCTCTGCAGGAAAGAAAAGATGTAACATAGCTGCACCTTGAGAACAATGATAGGGGTCATGGAGGATAAGGGCCTTTTGTTTGGTTTGATAAAATTACTTGGAGAAGGAGGGAGTTTGTCAGGTGATATTTCAGTTGGTGTAGAGAAGTCATCCATCTCGTTGTTGAGAATTATACCAGTAGACGGTGAGAGCACCCCAGCTCCAAAACCATAATTTACTGTTGTGGTCATTGCGACAGCATTACGATCTGAATCTACAATGCAGAAATGACTTGTTCCGTGATCTCTAAGCTGACTCCACCTGGAAATTTAAGGATTAAAAGCTTCAGTTTTGTGATAATAGTGACAAAAAAAACTAGCTGTAATATTAAGCAAATTGTGAAGTTCTTCAAATAAATAAGGCAGCTAGTTTAACCTGTTCATATAGTATTCAGGAGGGAAAGTGGTGTTGTCATATATCTTTTGCTGAAGTTTCTTAGCATAAGAAGGGGAAAGCATGTCAGATATAGTTTTACTGATATTTACAAAGTTGGGGTCGCCTAGGTTCATGCGGATGGCAAACATGTGTTTCAGTGCTTCAATTAGGCGATGTAAACCCAGAGATCCCTTTACAGCTTTTGAACTCCCATAGCTATCTAAGATGTTTAGAACCTGTGTTTCACCAATGTACAGATAAAAAATCCACATATATCCAGTTAAACAAGAGGCAGGTATTACAATTTAGCAAAATGCAGCATATATAACCCAAATATCAGCATACTGAACAGTTCTAATATCTGAATATGGAGTTTTCACTTGCATCAGATACATCAGAGTCCATTTATCAGAATGCTTATTCATTCAGTCAGTTTACCATTAGCCTATATGCTAAACAGTTTGGCCATGCTAAATTGGAGCAGAGTATTCCATATTTCCATGCTACATTACGAAAGAAAGTATAGGCAAAAGCCAAAAAATATGTACCAGTGAAATATAGCTCGGTTTTAGTGATGTCTTCAGATCTTTGTATTCAAGTTCTAATCAGTACAAAAGAAATGGAAAAACACCCACCAGAGAAATCCCAAGTGTTCCACTTGATGGAGGTGGCATCCCTAAGATAGTGTATCCCATGGCATTCACAGCCACTGCACCTGTAACATCCACTCTGTAATTCCTCAAATCCTCCACTTGTCAAAATCCCACCAGCCTCTCTCACATCTTTTACCAACTTTTCACCAACTGTTCCATTATAGAAGGCTTGTGGTCCTTGTTCTGCTATTGCCTCTAAGCTGCGGCCAAGCTCCACATTGTAGCATGTATCACCAGCTTGCAACAATTTCCCATTTGGTGCAAACACTTGTTGTAAGCCAGGGTCAGTCATGATCATCTTTGCACACTTAGCAATGGATAATCCGAGATAGGGAGCGACCACAAACCCGTCTTTGGCAAGTTTAATGGTCGGTTGGAATAAAGTCCTCCAAGGCAGTCGCCCATGTTTCAACCAAGCTTCATGAAGGCCAGCCAGCTCACCTGGAACACCCATTGACAGTGCACCCACAAACTTGGCCTTGGGATTGTTTTCGTACATGTTCTGTCAGTTAACACTTGCACGGTTATTGAACAACCAAGACACTTAAAAAAAAACACACACATTTTTTTCTTTCAAGCAAAATGGTCCATTTAAGTCACCCACACAGTCCAATGGGTCCAAGCTGCACAATATCAAATGCATCCTTAACTGTTTGATTATTATGTCATTCATCATGTGATATTCTGATAGAGACCATTGAATCATAAGGTCCAACTTGAACACGCTAACTGGTTTTAGTTTTTGAACTGAGAAAGAATTGGAACCTGTGAAGCAGATAAGGGAGCAGTTTCCCTCATGTCAAATGCTTGGGTTTCTGATGTCGATGAAGATCGAACAATCATGAAACTTCCACCACCTATTCCACTTGCCATCGGGTTAATGACACCAAGGCACAATGCAGTTGCCACAGCAGCATCAACGGCATGCCCACCCTGTCTAAGCATTGCAACACCAATTTCAGAGCAACGACCATCATCAGCAGCAACAACTGCTTGCTCTGACTCAACAATGTCAGCATCTTCAAACTGTATCCTTGCACCATACTTGTTTTCACCTCTCAATAGCCAGAAGCTTAAGTTGCCTCCTACGGTAAGGCCGACAACTGGAATGCAAACAATATGCACAGCACTGAATAAAATAAATTCTCCAGAGCACGACTATGCAAGACAAATACAAAGCGAAATTAAAATAGGAATCAATATAATTAGAGTGGAAAAAGGCTCAATGAAATGTCATTTTCTTTTAAACAAGAACTGAATTAATAGAGAATTTCATGAATCTATCTAGACGAGACAGAGGGCAGGCCACAACGTTAAGGTTGCTCCATTGTGATCGGTTCAGGTCGCAGAAACAACCTCTCCGTTTAAGGAGGAGGGTAAGGGTGTAGTGGTGGGAGTCTCGTGCACTAGGTTAACCCTCCTTTTTTTTTTTTTAATCTGGAAGAGACAGCTATGGACAATACACATACAACTGGGATAGAGTGGAATGCATATGCAAGATCAAGAGAATTGATTTTCCATTGTTATTGATTCTTTCCCCTGTTGATTTCAATAAAGTGGATTATTCCATATTAACATCCTTGAATGATTGACTAACAATAATCCTAGAAGGATCATGTATGACACGGTTATTCGCTTTGCATCCCAGTAAACTGTATTAAATTTGGGGAAAGAGGGAAAAAATGAATTTCATATTCCAGACTCTGATCCTATTAACAACTCGTTAGAAAGTTTTGAAGAGAAAGGAAAAGAAAGAACAAATAAAAATAAAAGAGAAGAGAGAAGAGAAACAATTGATTGAACCAATTCATGCCTTCAGAAACTTCATTTTCCCCATAATTTATTAGAGAAATTCAATTCAAGAAAAAGTCCTGACAATTTATTATCTGTAACTTGAGATCAGACCAATGGAATGAAACACGTGTAAGTAAAATAAAAACCCAATGAAATTGTCACTATCTTTCTATTAATTCGACTAAGGCCATCTCAAATGGTTACTCAAATTTGGGTAAAAGCTTCATTTGAATTCTCCAATGGTCACTTAATTTTTAATGAAAAACCATGTCCCCAAAGGTTTTAAATTTTTCTTTGAACAGTGATTTGAGTATGTGAATGGTATTGTACTAATTTGAGTTTAAGTTTGAGTAAAAATGGATTTGGTATGAGTTTGAGTCAAGGGTTGGAGAGGATTTTGACTCAAATTTAAGTTTGAGTCACCATTGAAGATGCCCTAAAATTCAAATAAAAACTGCAAAGTCCTAGCAATTCTGTAAATTTCCAGAAAGTCAGACTGGCTCAAAATCATGAAAACGCAGGCAATATCTATAATCCTGCTTAAAATGGGCTAACTAGAGTGAAGGTACAAAAAAACCCAGAAAATCTGCAAATTGAAAACATTTCCTCCTGATTAAATTTTAATTAATACACAAGAACTTGTTCTCATGCATTGAATGCATGAAAAATCCACTATTTCCGTCCAATTATAAGATTAACATAAAAGGGGACTAAATTATTAGTTCGCTTTTATGATAGAAATATGTTCTACTCTCTTTCTCTAGAAGTATAACGCGAGTTAGTTGTCTTTAATTAACAAAGTTCAAAGATGAAGACGGGTATTCAAGCACAGCGAATTTGGGTTGGGGACGAACCCAAAACAAGACAACAAAAAATAAGATCAAACCCAATAGAGAGCACTCACAGGTGACCGTTATGAATGCAAGGAGAAACAACAGAGCTCTACTCCAACGCTTCTTATTATTGGCCTGCCCATCACTGCTCAAAAGCGGAGCTTCAATGCTCCGCTGCCCCATCACACAGACACAGAAGAGAGAGAGGGACCAGAACGTCTGCTTAGGATGAGGTAGAGATGGACCAGAAAGTTTGGTAATGTGGTTGAGGCTGACCGGTAGTTACTAAAAGCCCTCGTATATTAGAGGGATCTATCTGAGTTGGAATTCTCTAGAAATCACATATGGAGCCAAGAAAATAAATATCTACTCATATGTATGGGTGTACACGTATTGCATCTGGACTTATCGATGGAAGAATACATTTACACCTTTCTGATGATGTCCTGTATGTGTGTGTACATATATGTGTATATATTTATGGGGAAAACGCATTTACTCCCTTTATGGTGATGTACCGTATGTGTGCGCGCGTGCATATATGTGTATGTATTTATGAGAAAAATACATTTATACATTTATGATTTTCTTTAAATTTATTTTAAGAATAAATTATACTATTTTTCTGATATTTTTAAAATTATATTAATTTTTCATATTTTACAAAATAATATACATATACTTCATTTCTGTTAATTCTTTTTTTAAAATGATGAAATTGTATATTTTATTTATTTATTTTTATAGTTTTTCAATTTTGATCAATTTATTATAATTTTTTTAAAGATTTTTATTTAAAAATAAATTTAAAGTAAATAACTTATTTTTATTTTATATAAAATAAATTTAAAGTTTTTATCAATATTTATTTAAAAAATAAAAAAAAAATTGGCCAAGATTTAAAAAATTGAAAAAAAGTATGAAATGAGTCATTTTGAAAAAAAAATTAACTGAAAAGAAGTATCTGTATATTATTTTGTAAAGTAAAGAATGTCAGTATAATTTTAGAAACCTCAGAGAAGATCAGTATAATTGTCATAAATTTTGAAAAAGATCAGTATAATTTATACTTATATTTTAATTTTCTATAATTTAAAATGTAATATTAATATCTCTCTTGATTGTGATTTGAAGTGGTACGATTAGTTTTTTTCTCAAAATAAATAGTAAGTAATTACAAGTAGTAAAGTATTATCAAGTCAATAATAAGAGATAAAGTATAATTTTTATTTTATCTTCAAATAAAAGAAAAATATTTTGGTCATTTTATATTTTTCATTAAATACATTATATTTGGTATAATAATCATAATAATAAAGAGTATTAATTTCACATTTTAAAATATGATAAATGGAAATAAAACTGGACCATATTAAAGTGGTATAATTATATTTTCATTTATGAGTAATATTTGAATATACAAATATTGGGTGTCTAATACTCATATAAGGTGGACTTGTTAGTAAGATTTGTGGATCCTACCCCACATAAATATTGGGCACCATTTAAATATAAATATTTGAACACATAAATATTGTTCCGGAAATGTAAATAAAAAGAGAACTAGGCATGTTTAATTTTATTATATATATATATATATATATAATGGTAAATGTGGGAGTGGTGTGTATAAACTATAAAGTTGACATTGTGGCTTTGTCAGAGTGGGTATGTTGCGTATGGCATTCAAATTGAAAAGAAGTTGGTCCCTTGTGGCAAGGGGTTAGCTAGATAAAATATTCCAATGCGACTCCTGCTATGGCCGTTATGATCTCACCATTTTGGTGGTCCCTAGGGTAGTGGAGAGATCAACGGTGCCATCCTATTATAGGCGGTTTGTAGTGAATTATTTCTCCTTGATTTTCCTACGTCGTCATCACACACGCATACATCACCGTCAATTTTTAAAGAAAGAATTACGTGTATCCTCACGATTCATAGCTTATGATTTCTTTTCTAGTTTTAAAATAAAATTATTCATTGCTTTGAATAAAAGTTTTAGAAGTCCCTAAACAAAAGAATATATTGTATGATTTACAATTATTGACATCAATTATGAATTATCATCTATATAAAAGGTTTTTTTTTTTTTTTCATATTATACACTTAACGGTTCTTAATTAATCGAAATTAGTCTGCAATCATTTAAGAATTTTTCGTAAATATAATTTCTCTAAAACATGTTATTTTAAAAAATATAATATTCCCAATTATAAACAAAAAATGAATACAATAAAAAATCATTTCTTAATTTGAAATATGTGTACATCTGAACATTATTTGCACATGAAAAAAAGAAAAGCAAAGGTACAAATAGTTTTTAAACATTAGAAATATGATTTTTTTTTCTAAAAAAAAAAAAATTTAAATTCAGGCTTCTTCAAACTTAATTATCAAATAAATGTGAAGAATTGTCACAGGAATAGTCTTTTCGTTCCACAAAACAAGTGTCACTTTGGCCTTTAAAAGGTTAAGACCACAAGTTGTAGTTCTTTCCTATGCAAATGTACATTTTTCTTATCGTTGTTCATTTCAAGTTCTTATTCTCTTAAATATATTCTCCTCGATTTTTTTCCTGGACACTTCGATGTAAATGTAAGGTGACACTATATTCTATATACCCTCAAATAGACTCCTTACATGATTCAATCCATTAATCTAACACCCTAAAACATGAAAACATCACAAACCAAACTTGAAACATGAAATATGCTCAAAAAGGATAAATGGGTTATAACAATAACACAATAGATGAACCAACTGAGTAAATATATTCTGTACTTTTTTCATATATAGGAGAAAAACTTGTTGCTTCACATGTTAACAAGGGAGGAACACAATTTACTCTCTCTCTCTCTCTCTCTCTCTCTCACACACAGAAACACACACACACACACACACACACAACCAGCCTACCATTCACTAATCTGCTCTCTCTACAAAAAAAATACAAAAAATAAGGAAATAATATAGGATGAGAATCAAAATAGGTGTCTCATGCCCGGTTAAGAGATACCTTTCAAGACTGCCAGAACATGTCAGGGTCATTACTATACAATGTGCGATCCTGAATCTCTAGGTTAGCCACATGATAATTGATGAGTCGTGCTTGGATAATTTTACACAACACCAGTCCACAAGGAAGCATCCACCACCCACTTTCATCCCTGCAGACACAATCACCACCGTGTTTACATGAGCAAAACGTCAAACTGTGACAGCTATAGCAATGTGATCACAGCTACAGCTAATAAGACTGCTATTCAATTTCCATTGCCATTTCCAAAAAGGAAAATTATTATTTTTTTTTAAATAAGCTCCTTACATGCTAAAATTCCAGGACGGAAAGTTTGGATGTTTTTTACTCGGTGAGGATTGAGTCTTATAATGAACAAATCCACATATGAAAGCAACTACCTGTAACAAAAAAAAAGGATACGATTTTTTATAATCTAGGAAGAAAACAATTAATAGTATAGAAAAAGAGCCTAAAGCAGTTCAAAAGCAAGAAAAGATTAAGGCTTCATTTCGTAAATAGAAAGGTACAACAAAGGGAAGATGTAATCAATATTAGTGGAAAAGTCTGGTGAATGTCAATACCCCAAACCTGGGTTCAAGTCTTCCTAAGAGCTTGAATATTATTTTCATCCACTAATTCATTAATTGGCAAAACTAGCTTGTTAATCTCCAAATGCCACCCCCACTTCCTCAAATAATTACACACACACACACACACACACACACATAAGAGAGAGAGAGAGAGTAGATCCAATAAATAGTTGAAAGGTAATCACTCTCATTAACTAATAATCACAGGAGACATGATTATAAATAGAGAATCATCCCATATTAATATTTCATTCAATCTTCACTAATAAAAGAAGGGGGGGGGGGGGGGGGGATTCCTTTATCCAAGGTCTTGTGAAAAAAGACCTCAGATACAAATTTTCAACATTTCTTGAACAAATATATGCAGCATGCCTACTTTAAGACAGAAAAAGGAACTCCTATATTCCTTTCAATAAGAAATGCTTAAGCCTACTACGCCTATTATGCCTTCATTTGACTTTGCGACTTCCACAGTGGAATAAGGAAGGCATAAATTGTACCTAGGAATAACCCAAGTTATGCTCAAAAACAATTGTTGCATTTTACCCTTTTTTTTTTTTTCTTTCTAATAACAAAAAAAAGATTAGGCATGCATTTTCTTTAATAAATAATGCCATTTGCATGGTGACAAATTTGAATGCAGACTTATTGATTCTGAGTAATAAGTATTCAGGATTAATTGAACAAATTTAGTGAAGGAGTCGAGAAAAGGAAAAGCATATCTATTATTTTCCCATTCTTCAATTATTTAAAATTAAAAAAATGTAACATCATAAATTTAATGGAGATTATTGGAATATTGAGGATTATAAAAGTGATACTGACTACGTCCATGCGCGTGTGCTTTATATTCAACCAATTCTAATTTGTTGACTATTGAGATTCTGAGAATGAGATTTAGGGGGATAAAAAGGCATGGGTAAGAGTAACTTACAACATTTATCAAAGACATGATGTTCCATAGGGCATATACACGTGCAAGACCTGCTGATCGCCTAGGTCCATGACTAAATAGAGCATTGATTCCCGCAGGAAATGGAAATAGAATGCCAAAAGGAAGAATAAACAAAACCAAAAAGAAATCCAGCAGTGAAAAAGAGTATAGCAGAAGCAAAGCAAGCAAGACTAAGCTAAAATCTCCTAAAAGTAGTACTGAGATGACCAATCCAACAAGATCCTGCAATGATGCAAGAGAATATGTTAGGGGAGAGAGAGAGAGGGAGCATTGCTGAAGTATCGAAAGAAAATGATTAGTAGATTCAACTGATATCTTATAAGCATTATACTTACCTGATGACCAACTGGTTTAGTATTATGAATTATAAAAGAGAAAGGATAACAGATAGTCTTCTTCTCTCCAAGTGTTTGTAAGCTCTTTGTATGTAAAATCGCTCCAAATATCCTCTTATTCGTCGTTACATGTTCACCAACTCTTAAATGATCGAGTTCTTTCCTCCAATGAGTACCAAGCAAACTGCATATTACATAGGGAAGAAAATTAAGCCACTCTATTGTCTCTATCAAACTAATAATACCAAAAGAACTTAAAATTGATTGAAGTGCATATTGCACCTTGACGGATGCTCTGGTGACAAGGATCTGTTTGGCCCTTCAACTACTGGTGTCACACCCTCATCTTCAGCAACAGAAACAACTAGTCCAAACTGGCGATAACCACAAGTAGGCTGAAAGCAAGCCAGATCAACACGTACACCATGGGCGCTTAAAGTAGGATTTGCATGTGTTTCAAGCCAGCTGATAACCAGATGAAAGGTAGTTGTTAAATTTCCACAGCGAACTAAACGCAGTTGAGCATTTAGACCAGCCACTAATCGATACCAGATGGTAGGCGGGACAGACTGCAAGGTAGTAAAAATAACAATCAAGACAACTTATATGGAAGATATCATCAAAGACGTTACCGAGGTATAACAATTCTTATGACAGAAAAATCTTGAACAGTCAATTATCTTAATCAGTAACAAATAGCAAACCTGACTCATAAGGCAAGTTAGAATATTGTCGCTGTGAAGCGAGAAAGGAGTCATGTAACTTCCATCTCCTCCAAAAACTAAACACATTGGAAATCTTTGATGAAGGCGAGGAGGAAGGTCAGCTCTCTTTTCATCTCCGCCAAGGAAAAAATCTACATATGCAAGCATCAGATCAGAAGTTGCGGCTACCTGCAGCAAAACAAAAACATTAATGCCAAATTTAGAAGCTTTTCACTTTCAGGGATATCAACAAAATGGATAGCATCATGTTGGGTAAATATATGGAATTGATCGATCAACAATTCCTTGTTGCCACTATTTGGGAAGAGTGACACAAAATTGGTTACCATTTTGAGCTTATCAAGAACCACATCTTCATCAATGTTAACTCTCAAGTTCAAATAACATTTGGATCAAATAGGAAACCAGCATTGCATTTTGTTAACGGGTCAAGAGACATGATTAGCAAATATCAGTAATTAGTATTAAACAATCAACAATGTCATTCCCAATTCCCAAATATTTGAACTCAGGAAAAAAAAAATCCTGCTCAATAATGCATGGGTACTGAGTGATCTAACTCCTAACCGTATGGGTCACATAGCATTCCACAAGCAAATGTCTGCATTAGCTACCCAGCTATGATATGATGGACAACACACTCTTCAGTCATTTTCCCTTGAGAATGATTGAGCCAATGTACCAGAAATTACAGCCCAAGATATATAGTAGCCATAATTTACCGCGGCAAACCAGCTTGATCTGAAACATTGCTGATAACCAAATTCATGATTCTACTTTTGGTCCTATCAAATTACAACTTGCACTCCAGTGCATCCCTCAGTGACTGCCCAAGATATCTCACAGCCATAATTTAAAACAGAAAACCAGCTTGATCTGTAAACTTGCTGATAACCAAATTCAAGATTTTACTTTTCGTCCAATCAAATTACAACTTACACTCCAGTGCATCCCTCAACAATCCCACATGTTCATGTATCAGATTCAGTGCCAACATTGAACACCATAGGCAATTCAACCAACAACTTCATGGCTCATAAGAGCTATTAGATCATTGAAAATAATGCACATCAATGAAGATTAAAATAGACTTTGGGCATTCTACAAATCATTAAAAAAAGAAAAGAAAAGTAAAAAGTGCAATTAAGAAGATCACCTTAAGGAAAAAGATGAATAATCACAATACGACACAATTCAAACCCCAACTGCATCCTTATGCCAGCCTTCCTTAACAAGCACTCAACTATATCACTTCTCATTCTATAGAAGATTTGTGCAAAGGCTATGCAAACATTGGGAGGTGGCTAAACTCTTCAGAACTTGAGAAAATCCATCCAATCTGTTGCTCCGTTTCTTTCCAAAACTCCTTTCATGGAAAGAACATTTAAACTCGAATTTTGTAGACCTTGAAAGAGAGCTAGGATCTGGGCTTCATTCAAATGCCCTCAACTAAAAGGTATGATGGATGAAAGAAGAAGTGCACCTTTCAGGATAGAGAGTCCTAGAATTTGGTGTCAAGCGGAATGGCATGAAGCCATTCCTGTATCCAACTCCTAAAAGTTACGATAAGGGTTTTTCTAAGTTGGATTTAGTGAACTTTCCGACCAAGAATATTCAAGTAATAGATAAAGAGTTTGAGCTTCATCACATCACCCAAAGGAGACAACCAAGTTTGGAAGCATTTAAAAGTGTGTCTGGCTTGAAAGAAACAACAAGAACATAAGAAACCTTACCTAAATTCTTCTCAGTTCTCTCATTTGCTTATCCTAAAAAAGCAAAGAAGAAACAAATAGGAAACAACATTTAATGATTTCACCTTTCGAGCCAAGAATTCTCTCAAAGTTGGAGAGATTCACAGAGAAACAAAGGAAGAGCAACACAAACTCTCATTTTGTACTTCATCTTATCTCGATATGGTTGACATCGAAGGTCATGCTAGGGGGGACTGAAATTAACTTCGGTGGAGATGATAAAAAAAGATATAGTAATGCGTGTTCTAACGGAGGAGATGGCCTTAAATAGAGCTAAATCGCTAGAAAGAATTCGCATAACCAACCCCAAATAATTGGGATAAGGCTTTGTTGTGTTGTGTTGAGTTGAGTTGAGTTGAGTTGAGTAATGACTTCTTATCTTATTGTTCCTGCATATCAAACACACAAATTAAGAATCTCTTCCCTTCTTTGCTTTTTGTTATTATTTTTCCTCCTCTTCCGCGCATCCTCAAACCAAAAGAAAGTTTATAAGAACCAAAAGAATCTATCACCCACTTCAATATAACAAACAACCATTAATATTGGAATTTTTGACGCTCCTTTGTGTAGTTATAAATATTTAAATATTCCACATTACGTTATTAATATCTTGCAAACTAACAAGCCTAATAACAAAGCCACATCCATGAGTTTTGCATTTGTAGAGATTTTTTAATGAAATGAACTCCTAGCCCCACATTAACAACTTCCACATACATCAAAACCATTAACATTGGCACCCTTAAGACTTGTTATTCTTACCTAGAAAAACCAATGGGCAGAAATATGCTACTGCGACAAAAAATTTACTGTGACCCTCGTGAAAAGAATTCCATCACAAGTTTAGTAAATCCAATGACCTAGCACGTTCAGTAATACTGTAATAGTCATTTCATAATGTTGGACAACTTATTTGAACAAGATTTTTGGAAGAAATGAACCTTGAGTCCTTCATAGAGAGCACGTGAGCGGCAAGAGCGCAAACAAGCATGATCATATTCTGATCGAACAAATTCACGTAGCTGTTGTATTTTCCTTTTTCGGCGCCACTGCAGCCATGACCATGCAAGTGGATAAGCAAGAACAGAAAAAATGCTGTAGACTGATCCTTCCCACCACTGATAAGCAGCTAAACCATTGATCTCTTCCACAAATCTGTTAAACGCATCCTCATATCTGGCACGAAAAACAAATTATTTATAAAAAAAAGTCCATACCATCTATTAGAGGAATTAAGCAGCTTCTTTTTTTGGGCTTGGTAGGCTACAGTCTAGCCCCTATTCTTTTCTCTAAATTACTCTTCCTGTTGGACCCATTTGTATAATTCATATCTATAAAAAAAGCCATTTGATTTCAGAGATGTTTATACAGAAAATTATATGGCAAAAGATTTGGGCTTGGTAGGCAACAGTCTAGCCCCATTTGATTTCAGAGATGTTTATACAGAAAATTATATGGCAAAAGAATTGGAATAACCACCACCAGAGCAGACATCTAACTTCCAGATCATTACACACTGATGAAAGAAAGGGGAGGGGGGGGGGGGGGGGGAGAGAGAGAGAGAGAGAGAGAGCCTACACGATTTCCATTACTTGTTCTGGAGGAGAGTGAGGGAGATGCCAAGGTTCACTAAAAGTGTTCAGGCCCCATAAAGTATATTCTATGCACATGACTCTGGGACTCCTCAGTTCTATTTGTTTCCAAAACCTAAAAAAAACAGAATAATTATGCTCAGAAAAATCTCCAAGAAACAGCAGTGTGCTTCAGAAGTCAATGTTGATTGGATGCCTGATAAGAAAACATTAAAAGTGCCCCAAATTCGAATTGAGAATGGACCTCATTTAATGACTCCAGGAAAGGGAAAGAGCGATCTATTTGCAAGCCACGTCGTGTTGGCACTAGGCCAGGTGATTCATCCACGCTGACAAATTTCATTCGAGCAACACTAAGCACCAGAGCTAACAGAATGAGGAGACCTAAGAAAATAAAACCAAATAACCATGGCCCCCCAAAAGTGTATATCAACTCTTCAAGGGCTGTATAACAGTGTGGCATGTGATATCTCTCAGAAATGCACTTGTAAGGACAAGGAGTATCAGCAACACCACCTGTTAAAAAAAATCACAAATCATAGCACAGAAGCACATAGCCTCCCCCCACCCACAAAACAAGAAAAAAAAAGAAAAAATAAAAAATACACCACAATCCATTCAACAAAAAGAGAAGCAATTGGAATAAAAATTAAAGATACCTCGAACAGGAACATATATGGCACGATGCGGAAGTTCATGAGATGGGCAATTATGACAAAGGGCTCTATCAGATCCACTGATATTCTTGAAGGTCCCAACTGGGCATTCCTGCATTATAGTGTACACACATATGGTAAACACGAGGATTTTATGAATAAAAAAAAACTATTACCTAAAAATTTCAAAATTCTAACTAGCCAACTAATACAAAGGTCTGCCTGTGTAATCAGTGTGTTTGCTGGCTGAGGGGTTCAGAGATGTAGAAATTTTTTGTGAGCAGCATATATACCAACAAGAATTTCTAACTACTAAACTAAAATTTTGGAACTGTGCCAACTACATGATATAATCTGACTTACCACCTATATTAATGGGAAAATTACACTTAACATGAATTCTGGAGGGTAAATTATGAGTGGGCTCAATAGTTTCAACAATTTGCACTTAACCTGACATGGAAAAAAAAAAATTACACTTAAGCTGAATATTTTTACACTTAAGCTGATGGGGACACTATGTGCTACCAGTAGTTCTGCTGGTAGCACATAGTGAACTGTTGGTTTCAACTTAAATGTAAACTGTTTGTAACACATAGTGAACTGTTGGTTCAGCTTAAATGTAAGTTTTTTAGCCTAAGTGTAATTTATTTTTGTCCATATCACGTTAAGTGTAAATTGCCGGAAGAACTGGTGGTAGCACATAGTAAAGTACTGATTCAACTTAAATGTAAATTTTTTAGCCGATGTATAATTTATTTTTTTTCGCATCAGGTTAAGTGTAAATTGCTGAAACTATCGAGCCGGCTTATAATTTACCCTCCAGAGTTCATGTTAAGTGTAATTTTCCCTATACTTTAATTCCATCTTAGATATTACACATTTCCTAAAACTGTTAAGGACACCTAAAAGAGGTCAAATAATTGTATAATATGATGAAACAGCACAGCTACCTGACAAAAGATCCCATAAAGCCCTTTTGGACAGGATTTTCCAGTGACAGTTCCATTTCCCCCAGCACTGCCCTGACCTCTACCCATTCCACCCCTGCCATTGAAAAAACGGTGGGTCATAGAATCCAAAATATCTCAGAGACCAAGAGAAGCACAAGCGAGCATTGATTGTAATTACGCATAAGAGTTCCAACACTGAAGTGGAAACAAGAACTCCAATCAAAACCACACCAAAAGGCATAAGGATTTAGTCAGGAAAAAACTAAGAAGTTGTGTGTCTTGTCTTTTACAAGTGATTTGATCACCCCAACACTATTGGGGCTCCTTTAGGCAATCACAGGATAAAATGGCAGTCATCTCAATTTAAGATATTCTGTGGCATTTGAGAAGACAGAAATAGAAGGATTTGTGATGGCAATTTCTCAATCTTCATAGTACTAAGAGTTCACGGACATAGTATTAAAAGGTTGCCTTCTAGCAATGCCTTAAAGCAAGGAAAATAGGAGCACGACACCCAATCCGCTCCAAGGAAAACAATATCAGGCTCAACTGTTGACAATTCAAACTCCTCAAGAGTTCAAGTTTAAAGGTTCAGAAGGGAGAGGAGGAATCCTCTCACCGGCTCATGTATACTGCCTAGTTAAAAAAATCTGCTCACATACACAAGTAAAGCTCCAAACAAGTAAAACAGCCCTCCTCCGCAAAAAAGAAATAAATAAATACATAATAAACAAACAAATGAAAGATAAAAAGAATTTTCACACAGGTCAAAGTTAAGAAGTATGGTTGCTGAAAGTACCACATCTAAAGCAATTAGTAGGGCAATTAGACAAGTTTCTTACACCTAAGAACTTTGGGAAATAGCATTGACTGATGTTACCAGGAATACAGATCCTCATTGTATCCAGAAGGGGAAATGGGCCACAGTATGATGCCACTTCTGCTAAAATGTGGTACAATAGGTTGAGGCTTGTAAGGTAGTTCAGATTGTGAGAATGGACTTCATTTAAACAGGTGATGGACAATGGAAGTTAGTTTTATTCAAATTCATTACTTTTGGAAATTAGTTATAGTGGACAACATGCAAAATGTTGTAACTGAGGGTATAATATATGTTGAGCTCTTGATATGCTATATGGGAATATACTTGTATCAGGCAAATTGGGTTTTAGAGCATCTACATTCCATGCAGACAATTAAAAAAATGATAATTGAGAACACTTGCCAAGATGCCATTAGATTCTCCCCCCCGGCCCCCGCCCCCGAAAAAAGAAAAAAAGAAAAAAAAGTATATTGTCAATGCCGAAAATTCTTTTGAGAAGTATTGTCAATGCCAAAAATATCATCACTAGACGTTTCTGAACCATCAAACCAGCAAATTTACATTTGAAAATAAATTCATTATCTAGAAAATCAAACTCTTGGCCAATATAATTTTTTAATTAGCATATCAGGTGAGGGCGGGCCTTGCGCAATGGTAAGATTGTGTTGCGAAAACAACCCCTCTACTTGTGGCGGGAGTAAGGCTGAGTACATCTAACCCTCTCCAAACTCCGTAGTGGCGGGAGTCTCGTGCACTGGACTAACCCTTTAATTAATATATTAGGTGGGACCTGTAAAATCTGGGGTCACAGTTTCCTACTTTCAAGTCACATCTGCTGTACCTTAGGTTCTCATTCTAGACTTTCAAGTTCTTAAGCACCATAGAGGTAAGTTTATGGTAGTAGACCCACAACAAGATGGCCTAAAAGAATAGATATTAACCCCCAAATCATCATAATAATGAGCGTATCAAAAAGAGCAAAAAACTACCATCTAAGAAAACAATCAATCCATCCAAAATCATTTGGCCAATATGAGAACGTTTGGAAAAAGACCCTCACTGGCACTTTTCATGCAATATGAGACTAAGAAGACTCAACATGAGAACCTATTCTTGCAATATTCATGTCAAGCACAATAATAGCACATAATTAGTAAAGGACCCAACTAAACAGGAAGTTTAAATTTCTGTTCAGAAATAAATTTGGACCACAAAATCATTTACAAAAAGAACTGCATGTTTGAAACGGGTGCATCAGACAGTGAAATAATATGTTATTAGGGTAGATACGAACCCAACATGAATAGTTCCTTTTACATTGGCAATGGGCAGGTACTCATCCCCAATGGGAATGTCAGACCAATGAAAATGAACTCTTCCACCGCCTCCACCGCCACCGTTAGGACCACCGTGTCCTCCAATAGTTGAGATAATAGAAGAATTGCCAAGGACCAATGTATGAACAAACAGAAGAATTGTTCCACCTGATCCACCCCCGGGACCTATGTCTAAAATAACCCCGCCATCTTGCTTTCTGATTTTTTCTCCAAAGCCTTCTCCATTTGCTCTAAGAGAACCATCGACAGACAAACTTGACAGTGTGTGCTCCAATGAACCCATTACTGTTTCAGAAAAGAAAACATAAAAGAAAATCATCTAAATATCAATTTATAACTAAACAATAGAATAAAATAATTGCATAAAATGAAATGGAAAAACCAGTCCTTCACACGTACATAACATAAAGTCTTAAACTTGAAATTACATCATAAAAGAAAACGGAATATGTATAAATAGTCCACAAGGGAAAGCGTTTCTGATAAAAACCTAACTAATTTTTCAGCCACTGCCTCAAAAAGCATAACCATTGCGGTCTACGTACAAAACACATTCCAGACATTGCTAGCCATGCAACATGATAGGTGCTGATGAATAACACACTTTAATGTATAAGCCTCCATGGATTTGAGTCCCTATGGCTATCTCATGTAATTTTCATTCAGCCTTGAAAGCGCAAAACAAATAAATAAGAAACAAAATATAATTCAACTCATCACATTTAAAAACTTACCTATGATACCACCACCTGCAGTTGCACCAGCTAGACTATCATTTCCACTTCCACTACCAAGTTCACAAGGCAAATCAGCATTCCCATATGCAACACCACCCTCAATAAAACTGCCGTTGTAATATCCATCCCCACCTCTGCCACCATGTCCACCACCACCACCAAGACCACTGCTCAAAAATTTTCCACTGCCCACCCCACCAATGCAGCCTGCATGTGTTCGAGATCAAAATTTAGCATAACATTATCTAACCCTGGATTGCATATTTTACATCAATATATAAATTTAAAGAATAATATTAGCAGCATAAGAAGCTAGGGAACTAGAAAAATAGAACTGAAGGAAAAAGACATTCATTGTTCATTACACCATTTTCACACGAATTTGCTGTTTGCTAATTGTAATGATTTTTTTTCAACCAGAACGAGGAAAAAAGAAAAAAGAAGAATACCCAGCCCAGATGCACTTATTGCTCCAGAAGATTGCACTACTACAGTCCTAACCCAGTGGAAATGCACAACAGCTCCTTCTATGAAGCCTTCAACAATTATATCTTCAACTCGGCAGATCTGCAGTGAAAAAAAAAAATTGATCATTTAATAATAAAAGGCAAGCCTATTGCAGCACTCTGAAACATGCACTATTGCAACTAAGATAAGGAACTCTTAATACTCAACTCAAGAGAACCTTATTCCAATTATTTGGGGTCGACTATGTGAATCCTGTCTTGCCATTCTAATCTATTTAAGAGATTCCCATAGTTAGAGCACACATTGTCATATCTTTTTTTAACTACCTCTACCAAAGTTGATTTTGGTCGTCCCAGCCTCCACCTCCACCCCCCGCCCCCTAACATAGCTCTCAATATGAATCATGTCGCTCTTCTTTATTGGTGCATTTACTGGTCTTCGTTGTAAATAGTTATACCAACTTAATCGGTTTTCTCTCATTTTATCTTATATAGGTGCTACTCTTATCATCTACAAATGTATTCCTTTTTAATTCTATCATTTCTTGTCTTACCACACATCTATCTAAACATTCTTATTTTGGTACACTCATTTTATTAACATGTTGTTTCTAAACTACCCAAATTTTGTTCACGTTGAAGGAAGATTTTGACTCTTAATAATTAAAAAAAAAAAAAAAGGAACACCTGAAGAGTGAAGGACAATGAAGAGTTCACGTTGCAATCTTCAGGCGGGTGAAGCAGTTCCCTAGGGCAATCCTGGAGTTCACAATGGAGCCTTGGCGTCCTACCATTTATCAAACAATAATGAGCTGAACAAACACATGCAGCAAGAGAAAAAATTGCAACATAAATATTATATGATCAGTACGTACATGTAATTGTTACTTGCATTCTCCAAGGGACCTCGCAAAACAGATCCAGGCCCAACCTTCAAGTGAAAAGGCAGATTCACACCGTTAGCAGACATATCAATAATGCCAAATTATAAGTTTAAAATCTTAAATGGTGCATAAATCAAGTCAAAAAAAAAAAAATCAAGATTCAGAAGATGTGATTAAAAAAAAAACAGAGAGAATCCAAAAGTTGAACAAAGACGAGCAAAAAAAGGTAAAAAGCATATTTATGTGCATTCCGAATCATTTCCTCAATTTTTGACAAAATAAATAATCTGAAATATACATAAAGAACACAGTTTGCAGTTCAAATCTTGGAAATCGATGCATATACCTATAAATATGGTGTATTCTCAATTTTTGACAAAATAAATAATCTGAAATATACATAAAGAACACAGTTTGCAGTTCAAATCTTGGAAATCGATGCATATACCTATAAATTTGGTGTATTTTGGAGTCTTATAAGCACATATGCGTTTCTACCAGGTCCTGTCCAAGGTTAACACTCTTTCTTCTTTTCACAACCCTATGATCATAGCAAATGCAACTAATTCCAATATTCATTTTACATAGATAAACACATTAACTCTAGAGGTGTAACTCAGTTTAGATAGGTTGGATTGATCCTAAACCCAGAATTGGGAAAGAGGGCTTTTTTTTTTGGTGGGGGGGGAACAAGGTCACTCATCCTTTCTATAACCCAAAACCGAACCAAAATTGACCTGGATCTGAAATGAAGCAAACCACTACTTGGTTCAGTTGGTTGGTGAGAAGAGATACTTTTTACACCCAAGAGGGGCTATAATTGGAGATACCATTGATTTTGGTACTGAAGTTCCTATGAAAATGGCAAATGCCCTACTTTGAATTTCAGCACTTCCAAGAACCAAAATTCTGGTTCTTTTCATTCTCAGACTTTTAAGGAGTTCAAATTCAAATGACATTTGATTCAGAATATCTCTATCTTAAGCAAGCTCATATTATTTTCCACAATGTTAATCAGGTTAACATAAAAATACAGACGTGACGATAGATGTGACATAACTATATGTGAGGATAACTATGACATATCTATATATATGTGAGCGGATATGACATAATTATATTTTACAAATTGGGAATGTGATGGTTCAGTTCTCGGATGGGGTACCCAATGTCTCAACCTGAAATAGAACTAACCCTGCATTTGGTTTCAACTTTCAGCCTTCTTAACCCATGAACAAACCAAGTTAGCATGGGAACCAATCCAAACAACCCAAGGGAGAAAATCTTACTCCATCAATATAACAAGCCTCCAAACAGCTTGATAGCACCTCATGCGTTGTTTAAACTTCTTATACTTTTTCTCCCTCCCATATCTTTTGCCATCACTCCATTTTCTACTGAGATTCATTCTAAATTAAGGCCTCGGAAGTCATTTACCTAACTCACTCTAAAAAAGGTTTTCCAATATCCAATTTTCCATTCTTGATTAAAATTGATTGAAGGGAATTAACTCAAGAAGAGGAGGTAAGGTAGGGTATTTCAAGCTTCTATGAGTCATTAACCATAATGCTTCATTCATAGTGTTGATTCACAAAGAGGGGAGGAGAACATTCAAGACTTGCAGCCATCAGTTTGGTGGGAGGCATATATAAATTGTTGACAAAGGTTCTATCATATTGATTGAGAATGTTGTTGGATCGCCTCATTCCAGAGAGCCAAAACACATTTGTAAAGGGAGGTCCATTCTTAATTCAGTTTTGATTGCCAATAAATGCTTAGATTCAAGGAGGAACTTAGAAAAGGGACCGGTACACAAGTTAGATATTGAGAATGTTTATTCTTATAAAAAAAAAAGATATTGAGAATGCTTATGATCATAAAAATTGAGGTTTCCTTTTGTTCATGTTGCTGAAAATGAGATTTGCGACTAGGTAGAAAGGGTGGGGTGGAATGGTGCATCTCATTGATGGCTTATTTAGTGTTGGCAAATGGCTCAATGGCAGGTTTCTTTAGAAGTTCAAGAGGCATAAGGCAAGGAGATCCACTCTCACCTTTTCTATTTGCTATTGCTATAGAGGCAGAGGTCTAATTCAAGGGTTTGGGATAGAACAGAGAATAGGATTGAAAATTCCCATCTACTATGCGTAGATGATACGATCATATTTTTTATACGGAGAACCCCCAAGCCAAGGGTAGTTCAGTGACAGAAAGCAGGCCAAGTTAAGTGCCTTGCAAGCACAAGTCTCAGGTTTGATACCCACTGAGTGCAAAGCTCCTTCGGGGCCACCCCAAGGTCAAAAAAGGCCCGCTTTACCTAGTGTTGTACTGTAGCGCTCCTAGGTTTACTTTCGACCACACGACCGAAGGTTGCAATTGGTCGAGTAGGTTCATGGGTTATCAAAATATATATATATATATATATATATTGTGATACGAAGAAAAATTAGCTCAAATTTTTTAGGAGCGTCCTATTTTGTTTTGGAGATGTTTTAAGTTTGAGGGTTAATCTTGGCAAGAGTAAACTTATTCAGTGGAGGAGGTGGTGGACATTGAAGGTCTGACATGGAATTTGGGGTACAAAGTAGGATCCTTTCCCTCGGTCTATTTAAACATGCCTAGGGGTTCCTCCTCAAAGGCTACCACGATTTTGGACCCAATGGTGGATAGATTTCAAAGAAAGTTAGCAGGTAGGAAGATGAACTATCTATCAAAAGGACCCAAGCTCATTTATTAAGAGCATGTTGGCGAGCCTCCCTATATACTTCATGTCTCTTGTTTTTATATTCGGTGTCAGTTGAGAGGATGTTGGATAAATTGCAAAGAAGCCAAAGTTCCACTTGGTAAGCTAACAACGGCGGATTTAGACCATAGACTTTTTTTTTTTTGGGGGGGGGGGGGGGGGGGGGAGTTGTGGAGGAGGGGCATTGCCCCTTATCCCATGTGGATCCGCTAAGGTAAACTAGGATGGAATCAGAACTCTGGTGGAAGGGGGTGGTTTAGAGAGAAAGGAGTTAAGGGTATTTAATAAAGCTCTCTTGGGCAAATAGTTGTGGAGATTCACAATGAAGCATGAGGCTAGTAGGAGGAAAATGATAATAGCAAAATATGGATGCAACTTGGTGCTACTGATAAAAAAATAAATAAATGGATGTGACTTGTAGCTTGAAAGCAATAAAGGTGTCTTATGGGTTAGGTTTATAGAAGACAATAAGGAAAGGGAAGGCGTTTTTTTTCTTCTTCTAGAATATTCCCTTTGACATTGGTGAGGGCCCTAGAGTAAGATTTTAAATGGATGTGTGGGGTGGTGATATTCCTCTAAAGGAGATATTTCCTCAGTTATTCCAACTACTGTATCCACATATTGCAATGCGGTGGTGGCAGACTATGTTTCCTATTTTGAGGAAGATGTGATTTGGGCTCTTTGTTTTAGGAGTAACTTTCGGTGGAGGCGTTGATACAGTTATTGGAACTTCTTCGGAAATTTATACACAGCAATGTTGTGGTTGATTCTCTCATCTGGGCAAGGGATAATAAAAGTGGATTCACAATGTGGTATATTACAAGGAGCTGACCAAGAAAGGTGTTAGTCATTTTCCACGGAAGATCATATGGTCCTCACAAGCCATGGTGCAAGTAGCTTCTTGAGTGGTCAGTGGCTTGGATACAATTATAAATATGGATAATCTATTAATCTCTAAAAGAGAGGCTTCAGATTGGCTAATAGATGTAGCATGTGCAAAGTTGAGGAAAAGAATATATGACATCTATTCTTCCATTGCCTTATGCTAGAGATGTATGAAATCTCCCATTTTCGCTGTTTGGGTGTACTTGGGTCATGCCAAAACCAATATTGGATTTCCTTAATGGATGGTATGGAGGTTGTGTTAGGGGGAGGGTGAGCAAGGTGCAAGGCTAGATCCTATTTGTCTTTTTTGGTGCTTGTGACGAGAAAGGAATAGAAGGATATTTGCAGGGGAGGAAGTATCCCATTGTAGATTTAAGGATGATTACTTGAAATTGTTATACTTTTGGGTTCAAGAATCATACCTTTTTTTCCTGATTAGTAAGAATCATACCCTTTTCTGTAAATTCCTTAATAGAATTTTTGGGAGGATTGGGACATTACTTTTTGCGAGTCCCATCCTTTCTTGTAAAGAGGTTCACTCTCCTCAAGCAGTTTTCTTACACATATTTACTTATAAAAAAAATAACTAATATAAGTGACAATGATTTGTGGTCCATTACAGGTTGAACCCTTCGAGATTCAGTCAACCAACAAAATTAGAATGATGTATATATTGTGGTGATGTGGTGGCTATTGGTTGATTAGAGAAGACATGTCCACTTTGGAAGCCTAAAACTAAGTTACTAATCTATGGGTCCTGTGTCACTAAAGAATACTTTTTAGTTCAAAGGAAAGTGACCACGGTAGTATTTGGATTATTTCTCTATGTTTATTTCTCCATCTTATTTTGCATCAAGTTATGCTATTAGATTACTACAGCAGCCTATAAATATCTAACTTTTCTATTAAATGAAATCGAACTTTTACAGAATTGAAGGTTGTTTGATACTTTGATGTGTGATGGAACTTAACATGGTGGGTGATTCCTAAGGAATTATAAGTGAGATTCCTTGATTTCTTCTTCTCTTCAGCACTACTCTTGGGTTACTATTCGCAATCCCAGAACAGCCCCAAATTTACCAACTAAACCGTACCCTAACTAGCCTTAAGCAACCCCAATCCATTTCCCTACCCTATCGTGGCCTTCAATTTAACATCCAAATACCAAAATTAGTTTCTGTTTAGTAACTACCACACCCAGTTTTTTGAAAATCCCTTTTTGTCCAGAAACCATATACCTCTTCCACATTTTAAAACAGGCTTAACCTTTCCATAACTTTTGCCCACCATAAATCCATCTGTGGACATATTTATTTATGAAATTTCAAAGTTATCCTGCATCATGTGGGGTTATATGCTAGATGAAATTCAGTTTTGTGGCAATTTAGTAATTACTTTCGACTGTTCATAAGTATAATAAAATAAGGGCAGGGCAGTTCCAGTGCACGAGGCTCCCACCACCGCAAGTATAATAAAATAATGGCTGAAAAATCATGTAGTCATATTCATTTTCGTTCTCTAGCTCTCTAATATTTAAAATGCAATCAAAGTATTTAAAGAGCAAGTCTACAAATACGCAGAGTAGAAATTAGAAAGCAAAGTGTTTGACACCAAATGCCATGATTTTGGTCCCCCAGAAGGCCAATTTAGGGCATCCTTTGTGCAGTTTCTACACCCAAAAGTACTGTAATTAATATATCATGACAGAATAATTTAAAAATGCCACCAAATTAATGATATTCACTCCAATATTACAGATGTGGTCTCCCAATCACATGGACTTTTCACTTCGAGTTTATGTTTCACCAAGGGGCAGACCAAAGACAAGGGAGTCAAACACAAGGAGATTCACACAAGTGGGCCATTTTCTTGCTATAATGACCAAGGATGGATGGATTACGGATCTAATTTGTAGCCAGAGTACAGAGAAATACTATACATTCTTTTTGGTATTATTTATGCTCTCTCCATTATTAATTTTACTGACTTGATATTTATTGTATGGTCATTTTTGTCAAAAATAATATGCTCACTACAAATGGTATTTCATGGTCTGTCAAAAAATTAAAAAAGAGATAAAACTGCAATTAAAAGGGAATCATTCCATTTGCTGCAAAATTTACACATTGAATTCATTCTGTTGTTTTAGTAATTCTTCCAATAAAAGATAATTAGAGGGAAGGAAAAACCCAAGATTTTGTTAAAACAAATAATGCCTAGTTAAAATGTTTAATAGTAAATTTAATTTTTAGGAACAAATTGAAATGCCAATACCCTATATAAATAATAAGAAAAAACAAAAGAAATCTTGCAAGTGGTGGCCTTTAAACAGAAAGGCACTTCAAGATACATGAGTAACTCATCCACTTACACTGATACTGTAAAATAATGATAAAACCAAACGTTGACCTTCAATCAAATCTCCAGGTCCAGACAAGTTCAATGAACCTTGTCCGTGGACACCCAAATTTGCATTCGAATGTATCACAGATGCCTCCTGACAACCAAATACAGTTAACCATACCATATAAGATAGCACCACAAATCAAACTTTTTTTTTTTTTGATAGGTTACATGAATCAAAGTTTGAAAATTACAAATAAAAAAGGAGTAGGGTGAGTTACCCTGAGAACCACTAAATTGCTGGCCTCAAGGAAGGATGTTGTAACAATTGCATCACCATCACCATCTATAAGCATTTTGGAATTCCACATCAAGTGGATTTTAACAGCCATTCGCAAAGCCCCATATACCTAGATTGAAAAAGTAAGAAGGATAAAATTGACATAACATACCCTTGAACTATGAGAAACATAAAAATACTTAAAAGGAAGAATTAAATTGTAGCTCTTGCTTATGGCAGGGAACAAGCAATACTATAGAGATCAAATACAAAGATAGTAATGCCTCGAGAAGGTTCTATTATTCAGCAGCGCAGATGGACTAGCACTAAAACATGAGCATGTATTACAAATAACTTTCGGTTGGGGACCATCTGGCATATTTCAACATTCAAAGTGATGGTAAACAATTAAAAAAACAGTAAACCGAGCAAATGATTACAATTAAGTGGAAAGTAATGAACAATTGAGCAGGACAATCAAAGAAGGTAGAGATGAAATTATTTTAATGAGTAGTGGAAAAAAAAAACTTTTAAGTCTAAACTCTGAAAAAATCAACATTTCCAGTAATTAACTTGGACCAAAGAAAAAAAAAGCATTTTTTATAAGAATTGGAGGAAAAATAATCAGATATTGGATATGACACTGAATCATGAGATTGACAGTAAACTAATGAGTTTTTCCACAGCCTAGAGTAGATTGTAAGGACTCCAATATCAACATCGAAATTTTGAAGCATGATCTTTGATATGTGTAAATTAAGTAATCGTGCGTGTCACACTCAACAGTTTATTATTCAATCAGGTGACGGCCAAACAGATGGTGTGATTTTCTGGCACCGTTACATCTATTCAGGTCCATTAAATAAACAAATCAACATGAATGAGAAAGCTTCCATGTGTATGACCTCATAAATTTTAATTTAATATGAACCAAAATTGCAAAGTCAAATATATAAGAATAATAGACAGTGCAACAGATTGCAACCAAAGAAATCAAAAACAAAAATAGAGGGAAAAAAAAAAAAAAGCAATGCCAGCCACTTGCCTTGATTACTGAGTCACTCATTAAAAGCTCTTCTGCCATTAACTCAAATTCTGATAAGGCATAATGTGCAAGCCCAAAGCTTAAAACTGCGCCATACGATAAACTAAGTTGTCCTTGAACCTATATATTACATTAGTACATAAATAACAGGGCATAGACCACCATGAAACAGCATGAGTAATATGTCGGAATTGATGGAAGAATACAGTTAAAAGACAGCTGTCAACTTGAAGAGAACAAAATAAGAAGCCACTGAGCAAAAAGTTTATTCAAAGAAAAGATCAACATTAAGGGGAAAAAAATCAACTTTAACTACCACAAGAGATGCATCACATATCACATAGATGAAAGTTTTTCAAAGAAAATATCAACTTTGAGAGGACAAAAAAAAAACAAACTTGAACTACCACTGAGATGTATCACACAGATGTAACTATTTCTACCAATAAAATTTAATTAATTTAGAAGAAGATGATGATGATGAAAATGAGAATATCTAAATTAATATGAGAGAGAATTGTTTTCTAGGATATTGTAGAAACAAAAAATGCAACATGAATACTAGAATCCCATTTGAAAAATACCATAGTAAGTCAAGGAAAAAAGGGGAGACAAAGGTAATTGATAGCAAAACAAACAAGCAAAAGGAAACAAAGAAGGAAAGAAGATACTTTTTCTTTTCCCTCTCTCATATTTATATATATTTATTTATTTTTATTTTTGTGTGTGTGTGTGTGTGTGTGCTGGTTTGGGGGGGGGGGGGGGGGAGGAAACCCCTGTTTGATTGGCTGCAAAACGTGGTCCAAGTACTGATAAAAAATGGGCCAAGCTCAAAATTTACATGATAATAGTTTTGTGTGACTATTTAGAAGCCCCTCCCAACTTGAAAGCAATCTTTCAACCTTTGCAGATGACGAATAAACCAATTTCTAATTTCCTCTGCCCTCTGCACATCCCATCATCTGTTTTCCTCAGTGTATGTTCATTTAAACCTAACACTCTTAACTGTGCTGTGCTTTACAAACTAACAACATGCCAAAGTCAGATATGGCAACCGCCTAGAATCTAGGTCCAAGAATAAAGCTCCCACTCCCGGTGTTTGACTACACAGAACTGGTATATTTGTGCGCATAAGAGAGGCTTTTTTGTGTAGAATAGAACCATATATAGACAATTGTCCCCAGTAAATAAGTCCCAAAAGCCTGGCCATAAATACAAACCCCGTGCTGTCCCCTTTTAGAGTAGTTAGCATATTAGAATATCATTAAAGGTAGTTTAGTATTTTCTTGTTATTCCTCTCAACCCTACTATAAAGAGTTATTTTGTTATCATTTTGGTTTGTGTGCTTAGAGACTGATATGGATGAATAATACTTCTCTTCTTCTTCTTTCTTTAATTTTCTTGATTGATTATAAGGTAATTTAGTATTTTCTTGTTATTTCTCTCAACCCTACTATAAAGAGTTATTTTGTTATCATTCTGGTTTGTGTGCTTAGAGACTGATATGGATGAATAATACTTCTCTTCTTCTTCTTTCTTTCATTTTCTTGATTGATTGTGCAAAGTTATCATCACCAAGGGTAAGCATAACAGTGTCATGAATTATTAGATTGAAGAAAGTATCTTAGTGGGTCCCTCAGTAAAAATCCACTAAATACAGTAAGACATCTTGAAAAGTGCCACAAAATGGTTTCAATCCATTCTGACAATTTGCTATCACAATGACCATCAATAGGGAGAATTATCCTATGACTTGACCATCTAGCACACATGACAAGTCAAGTAGTTCCAACAATTTACTCGAGCTATCACCTCCACTTGCACCAAATTGATTAGAATATATTTCCCAAATCAATCATCACTTACCAGAAACATGACATGAAAAAGATAATATATGGGGGGGGGGGGGGGGGGGGGTGTGAGGATATGATGTGGATATATTGCCTGCCAATAGAATCCCTTTTTCCCCCTCAATAATGAAGTAATTATTGCATAGTAAGACAATAAGCAAAGAAAAAATTCAAGCAGGGAGACTATAAAATTAATTCAACAACCTGCACACGACTCCAGAGCAAAGGCACGGTAGCTTTGGCATGATTTTCAATGTAAACATTTGTCCAAAGGGGCTGATTAGGAAAGTCTAAGAGAAGTGTATCAGTATCTGTTGACATGTTGTGATTGCTGACAACAAGTCTCCGAGGAACAGCATCATAAAATGTCCCTGCAGCACCTGAGTTTCCAACACAGCCAAAACTTCTCCCCCCTGCAAACAAAGACAAGCATTTTGTAATTAACATGTTCTACATCCAAGCAAGACTAAATAATCACAATTGTGACAGAGTTCCTCTGAACGCAAAGCAAAAGGAGCTCCATGATCCACAAATTTAAAGCTTGCTGCTGGCAAATAAAACCTGACAAAAATTCTGATCACAAGCAATGAAACCATTATAACAAACATAATAACAAGTTCCACCAGGGAAAAATCAAAACAAGAATCCAATCTAAATTTTCTTTAAAAAAAATCCAGACAGACAGGAACAGGATAGAGGATGAGTCAGAGAAAGCAGAATGCTCCAGATTAAACCAGTATATTGACAAACAAGACCCAAAACATTAAGTCGTCAAGGATGTACCTCAGCCATGCAAATAGGTATTATACTCTTTTGGACAGGCCAAAATGTACTGCCCATAATCTTCTACTCAAAATTCTAGATTCATGTTAAGAGAAGAAAAGAATGCCATAATCTTCTATCATAAAAGGAAAACCAACGGCATCCCCTTTATTCCTTCTCTCTCTCTCTCTCTCTCTCTCTTTTTCTTTTTCTTTTTGGGGTACATGCTTAGAGAAGAGGAGGGGGGAAAAAACCCTAAACTCCTATAGTGCCCACAAGTTCATCAAAAAGAAGCCTGTGGTGAGGAACCTCTGAAACATTCTTTTCTGAGTCTCCCCAGGATAGCAGCAGACAAGGAACCTTTAGTTGCTGATTGTGTTAGGATTTCAGAGGTGGGACTATTATTGAACATATACTTCATCAGAGCATTGGAGGATTGGGCTCAAGGTTTTCTTTTACTATAGGATGCTGAGGGGAAGGAAGCATCCCAACTTTCCTTGGAAGGCAATTTGGTGAACCAAAGCTTCATCTGAAGTTACTTTTTTCAATTTTACGGCAGCACTTGGGAGGATCAAAGCAATATAATAGTTTGTATATGTATGTATTATATAATAAAATACAACATTACATAATGTTCATATATGCGTCCTTGATATATAGCAGAGTTTTGGGGATGTTAAGGGAGGTTTTGGCTGGTGTTAACAGGTGGGTTTCATCTGCAATTAACATGTTGTTTGGCATGGAGAAGGAGAGAAGAATGAGAAGAAATGGAAGAAAATTATGGTCATAAAGCAGTTGTTTGGCTTTGATGAGAGGGCGAGTGGTAAAAAAGGAGAGGAAGGCATGCTCGAGTTCAACCTGGATGTGGATCTAATGAGAGGTTATGGCGAAGATAGAACAGTGTTTATAGGTTGTTTAGGGTAATGGGTGGCTGATGCTTAGACACTGGTTTGATGGTGGCTGTGAGGTTTGTTTAGAGAGAGAGAGAGGGAGGAGAGATATGGAAGAATAAGGTAGTGTTGGGCAAAGATAGAACAGTGTTTATAGGATGTTTAAGGAAATGGCCGGCTGATGCTTAGACACTGGTTTGACGGTGGCTGTGAGGCTTGTCTATGGAGAGAGAGAGAGAGAGAGAGAGAGAGAGAGAAGAGATGGAGGAGAGATACGGAATAATAAGGCATTGGTGGGCAACGACAACCTCTTTAATAAAGTTGCCTTTTTATTTTTTTCCCCAAAAAAAAAATAATAATAATTATTGTGTAAAAAGACAATAACCAAAGACAAAATTCAAAAAGGGACACATGACTCTGGAGCTAAGGAACAGTAGCTTTGGCAGTAGTTTAAATATAAACATTTGCCCAAAGTGGCTGATTAAGGAAGTCTAAAAGTGTATCAGTATCTGTTGCACAATGGTAATGTGACTGTAGGTCTCAGAATCGTTGAGGCTGAGAGAGAGAAGAAGAGGAGGTGAGGCAAGTTACAGTGAAAGGTGAATGAGATGAAATGATGGGACCAGATAGAACAGCTGTTCATTTTGCAGAGTAAGATGTGGCTTTGAAAAGAGAGAAGGGCAGAAAACACAAGTTTTCATACGGCAAAATTGTCAGCTCATGTAAAAAATTTAAACGCAGTCAAAATGCGTATTTCATGTTAAGGGATAGTCAGTTCTCTTTGACAGATTCCCAATCCTTTCTAAGAAAATTTTGTCTTTTAAGTTTTTAACAACTATGAGTTATCAAACAAACTGAATAAAGAAAATGAAATTATTTTTTTGATGAAGTCAAAACGAAATTTTTTATTTTCAGCAGTTAATAGGGTGTCAAAATGTCCCTCATTATTAAAGCTAAGGAACAAGGACATCACAACATACAGGTGAAAGACTTTGTTTCTTAAGAAGTCTTACCGTGGACCAAGAATTTGGGTTCATCATGCCTGCTGAAAACATTGACAGAAACTCTTCCACCGCCACCTCCAGCAAACCCATTACCTCCAGAAGCACTAACTTTTCCACTTCCTGTCCTGTTCTCCATAGAGATGTAATTAGAGTTGAAAAACCTTTCCAGCCAGTACATTGTTTAAAAAACATTACTCAAGAAGATCACCAGTGCATGATCAAATCAACATCACATGTGTTTATGTATCTGAGGGACAGATCTACAAAGAATGTAAAGTTTATGAGACGTAGTAATCAGTATATTGGCATTAAATATCAGCTGTTACATAATGGGTTTTGAGCCCTCCAATCCGTTACACACCTATATATCGGTGTGTAAAAAATTCACAGATGTAAAATAAAATCGGTCTGTGAAGGCCATGTAACAATATCGGCTAATATGTAAAAATAATGGTACATCTCACAGGTGTAATGGCCATTAAGTAACAGAATCAGTCCATAACGGCCGTTACAGACCGATATGTAATGATATCGGGTAATAATGGTATGTTTTTCCTTTTTTCTCTCTTCCACGGAAAAAAAAAAAAACCCATTTTTCCAATAGATTTACTAATTTAAAGTTACCAAACATAAGAATTGGAACTATGAATATGATCAAAGTGTTTGGTAACTCCCGGAAAAATATCTAATTGTTTAAAACCTCAAACCTAAAATAGAAATCTTATCCTATTAGATTTATTAGATGTTGCTTAGAAATGAATGAATCTTAGTTTGACAAGATCACTCGGAAACTTCTACAAAAAAAAATTCAATTTTAAGAATTATTACTTTGCTATTTTTATTTTTGTATTAATGTAGTTTGCTATAAAATCATACAAAGATACCTTAAGTTTTTTTTTGTTGTAGAAAACATGATGATTAAAATATGAGCTTTGATTCATCACATCCAATTTTTTTTATTACATCTAACATTTTTTCTATTTTTGCTTAGTTATTTGTTTATTTGACTTAAAGAACATTAGTCAACAATTAATATTCACACTTATAATATATATTTTTATCTATGTTTTCCTTTTTTTTATTTTTACTGAAGTTACCTGTAACTGCATTTTTTGTTATTACTTTTTTTTTAAGTAAATAGTATTTCATTAATAAGCACCAAAGGAAGGTGAACCCATATACAAAATGAGACTCACAAAAGTTAAGTCTCGTGTTCTCCAAAAAAAATCTACAAAGTTATATACATATAAGGGGTATGCCTTTGTAACCCAAAAGTATAAAAATTTCAAAAATGTATCTTTAAATCTACATATATCAATTGTCTTCCCTTCAAAAAGCAGTTGGTTCCTCTTCCTCCAAATGCACCAAAACAAACAAATTTTCACGATACTCCAAACATTCCTCCTCTTTCTCTTGCCTCCACCCCAACCCAATTTTTCAAAAAAAAAAAATATATATATATATATATATGGAACCGAAAGATGCATTACCCAACACCCAAACAAAGAGAACAATAATTCCCATACTTCCCCAACAAAGGGACAATAAAGAAAAAGATGTCTTATGGGTTTTTCTTCTTTTAAGCACATGTTACGCAGCTATGCCTTCCCGCAAGATGGAAACCTCTTTTTTGAAAGTTGTACGTAGTTAAAACCGCCCCCACTGAAGAGACCAAGCAAAAAACCCAGCCTTCATCGGAGCTTTCGTGCCCCAAAACACATGCCACGGATAGTTCATCTCTCCCTTTCTAGCTAAATCCTTATAATAGGATTTAACTGTAAACCTCTCGTGACTTTCCTTCCTCCAAACAATTAAATCCAGAGCATCCCCCTTAGGCATAAACCTATGAAGTATGTCCAAAAAATACACTACTTCCTCCATCACCCCATCATGAAACTTTCTTTAGAAACAAGGAGTCCAAACTAAATCATCCGTCGAGGAGGACAAATAATCCACTACCCTTGCATCCGACTTCACAACTAAATGATAGAGACGAGGAAATTTATCCTTAAAGTTGTCTTAGCTAGAAGAATATTCCTCGTGATAAATTTTACTTCTTAGTTTAATTTAAAACCAATACAAAGTCTAATGCAAGAAGTATGCTTTTTTTATAGGAGTTATAAAATTGACTAAAATAGCTAAAAACATTAAAATGTGACAAAATGGAGTTAAATTATGCATATCAATAACTTTTAAGTAGTTTGCCTTTGCTAATGATTATAAAAATTCACGAGGTGCAATTCCGATTCTCGTATGTATCGATCAATACCATTTTTTTTATAGGTAAAAAGTAAATCATGGTATCGAGATACATAATGGTCGACATTGTGCTGAAATGGTATCGATTGAGCACATCATACTGTGGTTATTATCAAGTGGAGTTCTCCCCACCACGTTTCTTCTCTCCTTGAAGGTAGTAATTTACGAGGTTTTGGTGGGGAAAGAGGAATTCTTGAAGATGTAGCTTCTTGGGAATCATTTGGAATGTTTGTTTAGGGAGAAAAGAGAAAGTTCTCTTAAGATAAGAATGGTGAAATTGTTTCCTTATGAGATAATATTCTTGTTATTATCTCATTTTTGGGCTTTTATAACCAAGGAGTTTGAAAGCATTTTTCTTTCTTCCATCATGCGAGATTGGATTGCAATGTGCTCCTCTAGAGTCTACAAGGATAAGTTAGAGAAAATTTGGCAACCTCACATCAGGGAAAATTAAATACAATTCTCATGGGTGCCCTTTAGGTAATCCATGCAACATCAAAATTGGAAGTGTTTCCCATGGAAGAAGTGGCAAAGAAGGGAAGATTCATAATTTGGACGGTGAAAAGTACTGGAAAGTTTATTGTTAAATCATTTTGGAAGGAATTGATTGGTATGAGAGGTGGGGAAAATTAAATACAATTTTCCTGGGTGCTCTTTAGGTACATGCAACATCAAATTGGAAGTGTTTCCCATGGAAGAAGTTGCAGTGAAGGGAAGATATTTGGACGGTGAAAAGTACTAGAGAATTTACTGTTCAATCATTCTAGAAGGCGTTGATCGGTATGAGGGAGGTGTCTTTCTCGTGGAAGTTGATTTAGAGCTTTCCTATTCCAATCACAGTAGCTTTTTTTTTACTTGGTCGCCGGTTTGGGGAGCTATTTTGATTACGGACAATTTTAAAATAAAGGGGTTTCAGTTAACTAGTCGTTGTTGCACGTGTCAGAGGGAGGCGGAGTCGGTCCATTACCTATTTATTCATTGTGAGTGGCCAGCGACAATTGGAATCTTGTTTCTACTCTCTTTGGATGTTTTGGGTGTTGCCGGCCACCAGTCAAGAGGTGTTTTTGAGTTGGAGATACAGCCAGGTTAGGAAGGAAGTGAAGTTAACTTGGAGATTGGCTCACAATTGTCTCTCTTGGTGTTTATGGGGGGAAAGAAATAGGAGGATCATTGACAGGATAAAGCAGTGCCCTCTTAGTTTCAAAGATAGTTTTTTACATTTATTATAATTTTGGATTAAAGAGGCCTTATCGCCCCCCCCCCCCCCCCCCGGGGATGTCTTCTAATATATATTTCTATTTACTTATAAAAAAAAAAGATATTTTGCAAAATGATGAAAGAGACTCAATTTTTTCACGCCTTTTGGGCAAGGTGATGCTATAAGGGGCAAAGGTTGGTGCTCACCTATGTGGTCTCCAATATGCCAAGGAGACTGATTAAAAGGAGATCTTCTAGTTGAAGGAGAGTCCTATACAGTGATTAAAAGGGAGAAATCAATTGGTCGTGGTAGTTAGATGTATTGGCACCATACAGGGAAGGTTCGTAACATTTCCAATGAGATGCAAGTTCATTTCTCATGAGTCATGAGCACATTGTTCAGCAAATGGTGATGCAGATTTTCTAACAGTACAAGGAGAATCGATAGTAGAAATCTTTAGGGTACTCTATCTTGCTTTATGGACCTTTCTTTGTTTTCCACTGTTCTTGTGTTCATGTTTAGTTTGTTTTAGTTTCCATTCTGTTCAGTGAAGGATAGCTTGTCCTTACCATGTAGGCATGTACTATTCCTTATCTCTATAATGTGTCTTCATTTTCAATCATAAAAGATATATATGAAGTATTGGAACCATAGGACCTCCTGTATCCAACTATTTAAACCCATCACACAGAGTCCAAAAGTAAAACCCTCAAGAAAGCATAATTGGAAATTCGCTTGCAATTCACTTGCTTCACTCTAAGTGACACCACTCAAATTATAGGTTTATCATACTTTTTTATTTTTTGGAAAGTAGGTTTATCATACATGCTCAATATACATTTGACACTTTTGTTTTCCTTCTTGATACTTTTTTTTTTTGGTTGGTCACTTCCCTTGATACATGTTAAATATAAATTAAGCTCTTTCCAACTAGAAAGCACCAAATTATTTCTCTAGAGAGAATACAACCGTATTGAGGGATTTCTTCTTCTCAACAAAACCTTTCTGCCACTATTCAATCTGACTTCTATTGTTCTTGTTTGTGTGCTAACATTTACTTGACCACTCACTCATTTAGTCCCACGGCATCCCCCCTAAGTTTGTTCCACAACAACTCAATAAGGAAGCCAATGTGTATAGCACGAGCAGTTGTGTCTCATATGAAATTATGCATACATGCAGCAGCAGAAATTGACATGTTATACATAGCAAAATGATAGGGCATGACAGATTAACCATTGTATCTTACAGATGAACAGCATGCAGAAAATAATGAACGTAGCAAGAAAAGGCAGCATGCTAAGATGTGGAGTTCATATGCATTTGGAGAACTTTATTTGAAGTAAATTTAATCAGGAAGAGATTACATTTTATAGGACTTGATGAAAATGCTCCCACCAGAACCTCCTCCGCCTTTGATACCACCATCACCTCCATCAGCTGAAAGACTCCCATGAACTTCAACAACACTTTTTATGTCAAACCCAATCCGTCCACCTCCTTTCCCACCATAATCATGTTCCCTATTTGTTGTCCCACCCTTACTACCATAACTCCACGGCTCACCCAATGAGGACCATGAGTAAGCATCGCCACCCCACACATCCTCGGGAAGTTTGGTATTATCCATTACACAACTAGCACCTCTCCCACCATGCCCTCCACCCGCACCCTGTACCCCAGAAGGTGTCCCACTTGTCTGCTCCGGGGGTGAACCTGCCAACCCGGTAACATTAATCGCGGACCCTTCAAACAAACTTGCATTCCACGCTGCCACGAACAGCGTCCCCGCTGTAATCTCTGCATTCAGTCCCAACCTAAATTCGCCGCTAATATTAACCAAAATGGAACATCCTGCCACTGGGCAACTCAATACTACCCCTGGCAGTATATACAAATTTCCCCTTCCCTCTATATACACATCATCTATGAAATTCAAACTGTAATTTAGCCGGCACGAAGTGTCAAGCGAGCCAATCCCCTTCAAATCTTCCTCGCACGACACCGAGGGCGGATGTGGTGCTGGATACGGAGGTGGCGGAGACGGTGGAGAATAATCCCCGTGAAATGAATTGGAATCGGAATCGAAATTGAGGATGGAGAAGTCGTCAAGCGAGGCTGAAACAAACCCTAATTGGGAGAGAAAATTAGGGCCTGCGAATAAGAAGTTGAGTGTGTGAAGAATTAAGAAATGAAGAACATATGCAGAAGACGAAACCATTGAAAGAGGGACAAACTCATCACAGAACTGAACCCTAATTTGAGGGGGTCGTATGGTGTCGTTTCAGAACCTGTAGCAACAGATGAGCTCTAAGATTTTAGCTATAATTGCATCTAAACCTCGCATGTTGATTTGTTGATCAGATGAATCAAATCGACAATTAATCAGCAATCAAATATATAGACCTCCAGCAGTCTGGGGAACCTTTCCCATGAATACAACATGATTTATATATATATATATATAGTGTGTGTGTGTGTGTGTATAAAGTAAACAACAATGGCGTCGGAGCGAGAGAGAGAGAGAGAGAGAGAGAGCAAAAGAGAGCGAGCGAGCGAGAAGGCGACGAATGGAAAACAGATGGAGAAAGGCTGTTCTTTCGGGGCCCCACCGGTTTAATGATCCTTCTGGTCCTAGTATACGCCATGTCAACGAACTCAGTCCATGTCAGACTGATGACATGGTCAGGGCTCTCTTTTTTTCCCCGTATTTATTTTCTTTGTTTTTTGAAAAAGAATTTCTGAATTGTTGCATTTTTTCATCCTATTAATTTTTTACTTTGGAAACAGGATTTACATTTGACTTAGGTTAATAAGTTAATTTGTATAAATTTAACTCATATCAATTAACTTTATTTTATTGATTATTATTTGCATTAATTAATTTAAAATCTTAATATTCACATATATATAATAATAAAATTTGTGAATATATGTAAAAATTAAACCAAGCAATCACACGAAATAAATAAGAAGGCTCTTTTATGTGCAAAAACTTAAGTGGAAAAGATATAAAAAATGGTTTAGATACACTCCAAATCCATTATAAAGAATAAAAATAATACAAATTCTAACTCAATTTATAAACAACTCATCATTATAGTTTTTAAAATTATGATAACCGGAGCATTTAACATTCTTTTGTTAAATCTTTGCCCATAATTGTTGGTGCTACCTCCTCTCCTCCTCCTTCCAACTCTTCTTTTGAGAGGCATATAAGTTTGACATCTTTCACCTCTACATTTAATTCCATAACCTCTAGAACTTTGGTCATGTTTCTCAGTAACTTCTTCTTCTTCTTCCTTTTCTTTGCGATGTTCCTTGTTCCTTTTCTCTATTTTCTTTGAATGATAGCTGAGATCAAAGAATTTGTTCAATGGAACTTAAAGTCTTCTTCTTAATTCTCTACTCGTGATTTTCAAGTGTGGCCATCAATTGATCTATGATCATAGTATTGAGATCCTTTGATTTTTCCACAATTATCAAACCTTGAACTTAAAGATATTAAAATCTTCTCCATTACCCATCTTTGAAACTTTTCATCATATCTTATAATCTAATTGACAATAGCCAAAGTTATTGTGAAATATTCTAAAATAGACTCATTTTTATTCATATGAAATTACTCCAACTCGCCTCTAAAACTAAAGGCAAACTCTCATCATTTTGTCAATTCCTTACTATGAATTTTGAAAGATTTTCTATGCCTTTTTGAAGGTTGTAGCAGAGGAGATCTTCTCAAAGATGAAAAACAAGGAAATGCTGCAACTTTTATTTCATCAACGTGAACACACCACTACAGAATTAAATTCTAAAGAGTAGAAACCACTATTTAAATGTAAAAGGGAATGATTTAAAATTCTAAGAGATTTGATTGACTCTCCTAGGTAGTTGCACGTCAGATATCCAAAGCTGTGCTGATCCAAAACTGTGTTGATCCAAAGATGTGCTGATCCAAAACTGTGCTGATCCAAAGATATGCTCACTTCCTTCCTAACAGATCCTTATCTTGTTGGAATTACCACTTTTAGGTTGAATTCGTTGCCCCTTGAGACTTCTTATCATCCAACATCTCTCCATCAACATTGCATAATTTGTGGGATATCTCATCCTTATCTCTCCAATAATTTTGTGACACCTTATCGCTCCATTTAATCCCACAGATCAAGCCGGGCTGCTGGGTTGTGCTAATACCCTCCCTCAAATTGTGCCGAGATTGGAGGCAGAGTTTGTTTCGAAAGTGACTGAGAGCAGCCTTTGACATTGGTTTGGTGAAGAGATCTGCCACTTGATTGGTTGTGGAGATGTGTTTGGTGATGAGAAGTCCAAGTGCAACTCGTTCGCGCACAAAATGGTAATCCAACTCGATGTGTTTACTTCGAGCATGAAACACCGGATTAATTGTCATATGTAGAGCACTTATGTTGTCACAGTAGAGAGTCGGAGTAGATGCTAATGGAACACGAAGATCTTTGAGGATAAAGGTCATCCATGTGAGTTCAGCTGCTATGTTTGCCATGGCTCGATACTCTGCTTCAGTGTTGGATCGTGAGATAGTGGGCTTGTTTTTTGGCACACCAAGAGATGAGATTTTTGCCAAGAAAAGTGCAGTATCCAGTGGTAGATCTTCTTGTAGAGGGACATCCCGCCCAGTCTGCATCTGAAAAAGCACAAAGGTCAAGCGTGGTATTGGAAGTAAAGTGTAATCCTATGGCAATTGTTCCTTTAACATATCTTAAGATACGCCGAACCATTTTTAAATGCACAGGAGTAGGAGCATGCATGAACTGAGACACGTAATTAACCCTGTATGAAAGGTCTGGTCGTGTGAGCGTTAGGTACTATAAAGCACCAACAAGTCCTCTAAAATAACTTAGGGTCTTCCATTAAAGCGTCATTTTTGGAGGTCTTTGTTCTTGCTTCAAGAGGTGTGCTCATAGGCTTACAATCAACCATGTGGGCACGTTCAAGGATGGTAAGGGCATAGTGTGTTTGTGAAAGATGAAGACCATCTGTTTTCTTTGAGATTTCAATGCCTAGGAAGTGATGGATTGATCCCAAATCCTTCATTGCAAATTCAGAGCTCAAGAGTTGAATAAATGTTGAAACTAGAGCTGTAGAGGAACCAGTCAGGAGCATATCATCGACATAAAGAAGAAGAATTAGTGTCCCATGGTTAGAATGATAAACAAATAAAGATGGGTCGGCTAAACTACAAAAAAATCCATATTTTAACAAAAAAACACTAAACCGATCAAACCAAGCACGAGGTGCTTGTTTGAGTCCATAGAGGGCCTTTTGAAGCTTGCAAACATGTTTTGGATATTGCGAGTTAGCCATTCCTGGAGGTTGTTCCATGTAAATTTCTTCCGAAATTGAACCATGTAAGAAAGCATTTTTTACGTCAAGTTGACGTATGGGCCAGTTTTGAACAAGTGCTACGGTGAGGACAATACGGATAGTTCCAGGTTTGATGACTGGAGAGAAGGTCTCTGTGTAATCCAACCCGTCAACTTGATGATAGCCTTTTGCCACAACTCGAGCTTTGAGTCTATCCAACGAACCATCGGGTTTGGGTTTTGGCTTGAGCACCCATTTAGACCCAATAACATGCATGTTCGAGGTACGTGGAACAAGTTTTCAAGTCTGATTTTTGTGAAGTGCCTCAAGTTCTTCCTCCATTGCGGCTTTCCATCCAGGGTGAGCAAGAGCAGAGCGTATGTTATGAGGTTCTCGAGGGAAGTTGGCTGAGGATACGAAGGAGGTTAAGGCATATTTTGGATTGGGTTTAATAATGCCTCTTTATGACCGAGTCACTATAGAACGTAAGGGCTGCTGGGTTGAACATAAGGGCTGCTGGAGTGGTGGAGCGTGAGCTGGCAGGGGGGTGTGTTGTAGGGCAGGTTGGTCGGGTCCTGAAGGAGGTATGTGTATGGGTTGGTTAATTGTGTCAGTGGGCAGGGGAGATAGTGGGGGAATTGAGGGTTGCAGTTGTTGTGCTTGCACATTTTATGGTGGAGTTGGTTGCTGTTGTGCTGCGGCCTCTGTTTCAGACAGAAGTTGCGGACTTCCAGTTGTGATGGGGATGGAAGTTGTAGACAGCCGGGCTGTGGTTGGCAATGATGTTGCGGGTAAGGGACTCAAGCATGGTGGTGAGGAGAGTTGTTATCCAGTTCCTACAGCAGAAGAAGTGGTAATGTTAGGCAACCATGAATCAAAAATGCTCATGACATGGGATGTTGGTGGAACAACACTTTGGTTCCGTGTGGTTCTATAAGGAAAAAATAATTCATCAAAGACCACATGGCGAGAGATAAAAAATTTTTGGCTAGGAGGATGAAAGCATTTGTATCCTTTATGTTTGTCACTATAGCCAACGAAGACACAAAGAATGCTTTTTGGATCAAATTTGTGTTGCCGTGTATCCCATGTATAAGGAAAACATTTAGAACCAAAGACACGCAGTGAGGTGTAATCTGGGTGAGTGCCATGCAATTTAAAGTATGGAGTTTCAGAGTGAAGAGCAGACGAAGGCAACCGATTTATTAAGTATACAGCCGTGGTAAAGACTTCTACCCATAAAAATAAAGGAACGTCGCTATGAAATAGCATGGTCTTTCCAAGTTCTCTGATGATCCTATGTCGCCTTTCAACCATACCTGTTTGTTCTAGAGTAGATGGACATGAGACTTGATGAAGGACTCCAGTGGAAAGAAAGTGAGAAGATAACATAGAGTTTATGAATTCTCCTCCCCCATCTGAGTGAAAAAATTTTATTTTTTGATTAAACTGTCGATGAGCATATTGTTCAAAGGCAAGATAAGCTTTCACAAAATCAGATTTATGTTGCAGAGGAATGATCCAAGTATATTTTGAAAAATCATCAACTAAACAAGCATAATATCGAAATTTGCCAATTGATAAAATAGGAGCGGGTCCCCATAAATCACAATGAATTTTTTCAAATATACTAGAACTTGCATGTTGAGAACAATAAAATGGTAATCTACTAAGCTTCCCTAGTTGGCAACTATCACATATATGGTCGGGTTTCACATTGCCAATAACATCAATGAAGCCTTTATTTTTTAGAAACTGTAAAGCAGAAAATTATGGATGTCCTAAGCGTTGATGCCAAATGTCTGTGGAGCCAGATTTGAAGCGATAAGAAAAATAGAGCTCCGGTGAATTGGGTAGAACATAGAGATCACCCTTATGCCTCCCTGTGATCACTGGTTGTCCTGTTTGTCGTTCCTTAACACAAAAATCAACATTAGTAAATTTACAATTAACAGGAAACTGAGTCGTTAGTTGACTTACCGAAAGCAAATTTTTTTTCAAATGAGGAACTAGTAAGACATTATTAAGAGGTAAGATTTTATCTCTTTGTTTTATGCGTGAATCTCCAACACCAAGAATTGGTAGAGAAGATCCATCACCAATGAGAACTGAATCTGCACCCGAGTATTTTCGAATATTAGTTAACATACCTGGCTTACCTGTCATGTGGTTTGAGGCTCTTGTGTCAGAGGTCCATTCTGTTTCAGTGATGGTGTTATCCAGGGTGAGTGCTGCCAGAGCTTGTGGTATGTCTTCATGTTGAGTTGGTTTTTTTGGCACCCACCAACATATCTTGGCAATGTGTCCTACAATGCCACAATATTGACATTTTTCTTCTCTGTAAAGATCTCTTTCAGCAGGTGTCATTCGTCGTTCACCAGGTGGTGGAGGGCGTCTTTGTTGAGTGCTTGACGTGGAATTGGAGTAGCCTCGATTTTGGTCCTTTGGTTGTTGCGCTTGAAATCCTCTTCCATTTGAAGTGAACTTATGTTTGTTGCCTTGATATCCTGAGGAGGATTGCTGAGGGTATCGTTGTTGTTGGCCGTAGAACGCCATTTGAGGAGTGAAAGAGTTGGTGACATTTGTATGATTTGAGAACCAATTGCGTCGTTGATCAAGGCTTTGAAGTTGTGAGACTAGCTCAGAGTATGATGGTCTTGGTGGTTTAAGCATAGTAGTGGTAAAAGTTTCATATTATGGACCAAGACTAGTGAGAAGACAAAATACCTTTTCTTTGTCTGGGACTGGTTTTCCAATTGCAGCAAGGCTGTCACATAAACTTTTGAAGGTTCAGATATGTTCCCCAATTGTTTTGTCATCTTCTTTCCAAAGGTATGTCACTTGTTGTCTGAGTGTGAATTCACGTTCTTGTGAATCTTCTGCATAGGCGCTCTTCAGCGCTTCCCAAACCTGCATATGTTGTGTCAAGGCCTACGACAAGACCAAGTGTTTCTTCAGAGAGTGTACCGATTATCCATCCTCGGAGAAGGCGATCGGCCTTGCGCCAAGCAATGTAGGCTTCGGTCAGCCTTGGTGCAGAAGTATCTGCATTTGAAGTATGATTGACGTCTGGTGTGGTGTATTTAGGTGGTGAAGGATCTTCATTGGTAAGGTGGCCGAGCAGTTCTTGACTTTCAGCAAGTGCCAAGGCTTGTTCACGCCACAATGGATAGTTGGTAGGACTGAGTTTGAGTGTAACGAAATTTCCAACATTGAGAGATAGTGAAGTCATGGTTACAGATGTTCTGCTGGGTTGTGCCGTGTGTTCACTGCTGCTCTGATGCCAAGATGAAAAACAAGGAAATGCTGCAACTTTTATTTCATCAACGTGAACACACCACTACAGAATTAAATTCTAAAGAGTAGCAACCACTATTTAAATGTAAAAGGGAATGATTTAAAATTCTAAGAGATTTGATTGACTCTCCTAGGCAGTTGCACGTCAGATATCCAAAGTTGTGCTGATCCAAAACTGTGTTGATCCAAAGATGTGCTGATCCAAAACTGTGCTGATCCAAAGATATGCTCACTTCCTTCCTAACAGATCCTTATCTTGTTGGAATTACTACTTTTAGGTTGAATTCGTTGCCCCTTGAGACTTCTTATCATCCAACATCTCTCCATCAACATTGCATAATTTGTGGGAATTTCTCATCCTTATCTCTCCAATAATTTTGTGACACCTTATCGCTCCATTTAATCCCACAGATCAAGCCGGGCTGCTGGGTTGTGCTAATACTCAAAGCTTGATTTATCAAAGTTTTATTGTCTTTCTTTTGCGCCTCCTTGAGGGGATATTTTATTTTTTATTTTTCTCGGACAACTTGTCTTCTTCTTCTTGATACCTTTTCTCAACCAAGTCTCACAAATTTTGTGAGGCCAATAATACTTTAATTTGTATGCTCTAGTACTCATAGTTATTGTTGCCTAACATATCTTGAAAACTAGGGTTGAAAGAAATTTATAACATCCATCGTACTATTATCGTAGATAACTTAAATATGTTTTAGTAAAACGAAAATTTCTCTTTCCAAGGGAGTCAAAACAATGTACTGTCTTTCTTGTTAGAAAGTAAACTTGTATACCTTTCTAAAGATATACGGCCCCAGTTAAAACCTTCCGAGTGAAATCAGATTTCATCATAAAGTGACTACAAAAATGTGGACTACATTTTGCAATCAGCCAAAACAATCTTCTGTAAATTGGCAACATCTTCCTCCAGAGAAGTCGAAATCGATCATGTATCATTTTTTGTTTGAAAGTAAACAAGTGGACTGAAAAAGTTGGACATTTATCAATTTTTTTTGTTTGAAAGTAGACAAGTGGACTGAAAATCTTGGACTGCAGAGAAAAAAATCTGCTCTGTTGCACCTTCTCGTCTGCTGCTGCTTCTTCCACCCAATTACTGCAACATAATTAGCACTAATACCAATTTTTTTGGGAGAAAATGTGGGATCAAATACTCACACAAGTCACTCAAGAAACAATCCCAAAAGAATATTAAACTGGGCACTCAAAATAGAATTTATTCACTCTATTCTTCTGTTATTACAAGCCTGATCACTCTTCTCCCACATACTGATCAGTAACACAAGGCATACTTCTATATAGAGCTCTAGCTCTTAGTTTTAACAAGACAGATTTTGATGGCACACAAACTCATCCCACAAAATCAGCCTGGCTCTTTGATAGAGGATCAAGTTTACATTTCAACACAGCTGTCTTCTCCTTGTGGGCAGTTCAAGTTTCAGTTTCATGATTCCAACCCCCCGGCACCCTTCTGATTAAAAGGTATGAGATAGCTATGTCCTGTCCAAGTATGAATGCTCCCTTTTTAACAAATTATTATGAAAAACAAATATGAATTATGCAGATCACTAATTGCAATGTTTTGACAAATTTGAAGACTAAATGTCACCAATGAAAGGTTGAAACCTCCCATTTTCTTATGTCAACCTGGCAGGGTCGTGATGTTAATGGGTATTGGAACATTGCCAAAGATATGTCACCACAGCCGATGTTAAACCATTTTACTAACTTAATTAGTTAAATTTCTGCGAATCACAAGTCCAGATATATATAATGTTGTATAGGAAGGTGGGATTTAGGATAACACAATTATACATCTATAAAGAGTCAGCGCGATTAGTTTTTGTTGTCAGTGCGATTAGTTTTTGTTGCCAGTGCTTAATAGTTTCTGATTAATGGTGGTTTTGCTTTCATAGTACTTTTGTGATTAACTGCTCAAATGAAATGGCGCATAAAGAGCTAACTTTTCATTTACTAATAGCTTAAAAACAATAATTTGTTGAACTGTGACTCAGATTTGCAAACTTGGGCTCATTTGAATCTGAATGACCGTTAAATTTTTTACAGAGGGTCCACCAAAAAAAATGATGGATGGAAAGAAACTGAAAAGAAAATTCTGATTTAGTTGCCAACTTGGTTGCCATATGGTTTTAAGATTTGGATTCTGGCTGTCCAAACTGGCTTGCCCGGCTACAATTACTGATTATAATTTGTATGTTATTTTTAAGCATTAATGTTTTTACTATAACTAGATATGAACTTCATTCACCACTCTATATGTTAGTAGTTGGTTGTGGCAAAAAATGAGTTTGTTTCTATATGCCCATGAAAATGAGCAACTTCATGAGTGCATATGCATGCTGATTGCTGAGACTAGGAATGACTTTGTCCGAGCCTTATATGTCATTTACAATAAATAATTCTTCCGTAAAACGGTCACTCTATGTCATTATCTAATATGGTGTGACTGTCTCTTATAATTTTTATCACTTTTTAAAAATCATGGAAACAAAATTTATCATAAATTTTGAAAAAGGTGAAAAGTTTGTGAGTGATAGTCATCACACCATATCAGATAATAAAATGGAGGCCTTTACAGTTTGATTGCTTTAGTTTCTGTCACTTCTGGAAAAATATATGAATGCTAATCATTTTAGTGAAAAGTAACTCAATTTTCTTTTCATGATTATAGTTAGCTGGGTGAGCTAAAAAGTAAATGTATTTTCAAGTTTGTGTTCTATAGAAGCTGTTCTGGCAAAGGATACACAACCCAAGTTGACCCTCCTTCCAACTTTAATTTATTTCAAGACTCCAGTTCAATGTCTTCAGCATTAAATTTTGTGCAAAAGGGCACACAATCCAAGTTAACCCTTTTCAATTGATCATAGTATGAGAATATGTCAAAACACAACCACAATATATCAACACAGGCAAATCAGTAACAGTCTAAAAAAACTGAGAAAACAGAAGCAATTAAATTAAATTATTTCCAAATAATACATTTCAGAAACAAATTGAAAGGATTGACAGTACACACTTCCACATCTGTCGTGTTCTACACTGGTTGAATAAGTAAATGAAATCAAACACCAAAATGCTTTTTCTCAACCCCAGATGGCAATATGCCTTCAATGTTTAAGTTTCACCATCTGAGCTTTGCCGGAAAATACTGCAAAAAAAATAATTCCCAACTAAGAAAAGGGGAAACACAATATGTAAAAAGTACTCAACCCAAGGAATTATTAAGTAGTATTCACCTTCTCAATGAGAGAGATATAGTATGGCTTCACTTTTTCTACATCAATGTGAACTTTGCTCTTACTGTAGAGGTCATATTTGCTGCACATCATTTTGAAAACATACGAAACATTAAATTCTGTTTAATGCGATTAGCATACATGAACTTTGAAGACTGATCAAGGGAAGCTTACTTAAATATTTTGAGCCACTTCAAATTCTCCACATCCTCCTCGTTCATTAAGTGTTTATATGCTTCTGATCTATGTAAAGCTGCAGCAAGATGATAAATTCAAATCTTGATGTTGTTTTGTACTTTCTTTGTATTTATTTAAAAAAAATTTTAATATGAATGCTTACCGTAAAAAGAATGGTAACGGATGATGAACAATCCGGCCGAAGGTAGGGTTGTTCCATTTTCCTTAGCCACCTGCATAATTTGAAAATGAGTTAGATAAGCTTGGGTGTGCTTCAAAAAAGGAAGATCTATATATAACAAATTTTCTTAATGAATTTTCTGTCTTACAAAAATAAATCAAGTTACGTATATTTATTACAGTGAATCTTATTATCTTGTGTTTAGAAATAAGAAAATCAACTCTCTTAAAAAAAAAAAATTTGGTATAAGTGGTGTATCAGGCACATATAACGTACCAAATACATGTAGTCATCGTGGCCCCATGATATCATTACATTGTCTAGACCACATCCTTCAGAGTAAATTCCATTTTTAGTGCTGTAAGCATCATTTTTTGAATCCGGATTGTCCTTGAAATGCTGCAACAAAAAACACATGTAAAAAGTTGCACATTTAGATGACTACTGTAATCATGAGTAAGTTGCAGTACTACTGCAGATTCAGTAGGAGTTTGAAGAAGAAATACCTTGTGATGAACAATTGATTCATCAAAAGCACAGCCAAGAGGGAATGTGTCACCTGTATTAATTAATGTACCAATTTTGGTTAATAATTGGAAATAACTAAGAATTACAATCACATCTGTAATGGTCATAATTAACACAATATATACTCACCAACAACAGCCCATTGAGGAAGCTCTCCAAAGCTAGGAAGAAGAAGTACTTTTCCAAGATCTGAAACCCATGCAAAAGTATAAGTTATGATAGTGTGTAACACATCAAATATCACTGTTAGAAGATGTTCTTATCTTTAGGGTACTGGACCCATTTCACTTACAGAGCCTAAATGTCAAAGATTGATAGTATACTTCATTTCAGCTTTGAAAATATATCAAAGAAATATATATATATATATATATATATATTGAATATATACCATGAATGAGGCCAATTAAGTGCAACCAATCCTCATCAGGATAGTCTTTTCTAATGGCTTCAGCTGTCTGCAACAAGTGCTCAATCTGAGGTTCATCCAAGTCAGGATCACTGTCATCCACAACATCGTTGAGAAGTTCACAACATTCCCATATGCTCATCTCTATTTTATCCAATTTCCCATACTCTTCCCTCATCCTCTTCACCTGCATTTGCATTGTAAGTTTCACATGTTAATCAAAATCATCCCTCACTGCTTGTTTGGACAAAAGTCATTACAGATAATGTGCTTACAAAGTCGTATGTTTGGTTAATGTGTTGCAACCGATAGAATTCCTCTACACTCTTTTGCCTTTCACTCTCAGCATCATAGTCCCTGTTGAGCATTTTCATGTTAGAATTCTTTCAATAAAAACCAGCTCATATATATATGAAAAAATTATTCATTGCAATAATCACTTCACTTCATTACCAGATAATGTGTCTGTTTTTAATAGCGAATATCAGAAAATTGATAGGATTTGTGAAGGATATTTATACTACATTAAATATTGACGTGGTACAACTATTCTGCTGAAGACTTTGTGAGTGACAGTGATACCATAAAAGATAATGGCGTTGGCGTGACCGTCTCACTTGAAAATTTCTCCCACATATGAACCAGATTGAGAGTCAGAAAAAAATTTAAAAAAAACTATATACCTAAAAGATTGGCCAAATGAATTGGTGTCTGGCACGTCAAATCCACCATTTGACACTATTTTTGGCATCAAAAAACCTCCATCCAATACCAATTCATTGCTATCAGAAGGGACCTCCTTGTCCTCCACTTGTGAACCTGATCACGAGAAAAAGAACTTCATTAACTTTTGAATTTAATTTTCTATATATCCCAAATGAACATCTAAATATATATATATATATATATATAGAGAGAGAGAGAGAGAGAGAGAGAGAGAGAGAGAGAATACCAACCAAGCTCAGGTTGTTCAATGAGGATAGTCATCTTGCCACCAAAAATAGAAAACAGCGGAAACAAAACAAAGCAAAAAAACAGACACAGATGAAAACAAAGAGCTTATGGCTTTGATATGAGGTGTTGTGAGAAAAGGGTATTTATAGTAACATAAAAAAGTCCTTCCCTGCTATTTGGAATGTTCGGGGTCCTCAACTGAAAATCCAAGTTTGCCAAAAGTCCCAACTACGTATAAAAATATCCAAAGGAAACGTTCCAATAAACCCATCCACGTGATTGATTGCTAGATACGCCCTTCTCAATGAGCGTGGAATACACTCCCCAATGAAATTTCTCCACATCATCAATACGAGGTCCATGTCAGAAAAAAATATTACACGCGCTGTTTGGAGAGTGTAAGAAATACTTTTAAAATAACAATAATGAGTCAGCTTTACGTGGATATCACATCTAATGAAGCGAGTAATACAGCCAAGGTGGGACCTACTGACTCGGCATCGAGTCATAGCCGACGAACGTTGATATGTTTATTTAGACGCGAAATCTACGGCTGAGCTGTGTCTGAGCTGCAAGTTGAAGTGACTAACAACGAACAAATCACCGAAATTATCGAGAGTGCAGAAAGTATAAAGAACCAACGTTGACAATTGCGCCACGTCATGTATTGTCAGATCGTATGTTTAATTTGGCCAGCAGAGATATTTTAAGAATTTGAAGCCGGCACTAGTTATTTTCTAGTTACCCATACGCATAAGAGAAATGTCATTGTCAGGATCTTAAGAGAAATGTTAATATGAATTCGTGATTTGATTAATATGTAATTATGTAAGAAATAAACTTGCATAATATATGAATTAACTAAATTATGATTGTAAATATTTATGACTAATTTTAATATTTATATATATATATATGAACAATGATATTATAATTCAAATTAAGTGAATTTTATTAAATAAGATGAGGAAGAGAATTTTATTGTCAAAGTTGACCCTGTCAACAGAGATGAGATGTTGAAAAATTATTAATTATTGATTTTATATATTTTTATTAATTAATAATTATTTTTTATTTGTAAATAATTTTTTATATATAACTTTTGAAAGGCATTTTGATATTTTATTAAAAAAAGAGATATAATACTGAACTTAAGGTTTAAAAAATTCATAATGTTAATTTTTAAATAAATAAGTTGTGTTTTTAAATATCATAATTTTTTATACTTACAAATATTTTTAATTTTAATTATATTAAATTAATAAATATAACTATTAACACATTATAAAATAGAATATACATGATAGGTGATTTGAAACATAAAAAAAATATTTTTGCATTATTTTAGATTAAAAAAGTTGATAAATATAACAATGATATATATATATATATATATTATAGACTAATAGGACCAAATGTTTTGTTAGGTAATTTGAAAGATAAGAAAAATGTTTTTGCATTATCTTAGATAAAAAATTGATAAATATAACAATGATATATATAGATATAGATATAAATATATATATATATATATATTATATAGACTAATAGCGCCAAAAGTTTTGGTAGGTGATTTGAAACATGAGAAAAATGTTTTTGCAGTACTTTCATCGGTACAGTTTTAAGTTTTGATTGGATCCAAGTGGGAGCGCCATTACATCATGACTTGGATATTTTTACCACGCCAAGTAAGTTGTTCTTTTGAGGTCCCACTTAATCATTTTTAATATGCATAATGTATTGATTTGTGGAAACAGAGTCATCCTTCATACAGAACTATCAATTGAGGTGTACTATATTTTATGGTTTGTGGAGTCATGCTACACTTGTCTATTATAGTCTCTTGTTTGGTTAATTAATTATTTCACTTAAGTTTTTGGTCACTAAGTGATGTAGATATATATATATATATATATATATTTTAAAAAGTCATGCTTTCAATTCTCTTCAAATAAAAGTATATAATGATATAATTACTTGAAATGTAGTCGAAAGATAAAAATATTAAAGATAAAATTTAATAATTTCGAGTTTAAATTTTTTTACTTAAATCGTTGACAACTAAAATTTAAAAAACAATTTGACTACTACGAAAAAGAAAAATTTAATTTGATATGCACGAATTGATACAAGATACTTCTTATCGATTCATAAAAAAAATAAAAATAAAAAATATATAATGATATGTTTATTTCAGGGCTTGTAAATAATACAATTATGCTTTTTTTTTTTTAGATATATATAATGATTACTCACATTCTCTTCCGTACATTAGAACTCTAAAATAATAAATTTTTAATGAAATACATTTGACTAAATAAGAGCGCGAATAATTTAGTCTATATAGAATTTACACCCTCTTTTGTACATTTGAACTCTAAAAAAAAATATAAAATAATAGTGATAAAATTATACTTTTTGACACACATTTGTACTTTTTGAGACACAATTGACTAAATAAGAATGTGAATGATTTAGTCATATATATATATATATATATATAGGCCAAAAGTAATAATTATATACTTGTTTTATTAGTTAATTAATAGCTAATAATTAACCTTTTATAAGTACATGATTTTTAATATTAAAATAAAAGATGTACATAAATTCTTAAGGATGATGAATTTTTCAAAAAAAAAAAAAAGAATATTATATTTACAATTAACTCTCTAACAATCTTTGCTCCACGCGACTATCCTTATGGAATTAAAAAAGTAAATTATTGATTAGCCTAGTTAAGTACACATTAATAACATAAACTGGGACTTGGATTTGTTTGGCGGGCCTGCCATATGTTTGTACATGGGCTAGACTCCAGGCCTTAATGATAGTCTCTACCTATAACACATATTGAGGTTGAATGGTAGAACATATTCCAATCTAACAAATTGGGTTTAAAATGGACCAACCCAATATGCAGCTTTGATTTCAGAAAGGCTACATAATGCTGAGTTGGTTCACTAGTTAGAGTGGACTAAGCTAAAGATTGAGCTTCAAATTTGAATGGCAACAAGTTAATCTTCATAGTTTTATTAACATGCTTAGTTGGGATCATAAATAAGCTCAAAATTGGCATTAAAAATAAAAACTAAAACAAGTAGTTAGGCTAGGAGAAAAAGATTACCAACATTGATTATTGTGGGATTCACAGAGGGTTAGATATAAGCAATTTTTACTCACAGTTATTATTATGGAGTTTGAGGAGAGTTAGATATACGCAGTCACACAATCATTAATACAGAGTTTGGAGACTATTAAATATACGCAATCTTACTTTCACAAACTGAAACAATCTTACCATTACGCCAAGGCCGTTCTCATATATATATATATATTATGGTTATACGTAGCACGTGTTTGAAATTTCAATGCCGCTTGTGTAAATTCAAATTCTTAAAAATTATATAAAATAGATAAAATAGCAGTGTCAAAAGTCAAGATATGAGTCCACGGATCCTTTAGAGCTCAAACCCAAACTTTTTATTTTGTTAGGCTGGGAACGAGTCCAGGCCCATCTTTATCTTTGGATTTAAAGAATTGGGCTTTACTAGCGGCAATTGAGGCCACCAGTTTCCCATTTGTTGGGTTAGATTGAAAGAGGAGTCCACGATCCTTATTTTTGGCCCGTCCGGCCTCCAATTAACCAAAATAATACTTAGAGAGGATCCCATTACACTGTGGATTATGGAGAGGGTTAGATGTATATAGGAACATTAATGGTGAGAAATTATTGACTTAGACGGTCATTCTAGGTCATTATATGAGGTAGAGTGACTCTTCCTTGCAAATTCAATTACCCATCCTGAATTTTAGGATAAAAAACTTTTCAATAATTTAAGAAAAGTGATATAATTGTAAGATACTGTCATTCTAAATCAGACAATGATATGAAGTGACGGTTAGATCGAATAACTTCTCGTTAATGGCATAGATTTTTCAGGCAATCCTTCCTATAAACTAGTTAGGAGTGCGTTTGGATAAAAAAAAGTTGAAACCCAATAAAATTAGGAGTGAGTTTAGAAAAATAAGATTTAAACTCACCCATCCTATTTATGATATTAAATTACTTAAATAACTCTTATATATTCTGAAATACTTAATCTATCTATCAATATACATAATGGTTGAATAATAATACTAGAAATAATTTTTTATAAAAAATTTAATACAATTAGGACAAGGTTGGACAAGTACAAGATCTTAAGTATGTTTAGGATAGGTATGCCCTATCCCATATCTATTATGTTCTCTTTGGGGAGGTAAGTTTTTTTTTTTTTTTTGTGGGTAATTTCCATATCTAATATGTTGATATTCCTAAATCAATAACTTTATTCGTATAATGGAGAAATTAATTTTGTAACTTAAACTTGTAACGTTTAGTTTACAATAAAATAAATGATAATAATAGTTTTAATAATAAATAATTTCTTAATTGGATGAGTAATAATACAAAAACAAGGACTTATCTAACCATAATGAGATTGTCGCATATATTATTATGTCATGTTTGAAGTGTATATATAAGCACTTTATTTCATTCAATCCAAGGCTTTTGGACTGATAATTGTTATTTGAAAAGGGTAGGCCTAATGCTCTGGTTTGAAATTGGGCCAAGTCCCATTTCGAGTCCTAAGGCCAAACTTCACAAATTCATTTAGATTGGACTGATCAATGCCCTTTGTTTAGGTGGGGCCCAGATGAAGATATGGCCCACATCAAGCGAGGAATCTGACTGATCATCAAGATAGTGCGAACGACAGAGAGCAAAAGTGGCATAGTCTGTGGTTTCTGCAATTGATCAAACAAAACATAATCATTCACTTACCAAAGGTCTAGAAAAGACAGACAACCTTAAATATACCAACATTAGCAAGTAGGCAGTTGCAGCCACTCTCTTGTTCGAATGGTTCTTTCTTTTTCTTACATTCCTCTTCTAAGTGTGTGGGTGTGACATAAGATTTAAATTTAGCATATTGTATGAAAACAAGAATTCTAATTATCTCATTTCGATTTATTTTTATAATTAAAAATATTATTAAAATAAAAAAAATTATTATATGATACGAATCCCATACCTACTAACACTTTTTTTTTTCTTTTTTTTGCAGGTACTTAATTTTTAAAAATGATTAAATAATATCACTGAAAGATTATAAATCTAATATATTATATACATAATAATTTATTATTGATCAGGACAGCAACAATGCTATCCATACCCTATTTTTTTACCAAAAACATATACCTACTGATGTGGTTGCCGAATTAACAAGCCACATCAGCAGGCTTAACAGGAAAAATCAGAAAAAAAAAATTTGATAGAAAATTTCTCTCAGCAGATAGAATTATTGGGTAGAATATTTGTGTATGAATAACATAATTCTCACGACAGATTGATAAGTACCATACAATAATTTTGTTTAAAAAAGGACAAATTGTAATAATTTTAAGTCAAATTGATAAGAGTCATCCAGTTGCAATGATTTTGAGCCAAATTAATAAGAGTCGTCAAAAAAAAATATTATTTATTAATTTTAATGTATTGTCTTTAAATCAATAAATGTCTGATATGTTAATAAAATTTTTAATACTCCCTTCGTCCCGAATTAATAATATTTTTTGAAAAAATCAACTTTTTAAAAAAGACAATCATTTAATACTTTTACACTTGATTAAGAAGATAAATTTATAAAATTAGTCTTCATTCACATTCATTAGTATATTCACATTAAATTTGTGAGTGTAATTTAAAAATTTTATAATTATTTATATATTAATTTTTTAAATAAAATTCTTATTATGAGACATTTCAAAAATAGAATAAAAAATTTTTAATTGAGACGGAATGAATAAATTTTGTATATTTTATAAAAATATTACAAATTCAATGAAATGTACCAGACTAATGAATATTGACTCCCGCGGAGGACGGCTGGGGCAGGATGTCGTATCGCAACTTTGGCACTGTATGGACCACTACCATTATGGGAATTTTTGTCGCATTTTACAACCTTATCAATTTGTGCTTTGCACTCAGGATACATGGGTTGATTTTGGGTCCCACCTTATCCATGTCAATTACAAGTTACATCAATTTAGCTTCACCACTGTGAAACACGTGGAATTTAATCTTAAAATTTACAAAATACGCATATCTAAGTAAAAATTTCACCCATGAGACCATTTTTGTAAATTTTCACTCCTAATCTTCTACACATTCACTATATCAAATTGTATACACATTTTCTTACAAACATTAAAATTATAAAAATTATCTTATTTTTTCATACAAATATTCAAATTATAATGATTATTCTGATTGCACGATAATTTTAATATAAAATTTTCGATTGATATGATCATGGTTAATGAAAAAAAAAATTGACTTGAATTTAAATAATAAAAAGTAACGGTTCGCTTTTTGATGAAAAATAATTTAATAGGACAATAAAAAATATTTACCATTTTATTGTAAAAAAAATAATTCAATAAATAATTATATTACATCATTGTGCTAATGTGTGCATAACGCAAGATTATTAAAGTCTGATTAAAACATCGAATCATATTAACACGATAACATGGTGAGATTATTCTTTAAATAATTTCTTCAATTTTCTTCACACCCATCAGAGGACTCAATCCCAATTTCACAAATTCAGTCCAAATGCACATAAATGTTAATCTTGAAAACTCGAATCCTTTCTATTCAGCTGCCATATATTTTCCTAACTTAGTTGCTTGCGATAATTTGAAAGATAAATCTTAATATATATATATATATATATATTTTTATTTATTTAAAAGGTTTTTGTCTAATACCGACACTACGACAGTCATTTTAGATTCGCACTTTGTATGTCTCACGCGTGGATAATAACAGGAAATTATCAATCACACATGTCCCTGTCACCTTATTGCTGGGACAGCAACTGGACTTACACATACTGCCTACCCAAGTAAGTAAATATGTAAAAACATATATAGATACATATATAGTATATGTTTTGAATGTGACATTGAACGGTGGAAATTGCTCGCCTTACTAATTAATATCACATTATGAATTGCCTTTAGTCACTTCCAACATTTCCCCCACTTCTGTTAGGGATAGGATGAGGTGTTTTTTTTTTTTCTTCTTTTGTTTCTTTTTATTTATTCTTTTGGACATTATTGATTCAACATGTGACATGCATTTAAATCATTTTTGGATTGAAATTTATATATAAACTTATCTATGATCTTATATAATTATCTATCTATAAAATATAAAATGTAAAGTTATATGTTATACCTTATTAAATATAATGTTATATCCATATAACATTTTTTAAACTTTAATCTTTTTAACTATAATTTTTGAATTCGTTACATTTACCTTTTCATCTTTCTCAATTTATAGCAAACACAATAATTACAAATGCCACCTTATTCAACTCTTTTTCTTTGTCTCATCTCACTTTCACGATATAATCTATTTATCTATCTATTTATTTTTTTTCTTTGTCTCATCTTACATTCACAATATAATCTATTTATCTATATATATATATATGTGTGTTAAATGAGTATAATTATGATTTTTTTTTTGTCACTTCCGCCATCTAATCACCTTTGTTTTGGATAGGATGAGTTTTTTTTGACATGATTAATTTAGCACGTGATATACATCTAAATTATATTTGAAATAAAAAATTATACAAACTCATCATGATCATATATAATTTTTTTAATATAACGACAAGGGAGATGCAACTTAATTATTATTAATGTGTTGTAGTAAAAAATCAATCAATATCAATTATATAAAAATTAATAGATACTCGCATCACTCAAACAAAACTGTCACATATAAAATATAAAATACAAAGTTATATGGTGTAACCTGTGAAATCTAATGTCATAATCACATAACATCCCTTAACTCTTAATACTCACACTTCTATCTTCTTAATTATAGTTCATGAATCAGCCAGAGTCCATTCTCATATGGCCTTCCCATCTTCCTCATTTTTAAGAAACACTAACTACAAATTCCAACTTATTCAACCCCCACCCCCCTGCCACCACAGTGATCATAACTTTATTATCTTCCTATCTTACCCCAATACCACTGCCTAATTCCAATTGTGAACACCACCACAAAGCCGCATTGCCATCGCCATTACAAACACCACCATCTTTGTAGAGATGGTCAGATTGTGGCATCCAAATTCTTCCCTATGCTCATTGTAGACACCTTTGTAAAAACCCCTTCTCTAATCAGTTGAGCTCCATATTATTACCATCGACCTCACCTCTAAACTAATATATATATATATATATATATATATATGTATATTGTAGCTATAAACCCACATGCAACAACCGAGAGAAAATGGGAAAGATAAATTTTATAGAGAAAAATCAGCAGGTTTGCCGAAGAAATTGCAAAGAAAGTCATCGATAAAAATTAACAGGATAAGCCTCTTACAAACCTCACAAGAATCAACCCATAAACTTTCATATTCCCATCATACAAAAATTATAAAGTTCTCACAGAAGACCCATAACTTTACCACTGTCTACTCCAGACGACGATGGAGAATTTTTTTTTTCACAAGTATATATATCTACACATGTATGTATATACATACTTGTGTATATGTGAAAAAGGGGATTACAATTTTGAGAATGTGAAAAAGGGTATTACCATTTTGAGGTACTATATGATTGTAGCTCCATTATGATCTTAGGATCATGTGTTCATGTTAAGAAAATAATTTCTTCACTTACAAATAAGACTTAGGTACTTTTGACTCCCTTCTATGTGCAGTAGAATAGTTTATAGTCCTTTAATAATTTTACCTACATGTGAGTTCTGCTGTACCTAAAAGCTAAAAGCATAGCTAGTTGGATAAGAATGGTTCACTGATCCAAGATCGTACTTTTTCAACAATATCAACTTCTCTTCTTTTCTGACCCTGGAACCAGTGCGGTATTGTTGTGTCCAGTTCATGACAGATGACCAAAAAGACATCTTTATTTGCTATTTCTTATGATTTTTACTTTGCAAACTGCCATGTTTTTTGAACATAGCCATTGATGATCATACTGATATTTTGCAGGAAAAAGGCTAGTTAAGCCCTCTGATTATATATATATATATATATATATATATATATATATATCAACATGTATTAATTTGTGAAACCACTATGATTCTCCCCCTTAATGGGGTCATTTACATCAAATATATATTTGATGATATCAATTAACTTAGCTATAAAAACACACTGATTTTACATGTTTGGGTGTAAAGTCCTTTTAAGAGTTGGACAACTTCTTCATCCTTATCTGCTTTACCTTTTTATGAAAAATAATTCTAATAAGTAATGTTTATGATTGATTATATCAATGAAGGATTTCCACTCCAAAGACTTGTCAACAAACATCATAATCAAATGGATGCAATCTAACCTTACTGCTTCTACTTTCAGTTCAATATAAATATTATGGAGTTGGGAAGGATTGAGACCCACCCCCCTTTCATTTCTTTCCCTTCCCACTTTCTTATCAGAATAAGGCATCAGGTTTAACTTATTATTCCTTCCTTTTTATTTTTCTCAATATAACAACAATGTAAAGAGAGCCTCAAGCTATAACTACTTGGCTATATAGCGTCAATAGTGTCTTGTATTCTTGATATGACTTGTGTCAAATCCGATTGAGCATATTTTTAAGACTATTAATGATTGGTATTTAAACCTGAAAATCCTCCTCTGAGATGGACTGATCAGTACATGGTGTTTTAGAATAGTTTTGAAGAAATGTAAAATGACTCAGCAATACCAAAGAAGTATTGATTGGCATTCAAAGTCTAGAAATCCCCATTTTGTGCGTCAATCGGCATTTGATTTCCAATTTCACCCAATTTTTGTTTTTGCAATTTTGGAACAATATAAATTATATTTTCTCAGGAAAAAAACGAGAACAAGAGACAGAAACAGTTCCTAAACATTTGTTAAATGGTTTTGACACTTGTTTTTATATATTTCATCATGTATAATTGATATTTATTATATGTGTATTTTTCTATTTTGTTATTTACTTTTGTTGCACAACATATAGTAATAGTTTTTTTACATATAAACAACAATAAGAAGACTAATTTCAGCCAAATTTAAGGGAAAAAGTCAAGAGTTTTGATTTCTATGTACTTGTCCCTAAATGTCTTCCCCAACGTCAAATTCATTGAGGGGTCCACGCATGGCCATGGGAGATGGAGCCATATATAATTGTTTATCAATCCATGGCATGACCCATGGGACCAGATCTGTAAACATGAAACTACCAAAAATTTGGATTGACTAAAGCTTCAGATTTTTAAATTCTTGCCTGCCTTTCACTTTCAACTCAACATTGCCACCAGATTTTCCAAATCTTCATTAACATTGACATCCCCATTATAATATGTTACTTCCGTGGTAGTGATAATTGAATTGCCCACAAAGTGAACTGCCTAGCTCACCCACAAGCAGTGATTGGGCAGCACCATAGACTCTCTCTCTCTCACACACACATATATATCTATAATTGAGTCCCTCACCACATTTTCTTGTGTTATGTGCAAAGAAGGGGGAGGCTATTATTTCCAATTCTTTCAGTATCAATCACTTAATCCCCCCACCATAGACTTTGGCAAGTTGGAAAGTCTCTGATAAATCATGGCAACATCCTCCCGTCTTCAAATATCCCTTTAAACCTCTGAAGCTATTCTATGAACCTTTTAATATTTACTTGGAATAGAAAAGTCTAGTGATAACGTAGCATTAAAATATTTTATTATTATGTAAATTAAAACTTGACATAAAAAATAAATAGTATTATCGTCTCGTTGTAATATGAATTATATGTCTTATGTTAAATTTTAATATGTATAATTATTAAGTTTTTTCGGTATTAAATTACGTTAGAGTTTCTTTGACTAATTAAAAACTTTGACTTGTTTTCTTTTTTATTTTTGCTAAATAATAAAAAAAATAAAAATTGACCTATTGATTCTACTTCCATGCTTTGAACTCTTGACCTACCAGGTTTAGATTAACAACTGGTAAATAAGTTATTGTTTTTACTATTTTTCTCACTTGATTTTGGCGTAAAATAATTTTCACATTTTCAGGTATTTTCTTAATTATAAAAATGTTTTACATAATTTTTAAGAAAAATGATGTAACTTGCAAAATCTAAAAATGATTTTTTTTTCATAAGTCATTTTTGAATATATATGCTAAATACATAAGTTCAAATAATAAATATGTAATTATCTATCAAATATCTAAAAAAGAAATTAAAATTTATAAGAGACACCAGGCACTACATCGGATGTAAAATAGTATGATAGTTTCACTAAATAATTACTCATGAACAACACTCAATTCTTTATCCCATAAATAATGTATTAATTTCAATTTGTTTTTCATAAAAATTTTAGTTTATTCATGAACTGTTTAAATTCTTTTTTATTTATTTTTTACTCGCATATTGTCTTAAAAATTAAATTAATTACATTTTGTCTCCTATAATTTGGCCCATTTTCATAAAAATCCTCTCTATTTATATAACACTAATACCACTTTGTTTGATTCACCTAAGGGAAAAATATATTTTTTACAATATATTAATTTTTAGATATAATACACACAAATTTGGGAGACGTGTCCTTTTAAAATAAAAAGATTCTCGTATCATAAAATATAAAACTAATATATAATTTTAAGTTGAGCTACGTGGTGTTGGACTAGGATTCAGTAACCTAAATAAATATAAAATATTAATAAAATTTTAAAAATACTGTCGGCAGCATGGTAAGCGCATAATTTTAAATTCGATTTCTGAATTAGTTAGTATTTCGTTTTAAATAATGTTTTTGTTTGTAGAATGTGAGATTGACACGGTTAAGATTAGTCATTCGTCACTGATAAATCAAGAAGGTAAGGAATACTTGAATTATCAAAAAAAATAAAAATAAAACGTATTTATTATAAATATGACAGTTTATACATATAATCAGATAAAAAAAAATCATCTTCTTAATTTGACGATAAGTATTGTTTTTTATTTTAAAGATACCACTTGACTCTAAATACTATTAAAACAATATTCTTCATATTCAAATTTTTTATCACAATTTTAAATTCGCACGTATATAATTAAAATAATTTTATCTTAGACTTTTGATTTGAATTAAAAAATAAAAATAACATACTTTATACATATAAAAAAATAAAATACGCATCAAAAAATGCGAAAAAATTGCTGCAGACAAATATGGAACTAACTATTGTTGTCATTTAAATTAAGAGTGGCGATGAAAAGCAAGTGTCCATTGATTCAGTTCTATGATCTTCTGAACAATACGTTGTGAAATCTCATATGTCGATAATAACAAAGTAGTCAATAGAAAATTAGAATAAAAAAATAAAAAGATAAAGCAGCACGCGAATCCGGACACTAGAGGACATGTGCCACGCGTTAGATGATGGGCTTTCGGCAGTCATGTGCAGCATCTGCTTTGTCACCACCGAAGAGCGAAAGGACGAGGACACGTGTACCTTCTTGGACCGTTGTGGGGTTAGGTCAACTTCGGCGACGACACCTGGAATGTGTCCGTACAACGTCTCTCTCAAGCTTCGTGTACGGCGGGATCCATTTAGTTTTGTCGGATTGCCAAGGATCGAACGTGAAGGTCATGTGTCTCCTGCTACGGTGGCGCCATTCGGGACGTTTTTCTTGGACATGTCACGTGACACTGCCACCCACACTAAATAAATATATTCGCGTAAGAGGGTGTTTGGCCTAAAATCACAACTTGCATCCGCTGATTCGTCCTCTTCCTCGTAATTCTGTTCTCTAATTGCAGGGCAGTCCGCGATATCTCCCTCTGCTACTCCACCAAACTATAATAAAAATAAGTGAGTGTTTAGTTGAGCAGTATAATATTTGTTTTAAGAAGTTTAGGGTATTAAGTAATTGTGAGAAAATATTGATTAAGTTAATTAATTGAATATATAAATATATTGTTAAAAAATAATTAATATTTATAAATAGAGATATTTATTAAATTCTATAATGAATTTAATCAATTTATTGAAATGATTAGATTTATTAGTTTTACCCAAAATATAACTTAATGGAAAAGTTATATCTAACAAATAAGATTTGAACCAACTGAGACTCGTCTAGTTGGCCACCATGTCCTGCTTGTTAAGAGGAGTTTGAATTAATCGAGACTTGTCTAGTTGGCCACCATGTTCCTTTTTGTTCGGAGGAGGTCGTGAGTTCAAGTCTCACTCATTTCAATAAAGAATGTGAGTATTATTTTCACATAGTTATAGGCAGAGCTGATATCTGTGTCCAGGACTCATATTTGAGAGATTTTTAGTACCGTTAGAGCGTGTATTATTAGTTGAGTTGTGTTGATTGACTAATATATGCAACTGTTGAGTTAACTAATTGTAATATCTCATCTCTTTCATAAAACAAAAAAAAGTAAGATTTGAATTCTATCTAAATAATTCAAAATCAATTAAGCATAGTTGAATTTATCAAAACATATTAAGTTATGACCTATTGTTATCTAATAAGACCTTAAAACTGCCTGACAAAAGTGTGCTGTCGAAGTGGTCCATAACATTACTTATTTATTCTTGCAAATAGGTGGGAAATTGATTTCGTACATCTAAAGGAAGAGGAATTAATAAAAATTTAACGATTGATTAAGCTTTCATTAATTAAAAAATAAAATAGTCATTATATGCAATTATATAATGTGTTAACCAATCTATATATATATATATATATATATATTTATCATAACAATTTTTTCAAATGAAAGGAAAATTAGAAATTGTTTTAAAAAAACAGAATCTGTTTTAAGAAATTGACAGAAAAAACATAAACTTTCAGAAAATCAGAGACTGGTTTTGGAAAACAGAAAGTGTTTTTCCAAAGCAGTAAAGTAAAATGATGATTTTTCAAACTAGAATCGAAAATAAGAAACAAAACACGATTACAATATGACAATATAGTAATGGAAACAATACAGAAATACTTACAAAAAACTAGAAGATCAAGACTTGTGTTTAACACAATGTCCTTGAGACAAATTTTGTCATTGCAATTGTGCTTAAGATCTTGGACATTTGACTCCCAGGATATAATGATCTAAATCTCACAGAAGCAGCACTTCAATCTGTGAGTTTGTCGAATCAACAATGGTTAACTCTCTCTCAAAACACAAACACAGAATGCAAAAAACTTATGAAAATTGAATGCGTATATATTTATAGACCTCTTCATGATTGTTTGGTACAGTCATGAAGGTTCAGTTGTGTTTGTTCATGGTGAACAGACACAGTCACACCCATGAAGAAGACGACTATTCAGTCAAAATTCAAACCAACGCAATCGCAAAATAACATCGTTTTAGATTTAAACCAAAACTAAAAAACATACTCACAGAACGGTGACGTTTTTAATTTTAATTAATATGGTAACTAAATGACAGTTTTTTTTATTTGTTTTTAACAGTAACAAAATGACAACGTTTAATGAAAAAATTATTTAAATCAATTTTTTCTAAAAAATATATATATACAATGGGCCAAGCCCAAGCCCGACTTGGGGTAGTGGCGAATGCGCACTAGGTCCTCCCCTTTTCACAAAACTTGGGTACCCCTTGGGGCCCAAATCTTCCTCAAGGTAAGTGTATATATACTCTTGAAAAGTCTTGTACTCATCCTATGTGAAACATAATGTTTTTTCACAAGCTTTCAAGTTTTTGTTACTATTTTCAAGTAAGTGATGTTTGGAGGTAATTTTCTCATTCACTACTTAATGGTTTTGAAGCAACTCAATATATGATCTTAATCTTTTCATGGAAGAAAATACATTTTCATGTAGGACCCACTAATATTAATGTGTGAAACCTACTTTAATTGTAACTAAAAAATAACTAATTATTATATTCGAAAACCCATTTTTCCAACATAATATAAATGTATAGATACTTTATCATGTAATTATTAGGAGCATTGGTTGAGAAGCAATCCAAATTTGATCGGATAAGAAAATTGTTTAATTTTGATCTAACTAAATAATTTCATAAATAATTTATTAATTGATTTAAATTTTAAAGTGTTAAACATCCAACATTGAAATAAAATTCAACAGAGTAGACCAAAGAATCATAAAATTGCTTAGCTTTTATAATATTATATACATGTATCAAATTGAATTTTTATAGAATCAAATCAGGTAATGGATCAAAAAATATAATCTATATCTACTTAAATAAATTTTATTTGGTTCGTTAAGAACAAAATCTATTCTATCCACAAGCCTTTATGCAATAATTACCATTATCAATAGCATTTATCTATATTGATTAAAAGATTTAGGAATTGACTTTTTTAATTAGTTTAAATTGTCACAACTATTTTAAATTTTTTTTTTTAAATTCAATTGTTAAATTCATTTTTTTATAAATCGATAAAGGTACGTTGAATCAGTTTACGCGCATCAAACTAAGTCTCCCTCTCCGTGACAGCCAGACTTACTTTATAAAATCATATTTTGAAAGTGACGGTTTCACTTTAAAAATATTTTTTGACATAATAACTTATATATTTGTACCGGTTCTATTTTAATTTGATATTTATGTTTTTTATTTAAAGGATGGAATAAATAAACTCCTATGATTTCTCGGAAAGCAAAGCATAAAAATGGTGATATGAATAAGTTAATAATTCGATTCCGAAGGGAATTTTCTATGATGGCTCCTGCATTTACTAACCCCTAAACTTGTGTTGAATTAAATCATAGACTTGCACAATAAAAGATATTAAATTGACTGTTAATTTATGATTACAGGTCACACAGTCATATAAAACTCGTCTTATCAATCAATTGCACTTTTACTTATGAGATAACACACACACAAAAAAAAAAAAATGAATGTGCACTAAAGTTTCATTATTCCAAAAAATTAGGTTGGGGAAATGAAACTAAAGTCAGAATTTATGAAAATATCACAAAAGAATTCAATGAAAAAAAGAAAAAAAAGGAAACTAATGTAAACAATTATAAAAAAATAGGAAAAAGAAGGAAACTAAGTCCATGTCTTATCAATGCTAATTAATGACACAATTGTGAAAAGTGGGTACTCTAATAGTATGCTAAAAAAATAACAATGTTATATCTTTCTCTCGCATAAAATAATTGTTTATATTTTTTTTTGTCATTTTAAAAATTAAAATGTAATTGGACCTCCTTCACTTGAAATTGTGAATGAATGCTTAACTTAGGTAACAACAACAATTCTATTTTTCTCAGATTCTCTCTCTCTCTCTCTCTCTCTCTCTCTCTCTCTCTTCCCAAGAAAAAGTGTAGCTTAAACTTAGTGTAATGTTTTATAGTCCAAAGTTGTTCACTTATCTAACTTCACTTATTTTATGTGACATGATTCAATTGATTAGAGTGTTTTTTTTTTTTGGACTTTGTTTTGTTTTAATAATCAATTGAATCATGTCACATAAAATGAGTTAAGTCAAATGAGTAAACATCTTTTGATCATAAATCATTACAGCAAAATTTATGTTGTCTTATTATTTTCTTATCTGATATTCTTTCAATCTATTTATCGGTGTAAGTTTGTCGCACAAAGGATGCAATTTAACTCGATGTATTAGGGTTGATTTGCGAGAAGTTCTTTAAATCCTTATAAGATTTAAGATAGGGTTGGGGTTAATGCATTTCTCCACGTAGCGACGAATCTATATCCAAAGTATAGTGTTAAAAAAAAAAGTCAAATAAAAAGTTCTTACATTGTTTCTATTTAGTTTTTACATTCCAAATAACAATGTCATTGGGCCCAACTTTCCAAACTTATATTCTTTAAATTTTATTTTTTATTAAATTTTATTTGGACAATCAGATAAAAATATCAAAATGAATATGATATGATTAGATTATATAATAAATAAATTTCTGTAAAATATTAAATATTCTAATTCTACATTTGAACAAATATTGAATAAGAGACTTGAATATAATTATTTTTATTTTTAATAAAATAAGAAATTCTTTTTGTATATGTATTCCTATATAATAATTCTTTTTTGAGAGTGTACACAAACTTAATAATTTTTGTGTACAAATTTTAAAAAACTACTAAATATTAGATGTAAGAAAAAAAAAAGCAATATATTTGATATTTTTAATAACAATCCATGATTATCATCAGTAAAAATAATGTAATTAGGACATGTAAACGATAATTACAATAATAGATAAAGTGGCTCTTTATTATTATTATTTTGTTTTATTATTCTCTCTGCTGTAAAGTATTTTTTTATTTTATATAATATCAGGGGTTAGGATTATTTTATCTCACCTTAAAATTATTTGATGAAATTAATTAATTATAATTCTTTTAAATGTCCAAAATACTTAAATAGGCCTATCCTGTCTTTTTAAACCGCGAATCAACCTTGAAGTAAATGGAGTATGGCCCACTGATGGAAGGCGAAAGCCCACGATAACGAGTTGGATTTGGATGCTACTGATTGAATAAGGGCTTTTTACGGAGAGAATGGTAAATATGACCCATCAAAAGACTTGCAACGCTCAATTTTTTAATATTTGAAACATGGAAAGGCACATCTGTTGATTTGACGGATGTGAAATGCCTCGTCCCGGGCGGACCACCCGGTCTTGCTCTGTTTCATTCTGTTTTTTGTGAGAAGACTTTGGAAGAAAAATAAAAGAGATGGGATAACAATAAAAAAAAAAAAAAATTAAAATTTGACATGAACTTTTTTTTATTTCATTATGTTTTTATTATATATTTAAATTATATAAATATTTTTTTAATATTTCATTAAATATTACTACATATATAAATTTAAATATGTGTACATGTATAATATGTGCACATATATTATGTGTGTATATATATATATAAATTTATATTTTCTATAATACTAGTTTATTAATCTTAATTTTTGACGGGGATGAAGATTGGATAGGATGGGGACGAGATTCAGGGGACAAATAGGGACATAATAAACTTAACAAGTCAGAAACAAATAATACTATTTTTTAACGAGACGGGAATTGGGAGAGGACCCTCATCCTAAACACGTTTCATTGTCATTTTTAATTGAGAAATCATTTTATATTAAGTGTCACGATATTAATTGTTATTTTATCATTTAAACTAAGATAAGAATTAATATTTGCATTCTTTATTTTTTTTTTATAAAAACAAGTATTAATTTAATAGAGTGATTTAATGAAATTATTCTTGTATTTAATAAAAAAAACTCAAAAAAATAGATTGAATTTCATGATTATACACATGTAGTGATATTATCTCTTATTTAATGCATTATTATGATGTACCTTTATATTATTAAAAAAATAAATATTTGTAAAAAAAAATTAACAACATAAATAATTTTTTTTAAAAAAATTGACAACATAAATTATTGGTATAATTCATCCCTTCAAATTGACTTTTCTTTTTTGAAATAAAAATGCATTCACATCCCTATGATTTGTGCCGACAACATAACACTTAACTCGTATAGTAAAAAGTAGGTTTTCTACTTAAACTAAGTTAAAAATTTGTAACTACAAGGGAGTATATGTTATTGGGCCTGATTTATTGAGCGTAAAATTGAACTTTTATTAAAAAAAATTAAATGTTGTTTTCAATTAAAATAAATAAATATTTAACTCTAAGAGATAACCTAAGTGGTAGTGAGCCAAAAAAATAAAATGTAACTAAAAAAAAAACTGATAGAAAATCTCATAAAGTATAATTCTCATTAGGATTATTCTTTTTGCATGCACAAGCTTGTGCAAACTAGTCGTGAAAGAATCTCGATTTACATTACAACCATCTTTTTTGATATTACTATAAAGTGACAGATCAATTCAAACTATTACGCATGTGTGTACGGAGCACATACGTACACAAATTAAGAGAGACTCTTCCATCCAGAACAAATAAACACATAGGGTTCAGAGTTTTTTTGCTCGAAATGGCGTAGGATCTCTAGCCCTACCTCTAGAACAGGAAATACGGAATATGTACATGAAAGGGTTCCAAATTGATTACCGCCTTACATGCCCTACCAACCTCAAAATAAGGAAACATAATTCAACATAGTAAGGCTATTCTCGGATATCTTCAAATTCTTATTTTTATGATTCGAATCTTAATCAACTTAGAAAATCTGCAGCCTATAAATACAATCCTAAGATGTGTTTTTAATTTACATTCAATTAATTTTTTTCAATTACAATTTTTCAGTTTACTGACTTTATCATAGGTATACTACCACTGGAGCCTATCTAGTGACCTCTAATTTTAAATTCTTGATAAGTAACAAAAAATGAAAAGCTCCCACTGATAAAAAAAAAAAAAAAAAGAGTACAACATCATTTTCGTAAGCAAGAGCTCATACAAAAAAACGTTCGATTTACATTCTAATCATGCGAGCCTATGTGCAAAATAATCATTAAAGAGCCCCAATTCCGACCATGCAAAGATTACCATTGATAGGATCAGTCAGAATTAATTTTTATTTTATTTTTGTTTTTGACTATTTTATATCATCAAAGAACATTTTACCTTTTTTTTTTTTTTGTTAATGCTAATAAGGTAAAATTATTTTAAAGAAAGCCTAAAAATGTCCTCTCAAATCCATACCCATAAATTTTTTCTTTAGTCTGCTTCTATATTCTTGCGTATATGACGCTCCACCGCCTTTGCGTCAGTTAAAAAAACTTGTCGTAATTAAACCGGTAACAGCACCGCCCTGTCACCGAAATTACCTCAACCTCTAATGACCTCCCATCACGCACCTCAATTAAATAATAAAATATCAAGTCCACGCTATCAATGGACTACGTGGCAACAACTCAATGTGCCTTTCCCAACTCACAAGGCTACCGTGCCGTGACTAAGAATATTCCCATTATTTTAACCGCAGTGGAAATTTAGAGGTCGTGGTCTTTTTTGAACCTAACCATGGTTAAACTAACTCGACCATGGTTAAACCCCTCTCCTCCAGCAGTTTATATACACACCAGACCATGCTGGTTCGGTGCTGTAACATCTAGAGACAGCGGATCAAGATGATGATCGGAGAGCGAAATCATTCTAATCCGACGGTCCATGTTCCTCCGTGGGCCCTCATCGACAATCCGATAGTTGATACATCTTATTCTTTCCCCGCCGGTGGCATCTCCCTCAACCTTAACAGCAATGCTGAAGAATACTCTCCTTTTCTTGGCGGTGACGCCCTAACTGCGCTGCAACGATACCTTCCGTCGAACGACGTTGACGTAGACTCTGATGAGTCTGATGTTCCCGTGGATGCGTATTCATGCGATCACTTCCGCATGTTCGAGTTCAAGGTACGCAAGTGCGCACGTGGCCGGTCACATGACTGGACCGAGTGTCCGTACGCTCACCCGGGTGAGAAGGCTCGCCGGAGGGACCCACGCAAGTATCACTACTCCGGCACGGCGTGTCCGGAGTTCCGAAAAGGTAACTGTAAGAAAGGGGACGCGTGCGAGTTCGCGCATGGCGTATTTGAGTGCTGGCTCCACCCGTCCCGCTATCGTACGCAGCCGTGCAAGGACGGCACCAACTGTCGTCGCCGAGTTTGTTTCTTCGCTCACACGCCGGAGCAACTGAGGGTTTCGAGTCCGAGGACTCCAGGTTCGGCTGATTCGTATGATGGGTCGCCGCATAGGCTCGCTCTTGAATCTTCTTGCGCAAAAGGGCTTAGCGTTCATGTCGTCGCAGGAGTCGGAGTCGGTGTCGCCGCCGTCTGAGTCGCCCCCCGTGTCGCCGATGGCTAACTCGATGAGTCCGTCTCTGGGTTCGCATTCCATCAACGAAATGGTGGCGTCTCTGCGTCAGTTGCAGCTTAACAAGGTGAAGTCTATGCCTTCTTCTTGGGGACTTCAAATTGGTGGTTCTGGTTTCGGGTCTCCGAGGTTGTCAATCTCCCGACCGGGATTCTGCAGTTTGCCTTCGACCCCAACTCGTGCCCTGACCCGTCCTGGAATTGGGTACTCGGATGTCTGGGACAGGGCTTGTTGTGAGGAGGAACCTGTGATGGAGAGGGTCGAGTCAGGAAGGGATTTGAGGGCTAAGATGTTTGAGAAGTTAAGCAAAGAGAACCCTCTGGATCGGGTTGACCCGACGCCATCTTCTCAGGGCCCGGATGTCGGGTGGATCTCAGAGCTGGTAAAGTGAAGTGGTTCTGGATACTCTTTTGTCAATGATTTTCTTGGTTTGGATCAATTTGGTGGTATTTTATATTCCCTCTCCTGTGAATAGTAAGAAGAGAGAGAAAAGGTTGGAATTTCATTTTGGAAGCATGAAGATGAAGATTCTGTATATATTGTAGTAGATTATGATGGGTGAAGAGTAGAATCTCTTTTTTGGGGGGAATTTTTCTAATTCTGAGAGATTAAAGAAGAAACTTGGAAGAAGTTTTGTGCAAGGAAAGATTGTGGGCTGCCTAAGAAAGGGGCAGCACAATAGCAGAAAGCATGGATTATTCCCTTTTTATTTTTCCCCATATTTTGTTATTGTAAATTTAGTTATGATGCAATTATGCAAATGTTAATGTAATACATAGTTTTTATCAATGTCCCTTCTTGGCTCTTGTGCTATTGTTTCTATATTTTCTGTCGTATCAATGGTTGTATCTTCTCCTTTTTCTCTCGTTTTTTTTTTTTTTTTAATCACTAAACATATATTTGACCTTTTTTCTTTACTTGACAGTGGGTTTTAGGCCATTACGTTTGCTTGATCTTGGTTTGGTCCCCTTATGGGCATTTTTTTGTGTAGTGTATAGATGTATTTAGAGTATGTATGTCCTTGTGGAAGAGACTGGCAAGATTGGGATTAGGCCCTAGGGGACGGGCAGTTGAAATTCTCTTGGGATTTTCCTTTTTCTTTTTTTCCCCACAACCTGGAAATTGTTGGAAAATTCTGGTTCCTCCATCCATGGGGGTTGGGTCATATCCCTCTTTTGAAGACTACAATTGGTTCCTTGTAGAAGCTACTTCAAACTTTTCCTTCATAACCACCATATTTTCTTGATGATTTCCTTCTGTTTGCTCAAACTTTCCTCATCCAAGCTAACACTGCATGATGGAAATTATTGAGAACATCTGCCAATGGTTTGGACAGAGAGTTGATCCTTTTATAAATGTTAGATTGTTCATCTCTTCTATTTCTAACATCATTTTTGTTGGATTGTATCACATCGTTCGTCTCTAGTTTTTCTGGTCTATATAAAAGCCTTCTCTACCTCTACTTACTTAATACCTGAGTTTTAAGGATGAGCTAATTGGGAGTTGTGTTTCTAAATTTAATATAGTATCAGAGTCAGGTCAGAGTTCTAACTTTGGACTAGACGTACGGGACGCGCTCACTCTCGCCTGGAGGGCAATGTGGTCCAGGAGGCACGTTGGATTGTCCCACATCGTCGTCTCTAGCTCCTCTGATCTATATATAAGGACCCTCTTTATCTCTCCTTAACACCTGAGTTTTAAGGATGAGTCATTAGGTTAACCTGATGATAAGAAAAATATTTAGGAGTTGAGCAAACTTCATAAAAGGCTACTAGACACATTCTTCTGGAGATCATTGAGAAGGTTCAGCAGAGAGAGACTGGCTGGAAAGCTCAAAACCTATCTATGGTAGAAGGGTAACACTAGGTCAATCTGTGACATCTAGTAGACCTGTTCATACTGTGACATCTAGTAGTCCTGTTCATTCTTAGCAAACAACAAAACTTGCTACTGTCACTCACAAGTAAAAGTCTAATCTTTTTTGCGAATTCGACTGTTAGTGTGTTACATAGGTGTATGGTGCAGACACGTATAATACACCAATGTTTCTGTCTGTCCTGTATTACACACAAGATCATGATGTCCAACATTCGTGAGTGATAGGGCTTGACCTCACTGGGGTAACAGTGATAACGAGAGGAAGGTATATTCAGTGTGAACCTTAGAAGAAAGGGGCCTTGGTGTTAAACATGCCCAAATATTTTGGGAACCAATCTTTTTTGGAGACCTAATCTCACTCAAATACCTCTTATGCTTGGCAAAGTTAATATTTTTCTTAATGTTGATTTCTTCTTACTTCTGATCCTATTTCCACCATTCCGAATCTTGTCATGGACTTCAAAAACTAAATCTCGGTAACCATCTCAAGTCCCAGTCTAGAAACTCTTCAAGGCTCATTGCCTGGACCTTCCCTCCCCAAGTCTGGGTGAGCATTAACATAAATGGAGGATGGAGCCTGGCTGGTAGCCCTGGTCCTGTAGCTGCAGGAGGTCTTATTAGTGTTGGAAAAATGAATTTTTTGAACATTATAATTAGCTATTTTTGAGTTAAAATTAAAGTGGGTCTCTCAAATTAATTTTAGTAGGTCCCACATGGGAATGTGTTCTTCTCCATGAGAAGATTAAGATTATACATTGGGTTGTGCAAAATCATTAAAGAGTGAATGAAAAATTGCCTTCAAAGATTACCACTTGGAAATGGTAACAAAAACTTCAATACAAAAAACTTGAGTCCCACATAGGATGAGTAATGTGGCTTTTAAAGAATATATATACACATACCTTAGAAGAGAGTTTGGGCCCCAAGGTGTACCCAAGTTTTGTGTATGGGGGAGGACCTAAGCAAATGCTTGGACCACCAAGCCCTCGCCCCGAATCGGGTCGGACTTGGGCTTGGGCTTGGATTGTCATATATATATATATATATATATGTATATATATATATATATATATTTGGAAAAAATTAATTTAAATCATTTTTCATTAAACACTGTCATTTTGTTATTATTAAAAACAAATTAAAACGCTACCGTTTAGTTACCAGATTAATTAAAACCAAAAACGTCATTGTTTTGCGAATACGTTTTTTTGGTTTTGGTTTAAATTCAAAACGACGTCGTTTTGCGATTGCGTTGATTTGAATTTTGACTGAACAATCGTCTTCTTCATGGGTGTGCCTGTGTCTGTTCAACATGAACAGACATTATTAAACCTTCCTGACTGTACCAAACAACCATGAAGAAGCCTATAAATATACATACATTCACGTATTTGTTTTTCAGAAGTTTTTGCATTCAGTGTTTGTGTTTGAGAGAGAGTGAAACATTATTGGTTCGAAAGACTCACAGATTGAAGTGCCGCTTCTGTGAGATTCAGATCATTGTATCCTGGGAGGCAATCGTCCAAGATCGTGAACACCATAGCGAAGGTGAAATTTGTCTTAAGGACATAGTGACAATCACTAGCTTTGATCTAATTAAGATTTTTGTTCTTCTATTTCGTAAGTTCTTTTTTTTTTTTTGTTCCGTCAATTTTGGTTTCTCAAGTTTTCTGTTACTGCTTTATCAAAACAGTATATTGTATAAATTTACAATCATAAAATATATTTTTCTTGTTTATATAGTTACTGTTTTTGAAAAGAAACTGTGATTAAAAATTTTTGAACTAAGTTTCTGTTCTGTTTTGATTCTTGTTCTTCAAAGAACATATATATATATATATATATATATATATATATATATATACTGAGATTTACAATTAGTTCAGAACAGGGAAAATGGCTTCTGGGCTTTAGATTAAGCTTGTGTATATATGGCTTTTGCTTGAGATGGAAGGCTACTGAAAAATCATTTGCTAAACTTAACTTGGAGTATTGAAGCTGAACTTGAAAGTACTGTAGAGCTCTTATCAATTAGGAAGTAGTACTGTAAGGAAATCCATGAACTGAGGGAAACAAATTCAGCAGCAGATAGCTTATAAATCAGCCTTGGTCGACTACCATGTTTGGATGACCGTCACCCTCTGATTCATGACCACTTACACTCGTTCGAGAAGTAATGTTTTAATAATTAAATAATTTTAAAATTAAAAATAAAGTAATTAAGACAGTTAAAAATTTAATTTCAAAATCACGTAACAATTAAAATATCATGCGTCATATATGAACTCTTTTCTCGATTCTTTTTCTCTCAATTTCCTTTCAATTCTTTTGTTCTCATATGAGACTAATTTCCACAAATAATTATTAAAATATGTAGGTCTTATTTTAGAAGGGACAGGAGAGAAACAAGAGAACGAAAAGAATCCAAATCCGGGTGGAAACAATGAGTAAGTATCAAGTGTACTTTGTGTATTTTGGGTCCACTTTAAACTATTTAATTGACTTAGAAGTAATGAATAATTTTTTTATTTTTTAACATCAAAATATTATTAAAAATAAATTATTTTAATCATTAGACAATTGGAGATTGAGTTTTCATTTTCACTTTTAGTTTTTGATCAGTTAATAATTAAAATTTCGTAACTTATATAAGCTCGAATTTTCAATCATATTATTTGTGTTATTAATATTTTTTATTCTTACGTGACATATGAAATGATAGAATAAACATTTTAAAAATATTTATTTTAAATATTTATTATTATTTAATATAATTAAGAATATTTATTTTTTAAAATAAATATTTTATTAAAATTATTACAAATATTTATTTTATTTCATTTCATTTTATTTGTATTACATCTGACAGCGAAGTGAGAATAATACTTGAGTATATACATTAAAAAGAACGGTTGAGGTGGGAGGCTAGTAGGCGGTATTTATCAAGGCATTATGACATGTCAGTCTTCACAAAACTATTGGTGGTGTACATCATCACGTTAATGGATTTGGTGACTCATTGATGGACTCCATGACCATCCACAGGTCTATGATTATGATGGTAGGATAAATATCGCCATTTGGTTGGAACCATTTACTAAACTTTGTATGATGAATGGTAAGGAGTTGGAGGGAAATTGGACTATATATATATATATATATCTATAGTGTCTTTCATGTGACACTAAACCCACCCATTCAAATGATTAGCTTGGTTAAGAGTTCTGTTTGACATCAATTTGTTATATTAAGAGTCCAACATATTTTGATGTTAGAATATGTCCTACACGAAAGAGTAATATGAATATTATTTGGACTTAATAAAATTAGGTAGTTCTTGACTTTTGTAAAATTACTAAATAAGAATCTTTAACTATCATGAACATTCTGGTATGTTATTTATTTTATTTCCGAGTAAAAAATGAATATGTGATTGTCATGAACGGGTATATGACACTAAACCAACCCATTCAAATGATACATATATATATATACATATATATATATATAGTTAGAGGGAAATTGGACTATATATATATATATCTAGTGTCTTTCATGTGACACTAAACCAATCCATTCAAATGATTAGTTTGGTTAAGAGTTCTGTTTGACATCAATTTGTTATATTAACAGTCCAACTTAATTATATTTTGAAACTTTAAAAAATTTTGATTTTTTTAATTAAAATTAGAGTTTCTAATCAGAACATGATATGTTTTTTAAATATGTATTTCAATTTTTTTTAATCTAAAATGATACGATACAGTAATACTGAATATGTCACAGTTTTATTATTTTTCTAATTATAAATTGAAGAATAATTATTTTAAATATAAAACAACAAGCTTTAAGTGTTAATAAGTTATTGCATTACAAAGTACTCATAAATTTGTAATAAGTTAAGTGATGTGTGATTGTATCAAATAGTTTGCCTAAATCAATTAAATCAACTAATCATTTCATACCCAAAAAATAAAGTTGTAGGGTGATGCTATTAAGAACTTGTTGAAATAAAATTTTTTGGTAATTTTTTTATCTATTAAATTATTAAGTCTTTTATTCATTATAATTTTTTAAATTTTTAAATAAAACACAAATTTTAATATATTTAACTAATGTAAGTCTATATTTATATATACAAACAAGTTCAAAACAATATATTTTTTTTAATATTCGTCAATCCTTTTCACTCGTAATAATTAGACTTTTAAGTTTTTAAGATTTAATATTTTAGAAGTACTTATTTGCATATATAAATAAGTTTTTTTTTGTTAAATTTCTTTAGAATTATACTTTTATTTCTTAAAATTATTTTAATATTTGAATAAAATATAATTTTTAAAATATTTAACTAATAGAAGATTTATTCACATACACAAATAAGCTTTTAATAACATTTTTTTTTTTTTTTTGGAGTTTTCATGGCTGAGCGTTTCAGTGATTGTCATTGTCCATATAATCAAGTCATATATATATATATATATATGTATTGGATGCTTTGCTTGATGAAAGCAGTGATTGTAGGATCTTAAAGTCGCAGATGATGTGTCTTGTTAAGAATGGGAGATGCTCTGCATGTTTGCCACGTATATGTGGATCCAAAGACGTCAGGGCCAAATATTTAAGGTCACTTTTCTCTCTCTCTCTCTTGGAATTCCAAAGTTTGAGGGCATGGACCCCATACTTTTATGACAAGTAATGGACAAGAGAGTGCCATTGTTGATCAGGCAAGAAAGTAAATAGTGCTGCATTATTGATTTCAGTACTTTCTTGGATGTTCAATGCCGTCTGAAGTGTACCAATTCGTAATTATATGCCAATAAAAATAATTAATATTGAATGAAGATGAACATGATTGTAATTTTACTTTGACTCAGAAAACATGTAATAAAAATAGGATATATAGAAGAATATATATATAACTATTTAATTTCTCTTATAATATACAGATTTTTTCAAAAAAAAAATTACTTAATAAATAATAAAATTCTTAATTATACGCCATACAATCAAGTATATTTTAAAAGAATTTTGACTCACTTTTACATTTATATTTGTCTAACTTGGTTTAGTAAAAATGTTTGTTCGATTGGCCAAACTTATAAATTATTTTTTAATTTTAATTTTGTTTTTAAGAGTAACTCTAACGCGGAGTGTTATTTGGGATACCAAATTCATAACTATCGAAATGACACCCCAAACTCAAAATTTTTCATTCCAACGAGAGTGGTTTCGCAGTTACGAAATGACACCTAACGTTTTGGGGTGCCATTTTTACAAAGTTCAGAGAGAGAAAAATGAGAGGTGTCATTCGAAGATTGGAGTCATTTTCATTTTTACTGTTACAACAGCTACTATTCCAACGACTCTATTTCAACAAAAAATTTTATAAATACAGGAGGTTTGTGAATAGAAAACTTACCAAAACCTGAAAAACCACTGTAAAAATAATTATATAAATTTAGGATGATTTTATTTATTGAACTAGTTTTTATAATTAAATATTGTTTTTAATTTAGTTAATTGTTAGAATTTAAATTAATTTTTCTAATTTAATTTAAAAAAATAATTTAAATTAAACCGTTATGAAAATTATATCCGTTAAGTTTAATTACATTTTTAATAAAAAAATATTAAAATGACACCCTATTTTGACACCTGTCATTAGAACAGATTTATAATTTAAAAATACCATAACACCGTTCAAGGTTACAAATAAGTTTTTTGGTACCCAAAAATAGCAACTCCCTTTAGAGTTGCTCTAAATCATAAAAAAATTGCATCTGTAAAAAAAAATAATTTAATGTGATTTGAATCTCTCTTATTTTCTTCGTTTTTGATAGACCGGGGAATTTGACTTCTTTGGTCTATTTTCTAGTGGACCCAACCAACTGATACCAATAATGTTATTTGAAGTGCTACTATTTCTTCAATCAATCCAAAGACAAAGCATGTTAAAGAATTTTTCATTTACATTTATAAAATTTCTCTTGAAAAATATACTTCATTGTTTACCACGATTTTTAAACCTATTTTTTGTATAAATTTTATTTTTCAAAAGCCCACAAAAGTGTATATATATATATATATATATATAATTAGTTCTAAACTATTTTCTTTTAAAAAAAGAACTCAATAAATTATTACATGCAGCTGCCTGAACTTAAATTTTATTCTTTTCTTTGAGAATAAAGAAAGTAATATTATCTATGAATTAGTCATGACAAATAAACGTAAAAAACACTTAAAAGTAAGCATGATGCAAATAGTTTATTGTGAGATTTTTTCGGTGGGTCTCATACGTTACATAATATTCAATTATTTTAATGATATTTTAATATATATATATATATATATATTATGTTTTATTAAAATGAATGAGACATATCATAGAAAAAAATTATAAAAAAGAAACATTGTCACGACACAAGACAATTCCATTTAAGAATTATTGTGGGACATGGTCTTTGACTTGTGCCAAAACTTTCCTATAGAAGCACAGGAAAATAGTGTATGGATTGGCGTCAATGACAAGAAATCCAAGAAATAGGCAACCATGTATTGTGACTTCCGGGCACATAGAGATTACCGTCAACACAAGTAACGGATACATTTTGAGTGCCCATCAATGTCCCTTTCAACCCCGAAGTTATACTTTTGTCAACTAATTTTCCGGTTCCAATCACATCTTTATCTTGCTTAATATATATATATATATATATATATGTTAGAGATAGTAACTAGGTATATACGTTTTTATGTGTGGAACATATTGAAATACATAATATTCATACAACTTAATAACTATTAGGTTGGGTTGTGGCTACAGGAGCTGCTGTCAGAGATAACTATTAGGTTGGGCTGTGGCTACAGTAGCTGTTGTCAGAAACAACTATTAGGTTGGGTTGCGGGAGTTGCTGTCAAAGACAACTATTACATTAGGGTATAAAAGCTTGTTTTTTTTGCAGTAAGATAAGAATATATTAAAAAATTTAAATGTATTGAATTAAAATTAAAATTTAACAATAGTGAAGTATAAATACATTGTAATTATATTACAACTTAATCTTAATTATGCTGTTAGAGACAATTATTAGGTTAGGGTGCGAGAGCTGCTATTAGAAACAACTATTAGATTAGAGTGCGAGAGCTTGTCTTTTGTAGTACGGTAAGAAAATATTAAAGAATTTAAATGTCTTGGATTAGAGTTAGAATTTAACAATATTGAAATATAAATACGTTGTAATCATATTTTTTATATAGCAAAAAATATTACCGATCATTTTCTCTCTCTCTTTAGCTCTAGTTGTTAATTTTACAAGAATATATATATATATATATGTATATATATAACTTGAGCCTTAGTTTTTGTATAGATGTCACAGGTAATGTATTCAATCCAAAAGATTAATCTCGTACTACACTCAATTTATAAGTCTTAAGATACTTTAATACTTATCCGATGTGAGATTGCATACCACTTGTCCCATATTAGATTTCTAACCCAAAAAATTAATATATTAAATGAAAGTATCGCATTCAATTTACAAATCTCAGGACAAATCAGTGTCTATCCTATACGAGACTAGGTCATTGTAGACCATTAAATTTTACTGGAGGAGATTTGGGTTGAAAGATCACTTAATATAAAACAAATCAACTAGCGTCTATCTTCTATGAGACTACATCATTGTAGACCATTAGGTTTTACTAGAGGAGATTTGGGTTGAAAGATCACTTAATATAAACAAATGCTAACGTCTGTCTCTATATATTGGCTGGTTTCGTTTTTTTGTGGGAATTGACTTAATACATATCGGTGATTTTAACATTTTTTCCCCCCTTATTTGTCCTCCTTGAAAACGACTCTCTTTAGACTGTATTGAAACTTATTTCGTAGCATACTGATTTTCCTATGGACAGAGTTAATTAGGGTAGGGAGGATGTGATGGCTTTATTTGAACTTATTTTGTAGAATATTGATTTTTCTTGGATAGAGTTGATGAAGGAGGATGTAATGGCTTTATTTGGACACTTTTACGGTCTGTTTGGATGAAAAAAAATTTCATTTTTAGTTTAAAATTTAAGAAAAAAAAGATAGAAAGACCTCAATACTTATTTTAAAATATGTCAGGAAAAATGAAGGGAAGAGGAGAGAATTTTTTGTTGAATTTATTTATAATACCTCTTAAAATTATAAAAATAAAAGTAAATAGATAGCTCTTCAATGAATTTAAAAAGTGGATATTAGTAAATTAATATCATTGTTTCATTTCTTTTTCTTTCCTTTTATCTTATAACTGATATTTCTATCTTATAAAAAAAGGTACAATGATAAAATTCCTAGGAATATGTACTTTGTGAAATGATATAAAAATCCCACTTGTGTGTCCAAGTTGTTTGATGTCTTTGCCAATTACCATTGGATTTGATGTAAAGCTTCTGGATTTATTGTAAGATTATAGATGGGTAAAGTTAATAGTTTTATTCATTGCTTTCTTTTTCTTCTTCTTCTTTTTTCTTTCTCTTTTTTAATTTTTATTTTACAAGGACAAATATCCTTTGTCCATCCTATACGATTTTGAGATGAAGAGTTATTGTCATTTTATCAAGATAGAACTAATTTTTTTCTAACGTATTGTCTTTTCTTTGTTGTTTATTTTAACATTGCAGATTAGTTTTTCTCATCTCTAAAAATACTTGAGCATGTTTGGAAGAGCGGGTAGCACTCTAAATTATAGAGTCGCGCTGCGATTCTCTTCCTTTCAAAAATCTTCATTGAAAAAGGACAGAGCCGGCTGGCGATTCTCCTCTCTCCAGCCCTACTAAAGTAGTCTTTAGTCTTCGTATTTGTATGTTCAAGAACGTTTGGTATAAGAATCAATGATCAAGAGTTTTTATTTTATTTAAAAATAAAAAACTTATTTTTTCACAAGTGAATCTTGTTTATTTTATTTTAAATGAAATGAAAAGACTACCCACTTGACAAATAATATTGTGAAAATAGAGAGAGATTACAAAAATAGGATCATGCTCTGTAGACAATCTCTTCTAGATTATGAAATTATATGACCAACAAAAGTAGTGATTTTTATAAAGAGGGTTGCTAAATTTGAGAAATTTATCATGGGCTGTTTCATATATTCGATCAACGATATTGGACAGAATTTTAATTTTAGAAGACCAAAAAAATAATATAATATTTATATTTATATGATAAAATATTATTAATGTAATTCATGAATCAAAGTTAATGTATGTTGTTTGGCAAAATTTATCAAAGAATTTCCTTTGGATTTGCTTAGATTTAGTCAAATTGTTAGGACTGCCACCACCAAGGTTTCCTTTCAAATGAAGCAGTCGCAACTTTTACTCATCCCAAGAAAGCAAACTTTAATCGACAAAAGTAAAGAAACAATAATAATAAAGTTAGGCATTGCTGGGGGGAATTTCAAAGACAATGATAACATTTTGCTCTGTCTAATTGTCCCTTTCTTTAATTTTCCTTTCCATAAATACTCCTATTTTTTTTTCCTTCCCTTCCCCCAAAGCAACATATCATACAAAAATAGTAACACAAGGGAGAGCCCAAAATATTTATAATCATCACTGGTCCTCTGGTCTCCAATGATCCAAATAATCTCATCTGAACAGGCCATCTGACCCTTTAGAGAGGCTAGCTCATTTACACTTGTTGGGAGTTTGAATTCGGATAAGTACTGAATAGTCTATCCATAGTAGATCCAATTATGAGTCATCTGACTCTTGAGAAAGGTCAGCTTATTTTTAGAATATTTTATATTATTATTTTTTTATTTTAAGATTATATATTTATAATTAAAAAGTCATATCTTATTATAACTTGTAACACTTTCAGATATATTTTGTGATGAATCATATATTGATCATAATTAAGTGATTATATTCATAACACAACTAATCCCGTTAGCCTCTTTGTCTATTTCCTTTGCTACTCTTGCCTTGCAAACATAGACAAATCCTCCACTCCGCCAACAATTTGGCTATACAACACTGTTAACTTGTAAAACATATCAATTTTTACTGCGTGTCATGCATTGGTAGCATTTCATTGCATAGATCTTTTGTGGCTAGATAAAGGCCAGATTCAATTCCATTTCTTTGCTATGACTACTTAGAGACTTTACCAACTAAGGTTCAATGACACCTTTCATTTAATGGTACTTAAAGGAAAAACCAAATTGGACAATCACCCAATAAATCCTCCCTAAACTTGTTGACTCCTCCTCCTAAATTCTTCTTTTAATGCAACCTAATTGCATAACCAACCCTAAATATGTGCCATTTGGTTTAATTTTCCCTAGTAGATTTCTAGTCATTCACCCAAAGCACATAGGAGAATTATTGCTAACACAATGCCTAATTTTTCATAATTATTTTTTGACTTGGTGATTGAAAAGATTGCTCAATGACCAAGAGATATGACTTTCGAAAATTCTAATAACTATTATGAGCGAATAACAAAAACCTGATTGGTGTGGAAACAAATCAATGCATTTCCATAGGAATTTTACGCAGGGTAAAATAACATGAAGATTCTCTAGCCGTAGGTAAAAAAACTAAAAGACAATACGAAGGAAATCTATTCTATTACCCTTTTTTTTCCTCTCTGTTTCTTGTTTGGCTAAACAAGGAGGGAAGTTGAGTTGCCTCTGATCAAGCCTAAGTTGATAACAAGCTGATAGATAGTACTGGAAGAATAAATTTCCTTTCAGTTTCTTTGCAAGGATTTTTGTTATAATCTTTAGTAGTATGAGCCCAACTAATGTATAGAGAAGCCCAAGAGGGCCCATGTAAGAGACCCAGCTCAGTTGGAGTGAGTGATCCTATGAGCCTAGAGATCTAGAATATTGGGCTAGGTTGGGGTTGGCTTCAGCCAAGTATGGGCTTGATATGAAAAAATGGGGCTAAAAGTGGTTTAAATTAGCTTGAAACAAAAGGAAGTGTCAAAAATTTTATTGGACTAGGCCCAAGGTTCTATACTTTTGGGCCAGGTTGGAACAGGCTCAATACAATAACTACTTCATGGAACCACTATTTTTTTTTTCTTTTTTTATAAGCCCATAATGGGATGACTCCTTTATTCTCCCCCACTCCAACTCACAACATGTAGGTAAAAGTGCAGGAGAAGAAAATTTCTTCCAAGAAAATATGATTAGGTCAATTTTTTCCTCCATTTTCTCTACTTTTTGGGTGTAAAGTTATCAAAAACATACATTTAAAAAAACCAATAAATAATATATTATATAAAAATTTTAATATATAATGTAAGACAAGACCAAATCTTTCGAGAGCCCAAAAAATAAAAAAAACATCAATACAATGTTTCTAGAAACACGTTTAAGTAGGCTGTTTGGAAGGAACAAATTTAAAACAAAAGTTATTTTAAAAGTCTCGTCAAATCGAAAACACGTTTTTCGAGATAATTAAAAGTAAGGTGCAAAATTTCAAAATTCCCATGTTTAATGTCATTTTTTTGCCTATGCTTATTATATTGTTGAAATTTTCATTATCAAACAAATAATTGGAACTTTTTTCTGAGTGAAATCAAATGAATGAATCAACAAATCAAGTTGGGATTGAACTGGGGCTATTATTAAGAAGGTGGAGTAATCATTTTGCTTGAAGAAGAATTATTATTGAAGTAATTTTATACCTAACGGATTTTTTTATTCTATTTTTTTTTTTTACTTCTAAACATAGGATGATGGGATTCACTGTAACACGTGAGGTCCTATCATCTTGTAATTACATCTTGTATTTAAAAGTGAGAAAATCTTATAATTTTTTCAAATTATTATCATTTACTGCAGATCTCATGTATGATACAGTAACAATGTCTGACATTCATGGCAAATGAATGCATGGTCTTCTTCTGTCATAGCTGTGGCAATTAATGGTCCTAACTCCCCAGTTAAATACTGTCACATTTACTGTGATTTTGTTACTAGTCTCATGAAAGGGTCCATATATAAAAACCACAACTCCATCAGGCTATTTACATTGAGGGTGAAGATAGGATGAAATGATTTGAGTGATGCTATTTTTTTTTAAAATTTTAACCTTTCAAATAATGCTGACAATTTGTTATTGCATCATGTCTATTATATTATTTGAGAGTTAAAATTTTATTAAAAAATTTAAATGTATATTAAGTATTTGTACAGAAATTTACCTTTTCATGTCGAAAACGCGTAGCCAAACAGCCCCTAGCAGTAGTAAGTAAACTTTTCAAAAATGGTAAAAAGTGTCACAGCATGTGAACACATGGTTTTTGACTAGATTAAAGCTATAGCCCTAAGTTGAATGGGACAGCTGAGGAAATATTATCCCTCTTAAATTTCTGTTTCAAAAAATATATTGAAAATAACGTAACAACATTTGTTAAATCACCGACTTATTTAAATGCTTATGTATAGTCTGAATTAACACATGCACAATTCATATTATAAAGTTAACAATGAGATTTGAATTCAAGATTTTTGTCTGTTCTGATATGATATTAAACTATCAACTCATCTAAAATTATAAAATATTAGAGATGATGTAACTTTAATATTATATTATTTAATAATATTATATTGATTAATTTTGATGTACAACTAATTTAATATTGTGATATGATTTGAAACAAATATTTGATTTTTTTTTCAAAAAATATAACATTACTCAAAGCAATATTATTAATTAGTAGATAAATAATTTATGACTCATGTATTAATACTCATCTACTTATATTAAATGAGACTCATATTATAAGTTTTATTAACAAAACCACATCATGTTAATATATAGACACAATATAAACACCAAAACATTATCCTTTATTAACGTTAAACATTGGAGTGTCCCTCCCTTGTCCAACAAGGGAAAAAAAGAAGTATATTGAAAAGTAAAGAGACATTAAAATAAGGGTCAGATCACAAAGTCAAGCTCTCTCCCTCTCTCCGTGTCTGTCTTTAAAACCACAGACTCAGCCCACTGATTTGTTCTCTTAGGTGAAAAATTGCTGGAACTCAATCTCTCACAATTCAAGTTTTCTTTGGGTTTCTTTGTGGTTTTTGTTACTGTTTTAAGTGAGTCTGTGGCCATGGGAAGAGCTCCCTGTTGTGACAAATCTAAGGTTAAAAGAGGGCCATGGTCTCCTGAAGAAGACACCACCCTCAAGAACTATATTGAGAGATATGGCACTGGTGGCAATTGGATTGCTTTACCTCACAAAGCAGGTCTTACACTCCTCCTTTTTCATGTTTCTGCATATCCAATCATTATATATCTTGCATGTGTGTGTATTTATGTGTTTGTATACAAGAAAACACCTTCAAAAAACCCTTTTCTTCTTTTCTGCCTTCCATTACTATGAGACTGAATTTTCTTAATTATTCTTTATTTCCCTCTAATTTCACAATTCCATTTTGTTAATTGTTTTTCATGTCAGGCCTCAAGCGCTGTGGCAAGAGTTGCCGTCTGAGGTGGCTTAATTATCTCAGACCAGACATCAGACATGGAGGCTTTACTGAAGAGGAAGACAACATTATATTAACTCTCTACAGCAGTATAGGCAGCAGGCTAGTTCAAATCAGCTTTACACATATACACACACACACATATAACTTTGTTTGTTTGTGATTGGCAGTTCTAGTAGTGCACGAGACTCTCGCAAGCGGAGAGTTGCCGTCTGAGGTGGCTTAATTTTGATTGTTTCACAACTGACTCAAATTATATATATCTAACTGGTGTAGGTGGTCTATCATAGCTACCCATCTGCAAGGGAGAACTGACAATGATGTGAAGAACTATTGGAACACCAAGTTAAAGAAGAAGCTATTGGCAGGGAAGACTAATAGCAGCAGCAGCAGCAGCAACTGCAATATAACTCCTAACAATTCTATGCATTTCAGTTCAGCACCCTCATGGGCATTTGGTTCTAAAGTTGAAACCCATTATTATGCAAATTTAGCTGGTTCCAATACCAATTCCAATTCACTGCCATGTTATCAGATGAACCTGAATTATCAACAGCATTTTGTTCCACAGACACTGGTCTTGGACCCAGTTCAATTACCTCTTCCAAGGCTCATGGAAGTTGATCCAGAGAAAGGCACAAGTAACAGTAGTTTCAGTGTTGCATCATCTCAAGAAGTTTCAAGCATTTCAACTTTATTTTCTTCGTGGTCTGGTAATGGAAGTGGCCGCGAAGATCATGATGGGTTTCTAATGGATTCAGGGTCTGGTTTTCCTTATGATATTTTAAATGGCTTTGATTTTCAGGAGAATACCGGTGAAGTTTATCCAAATTAATGTATCTGACTCTCTCTAACACTGTTTGCTAGCTAGCGAACAGTTCTGACACAGCCATCACAAGGTTCGGGAAAAAAGTTAAATCAGAAGGTCTCATGGTTGTCGTTCAAATTTGAGAATATTCCATGTTAGACCGACGTGTGGTTCGCATCATACTCAAATTTCAACATAATACTAGCAATCGATGGGCTTTCCCAAGAGACTTTTTCTCCTCGAAGTGATGCAAGTTAATTGTGGAAGAAAGAGAAAACTTGAAGAAAAAAAAAATAAAAGAAAAAGGACAAGAAGACATCGGCTTGTATTGATAGATGATTTTTAGTAGGTTATGATTGTAGTGGTAGATCAACAGTTCAGTACTATATATGATGAATAAGATATTATATGAATGAAACTATATATATGAAAGTAGATTATGGGTAAGTTATTATTGGATTTTATCTGTTTTTCTTCAATGTAATGAAAATCTTTTGTCACAGCAGTATGGATTTAGTTGTGTTTAAATTTTGGGGTGCAATGTTGATGAATATGATGGATGCATATAGTCACCAGTGTCTGCTTTATTGACTGGTCAGTGGTCACGAAAGTTGCATGGGGGTAGCCAATTCAAAGCTGATGAAAACGTCCCCATCTGACAAGAACCATTGGATCAATACTCTCTCTCTCTCTCATAGGTGTGTATACAAATTAATGTGTGTTTCTTCTGAGAAACTTCCCTCCACTGGTCTTTGAAGAGTTTGGCAGAATATCAATCTCCTTCGTGGCTAGCTTATTTGCATATATATAATTCCTTTTTGCAACCATCATCAAGAAGACAATTATACATGTTGTAGCACATGCATATATTCACACATATGTATATTTCTAAACCTTCTACCTCTGATAAAATTTAGAAATATATAAAAAAATAATTAGTGGCCGAGTCTTATTTTGTTAAAATCTTTTAAAAAAATTAATAGTAAAAATTACAATATCAAAATTTTACGGCCCCTTTTGTTCCCGTAGATCCATATATCTCTCGGACTAGGTCAATCACACTTGGTCATTTGAATAAGTTCAAAGTCGGTTCTATAATATGCTTAGGAGGGGGCCATTGTCCCTCTAAAATTTTAAAAATGGGATCTTTTTACTATTCTTTTTTATAAATTTTTTTTAAAAATTAAAAATTGTCTCCAAATTTTTTTCATAATTCAAGAAAATACACTCTTAAATTCTAACATTTTATTCTTGTCCCTAAATCTATAAACTAGGCCCGCCACGGTTTGTTTTTATGGGGATGAAAAAACAGTTTTTGTATAATGAATATACTATTATTGATTTGATTAATTGACTTGGTCTATAATGTACCCGTTCACACACACACACACACACACACAAAAACTTCTCATCTTTGGTCATCTTAATTTATATTCACGAAATGAAGCCTAAGCAGAAGAGGACAAGACAAGACAAGACAACATATATGGATTTGGATTTCAATACCATCTGCCAATTTGTTATTTAAAAGCTTTGCTTTAGCCTTCTGATTTACATTCAACAAAGATCCAATTATTTAAAACAAAAGTGGGTTTAGAAAAAATTAACTCAAATTTACTTTTTCACAAATACATTTTAAAAACTTAGTCAAATGAAAAATCAACTTAATTTGTAAAATGTAAAAGTACGATACAAAAATTGTCCCAAACAGTCTTTAATTAGGGAAGTATTTTCCACTCCCATCTGCCATTAGAAGTGATCATATTCTTGATGGTAACCTTGCTCATGTTATCCTCTTAAACAAATTATGGATTTGTAGTAGGTTTTTTTTTCTCTTTTTTGTTGATACAACGATGTGAAAAAGAAGTATCAAACTTACATCAATTACGTAAAAAGTAATCGTTTACATCTTTTAAACAGGACTTCAGTCTTGATTTGGGATAGTTATATCGTTATAATAGATAGAACTCCTTGACGAACAATCTTATCAAGCCCTCTTCCATGCAAACTAACAATTTGGTTTATTTAGTACTCCTAGAGGGCTCATAATTAATGTAAATAGATAAATAATTAATGGGTACCAAAGGACTATTTTAAAATTCAAACTCATGAAGAAGGATATCTCAAAGTCTTTGAAGAAAATGTTATTAATATGTTCAAAAAAAATATTTATAAAAAAATGCTTATAATCTACTTAATTAATTTTGGAGGTGATTGTTGGATTGATAAAGCCAATTTTTTAATTTTTGCTTAATTAATTAATTCTGGCAAATTGGGTAATGGGACATATCTAAACAAAGAGGGTTTTGGGCCCATAATACAAAAGACAAGTACTTAGTCAAAAAAATTCACCAAAGTAAGAAGAAAATCAGCACATCCTTGAAATCAAAAGTCTTTCAAAATTTAGATGCTTGTCCAGGAATCAAGTTTGGATCATTCACCAAATAAACAAACAATTTCATATAAAGCATGCCTTGATTAGTATAAATTAAAGTGGTTATGGCCCCATGACTTGTCTTAAGAACAACCATCATGTGATTAAAAAATTCAAATATTTCTTAATCCTCTATTGACCATTTGGCAGGCGGCTGGTCCTTTAGACTCTCTCAAGACTAGTACTAATATATACACACACATACACACACACACACACAAATTGGTGTGACATACAGTTTATGATAATATGAAATATATATATATATATATATATATATATATGTTATGGATGTTAGCTTTTGGTTTCTATTTTTAAGCTTATATACCAAGTAGCTAGACTAATAATGGAAACGATGATTAAAAGGTGCTTAGTTTAAGGCCTGGTTACGTTCAAAAAATTGCATCGCAAAACACAACCCTCACTTATAAATCGGGTGATTTTGATTTTATCAACATGTTTAGAGACAATTGTCCAATTTTCATGCAGTTTTTTTAAGAAACGCCTCTAAAAGAGACACCTTTTTGTTAGATATGTTATAATTAAGTATTAAAAAGATTATTATTAATTTGGATTATGTATTTAAAATAAAAAACCAGCTTTTTGAGAAGACACTCAAACTCGTGTTTTCAAACTTGACAGTTCAAATTTTTATGGTTGAACCAAACAACTGCTTAGTACCCAACACTTCTACTTTAATTTTTTTCATAACCCACAGCTGCAATTATATGAGTTGAAGTCAAACATATCAGAAACCTAGTTTATTGTATTCATCAATTATATGCTCATCTCCATAATAAAATTTGGCATCCCTATCAAAAATTTTCCCATAAAAAAGGTAATAGTTCCAAGTCAATGAAGAGGTATTATTTTTATAAACCCATATCGATAAAGATTGAACCTCCAAGAATCCATACTTATCCATCAAATCAATGCATATTAATTATAGCAACTTGTGTTTAGTCTTGTAGTTCTGGTCTAATTCGATCTTGTGTATGTAATTTAATTTAATTTAAATTTTTTTTTTGATAGAGAGAGAATTTTATGCGTTGAACATTATTCTAGTTTTGTTGTTGGGAAACACAGAGTTTTTCGTTGTTTTACACGACAAGTAAAATGGTTTACTGCATCTGATTTTTCATAGTTTTAGATGATTTTTTGGGCTGCTTCTGGCTTTGTTAAAATTATATAAGATTAAGGTCATATTATTATATGAATAAATTTTCAGTCCTATTCTCTCTAGCACCGTGCATGAACAAGTTCCATGGCCTACAAATACAAGTGTTTTCTATAATTTTATGTGTGTGTGTGTGTGTGTAATCTTAGGTAGGGTTTAAAAACTCTCGATTGTTTTTTTCTTTTTTTAAGTTCAAACATCCACTGAATAGTGATGACAATATTATACTCCAAATTAACTATAATTTTGCTTAATTTGCTAAAGAAGTCCTCAAATTCAGTTGTTCTTGATAATCTAATGATAAATAGGTGAGGAAAGAATAGATTCCTTGGCAGGTGCACCAAATTGAGATAATTCTTTAGTAATATATTCCTTCAATTCCCTTAATGCATTATTACATATATGACATGGGTGATCTAATACTGAAGATGAGCTAAATTTGAGAGAATCTAGTTAGTACTGAAGACAGATATAAATTTGACACTTTTATGATACAAAATTATCTGAACATAACATTTTACTTAACATATCAAACATTTAATAGAGAATCCTATGATTGGGAGTATCTCAATCGACAAATGCACTTTGTAGATATTTCGAGTTGCCTCCTTAGACGCACTAAACACTCTTGCATATGAGAAAAGCAACTCAAGTTACTTAAAAGTTTGGTCAAATAATCAAGTACATTTTTTGGTAACAACTTTTGCAAATGCTAGCACAAAACCGACATATAAATTATAAAAGTTGAATAATTTCCTGTGCACTACTCTTTTCTCACATATAGACCCACAATTGAGATTTCTGTGCATAGACATAAATGCTAATATTGAATTCAGAACTTCTTCCACGAGTGAATGGTTTGGAAATGACTTCCATCAATTAATATCACATAGAAATTCATAAAGTGGAAGCCACTAGTTGAATTTTATGTTTGAACAAAAAAGTAGCAGAAATGTCAAAAAAAAGCTACTGTCGTCAAAGAAAATAAACACTTGCAATTTATCTAGAAGCATTGAAAGTTAATAACTAAACTGACTATACGAGACAATATATCAGTTAATTATACTACAAGGAAAGATTACTTTCTCACACAAGTTATATGCCAATAGAATGATTAGTCTTCTCTACCAGTGATTCATATTCCCAGATTAACTGCACACAGGCAATCTGCTGCTTAGATTTTTATGTTCTAGAGATCTGTGCAGAGATGATTGTGCCACTGGACAGACCTTGGGAAATTCAGTGGAACCACAAGTATGCATCTGCTAGGAGTCGGCAACAACGTCTTGATACACATGTTGGAATCTAACTTGATCCAAAAGCTTAAGCCTTAGGTCTTGGACCAACCTCGTATATCAATTCTTTCTTTCTGTTATCTATCTATATGTGTGTGTGTGTGTGTGCATATATATTGATTGAAACAAAAGCATATATTAACAATGGACACTTTGGTTCTTGTAAGAATGAACAATTGATCAATGAGTTCTCAACCAACCAATGATTACAGAAAGTAAGAAATTAACAGGAGTCCTATAAAGAATTTGTATAAATCATTAAAGCACAAAGTACAAAGAAAGAAAGGGGAGAAAAGAATTCGAATCATTTCCCACAATATTTATAGCTGCTTTATAAAACTGACCAATCACTATCTTGCTAATGGACCGGTCATGGAATCAAAATCTGAGGAAAACACTTCAGTTGAAGTACTCGATTTAAAGTAGATCTCCGTCCTTTGGCCTTGTGGCTCTTTCCCGTGCCAACCCCATTGCCAAACACTCTTTTAGCTCTGTTAACACTAAACTCATTGTTGCCCTCTGGATGGAAGTGGGTGTTGTACATGCCATTGCTACTTCTAAAGCTTTCCAAACAGAATTCACATCATAATCTCCTTGCAACCTCTGGTCAACAATACCTTTTATTTCCCCACATTCGAGCATAGGTCTCAACCATTCTAGTATATGGATATGATCACTGGTTTTTATGATTGCAGGTTGGCCTGTGATTAGCTCCAACAGAACAATCCCAAAACTGTAAACATCACTTTTCTCATTCAACCTTTGAGAAATGTAGTACCTACACAGACGAACAATATTGATATGATTAGTTAAAACTGTTTCCAATTTTCTTACCTTATGAATTTGAAATGAAATTTTTAAGTTCCCAATTCAAAAATAAATTAGACTTGGTTTTTCCATTCTTTGAAGTTGCCTAAATGAGTATGATTAGAAAAATTCTTATGAATTAATCTTTAAGGAATGAAAAGGGTGGAAACATACTGTGGATCAAGATACCCTCTTGTGCCCATGACAGTAGTTGATACATGACTGTAGCCATCACCGGGGATAACCTTAGAGAGACCAAAATCTGCTATTTTAGCATCCAAACTTTCACTTAGGAGGATGTTTGCTGATTTCACATCTCTGTGAATTATGGGTGGCTTGCAACCATGATGTAAGTACTCTAGCCCTGTGATTCAATAATTTCCATCTACCATTATGCCATCTAAGCTCAAAAAGGTTTAGAAACAATATATTGGCAGATAAATAAGTTCATGCATTGTGCACCACGCCAGTTACTAGCACAGCACAGATTTGAAATTCAAAACAATAAAGCCTAAAGAATAAATTTGAAAGTAAAAAATTAAACTAAAATATGTCATGTAAAAATCAGAAAATCAGTGCCTGCTTGAGGGAGAACAAATGCCTACGTTTTCATCCTGGGATTATTCGGGATTTCTTCAAATAATTCAAAAAGAATTTGCAATTTCTATGAACAGACAATTAAAATTGGAGTGCATATGATAAATTTGATTAGGTACAAAAGATAAAAATACAAAAATATATTTGAGCTGACATTTGTTTTAAAACTTAAATGGTATTGTCACTATGAGAATCAACTTAAAACAAAAGTCACCTTGTGCAGCATCTATTGCTATTCGAAGTCTTGTTTCCCAACTCAAGGTGTGTGCAGGTTCTATCTGCAGCCACAACATTGTCATGTAAATAGTATCTAAATTAGAGAAAGTGAAGTAATATGAAGTACCATAGTTTCGAATACAAAATTGTTCTGCCACTGAAAATGTGAAATGACATGGTATTAGAATACCTGATAGATAGTCCTTGAGGTTGCCATTAGCCATGTACTCATAGATGAGTGCCAAGTTGTTCTTATCATCACAATACCCAACAAAAGAGGCCAAATTCCTGTGATGAACTCTCATCAAGAGCTCAGCCTGCACATGCACCAGGAACCTTTCATCAAGATTCTATATGTATTTGCAGAATGAAATAATTATTGTGCATGATTTTAATGCTCATTGAAACAGTGGAAAGGCTTCTTTGGATTAATATCACAGACCTCAGTTTGGAATTCTTTAGACCCTTGAGATGATGATGCAGAGAGCATCTTGACTGCAACTTGGGTACCATCTTTCATGTTACCAAGGTAAACAGTCCCAAATCCTCCCTTCCCTATGGCTGTTTGGAAGTTGTTGGTAATGTTTACAACCTCAGCATAAGTAAACTGTCGCTCCTTTGATGCCAATGTCTTTCCTTCTTCATTTGAGGCTGCTCTCTCTGTGGCTCAAAATTTCATAGAAACACTGTTAGAAGGAGGTGGTAAGCCTTTATGCTGCAGAATGGAAGGTAGCATACTAAAATGCATGTTCTTCCAACCCATGTTTTCTTCGCATTGGCTGCTAGAGCTCCACTTTAAAATTAAATAATCCAATTGCACTTACAAAAAAAATGGTCATTAAAAGAATTCTTTTTGCAGTCTCAATTTGTCTATTCCTTAGCTTATTAAAGTAATCCTAAAAAATTACTAGAAACTTGATGAAATTATTCAAGAAAAACCTCAAAAAAATAAAAGGTTACCTGATATTCTTTTTCTTCGTATTCTCCATATGATTATCAGTATAACTAACAGGGCCAGTGCTGACGTTACTGATGCAATTATAGGAACTATAACCTTCTTGTTCTTTTTGCATGAGTTTGAAGTACAAAGATTTTGGTCATCCACACTAGAATGAAGAATAAAAGGCCATTAGTTATCAAAGTTCAAGAACACAATAAATATATCTCACCGTCCAATAGAATGAATTGCAAAGTAAAAGAATTTCATCTGATGGAAGTGGAACAAGATATTAAGTCCATATTTAACTCCCTTTATAATGTGTATTTTAGTAAATTCCAGCATATTGAGGGATGCAAAAATTCATACTTCCTGTATCTTTTAACAACTATTTAAAACATTTCAAGAAACAGATTTTTGATTTATCAAGGTTTAACAACTTCAGAAAGCAAATAACATATGCATTTTTTCAAAGGTCACGGATTGAAAGAGCATACATAAGTGTGAGTAATTCAGCCTTTGATTTATCTAGAAGAGCCGCAGGGACAAGGCCGGACAGATGATTTCCTTTCAAACTTCCTGAGATGATTAGTACAATTTTTGTTACAACTTTGCGTTCTTCATGGTATCAAACTGACTATCAATGGTGTATAACTTACAGGAACTTCAGAAATGGTAGCTCTTCCAAAAACTCAGGCACTGTTCCTGACAAGTTATTATTCGATAAATCCCTGAAGACAAAAGATTTCTCTTTTCAAGACACTAGCGCAACTATAAAAATCCCACACATTAACAAGATATATTGACTAATCACAAATATGCAGTCAAACCAATCACATTACTTACAAGGTCTCCAATGATGAGAGGTTGGCAATGGAAGCAGCAATTCCCCCAGTCAAACTGCTTGAAGTCAGGTTTCTACTTCCAATAAAAAACAACTCCAGTGAAAGAGTGATTTTTAGGATGTTAAAAATTAATACATGTCGCTGAGAAAGAACTTACAGGGAAATTATCCGAGGGGGATTTGAATCATTATAGCTGCATTTCAGACCTTCCCAAGAGTAATTCTTTGGCCCACATGGATCTCCCATCCAGGTTCTGTCCACTTGATAGGTTCTTCTGATATTCTTGATAGCATCAACTATTTAGGAAACAAAATAAAAAAAAGACCAATATGAATAATAGGACTCCAATTTTATTTCCCATTGAAGTATATGATAAATATTGTGGGTTTGACTAGTCACAGCAGCATTTCAATTTATTTTTACCTTCTTCTTGTTGCTCATATGACAGCTAAGCATATCTTAACCTTAAGAGAAGATTTGAGTTGTGACCAGAAACAACTTTCAAGGAATAACAACCTTTTATGATCAAATGATTTTTAATTGCTCATTCAGAGTGATTGGATCCAGTGATTCAGCATCACAGTTTGGGAGTTCAGCAGAATAGCTTTCTTCTCACTCAGAAGCTACCATTCTAAACTTATTATGAGGTACTGTAACTGTTCTATTGTTTTATCAATTAAATTACTTCAATTATGATCTTGAACAAAATTACAAAATGAATTCTTCATCTACAGTCATAGTTCCTTAAGATTTCTATAAAGCATACTAGTAATTTTATTTGAAGTGTGGCATGTCACATTTAGCAATCCACCTACAAAAGAATTTCAAGAAACTAGAGAAAGCATACCGTCTTCAATATATGTTAACGATTCATTTGACTGTTTGAAAATAAAAATTTCAACAGCGTTGAGGATAGGTGGGAAGCTTGAATTCTGTGTTTTATAGATAGAAATCCGATGTTCTCCCCCCACCAAGGCTCTTGAATTAGATATGGTGGTTGCAAATAAATAACGAGGAATGAAAGGTCCAAACAAAGGAGTCCCATTCCAAGACACATTAAATTCTCTTGACTGGTTTCTCCCAAGCTGCTCCAATTCAGCAAAGTACATGTAAATATAAAACTGAGAATTCCGATCAGTTGAGGTCCAATATAATTCCAAAGATTCACTACCATTCCCTGGCCTAGCAGCAGTTTTCATAACTTCCGGTGGTGCTCTATAGCCATTTCCACTAATATCAACCCCTGAAGTAGTGCTGATGGAATCCCAAGAAGAGGACCTGTAGGGGGACCAAATGCGATCATATATGTCATCTTGATAGCGCCCACTTCCATTAAGGTATCCAATGTCCCATCTGTCAAAGAGTATTAATGACCCAGATGTTCCAGACTCATTATTATAAATTGAACCATTTAGTGGCCTTAGCTCCAATGCTGATATAAAAGGAGTTCCAAACCCAGTGTTCACAAGACAAATGTAAATGGTATCCGATGATGCAAAACTGATAATCTCTGTTGTAACTATATCAGATGCATTTTTGAATTTCACCGAGAACCAGAGATTGACATCAAGATAGAGATCAAATTCTGGTAGTTTGTTTTCTCCATCATAGTTGCCATATAAGAAAGAAGCTCGAATAAGATTCAGACCGCCTCTTCCAGCAGTGGGTGTTAAGGTGTAACAATTCTTGTTTCCTTGAGGAAAACTTCTAAGATCTGAAAGAGGCAGTGGTAGTGTAGGATTGCTCGGATATGCATAGTCGGCAGAGATGTTCTTGTTTATACCAGTGTTTATGAAAGATCCATCAGAAGTGTAACTTATGCCAGTATCAGTGTCTACAAAGTTGAAATTTTCAATTGCACCACAATCAATGCTTATGAAGCCTAAACAAGAACAAAGGAACCAGAATACAGTTAGAATAAGAACAGTTAATTGATTCTTAACACAAGAACTCAAACCAAATGGCAGATTCTATGAAAAAGGAATGCAACTAATCTTGCAATAGAAAAGGCTAATATTCTTATAGACATTAATAGAATGATTCTTCTTATTGGATTCCTATCTTTGGTTATTTTCACAATTATAACAGTTGAAATAGGATGATTTAGAGTGGCACTACATCAAGGGTAACTTACGCATTGAAGAATTATTAACAAAATGGTTTTTTTTTTCTTTTGTGGGGGGTGGAGGAATAGCTCAGAGGGTAAAATGACACCCCCACAATATCCCAAGGCATACACAGCTATTGATTGGAAAAGTTTTTTTTTAAAAAAAAAAAAAAAATTCTCCAGCATTATATTAATCATCAGAAATATAATTATCACAACATATCTTTCACATCTCACTATTCAATTTATTCATAAATTCTAGTTGATCTCACTGTATTGAAATTTGAATTTAGAAATACTGAAGGGAAAAGGTTAACGAAATTAACAAGATAATAAGAGCATTATCTCTTCCATTCAAGCAAATGTTTGCCGAAAATTCCTGTTGCCTAACCCATTAACTTGTCAATCCAGGCCATGCTATCCATTAAAAATGATATTGATTATTGAAGGGATGGTTCATTAACAGCCCAGATCGGTGAATTACATAGGCCATATAACATGGTGATCTTTTGGTGGCAAACGTGCCTTATCTTTTCTCCAACCAAGAACCATAAAACAGGTGCTTAATTTCAAACACTTGAAAGAAACTAATCTGTATCAAACAAAAAGTTGCAAGCAAATTTGACAAATATCTAAAAGGAAAGACAAAAGGCTTAACCTGTTTGGATCTGCCCACGCACAAAAACTGCAAGAGCAAAGCAGAGCAGTAGCAGAAGGAAGGAACCCATTGACATTTCAACTTCTCTTTCCAGGTTCTCTCTCCTTACAAGAGAAGAACCATTCTTTCTTTCTTGTTGCTGAGTAGAGAATACTGTGTATCAATGTAACCAATTTTTTGAAGAAATAACGTGGTTATTACTAATTGAACATGAGAATGCAGGATAAATTCGATGGATCGATAAGAGGTTACTGTTGAGGACATGTTGGTCAACTAAGGTATCTTGGTTGAATTTTAATGTCTTCAAAGTTTATCTCATATGCAGCTTTGTCTATGCAGCAGCCTTTAAAGACTGGAATATATGAATAGATATAGGACAGTCGATGTAAGGATGCAACAGTAAAATTACTTCAAGATCTTCTGACATATTTTAAAATGTTAAAAGGTCAACTTATCTATCCAATCAAAATGAACCCATTTGCTCAATCAGTATTTAATTGAAAGTTTCAAGTACTCAAATGCCAGAGCTGGGTTGCTGTTTTTAACAATGCCGTTAAATAAAGGCTGCACAAAAATGCTTTCCGCCACTTCCACCTCCACTGTTGAACAGATTAAACAAAGAAACAACTCTAACCTTACTTTTAATTTCAACACCTCTGGTCCCCATTACAAAAAAGTCTTTGTAGGCAAACATTAACCTATGGGTTGCCTAAGCTGACCTTGACAACACTTTTGGAAATAAAAACAAGGGAATTAGCAAAAAGTTGATTTCTATAATCGTTTGGATATGTTTTTGTTATTATTATTTTTTGTTTTTTCTTTGTTGTGCTTCTGGGGATAAAAAAAGAAAATTTTGAAAACACCTGTTTTCAAGTCTTTTTTGTTTTCTAATGAAATTGAATTTTTTAAACACAAACAAAACCACTTTTAGTTTTTTAAGTTGTTTTTTTAGAATTTTTTCAGACAACAGTTTTCCAAAATATACGGCCAAACATATTAATACTACTATTGGCATCCCACCTCAAATGTGATTTATGTCAACAATGGACATATAAATATGATAATAGATGGTTCTAACTTGGAAGGTGCTTTTTCAATTTAAGTTTCAAAATGACAAACTCTTAAGAATTTGTTGGTGGGACGTTGGCAAGAACATAAAACAATTTTTGTAAAATTGTAAATAAATGAGGAATAGTTGTAAGCAATGGCAAAGTTGGTGAGAGATACCCATACATGAACTAAGAATAAATGACCACTCCATGGTTTCATTCATGGGGATGGCAACTAGACGGGTTCAGAAAAGAAATCTTTTTTCAAATTTGTTTTAAATCATGTAATGTACACGATCCCTTTTTATTTATTTGGTTATTTTATAAAACTAATTATAATTAATACATTTTGAATATGACACTGCTTGTATTAAAAAAAAGTAAGCATGCAATAGTATGTCTTTCAATTTAAAATGTATAATTCTATTAAGTTTTTTCAAACTTTAAATGTGAAATTAAAAAAAATCACTATGAATATTAATTATATAGTATAAAACTTTTTAAGATTCTTCACCCCCAAACCTTAACGAGATTAACACAACTTCCTTTAAGCTTTTTTTGTCAAAGACAAAAAATTTCCCAATGATCAAATTAAATTACCATCCTTACTCATTCCGATAGAGCCAAGCCCAGACGAGATCATACATATATATAAATATATATACATACATACATATATATATATATATCACAACTTATGTTTAGATCAATTTTTCAAACAAAATTAATATATTTTGAACCCTTCAATCACACTTAATTAATTTTAAAACTGTTTGAGATAAAATTTAAAATTGTATTTATTAATTATAACTTTTTTATGAAATACAATTTAAATTAAATAGATAAATCTAATTTTTTTATTAAATTGGCCAATCTAATTTTTTGATATTAAGCTGATCAAGTATTATAAATATCATCAATTAATAATTATTAAATATATCTTAATAATTTAGGCAAATATTAAGTGCTTAATTCAAAGAACACTTTTATAGCTCATTTATACAAGCAATACTTTTACACCACTTAATCAAACGGACTGTACAGTGTTTTAGTAATTTTGTAAAACAAGCCGGGTTGTTCAAGTACTTTTCCAATTAAGAAAAGTATAAAAGAATTTCCCGCCAAAAGGTACGCACTTCTTCGACACACTTCGTCTCCATCTCTAATTAGCCTTTCGTTTGCTTATGCTACGATCTACAGAAAGGGGCCGTCGCGATGGTAATTTAATCTCTCTCTGAACCCTAATCTATATCTGTATCATCTTCTATATCAATCAGATTGTGATCATGTTGATATATGAGATGTTTCTATTTGGATTCATATGTTTACATCTCGTTTATATTTGGATCCATAACAAATTTTTAGGGCTTCAGGAATGGTTATATTTTAGGATTCATTGTTTGGCGATTAATACAATGGGTTTATGAACCCTAGAATTTGAATTATGATATGTACATATTTCACTTTCGGTGTCTCAATATATATTGTGCGTGTGTGTGTGTGTGTGTGCGCGCGTGCGTGCGTGCGTGTATGTATATATATCTATGTATGTATTGCAGATTGTGATTCACACAATTCAGTTTACAATACATAGAATTCACGGAAGAGTTAGATCTCGCTCTCTCTCTCTCTCTCTCCAGCACCAATTTGAAGAAAACTTAGCTGATCAAAATGTATAGATATTGAAACTGATCTATAAGGTTGTTTATTGGAGATAGTACTTGTGTTATTTTTGTATCTGAAAATTATGAGCTTGAAATTGGAATTTACCGTATGATGAAAGGATGCAGTTCTAATAGGAAGAAATCAAATAGGGGAGGTTTTTTTTACTTTATTTGCATGCAGTTTACTTCATTTTAGTATTCTGGCTCAGGCTAGGCTGGGTTTTTGTTAAGAAGTATTAGATTAACAGCATTATAGGTTCCCTCCAGGAGTAATCCTCTTGACTTGCATCTTGCAGGCAGGATATATTGTTCTGATTTTTGCACAGGAAGAAAAATGAGAAAATAGAAATGAACTCTTGTCTTGTTTGACTGCTTAAAACCATTAGATATCTCCCACAATATTTGTGAAAAAATTTCCCATCTTAGAATAATTTTGTTATATCCTTTTCATTTGACAATTTTTTTTCTTATCTTCTCCCAATTTTTATGTTGTATCCACCAATGACTTTTATATTTAGCTGCACTAATATTACATATCCGATGAACAATCTAATTCCTTCTTCTTCATTGGTTACTGCAGTCTAAGAAAAGAGGTCTTTCGTTGGAAGAGAAGCGTGAGAGGATTCTCCAAATCTTCTATGATTCACAGGACTTCTTCCTTGTGAGTATATTAAGTACTGTGTATTGTTGTAATTGTAGCATTTCCCCATTCTCTTCCTTCTGATCATTTTAATGTGAAAGGGTTATCAGCAGTTACAGGAAGTGGCTTCATATATTGTAATAGAAGGGACAGTTCTACATATGCAAGCTTCATTTATTTTAATGTTATCGTTGCAATCACTTTGATATAAGTGATTTTTTATTCAAATTTTGTTTATTAACATTTTTGGGTCATTTGACTCATTTCATCGGCGAAAAAATTTCCTCCTTCCCCTTTTTTGGTTGGGGAGGTGTCTAGCATCAGTGTGAGGCAGAAATTGGTTATTAACATTTTCTCCTTATTTTTCTAGCAGCAGATTTCTGAGAGACTATTGTATCATCCTCCCTCATCACTGGCGGACATAGAGGGGGGCTATGGCATAGGCCCCAAACTTTTAGAAATTTGATTTTTTTACATCTATTTTTTATAGAATTTTTTTTAAATTACAAATCCCCCCCCCCCTCCCCCCCCCCCAAAAAAAAAGAATATTTTTATAAGAGACTCCCTTAAATTTCAATTTTTATATTCTTGCCCCCTGTATCAATGGTATAGATCTGCGACTGTCCCTCGTCTTCACCTTGTATTATCATTATGAGTAAATTATAGAGGTTGATCATGTTATGAACCATCATAAATCCTAAACATAAGCAAAACAATTACAATTACGTAGGTCTTAGTTGCTGCTTAGTGCATCTATTATTGGGTGTGTACTTCACATTTGTAGTCACAGATAGTTGTAGTATGTTTTTCAGCAAGGGGGGTTTGGTTTCATGTTGGGTTTCTCTTTTTGGACACCTCAGGAAAAAAAAAGGGGTTGAAAAATGATTGATTTCTGATACCTTCATTCATCCCTATTATATTTTTAAAATGGAAGCTATTACCACCCTGCTAATCAGGCTAAGTTGCGCAACGGGATCTGTTTGGCAAAGTGAACTGCATCATTTAAAACTATAGATAAGGATCTGTTTCGTATGGCAAAGGGGCCTTGAACTTTTAAAACCAGAAGGAACAGAAATATATATATATATATATTAACAGTTTACTGCTTCTTTTTCTTCTTATTTCCACACTGCCACTAGTGGACGAGGCACGTGCAATGCACATTAGGGCCCTCTTTTGGAATTGGTAGTGGCTTGTTTGCTCTACGTTTTTTGGTGATCTCACTGTGAGAAGATAGCAGTGCTTTTCCCTCCCAGATACTAAACTATAGTATATTAGATACTAGGAAGGACAAGTTTTCGGAGTGGGGGCACGAAGAAAGTTCTTTTTCTTTATCAATATTGATTAAAAAAATTACCTATCCAAAAAAGGAACATTGATTAGAATTTCTTTTTTGGCTTGCCTCTTGGCACTACTTTGAATTTAACACGGGTACAAATTTATTCTTATTTCCATGTCCTGATTGCCTTAATTTGCAAGGTTGAGGTGATGGGTTCAATGCATCTTACCCACCTAAGAGATGAGAATAGTTTTATGTCCTTGATAGCCTCTGCTTTGGCATTTTATACAGTGTTCTTGAAGTCCTCTTTTAACTATAACCTCAATCGAATTCATGATGTCCATGAATTTCAGCTCAAGGAACTTGAGAAGTTGGGCCCCAAGAAAGGTGTTATCACACAGTCTGTAAAAGATGTTGTCCAAAGTCTGGTGGATGATGACCTCGTTTCAAAAGACAAGATAGGAACTTCTGTGAGTAAGCATGTTCAGATGGAGCTACAAATAGGAATGTGATTTCTTTTTGGAGCTCTGCAGTTGAGCATGAAATTTTTTTCTTGCATGTGAATTTTCCAAACTTCGTTGTTTGGCACAACTGTCCAAGCTACATTGAAGTTTCTCTATACTCTTCTATCTAGTATTTACTCATGCTTATATATTTGAAATTCCAGATATACTTCTGGAGTCTGCCTAGCTGTGCTGGGAATCAGGTAAAGTTGATGTTTCACTATCTAGCTTGAATTCCACATAATTTGGTTTGGTATTTGTTCTAAAAAATCAACCTATTTTCATCTTAACATGCTGATATATATTTCTTGTTTAACAGCTGAGAAATGTGTATCAAAAACTTGAATCTGATCTCCAAAGCAGTAAGAAGCGGCTTGCAGAACTTGTTGAACAATGTGATGCCTTAAAGAACGGTCGAGAGGAGTCTGTAAGTACTAAAAGTTACTTTTTTTTTGGGTGCTTTGGAAGAAATTTTACTATTATAAGGATGAACTGTTTGGCCCTTTCATATCTAGCTTTCATGCTTTTACCAGGATGAACGAGAGGAGGCCTTAGGTGAGCTAAAAGCTATTGAACAGAAGCATAATCAGTTAAAGGTTGGGCATATCCTATTCCTTTATTCATGCATTAAGCACTGTGAATGTTCTTTATCAAGTTTCTGAACTGTTGTCCATTATCTGATTTCTCAGGATGAGATGGGACAGTATGCAGACAATGATCCAGCTGCCATTGAAGCAATGAGTTAAGGAATCCAATACTTCCTTCTGATTCTTTCCGCAACTTCTCTTTTCCTATAGTTGGATTTAATTGCTCAATAATTTTAAAATTTTGTGTTATGAAATACTGAACTTTTTGACTATAACATTCGCAGAGAAGGCTATTGAAGTTGCCCATGCAGCAGCTAACCGTTGGACAGGTTTTACCTCTGACACGTATTTCTGTTTACCTTTTTCTGTGGTGAAAAGATTGGTGAACTTTTATGGCATTCTGTGTTTCCCTAACTACTGTATTCAAACTCTCAACAGACAACATCTTCACCCTGCGACAATGGTGTTCAAACAATTTTCCCGAGGCCAAAGAGCAGCTTGAGCACATGTACAATGAGGTAATTCCTTATTTCTTTAATTTGCATTGCATATACTTGCCAACTGCGTAGCACAAGCAAATCCACCGCCATCTCCACCATGCAAGGTTGTTGTCCCCCCATTTGACCATGGAAATGCTCCTGGGTTTATGAACTTGAAGTCCTGTTGGAAGTTGAAACTTGTTTGTTCCACTTGTTTATGTCTTTTTTCTTTCTTCCAATTTAAACTATGAACATGTTGAAAATCAGGCCTGGAACTCAACATATGAGGCTCTTTTTGTGGATTTGCCAATATGAGTTCCAAATTAGTAAAGTCAGTTGCAAAGCATGTTCCTGTTGTATATACTAGCATTTTGATTTTCTCGCTTTTCTTTTCCAATTAATTTTTGCTTTTTATATCTAATGCAGGTAGGAATAACGGATGATTTTGACTATTTGGAGTTACCAGCTACAGTTCCTCTTCTCCCTGTTGGTGATTAGATGTTGAAAGACAATCATTAGGTACTATAGTTTGGTGTAGAAACTCTCTTGGATATTAAGTGCAAGTTTGTAATAAAAAACTGCAGTATTGCCACCAAATTATGGAAAAAATTCACAGTTTCCTTTCTCCTACTCGTGTGTTTCTGTCTTGGAGGGTCTCAAAAGGACTAGCGAGCATAAAAGTAGGTTCATTTAATGTTTAACGGAATATATCAAGCCCTCCAATCTGGTTGTAGGAGTGATATCTGTAATTTCTATCATTCTTAGTGTAATGAGTTAAACATCAAAATACCATCAACAAAAAATGAGGGGGGAAAAAGAGAAGAAAAAGACCAGTCTCCCAATGTTCGATGTGCCAATGTGGGTTGCTAGGTGTTAACCTGATACAAGCCTAATCTTTGACATTATTTGCACAAAGTAGCTATTTTAGACTTGAGGCTGCAGTATTATCGCCTGGTAACCTAAACTTTTACTATTCCACCAATCAATGATGAGCAGGCGCCATCAAAATGAAGCCCTTTTGGTTTACATGGTTTGTTGGTATGCATGTGTTGCGTATGTAATACATATATTCATGGTGCCTTGTTTATATGTCCGGCACTTTCGATGGATCTAAAAACATCACTTCATGTCATACACCAAACCTTGTGGCTTCCAGCTTAACAGGTTATGTCTGCGTCCTTGTCATTGCGATTTTAACTTTCCTTTGATCTGTAGCTTGTTAATATTTCCATACAGTTGCTCCTCGTTCTCGGCTCACTTTGTGAGCTTTCGAGGGACGTGATTACAAAGCAGCGTTAGGACGCAGCTAGCGCCAGGCTGAACACTTAGAGGCGCTAACGTGCAAATCAAGGGGACGTGTAAGCTTTATCAGAACCAGCAGGATTTAAATGAGAAGAATCAGACCAAGGAAAGAGAGGCTCTGATACCATATTAGATTTTGTGAAATAACAGAAAAGAAACGAGAGAGAAGACAGAAAGAAGAGAAAACTCAAAGGACTATATTGTATTAATTGAATTCATACAGAAACTAAACAAGAGAGTTCCTTATATAAGAGGGTTATGAAGTTGTACATGAAAAGTATAAATCAAAGAAACAAATTATAGAACCCTAATCTCACTAGCATTACACAATAATATATATGTGACGGTTAACCCTAATCTTAGTATTACAATAATATATAAGTAACCCTAATATACTTCTAACATGGATGATGCAAATAGATTTTTTGTGGCAGTGTCACATGAAGTGATATTAGGTGAAATTTTTGTTTCTATGAACTCCTTTTAATCTTCATATTTTCATTTTACACAGGTCAGTGATCAGACAAACAAACGAGACATGATTTTTAAGTGGTCGCGATCCTTTGTCCATTGATCAGCCTTTAGCTCAAGGTTTGGCAATTTTCCTGTCGTTGAAACATTCTATGGACAATATTGGTGTTTAATTTGAAGATACAAACCCTCCCAAGGAAACTTGTCTGATTAATTTAGTCAGTTTGGTCTCCCTCCCCACATGGTAGGGTTGAAAGCTCTCCAATTTGAAGGCCAAAAGCAAAACCATAGCGTCACAGACTCGCAGTCAAAAAGAAACGGCCAAATCCATTTTGAAATTCTAAAGGGGGAGGCGCTATTGGCATTTGGCCCTCCTAAATAACCACTCTCACCCGCAGCCTACCTTTCTTGTTAATGAAATGACAAAAAAGCCCTTATGCCACAACATATACCTACACCCTTGTCAAACCCTAAAATATTTTATCTCCCACTCTCATTTCTTTCTCCACTCTATAATCCCACTTCTTTCAAGCAAATTAGCTGCTGCTTGCAAGAAATTATTCATTTACTAAAATCAATTTTTAATAAGACAATAATATTGTAAATGTGAGTTTATAAGAGGTACGGCATTTTTATCATTTAATGATTAAAACGTGACTTGTATAAGCTTAAATTTATAATAGTATTGTCCCTTTTAGTATATTTTTTATACATGAAAGATACTAATTGAAAGATACATTCTTGTCTCTTGGCTTGTATGCAGTATTTTGTGGTTTTCTCTTGTACATCACATTGCTAATTAAAGAACAATATAAATTGAACATGACAAAAAAGAGCAAATTTCAATTTTGTTTTGTTTTATTTTATATATCAAAGGTAGAAAGCAAAATTTTCTATTTTTCTAATTAAATAAATTTCTTTAGTGACAACCAAAAAATTTTTTGCAAGCTTCTCTAAATACTGGTGACTAAAATTAGTTTTACTTTCATTCTTATTTTGATCGTCGACAAATATAGTGCATAGGAAATTTATCGAATTAGATTATGGATTTACTCAAATTTAATCTTATTATTTATGTGGAGTTTTACATCTTTAAAGTGCTAATTTGAATTCACTTACATGTTTTACACCATTAAAGATATCTATTAAAAAACTGGGTTTGATTGGAATAGATTAGTTAGGAAGGGGCAAATGTCAGAGTAAAAAGGAGAAATTGAAATTGAACAAGATTCACTTAGTCAAAAATAGAAACCAAAATATCAAAATAGAAGAGTTCAACGCGAAAACAGTTTCTCTTTTTTTATGAGGTCTTGTCGTGGCAGGTGCTTTATGTAGTGAGACTACACCCTTTTTAAAAAAATTTGAGAAGGGTATTTATGTCATTTCATTAGCGCGATTAGTGCTTCCAGTTCAAAGGCTAGAAAATTCGGAGAGAGAGAGAGAGGGGGGGAGATTGTTCCCCTAATCATTGTGTGCATGTGGGGACGGATGTTCCACTGTACACAGCTCAACGCTTAACTGGAGCTACAACGTGCAGACATTATTACCCGTACGCGTGGCAACAATCAACGGTCTAAGATGGCTCTGAGACCTTTGTAATCTGACCAACGGTATTCCAGAGTGGCGGCTGTTCTCTCGAGGCCAAGGAATTGGAATTGGGTTCTCCACCTCTTTTTATAAACACCTCCAACCCACAAATCCACCCACGGAAGAGGAAGAGAGGAAGAAAAAAAAGGAGGAAAAGGGTTTGCTTTGAAGAAGAAAGAAGGTTGAAATTTTAGTCTTGGTGTTGAAGTGGAAATGTTGAGAGTGTCTCTTGTTGTGATGGCTATTTTGGGACTTGTTTTAGGTCTGGCTGTTCCTTCCATCAATGCTCAGGTCCCTGAACATGCCCCTGCCCCTGCACCTGCAAGCGATGGTTTGCTCTCTCTCTCTCTCTCTAGCATTTTGTTGAAGGAAAGAATAATAGTGATAAGATTATTGTTAATTTGGGGCTTTTTGCTAATGAATGTTAATATTTGCAGGGGTAGCAATAGACCAAGGAGTAGCATATGTGCTCATGCTGGTTGCTCTGGTGCTCACCTATATCATTCACTGACCTTATTTGTAAACCATTTCAACTTGTCATCATTGATATAATCTACATTATTTGTTTCTTGTGTCTTTTACAATTAATTCAAAACCCTATTCTTTTCAATATCAAGAATACTCTCTTTCTCTCTCTCCACTGTATGTTAATGTTACTTAAGATGGCAGCAGTACCTCTGCCCCTACCTTCTCCATTTGTTCAAATGGATTAAACCTCTTAATCACATCTAAAATGGAGTGATTTTGCAGCCTAATTTTACCATTGGGCATGGAAAAGAAATGTCAGGTTGTGATGGCTCGCTATAAAAATTATTTAATTGTTTTAAAATGATTAGATAATATGACACATGTACATGCACAATATGTTATTTCTAATATGGTTATTTATTTGATTAATAAAAAAAAATTCAGTGATAAAATTGTATGTCAAATTAGTTTTAAGAAATATGATATAAATGATAACTAAATATAAATCACATGTCATAAATTGATTTAAATTATTATGAAATTATTTGAATGATTTGAGTTGTTTGCAAGAAATTATTAAATGATTCAAATTAATTAAAAGCTGGAAAATGTACAAAAGTTATTATTTATCTCTTTTGCAACTTTTAATTGTCCCATCATTCAAATAATTTCTCTCACTATGTTGGCCGTTTTGAGAAATATTTTAGTGGACCGGATTCAAAAAAACTCGCTTACACAATTGGGATGGACTTACTCGCTCCAAAGTCCAGACCGGTCGAAAATGACCCAAGAGTAAAATGTATTCATAAATATATGATACTGCGCCACACAAATTCCAGAAAGGTGCGTGGCTCAGTAAATTGGCATCAGATAAATGCCTTTCACAAGCAACTCTAGAGGGGCAAACCTTATAAGTCATTGCATCCAGATAAAAATCACAGCAGAGATCACGAAGACAGAAATTCAGAGGATAGGTTGGTTGGGAGACCAAGAATTTAAAAAACATCTGCTAGCTGAACTTCACAATTCACTGTTCTTTAAGCCTTAAACATCTTAACCCTAAATCTGATCAAGGTAAAAACAGTTCCCCTACTGGTACAGAGTCCCACATCAGATAAACACTAGAATGTCCTTGAGCTTATAAATGAGTATGGTAACTCCACTTGGAGACCCAAACCGTGACAACTTCTTAGTATCAGAGATTCAAAGCAGACCCGGCACCCACACCAGAAGGTTGTGCCGGTAAATAATTGACATAAAGCATGAGGCAGATTTATTATCAAACCTTTTAAGGCTATACAGAACATTTCGGAATACAGAGTTTCAAGGACCATTCCCTAGTTTCTGTCACTTTATTATACATCTTTTGTTACAAGCAAGCGTAGAGACAAATCCAGATGCGTGAAAGAAGCAACACCGTTTCTCTATAATACATCCAATCTCTGAATAATCTTGTCATTAAAATACCAGTGAAGAACTGATATAACATAACTACCGCAATATTATCAACTGCATAGACGAGTGCTTTTTGAAAATATTTTAAGCAAATGACCTTGTAATATACACTGAAAATAGCTGGAGTAAACAGCTCTGGGTGGAGATTCCAGAGACTATGCTGTTACTACATCCACTAATTATACTTGAATCCCACACCGACAAAACGTAATCGAATTACAGATAAAATGACAAGGACCTGCTCAAAGTGCCATTTCTGCCTGCAATGCAGCTAGTTCATCTTCCTCAGCCGTGCGTCTCTGAGGAGCGGGGCGAGCTGGTTGCCTGCCTGCTGGGACTTGCACTGGAGCTGCAGGGGCTGTTGTTGCGGGCTGAAGAAGCTGTTCCTCCAACTCAGCACCTTCCAATTCTTCAAGTTCGGCTTCCAACTCATCCTGCAATGAAAAAGATGTCAAGACACTAGCAGATTCATCACTGCTCCATTTTCATGGAGGACCAGATTTGAAATTGTCCTCCACATCCATAATGGAGCCTCAAGGAATCACAACAGTATAGGTAGATGGAAAACCTCATCGAAATCAGCTGCTGCACCAATAGGTGTAGCCAATGCTTCCTGTATCTGTTTCATATTCTCAGTCTGCTCATTTATTTCATCCATTGTCTTGTCCACATCATCAATGTTCCTGTACATGTCATTTTCAAACAAACGTGTCATCTTAAAATTAACTACTGAGACGAAAATTTTCTATTGTTCCACATAAGATGCTATACAAAGCAGTGAACTGGACAAAGAGAATAGTTAAGACTTCGAGCAAAAACAAACGAGAATAACTAGGAGGACTAATATTTTTGGGAACTTCATTGCCTTGTGGAAATGAACAGGACAAACAGATCAATGCACATGTAAACCCCAAAGGTGAAATTTTATTAACTCTTGATATGCTATATAAAGTAAGAGGGTTACTCACGTTGCTTTCTGCATCGCCTTCATTGCCGCTGCTCCAGTTCTCAATGCATCTACAGTCTCTGTTGTTGCTTTTGCACCTTCTAACATTATCATCTGCAACATCAAAACATATTATGTCTGAACTGGAAAATGATCCTATGCAGTATAAATATTCAACCAGCATTCCTTAAACATTGTACAATGGTTCAAAGACTATAAAATCTTAAAGCTAACCTGATCATGGATTCGTAATTGGAAATTTCCAAGCTGCTCAATTTGCTGTTCATAGAGCCTCTTCCTCTTCAAACATTGTATAGCCGCTGCTTGATTAGCAATTGAGGTTTGAGATTCAAATCAGATTGTAGTACATCGACTTTGTAAGGTTTCCAACTAATAATGAGTAGCAAGAGAGAAACAAATATCAACACAGAAGCAGTTCAAAAGCTGAACGACACCCAATAGTTAGGACATATTGAAGCAATCGGTCAATAGAGTCAAACCAATCCCCATGTTTGCAAATAACAATTATGACAGCAAAGAGAGGATGAATAATTAGCAGGAGAATAAAAGATTGAAAGGAAGATTGAAACTGTGTCCAAAATTTGGGGATCTCTTCTCCTCAACATTACCTTCAGGAAAACTGCATCCCTAGACAGAAAGTTGCAGGATTTTTCCTTCTTTTTTTTTTTTGATAAATGAGGAAATCATTCCCAGGCAACAAAAAGGGTGCAACCAAGTACATGAACCATATATAAAAAAAACCCTTCTACGTGCCCCCTATACACATATTTCCCTTTGTAGCATCAAGATATATATTAAAAGATCATGTACTCCAAAAAATAGCAAAGTATTAATTGTTTCAAAAACACAACAGCATACTCCTTCCCCTCCAAAATCCTACTATTCCTCTCCCTCTAAATGCATCACATAATACACAACAACGCCATGTACCATATAGACTGAATTCTTTTGTTGCTGCAACCCCCTGGCCAACTTCTTAGAAAATCCAAATTGGAGCCCCAGAATAACCTAAATAATACTAAATAGAGCAAATAATGTGGATGAAAGATCCCGTGCAACTGAGCAAAAGATAAGAAGATGCGCCGGAGATTCCTATTTCATTTTGCTCAAAACACCTGCTAGGCATTCTAAAGCTCCTCTTCTTCAGGTTGTCAGTAGTTAAAACGGCCTCCCGAGAAGCTGACCTCGCAAAATATGTTACCTTTAGAGAAGTCTTTGACTTCCAAATATTTTTCTAAGGAAAAGAAACCACTCGGTCGCCTGTCGAAGAAACATAGAAAGACCATTAAAAATATACCTCCTTCATTGTCCTCCATCTCATAACATCTTCCCCTCTTCTCTCTCTTCTACAAAACAATGCCAAGAGCTCATAAACTAACCTCAACTCCCAAATTCGCTCCGCATTCATGATATCTTCCTACAACCCCACTCCATAAGACATATAGATCCTCTCTAAATTCCATCCACCCCAAGAGCTGCCATACTTTGCAAACAATGATCTCTCTCCAAAATGCATTCTTCTCTGCTGCAAACCGTCACAGTCATTTCCTATCAGAGCATGGTTAAACTCCTTAAGCTTCTTTATACCCAACTCTTCATGCTTAACTAAGCGGCAGATTTTCTTCTGATCAACTAGATGAAACTTTCTTCTCTCTTCCAAACTAACTCATACGAAATCCCTTCGCATCTTTTTCAACTTCCTTCCCACTGCCGCAGGGATGGTAAACAAGGACAAGAGATAATGACAAGCTAGACAACGTGCTTTTGATCAATGTCAATCTAGCCTTGCTTGACAAATACATTTTCCATCATGCGAGCCTCCTTTGAAACTGCTCCACTACTGAATCCCATGCCACTATAGACTTGAATGATGACCCCAACACAAGCCCAAGATAACTAGTAGGCAGCATACCCACTTTACACCCCAAGTTGATAGCCAAAATCCTCTGCTACACCAATCTCTCCAACTGGAATAAGCTCCCTCTTCTTGCATCTTTACTTCTCAGGGTACATTGCATTACTATTTCAATACGTTGCACAATAAAAGACCAGCAGTAATTTATTACACCAACACAAGCAAAGAGTACACAATTAAGGCCTACTGCATGCAAAACCAAGTTGCTTAGTGTCTAATAACAAAGATACAATACCAATTGCAATAGTAAATTTGAAGACAACTTAAATTTACAAAGTATCTAATAGCTTGCTGTTCAAGAAGAAAATGCATGCCATTCAGAACCATACCCCTCTTGTTCTTCGCTTTGGTAAATTCCTTGGCCTTTTCAACCTCTGCAGTAGCCTTCTTCGCAAGTACTTTCTCTTTTTTCTCAAGCATTTCAAGTGTCTATACAACATGACGAATAAAGAGTTTAGATTAATCCAAACATCAACTGAAGTGAAAGTAATAACAAACAGCATCAGTGTGTCGCATATCTCAGTGTGAGCAGAGTTAATAATATTGACAATAAATAAAATAAGTAATGAATGCTAACAATAAAACACTATAAAGAATGGATGTAACTCATCATATAATGAGACTTGAAATAAGAAAAAAGAGTAAGATAAGAGAATAGCAATACAATTGTTCATCACTGCCTGCCCTTTCTTTGTAAATTGAATTTCATGTGAGAATTTTAAGAATAAAAGATTTACCATCATCACAAGTACAAATCAAACAAATAACTTAACGGCAAATGCACAAATTACAGGTCAGCAATTCTCCTAACATTGAAGCTGAAAGTCAACACAATGACAATCAACCTATAATTCAAAATTCCATTTATAATTTGGAAATTTTAAAAACATTTAAGAGTACTGTTAACTTCTACAAGAGTTCCAGAAAATGTGAGATTAATAATAAATGGGGCAAATAAGGATTTGTTTTTCTACTTCTTTGTTACCTCAACAATACACACACACACAACACACGCATGCATGCATGCACACACACACACACACACACACACATACGCATACACAAATATGATTGGTATGTGTATGCATGTACTTGTGTATGCATAACAAGATCCATACAGGATAAGTACTTAGAGAGAGAAGGGAGTGGGGAGTCCCAATGTAAGTTAGAATTTAAAAGAAACTCCTAACATCTAATTCTCATAATTTTTACGACATAGTCTACAGCAAAGTTTGTAGCGGGGAAAACTTTTACACATCTGGTTTATTAGCTCCTTAAGCAAGTTCCGAAATAACAGGGATTCTGAACCAGATAATAGGTTACCTTGCTTTGTGACATCATGCAGTTTGAAGAGGGGAAAAAACCCAATAAATTTTTAAACTTGACCCGTGAATAATGCCTAGACATAGATTTTTCAGCTTAAGCATCCAATTAAGAAGAATTGTGGAAACATTACCAGATTAAGTCAGTTTATATAATTAAAACGCATCAATTTTTGTCTCTTACAGACTGCTAAATCAGTTTTGAAGCAAGCTCAAATTTAATCATTCAAATTCAAACATACGGATACGAGTCATACTAATAGTTAGGCAGTGACATATTCAGTGAATTAACGGCAAACGATCACATAAAATGAATCAAATTACAAAATCAAACACATAAGCCAAAGGAAACACCGCATAATTCACATATCATTCCAATACTATATCCATACCAATACGTAGTCGATGTCACAGTGATCGTACCTCGTTTAATTTGTCTAACGTCGTAAGAGCATTGGTCTCTTGCTTAGGTTTGCCGAAAATCCGAGTAAACATGGTCGATTAGTTCCAAATACAACTCTCGATCTTATCTTCTGAAACAAAAGATTTCGGTAACGTTGTATGAACGCTAATTCTGATCTCCCAAACACGTTTGACAAGGATTCGTTTATAGTTTCGAGAACTAAGGAATAGACGTACCTGTGAATTGATGTTGGAGCTTGAGGGTCAGCGATCGATCAATGGACTGACCAAAAGTAATCAATTTTAGGGTTTTCAATGAAGAGGGATAAAAGGAGATAGCTGGATTTGTGGAAAGTAAGAAGGAGATGAGATGGGTCTGTGGTTAGAGAGAGAGAGAGATTTTAGAGAGAGAGAGAGGTGTTTGGTTTCTTAAGCGTGTTGGCGAGGGATAGGTATACAAAATGCCTTTGCATATTCTATACGTCGTGTTTGGGAGTCCACACGGCCCCCACTGTAAGTTTTAATTTTTATTTTTTGGGGTACGGTGATCGCACCATTCGAAGTAAAGCCCATCTTCTAATATAACACTAAATATTTGAGAAATAATTACATTTACTTTTTTTTTGAGATTTCTTTCGATTATAAAAATCTCTCTTATAATTTCAAAAATAACACTATCTTCCTATCAGTCTTGTCTCCTTAACTCCGTTAACAAAATTAGTAAAATTACTAATTTACCCTTATATTTTAATATTATAATTTTATAAAAAAAAAATCCATAACACACACACACACTCTCTCTCTCTCTTCTTCCTCCATCCTCTCTCTCTATCCAAATCCCCCCAGCCCTAATCCCAAACAGTGCACAACCCCTCCTCTCATATCCAATTGAATCCAAATAGGGATTTCTCGACTCCGAGAAACAAAATTAGAGTGGTGGAGAATTCTCCGGTTGGTCGGACGGAGGGGTGCGATGATCGGTGACACACTGCGATGATGGGTTCATGGAGCGGCGGCTATGTCTATGGGGTAATCTACGTTAGAAGGACTGGCAGGAAGTGGCCGATGCCGTCAACGCTCGTCACGGCCATAACAAGAAGTCTCGCCGTACGGACGTTCAGTGCAAGAACAGGATCGATACTTTGAAGAAAAAGTATAAGATCAAGAAGGCTAGGGTTTCTAAATCTAACGGAACAGTATCAAGTTCTTGGCCCTTCTATACCCGACTCGATCCATTGATCGGATCAACTGTGACGGCTAAAAAGCCGTCGTATTCATCGTCTTTGGCCGTCCCTTTACCCCATCGGAAATCGCCGTCTACGATGGTGCAATCGGTGGTGCTTCCGCAGAAGCGTTCAGTTCCCGACGGTGGATGATTCATACTTCAGGAGGAATTATTCAGCTGTTGCTGCGGCAATTGCTGCGTCTGCAGATGCAGAGGAGGAGGAATCAGAAGATGAGGATGAATTGGAGGATTTGAGGTCGGGCAAGGAGAGCGGGGGGCAGAGGGATGGGGAGACAGACAGCATGAGGCGGTTGGAGGTGAGGTTGAGGACGGCGAGGTTGACGAGGTATTGGCTAAATGGGCAAGTGAATGAAATGAAAATTTCATAAATTTGGCTAAATTTACATTTGGGGTTTTTCAATCCATAGATCTGAACAAAGACTCATATGGCATTTGAATTAATGATGTGAGCTTGATTTCTTAGATACTGAAAATTGAGAGAGAAGTTCCTGTAGGTCTGTGTTGGCTAAGAGGTTTGATGGGTTCTCTAGGATCAAGATCAGGAAAGTTGGAGAAAAGAATATGAAGCCAATCAAGTGGGTTTTGGAGCCCAAATGCCAGATTGGTCTTGCAGGTCTTGCAGCCATTAATGGCTTCTTCTCTGCCTGAAAAATCCCAATTTTCTTTTGGCAAATTTGTGTCTTAGCTAAGAGATGTAAATGACTCGCATTTCACTAATTTCTTTGATATTGTACATATATATATATATATATATATATATATATATATATTGGTCAGAAAAGAAACCATGGTTTTCCAAATTGGGAAGTGAATGAAATGAAAATTTTATAAATTTGGCTAAATTTACGTTAGGCCAGAGAAATTGAGAGAGAGATAAGAAAGGAAGAAAGATGTTAGGGCAAAGAAATTGAGATAGATTATTAATTAAAAAAATTATTAAAAGTGAAGATAGTTTTGTCATTTAATCATGACTTGTAAAGGGTAAAATTGGCATTTAGACAAAAAAATTGCTTACATTATCAAACTCTGTTAGGTCAACTAATGGCAGGGAGAATCTGTTATAGATATTGAAACCAGAAGGAGGACAGTGTTATCTCAGAAACTATAGGGGAGGTAAGTGTAATTATCTCTAAATATTTTATATATTTTTATACATTCACTTTTTTTTTTTTTTTTTGAAATTTAAAAAAATAGTTCCTTTTTAAGAAACTATCAAAAATATTTTTCATTAATTACAAACCGTTATTATTCCCTTTTATGTCCATAATTATATTGTTGTTATCATATTATATGTTTGATGTATATGATTATTTTTTCTATTATATATAAAAATATGTACCTCTCATATATTGTAGCTATAATGTACAATTTAAAAATGAGTTTTGTGTTTTTTTGTTTTATCATATATAAAAATATATATTTATATGTAATACCACGTCTCTAGTAGGATGGGCTTTAGGAAAGCTATGTCCGACTCGGTTAGGGGTTAGGAGCAGGTTTGGAAAAAAAGCATTCCGTTCTAACCTTTTTTGATTATATAAAATAAAATAATAAAATAATTTTGTGTTACATACATATATATATATATATATATATATAAATTTATGTCGGAATGATTTAAATCGTGGGTTCCTTCAGCTGGGGGACATTTTATTCATCCTTTGGAAATGAAATCATTCCATGGCATGTTATTTAGCAGGACTCAACTCCCAATTAGTTCGAATCTTTAAAACCCAGGTGTTAAGGAGAGGTAGAGAAGGTCCTTATATATAGACTAGAGGAGCTAGAGACGGGCGAATGTGGGACACTCCAACACGCCTCCTGGATTACATCACATGTTGCAGCGAAAGCTAGACAGGGCGTGCCCTGACTCCTCTAGCCCAAAGTTAGAGCTCTAGCCTGGCTCTGGATGCCATATTGAAATTTGGAGGCCCAACTTCCAATTAGTTCGATCCTTAAAACCCAAGTATTAAGGAGAGGTAGAGAGAGTCCTTATATATATAGACCAAGGGAGCTAGAAACAGGCGATGTGGGACACTCCAACACATGTGAATTAGTTGGATGAAATTGAGTCAGCAGTAAATTATTGGCTTGAGATCATATGTTTCATTTTGTAGCGCTGCCCATAAAATGTAAAGATCCCTTAGAATATACAATATAGAGAGTAACCTTTTTATTATTTCATACATGCCACAATTTCCTCTAAATTCACTTACACTATATATGTTTGGCGCCATAGAATTTAAGCTTTGGACTTGGAAGCAAATTAGTTTAAATTATGTGTTAGCTTGTCTCCGATTGTAATTCTAAGGCTCCAGTTCTGCAGTATTAAACACATCGTTAATGATTTTAAGCATTGCTCATAATTTGTAAGGATAATTGGTAAGGAACTCTAGCATTGCTCATGATAAATATGCAGCAACTGAGGGAGGTAAGGGGTGCTAAGAAAGAGCAATGCTAGAGTTTCCTCAGTTGCTGCATATCTATTATAGCATGCCAACATGTGACAATAGCGTATGATGAAAGCCATATCTGCAAGAAAGAATCAGTACCCATGTTCATCATTTAAATTCAATGTCCTTGCAATTCTTCATTTAAATTCAATATAGGCACATTCTATGTAAGAATTGTTATAGTGGGTGCCAACTCTGAAAGGGCTTTGCTAGCATTGGCATAAATGGCGCCCTGTTACCACTTACCAGTATGCGCTGTCTACTTTTATTTTGTCCTAGCTACTTTCAAAAGCTAAATTTGCATTCTTAGGTAGACCATAAATGTTGTGGATACGACATCGCAGGTGTATCTTATTTGCATACAATGTTTAGCTGAAGTTAAACGACGGGCGCCTTAGAAATGATGCACCACTGTTTATTATGCTCCTAGAATCTTCATGCAATAAAGGTTGGAGTTGAAAATTTTGTTTCCTCTGAAGCCAGTGTCACATTTTTGCTGGGAAATACAGTTTTTATTTTGCTTAAGCAATATTACCGAACATTAATGTGTTTTATAAAAGAAAATTTGCCTAATTTCTTTTTTGTTTAATAGGGAACAATCAATCTTGTTTTCCAACCAGCTGAGGAAGGAGGTGCAGGAGCAAAGAAAATGCTAGAAGCCGGAGTGTTGGAGAACGTAGATGCCATCTTTGGGCTGTATATCTCCTCTGATTTTCATTTTGGTACAGTCGCCTCCAGGCCTGGTCCTTTTTTGGCTGGGGCTGGTTTCTTTGAAGCGGTAATAAGTGGAAAAGGGGCTCATGCAGCCATTCCGCAGCACACAATAGACCCGATCTTGGCAGCCTCTAATGTAATTGTTAGTTTACAACATCTTGTTTCACGTGAAGCTGATCCCTTGGATGCACAGGTCTCTCTCTCTCTCTCTCTCTGACACGCGCGCGGGAATACAAGCACTATTTGCTCGTATCAGATGTAATTGTACTGTTTATTTTTTGTGCTGAACCCCCATTAAACCCACTGTACAAAATCACCGTACCTGTACGCTTGGGTAGAATTTTTTTAATGACATCAAGAATCATTCATAGTTATCTTCTCCTTTTCGTCATCTTCCTTTCATTTTATGTAAAGATTTCATGAAGTGTTGATCTTTGCTTTAAATATTGATCCCTTTCTGTGCAGAGCCTAAGCATCTCTTTAGTTGGCTAGAAAATCAATGGATTTATACTCGTGCATATGCTGGCAAAAAAGAGAAGGAAAAAAAAAACACTTGTAATTGGATTCAGCGTACACCCCACTTAGTCTTTTCAACCAACCAATGATTCCCAGTATTAAAGCATAATCTTCCAGGTAGTGACAGTTGCAAAATTCCAAGGTGGTGGTGCATTCAACGTTATTCCTGATTCAGTTTACCATTGGTGGAACCTTCAGGGCATTTTCAAAAGAAAGTTTCGAGCAACTTAAACAAAGAATCAAAGAGGTAAAAGTTTCAAAAGCCATTGATTTAGATGCTGTTTATTTTTTATAATGAGAATATTTGAGTATTGAGAAGTTATAATTATTCTACATTCCAGACTATTATTATTTTGGTTTGGTGGGATGAGGGTTATTAAAAAAGATAACGGAAAGAATGGCAAATGGCGAGATAAAACTTATGTTGCCAACCTTCAAATAATTAGGATAAGGCTTTTGTTGAGTTTTTGAGATGAGGGTTGTTAGTGATTTGACACTGAATGTGTAGGAGTGACCATACATTTTTTGTACTATAATGTATCGATATGGATGTTAATTCTCTTGAAATGCGAGTGGCAGGTTAGCACAGGACAGGCAGCTGTGCAGAGGTGCAATGCAACTATTAACTTCAATAAAAAAGACTGTCTCTTTACCACGGACTGTAAATAACAAAGATTTACACAAGCAGTTCCAATGTGTTGCAACAGATATGCTGGGTGCCAAGACCATTATAGAACCGCGACCACGGATGGGATCAGAAGCCTTCTCATTGTTTGCAGAGGGGATTCCAGGGTACTACTTCTTGCTTGGAATGCAGAATGAGACTCGGAGACGACTCAAATCAGTGCATTTCCCCTACTTCATGCTAAACGAAGATGTACTTCCATATGGTGCCGCTTTGCATGCATCATTGGCTACCAGGTACCTCCTTGAATATCAACCCAAGCCTATTTCACCAAAGGAAAATTTTCATGATGAATTGTAAGGCGCTTAAAGGATATCTTTATTTATTTATTTATTTTGAAGCACCGAGACTGACACGATCTCAAACTGTATGTAAATTTGATTCCAGAAATCACTATAATTATAACAGGACTTGTAATCAGTCATTTTCCAACCAATCTTGCCTTGCTTTGCTCTGTGGCATATTCTAATATCCTTCTTTTTCTAGCACTGGCTCAGGGGACTACAACTATTGCTCATGCCATTGGTCTAGGAAGTAGTAATACTGCAGTCTTGATGTCCATACTTCAATTTTTTTTTTTTTAGTTTCGGTGTCAGTTTTGGCCCGGGTTTAAATAGTTTAAAAAGGTCATGTTCTGAGAAGTCAGAAAGAAACAAGAAGCTTCAAGCTTACTTGAAATATTTACAACCTGATTTGGATATGTATAAATTTTTTTTCCTCGTTAGGAAATATATCAGAGAGAACAATATTTATGTATAGATTTGCTTTGGATATGTATATGTATATATATATATATATATATTTTCGTGGTTAGGAAATATTTTATACTGAGATAGCAACATTGATGTATAGATTTATTACCACCACCATCTCAAATTCTCAATTTTAGAGGGGAACTATGAGGTTACTATCAGTTTGTATTTTCTTGGGGTAGTAGTTGGGTAGATGACCTTAGGGAGAATAGACTTTCCTTTCGGTGCTGCCAAGGCCCTGTCTCCCATCAATCCTCCATGTTTTGAGTCCCACTGAAGAGGTAAAACTCTTTTTGCTGGATTTAGTGTCATCCTGTTTAGGTAATTTGGTTAGAACTGGGATCTATTTTATGCTTGTGTGTGATATCAGGAGGACAGCCAACAAGAATATATAGATGACTGCAGATATAATTTTTTGGCTATTCACTGAATACATAATATAGTCTTTGTGAGAAACCATCTGCATTGCCTTTCAGTAGTGACTTTTTGCTCTCTTATACAAGTGCTCTAATTCTTTTCCACTGTCATTTATTTTTGTCTTTGTTGTCCTTCTCTCTTCTTGTTTAGTTTTCTGTGTCGTCTACTTGATCTTATATCATCACATTTCCAGAATGACAAACATTCATTTATTGGTGAGAATCACCCTTTGAGGAAATAAAAAAGAATTTGTTAACACTGAAAGGTGACCATGTTGATTTGAGTTTTTTATGGCAATCCTGTAGTTTTTAATCATTTTTTTTTTTATGTTTAATGTCACACGGTTTTTAACTTATTTCCTAAATGTATATTGTGAGCAAAAGACTATCTTCTAGGAGAAATTATTACATGAACTAGGTTCATTAACTTGGTTTTATGAATCCTACCAATCACGTAAACAATCTATCTAAAAGGTATGATATTATAAGTCGGGTCTATGCAAGAATTTTTCCTCTTCGAGAGAGAGGCCTCTTAACCAAGAATGAGGCATTTTTTCAAAAGATGCCTCAATACAGCACGAAAATAGAGAATCTCTCTTTGTCAAGGTAATATCTGTTGATTTGAGAGAAACATGTAAGGTCTGGAGCCATTTTTTTAAAAGATGCCTAATGTCTTAATTTAGAGACGGCTTTTTAAAAAATGCATTTCTATCTACCAAAAAATAGAGGAGACATCTCTTCGTTAGAAAATAAGTTGGAAGGGGGTGTTGGTAGGAGAAATTTGATTAAAAAATGCTTGTGGACAATCAAAATGCATGTGGACAATTAAAAAATGTTTGTTTGTTTATCTTGTGGAAAACCCTTTTTGGTTCTTGGCATAAGTTGATCCCATCATGTTATGTCCAACAAGAGAAGATGCATCATTGTTTGAAGCATGTAGTGGTTATTTTTTACCTCTAGTGCCTCTTTAGGTTCCTTTGCGGAGGTATGTAGTGGTTATTTAATTTCTCATTTATATGCTAAGCTTGAGTGATGGTTTTCCAGAGGTTCACAGTAGAGACTCCTATAGTTTGTAAATAATACTTTCCCTTGAAAGAAGAAGAATAAGAAGGGGTGTACTTTGGTGGGGACCAATGAACAATTGCTAGAAGTCTTGGGGCCTTTCTTGTTGAGCTTGATCTCTAGTGCTGATAAAAATCTGAGGAAGATACCAACAAAATCAAGATTAATCACTGCAACCCCATCTTGGAAGACAAGTAACTTTTGACTATTCATACTCCATGATCACATGTCCAAGAATGGCAACATGTATAGGAGTCAGATAGAACTAACCAATATTTTTTCTAGGTAGACAAACTTCTGAATTCCCATTGCTCTGATTTGTGTTAGAAGAAACCAGCACACTAGTTTACAAACTCAACCAAAAAAAAAACACCAGCACTACAAGCAAAAACAGAGCAGCTGATTCAATACTAAATCCATGGGCAAGGGTCTGTGTCCATAACATAGATTTCACCTGTAACCCATCTAGTAGGGCAATCTCGGTAAAGAACATGCAATTTATGTGGCTTCTCGTGATAAATATTGCACTACCAATTACATATCTACGATAATACAATAAAACATTAAACATTGAATCCAAAACGGGTTCCCAACAACACTTCAGCAGATATTAAGACTTAACTACACTCCACAGCTTTTTTACTCACAGTAAATGCATACTTCTCCAGGACTCCGGGCTCATGCTTGTCAATTTATTGTTTTTTTTTTCCTCATTTTTATCAAGCAATTTTTTAAGGCTTCTGTAAGTAGGTCTGAGTGCATAAAAGATTCCAACCTCACCAGAAGGAAAGATAGAACCATTGACTATCAACCATCTCCAACAGAACAGCCTCCTACATCTATGACTGCAGATGAAACGCGGAATTTCAAATCATTACACAATATTCTAATAGGTTAACAGTTACCACCTAAAAGCCCATACTTTCTTCAGTATTTGTTCTACTACTTGCATCTCCAACCAAGGCCTCCAAATTTTAGCTAGAACTCCACTTCTTTATTTTAGAAAGTCATTTTTGTGAAAAGCCAACCCCACACTACTCTACATTTTAGCTAGCCACTTCTATTTTTTTCTCGAAACCTGCTCACACCTAAACAAAAGAAGAAAAAAGTATAGAGAGAGGTGGGGAGAGGAGATAGGTAGAAGGAGATGGTCATTATGCAAAATAGCTAGCCATTTAGCTAGCCTCTTGGAGATGAGTTATTTTTCCCATCGACTCTTTATTTTGGGTGAAAGGGAGCAAAGATGTCCATCCATCGGAACGCTTACATGGGCAAGATATTACCCAAATATATATATATATATATATACCCCCCTCCAAGGGGAGAATTTCAAGCAATTAATATTAACCGATATCAAATTTCAATCATTAAAAAATTTCTAACAAAAAGCCAACCACAATCAAGAATCCAAAAAATTCAATCAACACACTGAAATATAAACTTTCAATTTTCACTAACTAAATAAGCATAAACTCAACATGGTTCAACTCCCGTAATTAAAAACACAATAACGGACTGGAAACCAGAAATCATTCGGAGATCCAAACCAGCCTTTGCCACGAGCTTACTTCTCTGATGAATTTGGTCCCCTCTTCTTCCCAAAGCCAACAACTGCAAACAATATTTGTATGCATAGTAATTAGTATTAGCTTTCATGGCGCATTTTAAAGTTCTTTCACTTGGTGATCGATTTGGTTTCTTAGAGAAAAGGTTGAACACTGTCAAAGTCAAAATTTCAGTGTTTGGGGCCTGGAGTACTTCAACACGCCCCGCTGATGAGACAGGGCAACACAAGTATTACGTTTATGTTTCTTCTTCTCTCCTGTGTTTTCTCAGCAACCAACCAGTCTAAATAAAAGTTTAATAAAGATTGCTTATGGATCTTTTTTTTTTTGATAAGAAAGATTGCTTATGGATCTACGGGCAGATATAAACTAAACTAACATAAGCATGATGATAATAAGCCTATTTCAGAGTATAAATACCATGCATCTATATTCTATACAAATACATATATGCATACAACTAGGAAAATATACATACATAAATAAATATACACGTAATAAATATATTATGAGAAGATGAGAAAAAATACCGGCCGTGACGAATCGGCGATTGTACTGCATGCGCTTGTGAGCCCGGCCACGGGGCTTCTTCTTCTTGTCCTGCTTGGCCACCTTCGGAGTTTGGCCTCTCACCTTACCGGCACGTGCCAGTGATCCGTGAACCTTCCCTGCAAAATTACCGCCCCCAACCCATTAACCAATCGAATCGAAAACACAGAAAAAAACACGCATACAGTCCATAGAGTAGACGCAGAAATTTCTAAACCCTAGAATGAATCGCACTGAGAAATCTAAATAGAAATAGCGACTTAAGCTTACCCATGGCGGATTGTCTTGTCCGAGTTCAGACTTCAGATGGCTACGTTTCTTCGACTGCTGGCCTAAGGCTATACAGCGACCAGAGAAGAGAGCGAGAATTCTAGGGTTACGGCATTGAGAATAATATATAGGTTGGGTAGGGTGGACGGGGATGGGTTTGGACCCATATTTGATTTGGCCCATTATCATATTGGGCTGTTAATTCTCAGGCTTTATGCAGCCCGCCAGGGTTTGCCACCGGAAAGTTGTCCACAAGGACCGCAACTAGGACTATAAATGGATCGGATTCGGATTCGGATCTAATCAGAGGTGATCTTAATCCGATCCGTTTAATATAAAATCTAATTCGATCCGATCCGTTTATCCGACGGATCATTCAAATGTTGATCCGTATTCGAATTTGTTAATAACCGGATCTTTGATCCGTTAATCCGGTCTGATCAATTTAAAATTCGTGTATATATATATATATATATATATATATATAAACGGATCGAATCGGATTGTAAACAGAGTGAATTAGCCTATATCATATCCCAGTCTGTTTATATTTGGAATAATCTGATTCAGGTCGGATTGGATCACGAATCACTATTTCTAAAACTATATCCGGACTTAGCGGAGCGGATCGGGTTGCGATCCACTCTATTGACAACTCTAACCGCAACAACATAGAAGTTTGTTTATGAACCCGGTTCATGGCATCATGTCATTTAACCAAAAATTTACGTTACTGAGTCTCTCAAGTGTCATTATTTCAAATCCTATTTCTTTCTGTGTATCGTTGAGTCATATGCAATCTCATTCATTTTTGGTCACAATAAGTTTGGTCATACCACACCAGGAGCTTTCAAGGAATTGAGAGTCACACTCAATCCACTTTAAAGTATTATTTGTAAGTGAAAGAGAGAAAATAATAATTTTGAATAAACATGTCTTTATAGAAATTGAAACACACTCAATCCACTTTGAAGTATTATTATTCACTAAAGACACATACCTAATTGTGAATCCACGTGAGAGTTGTGGGTGTTTCTTTTTTCAAATTTTAAATATTTTGAAAGATAATTACTTTATAAAAATAAAATGACTTTTAATAATGGATACATGTACTCTCACAACGACAAATAATATAGTATAATTGAATATTCGGTATAAATCATGCATTAGAGGAAAAAATCGGTCATGACACTAACAGAAATGTCTCATCATAAAAAATTATATATATATATATAATTGAGAATTGTTTCTTCAAAATTTTTAATATTAATTCTTTTTTTAAATTTTAAAATTTTTTCCTTATTATAGTCTAAACTTATTACTATATTTACCAAAAATTATTAAATGAAATGACAATATATTATTTTTAATAACACTTAGTTCATTTGTAATAATTCTCGTGTTGTAGACATGCAACAAAGTAATGCTTACAAAAGTTACCATGCTATGGAGACTTACTGAAAAATACCTCGTTCTGCATTGGCCAGACCAAGCACCTGGAAAAAGGTTGTCTTCCAAATCAGATTCGCCCCGAATAGAATCTCTCAAAAATCAATCTGCAATCTGATTCGCCCAATTAGCTTTGTAATAACACATTAAATAGCAATAGTCGAAGGCGTGGTATTAGGGTTTAGCGAGGTCTCTCTGTGTCCTAAAGCTTCCAGACCACACTGTCAAAGTCTCAGAGACGACTGACCACAAACCATAATGTCAGCCGAACATGCGCCGCCGGTGGACCAAATGTCCCGCCGTGGAAGAGGCCCAATTCTCGAAGCGGGTCCTGATCCGGACCATCCTGGGCCGTCCCGACGGCGGGACTGGGCTTGCCGGCCAGAAGGTAAGGGTCGGCGGTTGGGTGAAGACGGGCCGAGAGCAAGGCAAGGGATCCTTCGCGTTCTTGGAGCTCAACGACGGGTCGTGTCCGGCCAACCTCCAGGTCATCGTTGAGGCGTCCGTCGCGCCTCTCGGGCAGCTGGTCCCGACCGGTACGTGTGTGCACGTAGAGGGCGAGCTTAAGGTGCCTCCTGAAGGGACGAAGCAGAGTATCGAACTTAGGGTTCAGAAGGTTCTTGATGTGGGGGCTGTCGATCCGTCCAAGTATCCCCTTGCCCAAGACTAAGCTAACCCTTGAATTCCTCAGGGATTGTGTCCATCTTCGTCCCAGAACCAACACGGTATACCCCCCTCTCTATGCATATGTATGCATGCATATATACACGTTATGTTATACATTGTATGTAGCATTGTTTTGTTGGATGCAAATCCAGAAGCGAATTGCCGAAGTTATCGATTTATGGTGCTTGTTAGAATGATAAAACTGTTCAAAATAGTGTTCTCTTTCCTGATGGTCATTTGATTTATTCACATCTGTTTGTTGATTGAGACTGTTGTTGAGTTATTTGGCTCTGTAAAAGTTGAGATTTTTTCTCGTGGCGTTGAATTTGTTATTTGTGGGTTTGATTTCAGATTGTTGATGCCTAAATTGTTTCTTTTAATCACTATTTGCAGCTTGATATGGATTAAATATGTATGAAAAATTGCAAATTGATAAGTGTTTCCGCCACAGAAAAAATGCAAAAAAAAAAAAAAAAGGTGAACAAATGTATTGCTGAACTCATGGACAAAATAAATTTAATTTACCCAGATGCTTATTTCAAATCCTATTGGACTATGTGAGTAAAGCTCAAACTTTCAAATGCTATGCCATTTTTATACTTTGTGATGCACACAGATGCTTTTTAGCAAGGTCTGATAGAAAAAGATGGAAAAAATTAGGAAAATGCATAGGTATGGCTTCTGTGCTTTAGCATTCTTAATCATTTTCTCGGAGAATCAATTACATTTCCTCTCTATTGCTAGACGGGTTGGTTTATATGCATGCTTCTGTCTGGCCCTTCTGATGAATTATTGGCCATCAATGCAGGAATAAGATAAACTTGATAGATGCTGAGTCAAACTAATTGTGTGTTGTTAATTTAAACTTAGTTTGAAGTGTACACATCAATTTTCCGGTAATTTACTGGGAGTTTTCTTAGGCAATGCTCACTATTTAATCCATACTGGTAGTGAACTGTGTATAAAATTCTGTGAAGCTGAACTGAAATGATGTAGTTAATAGATTGGAGAGGATCGTTTCCTGAATTTCTCCTCGTGCTCTCTCTCATTTTAGAGTTCCACGATCGCAGAATTCTTTTATGTGGTATGCACCTTATTCCAAGTTGCCTATTGCGGTATTACTAGTGACAAGTAATTATTATGCTTGGATTCAGATTTCTGCAATTGCTCGAATACGAAATGCGCTTGCTTATGCTACACACACATTTTTCCAAAAGCATGGGTTTCTCTATGTGCACACTCCGATTATCACCACTAGTGATTGTGAGGGTGCTGGCGAGATGTTTCAAGTCACAACCTTGATTAGTGATGCAGAAAAATTGGAGAAGGAGCTGATTAAGAATCCACCACCATCAGAAGCTGATGTGGAAGCTGCTAAGCTTCTTGTCACAGAAAAAGGAGAGGCTGTTACCCAACTAAAATCTGCTAAAGCAAGTAAGGAGGAAGTTTGTGCCGCTGTGGCAGAGCTCACAAAGGCCAAGGAGAATTTCTCGAGGCTGGAAGAGAGATCTAAGCTTAAACCTGGTATACCACAAAAGGATGGGAAGATTGACTATTCCCAAGATTTCTTTGCCCGTCAAGCATTTTTGACTGTTTCTGGACAACTACAAGTTGAAACTTTTGCATGTGCCCTCAGTAGTGTCTACACATTTGGGCCAACATTTCGGGCTGAACACTCTCACACCTCAAGGCATCTGGCAGAGTTCTGGATGGTGGAGCCTGAAATAGCATTTGCTGATATCAAGGTATAAGATATATAAATTTATTTTAGTCATTCATTAATCAAGTTTTTGAGAAGATTATACATTTTTAAAGTGTCTAGTGTTTTGAAACACTAGCTGAAAGGTTTATCAAAATTAACTAAAAGGTTGGAGTTGACTTGGAACTGAATTGATTAGGTTTTGTTTCCCATATATATCTATTTGCATGGGTACACAAATGAATTTTGTATGGGCAAAATTCTAACTTTTATCAGTTGTTTGATGGAAAATATTTAGGAAATTTTTGTGGGCATACTGAAAATTATTTCATGCTTTATGTATAAAATAAATTGTTAAAAGAACCCTTGGAGTTGGATGAGTTGGAAAGAGGCTTGGGTAATATCTCCAGGTTCCTAGGTTTAACTCCTACTCCTAGGGCCACTTATCAAAAAAAATGTTAAAAGAACTGGGGATGCTGTTATTTCTCTATGTAATTACATGAAAGGACGATTTATATTGGCTAAAGAAACATTAATCAATTGCTTTTCAACAGTTATATCAAGAGTAGGCTAAATGAAGAAGATGACTTCATAATGATTCCGTTGGAGATTAGAACCTGGAGAGGTTTCACTTGAAAATTGTAGACAAGATTATATTGTTAACTCTTATTGAAGCTTCATGTAAAATATGACGACCAATCCAATTTTCGTAGGATATTCAAACCCCCATAAACTTATGTCTGTAATGCTTCTAGGTTTTGTGATTTTGTTGAATCATATAATTCCAGAAGATGTCAAAGCTTTGTGTTTTTTTGTAGGATGATATGAATTGTGCGGAGGCATACGTGAAATTTTTGTGTCAGTGGTTGCTTGACAATTGCCTTGATGATATGGAGTTTATGGTTAAGAATTTTGATAAAGGTGCCATTGATCGCTTAAAAATGGTTGCTTCATCGGACTTTGTCCGTATTTCTTACACGGAAGCAGTGGCCGTTCTTGAGGAAGCTGCAAAAGAAAGGCAGTTTGAGAATAAAGTCGAATGGGGGATTGATTTGGCATCTGAACATGAAAGGTAATGTGGCTTTTTGTATCTTCAATGGCGTTCCTTTGATACTGTATACGTTTACTGATGTTTAGTTTGCACATTCATGTAGATACTTGACTGAAGTGAAATTTAAGTTGCCTGTTATTGTGTATAATTACCCAAAAGCGATCAAAGCATTCTATATGAAGGTCAATGCTGACAACAAGACAGTAGCTGCTATGGATGTGCTAGTACCTAAGGTATGGTTGCCTCCCGCTGCTCACGTCAAATGCTTGGTTGCTTATTGTAACGTGCATTTCTTTTAAAGATACAGCAGTTCTGAAGCTTATGACAGAGGATAAACTTTTTACATAAATCTCCTTGCAAACATAATGCGATATAGTGTTTCCTTAAAATGACAATCAGTGCTCTTCCCTTTTCAGGTCGGAGAACTAATTGGAGGAAGCCAAAGGGAAGAGCGTTATGAGGTCATTAAAGAAAGGTATACTAAGCTGTTGCACTTGATTCTAATTCGTTTTATAATATATAAGAAAACATCTTTTATTAAATTCTTGCTGTTTCTACCTGATTCTTATGGTAGTTTGTCATTAGAGTTCCCATGATTGCAGTTGTTGAGTTGAGAACTCAAACAATTAATAACTCTGTGAACCTATCAAGGAATTTTGATGATGATGCATTATTTCATTGCAGGATACTGGAGATGGGGCTGCCTCTTGAACCATATGAGTGGTACCTTGACCTGCGGCGCTATGGGACTGTAATGCATAGTGGGTTTGGCTTAGGCTTTGAGAGGATGATTCTTTTTGCCACAGGGATCGACAATATTAGGGATGTCATTCCCTTCCCCAGATACCCAGGAAGAGCAGATCTGTAGACATTTAATCCTATAATCCATGGCTATAGATGGATGTTAGGATTTTGCTTCTTTTAATGGCATTCACTTAACTGATAATTATTAGTAATTTTTGTTGCTTTATGATGGCCCGGCACTATTTACTTTTGATGCTACTTCTAGCCCTAGGGAAGTTTTTTATTTTTTTATTTTTTTGATACAAGATTTTATCCTGCAGTTTAATACCAAGTCATTGCTTCAGAACCTTGCTATCTTTTGCCCGGGCATTCTTGGTTTTTTTTTTTGTGTGTGAATCCTGCATGTTGGTTCAAAATATTGATGTTGAATTTTCAGGGCTCCTCGTGCATGTTTGATGATTTCCACCTTCTCCATTTTTATTCCCAGCCGATATGTTGAAAGATGGAACCACCTACTGTTGCAAGAAATTACGATGGGTCATCTCAGGGGTTGAGAATTATTATGTACGAGGCATTGTTCATCTCTCTTCCATTTAAAAATTGAATGTTTTTGCATCTCCCTTTCAGATTCTGGCGCCTATAGTGTGATGGAGCTGTTATTACAATTTTTCATGACACAACTTGCCGACAAAAAACTCCCACAAATACAACACTCTTTACTAATTCTCCAAATGAAATAAAGAACTTGATGTGGGCTTACTCCAATTGCTCTGGCATTCATTTCAATCAAATATAGTGGAAATAGTGGTGGCATGTAACATGCTATGTTCCTGACTTAAATTTTTCCTTTGCAGAGAGATTCAGATGAAAAGTAATCACAAGCCAAAGACCATTTTCTTCTGCCAAGCAAAAACATGTCTAATTTGATAAAATCACATTATTGACCTAAATAGATTTACCATGTTATTAGGTATCTAGACCATATGAAGCTTTTTACAAGTACAAAATTATGCTAGTGTGCTCTTCCAATAATATCATGCCATGTGTGCAATAACTTAGGGTTTTCCAATGGATCCCATCACACATATGACAATGTTATTAAGACATTGCCACGTTAGTGTCACCTGAAGAATACCTCGTTTTTTAGCTCAAAGTTTGGTCAGTATAGTACCACCCAATACTCGTGAAGGAATTCACCCAAACTACAGAAGAGGGAAATAATCATAGTCGACGCACTAGAATAATTATATTACCACAACCAATATAAAGATACCAAATAAACGTCTACGCAGCAATTGACCAAATATCTGAAAAACTAACGAGTCTCATAACACTCCAGACTTGCCAAAACTCTCATGTATCGATCCCCCCGCATCAAGCAGGCAGGAATTCATAGATCAATCATCTTCTTCAATGATCTTGGTGCCCAGACCCTTCAGCCCTTCGGCTGGGATTTCTGCAACTGTAACAAGAGAGTAGAGCTCTTCCTTTGCATCTTCATCATCGTTTCTCTTGCGTGCAATGCGAACTCTGACCCGCCTTGGAACACTTCGGATCCCCCTGCTCCAGACATACTTGTTTAGCTTCACGTCCACTCTCACATCCTTGGTTCCCATAGCTTTCTGTGCAAATTTCCTGATCTCTTTTATGGCATTAGGAGCCTTCTTCTTGAATGTGCTGTTACTCACAATAAGAATACAATAAACACAGATCAAAACATTTCTCGTCATATCACAGATAAATAGTTAGAATACAATCATGTCAACATATTTAATTCTCTTCTATACACACTTCTATGGTGTCTGGCATTTGTAGTTTAAAACAGAAAAAATTGTGTGGCAAAATGTATGCAATATCATACTCAATGAAGACCAAGGCAGTAGAGATGACAATTATGCTTGAACTATAATCACCACAATAAGGTTCACAATAAGATGCAATTGCAAGCATGGATTTACAAAAAAGCGGTAACAAACACCATATATGGATTTACAACAATGCGGTAACAAACACCATATATTATAGCAGCACAAAGAAGAAATACCATCACTTCACCAATAAAAACACAACAGTTGAACTATCGTAGTAACACTTGTTGTAAATGATAAAATGAGCCATCCAAATGCTCTAAATGTGACTGAACCAAAATTCTAGGTTGAGGAACAGACAACATACAAAACCATTTGCTGTTATTTGCCAATTTGATGAATTCACAGAAAAACACATTTAATGCTATCACTATTTCATATTCATCACTTATTGTTGATCTGTTAAACATGGTAAGTCATCATACCAACCTACAACATAGACAATGAACAACTCCATGTGTCAAACATGTTCTTGATCCTGTACCCAAGTAACATTGCTATAGAAAATTAGAATGGTAAGGTGTCAAACTAGAAATCTAGCTAGAGATAGGATCAAATTCCACCTGTCACCTGACCTTTTCTCTCCTTTTGGTAGTAAACGGGGGCAGAGGGATTAAAATGGCATGCAGAAAACATCTGTACGCTATAGCAGACATTGAAAGTCAAAATTTTTGGTTGAAGTTAAAGTCCTAAGGGATAACAGCATCAAGAGGACAAACAAGGTAAAAACTAACACTAGTCAGTTGATCCAGTGGCTTTTCAAGTATCAGGAAAAGGCAACTAAGAGTATTTCATCCATAAATAGTGGCAGCAAGTGATCTCCCCATTCATCCAAAAATAACATTATCATTAATTAATTTATATTTATGTATTGAAGGCAAAGAAACAGCCTTGAGAGAAAAGACGCAAACAACGTAAAGATAGATACCGTTTAGTTCAACCAGAAAAACAGTGTTAATTTCAACTCCAAATCACCTCTTTGATAATCCTAATGAAAGTTTTACTATAAAAAAATCAAGCTTGATGCTGCAATTCTGTAGAAGATTAAGCACACAGGCTCGAGTACTACAATACAAAACCAACAAATTTAGAACAACAATTGTTCAATTAAATTAAGCAGATGAAATATTGGCTTTCTATTTTCTATGGGCTCGTGATACAATGTCAGTGCTGTTAAATTTCTCCTGAACATATTTTTATCCCACATAGGTCCCCATAAATTTTAAACAGACTCGATGAATCCACATATTATTACACTTGTAGCACATTAACATGTTTTTTTATGACTAATGATAAAAGAGCAAGCATGTGGAATTTAAAACAGATTATGAGAAAAACTAGCTAAATCACTATCAAGAATAATTGGTAGAACTAAAAATAGCAAGATAAGACATATATATAAGGCACAAAAGAAGCGGAGATTGGTTGTACCATCCATGCAAGCGCTTGTGGAGGTTGATGGTATACTCCCTAGTAACCACCTCCTCCTTTCTTCCTTTGGTCTTTTCCACCATCTTTAACTCTCTTCAACCACACCTAACTATACCTGCATCCAACCACACAAATAAATAGCAACTCTTCAGCTCATTTTCTTCATCAATCGATTGAAATCACAGAACTCGTTTTCCCCTCATTTTCAATGAGAATATAAATTCAGATCTACTATAGAACCGATTCATCAACAGAGATCATGATAAAATCGAAAAATATATGAGGAAAATCTATAGCTAATCTTTTAGTTCAGTCTCGTATTCAACATAAACGAGTTGAAAATCCGTGATTCATCTATCAGAGAGAGAGAGAGAGAGAGAGAGAGCGAACCTGGGGTACGAAGGATGGTGACGAGGGGGCGAAGAGTGCAGTTGAGTTCAACTAAAATGGAGAGGCTGTGAGCAAATAGAAACCCTAGTTGCGTGTTCTTATAAAGCTCTATAATAGATGCTATATCCTTGTTGCGGTCTATAATAACTAGCAAGACGCCGTGGGCCCGTGGCAACATACCCAAGCGCAGCGGTTTTCGGGTTGGCTTTGAACCCAGAACTACTGCAAACATAACCCAAATAAAACCCATTCATTTTTCCTCTCTCTTACCAAACAAGTGAAAAGCTATTCACATTTTCTTTTCATTCCTCATACTTTTCTCACTTACCAAACAGAGAATATAGGACCATGAGTTTGTTGGCCCCACCTGCCTTGGCCATGTCAACATTACTCGGGACAAATTCATGAGTTTTGAGCTAAATTTTGAACCTAAGAGTAAAATTTGTTGGGTTAAAACATAAACTACACGAGAATAATCCGTTTTTTTAATAGATTTATTAGACACAAGTCTTACCAAGTTAAAATTAGTGTTAGCACAAGACATACACATCTCAAGTTAGTTTCTTAAAAATTTAGCACAAACACATCATGAATACATACTATGTTGTTTCATGAATCATATTGAATTTAAAGCTTAGTACTTGCATGTTATATAAAGTCCAACATATTTATAAATTAATTGTGTCAAACGCGATAGGAAACATATAAAATTCATTTATATACGTGTTGTATTGGGTCTTATTTATAAATATGATCCAAGCTTAATGACGCTCATCAACGTTTCAATTGAATTATGTAAAAACTAAAAACTATTATCCAATTTTAACGAGAAGAAAGAAGAATCATAAGTTTAGTACTGTATTTTATAAAATATTTTGTCGTAATTTATTTTCATTTCAATAAAAAAATTTAAGTTTAATATCTCGTCTACATCTTATATTTTTTAATTATCTTAACATTTATACAATGTTTGATCATTGTTGTCAGCCATATCGTACTGTACATTGTAATCCCTTAAGTATTTTTGTCTACTCATTGTAATTATTATTTTTTACAAATAAAATAGAAAGACAAAACTTGGTGGATTTGAGTTCAAAGATTTAACATAAATAAGGGCTTCTATATAATCAATGTTATATTTTTTAAGAGATTTTCATAACTATTAATCTGTGTTTGATAAATTCATAATTTTATAATAGTTTTGTGATTTTTGATAAATATATTTGTATTTTATTAACTTTAACGAGTAATTTGGCTGAAAATGTTAGAAAAACAAGTGACTAAAAAGGTGAAAATATAGTTATTAAACTTGATTCAGACATCAATCTAACAAGGTGATTGAATGTATGAGTACGAGGTCAATTTGCTGAATCAAAATAACATAAAAATATTATTTAAAATTAAATAATTATATAATTTTAGAAAGTGTGATAATATTTTTTTTAAAAAAATGACGTCAAATACATTAATGTCATTGCAATTAATATGAAATAGAAATATAATTTAATATATATTAATATATAAATTATTTAACAATAAAAATATGTGACTTTATGATTAAAGTGTTTATTTGTTAATTTATCATCTTAAATTTAATTATTGACGATTACAAAATTATATTTTATATATGATAAATAATAATCGCGAAGTCATTCGATTGTCCAATTAAAATGATGACTTCTGGCCGAATCGGATTTAATAATTATAGGTGAAATTGCTTCGAAAGTTACCACGCATCCAAAAGATTCGATTGCTGGAGCCGGGTCTTGAATTATAAAGAAGGAAAATAAAAATATTTTGTTATTTAACTAGTTTAGATATTTATAATTATAGAAGATATTGTCAACTCATATGCAATATATAAGGTTTTAGTGTAGCAGGGGATAGGGAGCATCAAAAGGTATCCTGGACCGCTAAATCCTCTCTTCAATTGGATTGCCGATTGGTGCTCAATTGGGTATTGCGCTCCAATTCCAGGTTAGTTTATCTTTGCTCCTATTTTCTCACAATCTATGGGAATCAAACGGGGCAGGGGCACTACATTGCGTTTGGTTATTGAGAAAATTTGAGAAAAGAAAGCATTTTTTGCTAATTCTTTTGTCTGGTTGGCAGGCGAGATGTTAGTTTAATGTTTTGGTGTATTACTGTTTTCATTGTCATGACTCCTGCGTAGGCTTTATTTGGGGAATTAATGGCGTCAAAGTTGCATCAATTGCAATCCAAGGCATCTCAAGCTTCGCAGTTTGTGGCTAAGCACGGTAATGCCTATTACAGACAGTTGTTGGACCAGAACAAGCAGTACATTCAGAACCCACCAACTGTGGAGACTTGCGATCTGTTGTCCAAGCAGTTGTTCCACACTCGCCTTGCTAGGTTATGATTTCTTCACTTGGCACTTGGATTTTATTATAACTGGGTTGTTGTGCTGTATTGCTTATACTGCTCAGCTGTGTAGGCATTTCATCTCTTAATAAACCACTACATCATGGAGCTCGTAAACAAACTTTTTGATGTCTAGGTATTTGAACTTCTAGTGGCATATATGCTATCTGGATACCTTATTTCTGATTTCCCTATTACCCGTCCAGACGTTTCTTTCTTTTACTTATATGTTTGTATTTGTTAGCTCTTTGGTAGCTAATTTGATTTCCATGTATGAAAACTTTGGTTCAATAGAGAAAAAAAAGAAAGAAGAAAGAGCAGTCAAAATATTATACTATGCAATCTTTCAAAAGTTACAAGAGAAAATAACAAAGAACCCTTTATAGTAGGGTTAACAAAAGATTAAATTACTAAACTACCCATAATGAGGCTAACTAATAATATATAATAGCACTACTCTAACACCTCCCTCAAATTCATGATGCGGCGGCAAAGAGCATTGAGAGTTTTCAAGTAGGAAACTGGAAGCGCTTAACCATATGAGATTCCGTAAAGAAGTCGGCCAACTGCAAGGTAGAGGGAAGGAACGGAAGAGAAATTGCGCTAAGCTGAAAATGATGACGCACAAAATGACAATCAATCTCAATGTGCTTAGTACGCTCGTGGAAGACAGTATTGTGTGTAATTTGAATAACACTCTTGTTGTCACAATACATGAAAGCAGGAGCAGACAAAGTAATGCCAAGATCAACAAGCAACCAACGTAACCACACAATCTCAGCCGTAGTAGTAGCCATTGCACTATATTCAGCCTCAATAGAAGAGCGAGCAACAACAGTCTGCTTCTTGCTTTTTCGGGAAATGAGAGAATCATCAAGAAAAACATAGAAGCTAGTAGTAGATTTTCTATCTATACTATCGCCAGCCCAGTTAACATGAGAATAGGCTTGAAGTTCCAAGGAAGAGTAAGAAGAAAACAATAAACTTTGATGCAATGTACCACGAAGATAGTAGAAAATGCGAAGAACAGTCGCCCAGTGAACTGTGATCGGAGAAGAAACAAATTGACTGATAACATAAACAACATATGCAATATCAAGGCAAGTGACAGTGAGATAGGCCAAGCTCCCAACTATAGTGCGATATAAGGTGGGATCAGACAATGGAACCCCATCCAAAAAAGAATAACGGATATTGAGCTCTAATGGGGTCTCAACTATCTGACTCTTTATTAGACGGGCTCGTTGAATAACATCGAACACATACTTGGATAGAGATAAAAGATAACCCTTAGGAAAAGTGACAACCTCAATACCCAAGAAATAACGAAGAGAACCCAGATTTTGAGTTATCTTTCATCTCAAAATAGTCCTGCAATTGCGATTTCAACAACTCTATCCCAGCTATGTTATCATCAGTAAGAATCATGTCATCATCAGTAAGAATCATGTCATCAACATACAATAGAGAACAAAGCACCCCGCAGAAGTAGCACAGAGAAGAGAGCAGAACCATATGATCATTAGTATAATAGCCTAAATCATAGACGACAATAGAGAATTTGTCAAACCAAGCTCGAGGAAGCCTGTTTGAAACCATATAATGCCTTCCATAGTTTGCAAACTTCACTAGGATTATGAGGGAGACCAAGAAGGGGAATCATGAAAACTTCTTCAACCAAATCTCCATTAAGAAAAACATTTTTGAACATCCATCTGAGCAAGACTTCACTGACGAACAACAGCTACTGCAATCACTATGCGAACTGTAGTCATTTTAGCTATAGGGGCAAAGGACTCCTCGTAGTCAATGCCATACTCATGAGTAAATCCCTCGGCTACCAATCAAGCCTTGTATCGTTCTATAGTACCATATGATCTCGTCTTGATCTTATAGACCTACTAACAACTAACCGCATGTTTATTAGAGGGTAAGGACACCAAGTCCCATGTGCCAGTCTTATGTAATGCAGAAAGCTCTTCATCCATAGCCTGTTGCCAAAGAGGATCAAGACAAGCCTCTTTATGGGAGGTAGGTTCAGAGAGAGAATGAATAGAAGCTAAGAAAGAACTATAATTAAAAGAATAACAAGAATTAGAGAAACCAAACCTATTTGAACACTTACGAATACGATGAGGACACCGAGATGAAGCAGGATCCACGTCCGCAGAACCTAATTGAGAGTCAGAGGAGATAGGCGAAGGAGTTGTACCTGTAGAAGAGGTAGTTGTGTTCCTATGAGTGTAAGTATGAAGAATAGGAGATAGAAAAATCCGAGGAATAGGAGACATCAAAGATAGTCACATCACTAACATAGGACTTAGAAGGAACAATATTAAGAAAATGATCAAGATAAATAAGATATGATATGATATGTGCAAAGTGTGAGAACTAGCAGGAATAGAAAAAAAGAAATATGCTCCATAAAAACCACTATGTTGAGAGACATAAAGTTTCTTAGCAACAGGATCATAACAACGGTACCCCTTTTGTCCCTCACCATAACCAAGAAAGACACATTGTTAAACGAAGCAGAAAGTTTGGTATGAACTCCATTAGGAAATAGAACAAAGCATGTACATCCAAACATACACAATGAGAAGTAATCAGGAGGTTTACCACACAATCTCTCAAAAGGAGAGACTCCTAAAGTAATAATGGATGCAATGCGGTTAATCAAGTGAACAGTAGTAAGAGCAGCTTGCCCACAAAAGGTACTAGGAACACTAGCAGATAGCAAAGAGAACGACCAGTCTCCTATAATGTGCCTATGCTTACACTTGGCTACACTATTTTGCTCAGGTGTATCTACACATGAAGAATGAGGAATAGTGCCAACAGATTTCAAGGAGTCAAAAAAGGCATTAGAGGAATATTCCCCACCTAAATCACACCTAAAACATTTAATAACTGAAGAATATTGAGTATGTATCATGGAACAAAAAGTAGAAAATATAGAAAGGAATTCAGAGCGATGCTTCATTAAATAAACCCAACAATATTAAGAATAATCATTAATAAAAGAAACATAATATCTGAGTCCCCCTTTGCTAGGGATAAGAGAAGGTCCCCACACATCAGAATGAATAAGATCAAAAGGAGCAAGAGAAACACTGGAGCTTTTATTGAATGGCAAGGCAACAAATTTTGCTAGTTTGCATCCACTACAATATGAAATATCATGCCAATCCAAATTACCTAAACAACTAGTTGAAACTAAAAACTGTAAACGACTACTAGAAATATGACTAAGGCGAGAATGCCATAAATAGTAACTAGACGACTTTGGACTTAAACGAAAAGAAGCTAAATCAATTGAAGAGGTAGCAACAGCGGGAACATGCAACTCTTCCAACACATATAGTCCTCCCTTTCTATGGCCTGTCTCAATCAGCTTCTTGAGCCGAGGACCTTGCACAACACAAGCAGAAGAAGAAAAGTGAACTAAAAAACCAGAATCAAATAACTGACTAACAGAGATCAAATTTAACGTAAGTTGAGGAATATAATAAACATCAGAAAGAGATAATCGATGAAAGACAATAGAACCAACACTTTCCAAGGACATAAGAGTTCCACTGGCAGCAACAATAGAAAAAGAAGGAGAAGAAAGAGTAGATACAAATAAAGATGGATCACTAGTCATCTGGTGGGTAGCACCTGAGTCAAAAACCAAGTGGTCTGAGATATACCTGATGGCCCTGAGGAGAATGAACCTACAGAGGGAGAGACTGATAAAGCATTAGGCTAAGGAGTAGAAAGGAGCTTCTGTAATTGCTCAGTGATCAAGGACAGGGACGAGGATGTAGAGGGCTCAGCAACTAGTGGTGCAACTGCTGCAATGTGACGATCTTTACCTCTAAATGACTGTTGTTGTGGTCCACGAACTCCTTTGTTCACTAATTTAGGACACTGTGCCTTTCAGTGACCCTTCTCACGACAGAAAGCACACTCATTAGCACCCACTTTGATTCGCTGCCTAGACTGAGTGCTAGCTTGTGGTTTGGGTAGAACAACCAACACTGCCTATGTAGGTAAAGGGAGAAAACCCTTTTCTAGAAGAGCCTTAAGGCGCACTTCCTTAGTTAAGAGCTCATTCACCACTGAATCAAATGAGGAATGAGGATTGTGTTGAAGAATAGAACTGTGGAGTCCCTTGAAATCATCTTTGAGTGCCATAAAAAACTGTATTAATCACTGCTCTTCTCTATATGTACGATATGGCTCATGAGAGCTCAATCCTGCAGGCTCAGTAAGAGCTAGTTGATCCCAAAATCCCGTCATAATAGAGTAAAACTCCTGTATACTCTTGTCAACCTGTCGAGTAGCCCGGATGTCATACTCTAATTGATACCTCTTCGCAAAGTTGGATTGTACAAACAACTTCGATAAATACTCTCAGATTTCTTTGGCCATGTCAAACTTAGCCAAATACACTCCAATGGATTGATCAACAAAATTATTTAGCCAAGTAATAATCTTCGCATTATCAACTTCCCAAGTGGACAATAGCTGATTGTAGTTTTCTGCCTTTGTATCAGTTGGAACTTTCTTAACACCAGTAATGTAACCCTACATATTCTTGTCTAACAGAAAATTCTTCATTACATAAGCCCAATAAGCATAATTACCTCCTGTTAGCCTTGCACTAATAGCCTGAAAGGAGTCAGAGTTCCTACTTGCCATAACCAACCAAAGAAGATAGAACTTACTAAAATGAAGAAGTAGGCCAAAGCAACAAGAACAATCACCAAACCATAAAACCCAACTTCCAATATCACAAATAATCCTAAATCAAACAATTGTATCACTGTTTCAAGGCTATAATGCACAATAGAATGCAACAAGACACTAAAACACACTAACACAACTATCAACTAACCAACAAAAGTACAAAAAAATAAGTACCCAACCTCCAATATCACATCAAAACCCAAACAAACAATTTCAAGTTAGATTCAATCTCAAAAAACTCTAGGAACGACCTCCTATGCATTGCACAGTGCTCAACCCACCTCCAAAATCAACTAAACATATCAAAAATCAAAGGAAACCATTATGGGTTGGTTAGAAACACCTTCTAAAGTCCAAAACGCAACTATTGTGACTGATTAGAAGCAACGAATTCGAAAAAAATGCTGCGATTAACTGATCAAAAAATTGAAGCCATTTTTCTGAAAGGCATTCGAAAATTCAAAAACCCTATCAAATGGCCCCAAAAAATTCAGCAAAGCAGTCCTCATGAAAATCCGAACCAAACCCTAGCCTTCATTGTTTGAAACTGATGACATCATGTTGATGTCATCGTACGGGCGATGACATCAGCGGTCGTATGATAGATAAGAAACTCCTCCATTTTCTCCTCAATGTTTTTGCTAAGGTCCCACGTTTGATCAAAGCTCTAGTATCATGAAAACTGGTTCAATAGAGAAAATAAAAGAAGAAGAAAGAGCAGCCAAAGTATTATAGTTTGTAATCTTTCAGAAGTTACAAGAGAAAATAATAAAGAATCCTTTAAAGTAGGGTTAACAAAAAATCAAAATACTAAATATACCCTTAATGAGGCTAACTAATAATATATAATAATGCTACACTAACAGACCTGTGCATCCTAGAATCAATGATTATTCTTCTATGTGCCGGTTAGGTTTATAAAAAAGATGTGTATGTGAATATATATACATTTACAATTTTACATCCATATGAAAACACATGAAACACAAATCAAAATTTTTAGGGCACAATTTGGCTAGTTCTTTAAAGATGCATTTGACTATCCTGGGATTTTAAGGTTCAAGCCTATTATCTAGAAAGGCAGTTGTTGAAGAAAACTGGAGCTATATTGCAGCTGATGGCATATATTTAGTTTGCAAATTCATAAAACTCTGGCATCTCATTTTTTATGATTGCAGCCATTTTTTGTGATCAACTCACGTATGATAGTGTATTTTATTATACTTTTTTATTTATTTATTAGTAATGTATTTGATGTGGCAATTTAATTTTCCTTAACATTCAATCATGCTGTAGGTTCTGTTCCATAGTCTTATCAGACTCCACACTTGTTGGCTATTGGCCTGTTGCCATCAACCGATTAGGAAATTAATAAGTACTACTAGTAGATCATGCCATTATTTACTGCTGCTTCATAAGAAAACACCTCATGGTTGATTTTAAGCTGGTCGATAGATTGTCAAGTTCATAATGGGGCTGTGTACTGTTTATTTTATTTAGGGTTGTTATTGGTTGTGTCTGGTTTAAAATCTTGTAGCAAATGATGCTATACAAGTGGTTAATTGTTAATTTACTTTTTTGGTTAACTTATAACAATTTCTATTCCTGCTGGATTTATGAATTGTTCTCTTAAGGGAGTACTAGGACACTGTGACACACCATTCATCATTGAAACAGTAGTGAAAATTAATATAGTTTTATTGGAGCTTAAGTAGTTGTTTTTTGGGGTAATTAATTACCCCCTAAAAAAACCAATTTTGATGTTGTATGTATTTCAATTTTCACAAAGGCATCTATCTGAAGCATGGATGATAGACATTAGACATCTATCAGAAGCCATTAGTAGTTGAGGTTATCTAGCTCTTAAGAATTAATTTTAGAGGTTGAAGTCCTTAGGCACTTACTAATTTTGGAATTTGGAGTTTATACATTGAATAGTAAGGAGCGGGGGTGGCTGGATTTGGACATGCTAATATGATTTGCCTGATTTTTTTTTTCCCTGTATTTTATACCTGTTATTTTGTACCAGTAGCCTGGTTCGATGTAGTGTGATATGAGCACCTGTAACTCATAGGATTTGAGCATTCTGTGGAGGCTGCTCCATAAATTTTCAATATCGTCAAGTTGTGTGCAGGAAAATAATGTCTACTGGTGAAGATGAGTTTAACCATCACTCATAAGTCATAATTGGTGCAGCGGTATCATTTGATAATTATTTAGTACGCATCACATATAAGTTCGGAGTTGGGACCTTAGGCAAAAAACTGTAGGCATCATTTTAGTGCAGATGTTTGGTTGGGAGAAATTGCACCACATTGGTTCGATTGTTTCCTTGGTTGCCACAATAAGATACATTACATTCAATGAGGGCTATAAATGAATTGAGCCAATCCCACTATCTAGCTGTTTGAGCTTGGCTTGGTTGAGTTGAAGGGTGTTCAAGCTAAGCTAGAGCTTGAATCCAGATAAAAATTCTGTGTTTGAGATCAACTAGGATAAAAAGTCATTACCCAATGTTGGTTTCGTTTATGCCTGGTGTTGAGAGGAATAAACTGGAGACAAACCTAACTTTTGTCATTATTTTTTTAACACCAAGTGGCTGCTCTCTGACTTGAACTTGTATTCTCAAGCTTGATAGCTTGAGCGTTTGACACTACTTGCATGTGTAGGCTCAATTCATTCTTCCTAAAAGTAATTGCATCAACCACCACTTGCATATGTTGAATGTTTGAACTCAAAATTTTAGAAGTTAAAAAGTGTCAGATGGACAGGTTTCCATATTTGACATGTATATTCAGTCTGTGCATCCTTTATGCAGCCAAGACATTGACTTTGAAGGTAGCATATTTACTGAAACTACTTATAATAAAGTTCCACTTAACCTTGTTGAAGAGCTCAATTGAGCTATTTAGGCATGGCTTGTAATGAAATGAGCTTAGGAGGAGTGATTGAGCTTAGTTTTTTTACCAAGTGAATGAGCCTGAACAATCTATAATATATGATCCAAGCTTGAGCTATTCGTGAATGGCTCAATTTGTTTGCAGCCCTACTCTTTTTTTGGTAGGTAACCACATGGACCCCGTGTCCGAGACTTGAACCCTGCATCTCTCTCTTTGGAAGTGTCAAGATATGCCACTCAAGCCAACAGCTGGTGGTTGTTTGCAGCCCTACATTCAAGTGACACCATTAAATTATGTTTATTTATTTCAAATTCCAAATAATTAAAATGTGTGGAGCTACATGGGCCCATGGGTCAGTTTTCTGCTGAACTCTGATTGGGGCTTGGGATAGGCGATGTTAAATTTGGCATTCCTTAAAGCCAAGCCTGGCCCATGCACCCTTAATTGATGCCAGAATTGACAAAAGCATGAAGAAAAAAGTTAAAATGAGTGCTTGGCCGTGATGATGCTTAGATAGGTGGCAATTTAATCAGATTTGCCATGTCAAGAATTAATCTGAAAGAGAGAGAGAGAACATGGAGCTCCTGTCTGGCAAAAGGAAAAAGAACTTGAACTTGTTTGGAATATTTTAGAAAGAAAATTCACAACTGAATACTGGGGGTCGGAAATGTAGGATCTGATCTAAAACATTGGCTCTTGAAGATGATTACTCTCAAATGAAATCCAAAAAAAAGAAGGGGGGTGGGGAAGAGGTTTGGGTGAAAGGATATGTGACTTTTTTGGATGAACATCTTGATAATGAAACTTTTAAGAATGTTATTGGAGTCACTGATAAACCCCTTGATTAATATTGTGGGAATTATTCTTGTAATAATAGTACTGTTGGAGTCACGAAAGTTTTAGAGTTTGTGAACAGTTGCATGTCGAAAAAGGAGGTACTCTTTTAAGTAATGGAATGGCTATGTAGCATGTTGATTATCACGGAATGTGGTATGATGGGGACAGGTTTTTATAGTTTATGCAGATGGCTTAAATAAAAGCTATGATGGATAGAATAGTTTCAAGACTGCAAAGGTATATGAGACAGAATTTATCATATTTATGAAACTTTAATATGGTTCATGAACTTGGCACAAATGTCTTGGTTACATGAAAACTTCTTAATGTTTATTTGATACGAATTTGTCTCCTGCCTTTCTATTGGGCAATTTGGGCTTTTATGAGTTTATTATTGCTGTAGAGTGCAGAGACACATAAATCTTTTGGTGTGGATATGGTTGTAAGATTTATTCTTCCAGCGATACCTTTTTAGATTGATCTCTTTCTCCATTGTAGCATTGTTAGTTCCTCACTAGGATGCAGAAAGGAGTAGTAGCAAAATGATGATTTATCTGACTTTACTTGTCTATGCTTGCATTTATTTGCTGATTATCATTTGTTGATTTAATTTTATACCCCCTACAGTATTCCTGGTCGCTACGAGTCATTCCAGAAGGAACTCGAGTACATCAAGAATATGTGGAAGAACAGGCAGGACCTGAAGGTTGAGCATGCTGCTACTGCTGCTTTGTTTGGGCTGGAGTGCTTTGCATGGTTTTGTGCCGGGCGAGATTGTGGGAAGGGGGTTTACCTTCACTGGTTACTATATCTAAAAGCCAGCACTTGGATAAAATTGTTTGGGTAGATTGATGTTTATAACTGTTCTGTCACCATTAAGGTGATTTGAATCACCAGCACTCTCCTGCTACTTGTTACGATTATTGCTCTCCTCCAAGTTTTTATTGGTATTACTCCTTTGCCCACTTATTCTTCATGGAGCAATTTCTTTGTAATAAATTAATCAATCTTTTGACTCCAAACCAGAGTGAGTGATTGGATGATTAATTTTTGGATTTCAATTATATGATTTGATTGGCGTTTTTTTGCTTGAGACCTTTTTCTTCTCTTCACCCAAGTGAAATTTCATTTCCTCTCTCTCTTTTTATATTTAGAAAAACCGCACCTTTTTTCAGACCAACTGTTTCAAGGTGGCATTTGTCATTCTAGTCCTGCAATGTGACTTGTTCTTTGGTTTTTCTCCTCGGGGAAATGATTTTTAGTTTGACACAATTAATTGAAGTGATAAGCAAATTAGATATATAAAAAGATTTATTTATTAATTTGCAATAAATTTACATAATATTTTATTGTGTTTAATCAACTGATTGGATTTTCTTGCAAATCCAATTCAATTTGATCCGATTTATTTATGATAACATGGTATAAAAAATTTGATATGATAATCAGATGCAACTTTAATAATTTTTTTAATTGAATGAATCATATATGAATTAATTAAGCTAATTCATTCATTAGTGATTTGTTATAATTAATTTTATATATATTACATTAAAATTATATGGATATTAAATTTTGAATTATATAATATTATTAAATTGCATTAAGTTGATTCTTATATATTTTAAAATATATAAATTATAAATGATATAACATAAATTTATATGTATATATAAAATGAATCAATTTTTTGATGTGATTGTTAACAAATTTAGTTTTGATTTCAAAATCCATAAATTCGAGAATTTTTCACGTATGATTCAATTTGATAATTTTAATAACAGATATAAAACGAACCACTAAAAAGTAGAAATAAAAAAGGGTAATTTGGTCATCAGCCAATGTAGTTTCCTAGTATCTTCCTAATCATCATATATATGATTTTGATTCTGATCCTTAACGCCTTAAGCACGGACCACAAGTCGTGGTAAACGATTCTGAACGCCCCGGAAACATCAAAGTCAAATCGGTTCATCTTCCTATGACCATCTAATCCATTCGTTTACAAGTTCCTTGAATTCAATTATTGCAGACACAGCGATAATTGAAAGGGCCTTAATTTGATCGATTGGTTCAATTACTCTGCAAATCAAACCTTCGTAAACAAAAGCAACAGATTTACAGCCATAATGCTTCACAGGAGCTTCAAACCCGCAAAATGGTAATTTCACTCAGCTTTACAAACTCTTATATATATATATATATATGTGGTAGATTATATTGAATGATTTGGCTATGTGAATGCAATTTCATAGTTCGGTGATTCTTTTATTTTTCTTCATTTTTTTTTCTCTTTTAATTGGACCGATTGATGCAGCAAAACATCGTTAAAGCTTGCAGCGGCTCGGATGAAGCTATTGAAGAACAAAAAGGAAGCACAATGGAAGCAGCTGAAGAGGGAACTGGCTCAATTGCTCGAGTCTGGGCAGGACCAGACTGCATTTATTCGGGTATGATATATAGACATAGATCCGTACAGTTCGTTTTGTATTTGAACTGTTTATGCTAATTTTTTCTTGTGGTTTTTCATTTTAATTAAGATATGGTGATCATGAAATCAAGTAGTTACTGCATGTAAGGTTGTGTTCATATTTGATTTGGTGATGGAATTAGGAATTTTCTTTTATTGAGATTATCATTATTGACATCGAGTAAATATTGCATGTAATTGTATATGCAACGTTTGGTTTGATAGTGATAGCTATTGAGATGATTATTTGGATAACATGAAGGTATCATCTATTGTAATAAACAGCAGGAGATGTAAGCAATATTAGAGGCTTTGTAGATGCCCTTCACAAAAGAATTGGAAAATTCCCATGAAGGGACAGCCCAAAGTTTTAAAAATGATCTTCCATAAGGCCATGCTCTTACTGTCCATGATAGGGTATTTTATCACTTTGAAGATAATTACAACTAACATGGTTACTAATATTGCATAATTACATGTTTTATGATAATAGAAACCTAATTATACTGAATGCTTAGTTTTCAAAGAAGTTATTCTGAATGGTAAAACTAGCAATTAGAGGAGAAAGTTGCAGCTTTTGTGAATTGTAAGTGGTGATTACAAATGTTGGGTAATAGTATGCACCATTTTCAGTTTCCAAATATCAATCCAGAAATTATTGTTTGAAGTTTATGCTACTTGCTAGAGGCCCTATGACCCTGAAATAGTTGACTATGTATGGTTGATCAAAAGAGTAGGCTGGCAACATCTAAACGTAGAACATTGGGGAGAACTAGAAAAGTGCACGAGGAGGTCAATTTGTCACAACAGTGTATAACGATGATTAAAATGTGGAATTAACAGTGGAGAAGTTGTTAGGCAATTGCTAAGCAAGAGTTGATGGAGGGCCAAGGAAAGAATATTGTGGTGGTACTTGGTATTTTTTTCTTGGAAAGAAATTTTTTAAAGTGTGATATTTATATATTGGTGTTACTTGGTATATATAATTAATTTTACATTGTAGTACTCTTTAAAATATAAAGGTAATTTAACAGTTCGGTCAATATACTTATTTTGATGTTTTTTCTCTTTAGATTATAGAATTTAGATATATGTTTGTATGTCCTTAGTATGAATGTTGTTTTTGATTCTTACTAGAACTACGAGTACCACTTTGTTTCTAGGAGTCCAGAGTGGAGCCTAGAAATTGAGTAGAAGCAAATTTTCTATTATCTACTTGCATTTAGTTATGAAATCCAAGCAGGTGAATACTTCACTATTCAGCTAAAAATAATGTATAACCATTTCACATTTCACTATTTCTTGCATTACTCAATTTGGCAGACTGGAGGGGAAAATCTGTGTGCATGCACCTGTGCCCGTGTTTGGTCACCACCCCAGACCACTCCCTCAGACACACATACACACACACACGCCCACTCTTTTTGTTTTTTTGTTGTAATTCTGGCCATCGAGGGTCACTTATATGCATCTGACATTGAACTATTTGCTTAATGAAGCCCAACTTAATACCCAGGCATGTAATGCTGTTGTCTTAATCATAGTGAACTTTTGCTATATATATATATATATATTAATTTGAACTCTTTTATAATTCATTTTTTTTTTTATCTCAGGTTGAACATGTAGTCAGGGAAGAGAAGATGATGGCCGCATATGATCTTATTGAGATATATTGTGAACTTATTACAGCACGCTTGCCGATAATTGAGGCCCAAAAGTATGTCAATTTTTATAATCTTGCTTGATCTCCATGTTGTCCAGTTTACAAATTTATCTTTTATTAATATTTTTCTGTTTTTTTTTTTTCATTTTGTAGCAAGGCCAATGCCTCTTGCACTTCTCGCTTCTTTAGAGACAGAAAAAAAATATTAATATAGATAAGTAAAATTTATTCAAAACATGCTTAAAAGGGTAGCACACCCATGTACATGAAAGATGTACATAAAAGAACAACTCTACACCTCACTGAAGTTTCATGTCACTCAAAAACTCAACTAAAGGGTGAACAGAAAGAGAAGAATTCTGAGCTATCCAAAATACAATGTATGCAACAACCAAACTTTGAACTCGTTTGGAGTCCTCTCTACACCATTAAAAACTCAACAATTACACTCCCTCCACACTCACCACATCAAACAAAGAGGAGCAGTAAACCATACCTGCCTGTCTTTCCCATAACACCACCTACCCCTCCACTGCACCAGCTAGTCCATAGCTAACTGAGGAAGCACCCACTGAATACCAAACCATAAAAAAAATGTAAATTCCTCAAATCAGCAGCCACCCACAATGCAATAACAAATGACTCAATTTTCACATTTCAATAACACATTAAACAACGGTTCACTAAGCAGAAACCACACTTATGCAAATTATCGATAGTGAATATATCATCAAGAGAGGCTGTTCACACAAAGAAAGCCACCTTCAATGGAGCCCTTGACTTCCAAATAATCTTAAGTACCTATCCCCTCTTGGAAAAAAAAGCAGCATAGTAAGACCTCACAGAGAATAAACCATTGCTAGAATACCTCCAACAGATAGAATCAGCTTCCCCTATCCTCACCTTACACGTAGCTAAAAGCTCCATCAAAGTGGTCCCCAACTTCACTTCCCAATCCAAAAAATTACGCTGAAATAAAGGAGCTCACAGAACACCATCAGAAGAAACAGTAAAATAATCTGCAACAGTAGCATCTGGATTATCCGCATCCGGATTAGTCCAAAAACGAATTCGCTCCCCATTCCCAATGACAAAACCAAGATGTCTAACAAACTCATTACAACCCTTCCTAATACCTTGCCAAACACCCACCCCATAAGAAACCCTTACCTCCCTCGAAACTCACAACCATACGAAGAAGCTACCACTCTCCACCACAACAGCTCATTCTCTGTACAAAAACACCATGACCATTTTCCTAACAAAGCCTGATTAAAAACACTTAATTTCTTAAACTTAAGACCCCAGACACACAATGGCCGACAAATCCTATCTCAACCAACCAAATATACTTTTTTCTCATCACCAATTCCCCAATAAAAAATCCCTTTTCAGCTTCTCAAGCTAACGCTCCACAGAAACTTGAAGAGTAAATAAAGACATAACATAAGTTGGCAAACTTGCCAACATACTTTCAATGAGCGTCAATCTACCTCTTAGATTACTAGTATTTAATGGAACTTAAAAGATATTGATCAAAGCATGCATTACCTTTATTCTCTAGGATGTCTTCCCAATCCATTCAGTACAAGTTGGGGATTGTTATGGAACTTGTAAAAGGCAAAAGGGCTAATGGAAGGGGCAACCTCATTGTTGGAGAAGAGTGGTGCCGTGTATTCTAAAATATAGCTACGGCGAAAACCATCTTAGCCCTGCTGTTTGCAACTTTTTTGTTCTTTTTCTCCCTTTTGGGATGGAGTGGCTCAATATCTGCCAAAACACTACGATTAACTTCTTTTTCAGCTTGAGACCACGAAGCATATCTCTTTGGTGAATTGTTTGGGCACAACTACTTCGAAGACTTTTTAGATTCCCACTGCAATTGCAGTAACACTCGCACTGCACAAAGGATTCTAGTTTGTTCCAACTGTATGCATTTTACATTTTAAGTAGTAATCTACCTATCTTGTTTGTTTGACCACGGATTTATAGAAAGAATATCTTCGTCTTGGAGAATTAAAAAAAAACGTCTAATGTACCAGAATGAAAACAAACAATCCATATAACAGGAGAAGAACTGTGAAACTGGAATAGAAAAGAAATAGCCAACACTCGCCAATCTCATTTTTAGACATTTCGATTGACATTTGACATTGTGAGTAAGTTAATAGCTCCAAAAGAGCAGGCACTTTACATTGGCATTTGCAAGACTTGTACCTCTAATGAGAATATTAATTTTTAGGCGGAAGATTAATAGGATAATTCACTTGTGTCTGCATGTGATTTTTTTGGCAACTGTTTTGATTATCATCATCTACACAGACTGCAAAACTTAACATCCTCTAAACTTACCTTTAAAAGAAGAAGTTATGATGTATTGATTCGTCTGATATTTCTACAGGAACTGCCCCATTGACTTGAAAGAAGCAATTACAAGTGTAGTATTTGCATCTCCAAGATGTGCAGACATAACAGAACTTCTGGATGTCCGCAAGCATTTTACAGCAAAATATGGAAAAGAGTTCATAACTGCAGCTGTTGAGCTTCGTCCAGAATGTGGTGTAAACCGAATGGTAATTCTTTTACAGCATGACTATTTTTCCTTGATTATTGAAATTGAATAGTTTGGAAGTTTACCTGGTAAACTGGGTAAGAGTTAAGCTAAATGTTATTAATTATGATTTTATGTTGTCTTGTTTCAGTTGGTTGAGAAGTTATCTGCTGTGGCACCTGATGGGCAGACCAAACTTAAGATATTGAGTGCGATTGCAGAAGAACATAACATCCAATGGGATCCTCAATCATTTGGAGATAAAGATTCAAAGCCTCCAGATGACTTGCTGGTAAGATTATATCATTTTCACGTGATTCATATATTGCATTAAGATAGCACATAATAAGATGAATAGAAAGCCACCATAGCTTGATTGGTGTTACATTTCTATAAATTAATGGTTGATTCAATTATTGAGCAGAATGGACCAAAAACTTTTGAGACCGCCAGTAAGATGCATGTGGAACCTCCTAATGTTCAAGCTCCACCTAGTCATGACCAAAAGCGTGATCCACCTGTAAACTTCTTTGACCAGAACTCTAGATCGTCCCCAAGTACCCTAAATTATACTTCTACAGATATTGGTGATGCTAAAGCAGCAACGTCTACCACTTCTCATCCTGAAGTGAGACCTTCAGGTACGGGAACTAGTCATCACATATAAGAAATTAGAAAATATTTTATGCCCCATACTCCTAATATATGGGTTGTTCGGTCTTACAGGAACTGGAGTTGAGAGGATGGAAGTCAGGCAACCATTTTCCAGTGACGGGAATGCTTATGCATTGGGGAGGCAGAATTGGAATATGGAATTTAAGGATGCAACTTCTGCAGCACAGGCAGCTGCTGAGTCTGCAGAGCGAGCAAGTATGGCTGCTAGAGCGGCTGCAGAACTTTCAAGCCTTGGGAAGATTACCAGGCAGTATTCCACAGAATCACAGAAGTCAGATGTTTATGGTATACAGGATGAAGGGCCTGGAAAGTATGCTGCTTCAAAGTTGCGAGGTGAACATCTCGCTACAGATTCAGTCAATAACTCCTTTCATGAGAGAAATCCGAAGTCACGGAATGAGCGTATATACAGGAATGAACATGATAACCAGTTGGCAGTTGCTGGGAGGATTTCTCATGATGATCATGGTAGCCCAAAGAGATCTAGCAAATCAGCTTCTTTGAGGTCAAGTAAAGCTTCAATTGCTGATGACACACTGGTAAATAGTCTCCAAAAGGCAGATAGATATTCCCAAAAGAGCTCTTCTGAAGAGGAGGCTGTAAAGTCAGAGGGTGCTTCCTTTGCCGAAATGGGCATGAAGAAAAAATCTAGTGAATCTGAGCTGGAATTTGTGGGTGGCAGGCAAGATGGTTTGAAATCCGACAACTTTGATTATTTTGGAGAAGAAAGGATCAGAAAACAATCCAGTAATGTCTCTTCTTCTTCTCATTCAAACTCTTTTGGTGATGATTATAATGTTTTAAGTTCTAACAGCCAGAAGTTTGGGAATGATGCTGGTGAGGACCCCTTTGTGGGTATTGACCGAGGAAACATCCATAGTGATACCATACAAACAATCTCTTATGATAAAGCTGCCGTAGTTTTTGATGAATCTAGTTCAGATGATGATGACCATAAGTTTGATATAGGGCCCAAGTATGACGAACAGGGGTCTAAGTATTTTCCATCACCTGGTATAGAATCGCCTAATCGTCTCTCAGAAAACATGGACCCCTGGAGCCCCAGACAAAACATGAGTGGATCGCTGGAAAATTTCACTTCACGGTCACTTTTTTCCACAGAACGGCACTCATCTCCTGCAGATCCTTCAGAACAAGATAACTTGTTACCTGTGACTTTTGATGATTCAGATGGCCCAAATTCTGAAAGTGAAGATGAAAAAGACAAGTCTAGGCGTGGTAGGGCAATGGATTCTAATATTCTTTCTCGTAAAGAGAATGCTCACTCCAGAAACCCTGGGCCAGCACAGAGTGAGGTTCATGGGCTAACAGGATCTTCATTTGTGGATAAAGGAAATTCGGGATCTGACAGAGAGAGATGGTCGCATTCCTCTTCTGATGATTCAGACTCTATTGAAGTACGACCAAAGAACAATCGAAAAACAGAATTAAATTCTGATCCTCAGAAAAAGTTTAGTTTTGGCGAGTTGGCTGCCAGTCAGCCATCTCCCAGAGTTAGAAAATCCCAATTGGAGTTGAATGATGTGGCCAGTAAATCATCTTTTTACAGTCCAGTGGATGAAGAGAACCGTCAGCAGTCCCCGCAATCTTCAAGGATTTCATTGGTCCTTGAAACTAAGGACAATGTTTGCTTACCACAATCACGTAATACATTGAAAGACAATGAATGTCTAGACCAAGATAATTCAGAAAGTGGAAAGGAGTTGAACTTTGGAACATTGACGGGTGGCCTTCGAAATAAGGGTTTTATACGTCCACCTTACACCAGGGGTACAGCTGGAGATGCTTCTGCCTTTAAAAAGGCAACTGAGGATAGATCCAGCATAAATGAAGAATCCACTGCTTCCCCTACGGTCAAGAGTTCTAGTAATTATGGAGCAAGGACGAAAGTAAATAAAAAATCAAGCTCAAGAGCCCCAATTGAACATTATAATTCCAGTTCTGATGATTCCGAGGAGGAAATCCTACAACAGGCTGTGAGCAGTAAACGAGAACCATACAACCTGAAAGCAGAGGAAAAAGTATATACAAATCCAAGCTCAAGAACTCCAATTACTTACTTTGATTCTGATAGTGATGATTCTGAGAAGGATCTCCCAAAGCAAACTTCTACCAGCAAAGGTCATTCAGGAAGTGGATTTTCTCGAAGGACAAAAGCTTCTCCTTTGATTTCTGAAACAAGTTCTTATTCGAAGATCAGAGTTGGATCCGAGGCATCAGTAAATTCTGATTCTAGTGTCGAGAGGGAACCCTCCAGGGATCCCCATGGAACTGAAACCGCACCTAAGCCCTGGTCCCAGACTGAGTGCTCAGGTAAGCGGGGAAGTTCTGAGAAGTCAAGCTCTATGAAGCTAGGAGCTTCTAAGCCAATCCCAGAGTCTAAGTTCTCTTTGCACGAGGAAAGTTCAATGTTGTCAGTAATGGAACAACCATCCGCCTCTCTTCGAAAGACAGTAACATCTGGTAGCACTGAAAGTCCAGAGACATCAACCCTGAACAGGGAGACACCATCAAGGGAGAACCCTGTCAAGACAGGTAGTCGTGCTCATCCGAAGCTTCCTGACTATGACACAATTGCTGCCCATATACAGTCTCTGCGATCAAATCAACACTGAACATAAGTAGTTTCACATGATTTTATCGTGGTGGTATTCTTTACACATTGAGTGGACAAATTTCATGGTTACAGAATTCTGTAATATAACATGTTTGTTCAGTTTGAGTCAAAACACTGTCCTATTTGTGGTTGTGTAGTCTGCAAAATGGAGATAATATTTGCTTAGACATTACTGTAATGATATAAAAATGTTTTGTTGGGGAGATTGGAACTTGAAGAAGTGGAATGAGTTGATGTGTTCATTCAGAATCCTATTTTGTAAATTTGGCTTTATCCAGCCTACTATCTGTCCTTTGGAAGTTGTATTTGTAGTCTAGTTTATACCTTTGATTCATATTCATAAGGCTTCTGATAGGATTTTATACGGATTGTTATCTACTTAACGCAACCTCTCTTTCATATGGACTTGGAACTGACTGTAAAATGATTTCACACTGAGCACAAACATGCGGCGGGGTTAGTCTAATTCACATATGTTTTAAATAATTTTTGTTCACATATGTTTTAAATAATTTTTGTTTACAACTTTTTTGCAGCGTACAAAGAAGAAAGTAATGGTCATTGACCGTGTACACAAAAAGATCAGAGACATGCTCTTTGATGTTTGAATTGGAGATGTCCCACAAAAGATGAACATGTCTACAACTTTACATGATCACTGCACTTGTCCAGCAAATGGATTATAGATAGGGGTTCCAACGGTTGTTTGGACGAACTACCTCTACAATGATGCAATTTTGTTTTTATAGAAAACATATATGTATACATATATATATATATATGTGTGTGTGTGTGTGTGTGATGTCATGGAAATCCCAATTTTTCAAATCTCCTGCGCATGGATCAATGACTTTGCAGTATCAGGTCAGCATACCAGTGGATTATCCACACCGAAAGAGGCTAACCTTGTCAGTTTGCTGAATCCTCTTAGTCCTTTGTAAAATAATTGACTCTAAATTAGACAGAAAGAATATATTTTTATTGGGATAGGAAGTGTTTGTTAAAAAACTAGAATTTTCAATTTGGTATTGGGATGGCAATTCATCCTATATATAATCACATAAATATTATGTTATTATTATTTTTTAATTAAAAAATAAGTATACATTACATATATGAAAAATTATAATTGCAACAAATATTCAATGAAGAAGAAAATTTCTCAACTTATTTTGAAACATGATAAAAGGTGGGTACAAGGGCATTTTCAACCGTAAATTAAATCTAGACTTAAACTCAAATTTAAGTTAAAAAGTTTAAAAAATATTTTCTAACAATAAACTCAAACTCAAACTCATGCTAAATTTATTTTTATTTAAACTTAAACTTAAATTAATGCAATATTATTTACATACTCAAATTACTGTTTAATATAAATTTAAAATTTTTAGCACATAATGAGAATTATTTTAAGACATGATAGTAATTCTTAAAAAGAATTTAAATAAAAATTAAATGACTGATGAAAAGTATCAAACTCAATTAAATTTTTTTATTTATATTTAAATAAATAATTAAGTTATCGCTGGAAGTTGGTCCACGGAAATGGATTTGAACTTTGAAAGTGATTCTTGTGTCGCATTATTTTTTTATTTTATGATGATGTCATGAATGATGCAACTCTCTCTCTCTAGTCTCTACCCATTTCTTGTTGGATAAAATTGATTATATTTTATTGGGAAATGATTAGATTTTCCATTATATTGTGGAGCAGACTAGCCAGTGTACCAAAACTGAATTATTGGTAGTGTTTAAGTGGGGCTGTGACTTGGGGTGACTGAAGGTTTATTTATTTATTTATTACTATATAAATATACATATATATATATATAACTTTTATAATTGAGTTTTGTTACTAAGTTAACTCAACATATGTTATACAATCACTCAAAATTAAGTAAGATGAGACATGTCTTTAATTAAATTTTAATTATAAATTTTTTAAAGTCAAAATTACATGATAGTTTTGTTTGGATAGTAATTCAGATACAATCTTTTGAAAAAAATTTTAAAAGATATTTCAAAATTTTATAATTAATTTTTAAAAAATTGTAAAAATGTATTTAAGTATGATAATCTAAATTTTAAAAAATTAAAAAAAATTATTTTAAAATACGTATTCTGTATTTTGAAATTAAAAAATTATTTTTAAAAATATAAACAAACATAATTTTTATCTTAAGTCAAGTCAGGAATTAAAGAAAAATTACTAAATGATCTAAAACATTATATTAATAAAAAATTATAAAAATATAAAAAAAATTTTGATTGATTGAAATAATTGTACCGAAACATTCAATAATTTTTCAGAATTAAAAGGAATTGAAGATTGTGAAAGCAAGGCACCATCGACAATAGTAGAATGACCAGATGTGACAGGTGATAAATAAAAAATTATCTATATAGACATCAATTCATCATTTGATTCTTTCTTTCTTTTTTATTCTTTTGTTGTTGAGAAATTAAGAGTATAACCTAACCGTCTATATATCTTCATTGTCAACTACATTTCCAACCAAAATCAGAGAGAGCGTCTCCTCCAACTATCTATTACTATTAGCATGAACTGGTAGCTCAAACACAGGAAAAGATAATTACTATTTATATGCACTAAAGAAAAAGATGCGAGCATGTGTCAAGGTCAGTTGGATCTTCAGAATTCAGAAATTAAGTTGTTCCTTCTACATCCCTGGCTTTCCCGACACCTGCTTTCAAACCCAGTGGATGGTTGATTCACTTCTTTTAATTCAAAACAACAGGTTACATCTTCCACCCTCTTCGGTTGTTTCCTTAATTTACACGCAAGCACACACACACACACACACAGATAATATATATATATATATATATAGAGAGAGAGAGAGAGAGAGAGAGAGGAGTGTGTGTGTGTGTGTGTGTGTTTTCGTCCTTGGACAATATCTGATCTTCTCTCATGGACTACAGTCCGACGGAATCACACTTGAAGCACCCTTAATGCTTCTGCATCACTCAAGTCTCCTGGTTTGCTAAATCAACTTCTACCTGTATGACTTAGGAATCGATACATCAATCGGGGCTCTTTGCACCCATGATCCGTTCGTAATTTTGGAGCTCCTCAAAGCAATTTCATACCATCTTTGGTTATGCGGGAGGATAACTTTAAAAATACCAGTAGAGTAAGTCAGGAACATGACATGTGCGTCTCTATAAGCACTTCTTATTGCACCATCTCCAACGGCTCTATCCCATAAAGTTACATGAGAATAATTTATTGTTTAAATGTCTTTTAAAGAATTGGTTAGGATGAAATGAGTTGGGATGATTTAACTTTTTTTTATTTATTATTGTCATTTTAATTTTGTGCATTTTAAATTTTTATTTGGCCCCTGGAATTTAAACTTGTAACATCTCATTAATTTAATTCTTATTTAGTAGAGGACCGATACACACACACACACACATATATATATATATGTATGTATAGAAGAGAAGAAAGTATATGTATATATGTATGTATGTATGTATAGAAAAGTAGAAAGTACCGTCAAAGTAGTAACGTATGTCATCATTCGTGTAAAAGTGGCGTTATATGGTCAGAAAGTGCGTTTGGAGAGGCACCAATTTGGCTGGGCTTTTTGGGACTAAAATTGTGGAGGAGGAGCTTCTCCGGCGAGAAAAAAAAAAAAAGGGTTCAGTGGAACGTCTCATCCTGATACTGCCGCTCAGATTTGAGTATGAGACCTTCTGATTGAACTTTTCCCCCTTCTCTTGATGTGGTTTTTGGCGTCGTAAGAGAAGCAGCTCAAAAAATCGTATCCGGAGCAGCTCCGGGAAACGAAGTAGGATGTCTTGTTAGAATCCAAATTAATTATATAAAAGTTTTGAATGAAACATCATTTTTTTTCCTTACAGAATTGAAACAACTGCATAGACTAGCCAGTGATCTCTCTCTTAGCTACTGTCAGAGTTCTTGTGCATCAGTGATCAGCAATGGAAAACACAGGGAAGGAAGTAATAAGGCCAAACGCAGTATTGTTGCAGAGCGAGGACTTGTATAAGGTACTGTCTATATATATATATATATATAATCTTGATATTTTCTTTGATCTTCTGCTAATTGAATTCTAATTTAGGAGATTAAATTGAAATTTCCACTTTTATATGTTTCAGTATATATTGGAGACCAGTGTCTACCCACGAGAGCCGAAGCCTCTCAAGGAGCTGAGGGATGCCACTGCAAACCATCCATTGTAATAAAATTTTCTTCCTTCTATATTTTTTTTTCCAACATTCAATCACATCTAATAAAACATAGTTCTTATCTTTGACTTTTATGTCTGGGTGTTGTCACAATCATTTAGGGGTTGTTTGGAACTTGGAAGGGAATGAAATGGTCCTCTCTCAAAGTTCAAAGCAATGGGTCACCTAAACTAGGGTCAGAATGATGGGGAAATTTTGAAAAAGAAAAAAAAAAAACTGGACTTTTTGTAACGCAAAAATTAGTGTTACATAAAAGAAGAAAAAAATTCAGTGATAAGGTTTCATTTTGAAATTGTTGCTCAGATTTGAGTATTGGTGCTATTTAGGTGGGTCTTACACAATGCTCAAATATGAGTAGAAGTCTTGTCGGTGAGACTTTGCCGAGCACTTTGGATTCTTAATATTTTTTGCTGACCACTTTGGATTCTTTTATTTACTAACATCTTTCAATTACAATTATCCATCAAACTCTTGTCAGGAAAAGAATTCAAGTGGCAACATTTAAACAAAAAAAAAAAAAAAGATTTCTCAAGAAAAAGAAATTTGAGAGGAAGAAAGAAAAATGACAGGCCAAGCAGAGGACCAGAGTCCAAACAGACTAATTCACTTGGTGTTCCTTTAATACAATAGAAATTCCCATAGAATAGAGTAGATCATTAGGGTTTTAATAAATGATAAAAAAAGAAAGATGCAACAGTCACTTGGCACCATCAAATTATTTGTGAGGACTGAACAATCTCATATCTAAGCCTATTTTTGCTTCTGTCCTGTGTTGTTGTTCAGGGCCTTCTTTGGTACTTTACCAGACACAGGTCAGTTTATGGCCATGCTGTTGAAGTTGGTAAATGCAAAAAAGACAATTGAAGTTGGAGTTTTTACTGGATACTCTCTTCTCCTCACTGCTCTTACTATTCCTGATGATGGCAAGGTTTGTACCTCTATTCATCACCAACCTGTTATATATCTATAATGCTATGTATCATCAATTTATATTTTCAATTATATCCTCAATATGATGTACTAGGATATGATAGTTTTGGATCCAACAAAATGAGATTTCTAAAATCACTATATCGTGGCATATCACATTGGCAATTAGAATATAAATTGGGATACCTAGCACTGCTCTATATATAATGATGACACACACACACGTATATAAATTTTTATAATGATGATATATATACTTGCGCCCTTTCTATTAATTTAAGCCTCTGTGTATACTTGCACCCTTTCAATCAGTTTAAGCCTCTAGCAGTTGGTTATATATATATATATATATATAAACATTATATATTTTCTCACTCTCATATGAGGTGAGAAAATGTGTTATGTATAAACATTACTCATATGCTTTAACATCTCTCTCTTGTAGATTACAGCCATAGATGTGAATCGGAAATCATATGAGATAGGGTTGCCAGTAATTCAAAAGGCTGGTGTTGAACACAAAATCAACTTCATAGAGTCCCAAGCTCTACCCATTCTTGATCAACTCCTAGAAAATGTAAGTATTAGTTAAACATCTCATAAAACTTCATTTTCCATGACAATCATTCTCCTACAACATTAAATTTTATTTTATTTTGCGTCTCATTTATTGATTTTGTTGCAGAAAGAGAATGAAGGGAGTTTTGACTTTGCATTTGTTGATGCTGATAAGGATAATTATTGGAACTATCATGAGAGGCTTATGAAACTTTGCAAGGTTGGTGGGATAATCATCTATGACAACACTCTGTGGGGTGGAACTGTGGTCTGGCCTGAAGAGTCTGTGCCAAAGCCCAAGAGACCGCAGAGGCTCAGTACAATCAAGTTTAATGAATCAATGGCAGCTGACCCTCGCGTTGATATATCTCTTGCTCCACTAGGTGATGGCATCAAAATCTGCAGGCGCATCAATTGATATATATCATCTTTATAATAATACTATAGCTTATGAGCTTGAATGAATGTGTTAAGGCTTGTGAACTGGAATACTGGAATTTATCAATTCCAGACAATAAGATATTTTATTCCTGTAATTCATGTGTGGTTTGTGATTACTTGGAAAGGGTCTGTTTGGCTGATCAACCTTTTTTCCTCGTTGTTGTCTTAACAAGTATATTTCTCAAGGAACGAAACAGTGGAATGGAAATGACCATTTCATTCCTATCAAAGGTAGCCTAAAACCAATTACTTATAATTTCAGTGAAATCTAACATATCCAAGATTCTAATAAGATTCTCATAATACAATCCATAAAACTCATGACAAACCTGCCTCCTGTTGGGCACATTCTTAAATGACGGAGGATGAGAATCTTTTATCGCATTGTTCATAAAATTTAATTAAAAAAATAGAAAAATTAGAGAGAAGAAAAGTCTTTAAACTTTTGGTGCTTTATCTCACATTACTTAGTTATGTTTCAAGAAAGGCCAAAAGATCTCCTGTATATAGGCATAGAAAAAGACTTTTCAATTGTCTCAATTAAAAATAATTTTGTAGCTCATGACCCACTATTCTAGGAATAAAATGTATAGTGTAACTCATGACTCTGTTATGTAGAATATAAATTAAATAATAAACGTTACATTTAGTTTAATTATATTTTATTTTATTTTATTAAAATTTTAATATATAGACTACAGACTAGCATCCAAAATTTACTCACCTAAACCAGCATCAAGGTGAGAAGAGATGGGAAAAGAAACTTAAAAAAGACAAATTCCCTTCATAATATAATGAAGTGAAGTGAAAGGAAATAAAGTCTCCACTATAATGTTAAAGTAAGGATGGGATTTTTTTAAGAATTAATTAGTGGGAGGTTGTTAAAATAAGTATCTAGAGACTAAGTTTCAGAAAATATTTTAACTCCAAAAGCTCTTAGTTTTTAAATTATGTGGTCCCAAGTCCAATAGTGATGAGTGATATTATCATTTTATTTTTAATGACAAAATTATTTCACTTACAAAAATAATAACTTCTTTCTGCGCTTCTTTCTACCGAACCTGCAACCAACCAGCTATGTCAACACTTTTTTGTTTTTGAAACTTCAAAATTAAATAACTTATAATATATAAGTCCGTTTTTCATAAAAAATTATATATTTAGATTCTAAAAATCGAAATCTATCAAACAATGTCTATAATGCATAGGAAATTCTGTAAAAAAAAAATCATATATTTAGTTTAAAGTAGTTGCCAAAGAATTGTTAAGTCTAAAAAACAATAACTTAGGCCATACGGAGAAAATTTGAAAAATGCTCAAGGTGTAAGTGTTTTCTTCTATTTAAAATTTTACATTGGCATAGTAATACACATTATGTAATATAACACCAGTTTATCATGACAAAAAGATAATGGTTGTTAAATCCAAGTGCTTTTGTTTTCATTGGCTCCCATGCTAGTTTAAAACTTTCTATTTGGCATGGTCTAGAAATTGACAGCTAGATAATGACAACATTAAAAGAATGTAGATGTTGAATGTGAATCGAAGAAAATTGTTACTTTTACACAAAAAAAAATGATGCATGATTTCGACACCAGTGGAGGAAGATATTGTCAATTTACTAAAGAGTGTTCTGGCCGCTTGTAATTGCTCGTCGTGTAGACTGCGTTTTTGCATGCACTTTATAGTGAAACCTAATTTCACTCTGAAGGTTCTAGGCTGCACACCATATATCATTGAAAAGGTCTACGAGTCTACTTTCCAACAAAAAAGGCGGTTTGTAATTTTGATTCATGTGGAAGGGATATTGCCGTTTTACTAAAAATGTGTTTGAATTGTCTTGGACATAGACATTCTTGGAAAGGTCAGTTTACAGTGAAATCTGTTTTCACCCCGAAGGCTCCATGTTGTATGCCATATATCATTGGAAAGGTCTATGAGTCTAATTTTAGCAAAAAAGAAGGTTCTTGATTTTGACTCATGTGGAAGGAGATATTACCATTTTACTAAAACGTGTTTGAGCTGTCTCGGACATAGACATTCTTGGAAAGCTCACTTTACAGTGAAACCCGATTTCACTCCGAAGGTTCCATGCTGCAAGTCATACATTGTTGGAAAATTCTACGAGTCTACTTTTCAGCAAAAATTGCGATTCATGATTTTGAATCTTATAGAAGGAGATATTGTTGTTTTACTAAAACGTGTTTGAGCTGTCTCAAACAGAGACACACTTGGAAAGCTCAATTTACAGTGAAACCTGATTTCACTCTGATGGTTCCATGCTACACACCATAATTGTTGGAAAGACATATGAGTCTACTTTCCAGCAAAAAAAGCGGTTCATGATGTCGACTGTTATGGAAGGAAATATTGCCGTTTTACTAAAACGTGTTTGAATTGTCTCGGACAAAGGCATTCTTGGAAAGCTCACTTTACAGTGAAACTTGATTTAACTTCGAAAGTTCCATGCTGCAAGTCATACATCATTGGAAAGGTTTACGAGTCTACTTTTAACTAAAAAGGCGGTTTGTGATTTCGACTCCTGTGGAATGAGATATTGCCGTTTTACTAAAACGTGTTTGAGCTGTCTTAGACAGAGACACTCTTGGAAAACTCACTTTAAAGTAAAACCTGATTTCACTCCGAAGGTTCCATGTTGCACATCATACATCGTTAGAGAAGTCTGCGAGTGTACTTTCCAGCAAAAAAGGCAGTTCATGATTTCAATATTTAGCTAGAAAGAATATAAGGCTTATTCCAAATGTTCCATGCTACATGTCATACTTTCTAGATCAAAGTCCTTTTTTTGGGGGGCCAAATGGGCTACTTTACCATAAAACAAAGAATTGATAATTTTTGGATTGACAATTTTTCAACAATTTTTTTTTTTGAAAAAGGCTAAATTTTTTTAGTTGTGTATTCTTTTTTATATCTTTTTTTTTTTGGTTTTATCAATGTTGAAATATTACCACTTTTTCAAGTAATAAAGATTATTTGATATATCGTTAAAAACATGTGTAATATTTTTTTGTTGAAAGATTTCTTAAATTTCTCTGTTCTGGGACGAAGACAACTCTCTCTTCTTGTACAAAGAATATTCTCTGTCTTAATTATATGGATAGAGAATTTTTAATGAAAATTTTCTATCTAAAAACACAAATTTTTTTGATAAAATTTTCTATACAATATGAATCTTATTTAATAGATTTCGATTTTTAAAATTTAAATGTATAATTTTTATATAAAACAAACTTATTTGTTGTAGGTTATTTAATTTTAAAGTTTCAAAAATAAAAAGACGATGATATGGCATTGCTCACTCCATGTTTTTACAAGAAATTACTAGAAACTTTTTGGGTTAAGTTAGTTTAAATTAAATCTTATGCTAGTTAAGTATTTTATAAGAGAAATGCGTCGGTGTGTTATTGTTTCTGATAATGAAATGGTAAAGTATCCTATAATCCTTATTCTTTAGACCCTTTTCTCGGGCACGAACTCGCCAGGTCACGACTCAAAATTTAGTTAACTCAAGCTGATCGTCCAAGATTTTTCCCGATTGCTGTGCTGCTTTGAAGAGTTCAGAGTTCAGACCCACCATTTTTCTCACGCCACGCTAACTGGGTACTCTCTCTCTCTGATTACACTTGTGTGTGTGTCTAGGGTTTTGTTGTTTGATTTGGATGGATGTTGTGGTCACAAAATTTGGGGTGGTTTTTCATTCGTTTGTTTAGGTTATAAGTTGAATGACTGAACTTTATTTTTTTATTATAAATGTTTTGTACTGTATCAGCAATTCTTTTCTTTTCCCAATTGTCTTTCTATCAATGCAAGTTGTTACTTCTGGCCTAACCAAATCATGATGACTCAAGTTCTATATTCTCAGAAGGCTGTATGTAATTACAAAGAAATAATTTCAAGAAATAATTCCTTAAGGTTGACCATTCATATTGGTTCCCAATGAATGTTTTTTTTTTAAAAAAAAATTTTTAGTTTCATGTGTAATGGTGACGCACTAAACTTGATAGGAATTGAGAACACTGAAGGGCAGCTTCAAAAATTGTGAAAAACCTGTAATCGAAGGCCAAATGCCTAAATTTGGCCAAAATCCACCTTCATTCGCGGTGGTATAGCTCTTTTAGTTCATTGGGCTATCTTGGGTGGTGACTAGCTTCATAATGTTTTTGGAAAGCGTTTTCAACTACTTTCACAAGGCAATTTGACTTGGAATTGAACTTTTTTTCTCGTTCCTATTGCTTCATGAATTCATCTGCTAGTTGTTATACACCAAATGTTTAGGTGATAGTGTGCAGCGTTGAAGTTCTTAGGAATAATTGAACCCAGTTATCCAGTATTGATGTCATATTGTCATTGAGCCTTTACAAATTAAGCCATCACAACGAATGGAACAATTATATATTTGATTCTAAGAAAACTTTGAGACTACAAAAAAGCGAGAGATTGTCAAGGCATTGGCAATCTCAGGATTGAGAAGGAACCTCATTTAACAATCTGAGAATTGCAGAATTATTCACATCCCCCAGTCTGTAGAATGTAGTTTGGGATTTTTTGCTATTTTAAGCCAAACAAAAGAAGAAGGTACTTGAAAACCTTTTATAATTCGGTTTGTTAGTCCACAAGGGGCCAAGAGCTTGAGCTGTCAAGCATGGGAATTTGGATTCGAGTCTGAGAGCAGCCACGTTGTACAAAAATAATGGTAAAGGTAAAAAATGTCTCTGTTCTATTCCTCATAACACACTGCGTAAGTTGGACCAAAATTGAATTTTATTTTATTTTTGGATTCCCATCTGATAAGTGCAGCCTAGATGGGAATATTGAGATTGATTAGAGTTAAAAGATGCAGAGTTGGGATTAAAAATTAGTCAATAAAAAGTTAGCAGTAGAACATGGCAGTGTTGATATAAAGTTGACATGTTCAAAGAAATTAGTGAGTTGAATACACTAAAGAGAGGGAGGAAGGGCAAATAAGATACCTATAGAACTATAAATTTAGTAATAGTTCAGTGTTGTAATTGAATATGTGGCAGTTGATAGTTTGTTATTCTTTTTTAATTTTCCCAGTAAATGTTTGATAGTCTAAAATGGCCAAATAAGATACCTATATATAGAACTACGAGTCTTATTTCTGGTTGTGCAAGAGTTCACAACATGAGAACTCGCTTCAGTTCAGAAATATGTTGTCCTTTCACCATTACTTTAGGATGGGAAAATTATAGCCCTTTTTTTTTTTTTTTGTTCCTCTGGATTCTCAAAGAAGAATGAAGAGTTATAAGAAAGAAGACACTCTTCTTTATTGAATAATTCTCAGAGCAATTTGCTCATAAATGGAAAGTCAACAAAAGAACCTCCTACTACACCTTTCTCAATTGGCTTCCTAAATTTGCTTTTGTATTTCAAGTGATCTGCAGCCTTGAGTAACAATTGATGGCTTACCTCCATTTCACATAAAGTAATATCCATCCAAATCTCTCTCTCTCTCTCTCTCTCTCTCTCTCTCTCTCTCTCTCTCTCTCTCTCTCTCTCTCTTAGAATTCTTATTCAGGTAGTTGGAGAGCAATGGAACACACAACAAATAAAATAATGAGTCCTACCAAGGGATTATTGCAGAGTGAAGAGTTGTATCAGGTTCACTCCCATCCTCTTTTATATTTTCTCTGCTTTGTGTTGTTTAGAAATCTGAGAATTATGCTTGGTTAATGTGGCAGTATATCCTGGAGACCAGTGTGTACCCACGTGAACCAGAACCTCTCAAGGAGCTAAGGGGTGTTACTGCTAGCCACCCAAGGTCATTGTTCTTCTATCTTAATTCTTCTATACATAAAGGGATTGTATTCACTAAGTACTAGCCCAGTGCCAGTGCACAAGGTTCCACCGCTGTCTGGGGAGGGACTGTTTCTGAAACTTGAACTCATGACTTTCAGGTCACACTGAAGCAGCCTTACCGCTGCCCTTTTCAAAAGTTTTGTTAAGCTTGATAATAGCATACCTCAGCATGGCAGCCAAACAAGTCATTTTTCATCCAGGAGGATAACTACTAGCTTGTTATTTTTTGCAGGGCCAAGATGGGTACTGCACCAGACGCAGGTCAGTTAATGGCCATGCTCTTGCAGCTAGTAAATGCGAAAAAGACAATTGAAATAGGAGTTTTCACTGGATACTCCCTGCTCCTCACTGCTCTTTCTATTCCTGATGATGGCAAGGTCTGTAAGTACATGCAACATCAATCCGTCTGATATAATATATGTGCTAAACAATCTATGTTTCAATCTACAATATTGCAGATTATAGCAATAGATTTGAATCGGGATACATATGAAATAGGGTTGCCGATTATTAGAAAAGCCGGTGTTGAACACAAAATCGACTTCATCGAGTCCGAGGCTCTACCCATTCTTGATAAACTCTTGGAAGATGTAAGGATTAGCCACCTCAAAATTTTGATTTTCTTCTAAAGCGAAAAATCTGAATATTGTTTTCTTTCTTTCCTGTGGATTTGGTTGCAGGGTGAAAATGAGGGGAGTTTTGACTTTGGCTTTGTTGATGCTGACAAGGTTAACTATTTGAATTATCATGAGAAGCTGATGAAATTGTTGCGAGTTGGGGGTTTAGTTGTTTATGATAACACGCTCTGGGGAGGAACAGTGGTGATGCCCGAGGAATCGGTTCCAGAATTCATGAAACCCGGCCGGCAGTGGACAACTGAGCTTAACAAATCACTGGCGGCTGATCCTCGCATTCAAATTTCTCATGCTCCATTGGGTGATGGGATCACTATCTGTAGGCGTGTTATCTGATTTTCACTTGAATATAATGCTAATGTGGACCTTCAAACTTCAAAGACGGTCTTGCAATTCTCAATACATGTGGAAATTGAAATAGGTCACACTTAAGGCTATGTTTGGTGCACTTAATTGATAATAAACTTTTTTGAATGAAATTTCAAACTGTATTTGTTATCCACAACTTTTCCATTAATGCCCCCATTGATAATTATTAAACACTTTTTAACAATTTATCCAAGTATTCAATTGTTTATCAACCAACCAAATAGAATAACTAACAGAACTGCAGAAGCAATCACAGAAACAACAAATATAGAATAACTAACAGAACTAGAGAAGCAATCACAGAAACAAGGTAGTATAAAGGCAGAGGCCCGAAGAGATGGTATAAATAGTCTGATAAAAATCAATTCAAATACAAATGGCATACTACTGAAGTAAGGTCAACCGTTTGTGCCCTTTTTCAATCAATTGTAAATTCACTCATATAATGGACACAATAATTCCCTGGCAGGAAGTTCTAAAATAGCACACCAATACAAAAGAATCTGAAAAAGAAAGTATCAAAACTTCAATCGACATCCCTCGTAAACATTAGGGTTATTAATGCCAACCCAGTGTCCTACTCCCCACCAAAAATTACTCGGCCACTATAATTCCCTCACAATGATTTGGAGAAATTATAGATATTAAATAACATCACCATTGGTTATAGGCTACCCTAAAATAAAACTACAGCATGCCAAAAATTTTATTAGACAATTAGGACTTCTTTTATTTGATGATTAGGGCTTGTTCTCGCCAGATTTCTTTTGCCTTGCAGCAAATGTTTCAGCAACCAGTAAAGGAAAAGCAATAGTTGCATCACAGTGTACCTGGTGGAACCAATCAAAAGGAGGAAATTCAATCAGAATCATAATATTACTACTAATTAAACAAGCATGAAAAAAACCAAACATCCACTACACAATATATATATATATATGTGTGTGTGTGTGTGTGCAAATAACCAAATATTCATTACTAATATCATAAAGCTTAGAGGCAGCAAACAAATCAAAGATTGAGGTTAAAAGGAAGTCAAACCTTAACGGTCTTGGCAGAACCGCGAATTTTTCCCCATGATACAGCTTCATCAGGACGGGCACCAGAATCACTCCCATCTTCCATGCTACACGCCATAATCGTTGGGAAGACATATGAGTCTACTTTTCAGCAAAAAAGGTAGTTCATGATTTCGACTCCTATGGAAGGAGATATTGCCGTTTTACAAAAACGTGTTTGAGCTATCTCAGACAAAGACATTCTTGGAAAGCTCAATTTACCGTGAAACCTGATTTAACTTCAAAAGTTCCATGCTGCAAGTCATACATCATTGGGAAGGTTTACGAGTCTACTTTTTAATTAAAAAGGCGGTTTATGATTTCGACTCCTGTGGAAGGAGATATTGCCATTTTACTAAAACATGTTTGAAATATCTTAGACACAGACACTCTTGGAAAACTCACTTTACAGTAAAACTTGATTTCACTCCGAAGGTTCCATGTTGCGCATTATACATCGTTGGAGAGGTCTGCGAGTGTACTTTCCAGCAAAAAGGGCAGTTCATGATTTCGATATTTAGCTAGAAAGAGTATAGGCTTATTCCAAAGGTTCCATGTTACACGCCATACTTTCTAGATCAAAGTTCTTTTTTTTTTTTGGGCCAAATGGCCTACTTTACCATAAAACAAAGAATTGATAACTTTTGGATTGACAATTTTTCAACAAATTTTTTTTCACAAAGGTTATAATTTTTTAGTTGTGCATTCTTTTTTATATCTATGTTTTTTAAATTTTATCAATGTTAAAATATTACCACTTTCTCAAGTAACAAAGATTATTTGATGTATTATTAAACATGTGTAATATTTTTTTGTTGAAAGATTTCTTAAATTTCTCTTTTCTGAGAAAGAGCCATTTCACTGTTCTTGTACGAAGAATATTTTCTGTCTTAATTATGTAAAAACACAAATTTTTTTGATAAAATTTTTTATACAATATGGATCTTGTTTGATTAGATCTCGATTTTTAAAATTCAAATGTATAATTTTTATATAAAACAAACTTATTTGTTGTAAGTTATTTAATTTTAAAGTTTTAAAAATAAAAAGATGATGATATGACATTATTGGAACAGGTTGGAGTAAAAAGAAGTTCTTCACTCCATCTTTTTACAAAAAATTACTATTAACTATTTGGGTTAAGTTAGTTTAAATTAAATCTTATGCTAATTAAGTATTTTATAAGTGACTTATGATTGATTCACCCTTTTTTTTAATCATATATTTTAGGGATAGAAGAGAAATGCGTTGGTGTGTTATTGTTTCCGATAATGAAATGGTAAAGTATCCCATAATCCTTATTCTTTAGACCCTTTTCTCGGGCAAGAACTCGCCAGGTCACGACTCAAATTTAGTTAACTCAAGCTGATCGTCCAAGATTTTTCCCGATTGCTGTGCTGCTTTGAAGAGCTCAGAGTTCAGACCCACCATATTTCTCACGCCACGCTAACTGGGTACTCTCTCTCTCTCTCTCTCTCTCTCTCTGATTACACTTGTGTGTGTGTGTATAGGGTTTTGTTTTTTGATTTGGATGCATGTTGTGGTCACAAAATTTGGGGTGGTTTTTCATTCGTTTGTTTAGGTTATAAGTTGAATGAATGAACTTTATTTTTAAGTATAAATGTTTTGTACTGTATCAGCAGTTCTTTTCTTTTCCCAATTGTCTTTCTCTCAATGCAAGTTGTTACTTCTGGCCTAACCAAATCATGATGACTTAAGTTCTATATTCTCAGAAGGCTGTATGTAATTACAAAGAAAAGATTTCAAGAAATAATTCCTTAAGGTTGACCATTCATATTGGTTCCCAATGAATGTTTTTTTTTTTTTTTAAATTTTAGTTTCATGTGTAATGGTGACGCACTAAACTTGATAGGAATTGAGAACATCGAAGGGCAGCTTCAAAAATTGTGAAAAACCTGTAATCGAAGGCCAAATGCCTGAATTTGGCCAAAATTCACCTTCATTCGCGTGGTATAGCTCTTTTAGTCCATTGGGCTATCTTGGGTGGTGACTAGCTTCATAATGTTTTTGGAAAGCGTTTTCAACTACTTTCACAAGGCAATTTGACTTGGAATTGAAATTTTTTTCTTGTTCCTATTGCTTCATGAATTCATCTGCTAGTTGTTATACATCAAATGTTTAGGTGATAGTGTGCAGCGTTGAAGTTCTTAGGAATAATTGAACCCAGTTATCCAGTATTGATGTCATATTGTCATTGAGCCTTTACAAATTAAGCCATCACTACGAATGGAACAATTATATATTTGATTCTAAGAAAACTTTTGAGACTACAAAAAACGAGAGATTGTCAAGGCATTGGCAATCTCAGGATTGAGAAGGAACCTCATTTAACAATCTGGGAATTGCAGAATTATTCACATCCCCCAGTCTGTAGAATGTAGTTTGGGATTTTTTGCTATTTTAAGCCAAACAAAAGAAGAAGGTACTTGAAACCCTTTTATAATTCGGTTTGTTAGTCCAGAAGGGGCCAAGAGCTCGAGCTGTCAAGCATGGGAATTTGGATTCGAGTCTGAGAGCAGCCACGTTGTACAAAAATAATGGTAAAGGTAAAAAAGGTCTCTGTTCTATTCCTCATAACACACTGCGTAAGTTGGACCAAAATTGAATTTTATTTTATTTTTGGATTCCCATCTGATAGGTGCAGCCTAGATGGGAATATTGAGATGGATAAGAGTTAAAAGATGCAGAGTTGGGATTAAAAATTAGTCAATAAAAAGTTAGCAGTAGAACATGGCAGTGTTGATATAAAGTTGACATGTTCAAAGAAATTAGTGAGCTGAATACACTAAAGAGAGGGAGGAAGGGCAAATAAGATACCTATAGAGCTATAAATTTAGTAATAGTTCAGTGTTGTAATTGAATATGTGGCATTTGATAGTTTGTAATTCTTTTTAATTTTCCCAGTAAATGTTTGATAGTCTAAAATGGCCAAATAAGATACCCATATATAGAACTACGAGTCTTATTTCTTGTTGTGCAAGAGTTCACAACATGAGAACTTGCTTCAGTTCAGAAATATGTTGTCCTTTCACCATTACTTTAGGATGGGAAAATTATAGCCCTTTTTTTTTTTTTGTTCCTCTGAATTCTCAAAGAAGAATGAAGAGTTATCAGAAAGAAGATACTCTTCTTTATTGAATAATTCTCAGAGCAATTTGCTCATAAATGGAAAGTCAACAAAAGAACCTCCTACTACACCTTTCTCAATCGGCTTGCTAAATTTGCTTTTGTATTTCAAGTGATCTGCAGCCTTGAGTAACAATTGATGGCTTACCTTCATTTCACATAAAGTAATATCCATCCAAATCTCTCTCTCTCTCTCTCTCTCTCTCTCTCTCTCTCTCTCTCTCTCACTTAGAATTCTTATTCAGGTAGTTGGAGAGCAATGGAACACACAACAAAAAAATAATGAGTCCTACCAAGGGATTATTGCAGAGTGAAGAGTTGTATCAGGTTCACTCCCATCCTCTTTTATATTTTCTCTGCTTTGTGTTGTTTAAAAATCTGAGAATTATGCCTGGTTAATGCGGCAGTATATCCTGGAGACCAGTGTGTACCCACGTGAACCAGAACCTCTCAAGGAGCTAAGGGGTGTTACTGCTAGCCACCCAAGGTCATTGTTCTTCTATCTTAATTCTTCTCTAAATAAAGGGATTGTATTCACTAAGTACTAGCCCAGTGCCAGTGCACAAGGTTCCACTGCTGTCTGGGGAGGGACTGTTTCTGAAACTTGAACTCATGACTTTCAGGTCACACTGAAGCAGCCTTACCGCTGCCCTTTTCGAAAGTTTTGTTAAGCTTGATAATAGCATACCTCAGTATGGCAGCCAAACAAGTCATTTTTCATCCAGGAGGATAACTACTAGCCTGTTATTTTTGCAGGGCCAAGATGGGTACTGCACCAGACGCAGGTCAGTTAATGGCCATGCTCTTGCAGCTAGTAAATGCAAAAAAGACAATTGAAATAGGAGTTTTCACTGGATACTCCCTGCTCCTCACTGCTCTTTCTATTCCTGATGATGGCAAGGTCTGTAAGGACATGCAGCATCAATCCGTCTGATATAATATATGTGCTAAACAATCTATGTTTCAATCTACAATATTGCAGATTATAGCAATAGATTTGAATCGGGATACATATGAAATAGGGTTGCCGATTATTAGAAAAGCCGGTGTTGAACACAAAATCGACTTCATCGAGTCCGAGGCTCTACCCATTCTTGATAAACTCTTGGAAGATGTAAGGATTAGCCACCTCAAAATTTTGATTTTCTTCTAAAGCGAAAAATCTGAGTATTGTTTTCTTTCTTTCCTGTGGATTTGGTTGCAGGGTGAAAATGAGGGGAGTTTTGACTTTGGCTTTGTTGATGCTGACAAGGTTAACTATTTGAATTATCATGAGAGGCTGATGAAATTGTTGCGAGTTGAGGGTTTAGTTGTTTATGATAACACGCTCTGGGGAGGTAACACTGGTGATGCCAGAGGAATCGGTTCCAGAATTCAAGAAACCCGGCTGGCAGTGGATAACTGAGCTTAACAAATCACTGGCGGCTGATCCTCGCATTCAAATTTCTCATGCTCCATTGGGTGATGGGATCACTATCTGTAGGCGCGTTATCTGATTTTCACTTGAATATAATGCTAATGTGGACCTTCAAACTTCAAAGACGGTCTTGCAATTCTCAATACATGTGGAAATTGAAATAGGTCACACTTAAGGCTATGTTTGGTGCACTTAATTGATAATAAACTTTTTTGAATGAAATTTCGAACTATACTTGTTATCCACAACTTTTCCATTAATGCCTCCATTGATAATTATTAAACACTTTTTAACAATTTATCCAAGTATTCAATTGTTTGTCAACGAACCGAATAGAATAACTAACAGAACTGCAGAAGCAATCACAGAAACAACAAATATAGAATAACTAACAGAACTAGAGAAGCAATCACAGAAACAAGGTAAGTACACAGGCAGAGGCCCGAAGAGATGGTATAAATAGTCTGATAAAAATCAATTCAAATACAAATGGCATACTACTGAAGTAAGGTCAACCGTTTGCGCCCTTTTTCAATCAATTGTAAATTCACTCATATAATGGACACAATAATTTCCTGGCAGGAAGTTCTAAAATAGCACACCAATACAAAAGAATCTGAAAAAGAAAGTATCAAAACTTCAATCGACATCCCTCGTAAACATTAGGGTTATTAATGCCAACCCAGTGTCCTACTCCCCACCAAAAATTACCTCGGCCACTATAATTCCCTCACAATGATTTGGAGAAATTATAGATATTAAATAACATCACCATTGGTTATAGGCTACCCTAAAATAAAACTACAGCATGCCAAAAATTTTATTAGACAATTAGGACTTTTTTTAGTAGATGATTAGGGCTTGTTCTCGCCAGATTTCTTTTGCCTTGCAGCAAATGTTTCAGCAACCAGTAAAGGAAAAGCAATAGTTGCATCACAGTGTACCTGGTGGAACCAATCAAAAGGAGGAAATTCAATCAGAATCATAATATTACTACTAATTAAACAAGCGTGAAAATAACCAAACATCCACTACACAATATATATATATATATATATATATGCAAATAACCTAATATTCATTACTAATATCATAAAGCTTAAAGGCAGCAAACAAATCAAAGATTGAGGTTAAAAGGAAGTCAAACCTTAACAGTCTTGGCAGAACCGCGAATTTTTCCCCATGATACAGCTTCATCAGGACGGGCACCAGAATCACTCCCATCAAACTCTTGTGCCGTGTTGATGAAGACAGCATAATCTGCACCATTCCGCATCATATTGGCATTGCAAATGTGATGCTTGGGCAGCCCCCCTCCAAGAATTATCATCCCCGTCTTCCTGGGAGTTGCATGGACAGCTTCACCATTCATGGCCCTAATGTCTGTTTATACAGCTAAAAAAAAGTGAATTTCTAAGCAATTATACAATGGGCATGGCAATGATAATTAAGAAAGAAATTATTACCTTGCACCAAGTCAATGACTAGACCAGGATTGTGGAAAGAATGGAAGTATAACATGTCCCCCAGTGAGCCATCTGTTAAGCCAGGGCAGAAAACTGGAATATTGTTCTGGAAAGGAAAAAATATCAAAAAAATGGTGTAAATCAATGCACCCAAAGAAATCAGGTTAACACGTCAATGCAGTCAGTTGTGTGTAGTAACTAGGAAACTTCGCAGTCTACAAATCATCCTTTTCATCCAACGTATGGAAGCCATAGGGATAGATGTTTACTTCTCATATGCTAGATGCAACTCATAGGATAAGTTATGCAATATAACAACTCTCTTTCTTGAATTCTCATTTCCAATTCTTATGCAACTTCTTTTTGTGATAACATATACAGGATAGTCTGGCCATAAAAATAAAATTTCACACCCTCAACGTTTCATTCATGTCTATCTAAAATACTTTCGACAACCAAATTTCGGATCTTCTCCATTCTATAACTTGCTTCAACACTGAAGATGAACAACAGGAGAGCAGGATCAGAAACAGGAGCTGGTTATGTAAAGTGCCAGCCCTAAGAGGTTCTAATTTTCTATACATTAAAGCTTTTAGGAAGCATGAACATCTGTGTACCTAGCATCCACTTGCACATTTTTTTTATATTATAGAACTTCACAATTTCAATGGAAGTTTTGTAGGAAATCTAAATACTAACTGAAAAGAACTTAGAAATTCCTAGAATGAACAATCAACAAATGTGGCTGTCTTTCTTGAACTTGAAAACTTACAGCAAGGAATAACTGTTTAATCTTTGCAGGCTTTTCTCATAGTAAATTCAGCTGTTAGAATGTCTTGCTTCTTCATCTACATTAAAAACTACAATGTTCTTAAACATTAGTTTCAATTGCTTGAGAAATAGAATTTGTCTCAAGCTAGTACAAAGTTCTATGACAACAAAAGTAAGATGTCAGCTTAAGAAAATGACGAGTGTTACAAGCTTCTAGGCAGAAGCATGTCTTGCAACTCAATCCAAAGCTACCATTTTATCCTAACATTAAAATAACATGTGAAACAAAAACAACCACTACTTTTTTTTCTCAATTTCAAATGCAAAGAGTAAAAAATTATGATGATTATATTTAATTGAAATGCCCATGACATGATAGGAAAAAAAAATTCAAATAAGAACTTAATTTTGTGCCTTGAAAAATCAAACTACATTTGGTTGAATGCCTACCGCGTAAGCCCAGTACAGGTATGAGCTCTCATTGTTTATTTCTTTCCCCAAGCGAGCAATTACTTTAGACGGTGTCCATAATACATTCTGTAAGACAAAGAAAACAATAAAGACAGAAGTTATGTCCTTGCAAGCGTGCATGATTGACAAAATATGGTTGATGAGGGGAAAGAAAGGAATACTCTAGTAAGAAAGAGGAGAAAAGATTTAAAAAGAGAAAGTGTTGCTGAGCCATGATATTATGCTTTATTAGAATTGATTACGTCAAGAGAACAATACAGCACATCATTTACATTTTTTTATCAGGTAGTTTTGTGTCCATGTTCAATACATGGGTAACCTGCATGGCCATAATAGTAAATGGTAGCTCTAGTAACTCCAGGAAAAATCAAGTGTCCAGATCTAGTCATCATTAAATTAGAGTAGAGCAATGCTAAAAGTTAGCCATCGACAAACCAAATAGGTGGGACGATTTTTAAGTACTCATGGAATCAAAATAAATAAATAAGAATACCTCTGAGGTCTGCTCTTTCAACATCTGATCAAAAATTGGAATGATCCAATCCTCAAATTTGCAGTAATTGTCATTAGGAACCAACAAATTACCAATGCGGTTCAATCCTTTGGAGCGTAAGTGAGCTCCAGGCAGAGAAAAAGCACCTTTGTATGTGGGTGCAAGACATTTTATAAGATCCTCTTCTATACCACCAGCTGTTGTAACCACTACATCAACCTGCAGTCAGGTTGAAAGATTTTCTCTACCTTGAGCACTGGAGCTAAAAATCATGGAAAGAAAACAATTCATGTACCAAGCTGCTTAAATTTCTTTATGATGTTTGAGTCACGACCTAAATATTTTATCAATGCAAGATGTCCATTAGTAAATAATGTCAAAATGATCACAGGGTTTTGCCGACTGTTCATTGACTCAATTCACATACATTACTCAATTACACAGCACAACTGTATAGTTAGTCATAGTCATGGAAATATTTAGAGTGAGCAAGTCCTAACACTAGAAATAGCCGATCAATGATGCAGTTCACCCCCCTCCCCTCCCAACCCCGAAATAGCCTAAAATCAGTCAGTACCCATGACTGCAACACCAAATCCATTTTCCTTCCTTTCCAAGAGACAAAAATTGAGAATGATTCATAAGATTAAAACTAGTTTGAAGCAAAAATTGTATGCTGCTGAAATCGGAGGTAGTTCTGGGCCCAAAATTTTGGAAAATTAAACTTTTGACTTGGAATTTTGCTATTTTTTCAAAAAAAATTCCCACCCCCACCCCCCAAAATTTGCTAAACTTATATAAGAATCCCTCTTAAATTTGTAATGTATACACTCTGCCCCTCCTAACCACAATTCCTGGATCCGCCACTGGCTGTAATATAAGTATATTTCCACAAAAAAACTTAAGCACCATACAATTGATTGTAAAATCACATTTGTAAATCAAATTAGGTTCCTTTTAGTCACTCCATAAAACATAGATGCACTGAAGTACATTAACACAGGGCATTCGCACACCAATCACTCACCATGCGATGCTGCACAAGATAGCGAATTGTGTCACGAACACCAGAAGAAATAAGATTCGAAGTAAAACCCAAAAACACCTTGCACCTGATGGACTCTCTATATTCTGGGTCCCTCTCCTCCACGCTACAATCTTCCGTCAGACGCTCATCAGAAAGCCTCCAGTCTAGCTTCAATCCGATTAAAGAACAAAATTTAAACATAAAAAGCCCTTGAATCCGACAGAAATAAAAAAAAGAGTCGAAAACTGGAAGTTCTTTGGAAGTGAAACTAACCATTTGATTAACGACTTGAATGGCATCTCCCAGATTGGAAGCTTGAAAACCAGTGGAGACCATGGACCTGAGAAGTTCAGAATAGTTCACGCCTTGGTTGAAATCGTAGCCCTCGATCTTAATACAAGAGCCTTCGAGAGTCTCTGATTCTTTGAAAACCGCGGAACGTACGGAGGAAAGAAGATGTTCTTCCATTGCTCCTCTTGTTTAGTTGTTCTGCAAGAAGTAGACTTGTATACGACTATTACTTCACAAGAGAAATCGATTCTAAACCCTAGGAGACATAAATACAGCTGAAAAACATAATAGAGAAATATCAATTCAAAGAACAAAATACAGTAAACTGAATTCCAATTACCTTCTCTGCTTTGCGAAAGAAGCCGATTGGTGATGCGAGGCTTTGCTTCTCTCGCTGCAACCCGCTGCTTGTGCTCTAGACTCCCCTTCGAGATCTGCGAAGATGGAGAGAGACTGCGTCAGACTGCCGCTATATCGCGCAGCTTTGTAAAGTTTCATCTTTGATGTGTGCACTTTTTTGGGGGACGATATAGCGATGCCCAATATTTTAGTCCAAACGCCTAAAACGTACTCTCAAATTATTTGGGAGAGGTCGAAGGCTCCGTTTGACTTGGAGGAAAAAAATTGTAAGAAAGTGAAAATACCAGAAAGGGAAGGAAAAGAGAGTGACTAGAGAATATAATTATGAATATTTGTTTAATTATGAGTGAAAAATTATTAAGAAAATGGTAAAAATAAGTTAGAAATTTTTAAATATAAAGATCCATATTATTATTCTTTATACATATATAGATATATGTATATATATATATATATATTTTTTGGGAGATGACTCAAAATTGAATTATAAGTAAAAATGTAAGACTGATTTGAGGCATGGGTATAATTTGGACAGGTTAATCTGAGACTAATCCGAATTTTTTAGAGATTAAATTTTATTTTTAAGTTAATTGGGTTCAAGTCCCTTAAACAGATACTTTATTATTACATAGTTCACGCGTAATCTTTTTTTGTGTAAAGTTTATGTGGTCTTTTTATTTTTTGAGTCAAGGTCCTTTGACATATTTTTATTTTTTTATATGACTATTATACCCTTCATTTTTAAAACTCTAACCATCTCTCTTTCCTCGTTGAGTTGTTTGGCTAGGGTTTGCAAGGCTATAAGAGTTCTCGATGGTGGAAAAAAAAATTAAATGGGAAGATTTCGTCGTCAACTTTCTCGTAAAGAGCCCAACTATATAGTGGTGTTCCATTAGTGTGGGTGAAATCTCACAATTCATGAAGGTAGTTTGCAAAATCTTTGATATTACATATATTTTAGAAGTTTTGCTTCACATGGAAGGAAGATATCAAGCTTTGCATACATATAGGATTCACGGGCAACAAAAGGATGAGGCATATTGAAGCAAGACTTACCCATAAATCCATAGAAGTATGGATGTACTAAGATTTTAGAATGTATATGAATAGGGCAACATATCAATGCCTTTAAATAGAATATAATCTTCAACTTATGAATTTCTTAAGGTGGTTCTTAATTTCTCCCACACCGCGAAGGCAACACACCATCGCCTTTGAATAGAATATAAATTTTAACCTGTTCAAAAAACATAAATATTTAAGTTGATGCATGAATAGTTACCTTACAAGAATTAAAAAAAATGTCTGTAGTTATCATCAATTAATATGACTTTGTTCACTCAATCTACTCATGAAGACCAATAAAGTGTTGTGTTGAACATCTATTAATACATAAATGTGGCATTAGAAGCATTAGAAAAAGGGTGGTTCATCTAGAAGTCTATGAAAAGAAAAATAAATCAATCAGATTAACTGTGTAAAATTTTACACTTTTCACAACTATTGAGTTTTACTCATTCTTTAATCATAAATATTTTTGGACAAATTTTTACAACTTTGAAGATTAATTCTAAGCATCTACCATGTGGCCAAAAACTCTACAGAACTAAAAACAAGTGGAAATTTCTCAGTTTTTATGAATTAGTAAGATTTTTACAGTTTCAGGAAATGTGTAAATATTTACACTTTTGTTGGGATAAAATTTTTAACTGAAAAGTATAAATTTCACACTTTTATTGAGTCAAAATTTTACAGATTTGGATTGATTTTTTTTTCTTTCAAAATTTCATATGCAATATAGATATTATTTGATAGATTACGATTTTTAGAATCCAAATTTTTAATTTTATTAAAAACGGGTATATAATTTATAAGTTATTACATTTTAAAATCTTAAAAAACTTTTTGAACAATGTGCATTATTCACGTGCCTGATATTTGGAAGTGATGAACTAACTAGGAATGTAAGGATAGTTACGGATTACTAAATTTAAATCAGGACTTGTTGATAATTTTTATATTTTTGGTGGACTTCTAACTAAACGACCTTTTATTTTTTATATTTTGGGATGAGATTGGGTAAAAGAATTTGAGCCCAATCTAAATTAGAATTAGATTTAGGTTGTGATTTTAAAAACTCAAATACCAACTCAATATTTTGTATATTATATTTTCTGGTAAATTTCACTCACCTCTTTTGAGATCCCTGACAATTACAAATACTTGCCCTTATGATTATGAAATGACACTAACCTATCATATTTTTATTGATAAACTATAAAGACCTCCCTTCCAACATATTTTTTTAAATTGACAAAAGTACCCCTTTCATTTATTTGTTTTTTCACATGTTTTCGATTTTGTTTTATTTAATTTAAATTTTTTTACTAAAAAATATAAGTTATTTATCTTAAATTTATTTTTTATATAAAATAAAAAAAATTGGTCAAAAATGAAAAAAAAATTTGAAAGGGACACTTTTGTTATTTTGAAAAAAATAAGACTGGAGGAGAGTTTATCAGTAAAAGTAAGAAAGATAAGTGTAATTTACCCTATATTTTTTATACTTTGGTTATCCACCATTACATTAGTAGAAACTTCATAAAAGCATTACTATTTATATTTTTATAATTTCAAAAACTTGTTGACATTTAACATTTTTTTCAAAATTAAACTATGTATAAGCAATTATTTTAAAAGCTTTTGGTTTCTTTTAGAATTAAAAAATGTAAGAAATTATTAGAATTTTTAGTGTATAATCAAAATAAGAAAAAGACAATAATTTATAGAAAAATTTTGAATAAAATTTAAAAATTAGAATTGATAATCTAAATTATTGAAATTTTGTCGGGTTCAAATTAAATTTGATATTGATGAAATTTAATTTAGATCGGGCTTAGGCTACATTGTTATGGTTCAAGGTCTTGATTATTTTAGAACTTAAGCTGGACTTGGACATAACTTAGCCTGAGTCCACGCCGCCCAAGTTGCACACGTAATGAAATTCAATGTACGTGAGACACTATCTTATATATTTTATCAATAACTTTATCCATATTTAAACTAAATATATAATATATGTAACAGTTGCATAACGAGAAAAATGACTGGATGTGAGAATACAAATTAGGTGCAATTAAAAATCAGTCCCTTTTTTTTTCTTATATTAAGAGTTGGTCAATGGCACACGAAGAAGTACAAAAATATCATCTTAAAGAATAAAAATTAAAGGACATCAATTTTTACTGTTTTAAATTATTTTTTTCATAATTTCCCTTTAGTAGATTTAGAAAAAGACTATTTTGTCTATCATTCTCATCTTTTCCTCATTCAAACCCTGGACTATATATATATATATATATATACATATATATACACACACACGCACATATAGACAATATGTGTGCATGTATGTATGTATATGTGTGTGTATAGTGTGTATATATTACATATTTATATATGTTTATACATATTAATTATATTTACATATACACTTAGATATTATTAATCTACAATTGAATATGAATCAGAAAGAAACAAAAGATAAATGAATTATTGCAAATTACAATCTCATCCCTTTAACCTACTATCAAAAATGGCCCAATAAAATAGCACTTGAGAAGCATATATGGGACCAGTTCTCACTCCTTTTTTTCTCTACATTCTCTTTTTTTATTTTTTTCTTATCCTATTTTTATATAAACAGAAAAATATCTTATAAATACCTTATAATATTGTATTATATAATGAAAGTTCAAACTCACACTTATACATACAGGATAATGGAAGATTTCGAGTATTATACGCGCGACATGCATTTTAAGACTCCTTAAGAGTATCAAATGTTCTCTAAGCCATATCTAAGAAATAAATAGGAATCATTTATGAAAAAGATGGGGATAATTGGAGGGTTCCTACTTGTATATTAGCTGAATAGTCCAATTATAAAGTATTCCGATAATTATATAAATATGTACATAAATAATGTCATGATAATATTTTAATTTAAAATATATATTATATGTTAGAATTTAATTTACATTATTATAAATTTTTTCATACTATTTTAACAGTGTGTTGTATGAAAAAGAGAATTCAAGAATCTTTAAACATAAAATAATATTAAAATACTTAAATGTTAATGGTTAAATAATATCTCAATACTCACATGAAATGAATTAACAATGATACTAAATTCAATTTCATATGAGTATTTAGATAGATACCATTTAAATCATAAACATTGCTCTTGACCATATTATACAGTACACAGTCACATTCACATTCACATTTACATTTATCCACTTGCCTCACACTCACACTCAAATATTATGCACAGCTATGGAAGAGGACATTCTAGGTTTCACTTCCCGATGAGATTTTAATAGCACAACTCCCCAAACGCATGGGTCTTCTCTCCCATCACTTAATCAATATACAATGATTCACATATCTATGGTTTTCAAAGAATTCAACATAATCGAGACACAAGGATTACCATCCAATTTCCATGATATTTCTCACATCTTTCATAATGACATTCCAATTTCCAAATGCATATACAAACATATATTCCTCACTATAACTAATCCCACAACACATATTCATATCATGCTGCCAGTTCACAGTCAATTTCTTATTCATATTCTTACTTTCTCGGATCATCACCCTCATAGATTTAGTCGTCGCCTGCCTCTCATTTTTGACAGTTGGCCCGTAGAATTGAGTTGTCCTCTACCTCCAATTATCTAATCTTCAATCCCGAGGACTGAGTTGTTCTCTGTTGAAAAGCATTGTATACCGCAATCTTCCATTATTAATTTCACAGTCTCGCTTTCTCAAGTTACAGTTCGAAGGACTGAATAACCCTCTACGGACAAATTTACGAAGTGCAAACTTTCATCACATATTCGCACATCGTTTCACAACATACTCTATAAACCTAGAATGTACTATCAAGTATGTTGAATGAAAACAAAACCTTTGCAAACTGCCAATATTAAAGTCTATTGGAAACTCTCTTTAATTTTAACTAGTAGGACTTTGCAAGGACGATTAGGTAATTAATTGTCTTATGATGTTATTAACATAAAAGTAGAAGAATTAATGGATTTTTTATGTTTTAAATTAAGCTTGTAAAGAAGTTCAATCTTAATTTAAAAAAATCCACATTGGCCAACTTAATTGAGGAAGGAGTAATAAATTTAGCTCTGTTCAAGCTCAACCAAAACCTGAACATCTTAGAACTGGGTTTTTCAGTAACTCTCATTCTTCATGCATTTGGCTATGCAAAGCAGGCTAAGGTCAGCTGTAAGGGTTGTTTGGTACTACCCTATTTGCTGCTTCTTTTATGGCATTTCAGAAGAGCTGGCCTTGCAACTGAATCTATACATATATATCTATCATCACGAGGGAAAACTAATCAGGCCAGGCTCTGGGATGATTGTAACCTAATTAACACATCATATAAGTCAAGTTACTAATTACATGCCAATTAAAAATACCGAGATCTTGTTGAAATGGTACAAGTAACTACTATTTATCCAATTGCCGTGAGTTCGACTACCGACCCCGTCATTGTATTAAAATAATAATATAAAACTTTCCATCACTGTCTAGCAACTCATTAATTATGACATTCTACTATCATATTTTTATACAGAACTAAAGTAAATTTTCTTACTTGACGGTTCATTCTCTCGTAACTTGTCAATTGTCACATATATAACTCACTTGATTATCATATGATTTTTTATTTTTAAGAGACTATAAGAATCAATTTTTTTTTTTTAAAAAAAAATACATATATGTTATATATATATTATTTGAAAAGTAGTACCCCTTTTAGGCAAGTAATTGGCGACATTTCTTTGTAATTAACCATTTTTAGGCAAAGTTTTATTCATGATTTGCTTCACCATATATTTTGATAAAGCAATTCTGAATTCTTATTGCGACTTTGATCTGATTGGGATCGCTTGTGGACCCATTTCCTCCCTTGCAGCGATGATCACGGCGATGCAAGTGATTAAAAAGCTCTGCGGCATTCACTGCGGTCCTAATTAAAGTAGGGAATATAAACTTTCTTATTATATGGATGACTAAGTTCCAAATAAGTAGTTGGCAGATATATATATATATATATACACATATATATATATATATATAATATCATGTGGCAACCCCATGATTGGTCCTTGTGAGCCATATGGAGTGACTTGGAGGGCTCTGATTGTATGGAACAGTTGACATCTGATTTGAAAATGGTAAAAGATGTTAAAGTGATGAAGTTTTTCAACATGAAAGCTCTATTATTTACAGTAAAAATGAGTTCAACAACTGTCTTCGTGCACGTCAGTCCAGAACATTTTAAATCACCACCCTCGATCTCCGTCTTCTCCCTCTCGTTCTTTTTATGGATAAATAATTTTTATTTTATTTTTTTGAAGATTATTCATTTTGTTAGCCTTCTAAATACGCTTAGCAAGGTTTGTCATGAAAATTTCAATGTCGTTCACAAAAAAAAAGAAGGAAATTTTACTTTCAATGAAGTGGCAATATTTCTTCTTCTAGCCTCAAATCAAAGAGATTGTGAGAAATACACTACTTTCTTTTATATATATATATATATATATATATATATATTTATATTTGAGCATTTGATTGTTAACTATAAGTAGTATAGTAGTATCTAAAAGTAATATTTGAAAATAAAATTTCCAAATTTGATAAATTTGGACTAAATAAATAGATTACTTAACAATGCATGTTATTTAATGTCAACCCAAAATATGAAAAGTTTAACAAAGTTGTTCGATAAAATTTAGTAATTGACTTCAGCTAGGAGATTTTTTTAATTGTGAAGGAATTGTCCTCAAGTAGAGCATGTTTGAGGGATGGAAAGATAATCCTCACAGCTTGATCGAGCTAATTAATTTCTTCTTTTTTCTTTTTTTTTTTTTGGGGGGGGGGGGGGGGTTGATTGAAGTTTGAGGGGCTCTAAGTCAAATAACACTCATGAATATATATATATATATATATATATATGCTAAAAAATCAGGAAAGGAAACTCGATATAAAATTATTGTATCTTCTTTATGAAATAGTAGTAATATAGAAAATGAGATACATCCAAATGTAGGAATCAAAATATGATGCTTTTGAGGTGCATTAAATTTGATGCTTCAAAAACCCAATCTGTTGATTTATGCGTGTGTGTGTGTGTGAACCCTTTTTGATGATTATATATTAATTAAGATAAACAAACATGGAGTACAATCAAAAGCTGTATATATAATTGTATAAGCAAATTATTAATATTAATTATATATATATATATGATGGTTACTATATTAATATAATCAAGGTCTGGTCCTAATGGTGAAGTTGGTGCACCATTTGGGTTGATATATATAGGAAGCATATTATATAAATAATGCTCACTTAAAGATTGGTATATCTTATCTAATTAAACCATCTTAATCAGGCCAGTCTATTGATCGTGATCATATGACATAATCAACTATAATGTCAAAGGTTAGAACTTCTAATTTCTAACACATGCTTTGAGATTTTGACTTTGATAACTTGCATTCCTAAAGCTGCCTAATTTAATTGAGTTTAATCCTCAATCCCACATTAATTTACTGTTTATTATGTCAAAAGAATGTCACTATGACTCTACACTTAAGCAAACTATTTGCTGTTTTTGGCTCGGTTATTTGAGACTAAGTTTCGTTCATCCACTTAAGCCAAAAATGTGTCATTGTGTGCACCTTGAATGCGATTTAATTATTAAATTTTTATATACTTTTTCAATTATTAAGTTGGACACGGTGAACATATATGCGTGTTCATATGACTTTTAGTGAAAAGGAAAATCTTATGTGAAAATTTTTAATGATATTTTAATATTTCATAAAATATATATATTTATATATATATATATATAATGTTTAAACTTAAGTTATTGAAAAACTCTTAATTTACCCTAGGCTTGTTTTTTTTTTTCAATCAACAAAGAAATAGTGAATTTATTGATGATTAAGAATGTACTAGAGGTACATTACAAATTACATCAATAATAATAACTATCAAAGTAAATAATTAGAAGTTTCTTAATTTCGTGATTCATTCCAATTAAATTGACACCAATCAAGAATTATGTTGTAATTTTTTCACTCAAAATACATTACTCCAATCATGTAAAAATTAAGAAATATGATTAACAAGATATCTCATAAATAAAATATATATAATTACATATATGACTATTTTATTTCTCTTATAATTAATATTATAAAGGATTGTATTGAAAGAAAAAAAAATATTATTATTAGATAATAGAATTATTAATTATCTACCCTTCAATTAAGTTAATTAATTTCTTAAAAATTTATTAAATATTAATTATAATAAGGTCCACTGGAGATATATACTTTTTTGTTATTCAAAATGGATGCTAAACATGCAGTGTTTGGTAGAACAAACACACATGGCGCTTGACAGTTGACACAAATTAAATACAAAGTGTCAAATGCAGAAGAAGGACCACAGTTCATGTTAACAACACAACTTTGAAATCAAACTCCCTCATGCAGCACATGAAATGGAATTATAAAGCCAGAAAATTAGAGAATTGGTGTCCAACTTTGAAATTAATCAGCTTCTGTATTCTTGTCATGACCTCAACAAAAATTACATTTCTTGCTTGAATTAACTAATGACTGAGTCAAATGCATAATAAAAATTAAAAAAGAAAACTTGTAGCAGTTGTACTGTGATTATACAAATGTAATTTAATTTCTGGGGAACTTGCTAAGGCAAAAGAATATATATTTAAACAAAAATATATTTTAATAGTTCAAACTGATTTACAGTGTAAATTTTGAGACAAACCCAATTCTTGAATTGGGTTTCATCATCTAAAGAATCAATATGGGAATCAAAAAAAATGAAAAAACACATTATTGAGAAGAGAGATTACTACTTTTGATCATTTTCCTTTGTTCCATGAAATCATGTATTCTCTTCAGTGCAATTTCTAGTGTCTGCTCACTCATGTTAGCAAAGCACACTCTGAACCAACCTGGTTCTGAGCAATGGCAAGAAGAGCCTGGAGATATATTTAGCTTCACTTCATGCAATATCGACTTCCAAAGAGCCAATTCACATTCTCTTGTAGGTTTCTCCAACAATGGACTTAAATTCATCCAGCAAAACAACCCAGCATTTCCTTTCAAACACTCAATACCAGCATTTCTCAACCCATCAATGATCATCTGATATCTCTTCCTTAGTCTTTCTCGGTTTGTCTTTATATAATTCTCCGAGAACTCTTTGTCAGATAACATGGAAGCTAAGAGCTGTTGTGTTTGAGAAGAAATCAAGGTGAAGCTAGACATCCTTCTTGCAGTCGTCACAACTTTATCATTGTATGAATATATTGTTCCAACTCTAAAACCTGGGAGGCCCAGATCTTTTGAAAGACTATAAACAATATGAACTCTCTCTGAATCTTTGTAGTTTCGGGTTTCAAGAACTTCTGCAATGCTGACAAATTCAGATGAAGAGAATACAGATCCTGAGTAGATTTCATCAGAGACAAGATGGATGTTTTTGCGTGTCACAAAGTCAAGAACTTCTTCAAGGACTTTCCGCTGGATGGTGGCGCCTAATGGGTTTGATGGGTTTGTTATGAGTACCCCTTTCACTTTGATGTTCATGGCTTCTGCATTATTATATGCAGCTTCTAAAGCTTGAGGGGTAATCTGAAAATTATTTGAACTGTCACAGTGGACTGGTACAATTTTTACTCCGGTTCGCCACCTCAAATCTCTGTCAAATCTGCAAAAATGAAGTCCCTTAAACATTAGTCAAAAATATATAAAACACGAAAACAAATTCAACTCAACCACATCTTATCCCAACTATATATTTGAGGTGAATTAGATGACAAGTACTACTTCTTACCCTGGATAGTAAGGAGTGGGAACTAGCAAGGCATCGCCCGGATCGGCCAAAATGAAGGTTAATAGCTCATTAGCAGCAGTCGCCCCTGCTGTTAGAACTACTCTATCAGGGTTGAATTTTGCTCTTCCCCCTCTTATTTGTTCCATGAAACTTGCCATTGCCTGTATGTGAGCACATAAGTAATTGGGTTAGAATTATCTTCATAGTCTATAAAATTATTCATAGTCTGGAAATGAATGTGCGTGTGTGTTTGTGTGTATGTCTTTGTATGTTATAAAGATGATACCTTTCTGAAAGATAGCAGTCCATGATAATCTTGAAACAAAGCATTCTCTCTAAAGCCAGAGATGTTATTTCCCCACCTGGCTGCTTCTGAATTCTGTTCCAAGAACTTTTCTAGCAAATCAAATGAGACCTGTCCAAGAAATAACAAGAAAGGTCATTTGCAAATTCTAACTTAGAGCTTGATTTTAAAACTACGTTTGTGTTTATTGGAACGTACTTGGTTTTCTGCCAATCCCATCTGAATGACTCCTGAGGGGTTGTTTGATTCATCATAAGGGTCTTCATCATATGCTTTCCATCCAGCAAAATATGGGGAGTCTTCTCCATGAGTTTCAGAAACTGCAACTTTTGATAGCCCAACAGAAGGTTGCTCAATCTCTATAGCCATAACTAGCTTTCTTGCAAGGTAATGAAAGCGAGTTTCTCTGGAGAAAGCTGATATGCCGAGAGAGAGAGAGAGAGAGAGAGAGAGAAAAAAAAAGCTGAAAGAGAAGTAGTGTTGAATGAATTATGAAAACCTATGCCAGAGACCCCTTATATATATAGGAAGGCTAGCTCTTAGGCACAAAGGGGGCCCCTCAACTTGAATGGAGATGGTAAAGATCTCTCCAAAAAATAAAAATGGAACCAGATTCTGTAGATTAAGCAGGATATCAAAGCTCAACTTTTACAGATATAGATTTTATCACTGGTGACAACTGTGAGCTTCTGTCATCTATTTTCCAAAGCCTTCTATATTTCCCTGTCTCTGTAAGATAGAGACAGATCCACATCAAATATGGTGGTTGATGAAGGTGGGTGTGTCCCCACTACGCGTGAAACGCACATATAATTTAGATGAAAATCACATGTAATTTATTTGGAGGAGTATTGGATACTCACTGAGTGTCCATAACGTTTCTTTCAAAGAGGTGCATCATTCAGTTCCCTCTACAACTCTCCACATCCCCTCAACCTATGATTAATCAATAATCAATTCCTTTCTATCAAACATCTTAAATTCTTTTGAAAACCAAATCTCAATGTAGAATTCATATTATTTGTCTTATGAGGGTATGATTTCAGTTTTGTTCTTTTAAATCTTTTTTTTTACAGTAGTTTTTTTTTTGGTTTTATTCAATATAATGGAATTTCACATTCTATTTTCTCACATTTAGACACAAGATAGTGGGAATCATTTATGCTTGTGAGAATCATTACTTTGTGTTTAGAAGCGAGAAAACAGGATGAAAAAATTCTCTATATTTAATATTATTTTATATTGATATTGACGCACTTTAAGATTATAATTAATTAATTAAAATTAATTTAATCAATTAACTACTCCACAGGAAAAATACATATAATTCTTAATTATTTCTCTAATTAAGTAGACAAGAATTGTAAACTTAAGTTTATTAACCAAGTGTTCATGATGTTTATTTGAATAGCAGTTTCCTATCAATATTATGGCTGAAGTGTTAATATAATCACAATAATAATAAGCATAAAATCAAAACTATAAGAGAACAATTACTATAAAATCAATCAGTAAAATGAACATCAAACTGTTGATCACTAATTAACCTATTAAAATCTGTTGTAAACTTACACCGTAGTCAATTCTTTATGTAGTCCTGTTCATAATGTTCTTTGTTCATTGAGTGTGTCTTCAAGTTGATTTTTTCACAGCAACTAATTTAGTCATAATCTGATAGCCTTCAAATTCACATATACTAATGCATTGATACTAAAAGTACTCCTAATTGAGATTTTCTCTTAGGGTCAAAACTTTCACAATTACCTTTGTGAACAAAGAACTATGTGGAATCCAAAAACTAAAAAGAAATAGAATTAATCTCAATGATCAATTCATAGAGTACCTAAGTGCTCTATAAAAAACAAAGTTGTTTCTCTATAATAAAAACTTGCAGCTTGTGATGAAATTAAAACTAGAACAATAACTATTTATGGGTGACTCTAAACCTAATTAGATTTAGAATAGAAGAACTAATCATAATCATCGAAAAGTGAAACATGTTCCGATGAGGATAATTTTTCTGTTTGGACGGAACTTGAAGATAGTGTAAAGTTGTAATTCAAATTTGACATGACTAGGTCTTTAAATAGTAATGGACTAACGTTGTAACTATAATGAGACTTAATTTAACCTAAGAATTATAGAGTACTCAATAAAAATTTTTGAAATGAATTGTCAACACATGAAAGAGAAGAGAGAAATTTCAGTACTTAAATTTTTTAACATATTTAACGACACAAGAAGATTAAAAGACTATAATTAAAGTTGTCCTACTGTGCAAATATATGAGAGATCTAAGTGCGGTTAATTTTTGTAAAAACTGAGTAGTGATTTAATAACACTACCTGCTGATAGCACTATGCTACTATTATTATGATGTGTTATTTTTATGAACACATGTAAATCCTATTATAATATTTACATTACAATAACATTAATATAATACAATCATTTTATTAATTTTTTTTTCTAGTTGCTCATCTTTGGAAGAAGCAAAAAAGCGGAGTTCAAATTCATGTAAGAAAAAGGTAAGATAGTGAGTAGGGATTAAAAATTTACAATCATCAAATCTAGCCATTGGCTAGACTTCTGAAAGAAAAAAGAAAAAAAAGTGGTTAAATTTCTGTTGACATGACAAAGATACCAATTAGCGCAAGATTTAGATTCTGATTTGCAAAGGAGGTTAAGACAAGAAAGAAGCTCCGAGAAGATTTGATGGGGACCCACACTTTACCAGTTTCAAGCCACAGAATTTATAACTTCCTGGGGGCTTTAAGGATTGTAATCATAATTCAGTTTTCATGGTCTAATCATAGTTTGTCATTATTAAATCTGTTGTAATCAAATGCAATCAGGGACTCTGTCATGGTTGCTATTGCTTCACAAATCGGATATCATCGTGTGCTAAAAATGGCATGGATGTCTCCGTTTAAGCGTGAATGCCGATATATAATGTTACTAAACATAGTCTATTGGACATATATACATGCATAATTATACATGGTTCTTAATTAAGCTAAACATATATGTACACGCATCCAAGTTTACTCAGGTTTAATTATATCAACTGGGATAGCATACAATGTTGTGTGTGTATATATGTGTGTGTGTGTGTGTGTTGAGTTAATTTATATTTTCAAACACCACCTTAAAAAATTTAGTAATGTAAGACAGGAATACTTGGGCTATGAAACATTACTATTGCCTTGATATAAATATTTTTAAAAAACATAACTTTTTAGGACAAATGATTATCTAACAATATATGTACACATATATACGTATATACATACATATATATATATGTTGAGATTTTGTTGTTTGTGTGGATTTGAACTGACAGATCACGAGAATAAACAACTTGAAAGGCTGGAAAAAGAAACATAAAATGATACGGAGAATATGCTTGTATATTAATTTGAGGGACGTGGGGCTCGAGATAATGAAGATCCATGTGCAAGAACTGATGAACAGCATGAGATTTGGCATTAATAGATTGCATTATAAAGGGGGAAAAAAGGGATCGTGAAAGGAGCGATAGAGATGAGGACTGTTTGGCTACTTCAGCCTCTAAGGAGCAGACATTTATCAAGCAGTGGTCTTCACAAGATAAGAAGATTTTATTCTTTTATTTTATTTATTTTTGGATTGGTGGGATAGTAGTTAGGTGCAATTACACAATCATTTCTTATTTGGAAGTCCCTCTTAAGTAACTAACAAAAGAACCTCAAATCATTGGATGGAAATGGAGGAAAGTTAATTGAATAATATCCCTCATTTTCTTCGAGTTAGCTACAGCCTGCAATCCATGAAAAATATAGTCTACATGTACATTTGAAGAGAGAGAAAGTGGGAGTTATAGGAGAGGGGGTTGGGAGGTGGGAGGCTTAAGGGTATTGTCATTCACCACATATAAAAACAACATTGGCTTCAGGTAATTGGTTGAGGGAATGAGATATATATATATATATATATATATATATATATATATGTGTGTGTGTGTGTGTGTGTTAGTCAAAATTTCGTACTCCACACGGGTGGTATATCAAAGAAAATTTTAAAAATTCATTTGAAAAAAATTTTGATTTTTTTTTTATAATTTGTGACTCTGAAAAATTCTTAAAATTTCAAACTTGCAAATTTGACTTCCTTATCCCGTTCAAGAAGAGATTTTTGAAAATAAATAAACAAAAATATGTAAATTATTGGAGAAATTAAGCAAGAAAAGCAAGTCAACGAAATCTCTTCTTTTATGTTAAATAATAGATATATAATTTTTGAAAATAAATAAACAAAAAATATGTAAATTGTTGGAGAAATTAAGCAAGAAAAGCAAGTCAATGAAACCTCTTTTTTATATTAAATAATAGATATATATTTATATTTGGTAAAGGATGGACCTTAATGTAATATTAAAATTGATTCATTATACCTTGAAGGCTACGGATTTGAGTGGCGAAAACAGCCTCTCACTTGAAAGAGGTAAGTTATGTCTATATATATATATATATATATTAAACAGTGAACCTATACTTTATTTCATGCCTTCTCTTAAAGAGGTGGTTATGGGTTTAAATCTTATTCTCTTATTAGGATGTGAACATTTATTTCTAGAGAGTCGTTTGGGTTGATTTTCATATTTGAGAGGTTGCTTATATGATTAAATTGTATAGTATTCAAATTAGAACATCTCATTTTTTAAAAAAATAAAAAAATTTAAAAACCTATTGAATGCATGGAAGTGTGTTAGGTACTTAGAAAGGAATATGATCATGTAAAGGTCATTATTGAACAAGTGATTAATTTCTCAAGTGGATTACAACTTATAGGCACTGAAGCAAGCCAGAAATTAACTAGGACTTCCATAGGAAATAGACAAGACAATTTGGCTATGATATGAAGAAAGCAGACAACTGGAATACTTGGAAGGGGATTTTCAACAACAGAACATACTATTTTAACCTAATAATGCTTTTTAAGGGATCAAACATAAGACAAGGTTAATTGTTAACAGCTCACTTTGTCGAAGTCTTCTAAAGTAAAGGACAATTAGCTTTACTTTTTGCCCTGCAGTTAGACAGCACAGATGAAAGGGACACAATTGTGTACCAAAGCCTATACAATTTTCTTGCTTTCATGGTATTTAAAGAGAAGTTGTCTCCCCCACAAGTAGCAAATTAAAACAACTTTGGTAATCAAGGGCAAAGCAACAAAACAAAATTGAAGTGGGTAGAATTTTTTCAGGAAATATTTTTTTTCTCAAGTTTGGTTGGGGGGATTTTAAGGAAAAAACAATTATTCTCAAAATTAGAGAGATATTTACATGTAATTTTTTGGGGAATTTATTTATTTTTTATTTTTACAAAATTGTGTTTAGGGGGGTGGTTTATAGCCTCCTAGTTCACTTGTTCTTCCACCCTTGTTAGCTCAAGCAGAAGTTAATTAGAGGATAATGCATAAGAAATACTTAGTCCTAGGTTCAAATCCAACAGAGTGTAAATAACTTAAGGCTACTTCCAAGGTGCCCAATTCATTAACCGATGCCGCAGAACGAAAGGATGTACTGTTGTACCCGAAAGATTTTTTCTCTGGCGTGAACTCTTTTGCTATCGAGTGTGTCTCCGGCAGCCGGGCATGATCAGAGATTTTCTGAAAAAAGAAATGGCACTTTCCTAGTTCATGCGTGTTGTCACTGACAATTGGAGTATATTCAAAAACCACATATATTCATGAAGGTTTTGTAGAGGATTTCTTACATCTTGGCTTAAGGATTCTCTACAAATCTTTTTAAATTTCAGAGTGAAATATGTTATGCATAACAATTTTTCTCATCTCATTTTTTTACTATTAAATACAATGGAGTGAAATTTACTATATATATAATAAAAAATTACTACATGTCATAGAATTTTTTTATCTTATTTTTGCACTCATAACTCATCATCACCTTGTATTTAAAAATGAGAAAATAAAAAATATATATATAAATATATATATCACTACTTACATAATAAATGTGAGAAGGTTCACACTCTTGTGTCTACGAATGAGAAAATGAAAAAAAAAAATTATATATATATATATATATATATATATCACTACTTACATAATAAATGTGAGAAGGTTTATAATCTCGTGTATACGAGTGCAAAAATAGGATGAAAAAAATCTATTATTTATGTTTGTTTTAGAGTATTTAGCTAATTTAATAAGACAAAGTAATTAAATTACTTTCTGTTTTGAAAGTTTTAGTTTGGTTAATAGAATAGAAATGATTGTTTTATAATTGATTATATAAAAAATTAATTAAATTATAATCAATTCTCGTACTAATTATTTTTTAAACAACTTCGTACTCATAGACAAAAATTTAAAAATCAAAAACAATCAGCAAATGAAAACTCTCAATTTTGGAACATGATTGAAATCATCTGTATCAATATATACATGTAGAGAGAGAGATATTGCAGAGTAAATCACTAATCATTAAATTGAGGTGAGGGAAAGAAAATAATGTAGGAGAGAGTTATTAAGCAGTTATTGATTGATTGGGTTCAGATTTTCTTGGATGAATCTGAAGCATCACATTACATATTAATAACACTCTACTAGGTATGTTATACTTTACTGTAAAAAGTTGAATGACATTACTGGAAAGACAGTCACAGTGGTGCACCAATATCTCTTGGGTCGGGTCCATTAATTGTTAGTCAATAAATAATTTTCATATGTAAAATATATATATATATATATAACTTTGATACGTATAAGTGAACATTATTTTCACTTCATCATAGACTAGGATGGGATAATTTGTCTATTCATGATGTTTGAAAGGCTCTTATTGCTATTAAATTATTCGATAAATTACATTTATATTTTCTACTTTATAATATACAGATTTTATTTTCAGTAAATTTTTTTCTTCAAAATGAAAAAATTGTCTATTTTATTTATTTTATTTTATGTTTTTTTTTTCAATTTTGACTAATTTTTTTATTATTTTATTTTAAAATAAATTTAAGGTAAATAACATATTTTAATTTTATATAAAAAAAAAACTTAAGATTTTTTAATCAATATTTATTTGAAAAATGAAAAAAAAAAAGTCAAAATTAAAAAAAAAAAAAACAATAGATGAAATGAAAGTTTTATCATTTTGAAAAAAAAAATTAATTGAAAAAAAAGTATTTGTATATTATAAGTAAAACAAAAAAAAATCAGTGTAATTTTAAAAAATTTATAAGAAGTCAGTATAATTGTCAAAAATCTCATTAGATATTTGTATAATTTATCCTAAATTATTAGATAAATTATATTTTTTTTGTTATTATATAATACTGTATTTGTTTTATATTATGGAGTTAGTTGATTTATAATTTCCATTATATAAAAAAGTGACAGTCAGTCAAAAAGGGGTGGTGAATGAATAATTTGAAGGGAGTTATTACGTATATTTGTAGGGTTTAGGAAAGGACACGAATCCGGGAAGAAGATACAACAACAATAATGACATGCAACGTGGATGTCAAAGGAGAGAGACATGATCAATAGTAGAATATTGAGTAGTTCGGATCCGTTTAGAACAAGTTTGCAATGAGAGATTTCATTCTCAACAGCTTTCTATGCTTTCTTCTTCTGTTGATTTATTCAACCCACCCATATCCAAACTTAGCTCATATATTCATATGATTCCCCGCATGCTTTGTACCAACACGTTTTGTGAACCCCATGTGGATTATAGACTTCCAAACAATGTCTTGGATAGATTAAAATAGTGAGATCACAAAATTTATGTAACTGATTTTAAATAATTAAAATAAAATTTTATTTTATTTTGTTGAATTAAGTTAAGTAACCAAGAATCGTCTACTTTTCAAAAAATTTATTCAAAATTGAGCTAGTAGTGACACTTTGTCAAATAATTTGGGTCTAATAAGGTAGAGTTGAGTTGATAGCATTCATTTTCACCCAATTTAAAAGATGAATAGTAAAGTTAGGGGCAGGGGTGCAAAAATGAACTGAAAGCCTGTGACTTGACCTGGTTTTTTTTTTGCGGTCCTAGTTTGGCCTAGCCTGAAGTCAAGCCCGGCCAGGCTTGGCCCTAGCCCGAGATACCTTTATTTCAGGCTTGGACTTGATTTTTAGATTGAGACCCGCCCTGCACAAGTCCGAACACTTAAAAATCATAAACTCAACCCTTTAAAACATAAAATAATTATTTACTAGTTTCAAATTCAAATGATTCTCTTTATTTATTATTATTTGATTTATTTCTAACTTGATAAATCAATATCTATTTAATTTATTTACCTTTCACTTCACATTTTCATTATTTATATCTCAATTCAAACTTCACACTATTACTATACATGTAAATATTAAAGAATATTAACTCCTTTTATATATCAAATACTTGTCTTCATACTTTCATTCAAACTATTAAATCATTTGTCAATTGTACAACAAAAAAAAAAAAAATTCATTCATCAATTCTAACTTTTATAATTTTTTAATCTATTATATATTAACATTTTACTTGTTAATTATTTATTGATGTAATTATTTATGACTTAATTATAATTTTATAATAATAAAAAAAAAATTTAGCCCGCAAGTAAGCCCGTAATTAAGAATTAGGGCCTAGAATCGGACTAGCGCCTTATTCTCTGGACTTGGCCTAGCCCAGCCTGCGGGCCTTTTTTGCATCCCTAGTTAAGGGTATCAATATTTTAACATGACAAGTCAATACAACTTAGACTCAATACAGAGTTAGTAGGTTTGAGTTAAATATGTATAGATTCGTGTTATAAACAAATTTACTTATCTAATATGATTAATAAACAAGTCGTATTCGAATCATAGTTGTACTGACGTATTTAACACGGCTTAACTTGTTCAATTAATCGTAACAATCAAAATAATGCAAACTTACATAACCAGATATATATATATATATATATATATATTAGTATCTCACATCTATTGAGTCATTTAATACCGCTTAACTCATTTAATTAATCGTATCAACCCGAATATTATTGGGAACCCCCATAACCTTATTATATATGTAGTATATTGTACTAGTTGGATGAAAATAGTTTTGTTGACACAAAAGATACCACAATTCTTACTATAAAAACTTAAGTTTAAGCATTTTAGATTATATAATTGGACTATTTCTTTGTATTATTGAATTTATAATATACCTATTTAAATAAAAAGTATTATTAAAAAATAATTATTTGATAATAGAATATGTTGTGGTGTTATAAATTTCATCTTCTTGTTGTTTAGCTGGTGATCTGTGGACATTCACGTAAGCTGTAACCCACTAATGTTTCTAAATCTAACACCAATTATAATCATTTTGTATCAGCTTTTTTGACTAATATGTTTTATAGTTATTTAACTTTCCACTTGCATTTGTTTTAGTTTAATCCTTATTTATAATTCTATGACAGTGTATTTCCAAGCCCCATATGCGCCAAAAATGTCCTTTTGTGGAGATTTTTCTATACCTCAATTATGTAGGTCTTAATATATATATATATATATATATATACATATATATGTGTGTGTGTGTATTATAGTTTACATTGGAACTCATGATAGTTTATATTTAAATGTTGTTTAGAGATCAGACAAGACCTCGAAAATTAAAACACATGCTTGACTTTGACGATTTGCATAAAATTGATTGGAGCCCATTTATTGAGTTCATGTCACCAGCAGCCAGCCATGTCAGGAAGATAAAGAAATCTAATGATAAAATAGTAACATGAGTTTAATAAAAAATAAACATAATGCATTTTAAATTTGATGCGTGAAATAAACGGTATTTGTCAAATAAAAGAAAAGCATATTTCATTTGTGAGTTTTTATTTTTAAAATGTTTTTATTGTACAAAAATTCATAAATTAAAGTTAAATTTAAAACAAATCTTGATATACAGAATCCAGTCAACTAGAGAATAGAGAAAACATCCCTCTATTTTGTGGTATATATATTGAAAATTAACAAATCTCTAGAGGATTCTTGAGAAAAATTAGAACCAAGTCGACAGTTGACCTGGTTCTAAGTCTAAAATTATTTGGTAAAGACAGGTTTTTAAAACTTTTTTAGGCCATTAATAAATTGGTTTGAACATAAAACCTAATAATTGTTCAATTTTTTAAATTGGCAAGCAACCCTTACGTGTTAGTGAATTTAGTAAACTGAATGATTAAGAAAATAAAATCTGATTTCTGTTGTATTACTTTCTTGTTTTAATAAAAACTAAACTAATATTTTTTTAAAAAAATGGTCAAATTAGCAAAAAAATAAATACTATGGAAATTAAAGTTAAACAATTTTCCTCTCATATAATTTTCTCCCTTCCCGTTACATTAGCCTTGGAAGTAAGAAAAATAAATGATAAACGATGTAGAACAAGTGACGGGAACTTTTGAAAAACATTGACAACGTTCCAAGTCTCATGTAGAGTTAGTTATGTTTTTTGGAACGAAGATCTTATCTTGACTCAAAACGGCGAAATAGACAATACTCATACATTCGCTGTGACCGAAGCTGCCACGGGCCGAACGACTTTGTTTATGCCTTCAATTTCACTTTTTTGTCATTTATAGTAATTTTTATTTTGTAATTACCTTGTTTAGGAAAACCCGAATTAACTTTTAATTACAACTATAGTTTTCTAGTATGATAAGGTTTATAGTTTTCTAAAAAGTTCAAATTTGTATTAATTTTGGATTTTTTTTTTCTGCAATTATTCTAATTTCCTAATTGTAATAAGATTAGTATAAGAAATTAGTAGATTTTTATTCGAATTAATAATAATCTTAGCCTATATATATATATATATATATATATGACGTAATTCAGTCTTTATTATTCAGATTTCCTAATTGTAATAAAATTAGTATAAGAAATTAATATATTTCTATTTAGATTAGTAATAATCTTAGCCTATATATATATATATATATGATATAATTCAGTATATTTTTGTTTAAAATTTTGAGATTTGTTTTCTTTAAATGAAGAGTTTCTTGTGTTACTTGTGTTATAATGAATTCAACGTGTTTTATTATCTTTTCCGTTTTGCACTGCATTAATTAAGTTCATTCCTTAATGAGAGAAAAGAAGGGAAGGAAAAGTAATACCTCCCCTTGTTTAGTTTTGTTAAAAAAAATATCAAAAATGGTTTTGAGTCTAATTTTGAATATTGAGATTTTCTTACAACTTTTATTGGGTATACCATATAATACATATTTTTGAAAAAAAATGCATGGACATTGGAAATATTACGCATATTTTATTTTTATGCCAATAATTATATATTTGTGAGTAAATTTTTTCATTAATAAAAAAAATCATAGATATTAATGATTATTAACTTTTACATCTTTCACGATTATTAAATTTTATAGAGTTGATTGTAAAAATAACATTCATGTAAAAAGTGAAATGAAACACTTATTTTATATATTAAGCAATTATTTTATAACGTTAATCTAGTTGGGATGCTCTTCATTGAAGCTACGCAATGCATATAATCTTCTATTAAAGATAATTGGAGTCATTAAGAGAGGCATTGATTAATCAAAAAGAATAATTCACTTTAATCTGCCCTTATCTCTGTACCTCAAAAAAGTCCAACCATATCTGCATATATTCTTATGCAAATCTTACATCAGTCGCAATGTAAAAATGCTAAAATTCTTATCTTAATTTTTCACCATCTCAAATAAGTAGGGTTCGATCGAGTTCGGATGATGAATAAGTTGGTTTAAAATATAAATTTCATAAATAGGAAAATCCTAAATTTAATTTATCATTTTTACGGTTTATGAGATTTTTGAAATGTTTCATGTACAAAAAGTGAATTAGTCAAATTAAATTGCGATATCATTTTGATTTGATTGATTTTTCTCTCCAACTTAAAAATTAATATTTTATAGTTATCAAGTGATAATATGCATGCTTTTTTATTTTAATTTTTGGTTTGAAAAAGGTTAGAATCATCCAATAAAATAAAAATAAACTAGTTTAAAAATTTTAATATTTGTTAAATATTTTTTAATAATATTAGAATTACAAAATAATTAATTTTTTTTAAAATTAAATAATTTAATGAGAGTAGAACTAACTCGACTTGTAACACCCCAGACTTAATTATTAAACTATGTAATGAAAACTCTTTTTGAAATCTGATCTGGCATTTAACTGTTTAAATTCAACTGTTTAATACTGATCAAACCCATGTTAGCAAATGTTAAAAATTCTGAGAAACTGATTACTGTCACTGAACCCTTAGACACTGAAGCTAACCTAACTAGGAGTTGACTGAAAGAAACCGCGTCGAAAATTAAGTTACGGATTGAAGGTTAGGAAGAAAACAGTGAAACTGCATTTATGCGCAGCCAAACAGGGCCTAAGCCCGAAATAGGGGAAAAAGACCAAAAATGTGGACAAGGGGATTTGATCCCTTGACCAAACTAGGCAAAATTTAGTTTACCAAAAATTTACCAACTAAGCTAAGAGCACCTTTGTGCATATATATGCAAAGATATATATTTAATTAGTAATCAGATTTGGCCTCTCCCCAAAGTGACCAATGGACATGCATGCAACACCTCAGCATGCATCACCCTAAGCCCTAGCCATCATGCCTATTCCACCATGATTACATCTCCTCCCAACCAAATTGCATGCAAACCCATCATGCACTTGGGGGAGATGAAACATCAAGAAAAGAAATCTGATTTTTGATATACAATCTCCATGAGACCAGATCTGTATTGAGGGTAGTCTACTGTTTTAGAGAGAGTGTGGGTTAGAGAGAAAGGGAGAGAATCTAGAGAGAGAAAGTGAGACCTTGTGTGTGCATTGGTGATCCATTGAAGAAGCAATAGAAGGGAGCCAAGGTCTGGGGGTGCACGAAGGGATCAAAGCAACCTGTTGGAGTTTCTGTTTGAACCTAAACCAGTGAGGAGACCACTGTTTGAAGGTAAGTCATCCAAAAACCTTGAACTTCTCTTTGGAAATTTCGGCTACTGTTTTGATGTTTTTTAGGATTGTTAACGCATGTATCATGTTTAAACCATAAAATCTGGATTGAATGCTCACATTTGAACCATCAGAACTGCCCCAAACCATGGAAACAGTGAAATCCGCCATTAGAGGACCTTGACTGAATGGGTCTAGTTCAACCTGCTCCGAACTTGTTTTAGTTACTTGGGACGTAAAATAGACCTTCCTAGGATCACAAAAACCCTAAACCGCGACCTCAATACCAAAGTTTTGACCCTCGAATGCTCGGTTGCAGGCACGGGTTCAAAGTTGTAACTCATGAAAACCTATATTAAAATGGGATTTTAGGGTAGGAACTGAAACCCCATAACCTGTAGCTTACAACGCAAGAAACTCCAAGCGATTTGGACCAAAAATGAACCATCACGAGTCAGTTGCAGGTTTCGGGGTATCACCTTGAAACAGAACCATTAGAGCTCGATTCGATGCTCTAAATTGATGTTAGATTGTTAATATGACCACTAGAAATCGATTAAGATGGAAAGCAGTGAAAATGGATGCATAAAACTCTACGAAATCGAAGAAGAAAATTCTAAAATTCTAGGGCAACAGTAGCCCTAGACTGTTGGGGACGATGAACAGTACGGGTCGGGCCATGGACCGGGTCTTCGGGTCGGGCCCCGACCCGACCGAAAAAGGATAACCCGTTAAAACCAAACTGCGTCGTTTTGTTACTGTTAAATTTAAATTTTGAATTGTAGGGCTGATGTCAGCCTGACGTCAGCACATTACCCTGAACCGGTCAAGACCGGATTGGACCGGTCCGGTTCACTTGCTTAAGGGCTGAACCCTTCGGTTCAGTTCAAACTTTTGGAAAATTGCAAACCAACCCCAACAGTTCCGAATATTACACTGTGGCCCAGATTCTGATATTTTATTTCATTTATACCCCCGATAATTTAATAAATAATAAATTAAATTATTTAATTAATTTATTAATTAAATAAAAATGACCAAATTACCCCTAGGTCATAAATAGGTCAAATAAAGTCCAAATAAGTCAAATGAATAGTGTATTTTCACTATTTCAACCATTCCGGACTCAATGGTGGAGTCCGATTTGGGAAATTAAGTCCCGGAAAATACAAACACGTAGGGGTAAATGACCATACTACCCCTGATGATACTCGAACCCAAATACAACTAAAAGATAGTCTATTTTGACTATGTCAGACATTCCGGACTCAACGGTGAGGTCCGTATTAGCAGATAAAGTACCGAAAAATACAACACACGAAATTACCAAATTGCCCCTGACACTGTTTAGAACCCAAACAACGTCCGATTAAGACGAAACTGAAAACAATAGAAACCCTGACACGTAGGGGACTGTACACGTGATTGGATGACGAATCGGAGTCGAAACTCCACAACTGTGAAATGACCAAAATACCCCTAGCCCTGTATCAAGTTAGATAACATCCGAATGAACTAAGAACTAATCCAATGAAAGCTTAAATAATTTTATGACCGGACTGCCTAGAAGTAGTACACATCCTGACTTCTTGGATCATGCTATAGGTTAAAAACTCAAACCGGTCATGGAAGGGAAAAACAAGAAATTTACCATTATGTCTAAAGCCGAAAGACTAGCTGACAAGAAGCAACAGGAGTTCATGCAACAACTCTTATGGCAACAAAAGATTATCGAACGGAACATAAGGATAGCCAAAACGACTGAAGTAGTCTCCGTTCGACCGTTTATATACAAGATGCGTACCAAGGCAATGGTCGCGGAGGCTAAACTAAAGAAACAAGAAGACACGGAAACCCTGAAAGAGTGGGTGCAAAGGTGAATTTCAATTATCATAAAAACACATAGACAACGAGATAGTCTAACTCAGGTTGAAATTTAAATAAACCAAGTTAAAGATTCATGTGAGATTTACGAAATGTTCCTAAATTTTCTAGGATAAAGAAGGATAAGAAGAAGAGAAAGGCTTCTCAGTTAAGTCCCGTTACCGCACAAGGTGAGTAACCTAGACTCCTGAATTGGTGTATAAGTACACCGTCTAGTTATTGTATTTTTTTAAATACTGTACTGTACTGTTCCTACTGATATACTGTCTTCCATGCTTTTACTCAATGCATGACTATATTTTACCCTGTCCGATTTCACTGTTCCGTATTGAAATGAAATTATCCTTGTTTTTACTAAAAGAACTACTGACTCATGGTACCAAATTCAGTCTTGAACTCTGTATGAGCATATTGCACTATTTAAAGTGTGCATACTGTACTGTTATCCTGTTATACTGTTCTGCTCCGCTCATTATTGAACTGTTCTGTTGCTATGGTGTTTGACTGTATCCTTGTTTTAAATATTGTTCAAATATACGGATTTAACTATATCCTCTGAAATGCCTGATTCAACCACCTGTTTTATAAATAACAATGGTTTGAAACCCATGACAGGGGACCCGTGTTACTCACTGGGCTTTTTAAAGCTCACCCCTTCCCTAACATTTTTCAGGTGATGGACCTAGCGACCGAGATTAGCGGGTTGGAGACCCGAAGCACTATTTTGAAGAATCCATGAATTAACCATTTTTGTACCTAACTCCATTTTTGAATATGATGTACTGAAACCTAAGACTAGCATCTTTTGTAGGACAATGATGTAATAGTTAACCATGGATGTATTAATGGCTCTGCCAAGGTGTTATGCATTCCCTTAGTTCCGCTGCAACTTATATTAATTGAATGCATTGTACTTGGATGTTACAGATGAATGGCCTGTGGTTAGGATTACCGTCGGCATTTTGATTTCAAAAAAAAAAAAACCGATGGGTGCCTAACTGGCCGGTTGCATGCCCCTAATCCGCACAAGGTGGGTAAGGGGGATGTGACACGACTCATGTTATCGAAGCAGTAAAAAATTTACCATCATAATTTGATATTTGTTGTTTGGTCCCATTTATCAAAACTTGCATTTACTTTAAAAGTTAAATGAAATTAAAAAAGTAAAAAAAAATCAGTGAAAATATTGAGAAATTACTCTTCCCGATGATATATATATATATATGTATATTTATATTTAGTTTTGTAAATGTAAACACAAAACACAAATATAGAATTATAAAAGCTACACTAAAGGCCTTCAGTAGATTATAGAGTTTGTTTGAAAAATGTTAGAAACATTCTCTACAATATAGATAAATGATTTAAAATTTTTAATTATTTAATAAATACAATAAGTAAAATTTTTAATTAGATGAGGACATAGTGCTTCTCATCGTGAATTTTTAATTATTTGCCAAAACTCTATTTTTTTTTACTAAATTATCTTAATTTCTTTCATATATTCCCATGGCTTGTTTGAAAAAAGCTATAACTAATTTTTTATTTTTGTGAAATACAAATAAATTCTTTTGAAATTTTTTATTTTTTGGTACGTATTGGTTCACATATATTCTTAAAAAAATTAAAACTTAAACAAAGTCACGAAAAGTGGTTACCTTTTTTTTTTCCCCCTTCATATCTATATCCTCGGTTGAAAAATGAAAATTAAGATAGTGAGCTTTGTGAAAAATAATAAAGAAAATCCTCTTCCTCCACATTTTTAGCATGGGAGTTTTCACACTTGTTATTGGTGAGAGAAAATTTGTCAAATTCTTATGTTTTTGACTTACAATTTGTTTGGATAAATAGGAGAGAAAGAAAAGAAGATGAGAGTATTAGTTATGAGGAAAAGGAAAGGAAAGGAAAGGAGAGGAGAGTAGAGGAGAGGAGAGGGTAATCTTTCTTTATGTTTAGATAACTAATGAAAGAAAAAAGGAAAGGAAAGATTAATATAATCCTTTCATCTTGTTTAGGAAGGATAAATGAGAGAAAAGAAAGGAAAATATTTTATATTATTTTATTATTATATCATTTTGGATACCCTAAGATAGAAGTGTCATTTTTATTTGAGCTTTTACAATTTTAAGAGTAATATTGGTATTATCAAAAATTCATTAAATCCTTATTTCATTTCCTCCCACTTTTATAGGGATAACAAAATTGCTAAAATGAGGGTTAAACTTCCCCTCTTTTTCTTCCTAATTTTTAAAATAAACATGATATAAACCTCCTTCCTTCTCATTCCTTTCCTTTCTTTTCAATTTCTTCCATCAAATATAGTGTTATAATTCAAATTCATTTCATATGAACCCTAGAGAGTCCCAAACAATCTTAGGTACTGTTTGTAAAATTCAAATGAATTAGTTTTAGTTTTTTAATTTTTAAGAGAATAGTAATTCATATATATTTCTAAAAAATATATTTGAACAAAGTTACAAAAGGAATTAAAATTTTTATAAATTAAATAACTTAATAAAAATAATCTTGATGATACAATTAAATTTGAAAAATTCTCGAATAATCTTTTAAAAATAAGAAAAGTTTTAAAATTGTTTTTGGTGAATTATGAATTCTTGAAATCAGATTTAGTTAAAATTATTTTTATTAAGTTATCTGATTTTTAAAAATATTTAATCCTTCTTCGATTTAATTTTATTTAAATTTTAAATATTATTTTGAAAATAAATATGAATCACTGTACTATCAAATACTACAAAATTTAAAATCGACTCATATGTTTTGCACAGGACCGATTCATATGTATTGCCCAGAACTGATTTTGGCCTTTTTCCAAACGCGACCCAAACAGCCACTTCTATATACCTCGACTTCCCAGGGTATTTCTTCGACCATGGCGAAACCGGGAGAGGCCATGCCCACGGCTTCTTCTCCGTCTTCTCTCTCTCCTCCTGAAATTCCAATGGAACTTCACGTAAACAACCGAGAGAAACTCATCAAGTGTCTCCGCGAACACCTCTCTAGCTCTTCTCGTCCCCTCCGAGGCTTCGTATTTCTCCAGGTAAAAATATCACTTCAACCCTTTGCTTACTCATTTCAGTATCTAATCTCTTTAAGTTTTTGATTCATTGAACAATCCGTTTTCAGGGCGGCGAGGAGCAAACTCGTCATTGCACCGATCACATCGAACTCTTCAGGTGCTTCATCATATATGCATATATACACACTGACACATAACTAACCGATATATTCAAATAGTACGCAGATATAAGATGGAATTGTTTTCGTTTTACTGTTATGTGGAACTTGTGTGGGATTGTATTTTTGGTTCCTACCTTACTAATTACTGCGTCTATGAGAAATTAATAGCATTACCAATCAAGAGACTAGAAAGAAAATGCTTTATCCATCTCTCTCTCTCTCTGATAAGTTATTTATCTCATTTTTAATATTATTTACTATGGGTGATGGGCTAGCTCAACACCCATTTAGGCATTGCTTGTTGATCATGGTCTGAAAAACTGTCAGAATGCATTTGGATATCCCATAATTGAGTTTGCTCGCTACATTATATATATATATATATATATATATATATATATATTTGATAAGTATTTCTCGCTACATCTTTTATGTGCAACTTAATGTTCAAGACTTCAAGTTTACCATTTGTTTGGTACTTGGCGCCGTGCCCATCTGATAAAAAGATAGGGATGGGCTGGTGGCATTTCATGTGGTTTTGAAAATGTTCATATACCTTGAGTTTTGGTGTTGGCTTTCAATCTTTTATGGTGGTTCTATCCTAGATGATGGAAGTATTTAGAATTGTTTGATGATGCAAATGGAGTCTTTAGCAAATAATAAGTGATATCCTTGACTTTATTGGGAACTATGTTCATTTATATATATGCTCTGTTTTATTTATCCATTTAAAAAAACCACAATCATCATGATAAATATTGTCTTTGTAGTCAGAGTTGAATTTAAAAGAGAGGAATTTTTTTATGATTTTGTTTTCTTGCCGATGGTCTCTGGCAATTATAGGTTGGCATTCAAATGGCATCTAACAGTTATAATTAATATGTCAATAGTTGATGGCTAACTTATTTTGTAGGCAGGAGAGTTATTTTGCTTACTTGTTTGGAGTGAGGGAGCCTGGTTTCTATGGAGCTATTGTAAGTTCCCTTCATGAACATTTGGTTGTCTTTTATTTTCTCAAATATTAATTTTATTTTCTTCTTGTTTTTGGGTTGTGGCTGACCCTATTAAATGCTATTTTGATGTATTGATGTTTGGTTTGGAGAAACAAGATAATATTGACTTTTTAACTTGCTTCTTGGTTTGAAAAGTTATAATTCATACTTGGTAGTCATAATTCATAGATATTGACTCTGCAAATTGTTTTTGAATTTTGAATTGATGTCCTTATTGCATGGTACTCCGAATTTCACTTAATACTAAAAGTTTTGTACTGTTAACTGTCAAGATGTCAGTCCTATAAGCTGTTAGCTCAATAATAGGGCACACCATGAAATAACACAATGGGGCTTCTTGCATCTCCTTTGAGTCACTTCAATGAAGAAAAAGGGCTAGTAGAGTCATTTCTGGCCCTCTAGAAGCTCTGTGGGGTGGGACACTGGACTTCATTGGAATTCCCCTCCTTGGGGTTCTTAAGGGCCTGTTTAGTATCGTTTCTTATTTTCACAATTTTTCATGTTCATTTTTTCGATTTTTGAATTTTGAAAATTGAATACACAAAAAACTTTGAAAAATAAGTTGGTTTCGGGCCTTTTCATTATCTAATGGACCCAAGTTTTTGAAACTCAAAGACTGTTTTTAAGTCATTTCCTTAATTCTGAAAAAAGTTAGAAATGTTATGCCAATGCATTTTCTATATCTTTTTCATTTTCTTTTATGTTTTCAATAATGGAAAATAGTTTTCAAAAACCATACCTCTTTGCGCATCTGCTTACTTGTCGCCTTTAGCTCAGTGATCCCTTGTATTTTGAATGGGCTTTGATTCTTTCAAGTACCCACAAATAATTTGTATCTTGTTCCTAACACATTTGGAAGCTCTAAATTTGTTTTTTAAGCATTAGACTGTCTTTCTTTTATTTATATTCCCTCGTATAATAGTGATGCTTTGCCTGGGAAATGATGAAGTTTTAGAAGAAAAAGGAATAGGTTGTATTTGAGCATCAGCTCACCTGTCCCTACTAGTTTTGTAATCCCTTGTATTTCAATGGGCTGGGATTCTTTCGAGTGCCCACAAGTTGGATCTTGTTCCCTGCGCCCTTAGAAGCTATAAATTTGGTTTAGGTGGTACACTACCTTTCTTACACTTCTATCACTTTGTATAATAGTGATGTTTTGCCTTCAATAAGTGATGAAGTTCACCCCCCCAAAAAAAAGAAGAAAAAGTCAAGTTATAAAATGTATGTAATACTTGTTTTAAGTTGCTCTAGCAAATCTAATCTATTATAAAATTTCGATTGTCATTTTTTGTGAAGGATATAGCGACTGGGGAATCTATTCTGTTTGCTCCCAGGTTGTCTGCTGATTATGCTGTTTGGTTGGGAGAAATAAAGCCATTAACATATTTTAAGGTGATCTTTTGCCGGTTAGTGAGTTTGGTTGTCAACAAGCAATGTATATTCGTTAGCTCATTTTCACATCTTTTTTTTCTTTCTTTCTTTATGCAGGAAAGATACATGGTTAGCATGGTCTTCTATACTGATGAGATTGTAAAAGTTTTGCATGATCTGTACCTGGGATTGGGAAAGCCTTTATTATTTCTCTTGCATGGTCTTAACACTGATAGTGATAAATTCTCGAAACCAGCAGAGTTTGAGGTTCTTGCATCTCTTACTTGCTCTCACCCACATCAATCTCATACAGTTCTCTAGTTTGGAATACATTTTTAGCATTTTCCATATGGATATCATTATTCATAAGGCCGTACTAACTTTCAAATTCAATGTCACGCGATGCCAAAATGCTTTTTGGACGTGGTCAATTTACCCTTACTGGAAGTGTTGCGACAACTTACAGCAGGTCTCAATGTTTGTTTGACAGAGTATCTACTTCACATACAATCTTTATTAGCATATACCATCAATTGGGAAATCAAGTCACTGTAGATGTTCATTACCATGTTTTGATGAGCCCTCTGCCTCTCTCCCAAACATCTCATCTTTGCACGTTGTATATGAGAAATCCAGTATGGGACTGAGTTTAATCTGATAGGGCTTTGCCACCTACCATGCAATATGGTGGGTCTAGGTAGTCATCTAGAGAATTCAATTTTTTAGGGAACATGTTTATGTATAACAACAAAGGAAGAGTTTGAATTGCGGGATTATTTGTCCTAAGATAAGCCTAATTTGTGTTACATATCCACCAAAGAGAACAAATTTTTAATTTTATTTTTTGATAAGTAATGGTATTGTATTAAAGGGGCCCCCGGGGGGGGGGGGGGGGACCGTTCACAAAAAGAGACTTTAAAAAGTTAAAGTCTCTTATTTTTTAAAAAATCAACAAAAGTATTTACATACGATGGGTATGCCTCTATGACCCAAAAGTATAAGACTTTCAAAAAATAATCTTTAAATTTATAAATAAACATTTATTCTCCTTCAAAATAATGCCTACTTCTAAATGCCCCAAAACAAGCACATCAATGCTAACTTCCAGACCTTCCTCACCCTTCACTTTCTACGTCCCCCTATCAATCCCTTATAAAAAATCCACTACTGAATAAGGCATGACCCAACTACATCCAAAAAAAGTGAACAACAAACCCCACAATTCGCTTACAAAAGAAACGATGGAGAAAAAGGTGGCTAATGGATTCTCCTTCTATCAAGCACATGCCACACATCCCCGCTAGATTGAAGCCTTTCTTTTGGAGATTATACATGGTTCTACTGTTTGTTGACTTAGAAGTAAAAATATTGACGTGGGAAAGCACCAAGAAAATTAGAAATATGCTTCCTATGAAAGGTTTCATTGTGGCCGTACGTTTTGAGGCGCTTCTAGGTTCAGGGTTTTAGTAAGTGGAAGAAAGATTGTAAACTTTATAGATGGAAAAGGTTGGTATGCCTTAATTTAGAAAGTATTGTGCTGCTGGAATTGCCGAGAATTAGTTGCTGAAAATTATGGACAGCCACTAGTTGTGGTGTTGAGTGTTAATTTGAAGGAAAAAGGTTGAGGAATGAGTTATGGTTGATCGGTTTTTATCCCTCCTTGCACACTAAAATACAAAAATAAAAATAAAAAAGCTTCCAAACACGGGTTAGTAAAATCCTTGAGATCATCCAACAAAATGGGTGAGACTGGGGCATAGATTTAAATAACAGCCATTATGTTTCAATTTTTTGACCCTTCGATACCGATACAGGCCCATATATCGATTAGATCAAAATTCGCCAATATATCAGTTAGATCAAAATTCACAACCGTATTGACCGTTATAGGATCATTACAGCCCTTATACGACTGATTCAACTGTTTTGAGTTTTTTTTTAATTACTTTTTTGCAGATTGCTTATGATGCCTATTTTTATAAGATATAAATATAAAAGAGATACCTAACAAAATAATTCAAAAAGTTAAAACAAGTTATCAAAAAAATCAGGCTGATACAACATTGGAAAACGCCTTTTGGGCTCAATTTTTTATTCCATTATTGCTCACATTAAACTGATTTTAATGCTCATAATTATTTTTTGTTATTATTTGGATTAGTTGTTGCAATGTTATTCGAATCAAATGATACTTTTTTATTAGTTTAATTTTAAAAAAATTCTTATAAAAATAGTGAAATATTTTTATAGGCGTTACTTATGAAAAAATATCTTTCTAATAATAAAAAAAACTAAAATGTGATAAATTATTATCAAAATATGTGTATTAATGGCTTTTAAGAGGTTTGCTAGTATTTCAAAAAAATTCACGGTCACGGTCACGGTCACGGTTTCCGATTCTTGTTACAAATGGTCCAATACTCCTGATATTATTACATCACGACCACAATTTAAAACCATGGATTGGGGTCTTGGTTGGCTAGGTTTTCAAAGATGAAATAAGGGATATTTTGGGATTGTGAACAGTAACTTGTGAACTAAGAGAAGAAGAAGAAGAGTCATCTATGAAACCCTCCTATAATTCCTTAGGAATCACCCCTAAGGTAAGGTTGGGAAGCCACATGGGAGAGCATATTGACGACTGACAACTTGCAGCGGAGGGGATTCCGGTTAGCCAATAGGTGTGCTTGTCATGTGCAAGAATGCGGAAGAGTCTGTAAATCGCCTTTTCGGTCCTGTTTCAAGGGACTGTTGGAATTTGATCTTCTCTATTTTTGGCTGCAATTGGGCTCTCCCTGCAACTCTAAAGGGTCTTCTTCTAAGCTGGTCAGGTTTTTAGCTTTCCAAGGATGCTCGAAGGGTTCGGAAGATGGCTCATATTTTCCTCGTGTGGTTTATTTGGAAGGAAAGGAATCGTAGGGTCTTTCAAGGGGTCGAAAATATCCCTCCCATCCTTAAAGATGGTTTTTCGAGTTTACTTCATTTTTGGGCTAAAGAAGCCTTTACAATGTACGTAGGGAACCTTGTTGATTTTTTGGGGATCTTAAGGCTTTAGTTTCTAGCCTCTCCTTTGTATATGGGTTCGACCCCCCTCAGTCGCTCTTTTTATACAATTACAGTTACTTTCAAAAAAAGAAAAGCTTAGATAGATATTTATAGGTTGTTAGGCTTCTCTATTTTCATTAGGACTAAGACTCAAAAATATGAAACTTGAAAACTTTAACTACTAAAAACTTAACTATTAAAGACTGTTTTAAACCAACTAAGATTCCATATGAAAACCCAATAACAGAATAACTTAATCCAATATAATACTCTGTGTACAATTACTAGTTGCCCGTGCCTAACAAGTCTAGACTTGTTGATTTACCGTTGACTTAAAAAAATATAGAAAGCACAACTAAAAGTAAACCAGCAGCTTAATAACCTAAAACTAACATTAAATATGATTCAAATTAAATCTAAACTTCTTTAGAGAAGGTCCAAAAGCTTATATGAAATTCCCAATACGCTTAGTTTCTTTCTTGTTAGCATGCTTTGCATCAGATTCAAAATCTTTAGGATCTCTAATCCCTTTGAAAGTAGGAATATAACTATTTTAAATGTGATTGGATCTATTTGAACAGATCCCACTAATCATCTTGAAAGGGTCAAAACCTCATTGTTTTGGGTCCATTCTACTTTCGTGAGGACCATGATTCAATTAAACCTTTTACTTCCATGTTTTCCTTGATATCTCAATCCGCATTAGTTTTAGTCTTCTCATCATCCTAACAACATTTTCAATGTGGATCATGTCCTCACTAGTGTAATTATGGGTACTCAGTGCACGTAAGCATATCTTTTTAGTTGATTTTCTATCATTTTAGAATCCTGGGCAATGCTGCCTACAGTCACATTAGGTGGCTAAGACTTAGACTAGGTTATGTTTTTTAGAGTTTTTTTTTGGGGATTTCATTCACAAGTGCCAAAGAGTGCTACTCAAGTACACAAGGCATGCACACACACACAAAAAAAAAATAAAAAAATCTGGTGGCTATAAGTTGCTGCATTCCTAGATATAATTTACTGGAATTTCTAGAAGGCAATAAGTAGTAGAAAGAGAAGAAGAATAGGAAGAAGAAGATCACTAGGGAGAAACAGAGAAACAATAGTCTGTGTTCATCAAGTCAACTCTATAAATCTGTTATCAGGTGACTTTAATCTCATTTTGGTACAATAGACCTTATTTTGTAGACTTTAAAGTACTTCCTAGGCAAGTGGAAGCTTTCTAAGAATTAGATTATGCTGATAAAGGAACCAGATAAGTCTACAATTTCAGGCAAATGGAAAGTTTTTTAGTAAATATAAGAGTAACTTCTATTAGATTCAAAGTAGGAACTCAACAAAAAGAAAAAAAAGAAGGAACCCTTGCAATAGAAATTCCAAAAGAATAGAAAATTTTAAAATAGAAGTTTTTAGCAAATATTTACTCAAACAACTACCTTCATTTGACCAAAAAGTTCTCCCAAGTAGTGTGGGGCCTGACGCATTAGCATGCTTGACACCCATCTGTCATTGTGTAACATGTGGCTTGTATTTGTGGCTCATCTTTTGGGCTGAGGCATCCCTTCCATCAACCAGACGTAGAAAAAAAAAAGCTCAATCTGTATTTAACAGCTTTCAATGCAGCAGATTCCATCCTTAACCACTATGTAGTACAGTGATGGTGACACAGGGTTAAAAGGCGCCTGTTTTGTCTTGGAATTTACTGATTTTCTGGAATAAGTTAGGTTTCTTAATTTTTGTGTTCCTTCTCTTTTGCAATGACAATACTTAAGCTTTCAGATGTCCATGTTAAAAAGCAATTTTTGATACACAGATATTTACATATGTGAATGGAAATATTAGAATCCTTACGTTGAATGTCTGTTTAGAGGATTGAGAAGTTTGAGAGGGATCTAGATACATTGCATCCTATTTTGACCGAATGCCGTGTTTTCAAGTCGGATCTGGAGCTTTCTCTCATCCAGTTTGCCAATGATATAAGCTCTGAAGCTCATGTTGAGGTGAGCATTCTTCCACTGTCTCACCTATTTCTTTGCATTTTATTCTTGAAGGTTTCTATCTGATCACTTCTTCAGTCACTTAACTTGGTTTCTTAAGTGTTGGAAGCTTATATGTCATGATGTATTATGTGAATCTCATTCTTGGAAGTTACTTTGTGGTCGCTCGTTTAGTCATGTTTTTTTCAGGTCCTCAACTGGTCACAGCTTGGCTACATGCATGAAGCTTTGAGGAAATGGTTATGAGTTATAACTTATAAGCACCAAGATGTACATGCAAAATTATTAGGGTAGTTAGTAATAACATCATTGAATATTCATATGCATTTAATGATATATATATATATATATATATATATATATATATATATAAAACCACATTCCCAATTTTGGCATTATTGGTACGTAAAGAGGTTATGAAATTTTGAGCTGAGAATCTGCAACGTTGCATATTTTTGAATTGCTCTTGCTAAAAAATACCTTCTTTTTGCTTATAACAAAAACATCCTTTTTTCTCTGATTTCTGAGAGTAGAAAAAGAGACTCATCAAGGCTGCAGAGGTTTGAGAACTGCCATTTAATAATAATGAAATCTCAAATTCTCAATCTAAATTCCCAAATTTTGGAGATACCCTCTCCTCCTCCATCCTTTTGTGGAGATTATGCATGTCTAGTTTAAACCAACTTATAGTCTCTTAGATTATTGACAGTCATATAGGTCACTCTATCCATTCTCAGTGGAATTTCTATTGTATGTCTGTGGATTACTATTGTTTGGGTTGGGTAATTGTTTTACAACCCCCCAACAGAAAAATAAAAAAGAAAAGAAAACAGAAAGAAAAAGTTGTTATTCTTTGAAGAATTTAATTACTTTAAAACAAGTTTCGGTTTTGTTTTTCACGACCATTTTCTTTTCTTTTGTTCCTTATTTGCTTATATTTTTTTATTATCTTGAAAAAAGAGTAATTGTTCTCTTGTTGCTTCTTTTTTTTTTTCCCAAGTGATTATGTGTTTGCGTGAGTGCAATCCATGTAATGATAGTATATTGTTTGATTGCAACTGTCTTCTGAGTAGGTTATGAGAAAAACAAGAGGGGGCATGAAAGAATATCAGTTGGAAAGCATGTTTCTTCACCACACCTACATGTATGGTGGATGTAGGCATTGTTCGTACACATGTATTTGTGCTACTGGGGAAAATAGGTGCGTTTATTTATTTGCTCCCGAGGGTGTTTGTGTCTTCATATATGAAAAACTGGAATGGCTGATGCCTCAGTCCAGGAAAAAGAAGTTGATTGACATTCATTTGCCGATCAAGAAATGATAAAAATATATGTAACAGATTGTGATTTCTCTGTAACTGATAAGTTGTTGAACTGAGATTCAATTGCAAGTGAAACGTCCAGGTGTTGAAATGCATATTATTTCATAGGTAGAGGAGCAATCAGTGGAAAAATTTACATAAGATGCAACAATAGAAATTGATGTTTTTGTACTAATGCTATATTATAGGAGGGGTTTGCTCTTTCTAGCTTGTTATTCTTGCTCTGGTTCATGGTTTAGGAGGGAGAAATGAACCTGAAATTTATGTAATTTTGGTGTAGCTGGATGCTCTTTTGTTATATAGTTCCATTGCAAAAACTGACAGCTAAGAGTTTTGATGTTTCATTGAACAGTTCTGTTCTTCACTATGGGCATGCAGCAGCTCCAAATGATAGGGTATGGTATATTTGATGCTTTTATCCCCTAATGTTTTTGACAGATTTTGGTTGGATTTATGCATCAGGAAACTACCATTTTGTACATTTTGTCTGTACTCCAATTGTGGCCTTAATCAGTGATATCTGTTTTCTTGATTAGTACTGTGTTGAAAGGGTGGTATTTGTGCTTGTGTTTTTGGCTGCAAGCTAGTGGATCTGTATATATGTCTATGCTTGGTGGGCAAGGATCAGGAGACCTGTGCAACCTCCAAGCATGCACTTTTTGGGGCAAGGAAGGGATTCCTTTCAATGTTAATGGGAGTCTTCCCCCCCCCAAAAAAAAAAAAAAAAAAAAAAAAACTATGTTCATAATATTGAAAATGCATGAGAAATGGCTCCTGCTATTAATAGAAAAAGCATTCTGCATCAATAAGATATAATTTCAGTTTGTGCAAAAAAAGTGAAAAGAAAAAGAAGCAAGTATTTTTACAGGATTAGATATTTAGTTGGATGTAATGGAAGGTAGTAAGTGGCCTACTGCAGAGTGGTTTGTGCTAGAGTTGCAATTACACGTTAGATGACTAGGATTCCTGAGGTGACGTGGAGGGTGAAAGTTGAGGCAATTTAGAGAATAAGAGATAATAGGGTAGAGGAACATGTCTAGCTCCAGAAATTCAGAGAAATCTGTAGAAGTGTTCTATCCATCCACAATACCAAGTAATCTCAAAAAGATTTGGAGACTCTGCTGTTTATATAAGTCGGTGCACATGCATAGCTCAAAGGGCACAGGATAAGTGAACACGGATTTTGTGACAATTATGGTGATGACTCCATGTGTCCAAGAAGACACTAGAAGAATCTCTCTTTTTCAAGGACCAAGAATTTTCACAGAACTAGTCTAAGCCAAACTTTGGTGAACTCACAATTTTAGCTACCAAGCATGTAACCCTAAGAATCTCGTTTGAGGAACTATGATGCGGCATGAGAATCACATTATCACACTATAGTCACATATCAAGTTGAAGGAGCCCCCTCGAAATCTGTCCTCAGGCCCCAACTTTGAGTAGTCACTAAGTGACAAGGTGTGCATCCAAAAGGCAAGTGTGACTCGGGAGACCAAGAAGATATAAGGTAAGCTGAGGAACCTGAGATAGGCTCAACTTGAAGAGGAATAGGTTGAGGAGAGATTAATTTGACTCCAATGGAGGAGCTAATCTTAAGACAGCCTAGAATGTGCTGCCTATCTAGGTCTGGAAGTAAGGCATAACATTTGTTAACTCAAACAAGGACCCGATATGATCACCTCAATTGATAGGACCTGTGTTCCTATATTATTGGTCCATGTGTCAAAAGGTGATGGAGTGACAAGATGTCTATGTTGTACGGTAGTTTAGCTCAGAACCAATTAGAGATGGACAAATGAGAAGGGCTATTCTTGGTGAAGCAAGTAACAGCATGGTCACATCTACAAAATACGGAGAGAAGGATTTAATGATTTTTGTCTGTTTCTTCTGCATTATTGTCACTAGTGGAATTTATTTTCTAATTTTATGCAGAAAAACATTAATATACTTTTCAGAGTATTCATAAAGATTAATCATTCTTAAATGATTCTGTTGCTGCATTACAAAATCTTGATACAATAGTGAACTTGGTGGATCTTTATCTTACCTTTTCCTTACGTTTTATTTTTTTTTTCTTTCCCTCCTTTAGTTCTCTAACAAATCGCTTGGTTTGTTAATTAAAGGAAGAAGAGGAGAAAATGGGGAGGAGAAAAGAAGAGAGAGTTTTAAAAATTTAATCTGTTTGGTTAAAGAGAAGTGGAGGGAAAAGAAGAGAAGAGGGAGGGTGGGAGCTCATGTATGCATCTTTTTATATACTTGTACCTTGTGCTTAAATGTTGTACTTCTCTCTGAATCATTCCAAATCACCCCACTTCTGAGGTGGTAGTTTTTGTAGGCCCTGGGAGAAATACTTCTCTCTCCCTCCTGATCACTTTATTTCTTTCTTTGGTCTTCTCATTAACTAAACAAACCATTGAAATTGAGAGATTTATAAAAGTCTCTCTTCTCTTCTGGTCTCTCTTACCAAACATTTTGTAAGGCAGGGGTGATTGGGGCCATTTGGTGTCTGGGCACTCCCCATAGTGTTCCAGATGTGTACCTAAACTCACTTCTGTACTCGGTAACAGTATTGGAATAATGGTTTCATACATAAATTGTTCTATTCATAACTAGAATGATATAAAAAGAGTAAGAAATAATATAGTAGCTTTTCAATCAAGCCTTAGCTCAAGGAGGAGAGCACACACGGATGCTCCCATATACACCACTTCTTTGATTATTGTGATGAATGTTATAGTGACTATTCTTGTAGTTTGCACTTTTAGGTGAGCCTAAATTGATTCCTATCAAATGAGATAGTTCTAGATTTATTATAGAGGTTTACTAATAATGTATATCTTGTTCTTTGATCAGATATCTATGGTTTTTGGAAGTGCCTAACCTTAATGTATTCTTAAAACAATATGGACTTTATGATCTCGTTGAGTTGCATCTTATTCTGTGACTTTGCAGTGATACAATTATAATATTTGAATGTCTAACTTTGAAGGCCTATTGCTCTACTTTCTAGTTTAACAGTTTTATTTATTTATATACTTTTGTGACATCTATTGTCACTACTAATGTCCATGACCAAACTCACACGGTCAGTGTCTTATAACCTGGTAATTTGTATACCATGTCCTTAAAAATGACCATTTATTCTTTGCAGTATGTGAAGAAAGAACTAAAAATATCTAATATTGATTGTGCAATCTTTTTAAAACAGAAAAATTATGATCCTTGCTCTTTCTAATGTTTGAATTCTCCCCTAGCGGTTGTGATCAAGTTGTCCCTACCTAAGAAGCACAGACATAGACACGGATATGACACGACATGCCGACACGACATTTTTAAAAAAAGTAAGACACGGATACATAAGGAACATGTTGAATATATATATATATATATATATACCATATAATAAAAACCTAACATTATTTCAATTAAATTCGGCATAAAAACACACAAATCACAAAAAATATTATTAAGATATTAAAATAAACAAAGACATTAAATAAAAATTCAAGAACTTCTTCATTTAATCATCATTCATGATTTAAGTCCTAAAACAAATTTACTAACTACTCTTGTTTTGCACGTCCGACACGTGTCCGGGAAGTGTTGGTGTCCGACACGTATCCGACATGGACACGTGAAACAAAATAGAGTATCTATGCTTCAGAGGTCGCTACTTTGTAATATGCTAACTATGAGAAACTGGGAATTGTGTGACACATCTAGAGCTGGTTTCACCTTTTCTTTTTCAAACAGAATTTCAGAGTTAAGAATTGTTCAGTTTTTCTTGTAGAAGCATTTTGTGGCATTCTCAATATATGTTCTGTCTTCTGTGCAGATCTTGCAAGACGGCGATCTGGCACTGTTAGATATGGGAGCTGAATATCATTTTTATGGTTCTGACATAACTTGTTCCTTCCCAGTGAGTGTTTGTAGTTTTAAATTTCACTACTTGTCTTAGACAAACCATCAACTTAATATTGATTTTAAAATTGTGATCAAGTCCTATACATGCGGGGCCTCTCATCAAGGGATTCTTAAATAAATAAACCCATTGGTTATTAGCCTAGATGCTCATGCGATGGACTAGGTGCCCAGGTCCCACTCACGTAGGCGGTACTTCCTTTGGTGATTTTGGGTGGCTTTTGGGTCCTAGGCTGCCGCTTGTAACAATTATGTTCCTTAGAATGGTAGTGAACTTGCCTTCACAACATAAATGATACAGGGTATGCTGTCATTTTTTTTCCTTACGATACTGAGGTAAAAGTTATTTTGCTTCATTTTCTCTTTAAAATTGGGCAGATTTTTTATTAAATATGTTCAATTATGTATGCAGGTGAATGGGAAATTTACAAGTGATCAATGCCTTGTATATAATGTAAGTCTCGCTTTTAAAAGCAGTGATCAATTTGTTTATTAAGATTAACAAAAATCTTTAAGAACTCATCTAAAACTATTTACATTTATTATTCTTGAGAACCTGTCTGTATGCGTGCATTTGCTTACATGTGCATATATGTTTGGGCATAGTTACTCACTGGTATTCAATTATTCAGTCTTCCTTTTAACGTTTACATTTTGCAGGCTGTCCTTGATGCTCACAATGCTGTCATATCTTCTATGAAACCTGGAGTAAGCTGGGTTGATATGCACAAGTAAGACCCAATAGTGAAAACGTTTCACTGGAGTTTTGCAGGATCATTCTGTTTCCTATTTTGATGCTACTGAATGAAAATTGTTACTGTATTAAATTGACTTAAATATATAACAAGGATCACATTTTGATTGACAATAAAAAAAAATTGTATATTTCAAGAGAGTTTAGTACCTTGGAAAATGTAAAGGTGGTTTTACTTCAAACACGTTGCTACATTCCGGTGTATTATACTTGTCATGCCAATTAAATGTGGCATTTTGGACCTCAAACCCTGCTGGTGTCAGAATAGATACATCACTTGCACGCTATTCATCTTTTTAATTCCCAATTACAATTATGTGGTTCCATCAGGAACTAAGGGTCTGATTGGCACATAGAATTGAAATTAGATTTCAGGAATGCAATTTCTGCTTCAATCCTAACAGAATTGATATTGAAAAAGAAGTGTAACTTCTTCTTCTTATTATTATTATTATTTTAATGGTACAAAGCATTGAAATTTAGAATTCTACTGCCCATGTACACAGCAGGTTAAAAAAAAGATGATGAAGAGTGTTGTAAATATTGACCGAATCTGTAGCTTAATTTAGGCATTAGATTGAGCTTAATGTTTAACTTAATTTAGGCATTAGATGATTGATTGAATGTATTGATTGATTGATGGATTGATTGTAGGAATTAATTTAGGATAGTTTCTTTCTTTACTTGTAAGCTGTGACTATAAATCTTGACCTCCTAGAAAGAAGAATATAACTTTTTCATTCTCTAAAATATTTTCGAAAAGGAGAAAGAGAAAATATCCAAAGAGAATAAAAAAAAAAAAAAACCCTCTGAAAGGGCAGATGGTAACTTCTTTAGAATACAAAGATTGAAGTCCATTTAGGAGCACCTATGACTTCTTCATGAGCATGATACTCTTCCTGCGTTGTTCATGATCTGAGAATATGTCTTCCTAGTTTATCTAGATTGTAGAGGAATCAGATTCTAGGATAGAAAAAAAAAATTCAAAGAAGAAAGAATCAGCGAGAACAATGGAGAATCGTAGATAGAAAAATTGAAGAACTAGAACTCTTTCAATATAAAGAACCCTAAAGAGAACCTGAAGAACTCTTGAGAGAGAAATTGAAGGGAAAAAAATCCAAGAGATACTGCAAGCACAGATTCCTTTTTTTTTTTTTTTGGGGGGGGGGGGGGGGGTTGTGAGAGAGAGAGCATTGAGTTGTGCATATTCTCAGGGCTATGACTTCCTCACAATTCCAGCCCTCAAGAGTTGCAATTTTAAACCCATCCCTTAGGAATTAAGGAAGGCCAGCTCGCAGGGGGGGAGGGGGGGGGAGAGAGAGACAGAGCATTGAGTTGTGCGTCTTCTCAGGGCTATGACTTCCTCACGATTCCAGCCCTCAAGAGTTGCAATTTTAAACCCATCCCTTAAGAATTAAGGCCAGGTCATGTATTTAATGTTCGTCTTATTGGATGCAAAATATAATTTCATTTCTAGTGTGACCATCAATCACCTGACTTAGAATTGGGAGGACCAATTCCTATTCCATTGCTTAATTCTTGCCACAATTTCACGATCCATTGATCCAATCACTACCTAAAGCACTTCTTCACTAAATTTGGAAGTAGTGTCAATACTACTAATGTTTGTTTTTTTCTTTTTGGGGCAAATACTAATAGTTAGATGTTATATTCATGATATGTTTCATTATGGCGTAGAAATTTTATAGCCTTGTAGTTTTGCTTCCTTTTTTTCCCCATCTTAACTTTCTTACCTCGTCTTGATTCTGTTTTTCCCCACTAATGTTTCAGACTTGCGGAGAAAATTATTCTTGAGGCATTGAAAAAAGGCGGCGTCCTTGTTGGGTATTTTCTTAATATTTCTTTACAGCCAACTTTTCACCAAACTTAGACAAAACAGTTATTTATATTTGTTAATTTGTGATCTTTTATGTAGTGATGTTGATGATATGATGGCTCAACGATTGGGTGCTGTTTTCATGCCTCATGGTCTGGGTCACTTCCTGGGAATTGATACTCATGATCCTGGGGGCTACTTAAAGGTCATTGTAATTAAATAATCTCTCTGTTTTTCCATTTGTTAATGAGAATTATGTATCTCACTGATATTACTGTATGCATGTTACTGATGGGTTTGAGAAAATAACATGATATTCAGGGAGCGAAGAGACCCAGGGAACCTGGGTTAAAGTCTTTACGTACGAGTAGAGAACTCCAGGAAGGAATGGTTCGTAATGGATTTTTCAACTATGCCTATGGGATTCACTAGTCTGAGTAATGAAAGGAAAAAATTTCATGACCACCGGTCTCATCTTCTTTGGCAATTTCATTTGGAAATATGAAACTAAGTCACGATACTCAATCTCAGGGGGACAGACTTTTTTTTAATAACTATTTTATTACAATTTTCATCATTAAGGTTTCCTTGTTACTGTGTTGTACCAAAATTATAGCTTGTGCTGACTATTGATCTTTCTTCTAGTCACTCGTCTGGTTTGAATGATTTTTGCATTAGAAACTCGTGGAAACCATAATGAAGTTGGGAGATTGTAATGCAGGTCATAACAGTGGAGCCTGGATGCTACTTCATTGAGGCTTTATTGGTTCCTGCCATGGAAAGTTCAAGCACTTCAATGTTTCTCATTGTTGAAGAGATTGACAGATTTAAAGGTTTTGGCGGAGTTCGAATTGAAAGTGATGTGGTATTGCATTTACTGAACATCTTTTCAGCATCTAAACCCAGATAAATCTTTGCATTCCTTGACATCAAAATGTTACAAAATGATGCTGTTCACATTGCCAATATCACATTAGATGACTTATTACGTATTCGACCCTATTTCAAGTTTTAGTTTGTCCCATTAAAGCACTGAAATGCTTTGGAATCTTCACTTACACAAGTGCTTCTGTAGCTCCTCCATGCAAAAACTTTACAAGAATATGAATTTTTAACTACGAAGTAAGACCAAGGTGTTTGGATAGAAGCAAAATCCTTGCAAACCTTCGTCTCGATTTTATGCTACTAGCTTCATTTTGTTTGTAGGTGTTCAGGGCGTAACCATGCTTATAATGGATTGTTTTGTCTTGTTTTTGTCCTCACATGTGTAGCATAATTCAGATAGTATTGTCCCTATGTCCAGCTATGTTCATCCATTGAGAAATTTTTTTTAACAGAATGCTAACTATATGGATCACTCCCTCATCACGGCTAAAATTTTATAATTGGGATATGGAAACTTGATGATCAAGCACATTTTTAATGCATTTTAACTATTATAAAATGTTATTTAGATACTTTATTTTAGTGCTCACATATATTTCCCTGTTAGGCTGTTTGTAGAAGCTCATTTCTTGTTCCCCAACTTTTCTACTCTCCACATTCATCCATCCTGGCACCCTCGTCTTAGCTACAGTTACTTCCCAACATGATATTTCTGAGCTGCAGAATGTTTTGGTCCATGTTACTCATCTGATCATATAATTGCCTCATGGATGAGTTTTATTCTCATATTAGAAACTTGTCATTGTGGGGTGGTAAATTCTATCAACTCATCTTAGCTACACTAACTTCACAACATGATATTTCTGAGTTTCAAATGTTTTGATCCATATTGCTTGTCTGATCTTATCACTGCCTTATGGTTGAACTTTATCCTTATATTGGAAAGCTTAGTGCATCAGCTGGTAGCTTGAATGTCTTTTTTTCTTAAGAAAATAGAATGGTTGCTCGTCATTGGTCTTCTTTTCTTCTGGTTTTGGAAACATGTAAAGTATTGTTGCTTGTTGCTACTCTATTCTTATCTCTTCCTTTGAAGATGAGTCCCACACTCCCTTTGTTGGTTGATTTGGAAGGAGAGGATTTAAAAATTTATTGGTGACATGGAACTCCCTATTGTGAAACATGTTTTGTTGAGGAAGCTTGTCCTTTGTAGCCTTTTGGAGGTTGGATCTTATTTTTGTGGTTTTTTTTCCATTTACCTCATGCCGCTCCCCCACATGAATCACGCGATAAGAATAGAGTTTGGCCATATTTGTAAAAAAAAGGAAAATAAAGGTTGGCCATATTCATGAATGCATGCTTACTGCTATCTTCTTTTGCTGTGGTTCAACTTATTACTTAATGCATATTTTCATTTTACATTATTTACTAGCCTTTAATTTTTTCTGTTTTCCCTTTTGATATTTCTAGCATGTTACTTCCAATGGCTGCGTTAACATGACGAAGTGTCCGAGGGAGGTAATGGAGATTGAGGCTGTAATGGCGGGGGCACCATGGCCACTCAAGAACTTCAACTGTTCAGAAAATGGTGGAGAGGGCTAGTTTCCCAATGCCTACTGTGCTTGATACTGCAGTCAGTGATATACTTTCAGAAAACTTTTGCCTCAGGCGTCGTAGTGTTTGTTATAATGAACATGCCTGTTACTTTGTAGCTGTTTTTGAAAAATGTTGTTTGTGACTTTCAAATAGCATTGTTGAAGTCTTCTTTGTGCTTTTGGTGAAGGCACCGGCTTCATCTGCTTTTGTCAATCCATGCTTAATGGCTGCATGAAAATATTTTGGTGGACCATCTGATTGATGTGCCATTGCCTGGACTCTGCCAAAAATTAAGACTTGCAACATCAACCAAATAAGCCTCTATCGGCTGTAAATTGTATGCATCGATAATACTTTTTCTGATAAGAAAGGTGAGTCACTACAATGTGCTTAGTTGCCCTCCTCCCAGCTAGAAAACATTCAATGGTTCCTGGATCATTGGTCCTAATGATTCAGCGTACTTTTATATAGGTGAGTTTCATCTAAGTTGTTAGGACTATTAGTCCTCCAGCCTAACCCCCAGCCAAAAAGCAGTGTACAGTTGGGGGAGCTAAAAGGGTAAGTTTTAGAAATAGGGTGACTTTTATGGATATATAAAAAATTCTATAATAGTAAGTAGTAAAAAATTGTAATTTAGGAGGGGGCATCGATCCACTAGCTTGGGCTGTTTGGGGGGGGGGGGGGGTGATATTTGTCCTCCTTGTGTGTTTTTTGTACTTTTCAAAATATTTTCAAATATAATCCTTAATTTATATTTTTGCCTTCTTTTATGCCTAAGTTTTTTCAAAAACTTTTAATTTCAATTTTAATACTCATGCATGTATATAATATATACATAAATTTTATACTCTATATAAAGAGAAATTATATTTTAAATTATCCATTGTATATTGTATGTATATTATTAAATACAAAATAAAAAGAGAAATTCATAATTATTTTTTAATAACTATTAATATAAAATTAATTTTACCAAATCAATACTTCATAATCAATTCTCTAGTGTTAGATTGGTGCTTATCAAGTAATTTAACTTAAATTGTCATTCATTATTAGAATGGCAAAATATAAGATGAATTTAGAGAGAAAATAAATAAAATGTGGAGGAAATATACAAACAAGAATACTAAAACTAATCAAGAATTTGGAACAACCGGACAAGGATGGAACAATGCATGCCCACTCTGATTATATATTAAAATTATATAAATATCCTTCAATATTTTCATAAATCGTTAAATAATCTCATATATAATATATATAAATCTAAATGTGTATATATATATATATATTATATGCACATATGTTAGGTATATATATAGTAAACATAGATTGTATTTTTTAATAATATTAATAATTAATTAGTTTTAATTTTTAAAATTAATTTTTAACCAATACAAGAATAAGAGACATTAAATAATAAGACGGGATAAAAACAAAAAAAGCTATTTCTAAACGACGGAAATGGGGATGGGGCCCACCCCTTGTCATTCTCTTACTTAGTATTACTTACCACTATGTTTGAAAGTTTTGGAGGAGAAAAAAAAATTAATTGATGAGGAAAGAGAAAGTATTGATCTTCGTTCTATTTGAATATTTATGAAAAAAATGAAAAGAAAATTAAAATTTGAAATTTCTATTTGAATAAAAAAAAAGAAAAGAAAACATATATTATTATTTGATAATTATACTTTTTTATTTGACAGTTGTCCAATTTCTAAATGATTTATTTAAGAAAGTTTTTGGTATTTAATTTTTTTAATTAAATACATTTACTCAGTTAATTTTTTTAATTTTTTTTTAAAAACTTAAAAATTAATTATAATTACTCAAACTTTATCTCATAATTTGACCTTTTGCTTCCAAAAAAATAGTATCACTTCCTCTTAACCTTTCTTTTCTCTCCGAATCATCCCATCTTAAAATGTCAAGAATCCTCTAACACACGTGTGATCCTAATCAAAGGTGGTGTCCAACGACCTCTAAACTACGTAGTTTTAGGTTCGAGTAAAACAGACGACGTCGTTTTCAATAAGTCGCGGGTCTCTTGGCAACAGAATTACTTCCCTTTCTTTTAATTCGGAGGGGGGGGCACGCACGGAGCTCTGATTCGTTGGAGCTCACAAAAACACCCTAATCGAGCCGCCTCCCTAAAACCCTAATCTTTGCCGAGAACCAAAAATGGACTTGCCAGAGAACATCAGTAGCAGCGACAACGACATGAACAACAACTTCCAGCACCGTCGACCTACGAAGACCAGGTTCGAGTACGAAGACGATGACCAGGACGAAACCATCGAAGAAACAGCAACTGAGAGCTCGAACCTGGAGGACGACGCCATGTGCGAGCCGGACGAGTCCATGGGCGGCGACAGAACTAGCGCCGATTATTACTTCGATTCGTACTCTCACTTCGGTAATTAAATTAGTTCCCTTTATGTGTGCGTGTTACAGGGTTTTTCATTTAAAATTGGTGTATATATTTTATATACTCTCTATATGCGTGTGTCTAGATTGAGTTGGTATTGTTCATTTGACTTACTAAATGTACACTCTGATTTGATTGCTTAGAAACCTGGAGAAAACAGTATAATATAAAAATCTTGAATCTGACGATCAATGTAAAATTGGTTTCCTCGAAGTAATTGAAAAACAAGCATCAACAAGGAGTAATGGTTGTTTTTGGCCCAGTTGACTTGAGGTTTTTGTTTTCTCAGGTGTCTGGTGTGAACGAGCTATTTAAAGTCCCAACTTTTATTCTTAAAACTTTTCCTTGCTTCTTTCAGCAACCCAGTGGAACATTAATGTCAAAACTTCCCTTTTCCTTCAAGGGAAACCAAGCAAAGATAAGGAACTTACATTCAATATTACTTTTATAAAATTTTACACTATGCTGTTTTCTTTTCAACATTAGTTAAAACTTTCCCTCAAGCTCCTGGAAGTACAATATTCTCTAGAGATCTGGATTTTTTAACTTAAAATTAAATGATAGTTATTCAGAACATATTTAATTATTCTTTTTCCAATAGTATTTGGGCGCTTCCTTTCTGCAAGAACTAAATTTTTTCCCGGTTGTTTGCTTCTGTGTTTGCAGGTATTCATGAAGTAAGTTTCCCGCAATTGGATGTAGAGCACTAGAATGTTTGGTTGTTGTAACTGCCGGTGCCAATATTTATTTTATTCCTCCTTTCTTTTGAGGAACTTTTAAACTGGGATATGATTTTTTAGTGGTACTTGCTCTTATTATGATCATAACTTATGTTTTATTTTTATCTATCAATAGTGTTCTTTCATTTTATTAAATTCTTGCATGGTTTTGACACACAGATAAAGAAGACTTTTCTATTATTATTATTATTCAGTGTTATCGGTGTTCTATTTGTCTTAATGTGTCATTAATGATGATGTTTTCTGTAAAAGTTCTTTACTGATTGTGGACTTTATAGTGCCATATGATTTATATTTCTCACAACCTGATCTCCCCGCTTCATGTGTGTGTTTGTGTGCACTCAGGCGTGTGCACGTGCATGCATGCATGAGTTTTCTGACTCTAAATCTAGGTTATACTTGTTTAGCCCTTGTTACTATTTATAGTGCTTTCTCCAATATTCCAATGATACACTCTTCTGGCTTCTCTTATATTGCAGGAAATGTTGAAGGATGCAGTGAGAACTAAGACTTACCAAAATGTTATTTATAAGAACTCCTTTCTATTCAAGGACAAAATAGTCCTTGATGTGGGTGCTGGTACTGGAATTTTGTCACTTTTTTGTGCAAAAGCAGGGGCAAAACATGTTTATGCGGTATGCATTTCACTTCTCTCTCTGTTCTGCTCCCTTTTGTTTATTTTGTAGAAATTTCAAAACCAACCTACCGCTCTTGGAAACTGGAAAGTCATTTGCATTAGACCAACAAAGCCGATCTGTTACATTGCTGCTCTTGCACAAGCAAGTGATTGACTGGTTGTAGCTTTTGTGCAAAATATGATGCCATCTGTTCTTACAATCTACTAGGTTAATAAAATTAATTAGTAATGCATTCATGCAATTAAAAGATAGTAAAATTAGTAACACATATTTAGATGTTTCAATTTTATCCTGTCATGCTTTCATTCATTAAGGAAAAGTTAAAAGGGATTCAGAACAAGCAAGTGCAGCTGTACTGATGGACTATAATTGAATCCAAGTACTTTCATCAATCCTAGATTCCCAATTCTTATCTCCTTTTATTAATATTCTATCACCTCCCTCTGCCCCTTCTTTCACAAAAGTTTAAATAATCCAATTCACATCAGTTCAGCTTGGGAAAGGAGGTTCTCAATATCTCACTAACATCAACTAATAAAGAACCTTTATAGGTATTTTTTATCCTTATTTGTGCCACTCCCTGTTAACTTATTTAACACAAGTAGTTTCAGCTGGTGGCTAGTGGATTTTCCTGAAAACCGTGTATTCCTATTTTCCTAGAAGGTGAGCTAATATAGGGTTTAATTTCCTCATTTGTTTAGATCGGTTTAATTTCCTCATACAAGCTGCTCTATTGCTAGATCTAATTCTGATCCTTGAATCAGACTTCTATTATCAAACTGCCATTGTGCGCGACTCTACAAGAAATAAATATACATAAAGTTTTTTACTCTTGAAGATTTTGGTTACCCACATCATTTTGACACTCCAAAGTTGTGTTAAAATTCTGTTGTATACATAAATATATAGCTTTATCCTTTGGGTTATTGCCAATGTGCTGGTAGGGTTTCAAGCTGTATTCGGTAGTTCTCTTTATATATTAAAGGTCGGCAAATGCTATACTATGATTAACTTCTTACTTCACTGTATACCAAAGTTCAATTTTTAATTCTGTTAATCTGTCAAATTTTCTAACTTGATTGTTGCTCTAGAATATTCATGTTGATAACATGTATTTCATTCACTCGTAGTGTCATAACCTGAAATTTGCATGTAATTTACTCTTTATGCTGTTCATTATATTGGTTCCTGTCTTGCCTTGCAAAATTTAGAAATGGAGTTTGGTTAATTCTTGTAGAAGCAGACTAGCGGTTGACATTAATACCTTTCCAATTTCAGGTTGAGTGTTCCCACATGGCTGACATGGCACAAGAGATTGTTAAAGTAAATGGATTTTCAAATGGTAATGCCATTCATAACCATAAATTGCCTGAAATTTTGTTTCAATTCTTGATTGTACTTTTCAATTGATTCAGCCTCTTTGTTTATGTCTTCTCTCTTTTTAATATTTACAGTTATAACAGTTCTGAAGGGAAAGGTTGAAGAAATTGAGCTTCCAGTTGCTCAAGTGGATATCATTATATCTGAGTGGATGGGATATTTTTTGTTGTTTGAGAATATGTTAAATACAGTTCTGTATGCTCGTGATAAATGGCTAGTAAGTTCACCTTCCCTTGCTTTCACAAGCATCTGTTTTCTTAAAGCTACTATTTTTATTAGAGGCTCCATAGTCTGAAATTTTTTGCTTTTGAATTGGGTTAAGAGTCTGTTCTTGGACTTGTAAAAAAAAGTCTCCTTTCTTGGGTTGCAATTCAACACTTTTGTTTGGGAAGGATTTCAAATCTGATAAGATATTACACTGAGTAGGGTAGTTAATAAAGTTTTTTGTGGCTTTTTTAAAGGTTGCTAGCATATATATAAGGGTCCCCAGTAATGCGAAACAACATTTAGAGTCTAATGGTTGGGTTGTCTTGGTTATTTAATGGTTGTGAAATTTGTCAATCAGTTTTAGTGTGGTTAAAGACAATCGCTTGTCTAGCTGGGTTTTACCCTCTTTTCTTCTCTTCCTTTTATTGTCTTAACTCGTACATGTGTTTGATGTGTTATGTTACATATACATCCATTCTCCTTAAGGTGCACAAGAAGAATAATTAGATGACAATCTCCTTAAACTGTGCTGTCCTGGCCTGTGATTTGGGGGTTTGGCGAGTTTGATTCCTGAAAACAAACATTTACGTACATGTATTCATGTACTTGGGATGCTGCATCAATCACTGGCTTGTTTTCTTTAGGTGACTGGCTATGTTTCAATGTGGGCTTTGTATGTATTTTTGTTAGTGAAAATGTTACCTTCAAAAGAAAAAGGATCTGTTGTTACTGTAGCATACCGTGTTTAATTCAAATATGTTCTTATTAACTTGTACTCGTTGCTTGTATGCAGGTTAATAATGGAGTTGTGCTCCCAGACAAAGCTTCTCTCTATTTGACAGCCATTGAGGATGCTGAGTACAAGGAAGACAAAATTGAATGTGAGCTTATTCACCTCTGGATATATTGTATTTGATGAATGGTAGTTTGCCTTTGTATTTCATGTTCATACGTGCTCTTTAACTGGCATCACTTTCTGTGATGGAGCTCCAATATAATCTTTGTTATGACTTGTTTCATTACTGTACATGGTGAAGTTTCTATGCATTTCATTACCTAAATTTATTTTTTCCTTGGCATTCTCATGCAACCACAGTTTGGAACAATGTATATGGCTTCGACATGAGCTGCATCAAGAAGCAATCAATGATGGAACCTCTTGTTGACACAGTTGACCAGAATCAGATTGTTACAAACTGCCAGTTACTCAAGGTAAGAATTATGCTTCTAGTAATCGATTGTAGTTTTGATTATTTATCTTACCCTCCTAGTGGAACTGATGAATCTGGTGCTCTGCTCTTTTGCTGGCATGCATTGATTTACTTATCCAGACAATGAACATCTCGAAGATGGCTCCTGGGGATGCTTCCTTCATGGCTCCTTTTAAGCTTGTGGCAGAACGCGATGATTACATCCATGCTCTTGTAGCATATTTTGATGTATCTTTTACCAAGTGTCATAAGTTGACAGGCTTCTCTACAGGTTCACTTCTTTGCACGTTACATTCTCTTTCAACTCACATAATCATCTGGTAGTTTAATTGATCTTAGGTTTTAAGAAAGAGTCATTTTTATGCATGAGAGGAGACATCTTAAATCTAATGCTGACTCATGCTTTGAATTGATTAGATTTAACGTATGTTTGTTGAATATAAACCAACCTAATTATATGCTATTGTGACTTCTACAAAGTAATTCCTTTTTTTTTTTTCTCCCTCTAGGTGAAAACCCCCTTTTTTGGTAGGTCAGTTGATCATAGTTTAGCCAGCGGATTAGTCTGGGTCATGGTGATGACATGGGCTGATATTAACATCTAGAAAAAATTGTAAAAGTTGAAGTTGGGAAACTAGTGTCAAAGCCACTGGTGAATCAACGGGTGCATCTGGTACGCATTGATTTAGTCTGGATTGGGAGTGTGGCTTCATTCAAACATTGACCATTTCTATTCCAATCATCTTCCATTGATGGCCCCACTTATATATAGTTAAGTCCCACTTCCAACTCATGGTGTGCGACTGGAATGGACCCCAGATGAAAATTTTCCAAATTGAGTAGCCCCAAATCCTTTAGTCTAGTCCTAAATGAGTCTATGTAGAGGACTGTTTCAGGTGTCTTATCAATTCAGGTTTAGATCTGCATATAATGTAGGTAGCTTCTGGACAATATTCATTTTGTTTCTGACCATTTGAAACATTTAACATACAGGGCCAAGATCACGGGCTACGCATTGGAAGCAAACGGTCTTGTACCTGGAAGATGTGCTTACTATATGCCAAGGAGAGGCTATAGTTGGGAGCATGAGTGTGGCTCAGAACAAGAAGAATCCCCGTGATGTTGATATAATGCTCAAATATTCATTGAATGGTCGGCGTTGCGTGCTCTCAAGAACTCAATATTATAGGATGCGCTAATTTGGTTGTGGGTATTCTTCCTTCACCTATGCATTTTGTCCCAGAAATATTTTGAAACATCCATGGCATGAGAAATTGTTAACTCCTATTGGGGGAGAAAATGCTGCCATCTCAAAAGCAGCATATTTCCTGTTTATTGTTTGTTGAATGGAATGCGGAGGTGGTGGAATTTTTTTATTTTTTATTTTCCAATCCCAAAAAAAAAAAAATCGCTGTAATTTTAGTTTTGAATTGTAATGCCTAAATTATATTTTGCATGCATTTCATCATTTGCCCTTTGGTCTGGTGTGCTGATTATTTGTTTTCTCCACTTCTTTTGTTGGTGTTGCGGAATTGTATAGAATCTCCATAAATCAAAGGAAGAATTCACATTTTACAGGTGATAAGATTAGAAGAATTCACATTTTACACTGATCTCTTCCGGCTAACTTTTTCAGATTTACTAGAAATGGCAAGACAAATATGTCAGTTAATATTTTTTTAATAATTCATAAATTTTCAAGTTATCAATTTAGTTTTATGGTGGATTATTAATAATTATTTTACTTAATAATTAATATTTTTTAAAAAAATAGTTTTGATAACATTAATTATTAAATGTCATATTTGTTTGTTTGAGGGTAAGAATGTCATGTTTGGATATTTATTTAGGATGAAATTAGTGATAATTATATTCCACTGGACAAATATGTTAGTTAATTATATTTTCTAATAATAAATATTCTGTGTAGTTAATTATATTTTCTAATAATAAATATTCTGTGTAGTTAATTATATTCTCTAATAATAAATATTCTGTGTAGTTAATTATATTCTCTAATAATTAATATTTTTTGTAAAAGCCTTTGTAATATTAATTATTAAAAGAGAAAATGGTTATATATGTATGTATGTGTATATGTATGGTTTATGACATGCATTGTAATTATATTTGGAGTCAAGACTCAAGATTATTCTTAGTAGGAAAAATTAACCAAATATATGGAACATAATATATATATATATATATGTATATATATATTTTTAATTCAAAAGGATATTATGTCTTTTTATGCATTAATTATAATAGGGCAGACAGCATTGGATTGGAAGGACTCCTGCTAAATTGAAATTCACAGTTGTCTGGATGAAAAAAATGTTTTTCCTAAGCTGATTAAGGCAATAGTTTCATAAGCTTTGCTTCAATTTCTCCTCAAGAGGTATGAAACTGTCAATTTTTTTGGGTACAAAAATTCCTAATCAACCGAAATTATACAATAAACAAAACATAATGCCTCAAGACTTCCCAAAATTGTGTAGTGGCGCTAGAGCTCTGGCTTGCTGGACTTTGAGTTTTTCTTCTTTAGACCTGCTTTCTTTCCTCTCCACCACTTTTGAATCCGGTAAGAGACTCTGTTTGCATGCCTCTTCAGTGCCTCCCCTGTGTCTAGAATTCCTCTTTTGATTGTTTGTTTCCAATCACTTTTTTTACTCTCTTTCTCTCTCAAAACTTTTCCCTGGAAGAAAAACCTTTTAAAGATCAACAAATGAATCTAATTATTATCAAAATATTTCCTGAATTGAGGTCCTGTTAATACCAGTTTTGAGGGAAAGTGTGCCTCCTCCTCCTCGTCATCTTCATCTGCATCTTCATTACCAAAATTCTGCATGTTCATCAAATCTTCCCTCGAGTACATTTTCATGCCGGGTGCTCCTGGCATACCCTGAAGCAGCGTGAAACAAAAATATAGTTCCCTAGTCAGCATAAATAATTAAGAATAAATATAATATCAAACAGTTAAAAGGATTATCACCTCCATGGATTTCATTATCTTTTCCATTTCAGCCTCTTTCGATGACTTTGGGACAAAAGGTTCTCCTGGAGTTCTATCCTGATAAAAATAATTAGGTATATTAGTATGATACTTAAACGTTTTCTTATTTGATTAATGGCAGAAAGCTAAGCAGCTCACTAATGGATGATGTGAGACATTCATACAACAATAAACAATTAACTCAAAACTCAATAAGCATCTGGCGGCAAGGCTTGTTTGGTAAAGCCTCATTTGCTCATCCGTGTATACTTTTATGAAGATTGGATATCATGACCATGGTGGTATATGACAAATTTAGCACGTGAAAAGCAGAATTCTCAAATGTAGAACATCACGCTTAAAATTGGTCCATAAATTGTTCAATGCCACCACCATTGCTGATAATTTGTTTTATCATTGTACGACTGTTTCATACAGATTGTTGTCATTCCTGTGGAGGATTACATTACTATGAAAAATAGATTCTATTTGTTCTAACTTTCTTGGTACTCCATATTTAAAAAATAATAATAATAATTCCTAACAAAGCTATATTAAAATAACATAGTTTCTAGGGTAATTTTTGGTGGTCTTCAACATAAGATGGAATGAAGGTTAAATTTTCAGCATTAAGATAGGAGGAGGGTAAGGGACCATGTAAACTCTTTCATCCTAATCTTCAAAATGGTGTTATCTTAAACTTGCCCTACATATGTTCATTTCTTATTTCTTTTCGTTCTTCCATTGCCACTTGAACATTTCAATATCCTTAATTCTGCTTTTATCAATTTTGAACATGCTATTCCTTTACTGCACTTCATTTTGTATCTGAGAGAATGGCTGACCTAAGAGGCTTGTGACATTTTCCCTTCAACTTAACAGGCATTTAAGGAGTGCACTACAGTGGGGCACTCACTGAATTACTCATGTGGCTTCAATTCTATGGGCATTGTCCTCCTCAAACTTAGGCCATAAAGTTTTGCTGTACCTTCATTTCCAGCATAATGTCACGCCCTGCCAAAAAGGACAAAGGTTACGCCACATGGACGCCACGCAGGCGCCACACATGGGCGCCACGCTGACGTTTACAAGAAGCATCCACACTGCATGGCATGTCGACAAGGCTGGGCATCTAGAGAATTCCAGAGTGACCTAGGACATTCTCATGGAGTGCGGAATGATCTAGAGTTTTCTTGTATATTAGAGTCATGTAGATACAAGTAGAATATTTTAGAGACATAGGGATAACCTTTGTATAAAGAATAGTCTTAGGAGTATTCTAGAATGTTGACTTTGTAAGGATTCTAGAATGATCCCTTAAGGAACATTCTAGACCCACTAAAGGCCAAGGCAAAGGCCTCATGTTCGTCGAAGCCAAGGTCAATGGGAAGATAACTCATGCCTTGGTAGATACTGGCGCGTCGCATAACCTTATGTCCATAGGGGAAGCCAAGAGACTTGGTCTTAAGGCAACTAAGGAGGGCGGTTCATTAAAGGCTGTAAACTCCACCGCTAAGCCAATCCATGGTATTGCTCGAGGCACACGTACTAGCATTGGTGAGTGGGATGGACTTGTAGACTTCTCGGTCGTGCCTATGGACGACTATCCAACGGTTCTTGGTATGGAGTTCCTTGTCAATGCCAAGGCCATTACACTTCCATTCACCAACTCTATGTGCATCACAGAAGGAGGAAAGGTATGCATGGTTCCAACAAAATGGGTGTCCAAGACCAAAGCCAAGACCATGTCTGCCATGCGACTTTTGCTCCATGAAGGGCTACAAACACCAGACCTCAAGAAAACAAAGAAGCGGACCAAAAGGAAGAAACGATCAAAAGAGGTCAAGCCAGTTGGGAGCACGAAGGCGCACTCCAAGGGCCAGTCCTCAACCCAAGGACGATTTCGCGCTGAGGACGTCGCGAGCTTAGGTGGGGGAGAATGTCACGCCCTGCCAAAAGGGACAAAGGTTACGTCACATGGACGCCACGCAGGTGCCACACATGGGCGCCACGCTGACGCTTATAAGAAGCATCCACACTGCATGGCATGTCGACAAGGCTGGGCATCTAGAGAATTCCAGAGTGACCTAGGACATTCTCATGGAGTGCGGAATGATCTAGAGTCTTCTTGTATATTATAGTCATGTAGATAGAAGTAGAATATTCTAGAGACATAGGGATAACCTTTGTATAAAGAATAGTCTTAGGAGTATTCTAGAATGTTGACTTTGTAAGGATTCTAGAATGATCCCTTAAGGAACATTCTAGACCCACTACCATAACCCTTAGATTAGATTAATCCTAGCCATTGATTATAAGGCCAATGGCCTATATAAAGGGGTGGCACTTCATTTGTCCACCAACCAAGCAAGTGTATCTCTTACTTGAGCAATACAAGCTTTCTTCTCTCAAGCTTTCTTGTTCTCTAGTCATTCTCTTCTCTAGCCACAAGCCTAAGTGTGCTAGTTGGGTAGGCTGACTTAGCACTACAAGCCGAGTTGTGAGTAGCTAAGTGCCGCACGGGTGCTTAAAATATTAAGTCCGTGACAATAAGCTTGTGATATGTTTTGTTATACTAACTGCCTTTTAACATCATCATTCGATTCATTCCACCCACTAAATTTCTCTACATGAAGACTATATGGACATCTTTTATTATGCAATAAACAATATGATTCTATACAATGTTGGTTTCATCTAAATTCCATGTTGCTTTTCAACATTATAACTTTGAACAATATAAGCCCTTCTCCTTTTGAAGATCTGCCACCTAGTTCTTGGAATATACTTCCTCCACCCTTCTATACCATCTCTTGATAAATATATCTAATAAGTTAATAACACAACCCTTATTGAATGATCAAGCATTCTTTCAATTAAGTTTGACTATTGTTTGATCCACTTATAAAAGTTATTAAATGTCCATCCATCTTTTTGAAACACGTGTTTGATATTATAAGATTTCTTGCCTCAATTCATTTAATCAAATCTATCGGGCCCATGGCCCCATGCAAGTAGTTGTAACTTTAATCTTCTTTAGGCTTTGGACACATTACCAATACTTCTGGACGTTCTTAACACCATAATAAAAAACAAAAGCTCAGATTTACCTATTTTGAAAGCACGTTGATCCAGACAAGGTGTTGCGTGATTGTACATCTGAATATTGACATCACAGCTGAAATAAAACTATCAAATACCTTTTTTTTTTGGGATAGGTAAAACTATCAAAAAATCTCCAAAACAGGATAACTTTTATTTTTAAGGCAGATGCTATCCAAGGCCTTATCATCGTGTCCTGATTGTGTAAAAAAAGGTTATGCATATCAAAATTAGCAAACTCTGCCTGTGTTGTGCTTAGTTTTATATCATTACATAATCGGTTTCGAGTCCGGATAAAGGAGGAGGGTTGTATTAGGTAGCTAATAACCAGTGTAAATTCTTGTTAGATCTCTTATAAACATGAATCCTAAGATTAAAATGCACCAGTAAGTGACATGGTTCATATTGAGGGTTATGCTAGGAGGAGGGGGCGACCTAAATCAACTTTGGTAGAGCTGTAGAGATAATTAAAAAAATTGTGATAATATGTGGTACAACAGCAAGAATGGTCTCAAATAGATTAGAATGACAAGACAATATTCATGTAACAAACCTCAAATAATTGGGACAAAACTTTGTTGAGTTGAGTTGAGTATAGCAAAATTACCACATATTCAAGCACATTGACTAACTTATATGATAAAAAGGCAACTAAAAAGCACCAGGAATTGATGCTTGCAACATTAATGTAAAAAAATATACTTCACCAGAAGCTAGATACTATACATAAACAGATCAGCTTGAAGTATCAGAATGCAGTTACCTTAGGAACTGGTGGTGGCTTGGTACTGCATGCTTTAGTTAGGTCATTACAAAGGAAATTCACCAATGAATCAATCTGAGGTTTGTTTTTATATAAATATTCTGCAACATCAGTATCAGAATACCCCATGACCTGCAAAATCCCCGTCAGAAATCTAATAAAAACATTTATGCAGCAGTGAAATAGATTCAAAAATGTAACAGGGTTAAGGAAAATGTCAAAGACTGAAAACTTAAATCAGAAAAATTGAATGGAAAGCAAAAATATCAACAACTATTCTCAATCAATGAGAGTGGAAGTAAAAGTATTTATTGTATTAGTCCAGGTTCAAGCTACACAACCCACAAATAGTAGAAGACTTCCTTGACAAGAAGTATTTAAGCAGGACAAAATCTCACCTCCTGACATGCCCTCTCAATTGTTTTGCATTCTGAATTGCATTGTCCCTCAGAGTCTTGTTCAACAAGCTGAACATGGACAAAATTGAAGTAAGAAACTTTGCTTAAGCATTAAATAACTGGAGCTGTAACCATAATGTGCACCAGAGTTCTACATTTGAGACAGCACTGTAATAGAATCCTTGTTTTCTGAATCATCATACTAACAACCCATGATTTCACCTCTGAATAACACAGTATCACCAAATTGGATCTATGAAAATCTTCAGAAAGTATTTTTCTTTTCTTTTTTTGGTATCTCAATCCACAGAAATTACTGAAAAAAACTAATAAATAAATAAATAAAAATAATCACCCAAATCATCAAACAAGGTCAAAAAGAAAGGAAAAAATATCATTCTTACCTCCAATTTATCCCCTTGTTCTACAATATCAATTTTTAGAATCCAATCCGCCTCCTGCTTCTTCAAATTACAGACATTCTCCGATATTTCAATGATTTGATACTCCGAGATCTGATTTCAAAATTGAACAAACACTGATCTCACAATTAAACACAAGCAAAAATGAGGAATGCCCATTTACCCAATTCTTAGAATCAACATATTGGGAAAGACTTGAGACAAACCCAGTTTTTGAAATTTGAATATAACATGTAAATCACAATGAAATCCAATCAAATGAACAGAGACATTGGAAACAAACCCAGTTGTTAAAATCAAATAGAATATATTGATATCACAATTAAACACAAGTAAAAACGACGAATTCCCAGTTACCCAGTTCTTAGAATCAACATATTGGGAAAGTCTAGAGACAAACCCAGTTTATGAAAATTGAATATAACATCTAAATCATAATAAAATCCAATCAAAGATATTGGAAACAAACACAATTGATAAAACCAAATAGAAAATTGAGAGAGACCCAGTTAATAAACTTACCCTTTTGGGAGAGATCTCAGCTTGCTTATACTGGACTTGGTGGTATAACTGGTGTGCGAGCTTTTCACAGACCTGGCATTTAATATACGGTATGTCTTCTTTTCTAGCAACCCCAACTGGTTTCTTGGAGCAGTGAGAGATTGGTACCCATGACGATACAAACATTAATGATAACATTAACACAACTATTCTATCGATTCTCCCCATTCTCTCTCTCGGGATTCCGAAGAACACAAGACTTAGAATGAACAGTGGCAGATTGCAGATGCTGTATAGAGTTGAGAACAGAGCACACTGCTTGATCGTCAATGGAGTTTTCAACCAGAGTTAATTTATTGCTCTTTTGGCTCTGTGTTTGTAAAACGACGTCGTTGCCTGGGTGTTACGTATGTTGCTGCTTCTGATTGGCTTCTTAGCGCCAGGTGTGGTGGTACCTCTCTTTCAGCCAATAGAACACAAGAGAACACGTGTTGTGCTCCCGTCGCACTCGATAAAACTGCGTGACACTAGTTTGCAATTGTATGAGAATCCAGGGGTTTATTTGGTAATTCAGTTTTCCAGTTTGTGAACTGACCGGAACACCCCTAGTTCATTCTCGTGGCGCGGTGGTCATTGGAAATTCCTTGTAACAAAATGTACTGCGAATGCAGATGAATTTCACCCCGTTTCTAAAGCTCCCTAGTCTTTGGTTGATCGGCTGAGGGAAAGTTTAGCGGGACGGGAGGGATAAAACGAGCAGGCGCACCGATGGCAACGGGCTTATTTTATTAAATTAATTATAATTAATATATTTTAAATATAATATAATATGTATAAAAATTAAAATATATATACTAATAAAATTAAAATGATATTATTTTTTTAAATATATAATTTTATTAAGTTTGTATAAATTTTTAATAAATAATTAAAAAATATTATTATAAATATAGATTATGTAGTATAATTATTTATTTATTTAATATAATCGTGTGGCACAGTTGATACCTTTTTCTTAAACCTGTCCTCAAATTTTAATGGAATAAAAAAAAATTTGACAAATTTATTTCATTAAGAGTAAAATTGACGGGAGGGTTTCAACCGAGTGAGTTAAATTATTATTTTTAACTGTAATTGTGATTAATGAAATCAAGATACTAAAAATTATACCAAATTTTATGTTAGGTGCGCACTTCTATAAAAGAAACACGTGCCCAAACAAACTTTTATTCATAAACTTGTTTGAAATTCTCGTGTGTCAAGCTGAATATATATATATATATAATAAATGATAAAATATTACAATATAATAATTATATTCTAATATATTATAATCAATTATCAAATTAAGAGCCTTGTATAAATAATATATAAATTATAATTAATCAATCAAAAATATTTTAACATATTATAATTAATTATTAAATTAAGAATCTCTAAAATATAAGTAACAAACAAAAAAAAAAAAGTCTAATTCATGATTAGATAAAAAGAATACTCATATATTTATAATAAAAGAAGAGATTTAAACTTATGACTTATTCTTAATGAAAAAGGCATAGAACAATTGGTTAAAAATATTTTATTGAATTCAGTGTCATAAGTTAATAAATTATTTAATATTATATAAAATTATAAATTATTTAAACGTAGTTAATAATCAACAGTTTCAATATTAACGAAGTTTCAGTTTCAACCTTCCACAGCAACAATTCACCTAAAGACGAGCCTTTGAATCGACTTTCAGTCACAAAAGAAATCTACCAGTTGACGTCGGCTTGTTCGGCTTCGTATAGTTGCAGAGTTGAGGATTTGGGCAGTTGTTTTAAACCAACTCGTCTAAAAGCTTAAGCTATTAAAAAGGGTATAACTTTATTATTATATTTTTTAACACATCTCTTTACGTGTGGTCACTTTGAGTCCACACGTGTCAATTCATACTTTTTGGGTGACAGTGAGATTTGAACTCAGGACCTTTGGTCTGCTCTGACACCATGTTAAATTACCAATTCATCTAAAAACTTAAGCTGTTAGAGAGAGTGTAATATTATTATATTCTCTAACACGCCCCTTTATGTGTGGTCACTTTGAGCCTACACGTGTCAATTCATATTTTTTTGGGTGACGGTCTACACGTGTCAATTTATACTTTTTGGGTGACGGTGAGATTTGAACTCAGGACTTTTGGTCTGCTCTGACACCATGTTAAATTACCAATTTATCTAAAAACTTAAGCTGTTAGAGAAAGTGTAATATTATTATATTCTCTAACACGCCCCTTTATGTGTGGTCACTTTGAGCCTACACGTGTCAATTCATATTTTTTTGGGTGACGGTGAGATTTGAACTCAGGACCTTTGGCCTGCTCTGATACCATGTTAAACCACCAACTTATTTAAAAACTTAAGCTGTTAAAGAGGGTATAATTTTATTATTATATTCTCTAACACGCCCCCTCACGTGTGGCTAATTTGAGCGTACACGTGTCAATTCAAATTTTCAGGGTGACGGTGAGGTTCAAACTCAAGACTTTTTGCCTGCTGATATTATGTTAAGTTACCAACTCATCTAAAAGCTTAAGCTGTTAAAATATGGTGTAACTTTATTATTATAATCTCTAACACACCCCCTCACGTGTGGTCACTTTAAACCTACACGTGTCAATTCATATTTTTTGGGTGACAGTGAGATTTGAACTCAGGACCTTTGGCCTGCTTTGATACCATGTGAAACCACTAACTCATCTAAAACTTAAGCTGTTAGAGAGGATGCAATTTTATTATTATATTCTCTAACAGTTCCATTAGTGGGTTTCAAAACATTTTCTTCGGTTAGCATTCTTTTAACTTCTCTTGCAATTCAGATTGTTTGTTCTTTTGGGTGAAATCACATTTCAAACCCTAAATCGTGTTAGATTCAGTGTATTATATGGTTTTGTGCCTAAATGGTTGGGATTCTTTCCACAGACAAATGTTTAATTCATCTTAAACATGACAGCAGTGTGTTTGATTTTGTATATTTTGATAATTTCTTGACAGTCTAAATTTATATTCAATACGGGTCATTTAATCGTTGGACGAGACGTGTATTTGTAACCTTTAGGATCAGTACCCAAGAACCAAGTTCATTAGATGGACAATACTAATGTAACCTCGAGTTTATATGGGTCAATGATGCATGGATTGAATTCTCCTTCAATTCAATTACTTTACTTTAAATCATCCGATGGTTAAAAAGACTCTCCCTCATATAAATTCAAACTTATAGTAACATTATTTTCATTATATTTATTTTACAACTTCACGCATATGAATGGCAACAGGTCCCTCCTTCATCCTCGCCCTATTTAAAAATAGTCTCTCATGTCCTTGCCCCGTTTATTATATCCACATCTCCGCTCCCGAGCCCAACCTGTCCCCCAAACCCGGTCGCTGTCCCCTACCACACTTTGTCCCATCCCCGTTTAAAACTTTTAAAAAAATTAAAATTAATCAACTAATATTATTAAAAAAACAAATCTATATTTATATATGTATACACACATATTTAGATATATATATATATACATATATATATATATATCTATATATATGCAAGAGTATTTAATGAATTATGACAATATTGAATAAAATTTATTTAATTTAAATATATAATCAAGTCGGGGCCGGGCGGGGTACCTTCCCTCATCCCCTGCTCGAACTTGTGACGAGTTTTAGTACCTCCTCCATTCCCACCGTACCCTACCCCATTTATTTTTTTCCCAAATCTATCCCAATAGGAGTGAGATAGGGCAGGACATTTTTCCATTCTACTTCAAGGAGCTTATGATGCTAATCTTTTTTTTTATTTAAATTTTAAAACATTTCAGGGAAGATGAGATGACACATTTAAATCATTACTTGTTAGATGGTTGCCTTCATTTTCTTTCTTCAAATGTTATTATCAATATGTTGACATTCCAATTTCTCCTATATGTTGCCAGAGACATTTGTGAGGATGCTGCTGGACCCAACTTTGCCTGTAACCCTCCGTATTAGTTAGTGTCTCTACATTGGAATTTTTTGTCATTCATTGTACTTGCTCATTTATCAAATGATGTTGAGCTCCCATTAATGATGTGACAAGTGATTGTTCAGTTATAGTTTTACCATGTTCATTCTTGTAGCTAAGCAGGCAAAATACTTGATTTTCAATTATTATACATGACCCAACAACACAATTTGGTTCCTTCCTTGCCTTAATATGATCATTAGATTTCTATGATTATATTTAGTGTATTTTTTTTTAATACCAAATTGTGTTGTTGGGTCATGCTCGTTAGCTGCATTTACCCCTTTAACCAGAAGCTAGAATAGTGGAGATTCTAAGGGGTGGGTTGGGGGAATTGACAACCATTGGGGAATTGTAGCAGGAAGGTGGATCATTACATTCCCCTTTCTTTATGATACCAGGCCGGGCAAAACCAATAAATAAACAAATCTATTCAACGAGCAAAAGGAGAGAGAGGGATTCGAACCCTCGATAGTTCTTTGTTCAAAACTATACCGGTTTTCAAGACCGGAGCTATCAACCACTCAGCCATCTCTCCGAAAGTTGAGGAGTTCATGGGACAACCAAATGCCATGAAGAGAAGGATAAATATAATTAGAGGACATTGAGATTAACGAGTGAGATTCTTATTGAACGGTAATTTGTGAAATGTGAAGGGATAATTTCTTTTTGCTTGGAATAGAAAACTGTGGTTTGATGCAGGCTGTATAACTGTATTTGTGGGTTCGAAGAGGGGATTTCAAGACAAACACTGTAGTGTCAACCTATATTGAGAATCGTTTAAGAATATAATAATAATAATAATAATATCTTGTTCATTTATTGCTTTGTTGACCATTGGCCTTTTCAACTGTGAAAATTACTTGTCATTTTTCTACCTCTTGATATGCCAAAGCTGTTTTGTCTTATAGGTTCTTCATTTTTATTTGAAATTCTCTCTCTATTATTGATGTGATTTGATCATCTGTACTTTGTTGATAATCTAAGAATGTTTGTAAACATCTCCCCAAAAGTCTGAAGATGATGTTTTTTTTTGAGGAAAGTTCTGTACGATGCTGTTATATTAGTGGTGTATTTATTTGTTCATCCTAAAACTGTGGTTCATCTATCCACCAATAACTTAAAAAGGTCTTGCCATGGCCAGATTTGATGGTTGCACATGAAGCCATAGAATTATTTAGGTATTGAAGAATTGCAAAACTATGGTTGAAATTCTAATCAAATATCATAACAGTCTTATCAGGAAAAGAAAAAAGGACGCATTAGCAGAATCTTATCATCATCTGCCTGGTTGCCGAAAAGACAGGGATCAGACAAAAGCTCTCTCTTAAATAAGTGCCTTCCCTAGTTCTATTTTACCTTCCCCAACTTATTTAGTGGGTCACTTCTGAGATTGGCATGGAGGGCAAAGCCACTAGAGTAAATGGATCAACTCCTAAAGCATTTTTAAGTTAGTGGGTAAGTGGCTCTAATATCCTTCATTTATGGTGTAGCTATTGTTGGGTGGTTGGCGTGAATTTAGTCAGATTCTTGATGATACAGGGAAAAAAATTTTGACCAATTTTGTTTTGAGTATTTTTGACCCGCTTCGTCTCTTATGTTTTACACTGTATATACAAGAATATTGTTTTTGGGGAGTGTTATGCTATTAAAATCTCTTCGATATTTAGTGATTTGATTATCAATGCTTATGGACGTAGACGTTTTGCCGAATCACATATATCTTATCTTTTTTTTATATTTTATATTTTTATTTGAGATCGATTTATTATTTGTCTTTATCGCTACTACACAACTCCTATCATATGTAATGAGTTGCAGTTGACATAGTGACTGTATATCTATTTTTTTTACTGCAAACTAGTGGACCAAGGGATCAAATTATTAGAAGATGGCATCCAAAAACGCCATGCCAAACTAGTACTTGATATTTCAAAAGCAGACCATGAGCCACCTGCATACAAGGCAGGTAATGTTTCTTTAGTACAACCAGTTTGACAATTCTGGTTCATCAGGACTCAGGATAGAAGTTCACACTTCCCGGCAAAGATGGCTCCAGTAGTGAGAGTGAGGTTGAAAATCCACTTCATGAAGAAAATATTAGGAGTAGAGCAATGCTACTCACTCATGGAGGTCAGATCTTTGAGTATCTCATCGCATTGCTCGTATATTATATGGAGATATTTTTCGATAGGTCTAATATATGGCTTTTTAATGACATTATATCTTATGTATCACGTCTTATTAAAAAATATAAATTATATCGTGACAGAATATCATTAGAAGAATACGGTGCCCCACTTCATTGTACCGGATCCATTCAAAAATTTTCTTATTACATGCACCGGCACCATGTTTTGTACAAAAATTTGAGTAACAAAGACATCCTATTAGTATTTAAGAACACGTCAAGATGGTTAAATTTTTTTTTTTTTTTTTCATTCGGACAGAACAGCGTTAGAGTTCATACCAAACACACCCTTAAATTAGTTCCCTTTCCCACAGCTGTGTTAAAAAACATAAAGGAAGGAAGATAGGAAGGGGAATACAAATGCCTTTATATAAAAACAATGGTGACAGGGCTGTTGATGCCAGCTGCTTTTTTGTGTGGCTGACATTTGCTGCTCTCTAATTGAGTGTTGGCAGACTGTTCAATCAAATACACAGAAAAATATACATGCAATCAAACAAAAATAAGGAAATACCACTTCTTTGTTTTTCTCCCTTTTTACTTTCTTGCTACAGTAGAAGTGTTGCTTTCATTGACCAGTGTTGAAGATTGTGAATATTTAAATAAGGATAAATTATAATTATAAAGATATTTTTTAATTTTTTTTAAATTACATTGTTTTATCTTATTTTTATTAACAAATTACACATATTTTTTTTTTAATTTTTTTTTCAAAATGATAAGAGTGTTTTTTTTTTTTCCAATTTTTGATCTTTTTTTTTTTTAAATAAATATTAATTAAAACATTTTTCATCAAAAAGAAAATATAGGTTATTTATTTTAAATTTATTTTTATATAAAATGAAAAATTATTTTTAAAAAATTTAGTTTGTCATTTAAAAAAAAATGAATTGGGGGAGAGGTAAGTGAAGTTTCTTGGTAAAAATAGAGAATGATAGTGTAATTTCAAAATTTTTAAAAAATATTTTTGTAATTTTCAATATTTTTTTTAAAATGTCATTATAATTTAGTAATAGTGTACAAAACTAATTTTCAATATCTTTCTGAAACATATTGACTAAATAATTTATTTAAAAGCTTATTAATTTTTCAAGTTTAAGTAAGCCACTTCTTGTTTTATTTTTTGAGTGATGTTATGTTTATTTTAAAATTTATTAAAAGTATTTTATACATTGATATGACTGTGTTGTATTAATTTTATATCATATCATCATGTGATACAGAATTAATATAACACTTTTACATTAACGTGTAAAATACTTTTGATAAATTTAAATGATAAAAATAGTTTTATTCTTATTTTTTATATAACCAATTGAATATACATACATTTATAGAGAGGAATTCATTTTAATCTCATGTTCTATATTTTTTTTTTCAACTTTCAAATTTAAAGATAACAAATGAAAGTAATTTTAATATCTTCAAATTAGAAAATAAAATAAAAATGGGTTGAATTTGTGTTTTTTCAATCCTACCTTCAAATTTGAAGGTGGGTAAGAAATGATTGTCTAAATCCCAATTCGAAAAAAGACACAAATGTAAAAAATAAATATTTCAAAAAAGTATAGTTAATTATCTTATAATTAATAATTAATAAGTTAATAATCAATAAATTTTTAAAAAACTAATTTGGTTCTATGATGTACAAGTAATAATTTTATAACTTAATAATTAATATTTTTTTAAATTATTTATAATATTACTTATTAGAGAGATAAAATATGCATAATGTATTTTTTTTTTCTATTTATGATATGTCTAGATAATTAAATTTGTAAATTTTACTTAAATTATGGTTAAAAGTATTGTAAGTGAGAAAAATTATGACATAAGTAAGTATAAAAATATAATTTTCTTAGTTCAAATAAATGTTAGAAATTTTTGTATGTCTTTAGGTGAATGTTATATGTATTTCTTTTATAAAATATCAAAATGTTGTTAAAAAGTTACACATAAAGTCTCTTATTATGTTGAAATTTATATACATATATGAAATAATGTTTTATTAATAAAAATATAAGAAAACTTGATAATTAATATATCTTTTATTTCTCATATCTATTAATTATAAGAGAGTTGACTGTAATGTTATGCATCTCACGTATGTATTTTAAATTTTGCTTTCTAAATTTATATCTTAAATTTTTTAGATATATTAATAACATAATTTAATGTATCATTAATATTACCACGACTTATCATTTATGACAGCAAAATTTGGAGTATTATTAACTTTTTTTTTATAATTAATAGAAATAAAAAAATAAAAAATAATTAATTATTACTTTTTTTCATATTTTTATTAACTAATAAATATTTTTTACATGTAAATAATTTTCAGTAGAAAATTAAGATATTATATGTAATTTTTCATCTATATTTTTATTTTTCATACATATATATATATATAATACTCAATTTATAGTATAAAAAACTCTTAATGTCTATTTAAAGTAAAAAAAAATTGTATTTTAGTTATAATTTTTTTCATTTATAATTTTTTAATTTTAATCATATAAAATTAATAAAATATGTCAAAATAGGTTATATATATATATATAAAAGTAAATATATAATTATTTAAACTCACTTATAATTAATATTAAGAGGGTCAATTGCGCATGTTTTGAAAAGCATGGCATTTTTATTTTCAAAAGTGTCCACGTGGACATCGTAGAGCATCCGATGAAAGGGACACATGATGGTAGGAGTACACATCGGACGGACATCAACACTTCAGTCAAACACACTTGGCCCCATGCTTCTGTCAAAAAGTCTTAATCAACTCTAATTTTACTCAAACAACCAACACAAAAACGACGCCGCTCAAAGTGCCAATCTGTCGGTCGTTAACCGTGGTTAAAATTACGGAAGAGTCGCACGCCGAGCGTCGGTGGAGGTTAACCGCAGGCTATTTCGCAGTTAATATATATATAGATATATACACACAAATATAGAGAGAGAAAGAGAGAGAGAATCGCTTTGTATATAAGCCAGTCCTATATTTTTCGAATAATAGGGAGTGAGAGGAAGAGAGAGAGTTTAAGAGAGAGAAATAATTAGAGAGAGAGAGAGAGAGGCGTTCGGCTTTCAGGCACTGAGAGCCGGCGGCCATGGCAGACTCAAGCGATTCCGTTTCGGTTGATATGGAGACAATCTATCTTGGCGGAAAGGTCTGATACCATACGCACATATAAGCAAACGTATATTCACATATATGTTTATATAATGAATTTCATTGTTATTTCCTTTGAATCAAAAGTCAGCGATTTATGATTGATCAGTCGACAGCATCATGCATTTGTTCCATTTTAATGATTTCTGTGATTCACATTTTCATACACACAAGTACGCACAAATTTCGTTGCGGCATTTTCGAACGTTTTGAATTCGTTGTTTAATGGTGTGTTTGGTTACTGAGAAAATCTTTTAAAGGAAAAATTATAAAGATTAATTCTTTCTTCTTCTTTTTTTTTTTTTTTACTTTAAATTGCTTTTCTCAGCAACCGAACGGGAGGTTAAGGTTCATTAGATGTTTTCCTGTTTTGCATCTCCTCTCATTTTTTGAATCTGTTCTTAGACATGAAAACTTTTGAGATTGGCGGCTTTTGATATTATAGATCTGTTGACATCTTACACAATTTTAAACTTTCATTATTATTTTTTTACACCATGGAACTGGTGACTCTTTCGTCTTATAGAAGCAAATATTTTTTTCAGGATTAAAACCTTTTTATTTCCCAATTTGCAATCCCATAATATCCTCTTCCTCTTCCTCTTCTATGCTCGTGAAGCTGTTTTTATTCTCTTTTAATTGTCTCGTTTATTCCTCTTATTCTTTTAATTTGTGTTAAATGTTTGAATTGCGTCCTTTAATTTAACAATTAACTTCTGTTTGCCTGCTGAGAAAACTAAAGAAAAATTTAATATGTGAAATTGTAATTGTTTTATTTCCCAGCCTTTTCTCCGCAACCAAATAGAGTATTATTTATTATTGATTAATTGACACCGGATCCTTTTTTTTTTTCTTGGTCCTATATGCAAATACAGTAGCAGATTCATCTGTTCGCTTCTTCTGATTCCTTGTTATCGGTAAAAACTCGCAATCATCTAGAGATACTACCAAACCTTTCATTTTCTTATTTCTATTCATTATATGAACACAGCGTGGCTGTTACTTTATCTTCGTATTTCTTTTTTTATTGGTTAGATGTTAAAATCATTATTTAACTAGTGTACCTGTCAAGGTCACCTTAATTATTTAAGTTTCCATCCTCTTCTTTTAAACTCTTTTTTTTTTTTTGTAAGAATTCAATGATTAAAATCAAGAAATCCTTATTTCTTTGATTTTCTTTTACAAATATATATTAAGCTGTGATATAGCAAGCTGGCTCTAAAGGGGGTAGGGTGAACATGGCAAGCTTTTTTTGGGAATAAGATTTATCTATATGAAAGCTGAGGTTTCCCTTTATTTAAACAATCTGGACTAGTGTTAGCTGAAACATGGATTGTTATGGTAAGCGGAACAGAAACCGGAACGGGAACGCAAAACGCTATATATTCTAAACGTGCTAAGCTAGGGGTATGCTTATGTAGATGACATAGGTATAATACAATGAGGTAGGTCTAACTTTAGGAGTGTGTTCTTTTCACCTAACGGTGAGTAATAGGAATTAATATTACTTAACAAGTTTTCTATATGGTTTAAAAAATAATTATATTAGAATGAAAAATGTAAAAGCATTGAATTAACAGTACACCCATTTATGTTGATTTGCCTTATCAAAAAAAAAAAAATTTATGTTGATTTGCATTAGTCTTTTTCTATTAATTTTGTTTTAAAAGGATAATTAAGAAGAAATTTCTTGTATCGCTAAATTTAGTATTTTGGAATGTAAGTGCTCCATGTTTTGGAGTGCATGTACCAAAACGAAAAATCGTTAGGGTATTAGCGTTGTCTAGTAATTATGATCCTAGACACAAAAAGAATGAGTGCTTATTCTTCACTAAAGGCTGTTCTTATTCTAGAAAATATGATGTTATCTTTTCAGATTAGGTCTCTTTGATGATTTCTTTGAATTAAGCTTTGCCCGTTTATTTGTGTTCCTTATTATTTGTGAATGCAGTGTTTTGTTTGTAATGCGCAGTAATTTATTTTTTATTCTTTTTACAGGAACATATAGTACGAACTGGCTGCGGTTCTGTGTCTGTTATTGTGTATGGAGACCAAGACAAACCAGCACTGGTTACTTATCCTGATTTAGCTCTAAATCGTAAGCTACATATTTTTATGTTTGTAAGCTTGAGGATTCTCTATTAATTTACATCTGTATTTTCCAATTTGTTATGTTTATAACCTTGAATATTCTCCTTTTGCTGTTACTATACGATTGGTAGTCGTAGTTTACTTGTCTTATTGTTGGCTTGTTTCTGCAAGCTAATGAAGATTCTTGGCTTTTTGAGCAGATGTGTCTTGTTTCCAAGGATTGTTCTTTTGTCCTGAAGCAGCTTCTTTGCTGCTCCACAACTTCTGCATCTACCATATTAGTCCTCCTGGGCATGAGGTCTGTAAATTGCTTGACTTGTCTGCATTTGTATAATTCTAAGTTTGTTTTTAAGTTTAAAATGTATCGCACATCCTTTCTATTGAATTTATTATTCACATAAGATTTCTTCTGGGACTTCCACAAGAGTTCTTGCAGCTGGGAGCTGCAGCAATTTGTCCCGATGACCCTGTGCCTTCTGTAGACGACTTAACAGATCAAATTATCGAGGTTCTCAACTATTTTAGGTAATTATAGTACTACAGTTTTTTTTTTTTACACTATTCACACTTTTTTTGAATGTTTGTTGTCCAGAACTCTTCTATCAATTGGTTTCAAGACTCAAAATAGTACTGGAGTGGTATTGTTTTGCTTGTACTATTGCTGGCATAGATAGTAATATAGAATGACATTTTTTGGTCATCAAATATTTTTCCCACCCTTCTGTTTTCTGTTTATTGGAAAAATCACACAATGACATTTGTCTTTGTAACTTAATTTTGATTGCATGAATGTCTGCATGTTCAGGCTTGGTGCAGTGATGTGTATGGGTGTGACAGCGGGTGCTTACATCCTCACTCAGTTTGCCGTATGTTTCCTCTGCAAAAGCGTCGCTTATATGCTTTATATATGATGTATATCTTGGTTGGTTGATCACTGTTTTGTATTACAGATGAAATATAGGGAGTGGGTTCTTGGTTTGATACTTGTATCTCCTTTATGCAAAGCACCCTCGTGGACTGAATGGTTGTATAATAAGGTGCTTTCGTACCCAGCTGTCATTTGTGTCCAGAGACTTAATCTCTCTACTAAGACTGTGATTACTTTTGATCTGTAGGTGATGTCAAATTTGCTATATTTCTATGGCATGAGTAGTATGCTGAAGGAATGTTTACTTCACCGGTATTTCAGCAAGGTATTCTGTTACTTCCATTTTAGCAATTTATTCTTTTTTATTTTCTGCTCATATTTTCTCATTCATTTATTAGGGTGAGTGATGAGATTGCTTTAAGTTGTAACAGGAAGTTCGCGGTAGTGCAGAAATCCCAGAATCAGATATAGTTCAAGCATGCAGAAGAGTTAGTGCTTCATCTATCCAAAATTTTTTTTTTTTTATATCTCAATTGCACACTTACTGGAATCTGATTTATTTTTATTGTTTTAATAATTTTGAGTGACATTTGTTGATTTTTATTATAACATTTGTTTCTTCAGTTGCTGGATGAGAAGCAGAGCATAAATGTTTTGCGATTTCTTCAAGCAATTGATAGGTAAACAATGAGTTAGAGGTTGTTCCTTGTACCACTTCTTGTGCGTGCATACTTTTTCCATGGGCTCCTTGTGCAAATTATAAAATTTTAACTTCTCTAAATTTCTTTTGCCAACTAGCAGGAGACCTGACATTTCTGAAGGTTTAAAGAGACTAAAATGCCGGACACTTGTATTTGTTGGGGATAACTCTCCTTTTCATTCCGAGGCTATTTACATGATGTCAAAACTAGACAGAAGATACAGTGCCTTAGTTGAGGTATGCGATGATGCATCATTATGTGCTAGAATGCTTTTATGATTTTGAATCAGGCTAGATATATATTATAGTAGTAGCTTACTGAAGTCTAGCGGAAAATATTGCTAGAAAATTCTCGCTATGAAAGGCTTCCGTAACACCCATCTACTTTTATTGTATTTGACCCTTTTTGTCAATTACAATGATTCATTAGGTATTAGAGCATATTGAGATATACCAAATATTATGGACAGTACACCCTGGTGACCTACACTCAATTGATTTGTTAAACTTATGTCCGCTATTTTTCCCATTTAATTGCCGATTTCTGAATCATAATTTAAACCGGCAATAACTATTAAATCCTAAGAAAGTAGGCACAGCTGAAAGCATTCTCTTAAATCATAAATATACGTAAAATAATTGTGCGTGAATGTGTAAATGCTGTGCTTATGCAGAGTATGGGTTTGTACAGGTGCAGGCTTGTGGATCAATGGTGACAGAAGAGCAGCCACATGCAATGTTGATTCCCATGGAGTATTTCCTCATGGGGTACGGATTGCATAGGCCGTGCCAGTTCAATGGCAGCCCTAGGAGCCCCCTCAGCCCGTCCTGCATAGCTCCGGAGCTTCTCTCTCCAGAAAGTATGGGCTTGAAGCTAAAGCCAATAAAGACCCGGGTTTCACCCTAAATCTCTAGCGCAGGGAGATGATGGTGGATCCAGTATATAACAGCTTGATTGTTAAAGTTCATATAGCTCTTTTTATTTTTATTTTATTTTTGGATGGGTTAAGAAGGATAGTTGTTGGTTGTAGATAGAAGGGAGAAAATTCTTATAATGGATATAGGGAGGGAGATATGGATTCATTCATTTGTAGTCAGTCATAAACGTGTCACTGAACTTTATTTTGTAAATCTTCAAAAAAGACATTTATTTATGATGATGACGAGCGATTAATAATATAGAGATGAAGTGAGGTGGAGACCCTGAATCATGGAGGAATGGTTCTTTATTTGTTAAAGCTCTATTTATTTATTGGTAGTTATGGGTCTAGGGCCTGACTGCGATCGGTGGCAAGCTACATAGCTGTTAGGCTGTTACGAGCTATTGGTGGTTGGGGGAATTTTTATTCTCTCTCCCAAACCCATTAAATATGGTGATAGGGGGTGGGGTAGGTACCCATGGGGTCCTTATTTGTGTTTTTCATCTTTTATTTATTTATTTATTAAATTAATTATAATTAAATTATTTTAAATAAAATATTACATATGTTAAAAAATATATATACATGTTAATAGAGTATTAGAATAATATTATTTTTTTAAAAATATATCTCAAATGACTTAATTTTTTTTTTTATATTGTGTTCGAGCTAAACTAGTTCAAATCAAATTCAATAATAAAACTTAAAATATATTCAACCTTATTTGCTTATTTTACAAAAATTCCCAAATAAATTCTTAATTAATTTAACTGGATTTCTCTTACACCCTAGCTCTACTTTATGGAAAAATTATTGGGTGTTCTTTTGCATGATTTTTAGCTTTTTTTATTTTCTCTATCTCATAAGAAAGAGTCTCTTTTGAGAAAATTAATTTTTTAAGGGGACAATTATTTAATATTTTTATATTTATATAGAAAAAATATTTACCAAACTAATTTCTTTTTGCATCAAGCAATACATTCACATCAAAATGATGAAAATGGTTAACATGAGAATTTCACAAAACTTTGTACTTTTAACTTTTCAAAATGAACTCATTTTTGTTTTTTTGGAGATATTTTAAAATAGAATAAGAGAATTTTAAACTGAGAGAAAGGGAGTATTGATTTCTATAAAGAAAAAAAAAAAGAATTACAGCTGGCCATCGAATAATAATTTTTTTAATCAATAATATTCGTTGTTGGTTTGGTTGCCAAATGCCAATTGCCAACTCGACCAAAGATATTATTCCACTCTCAAATCAACTCCACTAGCAAAATTAATTGTGGAAAACCGTACACGTGTCTAAGTATTATGAAATCGACGGTCACCGTAACTTGTTACTCTAATATATGATAATCAGCCCAACTCAGGTTAGGAGAGGGGCAGGCGTCTCGGGCGTATTCACTATTTAGTGGTGGTGGCGCACCCGGAAAACCGCTTTCTACGCGCCGGGAAACCACCGTTCGATCGTTGAAATGGCCGGAATCGTTATTTTATTTGATTTCGATCGGACAATCATCAACGACGATAGCGACAGATGGGTGGTGGTCGAAATGGGTCTGACCCATTTGTTTAATCAGCTTCGCCCCACATTGCCTTGGAACTCTCTCATGGTTAGTTTATTTATTTCTATACTATGCGCGAACATTTCATGCTTTACAATTTTGTTTCTGTTTGATTATTTACTTTGTTTATTAACTTACAGTCTTTTGTTTTGTTTGATCTTAACGCTGTTAATAAATGAGGTTTTGATTGATATCCTTGGCTTGATTTGATGTTTGTTTTTCTTTGATAATAGTTCAATTGTAATGTGAGATTAAAATTCGTAGTTGCATGTCTGAACTAAGTATTATTAGTTTTTTTCTTTTTATTATTACTGAATTTTCCTGTTTATATTGCATTTATCGTAGAAAGAAACAGGGTTTGAATGAACTCATTAGTTAGAATTGAAAGAAAAATGTTTAATTGCTGTGATATAATATAATTCATGTTTACAAGTTTACACCGTCTCAGCTAGACCATCTCCAATGGTTACTCAACTTTTTACTCAAAACATTCATTAAAAAATTGGGTAAAAGATTCATTTGATATGAAGCTCTCCATTGGTCCGATGTACTTTTACTCAAACTTTTTGAAAATATTCCCATCATGTCCCAAAATAATTTTCATCTTATCCCAAAAGTTTTAAATTTGGCTGTTAACAGTGATTTGAATAAATGAACAGTGTTTTGCAGATTTGGGTTTGGATTTGAGTTTGAGTAAAAATATATTTGGTATGGATTTGAGTAAACCATTGGAGGGCTGTTTTTGATGATTTTTACTCGAATTTAAATTTGAGTATGGATTTTGGGTTGGAGATGCTCAGTCAAAGACCCATTGGTTTAACATTTTATTTTTTAAAAAAAAAGGTTTAACCATGTTGTCTATTTTGAACAATTTTAGGATAGGATGATGGAGGAGCTCCACTCACAGGGTATAACAGTTGAGGGAATTGCAGAGTGTTTGAAACGGGTTCCATTGCATCCACAGATCATTGCAGCCATCAAATCAGCCCATGCTCTTGGGTATTTTTATCTTTTGTGTTTTCTTTGCGGTTGATGCTTTGCTAAATTCTTTCTTCTCAAGTATAAAGTGCCAATTAGAAGATTAAGCCGGCAATCTGGTTATTTCAATGTCCTTATAAAAAAAAATCTGGTTATTTCAGATGTGACTTAAGAATAATTAGTGATGCAAATCAGTTTTTCATCGAGGCAATCTTGAAGCATCATGGCTTGCTTGGATGTTTCTCGGAGATCGACACAAACCCAACATTTGTAGATGGAAAAGGCAGGCTGAGGATCTCTCCTTACCATGATTTGGCCTCATCTCCTCATGGTTGCAATTTATGCCCTCCAAACATGTGCAAGGTATTTTGATTCAGTTCGATTTAGTTTATCTGTTGTGTGTATGTCATTCTCTCTTACATTGTATATATTTCTGTTAAGGATATAAAGCATCTGCTCTTGTTTTAGTTCTACGATTTCTGGATCAGCTGATTGTCTTTTGTTTTGGGTTGAATTTCAAACTTGTTGATTGACAGAGAAGCTTATATTTGTGCTACTAATAAAGGGGTATTGAGTTTGTTAGCTTCTATCTCAGTTCCTTGATTGATGGATACATTGTTGATAATTAAAATTGAAATTGTTGATTGATGCTAATATTCTGTGTTGAGGCTTATATTTTGCTATTAATTTGGGAATATTGGGTTAATCATGGGACTTGATTTTGCTTCCTTTGATGATCATTTTCTTTTTGTTCCCATTCTTTTGAATTATTTACTTTCATGTTAGTTTGAGGAATGTGACTCAACCAAGCAAGATCCTAACGTTGTTGTTACTCTGGAGTATGCTTGTTGTTTGACTTTATATCCCTCTTTTTGGTAAGTAATTTCTTCCCTTAAGCATAAAACTTCAGATTGTAAGGTGTTTTCACTACATAAGAAAAAAGAAGAATTAGATCTTGGAAATGATCGACTCAAATAGATGCTCAACTTGTTCTTTGCTGGGGAGCAAACACTTGGGAGAAAGAAATCCTTTCCTAAAGTGAATTCAAGCCTGTACATCATAAATAAGAAGTGAAGTCCGCTAGTTCCTGACCTACACTTCAACTACTAATAAGGGGAAAACACTAGGTGGTATAACCCATAGCCTGGAAGGTGACAGTGACATCCGCCTAACCCAACAGACCAAACATTTCAAAGATAGGTCCTCAGTCCGGTCTCTCTAAATGGGAGCAGTCTTTCTGCAATAGCTTCCTATCAATATCAATATGATTTTTAGATTGGCTTTAGTTCGTTGACATTCCCTTTTAGATGCATTTGCAAAAAGCTTTTGCAATGGCATGAATAGATGGTTGAATCTCTGTTTCTGCTGGTGGGGGACTCACTCTGCACATCACACAGCCCAATTAATTGCCCTTAGTTATTAAATTGATTGAAATTCCAGAGTACTTACTGAAATTTTTGTGGGATAAGTCCATCAAACAAAGAGGAGCACGAAGCCCTGAAGCACAATTGCCGGGGATTCTCAATTACTTTATGGTGTTTCTAGTTAAAAATGTTTACTTTTATTGTTTAGAAGTTCATTTTCTTCTTTCCCTTGTGGTTCCTATCTTTTAATTGATTTTGACATCTAATTGTGATTATCCCTAATAGGGTCTGGTGATTGAGCGGACCCGAACTTCTATATCTGAGAATGGGAAGAAAATAATGATCTATCTTGGAGATGGGGGAGGTGATTTCTGCCCAAGTCTGAAGCTTGAAAAAGCAGACCATGTGATGCCAAGAAAGAATTTCCCTTTGTGGGAGCGCATTCGCAATAATCCTATGCTTATCAAAGCGGGAGTCCATGAGTGGAGTGACGGGGAGGAGCTTGAGAGAATCCTACTCCAGCTTATTGACTCAATGTCCATTGAAGACAACTTCAAAACTTTTACTTCAACAGTCAGTTGAATTCATTGGACTGCAATTTTAAGACAATGCCAGCCCCCCGCCCATGAGCCATTTCCTCCGACACTACCCGTTCCTCACTAACTTTAGGTTGGCCCATGGATGTGAACTGTTTGGTTGTGGTCAATAATGAGTAGCCATGGGGAAACCCAGAATTATCAGTCTGTGTAGCCATTTCACCTTTAGATGTAATACTGATTTTGGTAAGATTATGTTCTCACTTGGGTTCCTTTACCCTGCTTAACTTGTTCCGGTTACACAGCATATGACAAGAAAGTAGGTCCATTAGTCAGGTTTATGAATCACACAAACACAAATGACATCTTGACATAAACAAAGGACGTCATTAGCCTATGAATTATGATGACAACTACAGGGGGTGTTTGGCCTGCTCAAAATGGGATTTTGAAACTAACGCGTGATTTAGATAGAAAATGTGATGTGGCTATTTGGCAATTTTATGAAAACATGATTTTGGTTTTGACATTTGAGACATCAAATACAAAAGGAGTTTTACTAAAGCTTCAAAAATCCGTTTTTCAAACAATTTTGATTTTTTTGACTCTTTTTGCCCACCTGGATGAAATGAAAAATTGTTGAATCATTTTTACACAATTTTTATTAAATATTTAAATGATAAATAAATAAATTATGTTATAATCAATTCTGTAAAATTTATCAAGCAATAATCAATTCTTTCATAATCAAGCTCCCAAAAATAAGTTTGCAAGTCAGCCGGATTAACCCAAGGCCCGCCCGATTTTTTATGGGCTTGGGCTGAAATTTCCTTGTTTCGTGTCGAGTCTGGGCAAAGAATTTTAAGCCTGACCTCAAATCAGGCTGGGCTTGGGCAGAGGCTTGAGAAGTTCAAGCTCGGCCCGAACCCGAGTTTTAATACACACACACACACACACCGTTGGATTAAATGAATATATCACAGCCATCCATTTCTCTTAAGGCTTGCAGCAATTCATCTGACTCTCACAGTTCGTTTGGATAACTACGAGGAAAAGGAAATGAAAGAAAAAGAAAGACTAATATAATCCTTTTATCTTGTTTGGGAATAATAAATGAGAGAAAGGAAAGGAAATGATTTTATATTATTTTACTATTATACCATTTTAAATTAAGCATACAAATAATTAGTAATTTAACTGTAACTAAAGTGTGTTTCAATCTCTGATTGTAATTCTCATTAAAAATAAACATAACATAACATTAGTCTGTTTAAAAAACCAAACATGACTAGTCCAAAGTGACCAAAAATAAAATACAAATTATTCAACAATATACTAAAGTGTTATGAATCATATAACAAAAACTTATATTTCTATAATAAAAATTATTGTTAGGGATTTTCAGATTATCATCTTTAGTGAGCGCATTCTTAATTATTCTTGAGTCAGTTGCAGTCCCTTCCTATCGAGGTAAGATATATGTGAATCTTAAATCAAAAGAACAAGCAGCTAACATATTGTGTTGGATAATTCTTCCTCCCATAGTACCTCGGGGTATCCTCATTAGACTACTTTCACACGAACATGTGTTCCATGAATTGCTCCAATACAATTCTGACATAAATGTATTACATTAAAACTCACATTCGAATATTAACAAATTTTAAAGTACAATGAAAGTTAATTATGTTTACCTTAAAGTAGGGATAAAACCTACTATTATTAACTATTTTTGGAGGGATTTCTGAACCATCCGATTGTTGGAGAAAAGTATCTTCCAATGAGATTATTGACCTTAAGACGTTATGAAAGTGGTGACTTATAGTTTCACCAGAGCAACGAAAGAAAATTTGAATTGTTCTTCACATTGTGTGATATTATATGGAGAAAATTTGAAACTTGTTCCTCAATCGTTGTTCGTTTTGTAGGTTGGAGACCACCATCTTTTTTAAGTAGTATTGCATAAATTTTCAAAAGCTTCTAACCCTATACGAATAATATCACGACATCTCTCATTAGTCTTAAGTTGATTCAATAACTCATCTCATACTTTTTGTCTTTCAATGTTTGAATGTCTAAGAGCCCGATCTACATAGTTTTGACAAAGACGCTGTCGACGCATGAACCAATATATAGGCAATACAAATAACTTGAGTTGCGGCTAGACGTTGTCTTCGTTCCCACATTAACAAAAAAATTCTTTTCTCAATTTCTTGCCTATCCCAATCCATCTATCAAATAAAAAAAGTGGCAGTATCATTATTAAAATTAATTACATACAAATTGAGTAAAATTGATAATGAATACTGAATAATTCTCATAATTTATGGGACAAGATAAAAGTATTTTCACCCAACTGTGCTTAATTTGACTATTGGATTACTTTAGCTGAGAATTTCCATTATTGGGGAAACCAAAACTACTTTGAAACAAGAGAATTTTTCAAATTTTAATATCATTTGATTTCTCAGTAAGAGTGAAAGTTTTTTGGAATTATCTTTCATTCACTAATAATTACTTAAATACTGTTATGCAGTAGGAAAACTACCAGCAAGTCAGGCAAACAGTGAGGTGGTGTCTGCATATAGAAGGGAAGGAGAGAGAAAAGACAAACATGTTTCTACTTAATTACTTGAGCACATGCTGTACATCAAAGGTGTTCTTTCTCTCTTCTTCTGCATGGTCATGATTAATTGTATGATGTTCTATACGACAATAATATATAGGAATTATTGGGCATCATATACCTCTGTAAGATCTCTGAAAATACTACTAATTTCTTCTGAAGCATAGTAAATTATTATTTAACTTCTCTTAATAGGTTATCAAATGGGAATCTAGGACTCTTGAGTTTCTTGTTATTGGTGTTGAGTTTTGACTATCAGAATCAAGACTACAAACCTGTTAGTGATGCCAGGGATAGAGCCTCGAATTTACCCACTCTGACGATAGTTTCTTAAAATTTTTTTCATGCTACTGCTGTTAAGATTTCTTAGTATACTGGTTTTTGTAGTGTTTTATTTGTACTCTGCAAATCCAACTCAAGCGAAAAAGATAAAGGGTACAGGAAGGTGGGTGCAGACTGCAGTGTGCATGGAAGGAATATTGCTCTGTAGAATATTGCTCTATTTATTTTTAGTAGTTACAAATATTATTACCTTTTGATTCATGCAGGTGAAACCGATCTTATATTGTCTTATAGATAGACAACCTTGAGAAATTGTTCTTCCATTTAGATTAAGTATACACAAAAAAAGAAAAGAAAAAGAAAGAGAGCAAATACCCAAACAATCAACGATACCCACATTCTAAATCACTAACTAAAAGCAAAGAATACAATTATTTACTAACCATTCAACAGTGAAACACTTTCCAAAAGCAAAACAAACCAGAAACAGTTGAATCCCAGCAAACCATATAATCAAATAGTGCATAGCAAAAGAAGTACCTAAAATGGAGAAACAGAGTTCTAGAGGGAGAAAAAACGGAGATGGGTTAACCACGGCAACGGGGCTTCACACTGCTGCCAACTCGTGTGTTTCCTTGAAAGAAGGCTATGACTGTTGTGTATATAAAAAAAAAAAAAAAAAAAATAGTGTATTTGGATGTCCATAGGACAAAGATGTCAATTTTTATTTTGGCTTTTATAATTTTAAGGGTAATATTAGTATTATTAAAAATTTATTAAATCTTTCTTTTCTTTCCCTTCGTTTTCGCCCACTTTTAAAGGGATAACAAAATTACTAAAATGGGGGTTAAGCTCTCCCTCCCTTTCCCTTCATTTCCTTCCTAATTTTTAAAACAGACATGATATAAGCTCTCATTCCTCATCCTTCTCTTACCCTTTATTTTCGATTCCTTCCATCCAAACATAGTGTCAATGTCACGACTCTCAATGTCACTATCCCTTGCAACAAGTCTATACCTCTCCCTCTAGAGAGCTATTGAGAGCCACCACCACAAAACACCGACTGTTGAGGTATGAAATCGATGCCCTTCCCTCGTTGCTTAATCGATCTAACACCCTTCTCCCTCTGCGTTGTTTTCGATAGCCATCGTCACAAAACACTGGCACTGAGTCACGAGATCAACGATTCATGGAGAGATCAAATCATCTCCGGTGTCATCAAGAGCGAAAACTACTTCCAACCACCATCGAAGGAGTTTAGAGCCTTCATCGAAGGAATCACCACCGTTGAATCCCTTCAGAACCATCGTCGAAGACGATCAGATACATTGCAACTAGATTAAAATACAAGTATTTTGTGTGGAATCTGTAGATAATTTGACCCTAACTTGATGCTCGAGGTTCCACTGCATTGTAAGCACCTCATAAACTTAGAATTATTTGATTTTTATGAGGAATATTTTGTGATTGTTCATTAGCTACATTTCAGAATTTTGTGCTTTAATGTTGGATTAGTTATTTGCATAATTTGAATCTGAAACGAGTTTGTTTGTTTTGATCTATGATTTGTTCATATGCATTTTTAAAATTTGGGTATTTTGATTGATTTGTAATGAAATGGAATCTAAAAATCTTCTTTATTGCATCTGAAAAATCTTCAGGCTTGTGCTAAATTCGATGCAATTGTATTCTAGCTCGGGCTGGCCAAGCATAAAGTCAAGCTCGGACCAACTATTTCATAGTTCGAACTAGGTTTGGACATGCCTCAGTCCCTAAACCCAGCCCGCCCAAGTTGACCGTACCCAAAAAAAAAAGATCAGGGTAGACCAAACAATTATTGTAACCCTTCCTGTAATACTGTGCTTTATTTACGATGATAATAATATTAACAATAATAATTGAATAGAAAGAGAGAGAAAAAAAAAACCATTTAACAGCAAAGAAGTTTTGCCGTCAGTTGATAATTTACATTGTAAATGGATATATTTATACATATAATAAAATGAAGGCAATTGAAAACCAAAGTCAGGTAGCCGAACAGCTACCTCTGCCAATGGCCCATCAAATCAAATGATATAATCCGACCACTCCGACATGAACGATGTGTGATCCATGGACTCTCCGGGCACCTCCTCGTGCATTGCAGACCGTTCCATCCCCCCAACCTGCCTCGCCGGATTCCCCACCGCCGTTGTCCTTGGCGGCACATCAATCAAAACCACCGATCCTGCCCCAATCTTTGCCCCCTCCCCAATCTTCACATTCCCCAATATTGTTGCCCCAGCACCGATCAACACCCCGTCGCCAATCTTAGGGTGCCGGTCTCTACCTACATTGCCGGTTCCACCTAAGGTCACGTGATGGAGCATCGAGACATTGTTTCCGATCACTGCTGTCTCGCCGATAACAATGCCTGTCGCGTGATCAAGTAGTATTCCTTTACCTATCCTCGCCGCCGGGTGTATATCGACGCCAAAGACATCGGAGACTCGAGATTGGAGTGCGAGTGCAAGAGTCTTTCTCGACTGAGTCCAGAGCTTGTGAGCAACTCGGTGGGCCTGGCAAGAGAGAAAGCCCTTGTAATTGAGAAGGCAGTGAGAGTAGGACAGACACGCAGGGTCACGCAACTTGGCGGCGCGTAGGTCGGCGACGGTGGCGGACCAGAGGACGGGGTCGGAGGAAAAGCTGTCGAGGAAGAGGTCGTAGAGGAGGCTGGACAGAAGAGTCGAGGAGCAGAGCTTGTTGCCGAGGTGGAAGGAGAGGGACCGCTCGAGCGAGGAGTGAGATAAAATGGTTGAGTAGAGGTAGCTCGCGAGCGCTGGTTCGGAGTCGGCGTCTTGGTGAGCCTCCTTCTTGATCTGTGACCAGATTCGGCCCTCCTCGCTGTCTGACTCCGCCGCCGCCGGCGGTGCGTATGGGAAATCTCCTGCAGGCATCGTTAACGTCGCCGTATAACTGACCGATAATAGCTGAGAACTATTAGAGGCTAAGAATTGTGTTTGAAGGGGCGAGAAGAAGTTTGTGTAATTGTGCTGCTTCTTTTCCAATTAACAGAGAAATCGTGAAGGAGTAAACTATGACTACGAGATATACACATATACATACATACATATATATATATATATAGAGAGAGAGAGAGAGAGAGAGAGAGAGAGAGAGAGACGCGCATATAATGTCTTTGCAGCGAAGTTGCACACGGTCATGGCGAAATTTGGAAACAAAGAGAGCCGGGTCAACCCATAACAAGTTTGAAGTATCCGAGAAACAGGTGTACGTTATATTATATATTAGCTTTTTAATACTACTATAATTCAGAAAAAGTGGATTTTATAAAATTTTTAGATAAAACTTGTTATTTATATTTTGGGCTTTACAATATTACTTACAATATAATCTGTTCTCTTATAATTAATAAGCATGAAAAATAAAAAATTTATTAATTATTAAATTTTTATATATTGTTATTAATCAAAAAAACAATCTTTATATGTATGTCTTTCCGTAAAAAAAAAAAAAAAAAACCCTATATGAAACTTTCAAATAGTATTTTAATTTTTCAAAAAAAAAAATACATATAAGATTACAACTTAAGTTATTAAAAAAATTCTTAGTGTCATTTTAAACTAATTAGTGGTAGTTTTTATGCTTGTTTTGTCGTAAATTGTTTGTACTTACAATATGTTTACTCTAATTATATAAAATTATTAAATATAATTATTAAATACAATTTATAAATAAAATATATAGAAGCATATATATGACTATTTTATTTCTTTTATAAAAAAAATTGAAATTTTTTTAATTGTTAAATAATAAAATTATTAATAATTAGAAATTAATTTCTTAAAAATTTATTAATTAATAATGATTATTAATTGATTAAATATTAATTATAATAAGATGATTTATATATATATTTATTATTTTTAGCAAAATAGGAGGAAGAAACATGGAAATGAAGAAGAAAATTGGAAGAAATATATATTAACAGGGTTTGGATTTGGTCTTACATTCTGAGTTTGTGATGTATTATTTACGTGTGAAGGTTTTTGATGGGTACATCTTTTCAGGAATCATGCAAAAGGTCAACGACTATTAAAATACCAAATACGAATATGCGCGTTTGTACAAGGGAATGACGCAAACTAGAATAATGTGTTTATTTTTAAACGCAAGATGTCTTGGGTCACTCTCAACATCCTAAATAAAATGCATTAGAAATTGCTTCTAGTGTATGGTTGCATTCTCTATTTCTCTCACAAACTCGAACTCGTTGTCAATCTTAATCTTACGATCATTCTCAAAATTTAAAATTATTAGAATTTTAGCATATGAATTTCATTTGCTTGTGAGGGACATAACTACAAGGGTAGAGTTAGGAAAAAAAAATTTGGAAGTCTAAAAAGTTTTTAGTGAAAATTTTTTAGGTTGTGTAAAATTTTAGAAGAGAAGAGAGAACTAAAAGAAAAATTTTGAATTTGATTGAAATTTTGAGGTAAAAAAATGATGAATGAAGGATAAAAATTAGACTGCTCTAAAATTTTGAGGCGATTTATAAAATGTCAAAAGTTTATAATTATTTTATTATTTTTTACATTTTGGAGAATTATAACCTACCCTAATCACTCATATCTCCCACCTCTGGACATATTGACACTTTATTTCAAATGAAATAGAAACACTCTCAACTCAATATTTGAGGATGATAGTCAAAATATATATATATATATATATATATATATATATTGTCAGATGTCTATCTATGTGCAATATGAATTTGTAGTATCACATGACAAACAATATAAATAATAAACAAAAATGTAATTAATTACACCTACTTCTCATGAGTTTTCTAACAATTGCAGAAACTTTCTCTATATTTTCTGAAATAACACTGTCCCCCTTCTAGTTTAATGATTTGTAACAAATTCTCCATTCCCCTCAACTTTCATTTTTGATACATGCGTTAAATAATGATGTAAGCCAAAAATAATGTTATATGTCCAAATTGCCCTTGTATATATACACAAACAGATGAGTGGCTTGGCAATTTTTTATACACAAATAGATGGGTGGCTTGGGTAATTTTTTATACACAAACAGATGGGTGCTAGTGTATATATACATTCACTATTATGGCATTTTTAAGCCATCTTATACACAAACATTGCTAAAATTACATGGCATTTTTACAAGATATTTTAGATGAAAATTTTGAAGGTGAAAAAAAATCATGAACTTTGCTTAGAACTTGAACTGGTCATCTGAGAAAATTAGTCAATCACATTATTGATGTCAATACTAATTAATTAAAAAATTATAAGACTAAGTGTCATACTTTAATATTCAAAGTAACTAATTAATTAAGAAATTATAAGAATGCAGTAATCCATCTTATTACTGTTATACTTACCTCTGCTTAACAACTACTGCTCACGTGAGTGAGGGAAAAGGGGAGAAGGGGCAAACTGGCAAGTGGGGGAAAATGAGGCAAGTGTGAAGGAAAAAGGGGAAAGCTGAAGCTGTAGAAAAGGGGTCTAAAGTATGTATAAGAGTTAGTAAATGATTTGATTATACAGAAACCTTGACAGCCATTGGCAGAGTTAGAAACTCCATCTTTTTCTCACTACTCTCTCTCTACAAGGTAATTGATCTTATATCATTTTTTTTTTTCTGTTTCCATACCCATTGTAATACCCCGACCCGAGTGAGCCGGTACCCGACCCGGTAAACCCGAGCCATGACATATAAAACCGAACTATAATAAAATATATTAAGAATAATAATAATAATAATAATAATAATAATAATAATAATAATAATAATAATAATAATAATAATAATAATAATAATAATAATAATAAAATAAGAGATATAAATATATATATATATATATGTATATGAACAGTAGTGTATGTGTGTTGTCAAGTGTATGTGTGTGTAGATATATTATATAAATATATATATATATATATATATATATATATATAAAAGATACAAATATCTTGTATAAATTGAATGCAAACCTGCATTCTCAGAAAAGAGAAAAAGAGAAGTCAATGAAGGCTGCAAAAGGAGAGAGATAAGGTACAGAGAGAAAGTAGAGGGAGAAGAGGCGGTTTGTGATATTTATATGTGTGTGTGTGCATCCGTGAGTAAAGAGGAAAACAGAAAAGAAAGAAATCAAAGGAGGAAGGAGAAGAAGAGATAGAAGAGGAACAGGAGGAGAGAGGAAGCAACCCACAAAGAGAAAATCAGAAGTATAGGTAAGTGGGTCTCACCTTGTTTTTGATCTTATGAGCATGTTAATTAGTTTAAAGTATAGGGTTTTAAAAAGCATGAGTTAAGCTTTTAAATACAAAAAGAATGATAGAAAAATATGCTAGATTGACTAAGAAAATGGGATTTACAGGTCTCGGTTGCACCATGATTTTATGCTTAAAAGCTTGGTTTAAGTTTATGAAAATAAACACTAATAGTGCAGAAAATGATTAGTGAAGAAAGGAGTGAAAAACATTGACAAACCGATGGTAAAAATGAGAAAAATCAGTTCACCGGAGCTACGGGTTGGCTCTATTTCGTGAGGATTTAGTACACTAAATTGAAAACCAACATTTGAAATGAAATCTACATGAAATTTGGGAGAAAATGGCATTTAAAAACTGTTGAAAACTGACAAAAATCCGGCGGCCGTCGCCGGAGAAGGCAACTGTTACCACCGGAACCCTACCGGAGTGGTGGGGAAGACGACCGGAATGTCGTGGGGCATTCCGGGTTAAAACAGAAAACGGATCCGGGTCAGGGCCCAACCGAATTAAATGGATAAGTGAAACAGTGTAGTTTTGTGTTAGGTTTTAAATGTTTTAAAATTAAATTGGGACTGTTTGGTTCCTAGTGTAAGAAATTGAAATTTAATTGATTTGGGAATAGGGATATCCTATTCCAGTTTTGAAGCCTAACCACTGTTTGGCTATCCCTATTTATAATAGGATTTTTAGAAATTACAATTTGACCCAGAAAGTTACAGAAATTACTAATTGACCCCCCAACTGTTAATAATTGTGATATGACCCCCAGAATAAAATATTAATATATTTAATTAATTTAAAATAATATAAAATTACAAAAATACCCTTAGTTCAAATATAGGTCAAACGAAGTCCAAACGATGCAAATGAATAGTCCATTTTTATTATCTCGGACATTCTAAGATCAATGGTGAGGTCTATTTCACCATACGGGACCCCGAAAAATAAAATACACATAAAAGTGCAAAATGACCATTTTGCCCTTTTGATACAAAAGTCCAAATTGAGTAAACCAATAGTGCATTTTGACTATTTTGGGCGTTCTGAATCCAATGGTGGGGTCTGTTTCACGAGATGAAACTCCGAAAAAAAATAAGACACGTTAAAATGTAAATTACCAAATTGCCCTTAATGTCCCTAAAACCAAATGGAAGTCAGAGGGAGTCCAACTTGACTTTCTTCGACGTTCCGGACTCAATAGTGAGGTCTGTATTATGAAATAAGGTACAGAAAAATATGACACGTAAATATATAAGTTAATATAAATCAAACTTTAAAACTTAAAGAAGCTACCCAAGAAATGTAACTAAAACAGGAAAAGAATTAATTATATTTAAATCAGAATAATATTATGGAATGTGACCGGACTTTGAAATGTGATTTTAGGGAACTTCAAGGAAGGATTTTTGGAGATTAGTCTTTGGACTTCAGGTGAGTATTTCATACCATATTGAGGTAGACAATTTCAGTATAGATATAAATATTGAACTCTTTTATGATTTATCGAACTATACTGTATACGTTTGAATGATCTATTGACAACTATATTGTCTTCTTTGACTTCAGAAAATGTGTTCGAAAGATACTCAAATGTTTTACGATATTCTTACAAATGTTTGAACTGTTTGAACTAAATGTCAAATAAAGAACTTTGATTTGAGTAATTGAACTGCTATTGATGATTATTGATTTTGGATATGATTTGGATATGGTTTTGATGCTTTGAATAGAACACTCTTCTATGATTGGTCACTATCGAATAGGTTGTGATTTATCGAACCCATCCCACAAGGTATTGTGGTGAGCCGGTATTGATACGGCATATCGAACTAGCTAGCCCATCGATCTCAGTCAGCGAGGTTCTAATTTGCTGGCCATAGAAGTGGAATATATCATTTGAATCTGAATATTGAAAATCGAACCATGAATCTGAATTATTGAACTATGAATTTGAGATATTGAACTATTATTATTGAACTATGAATTTGGACTATTGAACCATGAATCTGAATTATTGAACTATGAATTTGGGAATTGAACCATGATATTGAACTGTGATTTTGATTTATTGAACTATATTATTGATTATCGATTTATGACTTTCGTTAAATTGAGATTTATTGGAAGCAAATTTGATACCGTTATCTTGTACTATAAATTAAAATAACATATGATATCTGATCATTGACATTTCTATATTGAATTATATAGTAGTTTTGAAACCCCTGGTATGTTATGGAATGCTTACGAGCTGGGATACTCACGAGCTGTTGAGTTCATAGGATATTTTATCCTATTTCAGGTGATGATATCAGACAAGAAATAGCAGGTTCAGTCAGACTAGTTGGAAGCTTATAAAGCTATGGACTCTTTTTGTAATAGGATTTTGCTAGTCATGATGTAGTTGCTTTTGGGAACTTTGGAGTATCTATCGAATATGACGTCAGTAGGTTTTGGAAAAATTACATCATGTACTTTTGTAATTACTATGGAATGTATAAATAGATGAGTGATGTTGACTTGTGTATTGATTAGCACTTCCGCAATAGAACAAGAAAATTTATTCCGCTGCGTTTGATTAATGGGAATTAGGATCATTGGCAAAAAGGCCTCGGTGGCCGATCACAAACCCTCGATCCACATGGACCGGATTTGGGGTCGTGACACCCATATATATATATATATAACTATTGGATGGTTCACTATCCGTGTTCCTAAGTTCTAGGACTTTGAATAGTTCTTGTTTCTGATCCTGAGAGACTTGTAGGGAGTTAATGAGTTGTTTTACTCTACAGTCTGACTGGAAATGACCTGGTTTTTCGCATTTGAAGCAAACATCAGATGATGTAGCTTTGCGGGTGGTTTTACCTGTAGACGCCTTTTTCCTACAATTGGTTTTGTAGTACTTACGGGTCTGTTTGTTGCTGGATTCACCTTGGTGGTGAGATTTTCTGTTTTTATGGCGATGACCATGGTGATGACTGCTATGTTTTTTGTGATACCTACGATGATGATCTTGGCGTTGGCTGGATGATCTTTGTTTGGAAGGGGCGATGGATGGCAAGCCGTATTGGACACAGAAATTATCTAATTCGTATTTGGCGCGTTTCCTGTCCTTAGAGGCTTGATTTCTGAGTTTCATATCTATGCACATCTGCATACCTTCTTTGCGAACAATGCATATGATATCACCATAGGTTATACTGGGGTAATTTATGGTTCCTGTATCTTTACTGAGATGTTCCCTAATATTATGGGCAAAAAGACTGGGAAGGCTATTGATGAATTTTTCTTTCCAGAATGGTGAGTCATTGTCATTTTTTAGCATGACTCTGTAACAGAAAACTTCTGCATACCATTCGAAATCACTGAGAGTTGGACATCGAAGGTTACTGAGTTGATCATGGATCCTAGCGGTTAAATGACTAGGGGTTCCTATGAAATGTTTGGTAATGGTGTAGATGAGAGTGTTGACACCGTCAGGTTCTGCTCAACCAATTGTTTCGTCGAAAACTGGGGTACCATCTGGGTCACGTTTGACTGCATGTATGATGGATTCTCTAGTTTCCTAGGTGAGATGATTTTCCCACCAGATGAGCAGTTTACTTGTGAATCCTAGGGTTATATGCTGGACTACATCGTTTTGAGAGGTTCCATTTCTCTCGATGTAAAAATTGGCGGTCATACCCATGTGCCTAAGTTTATTGATGATTTCTTGTTCTGAATGATCATCTATGTTCCATTCATAGAGGCGATCTGAAGAGACTGAAAACTGGGTATGATTCTCAGTTTGGAGATCTGGAGGAGTAGGATGACTGTATTTACTGTTGATGACTGTAGTTGGAGGATTGAACAGTTTCAATTAGGAGTTGACGATGGTGGTGGGCTGCGATTGAAGACAATGGTGCTGCCGATGGCCATAATATTGAGTGTATATATTCACAAACAGATGGGTGGCCTGGGCAATTTTTTTCTTTAGAAACTTGATTTGCATTCAAAATAGAACAGAAAAATCCAATCAAATCCAGATTCAAGAAAAATAGACATGAAAGGAGGTCAACGAAAAAAGTTAATAACGTGAAAATATGTACATAAATGTTATATATATATATATACACATATATTCTGTTAAATTAGAACAGTAATTGGGCATACCTTCCAAACCCACTTCATCTTCCCCAACAACAATACATCAAAAGTCCCGCTTCAATGCTCCATTACAGTGTAAGATGGGTTGAGAGAGAGAGAGGAGAGAGAGAGGGGGAGTAATTACATAGAGTTAGAAATAAATGAAAGGAGCGCGAGCATTTATGTCTTTTTACTTCAAGAAATATTTTGAATATAATATTATTTTTTCATACCATGGGTATTTTGATAACTTAAGTTTTGTCATTAACGTCATTATTCTGTGAATTCTGATAGGAAGATATTATTATTTCAGAAAGTATCATTTTTTTTTTTTTACAATTATCAAAAATTTCATTGAAGATAGGTGTAATAAATCCTAAACAAAATTATGAGGAATAAGATGCAATCGTTTAGTTTTCCAATACACGTGTAACACCAAAGAAAAAAAAGAAAGTCTAGGTACCGTTTTCCTGGTGAGATTGTCGCTAAAATGTGTGGGACTTGTCCCCACTGTACCGCTGGATTTTTTTCCCTGAATAAGCAATCATGGGAAGCCAAAACACTGAATAGATTATAGAGAATATAGTAAGTTGGCTAAGTTAGAATGAGTGACCAAGTAGATGATGGACAGTATTTAAAGAATTTGTCTTTAAAATTATTAGATTGAAATATATATTTTTTTGACATTAGTTTATATGAAATGCTGCTTTGATTTTAATCAGATCTTTTGTTAATAAATGATGACATTAATTTTTTAAATTAATTGATTTAAAAAATTAAATAATGAATTATAAAAAAAAAAAAATTAACTGAACTAGTAGCATGCTACTGATGCTGTGTGTAACATTTGAAATTAGGAACACAAAGCAATTCTACTTCAACATCTTCTCAAAACAATTAACTTCTTTTTCAAATTAAAACTGAAAAGATAACATAAAGTACTTTTGCTTAATTGATCTCCCTAGTCATTCTAAGTCTGATTAGATTCCCAAAAACTACACTTAAAAAAGTTTGAGTCCCAAATATATTAAACATAGTAAATGAAAACTTCTATATTTACATGGCGCCAGTTTCTTTAGTTAGTCTCGTAATAATGAGTCTTATCTTATATAAGTATATAAACACATCATATAAATATTAATACATGTATCATTACTCAGTATCTCTACTCTGCAGCTAGCTCAAGATAATCTGCCCAAGTATGGTCAATGAATGAGCCACTGTAATGGCTATCATCCACTTTATGAGGACAACTTCCATGGGTGTTTGACTGTTTAGAACAAAAAAATGGATGTTTGACACCAAAATCCTAGGTAAAACAGGATTTTGAAAATATTTAAAAAAATTATCTTTTTAAATGAAATTAAAATAAGATGAAAATGATAATTTAATATGAGGATAATTCTGTATGAAAAATTTATATAATAAACTGATTATTTCATAATTACTTTTCTAAAATTTATTTCCAGTAATCAATGGATCACTGCTTGTGATAATTAAAATAACAATAACAATGAGTACAATTAACAGCAAAGAAGTTTTGCCGACTGTTCATAATTTCCATTCTAAATGTATATTTATACATCTATAATAAAATGAGGGCAATTCAAAACAAAAGTCACGCAGCCCGAACAGATCAAATCAAATGATATAATCCGACCACTCCGACATGAACGACGTATGATCCATGGACTCTCCGGGCACCTCCTCGTGCTGTCCAGACCGTTCCCTCCCTCCAACCCGCCTCGCCGGATTCCCCACCGCCGTTGTCCGTGGCGGCACATCAATCAAAACCACCGACCCTGCCCCAATCTTTGCCCCCTCCCCAATCTTCACATTCCCCAATATTGTTGCCCCAGCACCGATCAACACTCCGTCGCCAATCTTAGGGTGCCGGTCTCCACCTACCTTGCCGGTTCCACCTAAGGTCACGTGATGGAGCATCGAGACATTGTTTCCGATCACTGCTGTCTCGCCGATAACAATGCCTGTCGCGTGATCAAATAGTATTCCCTTACCTATCCTCGCAGCCGGGTGTATATCGACGCCAAAGACGTCGGAGATTCGAGACTGGAGAGCGAGATGCAAGCGGCCTTCGTGACTGAGTCCAAAGCTTGTGAGCAACTCGGTGAGCCTGGCAAGCGAGAAAGCCCTTGTAATTGAGAAGACAGTGAGAGTAGGACAGACACGCAGGGTCACGCAACTTAGGCGGCGCGTAGGTCGGCGACGGTGGCGGACCAGAGGACGGGGTCGGAGGAAAAGCTGTCGAGGAAGAGGTCGTAGAGGAGGCTGGACAGAAGAGTCGAGGAGCAGAGCTTGTTGCCGAGGTGGAAGGAGAGGGACCGCTCGAGCGAGGAGTGAGATATAATGGTCGAGTAGAGGTAGCTCGCGAGCGCTGGTTCGGACTCGGCGTCTCGGCGAGCCTCCGTCTTGATCTGTGACCAGATCCGGCCCTCCTCGCTGTCTGACTCCGCCGCCGCCGGCGGAGAGTATCGGAAATCGCCTGCAGGCATCGTTAACGTCGCCGTATAACTGACAGATAATAGCTGAGAACTATTAGAGGCTAAGAATTGTGTTTGAAGGGGTGAGAAATTCGTGCTGCTTCTGCAAGGATCTGAGAAAATCGTTATATATACACATATATATGGGTAATTTCCTTGCAGCGACGTTGGACACGTTAATGGCGAAATTTGGGAACAAAGCGTTGCCACGTTAGCAAGAGAGCCGGGTCAACCCAGCAACGAAGAAGAAGGATGGAAGAAATATATTCCAATAGGGTTTAGATTTTGCCCTACTCATTACAATATTTTCATCCATTACTTGCGGACGAAGGTGTGGTCTGAGTCCGTCTTTCCAGGAATCCTTCGCGATAGTAACGTCTATTCCATCCTTATCATCCTCCAGGCTCCAGGTATTATTTTCTCTATATTTATAAATATGCACTATTTTTAATTAGATTTACAATAATATATTTCCTTGTAATTGTTACTTAAAATTATAATTATAATTAAATATATGCTAGAAAATCGTGGTCAGCGATTGTCGGTCACCAGGATTTGCTTCAAACAGAGCTTTAATCCAACTAAAACTCAAAAAAAAAAAAAAAAAAGGACTTATTTAAAAATCTTAGAGAATATAACCTGGCTTCAGAGATCTTCTTATTGAAAAATACAAGGCAAAAACATGAATTTGGTTCTAAGCAATGGAAGCAGAAGATTGGAAAAAATATATTCCAATAGGATTTAGATTTTGTCCCACCGATTATGAGCTTTTTATTTATTATTTGCGTGCAAAGATGTATTCTGAGTTTATCTTTCCAGGAATTATTCATGATGTGGATGTTTATCAATATGACCCATACCATCTTCCAGGTATGTTTCTCTCTCTATATTTTAATAATAATTTGATTTACTATAATAAATACAGCCTGTAACCATTCGTTGTATATAAACATGGTTGGGGGATTATCTTGGATGTCTATGGAGGTGGCGATTCTGGCCAAACAAATAATTTAGATGTTATGGAAGTGCTCAGCCTGGGACTTCAGTATTGTTCCAGACGTCTGGTGTCCAGCTTGGGACTAGACCACTTGGGACTATAAGGCAATAATTGTTACAGATGTCTGGTGCCCAACTTGGGACTAGACAGAGACCTGGGACTATAAAGCATCCTTAATATTCGCCGTATCTTTTCAATAATATTCTATTTTTTCTTTTAAAAAAATGTATAATTATTATTATTATTATTTTAATAATATCATTAATATGATTGTCATAATATAGTAAAGAATATTATTTGGTCCCATATTTATGGGCAGCATGAATTTGTAACATCATATGATAAACAATATTCAACATGTGAGGAGCAAGATGCATTGTTTAGTTGCCAAATACATAACCTAAATCACAATGTCAGCGGTGGACCAACTTAAGGGGGGGCAACAATATTAAAAATAAAATTTAAGAAGATTTCTTATGGAAACATAATTTGGGGGGATTCTTAGTTTTTTAATAAAATTCTATTAAAAATAGGGGTAAAAACCCAAATTTTCAATTTTTTTTAGGGGGTGTATGTCTGCCATTGAGGACCGTCTACCATCTCACCGGTGACAATGTCAATAAGATATGAGGGTGGATTTTCAAATTTAGTGGCAATCACACTGAGATCGTAATACTAGTTTTTTTTTTCTTTATTAGATCACTGCTTGTTACAATGCTTGGTTGAGTTGAGTACACATATATACAGCCATATTAGGACCTGCTAGCACTACTATCATCTGTGATGCAGTAAAATTCAGTAGCCATTGATGAAACACAGAAAATCTTGGATCATTTCAGTTCATGTACTGAATTTTGACTGATCAGCTGCCTAACAGTCTACTGTCTACTACTACAGAATTATTTCTGTGTAGTCAACACATTAATTTAGCTTTATTTTCCAATTAGTAAACTCATTTATTAGATTCTATTACTATTTTTGCATGACATATATATATATATTTATGCATACTCATACTTTTTTTATTTTTTTCTTACAAAGGGATGGATTTTAAAGAGCAATACTCTTACTATTTTACACCGCGAGACAAAAAGTACCCAAATGGATCAAGGCCTAGTAGGTGTATAAAGGATGGCAGAGGCACTTGGAAGATCACCGGCAAGCCGACTGTCTTCAAAAACCAGGATGGCACTCCTTTAGGAAAGGAGAACACTCTTGTTTTCTACCGCAAGAATATTACAGAAGCTGGACGATTAGAACTTCGCAAGACTAACTGGATCATGCATGAATACGTACTTGACCAATATATGTGCCCTTCTAAAGACTCTGCAACAACATCGAATAAGGTATGATATATATATATATATATATATATATATATATATATATATATATAAAAGTGAAGTTCAATTGTCGAAAGTGATATCTCTTTTAGTCCAGTTCTTTTCTCTTTTGAGCAGGTGGACAAGATAGTAAATCGGTTTTCTGAATATCTCTTTTTCCATCTAATGCCATACCAAACCAAGAACTTTCCTACAAGGAAAAACAAGAACCTGCAGCTCCCCTTTTTTTATTAGATATTTTTTATGAATGTCAACTAGTATAGTAAGTAAACTGCTCCCGGTTGTTCATTCATTTGATAACAAGAGTCATTCTTTGATAAATGATCACTAGGAGTCAGATTCAATAGAATTTGATCAATCATTTTTATTTTATTTTTTATTTTTTGTTGTTAAGGTGGAGGAACTGAATCAAGAATTCTCTTTCTTATATATATATATATATATATATATTTGTGATTTTTGTATTTAATGGTAAGTGTTAGGAGAGTAAACCAAATGAAATTGTTTTTTCTTGTATGTGATGTGCAGTTGAATGATGTCGTGCTGTGTAGAATTTATCTGCATGAGCCAGCTGAGAAAAGAAAGGAAATGGAGATGGAAAAAGAGTGGCAACTAAGCCAAACATGCAGTATCCAATGGAAAGAACCACAACCCAAAAAATTTAGGCCTTCGATTATTAGGGAGCCTGAGCCATCATTCAGGGCTGCTGAAGCTCAACTACCATCATTTACACCTGATGAAATAAAATGGCTACAGGGCATATTTGGCTTGGGAAGTCTCGGCCACAACCAACGTCCTGCCGGCGCCGGATGCTGAAACTTACTTGACTAATGATTTATATACAGGATGAGAAGAAAACTGATTATGAAGCTGTTTATATCATTATATCATTATGTAACTGTTTAGATACATGGCAAATGAGAGAAAAGAAAAGATTGCGGCGGAAAGATAAACAAATATTGTATTTGGATGTTCAAGTAGGAGAGAAAAAAAAAAGAATTGTAGAGAAAGACGGAACACTTTTTTAATCTCTTCAAAAGTGAAGAGATTTAGAGAGAGAAGAAATATTCTTTTATGAATTTCTTAAGTGTTTGTGTTAAAAATTAAGATTTTTATAACAAAATTGATTTAATTGTCAAATAATTTATCTATTTTTTTTTCTTCTTTCCTACCAACTATTCAAAGAAGAAATAGTTATTTTTCTTCCACTTTTCTTCTAAATGTTTCAAGTTGAAAACTAACATTTAGACAAGTTGGTTTATCTTAGATAGAGAGATACATCTCTTTCATATACACATTACTTTGGTTCGAGTCGTTACACACATACATAATATTTAAAATTTTTTTAATTCCTTACATAACTTTTATCCAAAAAAGAAAATTAACATTTTCTCTTTCATTTTCATTTATTTTATTTTATTTTTATTCTCCAAAACTTTCAAACAAATTTATAGTGATGGATTTAGACCATGATTTGGGGGCAAAAGTGCAAAAGTCAAAATTCAAGAAGATTTTTTTGTAAAAATATGAAATAATTTAAGGAAACTCTTAATTTGTTTTTTAAATTTCTATAGAAAATATAAATAAGAAGTCAAAACTATAAAACTTTGGGAAGCCATTGCTATCCCCACCCCCAACCCTCCTTAAATTCACCTCTGGTTATTTGATTGTCATAAACGAGGTGAAATGATTTGAGGCAATTTTAAAACTATTTTTGTTAGTTATTTCTTAACATATAATAATGTGATTCTTTTCAAATTTTAATTTAAATTTAAATTTATAATTTATATAATTGATGTAAGACAATGATAAATTTTAATATAATTATCATATTATTTAAAATAATATTTTTTTATATAACGATATGATAAAGAAGAATCGAGCAATAATATTTATATCAAACTTCGATCCTAAACTTAATATCTGATTTTTTATTTTTTCTTTAAAAGTGGAAAAAAAAATTCAAATTCGTCAGTGAACCCGTGATGATGGGTCCACACCATGCAAACTGGACACAATATCATCAATACATAGAACATGAATTATTGTCCAATGTCTTTGACACATGTAGGTATTTTACCCGTATAAATGTATATTTCAAGTGTGTACATATGTGTATGTCTACGAGGAGAGAGAACTTCCATTATTTATGCATGAGTTTGGTGTTATTCGGACTTGTTTTTCAATCAGTTTGTTTAGCTTTCGCTTTCTTCATTACTATTTCGTGACCGTGATACCTCTCTTTCTCTCTCTCTCTCTCTAATTTTTTTTCTTGTTGGCGCTTCTCTTTTGTATCTACCTGTATCTGTATTACGAACCCCCAACACTGAAACACTGATATGAACACTCATGCCTGCACTGTACTGGCTTTGTTCACTTGTTTCTTCTTCTTCTTCTTCATTTTGGGCCCCTCTTTGCTAATTGCTCATCCGAATCGATTCCCTCTCCGAGTCCACATTACTATTCGATTCGGTGCAAAATTTGTTTGAAGATTTTTGAGAGATAGAGAGAGTAAGCTAGTTCAGTTAATGAGCATTTTGAATCTAATTCATTTTTTCGCTCTCACGGTTCACTTCGTTTCTTTTGAGCTTTTTCTTTCTTTCTTTCTTTCCTTTTTTTAAAAGAAATTTGATGTTGCTTTGAAGACTTGAATGTAATTAAACACGGTTTGAATTAAGTCGCGGTGAGATGAATCTGCGACGGAAGAGTGGTGAAGAGAGGGTGTCGGATATGGCTGAGAAAGTTGTTATTGTTGCTGTTAAAGCATCTAAGGAGATCCCAAGGGCCGGTTTGGTTTGGGCTTTAACTCATCTTGCTCAACCCGGTGATTGCGTTAAGCTGCTGGTGGTCGTCCCCGCCCACACCTCCAGTAACCTTCTGTCATTCTGTGCCTATGTGTATTAGTGTGTGTGAATATATATATATATATATATATATATAGGTCTTACTCAAATTTTCTAATTTTGATGTAACAATGTCAATTTGCCATTAGGTTGAGTTGCCAATAGCATAGATTCATGCATTACTCTTTGCTCTTTGCTCATCTTATGCTTTATAGCTGTATCATTACCCTTTATAAACTTACATGTTCATTGCTAGCCCAAATACTTGTACCTGTTTGATATTGCCCTGTTTTTTTTTTTTTGGTTGTTACTATTATTTTTTGAATATGAAACATTTTACTTAAAAGAATACCAAAGGGTTTGTAACCTTGCAGCTACAATGCCGTGTAACATAAGAAAGTGGTTGGGTCATATGTGCCAATTATACCCTGTAATTGATTGATGTCTAGTTGTTCAGGACTAGCTTGATTGGTTTTTGTACAAGTCATTTGAGTGAGACTGCCAATTACAGGTGACATTGATACTCTCTTTTTCTTCCTTAGTTGAGTTTGTCAACCCATATTCGCAGGAGTAAATTGTTTTGAAATCAAAATACCTATTGTTGGGGTTGAATTTGATGTGTGTGAGTCTTTTTTTTTTGTCTTGTTGAGTTTCGAAGACAACTTTGCAATTACCAATATAGAAGTAAACATTACTGAGTTGAGTTTGATGTGTGCGTGTGTGTGTGTGTGTGTGTGTTTATTGAATGCACATATATAACACTACATTTGTTGTGTGTTTATTGAACGTACATATATAACACTACATTTGTTGAGTTCGTCATCATTAACTAAAGGACATGTATCATTGTCGAAATCAAGTACCAATCATGAAGTTGAATGCGTGTATCTTGGAGTTTCTCAGCCCCATGTGATTGTTCTTTCTTATTTATTTATTTTTCCTCCCCCTGTTTTATGACTTCAGAGCACTTAATGTTAATGGCATATGAAAAAGTTTACATTTCAGGTAAGAAACTAAGGGGATTTCCAAGATTTACTAGTGATTGCACTTCTGGACATTGGAGATCTATCTCAGGAACAATTTCACATCAGGACGATATAACAGATTCATGCTCCCAAATGATGCTTCAACTCCATGATGTTTATGATCCAGATAAAGTAAGTGCATCTATTTGTTTTCCCAAGTTTAGTTCTTATATGCTGTGTGTCAAGTATTATGTTAACTTTCAATTCTTCTTCGCAGGTAAAGGTCAAGATAAAAGTTATTTCTGGCTCGCCGCATGGAGTGGTGGCTGCTGAAGCCAAGAGATCTCCAACAAACTGGGTTGTATTGGATAAGTAATATATATAGTATGGATCCTTTCTTATTTTAGAGACTTGTGTTCCGCAAATTCTGTTTGTTGTTAGTCAAAATTTTCTGCATATGAACTTTTTGGTATACAATCAATTTTTTCTCGTTAAAAGAAAATAATTGATATTTTCAATTAATTCTCATTTCCATTTTTGGACAGACAGCTGAAAAAAGAGGCAAAACCCTGCATGGAACAGCTGGAATGCAATGTTGTGTTGATGAAACGGTCTCGGCCAAAGGTGCTTCGTTTGAATTTGGTTGGATCACCTAAGATGGAAGTTGAAGCAGCCTGCACATTGCCGCCTGTATCAGAAGCATCTGTAAAACATTTGAAAAATAAGCATGATCTGTGGGATGCAATTCGGGTGCCAAATGTGACTCCAGCAAGTAGTCCAGAGCAAGGGACATCATTCACTACAACTGATGTTGGAACTTCATCAATATCAAACCTAGGTTCAGGGACCTCCCCATTTTTCATCTCTGAAATTAACTGGGATCTAAAGAAAGAGAACCTGTTATTTACCGAAAGGAACCATAACCATCATGAATCTGATTCCGACACAGACAGTGAAAAGCTGAGTTCTCCTTCAACAAGTTTATGTTCCCAGTCATGGATGGCGGATATTCTCAGCTCAGACAGTGAATATTCCAAGCACTTGGTGGAAGGTTCACAAAAACCCAATGGTAAAGCTCTGATTTCCACGTCTGAAGTGTCGCTGGGGAAATTCTCTGAATTTGATCAACAACCTGCTCTTGGAATGCTGAATTACAGGCTTGATTTGGACTCCAGCAAGAATCTGAGAGAAATGATATCATTATCCAGAAATGCACCTCCTGAACCGCCCCCATTGTGTTCAATATGTCAGCACAAAGCACCCATATTTGGAAAACCTCCTAAATGGTTCACCTATGCAGAACTTGAAGATGCTACAGGTGGATTCTCTCAAACTAATTTCTTGGCTGAAGGTGGATTTGGTTCTGTACACCGAGGAGTCTTACCAGATGGCCAGGTCGTTGCTATCAAGCAATATAAATTGGCTAGTTCTCAGGGTGATATTGAATTTTGGTCAGAAGTTGAGGTCCTAAGCTGTGCACAGCATCGTAATGTTGTGATGTTAATTGGATTCTGTGTGGAGGATAGAAGAAGGTTGCTAATTTATGAATTTATTTGCAATAGATCATTGGATTTGCACCTTTATGGTAATTTCCTTTCTGCCCCTAATGGTATTATAATTTTTATTGCTACAATAATTGGGAATGCTACGCTAATAGAAGTGATTAATAAGCATCACTATTTTATATTACATTCTAAGAACCATATCCTTGGTTTAGCATACTAGAGAGTAGAGAACTTAAAATGATCACTTTTTCTGTCAAAACTTGATGAAAGTTTGTTGTGGCCCTGTTATACAGTGGGTTGTGTACATTAATGATATTCTCATGAGTTATTGATGCACTTTCTTTCTGGGCAATCAATTAACATGAATTTTGGGATTGCAGGATGCAATCGGGATCCATTAGAATGGTCTGCACGACAAAAGATTGCAGTTGGAGCTGCTCGAGGGTTGAGATACCTTCATGAAGAATGTAGGGTGGGTTGCATTGTCCACCGTGATGTGCGGCCAAACAATATTCTCCTAACTCATGATTATGAACCATTAGTATGCCACCTCTCTTCGTTTCTCCTTATAAAATTTCTATACTTTTTTATACTTTTTTATTTTATTTTTTTATTTCATGTGTTGGCTAAATCATTTCTCTCACAAAATGAAAAGAGAACACTTGATTTGAAAACAAGTGCTTAAAGTGATTTGGTTAAAACCAAATTCAGGTGGATCCCATTCTCAGTTTATAGGTGTCTAAAATCGATGCTCACTGTACATAAACTTAGAGATGTGGCGATAGTTTAGTTCTAATATTCAATACAAACTTCAAAATATTAAAAATAATTACTATCTAATAAAATTATGTCTAAATATAAACTATATAACTGTATTTCTTTCCAGGAACTTATATGGAATATTGATCTATTAAAAATAGCAAATGTCACCATTTTGTGCATGCGTGCAGACATGTATGTCCTGTAGGTGAAGTCATGTGTAGGGGTACTCACAGAAAGACCAAATTGAGGACTTTTCATGCAGTGTAGGGCTGTGCCCCAAGTTTAGTCAATGGCATTTGGCCTACTTGTTTAATCATGAATTATACAGTATCTGCACTATGACAGTTTTGATACACTCAACACATTTGTCTATCAAGGCATTCTGTCTTTTGAAAGTGTATGAAATACATGTCAAACCTTGCTTACTGTATTAAAAGACATGTAAGATCTGAAAACACTTCTTTTTTCTCCCTTCTTTGTCCTCCTTTTTTTATAATAATTTTTTGAAGGTAGGAGATTTTGGGCTAGCAAGGTGGCAACCTGATGGAGACTTGGGTGTGGAAACAAGAATAATTGGAACATTTGGGTAAAATCTCAAGGATGCCCTTTTACATACTTCTTAATTATATTTTCTGCAAATAATGCATATTAATGAGCCACCCCACCTTTTTGCAGGTACTTGGCTCCAGAATATGCTCAAAGTGGCAAAATCACAGAAAAAGCTGATGTGTATTCTTTTGGGGTTCTGTTGGTGGAGCTTGTCACTGGACGGAAAGCTGTGGATATAAACCGGCCCAAGGGCCAGCAGTGCCTCACTGAGTGGGTATAACTTCAGCTTTCTATGTGTAGCAGTATTGCGTGGTAGTGAAAATTTATTTTGTCCTTTTAATATGTAATTTAGAGTAATGTCTTGTTGTTCAGAGGGGCAATGCTTTGTCTTCCATGTTTATCTTTTCTTTTCACAGTGATAGTGCCTTTCTGTGTCTATAATTTATATAGGGTCGAAATAAAGTTAAATTTTTTCCTTTGTTGTTTCTTTTGTTTGACATTGGAGCAGGCACGCCCTTTGCTAGAAAAACATGTCATTGATGAACTGGTTGATCCACGCTTGAAGAACTGCTATTTGGAACAAGAGGTTTATGGCATGCTACACTGTGCTTCCTTGTGCATTGGACGGGATCCTCATTCAAGGCCTCGTATGTCTCAGGTTGGAAAAACAAACTCATTTTTCGAACTGCTTTTCTACTTTAGACAACAAATATTCCTGGTAATAATCCTCTAGATTTTGAAGAAATTGATAGGGGTTCTGTGGATGTACTTTTACCAACATCTCACTTCTGGATAGCAGATGGGATTTAAATGAATGTCTCACCCACATTGTATGCTACAAATTTCTGTTGCTGTGAAGAATTTTGAGAAAAAATTATTTCCTCGCCAATTAGCTGTGTATCCATTTAAACAGCTCCATATCACAACAAATGTATTAATGTAAGATGTGTATGCAAGGAAGAATGATTTCTGAAGGTCCTTAGGCTAAATATGCATGCTGCTTGGTGATTGTGAGACCCATTTACTGTACTTTTTAATTGTTTACTAATTTACCCTTAATGGAATTGTTAACTTTACAATTTGTGTGGACAGCATTGTGTCAAGGGTCCAATTGCACCGTAAGTCTTTTGAAATATATAATTTTAATTAGCAAGATTATCATCCTTCTTTCAGAGGACTAGTTTTTTGATTGTTTCCTCATTTCATGTTTACAATTTTCCCTAACAGGTACTTCGGATGTTGGAAGGAGACATTGTGATGAACTAGAGTAATGTGTTAAACCTTTCGATATGATGTGGGAAAAATCAGTTGAAGGGTGTGGAACAAAAGCAGCAGAGTGCCAGGGTCTAAAGCCAGCATTAAAGTGGTTGAATATCAAATTGGGCAGCAGAAGAGAATTTAAGCAGGAATCTTCTCATATGATACACAATGGGCAGCTCAGAGAGAGAGAGAGAGAGAGGATCTCCTGTGGGAACAATGTACAACAGTACACACTTTAACAGTTCCTTTTCTTCCCATTTTCAACTAAACCCAATGCTTTATAGATATTTAGCTGTATGGTTGTAAGAAATTACTGACAATGAAAATATGTAATTTTTCCTTTCTGGGTGAAAAAAAAAACCGCAGTAAAGGACATTATCTCTTTTTTTTCTTTTTTAGTAATTGCTATTGTCAAATTAATTCTTGGTGGTTGGAAATCGAAATTTCTGCAAAGCAATCTCTATTTGTTTAAAATCTACATGGTATGTAACACCATGTTAGTAGGTATTCTGAAAAAAGTATCATTTTTCATGCAATAATTTTATTCCTTTTTTTTTTTTTTCAAATTTTGTCTCAAATAATATAGCAATGTGCAGGGCAACGAAACATACTCTTATCATTTGTGACAAAATTTGGAATAAAAATTTGAGAATGATAGTCTCTTTTTTTCATGCTTGCTAGTTTGGCTTTTCTCCCCTTCTAATTCCCAAACCTGTGTTGTTTTGTGATATGTACAGATGTTTCATGCATGCTAGTTTCGGGTTATTCTGAAAAAAAGTATCATTTTTCATGCAATAATTTTATTCTTTTTATTTTTTTCAAATTTTGTCTCAAATAATATAGCAATGTGCAGGCCATGAAACATACTCTATCATTTGTGACAAAATTTGGAATAAAAATTTGAGAAGGATAGTCTCTTTTTTTTTTTTCATGCTTGCTAGTTTGGGCTTTCCCCCCTTCTAATTCCCAAACCTGAGTTGGTTTGTGATATGTACAGATGTTTCAGACGAGAACAAAGTCAATGCTGATCTTCCAGGGCGTAGAGTGATCATATTCATTAATGTTATTGGGCTTCATGCTCTGATTTGCATTAAATGCGAAAGAAAAAAGTAGTAAAAGATTGTTCTTGATAGTAAATTATCTATTTTAGAAGTAGTGGATAATTCTATGCTGTTTTGTGTTGCCAACTTAACTCGATATAGAAACATGTCGCTAATTCAACAAATTATCTTGTAATCATGTATTGTTTTGGAAGTCAATGCCAATGGGATGCATCCTGTAGTTTTTAAGAATACTTGGATACTCCTTCCTATCCCCTTTATTATATATTTAGTCTCCTTCCTTTACTTAAAAAGGTTACTTGTAATTTTAACGACATACTAAGGTTGGAAGGTCACCCCAATTGTGTTCCATTATTGTCTGATATGGAGTTATTCTTCTACATGGCAGAAAGGTGATGATATTCTTTGGAAATCGTATATTTGCTGCAACTAATCTTCCCTATCCTTCCGCAGGCAACTTGTCTTTCGAGCAATTTAATGAACAATCAATATTCCACTATGTTAGGTTAGATTCATCAAATACTTCACAAATGTGTGTTTAGGTTAGATTCATCATGTTTCCAAATCCAGGGACATGGAAGTATTTGATATTTCTTCTTTTACACGCTTGTGTAGAATGGTATGCCTCTCTAACAGTCTGCCGAACTTGAATATAGGTGATTCTCTTCACTTTGATATAAAAATATAATGAAGGAATGCGTTAATAAAGAACAATGTGGATCTTCTGGTATATCTGGAATACTTTTTCTTTTCCATTCGTCACATGATTGTCAGGTAGTCAGACACGGGCCCTATACAAATCAGTTTGTGGTTTCTGAGAATTCTTTTGTTACTAGGAATTATTCTCTCGATTATTGATGGAACATGTGAAAATCGCAATATCTTTCTTGTGCAATACGTGAAATAATTATCTTGCAGGAATTAGTATTAACTGAAAGAACCTTACTGGGGCTTCCTCTGTTACAGTGAGAATCATGTCCAAAGAGAAAGCTGATATTTCAGATGATCATCTGTAAAAAAGCTGATCTCACCTCTTCGAAAGGTAGCTAAGCATTAAGACATTAAACAGCCACCAACAGCCCTTAGAAAGTTACTGCATGTTGCACCTGGGTTGATGGACTGCAGAACATTGTATTGTTGGATAATTCTGTCAACAAAACTGCTGTTATCATTGAATTAAGATTCTTAGGCATTCTACTCCTAAACTAGATACATATGTTTCGTTTCCTTGGTCAAACATTAATGTAACTCTTTTGTAGTAAAAATTTGGAAACATACATTAAATGCAGAATAAAATATAGTGATACATTATACAGTAATTTTATTGACATATATTGGTTAAACTTCCTTGCCCTGTTTGAACTTCGGTTTCTAAGTTGATGTGAGATTTCAGTTTTCTGCTTGTGCGTGGGCTACTGTTCAAGGAGTAAAAACAATAATGAGAATGGAAATCGTTGATTCCATTATTACATTATATGCTAGCCTTTTGTTTGATAGTTCTGAGGATCTGTCGGGTTACATTTTTTTTTTTTTAAAATATATATTTTTGCATTCCATTTCAGTGCAACTACCAGTGAGAATATTGAATTGGATGAATTCCTGCCTTCCATAGCCCTTCCATTTGGGTTCTTTGTTAAAAATCATGCTTAGTGCTTTGATGAATTTAATTTGATTTTGTCTTTACATAAGTGCTTATATATTCCTTTTGGCAGGATTTAGAAAAAGTAGAACGAGCCACTGACCCAGAATGATAATGGATAACCCCACCTGCCCCTACAAGACCGCAACATGCACTTACCATCAGTGTTGATATTAACGCAAGCATAAGGAGTGGAGGCCAGGGAAAGAAACGTAAAATTCCCGAGTCCTAAAAGAAAACAGAGCAAATGGGAGAGAGGAGAGGCAGGATGTGTGAAAGAAAAAAAACCACCTTGTTGCTTCCTTGAGAGCGACAGAGCCAAAAATGAAATAAGATTCCAAGGCAAGGACCACTTCTTCTCAGACCTTCTTACCAGTGGAAGATGATTATGAACACATTTCCCGGGAAAATGTTAATTTTGGGAGGGCCTTTAGCTCAAAGCCAAGGCCAAGTATTAATTACGATGGATTGGATCTGGGAAGATTGACAAAGAGAGCAAGATGAACAGTTACCAGAATGATACGAGTCCAAATAAGGGTGTCTCAGGGAGAGAAAAGAGGAAGAGGAACTTCTTAGACTTTGAAGTATAATCTATGTAAGAGCTTTATTCTGGTACCTCCCCTAGATTATAGTTGTACTCAATACTTGGCTTAGTACAAATTGCTTTCGCACTTCAAAACAATTTGCAAATTGATTCCTCTAGAATATCCTCTACTTCTACCTTACTGAATGCAGTGCTAATATACCCTTAATCATATCTTGGCATTTGCTTCTCTCTAAAGTTGATGACTTTTGGGCTTGTATGGAACCAACTCTTAAGAAATATTGATTTATTTAGTCAATCTTATATTTAAAAAATTGTAATTTAGGTAGATCATGCTCTAGTCTCTAGTGTATAGTTAATGGTCCTGTGGTGAAAGCAAGTCTTTAAAGTGGTTACCAGATAATATTTTTTGTGAAGTTGCAACAGGCCCTTTTGGATAAAAGAAGTATTCTGTTGAAATTCCTGCAATTAACACTCTACATTCATCTTCAATGCTTGTGATATGGTCTTTTACAACGAACACAGTAAATGCACCAGTGAAAATGAGTGATATGGTTTATATTAAAAATTATGTTAGGAGATAAGGGCGACCTAAATTAACTTTGGTAGAGGTAGTTAAAAAAGATACGATAACGTGTAGTTTAATTGCGGGAATGGTCTTAAATATATTAGAGTAGTGAGACAAGATTCATGTAATTGATTTCAGATAATTGGAATAAGACTTTGTTGAGTTAAAGTATTCACCCACAATGCTTCAATTGTTGCTCCTCATTGAACGCAAATGGAAAGGTACTACTCATATGGTCACCTAAAAAATTCATTGTTCTTTGTAGCTACTCTTAGAGCCATCCCTTTGTTGTTTCTTCCTTGCCAGCTAATAAATCCATTGTTCTTTGTAGCTACTCTTAGAGCCACCCTTTGTTGTTTCTCCTTGCCAGTCTACAATTTTTTGGCCTAGTGGTTAGGCTATACAAGGGAGGGTGGTCATCTCCCTGCCCACAACCCCTCCCCACCACCCAATTGAAGACAGAAACCAATCCTAATTCTTTGATACAACTACTTAGAGACTTACCAGTTAACGAGGAATGCTACCGACATTCGTGAGTGTCCATAGACGTCCTCTAAGTTAATTGATACTTTTGCTAGTATATGTTACCATCTTGCCCAACACAAAAGTATCTAGGTTCTTAGAGGAAAGATTCTTGGATGTGACTGGTACAGTAACTTGACAATGTGTTATTTCAATAATATTCAATCATATGTGATATTACTCACATTTTTTTAGTAGGAGACAATACATATAGTAGAGTGTCATTAGAATGACATATTGTCATGTGGTGGTGTACCGGACTCACCGAAAAATATCTCGTCCTCAGAGTTCTTGACTGTGCTCCTTCTTCAAGTTTGGATACAAAACCTATTGCAACTTGCAACAAGGTTGATACAACTCATATGCAAATGAAAGGAAAAGGGCATTTCATCGAACACATTTCTTTAAACAGAGAAAAAATCACAAAGGAAGCCTAAAAAGGCCTACATCTACTTATGGACATTGTTGTATGAAGTAGGGGTCAAAGTGATAAGAAGGATAGCAATGGTGACCAGAACTTAATTATTCTGATTCTCTGAGTTATCTGGTTCAATTGATTATACAAGTATTAAGCTTTCTTTCATTACCATAATAAAACTTTTTTTTTTTTTACTCAAAAGAAATTGTGGAATCTTATCTTAACAAATATTAATAAATAAATTGATCAATATTTTAGTAATTGTCTTTCAATGGGCATAAAAAGGAAATATTATCTGGTAGAAAATCAATTGAGAAGATAAACACATGTTATGACAGATAATACTAAGTAGTTGCCAACATGGGTGATTAAAAATTAAGTAAAACAAGGTTGGAAGATTTCCCCAATCAACAATTTTTTCCCCTTCTCGATCTCTGATTCTTTGTGAAGATTCCTTTCAATAATAATGCCAAGTGGGTCAGCAAATGAAGGTGTTTCTAGTTCAGTAGAGATAAGCATATTAAATATATATATATATATAAAAATATCTTCAACTTAGCTTTTAGGTACAATGGATTATAAAAACAATTAACTATTAATCCTTAACAAGCTGGCTCGATTAAAATAATACCACTAAGACAGACAAAAGCTAGTAGGGGAAGATATCTGTCCAATATGTTATATCTCAGTCCACATCTATCTATCAACACAAACACACACACACACACACACAATATACATATATATTATGTTTACCTATATGGGAAATGGAATATCCCGTGCTTCTCTTTTTATTTAGTTCAAGATTTTATTAATGAGAATAGTATCTAAGCCAAAGTCTCCTTGGCTACAAAAAATCTTAAAAAATCTGAGATGTCAAATCATTTTAGACTTAAATCTTTTTCTTCTTTCCCATGCAACGTTTAAAAGAAAGTAGAAGGTGGGATGAAAAATTTTAAGCGTGTTTGGTAAGGAGACAGAGGAGAAAAGAAGGTAAAATAAAAGGAAGGTAGAAAATATTGAATATTTTCCTTTACTTGGTTGAGAAGAAAATGTGGAGGAATTTAACAAAACTTTATCTTCTATTTTCTTATCGTCTAACATATTGTTTGAAAACTTTGAAGAGAAAAAAATCAAGAAGATAACTTAAAATAAAAGAAAAGGAGAAGAAAAGAAAATAATGTGATATTTTTACCTTATTTGAATCTTTAGAAGATAAAAAAGAAGAATGTCATTACCTCTTACCTCTTGTTAGAATAGTTAATAGAAGAGAAAAGAAAAAAATTTATATAAACTATTTAACAATTGTACTCGTTTTATTGCAAGAATCCTAATTTTTAACACATGCAATAACGGGTATATTTGTCATTTTAAAAATTTATAAAATGAAGTTTTTTTTTTTTCTCTCTCCACTGTTGATGAGGTGATTTTAATGATTCCATCTATCTTCTTTCTTAATTTTCTTGATTATTTTATTCTTTTTTTCTCTTTTATAAAAATCCAAACTAGAGATTTTATTATCACTTCACCTTCGTCTTTTTTTTTTTCATCTCCAAATTTTTTCTGTCCAAACGAAGTATACAATTTGTTTTAGAAGAGAGAAAGGAAAATAATAAAAAAAGAGAAGGATAAATGATCATTTGTGTGGTTGAGAAGAAAAGTAGAGGGATTTTAAAAAATTTCACTTCTTCCCTCTAAAAGAAGATAAGAAAAGGAAAAATAAAAGAAGAGAAACAAGGGGGAGAAAATTGTAATCATTATTATTATTTGTTTGGTTGAGAAGAAAAGGTAAGATAGAAAGTGACTTTTTCTTGAGATAAAAATGAGATTATTCTTGATGTTTAAAATATCCATGTTAAAAAATTATCTAGAGACATGAAGTGAAGTAAGAATGACATGGATTAGAAATAATTTGATCTGATTATAAGACAACCCATTAAGCAAGATTACCTATGCAACGACCATTTTTCAATTTTCTGATTATATGGCACCAATTATCTAATCCACCTTTCCAGCATTAATTGTTCCACCAATTTGGCAATTAAATTGAGAGGACATGGATGGGATTTCTTTTTCAGAAATTATTGAGGGTATTGTTGGTATTTTGCTCTGAATTTTTGGACATATTCATTGACTCACAATAGAGAATCTAACTTCCAAAACTTTTGGTGGAACTAACTTTGAAGTTGAAGCATTCAAAGCTAGTTTTATTCAAATTCTTTTTCTCAAATCTCTCCATTTATGTTTTTAAGTCTTGAAAACAGAAACATGGGTTCTTGTGAATTTCCTATGAAAGTGGTGTGTAGTTGATCAACAGCAACTTTCAAAGTCCATATTTTCTATGATACCTCTTCTCCCTTCTCTCAAGTCACCTAACTACCGACCTCCAAACTATTGGAGGATCTGGATCTCTCTCTCTCTCTCTCTCTATACATACATATATATATATATAAACATAGAGAGACACAAATTTAGACTAAATAAACAGGATGTCAGTCCTGTGATTGATGTCTTGTTTTTCATTTATTGAGAATTTATTATAAATTGAATTTTCAACGAGATAATGTCGGGTATTTAACATTTTTTAACATTGTACAAATCCTTTGGTACATTAATTAAAAATTGAACCGTACTAAAATAAAATAAAATAAAGAAGAATACATACATTATACAATTGTGATTAAGACACATTCAGATAAGAAAAAATTTATTTTATCTAGTTTAAAATTAAGTATTATTTTTAAAAATTGAAATTGTGAATTGACGTGAGACAAAAACACTTTATATGATTCATATATAATACTGAATCAGTAAATTTCAGTATATTTTTTTTTTTTTGATTTTTTTTCTAATTGCTTTTCTTGGTTGATTGACTTGGGTCTGAGGTATATGGTACAATCAACATTTGGGTATAGTTCTATCAACCATCTATGTAAGCCATGGCAGTTTAAATATGAATAATCCATCTGATAACTCAGAAAGATATTGCCTTGATTGGTAGTAGTTCCTGATCATAGATAAGTGGGCAGCAAATTAAAGGAGTGGTTGAGATTTATAAGAACAAGATTACTAACGAGTGTGTGTCTATATATAAATATATATGTGTGTGTGTATACATATTATAAACAGAGAGAAGAAAGAAAACAAATGGGAAAAGAAGGGGGTTTATCTTAAAGAAGATATCTTTTTTCTCGCGGAGTTCGTATGTACCATTTTAGTGCAGGTGTGGACCCTTGACATTTGCCTTCTTCCACGCATTGCATGTGTTAATATATATACAAGCATCTAGATACTTATATATATATATATATATATATATAGAGAGAGAGAGAGAGAGAGAGAGAGAGAGAGAGAGAACCCAAGTTGGAAAAATATCAAACAAAAAAAACTGTCCGTCCAATCATCAACTCTTGGTGTGCATCCATTTTCATAAACCCCACACCTCGCACATCATCAAATATACCTCTAGGCTTGGTTGTTAATACTCATTCTCTCTCTCTGGGTATTGTGGGTGTCGGTCATTAGTTTGTGAAATAGAGCTTTGTCTGGTTGAAAATGGGCAGAAAGTGCTCACATTGTGGAAACATAGGTCACAATTCAAGGACCTGCACCACTTACAGAGGTAATGTTGTTGGGGGACTCAGGCTTTTTGGAGTGCAGCTTGACATATCTCCTTCATCTTCCATTTCCATGAAGAAGAGTTTCAGCATGGATTGCTTGTCTTCATCACTAGCCTCATCCCCTTCTCCATCATCTTCATCACGAGTTTCCATTAATGAAAATTCTGATAAGGCTTTTATTGGATATCTTTCTGATGGTCTCATGGGTCGAAACCAGGAGAGGAAGAAGGGTATAACATAAATTCTCCTTTTTGTTGCTCTTGTTATTTTTTATCATGAATCACTTACTTTTCAGAGCAAAATGGTTTCATGATATTATCATGCATCTTTCTCTCTCTCTGGTTTGTTGGATTTTTTCTTTCTTTTTTTGGGGGGGAGGTGGAGGCAGGTTGTTCTGTAGAAACCTCTCCCTCTCTGCACAACACACACGCACACACACATATTGGATGTAATAGATTCTTCATCTTGTCCTCTTTCTTGATTTTGTATGATGATTTTTATCTATATTTGAATCCCAGAAAATTACTAATCTATTGCCAAAAACTATCCCAGACGTTAATTTTCTTTTCTCAAAGTACTTCATACTTGGTGGTTTTGATTTATTCATTGTACTATGTTCTCTTGTATTAAATTGGCCTTGTTTCATAGTAACCAATCTTCGTTTTCTTCACCATTTTGATTTTCAGCTACACATTTCTTGTCCTAAAATTATGTAAGAAAATCTTTAGTACACCACACTTCAAATTTAATTTATCAATTCATGAGCCCCAACAATTTCTTGTTTCTCCTATTTTTTTTCTCTTTTTTTTTTCTTTTTTTTGTTCCAATTATTCTCTTGTATATGGGTATTTCATGATTCATAGCTGGATGGATAGGAATGCCATGGACAGAGGAAGAGCACCGGACATTTCTAGCCGGACTTGAAAAGCTAGGCAAAGGCGACTGGAGGGGGATTTCAAGGAACTTTGTGACTACTAGGACTCCAACCCAAGTTGCCAGTCATGCTCAGAAGTATTTCCTCCGGCAGGCTAGCCTCAGCAAGAAGAAGAGGCGCTCAAGCCTTTTTGACATGGTATATCTCCAGCCTCCCCTACTTAGTTTTTACTTTCACTTCTAATATTTTCTACTAAGAAACACTTTTGAGTAATTGTCTTTCTTCCTCCACATGGCAGATTGGTAGCAGCAACACAGCAAATTCTCATACTAACAATTCTATTTCCAAGCCAAGTATTCCAATTCCTGCTCAATGCATAACAAGCTCATATCATGAAACTCATCATGACACCACTCTGCCATTGATGGACCTTGATTGCTCTGGTCAAGATAGAAAATCAAATAATCAAGAAAGTGATGATTCTCAATCATCTTCGCGCCATCTGTCCATGCCCACTTGGCTATATGGATCACTGAATTCAACACCGCAATCTTCTACCACAACAAATCCCATTTCTCCAAATGTTGCTCCTGATCTAGAGCTCACACTTGCTGCTCCAAGGCCAATGGATCAAAGAAAATCATCTCCAAATCCCCTCCTAATCGGACCCATTAGTGTTATCTAATTCAAATCCAAAGAGAGAGCAAAAAAATATCATTTTGAGGACCCCAAGCTCTGATCAAATCAGATAATATATTATTCATGTTTTTAATGGCACAGGCAGTATGTTTTTGTAGAATGAACAGATCTTTTGATGATACTTTAAGAAAAGTAGAAATCAGTATTTGATATATAGATGGACGGCTTCATATGAATCATTGCAAGACAAGTCACGAGAACCAGAGATTTTCACAGGCTTATCAATTGAGCTATAGCTTTACACCAATGTGGCATCCTCTCTCTCTCTTTTTTTTTTTTAAAAAAAAAATATGGAGACATAAAGCCAGTTCATAGAGAATATAATACTCAGAGATTAAAGGCATATATGTTATTATATTTCCATCCCTACCACTACCATTACTAAGTAAAAGAACACCATCAAAATCACACACCTAACTAGCTTTGTCTACTTCAAGTAGTTCACTTTGAATTGGGGCTTTAAAAAGCAATGTTTAGGTAAGCTTTCACTTCAACCAACTGGGATTGCCTTATTGGTCACACACGATTCTCCCAAAGGAGAGGTCATGTGTTCGACTCCCACTCCTCTCAGGGGATGTGGAATTAGTTTGTCCCTCCTAGAATTAGGTCGGACTTGTTTGTCCCAAGGCTCATATTAGAGTGGCTTTTGTGGTAGTTATTCTTTGATGATAAGTGATATGTGGATTCTTGCATGTTGGAGAGTTTGAAAATTTGTAATACATGTAATGTAATACCATTGTTGTAATAAAAAAAAAGGGAAAGCTTTCACTTCTTTAAAAGTGCTGATCAGGTTAACAGCAATGGTGGCGGAAAAAGAAAAAAGAAAAAATCAAAGACCAAAACAATAAGGCATAATGGTTCTTTCTTTTTATTCCCTCTCTTGTATTGTTCTGTTTGGTTGTCAAGAAAACAAAGAACAGCAAAGGAAAATTTGGCTGTCGTAGGATTTCAATGTTCATTTTCTTTTTCATGTTCTTAGTGACCAAAGGCAGCATTTTTCTTTCATTGCCTCTCTAGTCCCGATGGCTATCTTTCCACAAAATCAAGGTATTATCATCCATTCTGATCTTCATAAACACTGAAACATATTTATAGACTTTGAACTTTGGTGAAACTAGTACAGATTTCATCCCAAAATGTCCAATTCACAATAAATCAACTTGGATGGCTTCAACCATATGATCCATCCAACTCAAATCAGATTCTTTTGACAGTGGCAGAACATTAAACAATGCTTCAGAGTGAACAAATGATCATTAAAAGGCTAAAATCTTTCAACCAAGATATATTTTTCAGGTTGGCCCCAATCATTTTTATGATCCTAACAAGGTTGAAAGAAAACAAAACAAAAAAAAGTTGAAAACACATACATGGGAAAAGATTAAGGAAGCATAGGATCTTATTAACTATAGCTTAACTCAGCATTAAGTACTGATATGGTGACATCTTTCAGTAGAATACTATGATTTTGTGCTTTAACAGTTGTCCCTCAACTGGTCCTTATGCCTCATCTACTTCACTCCAAATTTAGCAGCAAATGTTATTGAAAGGAACAAAAGATCTACATTATTGTTCCATGAAAAGCATATACATATAATGGATGTAATTAATATTGAACAGATAGTACATGGTTGCAGACAAGTATAGGCATTATTTGTCATAACTTGAAGCATGCATGGACAACTGTTAGTGGAATCCTTGTAATTAAAGCCATAAATTTAAGACTCAGACTCTCCTTTGGATCTCACCTACCCATTCAAAGAACAAATACTCAGCCAGGCTTGAAGCAAGCAAGGGATTGTTTGGCTCAAGGAGCTCAAGGCTTGCAGTAATTTTCCAGTGGACAGTCACTCCATGTCATTATCAGATGTGGTGACTCTGATCCTCACAAACTCGACAACTTTCCTAATTTTACAAATAAGTTATTTATCATTAATCTAGGAAAATTTAAAATTTTGGTGAGAGATGGTCACACCACGTCAAATAATGATATGGAATACCGTCTAATGGATAATTTCTCCAAGGCTTGGGGGCTTGTTTGAGTCCCTTATCTCTTCTCCAAATCTTTGATTACAGAAGCAAATGCAATGATTTAAGGGCAAACTGTACTTACCAATAAAAAAAATTATTGACCTCTGAGTCAAAGTTTAAATCATAATTTCACAATGTAACATAGTAAACATACATTGAACGGAGTGGAGAAAGAATTCAAATTCAAATGAGAAACTTTGTACATATGAAAATAGTGCATGCTGCTTAGAGATGTAGATTATGACAGCAATATATTTCAAGACTTTGATTTTCTTAAAGTTGAAAATTTTTAAGGTTCAGGTCACATAACATTTCAACTTTCTGCTACAAAGACCAAATGCAAGTCTTTTGACCGAAAAACCAAAATATCACCAAGCATTTTGACTGTAATTGTGCGAGGACATGGTAAAATGAAGGTTGTCCAAAAGCTGAGGAAAAAAAACTATCAGCTTCTGTGCTCTTTCTGTCAGCTTATATGGCATTCAAATCCTATTTTGCAGCTGACCTTGGAAACCATTCAAAGGGTGGGGAGAGCGAGGCTTCATAGGAAGATTAATAAATAAATAAATATATAAACTTGATATGATTGGTAAGACCGTAAACAAACCAAGTAAAACCGACTAACGGGTTGCTCAAGTTTGACTCGTTAAAGTTAACAAGTTTTAAATTTTGATTAAAGTTGACTTGTTTATGTCTTAAATATCTCAAATGAGCATCTAATCGAGTCAAGTTCGAGTACTTTGATTTTCAATATAATGTTAGATTTATTATTAACGTATTGAATTGATTTTGAGTTGAATTCAATAAATTAATGAACTTCAAAATATGTTTAAACTTGATTTATTTATCTCTCAAGTCAATCTCAAATGACGACGAACTTGATTAGTAAGAAATATTCATTTCCCTAAAATGTATATAACATATTAGGGGATTCTCTGCAATTTAGTTACAAAATGATGGTCTTTATTAATAAAAGAAAAGCAACATAACAATATGGACTAGCCAACTCCTCAAAAAACAGAGAGAAATGTACTCACCATTATTTCTCTGTCTCATCTGTATGACTGGTAACATAAACATAATACTATAGCAGAATAGAACTGAAAATATCAACTAGCTTAGAGATGAAGTCTGTAAAATATATAGGTAACAAACATGTTTTGGGAATATATATATACATATATATATATATATATATTATATACTTCTAAAGAAATGTAACCACTGGCCCTCTCTCTCTCTCTCTCTACTTGCATACTCATATCATTTGTCACTCTCTCTCTCTCTCTCTCTCTCTCTCTCTCTACTTGCATACTCATATCATTTGTCACATTCTATGATCACTTTTGAGAAATAGTGACCCATGGACCAACAAACATGTCTCCTTTAATACATGTAACTATCAATGAGGTGTTAAATAAATTCAATCCCTTTCTAAGCAACCTATATGTATTTAATATTGTCATACACTTTTTTTTTTTTTTGTGTGGAGGATATAACTTTGTACTGGCCTTTGAGCAAATGTATGATAAATTTACCAATCTGCACAAACAAATCTTGTTAATTTTCCCCCCTTATATACATATATGTATTTATATTTCAATACTACATTGTGCAATAACAAAATCATCGTCATCCAAGACTTATCATGAATTTTTCTTTATTATTTTTTTTTTTTTGGAATTATTGAATGAAGATAAGGCTAGTTCATATGTCATTTGTCTAAATTGTGAAAAACAGAGCTTCTAAATCCCTCAAGCAAACAAAATTCCATCCTCACATACATAAATCTTGGAAGTAGACAGAATCACTTTATTATGACAATGTAGTCCAAATTTATTCCATGAAACATGTTTATGATTGCTTTTTCCATCTATTGACAAAATAAAATACAAAACTAAAAGATTTGTGGGTGATTTTTATAATATGGCCATATGCATTGAAATAATTATATGGATGATTTTTAGTAGGGCACTCAAGGGCTTCCCATTTATTTCCGTACGTTCTCCAACTCACAACATGTTTAGGGGAATAAGGAGAGAGCGATTTAAATATACTCTATTCAACTTAACTCAACAGAGCCTTATCCCTCTGGAGCCTTAACATTTTTCATTTGTACTTCTGCATAACTCATTTTCTTCTTTTGCTATCTCTTTTGTCCCAAATGGCATTGGGTTTATACATTTTAAAGTCTCAACATATATTATATCTGAGAGGCTCTTGATTGTGTCTTTTTTTGTTGTTGTTATATAATGTTGTCATTGTACTACTGTTCAGTTGATTCTCTAATACCCCATCGTTCATCGTTGTACTTAAAAAAAAAAAAAAAAAGAATTTAGGCCATTTGAATATGTCACAAAGAGTTGAAGTACTTTCCTCTTCTTTTTTTTTTTTTTTTTAATAATTGGGTATCCGATCTTCGGGCCGACTAATTAAACTACTCTCTTCTTAAGGAATTAAAGTACTCATTTTCTAAATGTAATCTAGGCTCTTTAAATTATTTTTCAAGATCTCACACAGACATTTTATTTGCTCAAAGGATGGTTGCTGGTCCTCCTTTGTTGGTGCAACAAGAGGTTAAATTACAACATTAATGTTGGGTTTCATTGGATCTTGAAGGCGTTTGCAGGGCAAATTAATGTTCCTTGAAGCTCCATTAAAGCTTCTTTCCTCCATGTTTTATTGCCACTGTTTTGTTCATTTTTGGCTTCTTAATTTGTCCTAACAAAATCAACAATGCTCCAAAATATACAATCATCATCATTATTTCATTATTCAACCCTTATCCCAACTTTTTCTAACATTGACAGCACAGAGCTAGTTGCACAGATTCCTTGTATGATACACTAATATTTATTGTATGAATAGTTCGAAGATACCACCCTCACAAATAGGTGGGTCTCACTGATAGGTCTCAATGGACTCCCTGGGTAGTGGGTACAGTAAGTTCTAAGTGGATCTACAAAATATTGAAATCATAGGAACCGTCACATCATATCCCAGGCTTATAGAATAATTTTTGCCATAATGAGAGGGTGTTAACCAAACTGGTCAAGAAAGGTGGTAAGTGATGTATCATTGATCATCCACTAATATTTCTTGGATGAATGGTTTGGGGGCTTGTCTGAGGTCTCCTCGAAAGATAAGATCCATGTAACGATCTGCTGTATAGATGAGTTGGGTAGATGTAGGTGGTTTCACTACAGATTCCTTACATATATGTAGCATCAGTATATCCACTAATAATTTGTTTGTATGATTGGTTTTGAGGGCTTTGTCTTGTCCAAAGATAAGGTTCACGTATAGATAAGTTGGTAGGTCATATGTGCTGGGAATAGTGTGGAAATTACAACCTCTATATATGTCCACTATATGAAAGCGAAATTCAACCTATATATATATGTTGATGGATGTAAACTTTTTTATAGCCCCAAATTAAAAATCATTCTACTGCAAAACATGTTTTTACAGTAAACTATATACATACATACATACTATATATATATATATATAAATACATCCGCATGTGCAAGATATGTGTTTGATCTCTTCCTATAAACTTTGTCTTCTGGGTGATTTTTCTTATTTGTTTATTATAGGTATGCCTGGTGCACAAAGGCATGGTGAGGCAATGGCATTGAGATACATGACCAAGCTGGGAACCCTTGTTGAAGGATAAGTTATTTCATGAACCCGTCAAATGCATGCGACGACGACGTCAATGATTGTAAGATTTATGTGAACCCTACAAAATAACAAAATATTGAAATCATACAAACTATAATACCATGTTACTAACTCATAAAATAATTTTTCGTCTCCACAATGCTTATTTACGGTCATAATATATCCTGAGAGGGATAGATAGGAGAATACCCATCTTTGTTTTACATAAAATAACTTCTCTCAAATTCAAATCTATGTTTGCATGCTTAACAGCCTAAATATATATATTTTATCATTGCACCACCAAACAATGTCCTCTTATTTGAATTATTTAGTATTTGACAAAAATTGCTTTGGTTCCCTGTTTATTGAATTAATAAAAACTCCATTTAAATCCATTGCAAGAATGTCTTGTTTGTGCAGTTGTTATAAAAAACAATCATATTTGATTAACTGCAAAATGAAATAATTAACTTGGTTATAATGAAAATTGAAAAACATTTATAGCTAGTAATTATTTGTTATTGTAGCTTCAAGCTGCTGTTTTGACAACTTGTTGCACAATCATTCATTTCAGAGTCATCAATTTCTTCAAATTCCCATTTCCTGTATTATATTAAAAATGCAAAACTAATTCCAATTCTGCAAATTCTATTGCTGAAAGAGTTTCCAAAGAGCAGTTGCTTTCTCTACATCTCCCTTCAGCAAACAGAAATTTTTTCAAGTGATAATTCTATCCACCAAGGTGTTTAACTTGGTGACAAATGAGATAAAAGCTTGTCTCTAATTACACCGGGCGAGCTGTTCCATACCCATCTAAAGATTGTCCATATAAAATATTGATGGATGTCGGTGACAAAATCATTCCAAGAGTTTATGGATGATTGAACTGATTTTTTCAATGAGGCTTAGCCATAAACATCCAGCTACCTTATCAGCGTGTACTGCTTTTCTTTTCTTGCCCTTTTTTTCCCCAGAAAATGAGACTCAGTGGATTGCTGTCAGCTGTCAATAAATTTTGTCTTTTCTTTTGATTTTTGTATTGTTTTAACTATTGTCATATATGTATGGTAAGAGGTGCTGAAGGAGTTCCATGTGTAATTTTACTAGGAGTACTGAGAATTGAGTGACTAAGAAGCTGACACACCTCTAAGCTTTCTGGTTACTGCTGTGACTGGCTATAACAAGGATAATGAAAGGGGGAAGACAAAGCTTGTCCTACTGGATGGAAGAAACAAAATACAACCTTCCAGGCACTTTTCTGTCTAGTTATGCCATTGGGATTCCTCAAATTGTAGCTTGTCTGGAATCCATTGAAAATGTGGGGACATCTCTTTCACCGTGAGAAGTCTCTCTCTGTCTCTGTCTCTGTCTCTGTCTCTCTCTCTCTCTCTCTCTCTCTCTCTCTCTCTCTCTCTCACACACACACACATACACGCAAGTTGTATAACCATCAACTATTACATTAAAATGAGCTACGATATACGTATCCAAATTGATAAGGATCAAACATTCAGCTGGCAGCCACTATGAGCTCCAAAGTCAATATATTGATCAAACAAATTCTATGGTAATCAATTGCTCCCAAATTGAAGGTGTTTAACCTGTAAAGCAACCCCTCAAAGAAAGTATCAATTTGCGCAATCAATGGAGTTGCTAGATCTTTTGAGCAGTACTGAGATGAAAATCACTTTAAAAAATCTGCCTCAAAATGACATCAACTTTTATGTGAACTGAAAGACAAAGATATCCTCCCAAACAGACACAGAGGATCAATCAAGTTAATGGTTGAATTAGGGGTGTCAATTTGTGTTATCGTGTCGTGTTCGGGTCGTGTCAAGGCACACATATTCAAAAATATGTGTGAACCCTAACCCGACACTATTAACTAATCATGTCAAGTTTCAAAACTCAAACCCAACCCATTTATTAAACAGGTTATACGTGTCGACACACTTAACCCGTTTATTTTAATTTTTTTATTTTTTAAATAAAAATTTTTACCTATCTTTTAATATGTATAGATAATTTTCAAGTTTAGCAACTTTAGATATGGGCCAAATCAAAGTAGAAACCTCTTTTATAAATAAAAAATCTCAAAACGTTGATAAATATTTGATGTGAGATGAATTACTTAACTCATAATATATTAATTAAACGTGTTAAGTCGTATTAAACGGGTTGACACTAGTAAAACACAAACCCGACCTATTTATTAATCATGTTATACGTGTCAACCCGTTTATAACCTAGACCCATTTATGCTAAACCCAAACTTGTTAATTTCTTGTCGCGTTCAAATCGTATTGTGGTGTCGTATTAAAAATTGACATCCCTATGCCCAATTGACCATGACCACTCCTACGTTTTATTGTCAAATTACGATTTATTTATTTTTTTAGGCAAGTGGGCCACAGGAGAACGAGATTGGTGAGGACAATTGACGTCCATAGATATTTACCTAGTCGTAGGTGAAACAGCATTGATTATATATATTTTCATTGTATATAATATGAGCAACTTATTCCACAAAGTTTGGGAAGCAGATGGTGGCAATCCAAAAACAACATAGCATTAATATTAGTGTGGTAAATGCATGGCCTTGATGACATAACAGTGGCCTTTAATGCGTTCCATCAAATTTTACACTTGATGGAAATGTGCTTCAACAAAAGACCCAAGGGGAAAAAAATGAGACTACTGCTGGGAGTACCCTCTTAAAAAATAATTTAACACTTCTGAGTCATTTCAGCCACTGCCTCCAACCTGGTAAACGAATTAATTATAATATGTCAAAATCATTATAACACGGTGGTTGGTTAAGTACATGATCTATAATTTGATGCTCAAATGATAATCTCTGCAAAATGTGTAATGGCATGAATCTTATCTTATAACAAAAAGAAATCAAAGGATGAGAACATGTTGCCATACCCTATCCACGACAAGGAACAAAGCAAAATCAAATGCATAGAGTGATGTATCATTTAATGAACAAAACATGGATTTATATATTTTAACTATTTGATTTGATAACAGCATCCATCATTTTCACTAGTCAAAAAATTGAACAGAAAAAAAAAAAAAAAAAAAAAAACAAAAATGTCATAATACATTTATGAAAAGAAAAAGGAAAAAAAAAGAAAAGGAATTACATTGCAAAATGGACACTATTTTACACAAAAACAGGCCATCTAAGATCAACAAACACCATGACCTGAAACAAATGTAAAAGATATGTAGGCAAGTTAATCATATCTACATGCTCTCCATCTCGTAGTCCCACATGGTATATTCATTCGCTTGCTTGGTCAGGAATATGCAAGAAGTAATGCAGGCAACAGATGAGGTGCTTTGCAAAAGAATAATACTGTTCGCTTAGTCAACCTCCTTTGCGCTCTTAAGCACCTGTCCTCCAGAGTATAAGAAGCCCATCAGGTAAAGCCTGAAATTTGCATTTTCTGATTCATGTTTTTATTTATTATCATGAGTCATGAGAGCCTTGGACCATCAAAGTAATACGCTTAGCACTGTCTGCACGAAGGCTATCTCCTTTAAATCCAATCTGGGATGAGAAATCATATTCAAGATACCTCAAAACTCTTACTCCGGGAAGGATTAGGCAAAACCAAAATATAGGGCACATTTGGGCTGGTGAAAATTTGAGAAGGGGATAATACTTGAGGGAGGATGATTACCTCGCTTGGAATCTCAGGGGAGAACCAACGCAGCAGTACGCCAAGATGTACAACAGCAGGAATCATCTTGAAAAGCAATGGTGTAGTCACCTGCATAACTACTTTGTGAGTATACTTCAACATCTCGAGCCAAACTCAAGCAAATGAAAAACTGCGGGTAATATAATTACAACTTAAAAAGCACCTCATTTCAACCTAAATAATGATTTGCATTCAAAATAAATTGTGAACCCTGTTTAGCCTTTTTGGGTTGGGTTGGGGGGAGGGCTATCTTAGGAACCATGATTTACACAATTCACTGCTTAGATAGTAAACTGCAAGTAGGATGGGGCAAATCCACAGCCAGAAAAATAATGAAGAAATTAAGAGAGAGAGAGAAGAGATACGCAAAAACAATAACTTCCATATTGACAAGTATTGCACGGGTACTTCACTCACATCAGACTACCACATCTCCCTATTACATTACCCTCTGGCTGCACATTTTCTTGCTACATTAATGCTTGTTGCTGAGTTATTTGTGAAAGATTTATGAACACATGCTTCCCACATACTGGATATTTTAGAGAAGTTTCTTCTGCTGCTTCACTAATGCTAAATACATATTAACTCGTAGAATTATGGTTTGCAACCACTGCAGCAGCATAAAAATTGTGTCGTATGAACACAGACTTTTGAGCTATACAACTATTCATCTTCTTCCCACTTTCTATCCATCGATGGACACTACTACAGTTTAAAGTACTATTTTCCATTCATACTTTTTATTCAAACCCACCGACAAACTGTTTTGACTCTTGTCTTTCACATGGCTGGTTCCTAGCCCCAAAAATGGAAGAGGGTTGCATAAGGCAGACAAACTTTTATGATAGCTGACCAAAAGCAGTTTCCACAAGGCTTTCCTAGAGTGAAACCATATTTAATACCTAACAGATTATGCACATTTTCATCGATTCAGAGACTAAATAATCAACCCACATATAGGCTCAAAACAGGGAATTTTTTGCAAAACCATAAAAGTGAAAGGTAACATTTGTTCCTGAAAATATCTTTTGCATTCATAAGAATATTGATGACCAGATTCTTGCAATGACTGGCACTTAAAGCAGACAAATGAATATGCACGCTATGTGTGAACAAAACCCTGAATTCTCATGGTATTCTTTCAACAATATTCAAAATGGCTTATATACCAGACTGAGAGCTGTTGTTCCAAGCAGCAGCAGATACAACTTACCCTGCAACAGACCAAAAATATTACATTGTCCAATTAGGTGTGTAAGAGAGGATAACTTTCTTGCTTCAATCAAATTGAAATTTATAGGCAAGCAGACATGTTAATGTTTTCTCCACAAATAATTACTATCATGAGGTTTTCTTGGAAAAAAGGATTATAGTTTAAGCTTGATGCAGCATATTAAAAACATGCTTATGATTAAAGCACCACCTCAACCAGATGAAGATTAGAAGCACGACTTAGAAGAACGAAAGCAAATTCCCCAATTTGTGCTAAAGACATTCCAACCTGCAAATATAGAAAAACTAAGGCCCCTCTGTCAATGGAAATGTAAATAGGAATAATCAAAATGAAGAAATTATGTAACTATGGAAGTAGTTCATCAAATACTTACAAGAAGCGAAGTTTTGTTATTGTATCTAAATCCTTTGACAACTGTGGCAACCACAATAGTTTTTACAATGATAACCAATATAACAGCTGCCAGTAAAATATCAATGTGATTCCAAAGGAAATGAACATGTATAAGCATCCCAATGCTAGCAAGGAAAAGAGCAGCAAAGAAGTTGCGAATGGGCTCAACCTAAATGGAAAAAAAAAAAAAAAACTCTAAATTAAGACCAAATACTCATGGCACTTCGACAATTAAAGGTCAGGATTCTAGACTAGATCCAGCAAAAAAAAAATTAAAAAAACAGTAAATCCACATAATAAAAATTCCACACAAAGCTAAACCAATTCCAGAATTTTTTGTTTGTTTAGAAACACAATAAAGAAAATATATCTGAGATTTATTAACCTCAAATATGAAATCCATCAATAAACATCCCAACCAAATATGAAGAGATTCATACATTTCAATAAAGCAATAAGATGCATCTTGGCTTGCTATTCTTCATAGTAGCCATGTTGGAGTTGCTCAGTAAGATGCAAAAGGTAGGCTGCATTGCCAACTGAAAAATGGCACAAGGGACAGAGAGCAAAGAATCCTAAAAGCTGTATTTATCTTTGTATGCTAAATATGAAGTTACATTGTTTGCAAGATAATATTGTAGTTTTCCTAATTGCAGATATTAAAATTTTTTGCTAAATGTTCGATCATAAATTTAAAAATATAAATATTTAATATTGATTGATAATATTTTTGATAAGTAACTAAATTCATTGATATAAAAGAATTTACAAATTAGACAAGAAGTCCAATCAAAGAAAGAAACCCTTAAAAAAAATCCCAAAAAGTCAATAAAATTTTCATTAAGAGGTTAAATTGAAATTCAAATAAGGATAAACTGTAAAAGAATTTAGACTGGGAGGGCAAAAATATAAATTAAAAAGGTATATTTGAAAAATAAAAATAAATAATTTGTTTGGGGGGGGGGGGGGGGAGGGAATTGCCCCTAAGCCCCACGTAGCTTCGTCCCTGATTACACAGGTATCAGCAAGCTCAAGCTGCGTGTAGGATGAGAAACATGTTGGACCACCCAGCTTGTGTAGGGTAAAGGAACACCTCTGAACTCCTCGGACAAGATATTCACAAAGAGGTTATAATCTTAATTACCTCCAAGATGATACTGGAGAAAAATTAAACTCGTCTTCAATGATTACTGTACTTCTTTCTTCCAATATGAACAACATGGTAACTAAGGAAGCACCGTGCCAAAGTAATTTTGATCTAGGACCATCAAATCCTTGAAATTCAAACTTCAAGGATTTAATGATACGACAGGGAATGACCCAACAACAATTAGCTTCCCTGAAACGATATATCCAGATTGAAAGAGCGGAAAGGCAACAAAAGAATATATGACGCTGTCTTGCACAGAAAATACATATAAGGAGAAAGGGCCTCATAACAGCCTCACTTCTGAAGCATGATAATAGTGTTAACTGTCTGTAGGGCAAATATCCTAGCAAGATAATAAAATGGCTAACAAAGTCTAAAGAGATGGTATCATATTAAGCAGACATGTCAATCCCTGAAGTGCCATCCGTGTACATATGATTTTAGTGTACAGCATGCAACTTGATGAAAAAATAAAAAAATAATTATGTTTACAATATATGGTGTATGAATCATTTGGAAATTGGAACCACTGGCGTGCATAAGGTTCGTGTAACATAACCTGCCTTGTCAAAATACAGACGCGCACACAAACATATCCTCTAAAACTCAAACCAACCAATAATACTAAAATGGGGGAATTTTTGTAATTTAAAAAAGAGCAGTTAGTTTTATGAAGGCAGAAGCTCTATGATTTCTGCTTCAATGACAAACCCTATTCCCACCAGCTTTGAAAAGAAGACTATAATGTGCCTAAGTTGAATCTCTAAGCAAGGATCAAGTTTCGTTCTTTCCATCGAACCACGTTCGTTTCTCGGGAACGAAACGAAACCTAAGAATACGAAATCCAGTTTATGGAACAAAGTTTCCGTGGAAATCCTAGGTATTTTTTTATCATAATTTTAGAAGTTAGTAAAAAATAGTATCCATTTATTTTTCAAAGATTAAGACTCAAAATTACAAGAAGATATATTTCTATTATTTTTTCTAAAATAATAGAAAAATAGTAGGTGAAATAAAGTGTAGAGAAACAACTATTTTAATACTAAGTTACTAATTATAATAGGTTTAAATCGCTATTTGTTTTACTTTTTATTTTATATGTAACTTGTGTCAAATTATCTAATTCGTGAATATTACATAGTATGTATCTATTATGTCATTTATTATGAATTAGTATCATTTATCGTGAATATGATGTATATGCCTTAAACATGCACAAATATTCAATAAATAGGCTTATTTGTATAAATAAATAAATTTTAAGTTATGTTTCTAATTTTTTCTCTGTTTCCATTATGTTTTCGAAACGTTTCCGAAACGTTTCCGTTTCCGGACAGACCGAAACTATACATCGAAACGATATTTTGATCCTTGCTCTAAGCATGCCTCCAATCAAGATACATAGTGGGAAAACTAAACTAGTCTACTACAAATATACAGTTGAAACCATACCTCTCTAATTAAAATAGGAATATAGAATTAAATGCTTCAAATTGTGGATCAAGGGTTCAAATGTGAATCTTAAACTTAAGTTCAATTTATAATTTACAAACTATACAGCAATTGGTAAATCAGTTGAAATGCAGTAGATTTGTTTATACCCTTTCTATTTCCACACTTTTTCCTATTGTAAATAAAACATTTTTTAGATTTCCACTTAAGAAGTTATTTAAAACCTGACTCAAAAAGTTCTCTCTGAACATATTAAAGTGAAATATATTAATTGTAAATAAACTCTCCACACACCCCCCCCCCCCCTTTAAAAAAAACACACCCCAAGAAAAAATAAAATAAAATAAAAACCAAAAATTAAAAGAAAAGAAAAGTACATACATTCAACTATGGTAAGAACGGCATACTGAAAATCAGACACCTGGCAACTTTGACGCACACACACAGAGAAAGAAGAAAGAAAGAAAAAACACTGGAAAAGCTTACCTGTTCAAGTGTATGTTGAGCAAGATCAGTTGTTGATATCATCACTCCAGCAGCAAAGGAACCCAGTTCAAGGCTTAAGCCCAACTTATCACTACACTGAAATGATACAATAATCCATTTTATATACACACAAGAAATATATATACATAAGCTCAAGAAAATCTATTCTTTTTAACCCGACAGCATATGTAAAAAATTCTGATTGCTATAGAAGAGAATAGCAAAAAAAAAAATGAACATCAAATCAAATGCAAGAACTAATACTGTTTAGGAATTGGAAAATGAGGCTAACCCAAGCGACTAGCAAGCAGAAAGCCACCGATGCCAATTGATAAAGTTCATTAGTCTGCACATATAAGATTTTGATCAAGAAAATGTCAAAACAAAGTAAACAGTTCTAAGGTAAATCAATCACTTGATGAATGAGAATTTCACCTGTGATGATAGGCTTATCATCAGCTTAAGCAACCAAGGTACACAAGTACGAGAAAATATTGATAAAATGGACAAAAATGTAATCAAAACCACCAACCTGAAAAAGAATATCGATAGTGAAATGGAAGAATGTTAGGCAAGAGATAATGCACTACAAATTCAATAAATAAAAAAACTTCATCCGTGCCAATGACCTTAGAACTCAGATATTCTATAGCCAAATTGGAAGGAATGTATTTTCATTGTCTTTTAGATAAAGCAGCATATTCCAATCTTGAGGCAAAGGCCTTAATTATTGATAGTGCCACCTCACCACAGAATTTGTATTTTTAGAATCCAATTTATTTCATTTTCATTAGTTGCACCATCAAACACAGACTTCAAGTACTAAAAATACAAAGTGTCCCTATTAAATGTGTTTATTTGATACAGTATGAAATTTCATTTACACGAACTGACATCAGAACCAATAGGTTTGAAATTAGAGACTGCTGAATTATTCCAAAACAATGCAGCCAACATTCTTTGTATTTAAAATCAAATACTGCAGCTAACAATCTCTGTATTTTCAATCAAATAAGGAGATTCCAGGACATATACCCAACACAATATCCTTGTTGAAGAGTAAAAAGATAAGGTGGCGTATGGTGAAGGATCAAAATTTCGTTTCGTAGTATTATTTCGGTCACCTAGAAAATGGAAACATTTCAGAAACATAGTGGAAATGATGAAAAAAATTAAAATGTATAGAAACACTTGGAAACATAAAATAAAATATATGAATATGTAAAGATAAATATTATAATTAATTGAAAATGTTTTAGGGTACATGCCCATCCACACAAGAAGATACTAGGGTGAAATTAAAAAAAAAAAAAAACATAAATGTTAATTAGTCATTAATACCAAATAACTCTTTACTTATTAAAAACTAGTATAAAAAATTTAAAGCTAATTTCTTTATGTAATACGAATTTATTATATATTTTCTATAAACTATGCAAAATTATTATAAACCATAAAATAATAAATATATATTGTATAATATCTACGGATTAGACAATTTGAAACAAGTTACATATAATATGATAAGTAAAAATAAAGTAATTTAAGCCTATTATAATTAGTAACTAAGTATTAAAATAAATTATTTATCTATATTTTATTTTCACTATTTTTACTTTTCATTGTCTACTATTTTTGAGAAAAAATAGAAATATTTTCCTTATAATTTTAGGTTTTAATCTTTCAATCTTCTCAATTTAAAAAACAAATAGATATTATTTTTTACCAACTTTTAGAAGTATTGCTGATACCAAAGAAAAGTTTCCATTGTTTCGGTATGTTTTTACGGAAACAACTTTGTTTCTATAAAAACATGTGAATTTTGGTATTCCACTAGTATTTCGTTTCGGTTCACTAGGAAACAGAAACGTTTCAGCCGTTTCGATGGAAACGAAACAAAATTTTGATCCCTGCGTATGGTAACGTTTTCTGAAAATGAAAACTAGTTTTCATTTAATTTTTATAAAAATGAAAACACAATGTGTTTGGTACAACAATGTTTTTGGAAACAAAAACGAAAAAATGCGTTTGATAACCAAAAACCATAGATATATGTAGGGACGTGTACTCAATTCTTCTACACAAATTTTGTCAACCCAACCAATGGAAAGATTGCTCATTTAAATCTGGATGACATTCTAAATTCTAGAGCAAAGAATAATTAAATATCAAAGCAACACACATTTACTTGAATAATGGATGAGGGTCTCTATAATTATTTACAATGGCCCAAAAAATGGCTCAATTGTGCTCTTGTTTTCCATAGAGTTCTTCTAAATATTGGCTCTTTTAAGACATAAGGATCAGATGATCTGATATATGTAAATGTTGATATCAAATTAAGAGAATACAAGAGGCTTTGGCCATGCTGGTATATAAAAATGCCCATCTCCTATGGATGATGCCAAGACGAGGGAGATTCATACTAAAAACAAAATCACTACAATAAGCCGTCTTGATGGCATGCTAGAATATAGAGGTTGGATTGAAGAATGTGGAGAAGAAAAATAAGAATAAGAGGTGTAGGTAACTGTTTTTCAGAACTCTCAAAAGGCTTCACATGTAATATGGAGATCAGATCCAAAAATAGCAGACCTTGTTCCACTCTAGATCAGATATTACGCAAGATAGAAGTTCGTTCATTTTCACTTAGCAAGAGCCTTCGAATTGAACGATGTTCAGGATCACAATCTTCCTATATATCACAACATATAGAATAGAAAAGACCTATTCAACGCTGCAGAGCTCAAAAGGAGTTTTCAACTATGAAAATTACTGTTTGAATATATATTCATGAACATATACATGTGTGTGTACATATACACATGCAAATGGATGAAGTAGAATAGACACAAAAATCCTAAATACGTGGGCAAACTCAAAAAAATGCTTTGAAGTCCCAACCTCATTAAATTTTTTAGGATGTGCGTTACTCTTTTTCCGATCTTTTTTTTTGTTTCTAATTTTTAGTCTAAGTTTAAAAACATTCTCAAAAAAATAAAAACAAAAACCAGCAACCAAACACGTTTTTTGCTCCCCATTTAAAAAAAAAAAAAAACAAAAACACAAAACGAGAAACAACAGCATTATCAAACGGACCTAAATAAATATAAAGAACTGTGATATCATCAGAGAAAAAAATATAAGTAGAATAAAACCTGAAGCACCAAATCATCCCTAAGTATCTTCTACATAATCGTATATATTTTTTAGATGAGTAAAAATTCATTGAAAAAGCGTTTAAGGGAGGCGAACTCATATACAAAAGAAAAAGCTCCAAGCTAGAGCTTACAACTTCCCCAAGAATCTAAAAAATATCTCACTCAGAAGCATGGACACGGACACGGGACACAGATACAACACAACACGGAGACGGACACGAGATTTCTTAAAAAAGTAGGACACAGATATGTTAAGAACACGTTAAATAAATATATTTTTTTATGACCATATAATAAAGCCTTAACATTATTTCATTTAAAATTGACATAAAAACACATAAATCACAAAAATATTATTAAGATATTAAAATAACAAAGTCATTAAATAAAAATTTAAAAAAAATTTCATTTAATTATAGAACATATATAGGTACATATATAACCAAAAAAAAACAAAGGAGAAGAGGAGAAAAGAAGGGGAAAATGTATAATAACATGTCTAAAATTCAGAAAAATTAAAAATTTGAACACTCTTTTTTCGTATGCCCGACACATGTCCGGAGAGTGTCAGTACCCGACACGAACGCGTGAGCCAAAGTAGAGTGTCCGTGCTTCATAGGTATCTCCTATCTATACATGAAGGATAATCAGTAGCTGCCACAAGTGTAAAGTCTTCAAAAATAACTCTTTTAATCTAAATATGGGGGTTTTGTCCCACACAAAAATCCCTAGAGTTCCTTGCCCACCAAAGGCACCATAAAAGACACAATGGTGCAACATCCCACGATTTCCTAACACTTCTCTTTACACACAACGATGCCACTCCTTTGGGAATGTCACCACTGAATATGGCATTACCCAGACGCACCCAAAAGAGAAAACAAAAGGCTCCAAAACTCCTTTGCAAAGGAGCAACGAAGAAACAAATGGCATACGAACTCCTCCTTGTAGCATAAATAGCACCAATTCACCAAATTAAACCTTCTCCTCTAAAGTTTTTCCATGGTGAGGATAGCACCCCAGGCTAACCCCCCCAGAGAAAAAGGCAACCTTTAAAAGGGCTACCGTTCTCCAAATCACCTTCCATGGAATATTTCTATCACCTCCTCCAATCAACCCCAAATAAAATGACTAGACAGATTTGCCCTAGTCCCCACTCCCCACCTCAATTGTATAACAGCTCCATCAAGCTAAACACGTCCCCTAATTCCCATTCCTGAATTTGGAGACAAAACAACCCCCCCCCCCCCCCGGGGGGTGGCCATAATCCACTACATCTGCCACCGAAGCGTCACAATAGAGGATATTTGAAAAAGATTAGGAAACCTATCCCTCAAGGCCAACTCTCCACACCACTTATCTTTCTAGAATTTAACTCTAGCACCATTCCCCACCTCAAAAAGAGACAAAAGCATCCTTCCCATTTCTTATCAAAAGCCACAAGACTACCATAAGGAGCCACCACCTCCCTGGACATCCACCCCTTTCCTCATTCCAAAACTTGGCTTCTAAGACCCTTCTCCACGTAGCACGAGTCTCACAAGTGTACCGCCACAGCCACTTGCCAAGTAAAGCTTTATTTAACACCCTCAAAGCCTTTATTCCCAACCTTCCCTCCTTCAATGGCTACTTCACTTTCTCCCAACTAACTAGATGCATCTTTTTTCCTTATCTTTCTCTTCCCCATAAAAAGTATCGTTGGAGCTTTTTCCAACCACTTCTCAACAAAAGCCAAAATTGGAAAAAAAAGACATGAAGTATGTACATAAGCTACCAAGAGTACTCTTAATCAAAGTAAACTTGCCCCCTTTTGAAAGATATTGACGTTTTTGACCCACCAACCTCAATTGAAACCTATCCACTATCGGATCTCAAATCCCTTTGACCATCGAAGATGTCCCCAATGGAAGACCCAAGTACACCGAGGGAAAGATCCCACCTAACAGCCAAGTTGCGAGCGAGCTCCTCCACCTTAACTACCTCTTGCTTAGATTCACCTTTAACCCCGACACTGCCTTGAAGCAAAAAAGAAGACATCTAAGATATCGTAACTGCTCTTCCTTAGCCCCACAAAAAATAATAGTGTCATCTGCAAATAGTAGATGTGATATCTCCAATTGATTCATTACACCACCCCCACGGGCCCCACCTCAAAGCCCTTAATCAAACCACCCTGAACTACTCTATCCACCATCCAACTAAAGACTTCCATAAACATCATGAAAAGAAAATGAGAGAGAAGATACCCTGACAAAGACCCCTAGAGATCCTCAAAAAACCCGCAACTAATCCATTCATCAAGACTGAGAATGAAACTAACGTTACACACATAGCTATCCACCTCCTCCATCTCTCCCCATAATCCATTCTCGCCAATTATGATGCACGGATACAGAGATGGACATAGATATGACACGGATACGTTGACATGACATTTTTAAAACAAATAGGATACAAATATATAATCATGATTAGTAAGGTTTTTATTTAGAACCAAAGAACACCGGCAGTTTACAATGAAAATAACAAAACGAATGTTTGGAATTCTTGGACACCCAAATAACATCATTTTAATCGATAATGAGATGAATAAACTAATTCCTCACTTTCATGAGTTTCATTAATACATTGATCCTATAGATATCACACTCCGGTGGTTAAGCTGGTTAATCTCAGATAACGCGTCAATCTCTTCCCTACAAATTTTGAAGACACCTCTAGACCTGAACCATGGCATATCGGGGGAAGCCCAGGCTGAACATGAATCAGCCAGTTTGACTATCCAAATAAGGCACAAGCCTGTAAGATGCAGGCTGATGGAAAATTCTAAAGTATCACATCTATATGATTCAACCTTTAAAGAATATCTCTTTTTAATATAAGTAAACTTGAAAGAACATCTTGAAACTTGGTAACGGCTTGCAACAACAGGAAAGTTCAACTATTTTAAGATATAAAGGATGAACCATACTGAAGAAACAAGACAGAGACGATATCTGATCATTATGTCACTTATTCAGATAAAGTTTCTAATATCATTCACGAAAAACAAAACTAATTGTAAGGTTATATTTAAAATGGGCAAGAATGTCACAAATTCTCTTCACATTTCATAACATAAATACCGGTTCTTCGTGTCATTTACTTACGATTTTGTCATGGATATCACTCCTTGAAGAACACCAGATGTACCCCCCAGAACTGGAAGAAGCGCAAACAGCAAACCAACTGCACAATCCTGGCAGACAAAGATAACACAAACTTATAAGCAAAATCTCCATGTAAAAGGTAAATCAAGGGAAAAATCATAAGCAAGACAGTTTTGTATTCTCCACTGATTGCTTGAATACCACATAGCAGCAACATAGCAATTATTTTATTAACACATACTATTTTTTTTTATAGGTAAAAGGTAAATATATTATTTGAGCTCCCAAGGTGGGCTTGCCCATTTACAAAGAAGCACCAAGAAAGTGCACCCAAATACAAAAAATATATACTGATAACCACATAAGTGGAAAGAAGATCATACCTGTAGAATAAGAGTACCAACCGTGACCTGTCCATGAAGGGCACTAATACTATTCCTTTCCATCAAAAATTTCAAAACCTGTGGCCCAAACAAGAGAAAATTGTTGCAGCATCATCGAAAATGAGAAAGAACATAATTCTATAGCTAAGAAAAGACCTATTGAAAAATATAAATTAAAATTCTACCACTAAGAAAGGAAAAAATCACATACTGGTGACCAAGAAAACTAATTATACTAGCAAAAATTAGCTTTATAGAAACTAGTCAATCAACAAAAGGGCCCTTCTCTGCCCTTATTTTCTTTATGCCAGAAAATTTAAACCAAAATTTCAAAGTAGATGAAACCCTCAAGGAAGATTGGGAGGGGGAAACCAAGATCGGAGACACCTGTCACAATATTAATTTCCCAGATTAAATCCTAGGGTTCCAGAAAATTAAGTCTTATAATAAGGTTCCCAAAAAGTTTTATATTTCAAACATCCATATATTTAGACTGCATGACGCAGATGCAAACTAGTGACAGGCATGATAAACCCTGGTTGCAATTGGAACACGAGATAGCATGAGAATTAATGAAATACTTTTGTGATAATAGGAGATAAATCATGTTGTATTTTCATTTAGCAGAGTTTAGCAGTTTTAGAAATGAAATTTTTAGGCCTTATACATTACCATATCAAGCAGGATACTCCTTCTGTATTCTCCAACCACCATCCTTTCTCTTCTCATTCTCCTATCCCTCTTCTCCAATATCTCTCCTCCCTTTTTCTAACAAGTCTCTAATCTCTCTTTTTTTATTTTTAAGAGTCTCAGAATGAGTTACATCAATCTACTAATCTACAAAGGATTTATTATTTAAGATTGATGACCACTATAATGATATAAAAAGGGTAAGATAAAAAAATAATCCTAAAACAACATAGTTTCATGTTTAATCTGGCTTTTAGGAACAAAATTAACAATATAAGGTGATTTCAATTATTAGCTCTTTCTTCTTTTTCTCCTTAAATCTATTATCATTTCATGTTTTTGTGGGCTTGATACTTTGGTTTGGTTATGTTGATTTATAATGTTTCACGCTGGGGTACTTATACCTATTATGTGGGGGGTGACCAGATCCACTTTAGTGGTCACATACAACGCACACGACCACCCAGGGATGAGGCCAAGAATTTTGGTTAGAAGTGCAAACTTTTTACTTAATATTTGATCATAAATTTAAAATTTAAAGAAGTATAAAAAGTTAATATTGATCGATAATATTTTTTTATAAGTAATTAAATTTATTGATACAAAACAACTTATAAATTAAACAAGAAGTCCAACCAAAGAAAAAAAATACTCAAAAAACCTTGGGCTACACAAAAAAAAATTTTAAATTTTAAAAAATCACATTGAGTCAAATAAAAATTAAGAAAAGAATAAAGAGTGAAAATTCTTAAACCAAGGTGGGACAAAAACTTAAATTAAAAGTGTGTATTTAAAGAAAAAAATTCTAATAAAAAATATTTTAGAGGGGGCAATTACCCCCCCCCCCCCCCCCCAAATGCTCAGCATGGCCTCGTCCATGCGACCACCTAAGTGATTTGGTACTTAGATTATCTAAGATAATGAAATATAAGAAAAGAAACCAGCAGCCAGGATTTTAAGATCTTTAGAGTTTTCCATAATACAAAATCTTGCTTTTTTGAGGTTTGTTGGGGACTGCAATCTCCTTCTCATCTTTGTTCCTCTAATTCTTCCAACCATCTCATCCTCCTCTCCTATGTTTTATTCTTGTTCTTCTTCTCCTACCATCTCTTTCTCAAGTTGAGTGGTTTGGAAATTTGGAAGTCTTTGCTACATTAAGTCACCATTGCAATTATGATGACACCTTTCCTTTATATTGCTTGATTCATATTATTCCCTCAATCATTAACTAGCCTTCTTAATCCAACTAGCTTGGTCACCCCAACGCTTACAGTGCTAACTCTATTTTGTTTACATACTTTGATGCATGCAATGGACTGTTTAGCAGATTAAGTTTTTTTTTTTTTCAAGTTTTTTTAGCAGATTAAGTTTTTATTAATAAAAATATGCCTCCAAAATAATTTCTACACATTGTCCTTGGGTTTAAATTGATTGATCATTGTTTTTAAGTTGTTTGGTGTTTATACATATCGAAAAGAAGTTCTTTGGTGATTATGATATGACAGTAGAACAGTTGTTCCAAAGTAGATTCACATAAAGTTCTCCAAATAAAATCTATGAGTTCATTAGGAACCCAGGCATCATAACAACATTATTCTAATTACCAAACATATATTCAGCAAATAGCTATATATAAAAGTTTGCAAAGAGAGCTACCACTGCTGTTGATGACATAGACAGGAGTACACCAACAAATATCCCCTCAGATGCTTCACCGCCACATAACTGCAAAAAGCATGCAGCTGAACAATCAGAAACTCATTGCTAAAATAAACTGAAAAGACAACGAGAAAATGTATGAATATTAATTTACTTTTTCCCTTTGTTTTGTTTTTTGTGACACTAGAAAAGATCATGGCATAGTTTATTTAAAAAATCAAAATCTTGCCAAAAAAGGACTTGATAAACTAGCATAAAAAATCACAGCCACAAAAGAATGTCAAATCAAATTATTTTCAATCGTTAACCTCAAAACAGATTTGAATCCACAGGGTGGCATGGACTGGGCTTTAATACAGGCCAACAACTGAACACAGTGGCACTATGTTAACCCACAATTGGCCCGACATTGGCCCAAGGATGAATAGATGAGGGTCAGTTGACTCAGTTCATGAAGACGGTGTTGAGTTTGAAATGTATTCTACAAACATAAAAATACTAATTAAACATGAAATATTACTACTTGGGACAAAGCAATTTAGAGAACAAAAATTGGACATGCCTAGAAATCAAAGCTGGACCCCTACAAGCCAATATTTCTCATACAAGCCTGCCAAAGGATGGCACCTAGCCCAGAACAACCCCCAAGATGAATGAGGGCTCTATAATGGTGTACCACAGTACTTAATAAGTTTTGAAATACCAAGAAATTCATGTTGTGGCATTAAATCCGAGGAAGATTTCAATAGCTGACGTGTCTTACATGCAATTTGCATGGAAACAAAGGCAGGGAAAGGAAAAAAATGAAAGAAAAGTGGAGTACAGCCATGCAAGTATCAAAGTGAATCTTCCCCCCCCCCCCCCCCCCCCCCCCAAAAAAAAAAAGAACTATATAGATAAACAGGAAAGCACATGTAACTACATCAGGAAAAGGTCACAGAATCACAGCCAGAAATAAGATTTGCCACCTAAGATGAAGAGTATGTGACTTATGAACAGAATGGTGACACATAAACATCCAAATAATGCAAACAATAATTTCAAATTCCATCTTCATGCTGAATTCCACCTCCCCCTAGGAAAAGGAATTTGTGAAAGTTTATGGAAACCTAAAGACATACTATTAGCCTTGGAGATATTCCTTTCTGTACATGGAGGAAGTTTTAGTCATTCAGAAATATTATAAAAAAATTCTTTATAATTGTTAAAACTACAAAAACCCAATCCAAGGGATGTGATTGGAGCTTTCAATTATAAACTTCATTTCTGAGTATTTATGTTCTTTACTAAATATTTTATGCATATATAAATATATACCTAGAAATTCTGATGAAAAGACTAGACATACCGAGGCTGTTATTCCACATAAACACATAAATAAAAATATCTGGAGCAGGCCTCCTAAAACAGCAACTGCTCGAACAACACGAAGCTGCAAATGTAAGATGAAGAAAAACTGATCAGTGTCTAAAATCAATTGACGTTTCCTCTAGCTTCAGTAAGAAAAATACAAGCCAACCTTGGCTGCAGAGAACTCCAAGCCCAATGCAAAAAGAAGAAAAATTACACCAAACTGAGCTACTGTTTCAACCTGTATGCATTTATCAATGAGAAAATGGCAGTGCTATATCAAGTTGCATAAATGATTAAAATAAAAAAACATATTCAAATACAAAATTTGACGAAACAAGGAAACTTACACTGAAAATATATGCTGATCATATGACAATTGACCACATATTCAGAGAACTTTTCTATTTCTCTTCCCCAATATATGTATAATGTATATTGATGGAAAAAATATAGCTTTGCATTGCTACTAAGTGATAATATGTAAATCAGAAGGCTGACTTCTCACATCCACAGACAAACTTGGGTCCAAACACCCATATTGATATGGAGCAGGTTACTAGTTTTACACATATACGCATATCTCTGTCCAAATTCGCACACAATACCAGTGTTTATGAACTATCAGTCTATCACCAACCTTTCCTGTTTTTGGTTTGACACATATAAATACATACATATATATGACCTATCAGCACTTGGAAACCACAATGACACAACTTTTGAGAAACATATTGTGACAATAGCAGAATTCTAATACATCCCCACATAATTTTTTTTGAGATTTTCTTACTTGAAACAAATTAAACAGATCAATAGAAATTTAAATTAAAAAAGAACAGCTGTTGGCCATGATGGAGATAAAAGCAACATACTTGCACCATTTCACTGACAAAACTAAGGCCCCCAGGTCCAATAACAGATCCTGCTAGCAGATATCCAGTAATAACCTGCAAATTTTAAAATGTGTGGAAGACACTCCTGTTACTGATGAGACTGGTGGTAATCAGAGTAAATCAAAGAATGTGAGTCTTCAAACATTCAAGAATTCCCAAATATGTATCATTTGCATGCCAATAAAATTTGAAGAAAGAAAAAAATATACATAATCATTCAAAAATGCAGTTCATCATGAAAAAACATGGAAGCAATGATAATGATCAGACCGGTTGTCCAGCACAAGCAAAGGCAATGCCACCACAAGTAGCAGAGACGATGACGACTACCAGATCTGATATCAACCTGGGAAACAGTAATTTGAACATCTTGAATCAGCTAACAAGTTACTGATAGTCGAGGATCAAAATTTCGTTTCGTAGTGTTATTTCGGTCACCTAGAAAATGGAAACATTTCGAAAACATAGTGGAAATGATGAAAAAAATTAAAATGTATAGAAACACTTGGAAACATAAAGTAAAATTATGAATATGTAAAGATAAATATTATAATTAATTAAAAAAAATTTAGGGTACATGTCCATCCACACAAGAAGATACTAGGGTGAAATTAAAAAAAAAAAACATAAATGTTAATTAGTCATTAATACCAAATAACTCTTTACTTATTAAAAACTAGTATAAAAGATTTAAAACTAATTTCTTTATGTAATATGAATTTATTATATATTTTCTACAAACTATGCAAAATTATTATAAACCATAAAATAATAAATATATATTGTGTAATATCTACGGATTAGACAATTTGAAACAAGTTACATATAATATGATAAGTAAAAATAAAGTAATTTAAACCTATTATAATTAGTAACTAAGTATTAAAATAAATTATTTATCTACATTTTATTTTCATTATTTTTACTTTTCATTGTCTACTGTTTTTGAGGAAAAATAGAAATATTTTCTTATAATTTTAGATCTTAATCTTTCAATCTTCTCCATTTAAAAAACAAATGGATATTATTTTTTACCAACTTTTAGAAGTATTGCTGATACCAAAAAACGTTTCCATTGTTTCGGTATGTTTCTACTAGTTTCGGTATGTTTCTACGGAAACAACTTTGTTTCTATAGAAACAAATAAATTTTGGTATTGCACTAGTATTTCGTTTCGGTTCACTAGAAAACAAAAACATTTCGGCCGTTTCGATGGAAATGAAACGAAATTTTGATCCCTGCTAATAGTATGCATAGACAAATAGTTACGTTTCTTTTTTTTTCTTTTACTCTTTTTTTTTTTTTTTTTTTGGGGGGGGGGGGGGGGGGGGGATAAAGAGAGTGAGAAAGAAAAAACCTCAAGTCTAACTGTAGCACAGGATACTTTGACTTGAGATTGGAGATAATGAAGACATTATCCTGAGCATAAGTTTCAAGCAATTGGATTAAAATTAATTCAACTTCAGATATGGGTAATCTAAAAAGTAACATGTGCACTATGATACTATCATAATGCATTTTAAGCCAGTTATACCAAAAATAAATTTTGAAACAGGGAAATTGTTCCAATAACACACCTTTCGATCTATCAACGTTGGCATATCTTCTGCTCTATTCTCATTGTCCAAGTTGAAAACATCATGGAACTGAAATGACCTAAGATAAGATTCACAAAGGCATCAGAAATACTCAATTTGGGGACAGCGGAATAGAAATGCCTATGACAGATAAAGATCACCTCCTTTGACTGACAACTAGTACTTCCATAAAACATAAGTTTCAGCAATCAAATATTCTATTTACAGAATAGAAACACATACTTCTCCTCCTTGGTGTCATTTTTCTTCGACTTAACTCTAGCAACAGTTTCCAAAACTGCCTGATAAAATCAATCATATTGAAAAGTGAACTCAGCAAACACAGTAACACGAGAATTTGTTCAAGGAAAAAAAACTGCATATTGTGAGTGTATTACAACAGAAAAGCCTTGAAACATGTCAATTTCAAAAATTTAAATAACATGCATACTTCATAATCCATAACCCCCAAGAAATTCTTTTTTTTTTCCCCCTTATGTAAAATAAGCTTACTACCTAGCGTCAACCCTAACCTTCTTTCCAAAGGTCAATTTATAACTAATATCTCTTTATGTTAACAACAAGCATTGGTGGTTTCTGGTCTGAGGTCTTCTTTCTTGAAATTGTTGCCTGTAATTTCTAGAAGTTTAGCCGGTTTGCTTCTCAATAACTTCGATTGCCCCTTAATTATGGCGATTAGTACATTCATATTTTATTTTGCTGGTACCACAACCCATTAGGTTGGGTGAAGTACTCACAGTTCCGAGTTAAAAGCCATGTACTCCATGGAATAATATTCCATCTGCTTAGATTATTGATAATCAGCAAAAAATCAACTTCCAATGAAGTTGCACCTGTGAAGATGGTTGGCATTAATGCCCAAACAGAGACCCATAGTTAAATGCACGATGCCTTTTTGGAGCCCAAGCCTGACAAAAGTGGACACGGCCTTCACCATTGTGATGCCACCTAAGAAATCCTAACAAAATCCCTATCCCCTGCTAGCCTATTCGTAGAAGCATAGCCTATGCTCATTACTTGTTTGCTTCTACTAATCTCAATAATATCAAGAGCATGCAATTCAAATTTCTCTTCCTTGCCCCCAACCATATGCTGGCCATCATAATGCTCGAGGGCATATTATGGCCTCTTTCCTTTACATTGTTGCCTCTCCGCTTGCAGGGATAAAGCTGTGCAAAAAAGTTGTTTGTACTAGACCTCAAATAGCTGGAATTTAACTTTAATGAATTGGCTAAAAGATTACTTGAGATGTTTATAAGTTTGGGATCTGTATTTCCAACCATACAAAGGATGGTTCTTCAGAAAATACATGCATATAAAAAGTTATGGGTGCGACTAATGTATGTACATTTTCCTACTTATATAATTTCCTTAAAAAATCATTTATAGAAATTCCTTAAACTTTTGCATCTTTTTACAATAGTACCAAGGGCGAGGTGAGGATGGACATTCACATGTCACATTAAATTAAGCTAAAGCCTACAAGCAACTACACTTATTTTTTAAAATTTTTTTGATTGGTAAAGTATCACTAATAAGGATGTCTGAGGAGGGCAAACCCAAAAATACAGAAAAAGGGGACCGGTTACAAAATTAAAGCCTAAGATCTCCCAAAAAATCCATAAGCTTTTGTAAATACATAGGGTATTCTTCCTTGATCCAAAAAAAAAAAAAACTACACAAAAAAAAAAATCTATCTTTAAGTCTCCAAGGGGGAATTTCCACCCCTTCAAAAATTCTACTAGTCCTCTCCCACCAAAGGCACCATACAAGACAAATAGGGGCCATCCTCTAAGCAATACACAATTACTTTCGGATCCTTTTGCACCACCATCCCACAAGAACCTCTTCGAATGAAGCCGGCAAACCCAAGCACAACCAAAGATGATAAAAAGCATGTTTCATAACTCTCATGCCATCTTACAATGAACAAGAAGGTGATCAACACTCGCCCCCTCTTCCTTGCATATAATATAATAAATTGGCTAGGAAGATGAAAATCTCTCCTTTGAAAATTGTCCACCATAAGAATAGCACTCCATGCCGCCAACCAAGCAAAGAAAGCCGCTTTTGGAGGAACCCTCAATTGCCAAATAACCTTCCAAGGAAAGTCTTGACTTGCCCCACCCATTAAACCTCCATAAAAAGACTATACAGTAAACTTCTTTTCCTTACTCTTCTTCCACTCAATTACATCCTCCTTTGGATCCCCAGTCCTGACTATGTGCAGAAGCTCCATGAGCTCCTCCACTTCACCAAGCTCCCAATCAAAGAAATACTGCCTAAACTAAGGGCTCTAGAGTCCACACCCTGATCCCTCCCACCAAAGAAATGTAATCCCTCACCTTAGCCTTTTTATCTACACTTATGAGGCTTACAAATGTGGCAATGTAAATTGCCATGTGGTACTAGAGGAAAATTTTATGCGCTCCCCCTCCCCACAATCTCCCTTTCACAAGTACCTTCCCAGCGTCTAAAATAACCACAAAAAGCACTCACCTTAAAAGTTTCAATTCAATTGACAGAATTATTTCAAATAAAGTATGTGTGGTCAGCATGAATGTCATTGTCAACCAAGTTGAATGCATTCACTATGATTTCTTAAACCATAAATCCCACCTATTTTGGGTGTTTTTTCATATACAGTATTTTAAAACGCATTGTAAATATTTAAGAAGCATATGCCTAAAAAACTGAAAAAAAAAATTAAAAATTAAAACTAAAAGCCAATATAAATAGACCTGAACCTTAGGCAACTTACAAATCTTAATCAATTATCAAAAAAAAAAAAAATCTTAATTCCTACCACACCACCCCAGGGCCCAAACAACTGAAAACCTCAGGGTTTCAATCCCCCAAATAGATCTTCCAATGCCCCACCCTCCATACTGAAATATTCGCAAAAATCCTCTAAACCCTACAACAACTAGTCTATTATGCATCCTAGATAGTTTCAGACGTTTGAATCAACAGTGATAAAACACATACTTGCAACCCCCTAAAGGTACCAGAATTAAATAACTGATGTCCCAAAAATAACATGGTCGGTTTGCTAGGTTTGTCTCCCTTATGCCAAATTACTTGCAAAGTCCTTCAGTTACAATTAGTTAACTCGCAATTTTCAACAATCTTAAAGAACATGACTGCCAACCTGCTGTTCCGTCACACTATTGTTGAAGCTCCCAGGATCAGTGGCTGCATGAGAGAGAGCCAAGAACACAGAGAATTTAGTGAGATCCCAACGTGCATTATTACTTTATATGTTCCACTGAATGTAAAAAGGAAAGATGTCAAATTTGTTAAAAGCCAACAAACTGAGACTACTATAGCACTAATGATTCAAAGAATAAATCTAATGTAAAGAAATATTAATATTAATATTATACATATATAGATATATATATATATATATATCAACAGAGAGAGGCAAAAACAAAAACAATAATGCTAGGCTTACTTAAAAACTTTACCAAAAGTGTTTACTTTCATGAATTGTCGGTGTTGTATTGATTGAATATCACATCATGTCATATGATGATGTGATATTCAGCCAATACAACACTGCCAACTTTCATGAATTGTCGGTGTTGTATTGATTGAATATCACATCATGTCATATGATGATGTGATATTCACATCATGTCATGTCATATGATGATGTGATATTCAGCCAATACAACACTGCCAACTCATGAAGGTAAATATTTTTGGTAAAATATAAAGGTAAGATTAGCATTACTCAAACAAAAAATCCAATACAAATAAATATGTAAGATTATTTACCAAAAAAAAACACTTTCCTAAAAATTGCGAAAGAGGAGAAAAAGTAGTTGAATTCCACGCATTTCTGATAGTTAAATTTAGTGAATTGTTATTGTATGACAACACACCAATGCCTATTGGAATCGATTTCAACTAATGCTCTAAGCAGTGTGTTCCGATAAATCCAAAAACCCTAGGTCATCAACCACGATAAATGAGCCCTAAAAAGAGCCGTACAAACATAAAACACGAACACCGGTAGCTCAGATCTAACAAACCTTGGGATTGTTCGTCTTTCTCGGTGAACTCCTTCTCTAGTGCACGATCAATCATGTCAGCGAAGCTATCGTCTTTAGATCTCGACCGCGAGGTGTTCAATTCAGTGCCATTGGCGTCCTCCAACAGGGCCGAATCAGTAGCGAGGAGAGAAAGAGGGTGACAGGGTAGAGAGAAAAGCAGAGAAGATCGAGAATGAGGAAGGATAAGAGAGTTGTGGAAGAGAGTGTCCGCATTGCAGATGTAGAGAGAGTGTGTTAGCTGATTGAGAAGGGACACCACTACCAGGGAGAAGAGGGTGCTTAGAGTGACACCCGTTGAAGTTAACCAACCGTCGTCTTCGTTCCTTTCATTCTCAGGCGAAATAAAAAAGTTCGGAGTGGTGGTTTGCTTGGGAATGGAGGTGGAGCGAAACTGAGAAAGTACAAAAAGGTCCCTGATTTCGACATGGCGACAAAACTGAAAATGGAGAAGGCTAATATTAGGCCCAAAGCGAGCACGTATGGTCCAAGCGATAGTTGCCAGAGGCATTAGTCACCTGCGATCAAATTTGATGCAATTGGTTAAATATGGTCAATATGACCCATGATACCTGCCAGATCATCATTACGATTGAATTTGAATTTTTTACCTTTGATTCAATCTCTCTACATAAGTTTTTACTTATTTATTAAACTAATATAATTTTTGATATCACATTTTTTAAAATTAATTTTTAATGAAATCAAATTTTCAAATATATAAATCAGCAAAGATTTAAAACTCATTCTAAATCTTTGTTGATTTACGCAAGTCATTTCAAATCGCTATTGATTTAAAATTACATCTTCAAATATAATTTCGTTAAAAAAATTGACTTTAAAATCACATCTTAAAAAAACGAATTTCAAAAATAACATGAATTTAGTAAATAAGTAAAAGTATGCTTGTATCAAGTTAAATGAAAAAAAAAAAAAAAACTCACTAGAATTTAATAAAACAACATAAATTTGCATAAATAAAAAAAAATTTGAGGGTACCGAATTAAATAAAAAAACTCACTAGAGTTTAGTAAAAAATTCTATTAAATTTGGACCAACTTTTTTCTAAAAATTTATTATGGTAAGACTCAACTTCGCTTCATTTCATTCAGAACAATAGTAACACTTGAAAACTTACCTTGAGGTAAGGTCAATTTAGAAATTTTAGTTAGAGGATCAAATCGTATACATTAAAATTTAGAAAATTTATATGAATATATATATATATATATAAAAATTAAGAGAACTAAGTCCTATTTATTTAAAAAAAAATTCTAACAAAATTAGTAATAAAAAATATAATATAAAATATCTAATTTGTTTTAAGAAGTTAAATTGCAAATATTAAAATTTAAAAGAGTTTATATAAATAAAAAACTCAAAAGAACAAGTTTTATTTTGTTAAAAAATTATAATAGAAATAAAAAAATACAATATCCAAAATTTTGAGACGACCATGCCTCCTATATTCACCGTTGATCACAAATTTTGTTACAATATTATATTAGTGATTATAATATCTTTAGAAAATCTAATAGACTGGACTTAGTACATGTTTGTATTTTTTTTTTTTTTTTGTTAAATCCAATCTTCCAATCACTTTTTTGTCACGTGGACAACATATGGTTAAAAGATTAACTATTTGACATTACTTAAAATGTGATTAAACTACAAGTTGTTTACCATATGATTCGATCTGGGCAGCTTTCAAACTTAAAAGTGTATACCCCTTGAGCGAAAACTAACACTATGTTTGGATGGAAGGAATTGGAAAAAAAGGAAAAGGGGAGAAGAAGCAATGAAAGCTTATATCATGTTTATTTTAAAAATTAAGAAGGAAAGGGAGAGAAAGGGAGGGAGAGCTTAACTCTTATTTAAACAATTTTGTTATCCCTCCAAAAGTGAGAAGAAATTGAGGGAAATAAAATAAGGATTTAATGAATTTTTAATAATACTAATATTACCCTTAAAATTATAAAAGCCAAAATAAAAATGACAAATTTATCTTAAGGCATCCAAAGAGTATAATAATAAAATAATATAAAATTTTTTCCTTTCCTTTCTCTGCTTTATTATTCCCAAACAAGATGAAAGAATTATATTAGTCTTTCTTCTCCTTTCATTTCAATAGTTATCCAAACATAAAGGAGAAATTACTCTATCTTCTCCTCTTCTATCCTTTCCCTCATAACTAATATTTTCCTCTCATTTTCTTTCCTTTTTCTTCTACTTATCCAAACGAACTGTTAATATTAATGAATGTGAGTGCTCCTCCAATCAATTTCATATGAACATTCTTCCGACCAAAACAAGACCAGGTGAGCGGGCGGGCCTTCCCTGTGAGCACAACTTGTTACATGTGTGGTGGAAGGGCGGAGGCACCTTTGCGTTTGTTCTTGCAATGTGAACGGGTGAAGATTGTATGGGAGGCTGCGACTATTTCCTTCCTAGACTTCAATCTTTCTTGAGCTTTAGGGACCTGATTGATTGCATTTCTAGTTCATTGGATATTGATAGGGTAGCTTTGTGGTGTGTGATTGTTTGGTTGGTTGGTTTGCACTTCGGGAGAGCATTGCGGGGGCTAGGAGAGTGTTTAAAAGAGTACAATTTTTGATAAACACTTTTGAAAAAAAAAAAATTAAGTAAATCTAACATTATTCTTATATTAATTATTAACATTTAGTTCCACCGCTAACCATTTGGTAACATGTGTTAATACTAAGAAAATTATTTTAGTCTATTACATGAGCTAATGTTTGTTGGATTTTAGCATAATCACTAAACAATGATTGTTTTGGAAGTAATTTTAAGATCACGTCTTCGTAAATTTAAGTAATTTCAAGATTAAGTCCGTTTTTTTTTTCTGTCCGGTCTCTCTCCAGATTATCACAACTTTCAGCATTCACGTCATCTTGAAAATATTAAGTCATAACTATTACTCTAACAAGAGCCTAATCACCTAACATGACTGTATTTACAGTCAAATTACAAGAGAGTCAGATAATCAAATGAGGTGCAGACCAAACATGATTTGTATTGAAAATTTTCGAAACAAGTGACTTTTTGGCCAAATTTCAATTTTATAATTGAATTAAAAATAATAATTAAAAGCAAAGTTTGTGTAAATTCCTAACTTGGCTCTTAATAGCATCAACTCTTCACTTTTGACTGTCGGTAACAGTAACTTTCCACCTAAATTACTCCAAAGTCAACGATACAACAGTTTGATGATTTGACAAGTTGACACTTGGTATAGATACGCTCTCCAAGGTGGGACCAACTGGCCCACTTTTCATTTGATCCCCAATGACCCTAGGGATAAGGCTAGAATGGAAAGATGAGGTAATCGGTGATGTGTCGATATGATAAAAATCATAAGATCATGTGTTACACCTTCTATTTTACCTATTCCTAAAATAAGGCACAAACAAAAAAAAATGGAGATCCTATCTACACTGTCAAAGTGTTCCCTTCTTTCGCAATTGTTGTATCTCATTTTTGTATAGTAAAAAGACACAAAACAAGAATAAATGCTCCAACCTCTTTTGCGATTATCAAAAAATACATTCCATGAACTCTTTTTTTTTTTATTTTCACGACTCAATTTGATCGCGTGAGAATCAATAATACACATTTCAATGAATTTCTAGGGTCTATATATAAGTATCACTTACAAAATACAAATTTTTTTAGCTATGCATTACCTTGAGGATTCTTATAAAATTTAAAAAAAACTTAGTGGAACCTAACCCTTTTTAGCTAAATAACACTAAAAGAAATATAATTTATTATTTTTTAGAGAGACCATGACCCCCTTGTCACCTCTAGGTCCGCCAATGGTTTTGAGATTGCAGGAAGGGTTTCATTATGTAATAAAATCATATAACAACACTTTCTCGCCCCTAAGGTTTTTTTTTTGGTAAGTTACTGCCCTAAGTTAATCTCATCCCTTGATAATTTTTCTAACCGTTAGTGTGCTAAATGTGCGGTGAATTCCACACGGGTGTGAAGTGCACCAATAACTGAATGGACAAATTTCTAAGACTTGCAAGTGTTGAAATACGTTCTCTTGACTCAAAAATGGAGTTGCATCACTTCTGCAGAGGAAATGAGCCACTTGAATGTTTAATTTGGCAGGCAATATCTATAAATGACATGGAATGACTCGTCAAGTATTAGATACCACCTCTCTATCCTGCCATTTTCCTGTCTTTTTAAAGAGATACCTAACGAACTTTGCCTGACTTGTGGTATGAATACAAAGCTTAGAATAGAAATAGTTAGCAACATTAATCAATCAAAGGAGTAGTTATAGGCTAAATTACCAACAAAAAAGAAAGACCTGATTTAGAGTTCAGACCCATAGTTTACACGTCTTAGATCAACCAATGCAGTATGGCACTCCAAGACCTTAGAGCCAAAACCGCCCATTGGAAGCTTTGTGTGGGTTCCATTCTCCCACTGTTGCTCTTTGAATGCAACTCATTCAATCTCAAACTGCCCCTAGTTTTATTCAAATCCATGAATGGCAATGCAAGAAACAAGCAATTAAAGTACAGTCACCCATAGAATAAATAAAGCATAGTTGTCAACATAAATATATATTATTATTTAGAGAGAGAGAGAGAGAGAGAGAGAGAGAGAGATATCAAACTATAGGGATTATGTGGAGGGAAGTATCCTGTCAGGGGAAGTTTTTTCCTAAAAAATGAAGTAAAGAAAACTTGGTGCACGAGAGAGCTTGGCTGATTGAATCAGATTGATAGATCAATATATAAAAATGAGACCAATCACATGGTGCTGGTGAATTGATTTTGGACCCATTAACTATCCTTTGCCCTTTCCGAGGCATCCAAACAACTCTCCTTACAGTGAGGTTATGGTTAACCTGCAACTACTATATATTCAAATTTAACTACCCCACAGTGACAATATTAGTAAACATATCTACCCACCCGTCCATGCCTATATATACCCAACTAACCCACACAACTTCTTCATTCTGAATTAGAGAGAAGAAGATGGAGATCCCTGTCATAGACTTTGATAAGCTTGATGGTGAGCAGAGGAGCGAGGCAATGGAGCTTCTCCACCAAGCTTGTGAGAAATGGGGTTTCTTCATGGTAAAGGGAATGAAATTTTATGATCTCATGTGATATCTTTTATATAAACTTCGTTTTAACATTGGTGGGGTTAATATTTGCAGATTGAAAACCACGGAATTGACAAAGAGTTGATGGAGAAGGTTAAGCAATTGGTGAACCAGCATTATGAGGAGAGCATGAAGGAAAGTTTCTATGAGTCAGAGACAGCAAAGAGCTTGGAGAACAAGAACATTACCTCTAATGCAGACTGGGAAAGCAGCTTCTTCATTTGGCATCGTCCAAATTCAAACATCAATGAGTTTACAAACCTTTCAGAGGATCTTCGGTAAGTGACCATAAAGATTCATCTGTCCAGCTTCTAGCATGGAGGACAATGCTTCAAAACCTACATACAGGATGAATTAACATGTGAAGTGCATAAGTTACCTACAGTAAACATTGACACACACACATATATACTGACAGTACCATATAAAACATTTACTGGCCAGACAATCTGATGCCAGAATATCAGGTTATGATTTATACAAGTGTAGCTCACTGAATTGCACTTATATGATTAAAGACTAATTAAAGAAGGTTGTGGTGCAGCAAAACGATGGACGCTTACATTGATCAGCTGGTTAAGCTAGCTGAAAAAGTTTCAGAGCTCATGTGTGAGAATCTTGGTTTAGAGAAGGGTTACATAAGGGAAGCATTCTCGGGAACTAAAGGTCCTTCTGTAGGGACAAAAGTAGCAAAATACCCTCGATGTCCTCAGCCTGATCTTATAAGAGGTCTTCGTGAGCATACCGATGCTGGTGGGATCATTCTCTTGCTGCAAGATGACCAAGTCCCAGGTCTTGAATTCTTCAAAGATGGACAATGGGTTGAGATTCCACCTTCCAAGAACAACACCATCTTCATCAATACAGGTGATCAAGTGGAGGTGTTGAGTAATGGAAAGTATAAGAGTGTTTTGCACCGTGTCTTGGCAGACAAGAATGGAAGCAGACTCTCAATCGCCACCTTCTATAATCCTGCTGGTGATGCAATCATTTCTCCAGCTCCCAAGCTCTTATATCCCAATCACTTCTGTTTTCAAGATTATCTGAACCTTTATGCCTCAACTAAGTTTGCAGACAAGGGTCCCAGATTTGAATCCATGAAGAAAATGGCCAACGGGCACCAGAGTCTTGCTATCTAAAAGAACCAAGTACTTCACATTATGTGTTGCTTTATATGTATGTGTGCTCTGTTTATCCTAGTGTGTTCTAATTCCAGGAGAAGATGATGTGTCACCTTTTTCTTTTTACTTCCTATACTGTTTGAACACCCAAGAAATATATAATCTTATGTCGCTGTTCTATCAATTATTTTTGTCAGCTTTTCAATCCACAATCCCAAAGCAACGGAACCAATCGGAGAAAGTAAATAGAACTCTCTTATATGAATCAATCACAACTAAGTAATATACAGAGCAATTACTACAACTGATAGGCAACAAGTGACATAAATGGCCAACAGTATCAGTACAGCCATCTAATCTATAAAAGATAGTCTCACTAATTTTTTTGGTCTCCTCTTGGCATAAAAACATCAGAATGGCACCAATTGATTGAGATTTCACGTCTTCTCTAAAGGGCAGTCCCAATGCACTAAGCTGCCGCCATTGTGAGACATAGGGAGGGTTAAATGTATACGGTCTTACCCTCACAAGTAGAGAGACTATTAATGTGACTCAGAACTGTGGCCTCCAAGTTACAATGGAGCAAGTAGCAGCCTTACTGTTGTGCACCGAGGTCCAGTGTACAGGTTTCCATTTACAGGCCACTGCCATACCCTATTTTCTCGTGTCCTATATTTTGACACCCTAAAAATTATTTTTCAGTCTTGAGTTTCAAACATATCATGTATTCCAAATAAAAAACCATGAAGGCTTCCCTGCATATAATAGAGCAGTTTTGGACTACCTGTGAATGGTAAAGTTGTAATATAGCTTTGGGCTCACCCACAGAGGGAACACTTTGCATCAAACTTCTGCTATATATATTAAGGGATCTCAAGATATTGATTAGCAGAGTACTCACTTCTTTATGATGCTTCATATTACCTCTTTTTCTTTCACATTTTGTGTGCAGTTATATTTACTGAGTGTCTTTTGGGATAGACTATGATTAAACATGGCCATATGTATAGAAATATCAACCCTCCTGAAATATGTAATTGCATAGATATTGATATAAATATAATGGCATATTCATTATTTAAAGAAAACAGAAAAAAAGTAGCACAGATAACTCCTGTGGATCAAGTCTCGGAGTTTAATACTCGCTTGCTGCAAAGAAAACCTAAATAGCAACACCTTATACAGATTCCCAACTAAGAAAATTGAACTTAACTTTAAAGTCACACGTAACAAGTTTTTTAGTTTCTATGTTCTCAAAAACTAATTGAAGGTCTGTGGAAAGACTTCCAAGAATATATTTCTGGAATTGTCACAAGCTAGCCATATTTTGACAATATTGATTTGGTCTCAAGAGTATCAGATGCTTAGCTTAGCTGCTTCAGTCAATGAAAACTTATGAGATTTTTCACATTTGCTGACTGAGGATAATAAAAATTTTCGAACTTAAAAGATTTTAAAAACCTCTCAGGCTCTCAGCTGATTCTTGAACTCGGTTAACAAGTTGACCAAATGAATCTCGAGTCAAATGGAGTATGGACATTATAATTCAAGATATTTTGGAACAAATTAAATGATGATTCAGTCCATACCAGTTCATTGGATATTAGGCACTGGTCACTGGTGGCAGGGCAGGCAGAAGAATTTCCTCGCATTTCCACACAGCAGCTTCTGGCGGAAGGCAGAAACATGTGCCGGGTGCAAGCATTGTTTAATGATCCTTTTATCACTTTGGAAATAGGGTTGTTAATACCTGCTCCGAGAATTAATGGAAACAATAGTGCATTGACGGCGGCCTTCAGATGAAGCTTCCAGTAAAGGATTGCTGATTGACCAGCACACGAGAAGCTCGTTGTTTAAGTTCTAACAACTTAGGAAGCACAATTGAGCAGAGAACATGTCTTGACCGGCCAAGTTCTTCTTCCCTTCCATCTGAATGATGAGATATCAGAATCGAAGCAGTCTCCGCATCCACTTCTCAGGGTTCAATCAAACCCCAAATCTGTTAAAGAATCTCCTCCTTCACAGAATCACAACAAAGTTGGCGAATTTCATATGCTAATCCAACTGTTTGTTATGAGTGCATCGTCCACTTTCCAAGGTTCAATCAAACCCAGAAATTTTAAAGAATTTCCTCCTTTACAGAATCAGAGCAAAGTCGGAGAATTTCATTTGCTAAACCCACAGTTATCGAAGTGGATTCAAAGGTAAAAATCTGCATTTTCAAGCCTTCTTTTCAATTTCCGGGTTTATAGGTTCATTTTTCGGATGAAAAATGTTCAAGTCCTTCGCACCTTCATTTACATTTTTTCCTTTATCCTCTTCAACTTCAACCAACGAATCTTAATCATTTCCGCAAGTACAAAACTGGAATTCTCAAGTCCAATTTATCAGGCTATAGGAAGCCATGGAAGAACCAAATCATTAGTACTTGTCACATCCTGAAGCCAACTTGGTACTGATTCAAACTCATCCTCTACTCTTATCTTCTTCAGAATCTAAATTCAAACAAGAAACAATTGATAATTTGAGTCAGACACCAAATTCAAACAAGAAACCATTTATAATTTGAGTCAGACACCATGTCGAGCAGCTGATGTGCAGCTTTCTTTACCCCAACCAATCCCCCGAGTCTCACTCAAGATGTCCCGGGCAATTTTAATCATGTCCTCTCGATCAAAATCTCCGCTGCTCTAAAACGAGAAAAGACAGAATCAGAGATTCAAGTTTCAACTGCGTTTCGTAGCGTTGAATCCGCATAAACCTGTTCATCATCATCAAATTTAACAAACTTCACAAATCAAAAAATACATATGCCATATACGTAGATATGTTATTATTGGTTTACCTCTTACTCTTATTAAGATGAGGTGGAGGAGAGGAAGAGTCGAGGACCACCGCGTCAATGAACGTGTGTTAGGAGAGTGTTGCCACTCGCTTTATAGGCGCTTGGTTTTAGGATTGGGGTTGTTTCTTGCGTTTGGACAAGCGCGTCGTCCTTGTGGATTATTCGAAGAGATATTTCAGAACGAAAGCACAGAGCCACGTGGCGTGTCCACGGGAACAGCCGTGAAGCATCCAGATCACTCGTGTGCACCTGCCGTAACCAAAAGATGAATGTTAACGTTAGTTGTTATATACTCGTCAATGTATATTAATATTACGTATAATTATGTACAATCACACATGTATATATAATATATATTTCAATTAAATTATAAATTTTTATACGAACTTGTAGCAGTCAAATTAAAGGGAGAGAGGACAAAAAAAAAAAGTAAGAAATTAAAACCCATCCAACCGACCCACCCGCCATATCATCACCGCCGGATTCCCATCTGTTTCTCTCTCAAGATTCACACGCACTCAAGCCTCTCTCTCAAACCCTTTTCGAGTCTTTCTGTTTCTCTCTCTAACCATGGCAGTGAGCAACAACATAACATCAGTTCTGAACTTCATTGCTCTCCTCTGCTCAATCCCCATAATCGCCTCCGGTATCTGGCTGGCGTCCAAGCCCGACAACGAGTGCATCCACTGGATCCGATGGCCTGTCGTCTTCATCGGCATCCTCATCCTACTCGTCTCACTCACCGGCTTCGTCGGCGCCTACTGGAACAAGCAAGGCCTTCTGGCGTTCTACCTATGCTGCATGGCAATCCTCATCATCCTCCTCCTCATTCTCCTCGTCCTCGCCTTCATCGTCACGCGCCCCAACGGGTCATACGATGTCCCCGGCCGGGCGTTCAAGGAGTACCGGCTCGCTGGCTTCTCATCCTGGCTAAGGGACCACATCACCAATTCAGACAATTGGGGCAAGATTAGGGCTTGTCTTGCCGAGTCTAATGTCTGTTCTAAGCTCAGTCAGGGCTATATTTCTGCTGATCAGCTCTTCGCAGCTCACATCTCTCCCCTTCAGGCAAGTTCTCTCTCCAATTTTCTGTTATTGCGCTCTGTTTGTTCGCCTGCAATAAACAGTTCTATGAACTGACATTTTTCTACGCTTCAAATAAATAAATAATTAATGGTTCATTTGATTATCCAAACGCGGCTTTGTCACCCAATTACTGCTGGCGCTCTGTCAGTGGTTGCTGCAAAGACTTTGGTGCATCAGTACACAGACTATAAATAAAATATCTAACGAAGAAGTTTCATTTTAATAAATAAAATTTTAAACTATTATTAATTAAAAATAATGTTATAAGTGTTCAAAAATAATTTATTATTATTATTTTATACATTTTACTCCTTCAATAATTAGGAAGTTGTACTGATATCATATTCTATATATATATCTATATATATATATATATAATTGGTTAGAATTTCGGGCATATCTCAATTAATTCTGAGGTATTGAAATAAATAATTGGATAAATTTTTAGTAATCTTAAAAAAAAAATTATATTTGAAATCTTAAATTTTTATTGTTTAATTAATTATTAAGATTTATATATATATATATATATATTTTTATACGGTCGACATAAATTCAATTTTTTTTCTTCTGTTATATATATAAAATAATAATTGAGGTTGTGCTAATAGTGTCATTTCCACATGATTATATAATGTTTTAATATTTTTTATTTAAAAATTTAATCAATTATTAAAGTATATAATATTAAATTCTTCCTAATCTACTTTTCTTTGTTTTTACGGAAACTTAATGAACAGGTAATGTTACTCACCACGCCCCGTTACATTATTGACTATTTTTATAAACAGTGAAATTAGGTTGGACTGTCTCAATCATTCCTTCTATCTGACAAGATTTGAGTAAAAGTAGGAAGTTTCACGAACGCCCTCACAGTATGAACCATGTCCCAGAATTGTATGGTGAAGGATTCTAGTGTTTGTTGCAGAGATAAGATTTCTAATCAAGTATAATTCACGCGTATGTGATGCTCTTTAATGGCTAACGATGATAGGACTGAGATATTCAAAACAGGATCCATTTTTACTAGAAATTGAAGTGGGTCAGTCGGACCACAGTGAGTGTCTTTCTTCTTTAATAATCCAGGCCTCCACGTTCTCTGTGTCCTCTTAATTTCTTGATCTGGTACATCCAATTTTTGGGTTACTTTTAAAGGTCAAAATCAGCATCATCACGGAATTCTAGGCCTATGTAAATTAATTGCTGGGTCCACATGCCATATGCAACCCTGTTGATTGATCTAGCTAACAGAATTGCATATGGACCAGAGTAATCACTATGACTTGTTAATGATTTAAATTAAATGGAACTTAAAAGACTTGTGGTGTCATCTGTGATGTCACAATTATTCCCACTTTGCACTGGTGAGCTCTAAAAAGTTTGCACCCACCACAATCAAACTAATACAATTATTGAGATTATACATTGTCTTTATTGCATAAGATAAAAAGCATTACATCGTTGCCAGCTTTGGGATAATGATGTCTGTTGACATTACTCTGGTGGGATGTGTTTTCCTTTTCCTTTTTGCTTCTTTTTCTTTTCTCAGTTTGTTGATGTTTGACCCAACTTTTAATATTAGAGATAATTATACTTTGATAATTGCTTATATATATATTTTTTATTTTTAAAATTATATTATATTGATAATATATAGATTTATTTTTTTTTACAAAATCTATTATATATAGTGTTACAATTTTAAAATTTTTTTATATGACTAAAATATTATTATATATTATATTAACATTCCTTATCTTTTAGAAGAGCTCATGTAATTATTTTTTAAAATAAAATAATAAATTCATATTTTTAATTAATATTTATTTTCTGACAATTCTAATACAAAAGCTAGTATAATTTTAAAGATTTCTGTAATTCTCAAATATCACATGAAAAGTAAGTATAATTATTCATTAAAATTATGAACACGAGTTGAAGTGTCAAACTAATTAGATTCATGAAAAAAATTATGTATAAACCCGTAATAAATTAGTGATGTATTATTATGTCTAACTGGGTTTGTCAATTCAATTCTTCTCAAACTTATACTTGCATTTACTGTATTTTGCTTAATTTTCCAAACTGTAACATGATACCCTTGATCTCTTTCTTATCTAACTAAATTCTCTTGCATTTTACAGTCAGGATGTTGTAAGCCTCCGACTGTTTGCGGGTACCAGTATGTGAATCCTATAATGTGGATCAACCCGGTGAACCCAATAGCCGATGCGGACTGCTCAATTTGGAATAATGATCCAAACCAGTTGTGCTATAATTGTGATTCTTGCAAGGCTGGTCTATTGGGGAACCTAAGAAAGGAATGGAGGAGAACAAATGTGATTTTAATTGTAGCAGTGGTGGTCCTGATATGGGTTTATGTCATTGCGTGCAGCGCCTTCAAAAATGCACAAACTGAAGACCTTTTCCAACGATACAAACAGGGTTGGGTTTAATCTTATTCTCTAAACATACTTCACTTTTCAAAGTGATGGTATAGGTTTGCTTTACTTTTTTTTCCCCTTTAGTGCAAGTTTCTTTATCATTGTTGCAATATATATTCCCCTGTACTTTTCTATGTGGACTATAAAAACTTGAGCTGAAAACTTTTTTTGATTAGGAATCTGAAGACAAGTTGGGGAATTGGTTTCAGTTACATTTCAAATTGTTCTTTACGAATTATTATATGGATAAATGGGAATAGAATAACAATACACAGCTTTGACTAGACTCTAGAGTATTAGATTCTTCTAATTTCAGTGGCTGTTGTGGCCTCTTGGGTTCATGCATGCACATCTCATTACAGTGACAATTTCGCTTTGTTGCATATATTCAAACACACACACATACAGAGAAAGAGAGAGTTCTAAATAAGAGTGTTCCTCGAAGTGTGTAAAAAATGTGTATGGAGATTGAGGTACATTAAAGTTATGGAGATTCACAGACAGAAGCAACGATATCACCGACTGGGACCACACACTTTAATACGACTCAAGATCACCAGAGAATATATATATATATATATATATATATATATATAAACTAGAGTTTTGTCGACGCTATTGTATTTACTATTTTATTCTGAATTATTCAGTTATTTAAAAAATTGTCTTCCATGTTAAAATACTGTCATTGATGTCTAGCTATCAAAAGTTTTTTGAGTAGTGTTAGGTATCCATGATTTATATCTCCAATTATATTTAATTGTATTTCCAATATGATGTGTCAATGACTTTAAAAATCACATTTTGTTAGACCCAAAATCATTCATATTCTAACACATCATATTGAAAATATAATTAATGATATAAATTAAGGATACATAACATTTTTCCAAGTTTTGCTACACCCACCCAACAAGGTTAAAAAAGGTATGAAACTCAAAACAATTACTCAAAGCTCCCATTTATTTCACATGTTAGCCTGATATTATTATACATAGTTAGTTCATTTTCTAACAACTTAAATTTTAGAATAATTGGTAATCTAACATAGTATTGTAACTTTGATTCTAAGAAGTCTTGGATTCTAGTCTTTCCACCCTATTCGGTGCAAAAATTTGCACTCACTCACTCAATCATTCACCTCGTTACAACAGTGTGTTAACAATGGGGTTGCACTGTGAGAATGGTTGTTTAGCTTGATATACATAGTTGGCCAGACTATTGGCTAGTGTGCGTGTCTATATACATGTATGTGAACATACTGCATTTTTTTAAATAATTTGTACTTAGATTTCATTCGTACGTCTTGGTATTGGTATTAATTAACTCAACTCGTAATTTCAAAATGGTATAATCTCCATTGAAATACATATAGAAACAGCAGATATAGCACAGCTCCTTTTTAGAAAACTTGAATGAGTTAGAGATCCACAATTAACCATTTACCCAAAATATACGGCACTGAGCAGATAGTTTCCAGCCCCAAATGTGATCCTCTTTCAGGCTGTAGCTAGCTTTCTAGAATACACAATGTACATTGGATCTGAACGTCCAGGGTTGGGAGATATATCCACAGCCTGCAGAAATAACAAAAATGCAAATGCGTTTTACAGGAGAAAGAAAAAACAGAAAAGAAAAAAGAACACTACTAAAAACAGTTTGATCTAAGGATTTAACAAGCTTTACTCTTGAAAATCATTCTTGTCGGCAATCTGCATCATCCTAATCGCTTATAGTGTTTCAGGGATGAAATAAATTTCATTCAGCAAAACAAATGCAGGAGGAAAAAGAGGCATGCATGTGTTTTGGAGCACCCAGGTCATGGTAAAAGCACAAAGCAGACTAGATTGGGAAAGAACCTTTGCATAAATTGTTGATGGGTCAAGTTTATGCTAGCTTAAAAAAAATTGAAAATAAGTCTGCCATGCCCAAAATAGGTGCATATAGAATAACTAATAAGTTGGGAGTTAATTCAAGTTCTGCTCTGATAGAAGACAAAATTTCCACCAATAATTTGTCCGCATTATTGCAGTGTTTGCTGATTTTATAAGACTTTCCAACCATGGTAAAATCTGCACAGATAATGATTTGAGTGAAACTATGCAACAACTAGACCACAAGAACAACATTTGTTTTAACCAATAATCCAAAAGAAATTTTCAATCTCAATTTTTTTTTTTTTGGTAAATTAAATCACAATTTGAAAATGTGCAGTACCTAAATTACATATTCAACCAAACCACCCCTCTCTCTAGTGTTTTTATTTTTTGGGGGCACCTTATCTTCGCCCATCCCCAATAAGCAAGAAGTGTCCTACCCTTTATTCAGTTAAAAGATAAAAAAGGCAAATACTCAATGGTGTCTCAAAGTTTGAGATGTTGGGAGGGTCAACCTGAAGAGACTTGACCTTCAATTTTCATATGCATGACGTGGCTATACTCTGCTTTTTTTTAAATAAGTGATGTGGCTACACCCGCATTCTCACACTCATTAGCCTGATTTTTTTACTCTTGAACCAACAGAACAAGTAATGGCCCCTTGAATGGATGAGCATTACAACAGTTTTCTGAGTTTGCTGTGAATGGAACACAGCATTGTGAGAGTTTTCTGAAGTTCCATAATACCCTAAATGATAAGCTACAATTTTTATCAGGTGCATTTAACTAATTCAAAGCAGCAGCAGCAGCAATAATAATAAAGGAATAATGTGGAAGATAAGTATTTTTCATATTTCCACTATTCAAGACTATAATTATAATAACAACAATAATAACAACTTCCATGGTTCTTCTTTATTATTATTATTGAATAGTGGAAATAAGAAACATACTTATAGTCCACGATTCTTCTTTTGTGAATGTGTGACCACAGGCTCTGACTTTTGATAAATATAATTTGGAGTCCCAAATTGTTCCCCAGCTCGTCAGGTGATACCATATTTCACCAACATTGTGACCATTAATTGGAAATAAGATTCAAATGAAGATCCAAAATGCATTTTTGGAACATGGATGGATATGTGATTTTTTTTGCCACAGTGGAGTGCCTACCACTATCAACAAAGCCGTTTAACTTGAAGGAAAAGAAAATTCGGATAACAACTAACAGAAGTATACTCTGAATTGCAATGCTACTTCAAACCAACCAATTAGTTGTCATTAGAATTAGCAGAATTATATTATCGTCATATGCATTTACCAACATAAAGCTATCATCAGAATGGAAAAATTGTATGGCTATGCTGCTAGACACTTACTAAAACAGAACAAAAGGCTACTACCCAGAACAATAGAATAGCTATTATCCACACGACCTTAACCATCGATTCTCAATGATATGTGATATGCTTGCTAAAACAGAACAATAGAATGTTAATTACCTGAGGAGGTTCAAACCCTCCAGTGTAATGAAAATATGATCCAACAATCAAAGCATGATCAGCATCACCTGTTGATGTCCATATCGAGATTGCTTTTGTCCAAAAGCAACGGTTTGAGAAGCTGTTTTATAAACAGTCTCCACACTGTTAGAGATAATTTACCACACAGAGGACATGCAAAGTACGAAAAGCAATATAAGCTATTTCACAGCATACTATTTCCTTCCTTCTTATATACATTGCCAGTATGGTGGCATCAGATTTTTGATCAAGGGTTCAGACGTTGGTAAAAGAGCTAGCACAATTTTACGTAAATTAAATAAAATATTTTTTGGCGTTAGTGTTCATTCAAGTCCAGTAGATTGTCAACACCAGGACAGAAATCTGAAAAATGACCACATTTTTATAACAAACATTAACTAAATTTTGTTATGTGCTTTAAGGCTTCAAGGAAGCAATTCTCAGATAAATTAAAGTTTCCGACAGGCCACACAAATTGTATAATCTTGAAGTGACTCTTTAACTTATTTGAAAGTGCATGAATTTTCACCTCATTATAGCCAGGCCACCTGGCTTAAGTATGCGGTGCATCTCCTTGAAAACATCAAGAGGCTTTGTTAGATAGTCAACACTAACCTGCAAGAAATTAAGAATTCAGATATGAGGGCCTTCAACAAATCACTGATTCCTTAACGAAACACTGCAGAATTATTGAATATGTTTCATCTGCAAAAATTGAAAGTAGAAAGAGTTGCCCATCACACTGTTATTGAAAGGAAAAGAAGAGAGAGCTTTGAAATCTGATGTGATTTATTTTGTTAATCACAAGGATAAAACTTGTTTTTGGTCAGTTCTTGGTTACTTACAGAGTTTCAGTTGTCTGATTAACAAATAGTTTAGTGGATATACAACTTTTTTGTCTCACACTTGCCCAAAAAACAAAAAAGAAGTCCATTTTTTGTATCACACTTGCCAAAGAAGAAAAAGAAATTTTTTGTCCCACATGAGGAGCTACCAGCATGACTGGTCTAATGAATTTTAAAAGTACTTGTTTTGGTATATGGAACGTTGTGCATTATGATCATGTAGTCCATAGCTTCAAACAAAATATCTTCAGAAGTTAGGACTATAGACATCATCAAACAATATTTGCTTTATTGAGGTCCATCCAGGCTATCACCATATAAAGCCTATGTGATAACCATCAGCAATATCAAAAACTCTCTAAACTGTAGAAATGCAGTTATTCAAGTGGCAATTTTAGACACATTATGCCAGAAGCTAATATTCATTAGTTGTGGCAAAGAGGAATAGCAAATATAAAAGATGAGAACTATGCACATACCACATTTGTGATAACATCAAAGGAATTATCTTCAAATGGAAGTTTAGGGTTAATGTTCAAGTCTAGCACAACATACTCGGTCAGAACCTACAAACACATCAGGTGAAAATTGCATGACATTCTTCAGATTGTGAATGCAAAGATGCTATGTTCTTGTACAATAATGCAGTGTAGGTTATACTGGCTATGGTCAAAAAAGGAAAAAGAAAAAGAAAAGAAAATATGATGAATCTACACCTTATATCTTCAAAAAGATCTCAGGGTGACTAGAATTTGTATATCCATGTTCAATTTGTTTTATCCCTCAAATGAATCAACCCTAGTCAATACCAAACTTAGAATAAAGAAGTTTATACTTAGACCAATCATTTAAACATGTGGACACTAAAGCTAAGCAAAGATATATAACAAGCACGATCTTACAGGATTCCGCTTGAGCTCTTCTTCATTCATGCCAATTCCTACTATCCGATCTTGCTTATATCCTACAGGAAAATGACTGACCTAGATAAAATATAAGAATGGGGTTATGATAATATAGAAATATACAACACAGAAAGAGAGTGACATAAAGATAAAAAAGTGTCTTACCCAACTGCTACACATGTCAAGGAGAGCTATTCCAGGAGTGTTGCTAGGAGGGAAAACCTCCGAATAATATTTAGTAAGCGCAGCAATGGCTGGATCATCAATATGTGTCACGAACCGTGGAGCTTCATAGAACAATGAATCTGGTGACCTGGAAAATTAATTACTGCATTGTAGTCTTCTAAAATACAAAAATTATATCCAATATTTAACCAAACGATGGACCACCAGAATTTAATTTAAAATAGGCTGCTTGTAGACAACACAAGAAATAGCAGAAAAATGCTCAATTAATCTATCTTGTTGCTTAAGGGCCAAAATTAAATTTATTTTTACAATGTTTATAATACAATACCACTCCTCCTCAATGACAAATCCTAGTATACAGAGCAAAAAAAAACTGTAGTGGCTGATAATTCCCAATTATAAGGGGTTTGGGAAGTATATAATTTGCGCAAGAATAATGCAGAGTGTTTCTTTCATTTAGAATCATAATATACCATAAATGAATCTTATCAAATATTTGGTGATGGGTCCAAATAAAACAAACTCTGGCATTATTATCATGTAATAAACTTTGGAAGTTTGGATAGACAGAAACTGAGGAATGAAATTCATGTACTCTAAAATGTCAATAGCAAGCATTGAAATTTTCAAAATAAACTAACAAAGTAATAGGGTTTGAATCTCAAAAAATGTAGTTGTAAACCACTTTAGATGGGAAAGAATTTAATATGGAATAAAAGGCAAGGAGGAAATTGTAGTTTAGAGCCTTACTCATCAAAGCGCTGGAAATCCTCTTCCTTGAAGGGAATTTGCTCTGGCCATTCCACACTCTTCAATACCTTTGAAATGGAAGCAAAATATAGAAATGAGGATGTCAATGTGAATGTGAATGAGAAAAAAAGCTCAACTACCAAGTAGCCAGCAAAATGAATCATTAAAAAGTTGGAATACATATAGGTTTAGTTATGGCAAATAATAATCTTAAAACTTACAGTTTTACAGAAAAATGAAACGGGGTCATAAATTAAAAAACTAAATGACTTCAGCTAATGGATTTGACCAAGCGACTAGTTAGTACATAGCGTTTATCCTAGCACTACTTGTTTCTCCTTTCCCTCCGATGCTAAAAACCCCAGGCCCAGTAAGCTGTTATAGTTTCCAAAGAAGAAACATTAAAATGGTTTCACACATTCGAGTACCTTCTCTACTCACAAAAACTAGGGTAGAATAGCACCGCAACAACTAAGAAATCAGAATGCAGAGAGAGAGAGAGAGAGCAGTTTGTGAGTTAAAAAATTTATTTGAGCACTAATTAAAGTACAGGTGACATACAATGGAAAAATGTTTCATTGAATGGAGTTCAGTTGCTACTCCCATCCCATTCCAACCAGTTCATCGTTTTTTCTAATGATATTTTTTAATGGGAAATAAGAAATGAATGCTTCAGCAACTTCAATGATTATGCATGATCGATTTCCCATTTATGTGGCACCAGTTCATAATTAAAATGTCATTATGCAAAATCTTGAAACAAAACCTCTAAAATAAGTAAACAACACAAATTTGCTTATCCATTAACATGAAACATCATTTTCTTCACGAACGATCATCAAAAACCTCAAAATTTAAAGAAACAACAAGGTAAAAGCACAAGCAATCAGATTCATTAAACCCTAACCAAGCAATTGCAGTGATAAATCCAAAATTTCATGTCCATCCTTGGTATTTCCCCAATATCGCAACAACCCATCATCAAATTTCAAAATATAAGAAAACCCATAAGCCAAATCGACCAAGAAAACGAAGAAGCTATAATTGTGGAACACAAGAAACGACAGAAAATTCACCTTCTCAATTTCACCCGTTTGTCTAGCAGAAGCAACGAAAGATTTGCCGCCAATATTACCAGCCATACTCATGAACTGAACCCAAAATGAAGCCCCGAGGCCTAATAGGAGGCGGCGAGGTCTACTATATCCACCAGTCCTCCTCTTCAGTATTTGGGAAAATTGAGGAACAGAATCAATAGAACAAGAAACTAAAGTAGTTGAAGGTAAAGAAGGATAAACACCCGCCAAAATTGGCAGTCTATGCTGCACTGTTAAACCCAATCGATTGGCCATCTTTGACCTCCGTTAATAATCTACTTATAATATAAGGTTCTTTGTATGCAGTTAGGGCTTGGAAGGGAAGCATCAATTTGGATTTTGGGTTTCAATTTTAGATTTGGGTCTGTCAGGGATTTGATCCAAACTTTTTAGTGATGTACGTGTAGATAACGTGGCTACACTTTGTATCAATGACTCAATGGTTCACAAAAATTCTTTGTACTACATATATAGCTCCATCTTTTCGTTTTTTGTTGGTAAGTTACATATAACTCCGTATTTGGGGTAGTTATTCAATACTCTTGGATCATTCTGACAGTTTAAATAAAAATCAGGTAGGTGGAAAAAACATTGACATGCATAAGTGGCATTCATATGAATCGTGGAGGATCAAGAATTATTGACACGCATAAATGACATTCATTTGAATCTTCAAAATCATTGGTCCAAAAATCATTGATTATTTTTTACGCAATAAGAGTATTCAATGGTGCACCGATGATGAAGTGATTTTATAAATCAAATTAATAAAAGTGTACAAGGGATAGGGTTTTTTTTTTTTTTTTTTTGAGCAATTAAAATTCAGTTAAAATTTTAGTTTATATTTAAGATTCAGTCATTTTTAAAGTTTAATTTAAAAAAAAATTCATGTTTTATACTTAAATTAAAAAAAATTATAAATACATCAACTCTTTCTATTTAATATTTTATAAAACAAATATATCCTCTCAAAACTCTACCTTTATTTTATCCAAGATTTTTCTAATCCTAACCCTAGCCGTCGCATCATCTCATTAACCAACCAAAGTCGTCGCTGTCGCCTCACGCTTTTGCCGTCGACTCATGATCTTGCCCTCATTGTTGCCGTCGCTATTGCCTCATTGTCGCTGTCGATCTCACCTCCAACAAGTAAGTCGTCCTCTCTCTCTCTCTCCTTCTTGCCATTAGCTTCTACCCTCATCTCTTATTCACTCACACACATGAAGATTTGTGTATTTCTTATACTATTTCTTTGATTTTTCTTGAAAAAGAAAGTAAAATTATGGAAAAAAAAAAAAATGAATCTTCGATTTTTATGACTACCTTGTGTTATTTGTATTTTTTGTGTAATTATGTGTTTGCGACATACAACATATAGACAATTTATATGTAAACGGTCATTAAAAGCCATATCATGAGTACAACTCTCACAATTTTCAGAAGCAATTAAATAATGCTAAGGTGCAACTCACATAATATTACATTAAGTTGGTATCTGAATAATAATTTTAATTGAATGTTAATTTTATGAAATAGACATTTTCACTTATATCAAAGAAACAAAAAAATGAATGAACGAATTAAAATGAGCATTTCCCAAAGTGCACATTTCTACCGCACCAAGATGAGTGACCATGGTTGCCCCACTCTTAACGGGATGTCTATGTTGGATGGAAGTGGAAGAAAGGAGAAAGATAATGAAGGAGGCTTATATGTTTGTTTAAAATAGGAGGAAAGGCAGGAAAGGAGAGAGACTTAACCCCATTTATTTTGTAATCCCCAAAAAGTGGGCGAAACGGAGGGAAAAGAAAGATGATTTAATGAATTTTTAATAAACCAATGTACCTTTAAATATAAGACAAAATAAATGACGCCTCTATAAGAGTATTAATATTACATTGTTTGTGTATAATAGTAAAATATATAAAATTTTTCTTTCTTCTCTCCTTATCATAATAGTGAAGGATATCTCATTTCATTTATTTTTTATCCAAAATAAACGAGAGATTACCTTTTTCCTTTCCTTCCTTCTTAACTAATACCCTCTTCTCTTCCCACTATCAAGACTAGATTGTTGTCACTTGGGCTCATATGTTTCCTGAACACTTAATCTGGAATCAACCCATGCACCGGAATCTACATTTTTAAAGTGACATTAACTTATTTTAATAAATTGTTTCTTGATACTTACTGAATTAAATAAATGAAAGAGTAATATAATATTATTTAATTATTTTTCATTTCTTTTCTTGTTGTATTTTTTATTTCATTTTTTGTCATTTTACCTAACATCCAAATACTTCTTTAAAACAACGATTTATCTACATTCAATCAAACGTATTTCTTTTTGTTGTCATTTTAAAAAAAATTGAAAACAGAAAATTAAAAATAAAAAAAAAACAGTGACGTTGCTGAACAGGCCCTTTAAAAAATATAAAATCACGTTTTGGGGCTGAAACGCAAACGCCCCCTAAGTCAATGAAGTGATTAGTAAAAGATGATTGGTGGTTAGACATAATTATTGATAAGAATGGCAACGGGACGGGTTTGAGGAGGAATAACTCTTTTTCAACCTCGACTCCGTTTATATTTTTTGTCCACGATTCTGTCCAGTCTAGTTTAGAAGTTTACCCCAACTCCGACCTCATTTATATTATCCGAATTTATCCCGCCCTGCCCCGAATCCTAATATATATATTGTTTAAGTAAGTTAAAACTTTTTTTTTATAAGTCAATTAAATTTTTTTTGTCAAAATAACTAATACAAAAAAAAAATATAAGTGTGATATAAAAAACTTTAAAACTAATTTTATATAGTATTATTTGTTGGTAAATATAATGTATATAAAAATAAATAAAAAAACTTAATATATAAACGAGGCGGGATTGAGACGGAGTGACCATCTTTCGAACCCATCCTAAACCCAACAGAATTTTAATAGTCATATTCCAACTCCGTTCCCAACTCCGTTCCCACTCCGTTTATAAGCACCTTATATTCATTTCATTAAAGATAGGACGAACAAATTGTCATTCCTAATTTCTGGCTGCATTTTCTTACATAGTTTCCACGTTTTAGGCATTTTCTAAGTAACAAACGAAAAGTCCAATGAGTCATTTGTAGTTGGTTGTTCCTTCCCACTCATTATTTGAACGTACAGTTGCGACAAAACCCCATATTTAAATTTATAAACACATGCAACCAGACTCTTGTACACGTTGTTTTCACTATATATTATTAGGTATAAGATGATGGCGCAAAAGGAGACTTGAGACAATACTGACACTGAAATAGTATCTTTAATTTTTTATTGTGATATGCAATATAACTGAAATAATATTGTAATGCATGCAAGCTTGCAGCAACTATATATATATATATATGGTGGGTCTAAATCTACTCTCCTTTTATACTCATGCATCCCATGAGTATAAAATAGGTTCTTTTGAGTGCATTTAGCTCCACTCACCTCTCTCTCTCTCTCTCTCTCTCTCTCTATATATATATATATGTATATACACACACATCCAATTTTATCATATATATCGGGACGGGCATATGTTCTTAGGGTCTATGATCCTTGTATAGTTGCATGTGGTGGGGAAGTTCTTTTTTCAGGTTGCACGATATTTGTGGGGGTGTTTGAACGACATCTAAATGCACAAAAGTGCCTGTGAGAATAAGTAGCTCAGAGTTGTTGTTAATTTTTTTAAATGCATTTTTTTTCGTATTTTTAAAAATTAAAATTAAAACAAAAATAATTTTAAATTTTTAATCATATTTCCTAAAATACCTTTTATAATCTAAATGCAAAAACATGATACAAAACTTTCTCAGAATAAACTCTTAGGCCATGTTTGGAAGGCCGGAATGAGGGTATGAATGGAATGCACATTTCTAATGCTATTCCATTCCTGTATTTGTTTAAATTTTTTAGGCTGAAATGATCATTCCATCCCAAAAAAACCGGAATCGACATTCTTTACCAAAAGTCACGGAATGTTCATTCCATTCCTTACCAAAATTTTTAATTTTTCTTTTTTTTTTTTGCCAATAAAAAAAATGCAGGTTGGAATTTTTTTTTTCAATACAAAAATTTAGATTGAATTTTTCTTTTGACCAATAAAAAAATGCAGGTTGAATTTTTTTTTTTCATTAAACATAAATGAAAGCTTTGAAATCTATACAAATACTTTGAATAACTAACTTAATATTAATTTTATTCTAACAATTTGATGGTTCAAACCAAACACAGGAATGTAATTGTCATTCCATTATTGGGTATTCAACTAAACAAAAGAATGGAGTAATTATTCTCATTCCATTCCTGCTCCATTCTATTTATGATGTTATTCTATTCCAGTATACCAAACATGTACCTTACTTTTTTAGAGAAAAAAAACTATTCACACTCCTCGATATACGCTTATACTCTAAAAAAAAATTGTTTAATAGTCAAAAAGTACATTATTTGGAGTGCGAGCATATATAGGAACGGCAATGGAGCGTGTTTGGTATGGAGTGACCTTTCTACAATCTCGACTCTATTTATATTTCCCACCCCGACCCGGATTCCGTCCCGTCTCGTTTAGAGGCTTATCCCAACTCCAACCCCGTTTATATTTTCTGACATTAGCCAGCTCTGCCCTGAATCTAATATATATATATATATATATATATATATACATTTAAGTAAATTAAAACTTTTATTTTAATAGGTAAATTAAATTTTTATTACCAAAATAACTAATATAAGAAAAAATAATATGAGTGTAATATGAAAAATCTTAGAACTAATTTTATATAATATTGTTTATTGGTAAATATAGTATATCCAAGAATAAATAAAAAATTTAATATATAAATGGGTGAGGTCGGGGAGGAGTGATCATCCCCCAAACTCATCCCGAATTTGACGGAGTTTTAAATACCCTTGTCCGACCTCGTCCTGACTCCGTTTATGAGTACTACATACTCATCTCATTAGGGATAAGACGGGACGAGTCCTCAACATAGCGGGACAAATTATCATTCCCTAAGTGTATATAGATGAGCCCGAATAACTCACCCCATTTTTTTTATCACTTTTTATGAATATTTTTTTATAAACACAAGAATTCCCCCCCTCTAAATCTTTTATATTCCTACAAGTGGCCATTATAAATTTTAATTTTTGTATTTTGTTCTTTTCAAGGCTATGGTCTAAATTTGCCACTAGCTCCAACCATCGAAAAAAATTATTAAATTATCCTAACATTCACAAGAAATTTATTTTTAATTAAGAATAATTTTATAATTTTCTTATATAAGGTAGAGCTCTCTAAACATTTGTAGAGTGGGAACAGCTGAACTATAAATATTGGTATTTAGTGAGAAAAGGGTGGAATCACATGAGATCAGACATAAAGTTGTTAGATTGTGCTAAAAAATATTAGCAATAAAAAAAGTCTAAAAATATGATTAGGACTTTTTAATACCCTTGTTTTGTTGCATCCCACATGTGAGAAGTTTGACTTGACATTTGTATTAATCTATCTTCATAAAGCAAACAAAGCCATAACTTTCAAAAAAAATAACATTTAATTTTTTTTCTTCTCTTGGTACCATCATGTACTCTTTTCTACTATTCATTTAGAATTAATAAATTCCTATTCTTCTTAATGAATTTATGTTTTATTATACTTCCTCTCAACTAAACCTTTTTGTCCTTTTCTCTCGTGACTAAAATGAATTTTAATTTAATTTTAAAGAATAATTAAGTAGGTGATAGACAATAACTAAAGAACTTGTCCTTTAAGGTTGTCAGATCAAAACGGAGCAGTGTTACTTTCTCTTGGCATCAGTCCATACGGGAACACTCTCCCGACTTCAATCAAGTCCCCCACTAGTAAATAGTAAAATTAATCTTTTAGATACCAAGTTATAAAAAAAAAAAAAAATCTAATTTACTCTTTACATGCTACTAATTTAAGATTATGGTATGTTATTGAATTATTCGGACTTCGAGATTATTGTATGTTATTGAAGTATTAGTTCGAATTATTGTATGTTTTGGGATTATTAATAATTTATGATTAGTCAAATTATTAAATTACTCAATAGTCTAAGATTTTATAATAATGAAAAATTCTATAATTTTTAAATATGTATTCTAAATTTTGTCTTTTAAATGATGTGACATAATAATATTGATGCAACGTTAAATTATATAATTAATGTGTTAAATTATTTTAATAATATATTAATATCACATCATTTGGGTTGAAAACTTAAAATAAATATTTAAAAAATATTACATTACTCTATAATAATTTCTCAGTCTGCTATCGCTTAAAGATGTTAATTTTTAGCTAATTGAAATGTTTTATTTGAATTTAAATTTCTGAATTTCCAGCCAAGCTTAGATAGTTCTTAATTTTTTAATTTCTTATTAGAATTTCATTGAGGTTTTTTCCCTCAAAGTTTTAGCCAAATAATGGGGAAAAAAAAAGATTGACAATTTCTTCAAATTCAAAAGTTTCTTCTCTCTTTTTAAGTTGGCCTAAAATAATACCTCTCTGGGAGAAGCATAATCTACAATAGAATGAAAGCTCAAGTACCTGGCATTAGCAAAATTTGACAGGTAGCAGGTATTACAACTATACTTCCAAAATTCACACACACACATATATATATATATATATGTGTGTGTGTGTGTGTGTCTCTCTCTATATATATAACACAGCATTGAGTTCATTCACTGCACCTCTCTCCCTCCTCATTTCAGACTCTCTCTCTCTTAACAGATTGCCTGGCAAAATCTAACAGGTAAACCATTCCCCGTCTCAGCTTCTCTATTTCATCACTTATTTAGAGAGAGAGTATATATAGACACATATTTACACAAATCATATACGCACATATATCAGCAAAATGGATCCACCCAGATTTGTGATTGAAGCATCAGAGGCCGAATCAATGGCGAAAGAGTCAGGTCTCTCCGTTCTCCAGCTCCTCCCATCTTTGGTCAAGCCAGCTCAAAAGCTCGCTCGGCCACCAATCTCCAAGTTCCACGTCGGAGCCGTCGGATTGGGATCGGACGGCCGCATCTTCTTCGGCGTCAACCTCGAATTCCCAGGTCTCCCGCTCCACCAGTCGGTCCACGCCGAGCAGTTCCTCGTCACTAACCTCGCTGTACACGGCGAGCCCATCCTCCGATACATCGCCGTCTCCGCCGCCCCTTGCGGCCATTGCCGCCAGTTCCTCCAAGAACTCCGCAACGCCTCCGATATCCAAATCTTAATCACATCATCAGAAAACGAGTCCGAAGAGTCGGCAATTTTCAAACCCTTATCGTCAATCCTCCCGAACCCATTCGGTCCCAACGATCTTCTAGATAAGGAGACACCTCTGCTTCTGGAGCCTCATCACAAAGGGTTATCGCTTCTGAGCAAAACCATTGATTTGAATTGTAGCAATTTATGCAATGGCGTTTGTGAATTGTACACTAACAATGAAGCCAAACTGAAAGTTGCAGCACTAGAAGCTGCTAACAACTCTCACGCCCCATATGGTGGGTGCCCATCTGGTGTGGCACTGATGGATTGTCAAGGGAAGATATATACAGGGTCTTATATGGAGTCCGCCGCATATAATCCCAGTTTGGGGCCGGTGCAGGCGGCGCTGGTGGCATATGTTGCGAGCGGAGGTGGTGGTGGGTATGATAGGATTGTGGCGGCAGTGTTGATGGAAAAGGAAGGAGCTGTGGTGAGGCAAGAGGACACGGCGAGGCTGCTATTAAAGATGGTTTCACCCAAATGTGAGTTTCGGGTGTTTCACTGCTCATTTGGCTTCTAATAGATGCAAAAAAACCTTCATCTATATCTAAAATCAGAGTATTTGTGTTTGAAATGTTTGGAACTCATTGAATTAGTGACATCAAATATTGATGTAAATGGATGAATGAATAAATGATATCCTCTATTTGGTAATATAATTTTTAATTGTATAGTACTATAGCTTTTATTTTTTTGTTCCAAGCATCCCTACATTGACATGACAGAAAGGTCACAGAAAAATTAGGAGATCTAATCATCTCTAAACTCAACAATATTATAAGTTTTGTGCAATGAATTAGTCCTAATATTAATTTTCTTTTTTCTTGTAACTATTTTTTGCACCTATTTTTTTCTTTTCTATTTTACTTGAAACAGTTTAGTACTTAATATAAGTAATTGCATCATGATTGAAAAGGCTTGGTAAACATTCCTGCTCCTTCAAAGTGCAATTGCCTTATGCATCTATGATATATATATATATATATGTGCTATTACTGTTAATATGTGATGCTTGGATGGGCGGTAGACTTTCGTTACGGAGTCCTAAATATTGAATGTTATTTTGAGTTTTTTAGATATTTTTAGTAATTTTTTTTTTCAAACTCTTATTTTGAAACTGTTTGTTTCTTATTTATATAATACATTCAACATTTTTAACAGTTTATTTAAACACTACAATATTATTTATATTCATTTCAAATATATTCATTTAAATACTCATAACTTAAAAAAAAAGTAAAAAACTTTTGTTGTTGCAGAAATGCCAAAAGAAGCAGGATTGGTTTTAATATAATTAGCATTGTTTGTATTGTGGTGGTCCTCAAAAACCTGCATTATGATTTATGGTTGGTGGAGCAAACTGAGGTGGGACTCCAATATTTCCCACTTTTTAAAGACATTGGCGTAGTTTGAATGACAAGATCTGATTTGATTTGGATAGTATGACAAAAAAGTTATATTAAATATTGGTGACATTGCTTTTTTTTCCCCCTCTTCACTACTTGGACTTTCTTAGCAACAATTAGTGGCAGGAGCAAGTCAGGTGAAAGGAGTTGGGTGAAAGATTTATCAGAGTTTGGAACTTGTCAGTGACAATCTACTAAGTGGACGTCTTATCACTTGATAAGAAAGCCAAGAGTCTTCTGAACTGTCTATCTCAAGATTATGAAAATGGTTTAGTTTTTCTCAATTAATCTGATCATAATTCATATCATAGCTTTTCCCATATCCCAGAATCTAAAAAGGAGACAAACATCATAAAGAAAAGAAAAGAAGGAAAGGAATTCCCTTTTTTCTGATAGACGAAAAGTTGAAACAGGGGAAATTAAAGTTAATGAATGTATGTTACTAATGGTTGTGGAGGAAATTGAAACACTGGAAAAAAGGAGGGGCTTTGGGAGAGTGTTGTGGATCTTGTGGTTGTGGTGGCAATGAACAAAAATATAGGAATGGACAAATGCTTTACAACCCTGTTGGAGAATGGGGAGGGCATGCTGAAAGAGACTTGGCCAAAAGCAAACTATGCAAAGAGAAAAGAAAATTAAAGTGTGCACATTGCTAACAACAGAGAATAAAAGAATTCTAGAAGGCAATTATTGAGCAGGACTATTCCCAATTTCACTGCCTGTACAGACTACTATTGTCAATTCTCTTGTTTGGGTGGGTTTGTTTCTAGGTTCAGCATGGTTTATTTAGAAAGAAGCTAGACAGAACACATTCTAGGGTTTGACCTAGCCAATACATCATACATTAAGAATTGGGTGAAAAAAGTGTGGATCTTCTTGGTAAACTTTAGAATAACTAAAAGGCTAGCATTGGGAAAGGTTAGATGTAAGCAGTCCTGCTCGTAACTTTCAAATTATAATAAAACAACATTACCATTACGACAAGGCTTGCCCTCAAACTTGAGAAGAACTACCACAGGGTTTTGGCACTATAAGGCTTGCCCTCAAACTTGAGAAGAACTACCACAGGGTTTTGGCACTATAAGCAAGCTTGTGTGTCTGCACAGCCATTCTCTGAATTGTTCCTGTGCTCCACCATCATCCTGGCTGGGGTCTCTCAACCAAGTTGGGATGCCTTAGGAACTTTTGCCTTTTAGACTATATGCCAAGTAGCAGGGGCAGTTGAGGTGAAAAAGAATTTCAGCTGAAGAGCCCTTTTGTTGCTTTACTGTAGATGCCATGCAAATGCAAGAATGGATATATATCGAATAGGCTCGATTCTGGTAACCATATATCAAAACTCCATTGAAAGTGAAGGTGGTGCAGGAAAGGAAATCAAATAAGTAATTACTTAATTAATTAACATGGTAAATTACTGTAAATGGCCAATCAATCATCATTAATAAAAAAAATTAAATTATGAATGATTATAGTTTATGAGGAGATACCACCATCGAACAAACACACAACACAATGTATCCCCTGCTATGCTGAAGAAGAAAAAGAAGACGACGCCGTCTCTTTCAAAAGCATCCTCGCGGCACCTCCGCTGCGCCACCCCACACCCGATCCAACCCCTTCCTCCTCATCCAAAAGCAAATCATCAGTCCTCCTCAACGCGCCGTGAACCAAAACCACCACCGCCCCAACCACGAGCCCCACTACAATATTAACGGTCGCATGGGTCAGAAACAAGGAAACAATCGTGACGACCGATAAAACAATCAGAACCACACGATCGTCGATGACGCGGTTGAAGATCACCAGCGGCTCGTCGCGGAGGAAGTAGAAGAAGAGCCAGGCGGCCATGGTAACGAAGAAGACGATGAGAGAGATTGGGTGGGAGAGGAGGCTGAGGAAGAGGGCGAACAGGACGATGATGGCGTAGTTGGTGAGGAAGTAGCCGGCGTTCGTTCGGATTCGGGATAGCGAATCTGCAAAGCTGGAAGGAAATGGTGATTGTGTGAACGGAGACCATCTCTTTCCATGGCCGTCGCGTCCCGAGGCCCGATCTGATCCGCTTCTTTTGCGCGGGAAACAATGAACTCGAAATTTGATGAATCCGGAGGCGCTGTCGGTATCGTGCCGTACGTAGTCATTTTCCCGTTTATTATTTTCTCAGGAAAATTGAGGAGTCGGGAAAAGGGGAACGTAGAAAGCCCTACCGCCTGATCGCTGATATTTCAGTTTTCAGGAAATGAGACGTGAAACGAAGATGTGTTTGTTTGTTTGTTTGTTTTAATAATGAACATCAGAGGATTAATGAAAATAATTACTATTCTAATTTAAAAAACCTCGGGATAGTTTATTTCATCATTAATTGTTTCAAGATTCTTACACACGTTAATCTAAATCAAATCACTTATTAAGTTTTCTATTCTTAGGACTTGTTTGTTGAGAAGTTATTTAATCATTACACATCATCCTATTTGGTGTAATTGTTTCTTTTACCTTATTGCCATTCCTATATATAAGGATGCCAAAGAAATCACAAGTGCATAACAGAACTAAATAACACAAATGAGAACCAATCCAATCTACTAGCCAAGGATTTGAGATTGATAATCAGACTTCTTTTCATAAATGAAAAACACTATCTACTGGATCTCAAATCTTTCCTACTCCTTTGCGGAAAAAACATGGAGATTTCTATAATGTAGATCAGACATGATATTATGTCAATTATAGACTTTACGCAATCATATTTTCGAAACCCTGTAAGGCTGTAACAATAAGAGTGATGTAAAGATTTTTTTTCTCTGCATATTTCACAGACAATGACAAATCTGTGGCTCCGTAACAACAATCAAACCAAGTCAAGGTATATACAATGACTTGAAGTAGAAAGAACTCGAACCTACACTGTCAGTACCTTCCAAGGGCCAGAATAGAACTTTGGTTTCATCAGAGGAACAGCCTCCCCAGGGTGATCTTCCCAGTATTTCTCCTGCTCAATATGACAATGTGCAATTCTTAAGAGCATTAATGATTGATGTTCCAAGCTTAAAAAATAAACAGTGACAGTAAAATTTCTACAACTCTGGAAAGTGGAAACCAACAGAACACTTTCTGACTTTGAAATGAATACAAACAAATTCCCTGTGTATCCAAGCACATGCATATATGTACTTCCACAAAACTCTTCAACAGTTGGATAAAAATGAATTAGCAGCTGCAGATTACTATAAGTGAGCCAATAAATATCTCAAGATAAACATGAAGAGCCAGTGAAATCAGAGTTGTTCTCAAGAAATCAAGTCACAGAAGATGTAAAAGCCTTCTAGTAGAAACTACTTGATGAATACAACTTAAGGAAGGTGACAAGTCTGATTTCAAAGAAGTTATAGTAATTTATTTCTCAGAGCATAAACTCCCCAGAGAAACACAAGAAGAACACCTCCATGGCTGGCAAGGCATAAGCAACACACATTTAAATTACAAGGGGAAAAAAAGGACTCTTTATCATATATTCTGCTGTCCCAGTGAAGGTCCTACTCATGGGTGTAGCAGATGGAGAGTTACAAGTCGATTCTAAATCAATAAACCTCTAAATGTTTCTGCTCTGATTGCAACAATCAGTCAAACATATGCCTTTTTATAATAGTCAAGCACCAAAGAGCCAAGTAATCAAGGAATAAAATCAATAATAACTCAACTGGTGTTGAAAACAGCAACTCAATAGTACCTTGTGGAGTTGCTCAGTGATAGCCGATCCAATGACCCCAGTATAAAAGGCAAAGATATAGACAGTGACAAGTGGGTTGAACGATTTGGGTCGCCTATTTGGCTCAACCGTGCCCCAGAGAGTTGTTTTCTCCCACTTCGAATACACGTAATCTGCATATTTCCTCCACAAATGGCTGGCCATTTTTACAAGCCTTGTTTAGTTTTCCTGCAGTGCTGAACAGATGGGTCAGCAATAATATACCTATACAACTTAGAATGTTACTGATTTCTTTGGTCAATGACCCAACTATGATGTTGTGAGTTTCATGGGACCAACTGACAGTTAAAACCATTCCAAGTTTCAACTGGTTAGGGTTCTAACTTCTACCTCTTAAGGTGAACAGTTTTTAGAAAAACCAAGGCCACACAAAATATTTCTAGAAATGTCAGCATTTCTTCTCATCAAATTTTTATATAAATACAACTTAATTATCACCCCTGCATACTCCATTATAGTTTGTTGCCATGTTCACAATCATGCATTCATGACACCAAGCGCCAAATATTGACCCATCTGAAGGAACAAATGACCCCTTTTTCAAGGTTCATGAAATAAGCAAAAGAAAAGACATTGTTGATAGACTTCCAGTTTCCATAAGGCTATATCAATTTTTCTACTTTATACATGGTTCTGGTTCTCAAAGTTCATTATTATCACAACCTAATCCGATTCTTCAGGGAAAATGGATGGTATTTCAGTTACGAATTCTATGTTCTGGCTCTCTGTGTTTTCTGCCTTAATCCACGGTTTAATTCATCAATTCATTAGTTGCTTTTTGATGTAGCAAACAGGTTCAATACATATTATATATATATATATATATATCTCTATAATCTAAAAACACATGCATCTTTGGAGCAATATATCAAACGTGTGGAGGCCTTTGAAGAATAAATAAGCAGACATAAAAACACGGAGAAAGATATTTATAACATCAAAAATTTATTGCGAGAAAGCCCACCCAACGGTTGAGAATCCCGATCACCGCCGGAGGGAGATGGAGTGAGCTTTAGTATTAGTAGACATGAAATTTATTGTGGAGGCCAATTTTTTTTTTGAAGATCAATCAGAATGAAATTTGGGTATTTTCACAATGGATTGGATTGGGGGGCTAATCCAACAGATCGTCACTTTTTTATTGGGTGTAACCAAGCCCGCTGAAGAACTAAATTGTGCTCAGTTTCATCTCTTTTTTCCTTTTCTTTTTTATTTGCCAACATAAGAATCAGTATTTAGCAGTATTATACACAACCGGAAAGTCTCTATGGGACTCCAACAAGCTTAACCCATAACTAAAAAACCATCAAATAACAAAATGTCATATTTTAAAAGATGAAACCATGACCTCTTCTACACGGAGATGCATGAGAATCTCTATGAAAACCCAATAATCACCGACAAGCCTGACAACGGGGCAAATAATAGCAATTATAGCATACCCCATTTCAAAAGACTTGAAACGGTGACTTCTATAGAAAGAAGCACAAGATAGATTTGGATGGATGACTTAATTTTCAACCCAACAAAACTTTTTCCAATCTTTTAGAAAAAGTATGGTGAAGCAAATAATTAAAACTCGTAAAACTAAGCTAATATAAATAAAACTTGATATCTTATATTGAATTACAAGAGGACCTAACAATTGAACATAGTTACATAGAGCATCTAACCTAAAGAAAAAAAAAGAAAAAAAAAAAAGGATAGAAAATAGGGCTGCCCCTCAAGATAGATTGACAATTTAAATTTACATAAAAACCCACTAGCAACTTAAGAGCTGGAGTAATGTTAGCAGTGATAGTGAAGATTGACAATGCGGTGCTTGTGATTATCGTAGCAAAGTAACAAACAGTAGCGAAATGGCAGTGGTAGCAGAAAGCTCTCCCTCTTCAACTCCAGCATTTGAAAATAGATTGCTATCAGCAATTTCTCTCACAGTATCTGATTTGAAGATTGTCTGCTTAAACCGATTTCCCAATTTTAGGGTGATTACATGAGCAAGCAGCGGGGAAGAAGGTGGAAAGTCATTAAATAAACATAACCTGGAATCTAAATTTGCTCCAATTCTGAAGAAGAATAATACATCACAGCCAGGCCAATGACGACAAAGAATGCAGCAGGGTAACATACTCTGCTTACTATTCTTCTGAAAAGAAAAATGCAAATATACAAAACAAATACTAGACAGCTTACTATCATGGTTGATTTTCTGCTGAAAAACATGGCAGAAGGCATTTTAGACTCGTTTGAATCATGGAATTCCTATGTTGAAGGAGCAGATGAGTTCTCCAGATTAAGGTCTCCGACACCCTTAGGTGGACCCATGCTGCAACGATCAGTGTTGTGCATTTCAATGGCATCCTTTATTTTCTGAAACTGCAAATGATTTTCAGAAGCATGAGAATTCATCACGTATCATAGATGGCATGGCATCAATCACAAGATATTTTCAATAGATGAAGATAATAATCTACTTTACACACACATCACATAGATGATTCCACCAAATGATGATTCTCACCAGTTTCTTATGCCCCAAATTTCTAAATGTTGTCAAATCCTCACCATCTTTTAATCTTACAACCTCTTGATTTTAAGTTAATCATTCTGATGCAAACACCACCAGTAATTATAGTTTCTACAGTGGGTTTCTGTTTAACATTAACACTCCATGTAAAAATTGTTAAAATAGACCTCAGCATTTCACTACGGCTCATTAGTTGTTTGTCGTTTTCCCTTTTTTTCATTTATCATATAGTCAATGATAGGTGCCCTCAACTCACATACAACAAAAAAAAAGAAGTGCCCAGCCATTCCTATCGAAGGAATGCTCCCAATTGCCAACAAGAAGGTAAAAAATGATCCAAGGACCAAAGTCTCTTTTATCCAAAATTCTCAACAACCAAATGAAATATTTTCAACAGGGAGTGTAAATACACATCAAAAAATTGTATGCATGCAAATTGGAAAGAACTGGTTAAGAAAGGAAAGTACTTACCTTAGCAAGTGAACAAGAAAATGTTTCCAACTGTCCATTAGCTCCTCGATAAAAGTGGAAATAAGGAAGCACCTTTACATTCAAATTTTTACACATCGGCTTATTCTCATCAAAATTGACTTTCATGAATAAAATTTCAGGGTGTTCAGCAGCAGTTTTGCAAAGCTGAGAAGTCCAATACAAGATAATATCAGATCAAAAAATCTCAAAATAGCAATTTCAGAAACAACATAAGAAAATGGCGATCTATTTCTTAAGCTAGCATTGAGACATACCATGAAATGTTAATTAGTCCATTACATCCTGCATAGTGCTCTAACACAAAAATTGGTAATTTAATAAGAAGACGTCACAATTTCACCACAGCAAGGAGTTCAACATAAAAAAATAAATACAAATCTTCCACAAAGATGGGTGTTATCAAGTAGTTATCCACTATCCAATGCATGGTCTTCCAGGGCTGTTAATACACAAGTTGTTCTACACCAAATACAATTAATTTATCCCAACCTCATGCCTCTTTGGAATGTAATTTCTGACACGCCACAAAGTGTTAAAACTAGAGTTTCTTAATAACACAACCCAAGGAAAGGTCAAGTGGAACCTAAGAAGCACAAATATGGACACTTAGACACGTTATTTTTCAAAAAGTAGGACACAGACACACTTTGAATATATATAAATTTTTTATACTTTTTATATGACCATATAATAAAAACCTATGTTATTTTAATTAAAATGGACATAAAAACACATAAATTTAAAAATATATATTATTAAGATATTAAAATAACAAAGCTACTAAATAACACTTAAAGAACTTCTTTATTTAATCATCAACATCCATGATCTAAGTATTCGGACACGTATACGACACGGACACATGAACCAAAATAGAGTATCCGTACTTTATAGAGTGGAACTCAACACCAAACAGAGATTCATTCATTATGCCACTAGTCATAGATAATGTGATTGTTCTTTACTTTGTTCATTATGTCATATATCAGTAGTTACTTCTAAACAAGAACTCCAAATAAACATTTGGAAACATTCTGAAGTTGCTGGAAGGAGGAAGTCAATTAAATGTATTAAAAGCACTTTTTTTCCAAGATTATAGTAGATAATCATCAGAAGCCATGAAACTACAACTAAATGGACAAGTAACAAAAGTTACCTTGGGAAATAGTGCTCGGCAAGAAGCACACCAAGTTCCATAAAATTCAACAATAACTAGTCTATCTCCAGCCTGACTTAAGGCACTCAAATATTCCTGTGTAGAATGAATGTCAATCATATTTGGTCCTGCATTTTTTTCCCACCATTTTGGCTGGTCGGTTTCAGCAACAGTTGCATGTACCTAAAGTGAAGCATCCAACATAAAGAAAAACACAGAAAACCTTCAGAATATTTTTATGCAAGATGCATGTTTTTCTTTAAACAGCTAATATTCTAGACCAGAGCCAGGTAAATAATGAAATTTGAACCGTCTACTCGAACATATGTGGAAGTGAATTGAAAAGCATAGTGGCCACCTCTTAATTCTCAACTTCATAAATATAAAAAACCCGACAGAACAAGAGCAATGGGGGATAATAGTATTGATTTAATAAATTACATGCAATGTTTTAGAGAGGGGAGTGACCAAGTATAAATTATAAACTACAAATTTGAGGGAAAAGATATATTTCTTGTGGAGCCTTGAACAAATCCAGAAAACCAACCTATGAACAGCCCACAATTAACATCAACTAGACAGTTGGCATTACATGCTTGCACGCATGCAGATATGTATTCATGCATTTAGTATATTCCTAACCCATTCTGAAATCCATTGCAATGTCTCATTGCTGAGTTTGGCTAGAAAATAACTCATAGAGAGCATTTAATTTTAACTCATTTGCCCAACCTTGATTTTCTTAGATTTTTTATTCTTGTTGCAAACAGTTTTTCCAGAGTTTCTAGCTTTCGGCTCTAACTTTAGATTCTGACCGATTTTTAAACTACTTTTCTAAGTTATTCCCTTATGAGAAAATACTTTTTCTTAATCAAAACCAGCCTGAACTGGTTTTACCCTCAAGGAAGAGATTTAGGCTTCACTAGAAAGCCTTTGTGAAATTCATAATATGGATTTCCATATTGTGAAGCATTCCATGGTTCAAAGACCGCCCAAAAAAATGAAGAAAAATTCATGAGTTAAACCAGTAAAATATCTAATCATTATAACAGCCATGCATTTGACATCTAAGGAAGAAAATTTAGAGAAAAAGAATCAAGAATCAAAGATGCACCCAATTTTATTTTTTTTTTTTGTGGGGGGGGGGGGGGGAAGAGTTCAAATTGAGCAAAACTAGATAATCAAGGAAACCAAAAACAAAACAAAAAAAAAAAAAAACAAAAAGATCTATGAAGCAAAATTTTCACGGTTCCACTGGAATTTAGAAAGAAAAATAACCTTGTGAAATTCCAGACAAGCCCTTTCCTAAGAGCATCTCCGAGGCTGACTAAATGGTGTCTCAAACTTAAATTTGAGTCAAAATTTTTTAAAAGTCATCTCCAACCAACACTGTCACTTTTCAAAGCTAACTTTTGAGACAAGATCGGAATTTATTGAGACGTGATGGAGGATTTTTTTTCAAAAGATTTATTGGAGACATCAAATTCAGAGGAAGCTCTTACTCAATTATTTACTCATTGGAGACGGCAATGTAAGCAATTAGAAGGGTCGGTAATTTAGCTGGAAACAAAAGGGGAAAATAATAAGACGACTCCAAATTTTTTTGAAGAATTAAGGGTTGAGAAAAAGAAGAGAGAGCAAATTTTGTACCTTGAAAGAGACCAATTGCTTCCTGGGACTGAAGGCGAACCGAGAAACATAAGCAGCCGTAGAAGAACCTGCAACAGATAAAATCCTCTGATTCGATTTCTGATTGGGTGGGAGACCCGGATTGAGAGAATTCAAGGACGACGAGAAGGAGGTTAGCAGCGAAGAAGAGAAACGAAGTGAACTGAAAGATAATTGAATAACATCTGCCATCGAGGAGAGAGAGGCAGAGAGGGGTGAGAGAGCTTCCTTTTCGTGGTTGGATTAGATATATAATAGATTTTTGTGCTACTGATACATCAGTTTGGAAGGCAAAGTAAACGCCAACGCCATGAAAAAAATGTGTGATTTCTGTCCCTCTCCCTCTCCGCTCTCTGTCTGCCTTTGTGTAGAAGATTGTGTGTGTGGGTGTGTGTTTGTGTGAACCACATCGTACGAAACTTGCACAATTTTTGTTTTTGGCTTTCTGATTTCTGCCGATCCTTGCTTCTGGAAGTTAGGTGATGTTTGGATGCCACTTTTAGAAGTAATTGCTTTAAAATATTTTTCATTTTCATTCCACATTGTAAATGAGTGGAGTGAAGGAGTTAATTATTTATTTTAAGTTTAATTTTATTAAAATAAATAAAATTTAAAATTATATTTAATTTTAATCTTTAGTTGAATCGTAAATCAAACTCAATTAACTTAATTTTTATATAATATTAAATTATTTTTAAATTAATGAATCAAGTTATATACAAATTTTAAGTTTATGAATTACAAAATATATTTAAATTTAACTTGTTAGTTTTATGAGTCAATTATAAATGAATCTTTAATCGAACTAATCATGAACTAAATTTAACTACCTCAACTCGTTTTTCTCCTCGTTTTATCAACTTAATCAAACTAAACTTAACAGCAACCAAAAAAAAAAAATAAAATCCTAAATTAGGTATTGTGCTTTTAAGTAAGTCCAAGTCCAGGTCGTAATTTTTGTTTGTCACCTTATTTTTGCATATTTTTTACTCTTATATATAATATACAATATACAAGATTTTAAGAGAGAATGTTATCGTAAGAGATGGCAAAAGACTCTATTTTAAAAATAAAATTACTCAATTAATTTAAGAAGTTAAAAAAAAAGAGTCATTCCATTCATTTTCCATCAAAATCATTTGCATAATTTACTTTTAAATAAGAAAATGCAAAGTGAAAGCCCTTTGATAAAAAGAATGTATTAATTATATCTCTGTAAGATATAATTTTACACAAATGTAAATTTAATTTGATAGTTATAATTAATAGAATTTGGTCGCAAGTTAATCAAAACTTGGCATTTTTTGTTTCTATTTTGCCAAATAATAACATTTTATTAGCTTTAATGGAACATATAATCAAATTACAATTTATTAAAAGTTGGTTATGCATACTAACTTGACGAATTTGCGACTGTTGTTGTGTAGACATTCTGGTATGATATCGAGTCGATAAAGTTTTATTTTCAATTATTCGAATTGGTTATATAAATCTTAATTCAATTTAATAAAATTTTATTTTAATTATTTGAGATGGTAAAATCTTGACCTACCATTATATTTTTTCTTGACATGGTATGAGTTTTTTTGAGCATATTTTTTCAAACATGTTTTGGTTTCATATTCAAAATTAATTTTTGTTAAAAAAATAAAAAAGTTTCCAAAATTAATTTTTTCTTCTAGAAAATAAAAACGCAACATGAAATGTGTTTAACAGATCGTTTTCAAAAATTATTTTTTAAAAAGAATTTTTGAAAAAACAACCTATTTCTGAGAAGCTACCAAAAGAAGTTTGTCATGTTCGAGCATTTGAGTTCATTAGAAAATAAAAACGATCCAAAAATACATTTTCAAAATTTTTATCAATTTCATTCTCAAAATACGAGAAAAAAAAAACTACAATAAAATGAAAATGCATTCATACGAACAAGAATACAGTGTTTTTTTAAACCCATTTTCGTATTTTACCAAAAGAAGTTTGTCGTGTTCGAGAATTCAAGTTCAATAGAAAATAAAAACGATCCAAAAATATATTTTCAAAATTTTTATCAATTTCATTCTCAAAATACGAAAAACAAAAACTACAATAAAACAAAAATGCATCCATACGAACAAAAATACAGTGTTTTTTTTAAACCCAGAAAAGAATAAAAGAAAAAAACAGAAAACACATTATTGTGTTTCCAAAAACATTATAGCACATTGACAAAAGTGGGGACATATTTTTAGGAGTAGAATTAGAAGTTCAAATGTTTGCATGAGAGTCAATACAAAAAACAAACTGCCATTTTGAGGTCATGCATAACAATTCAAAAATTGAACACTGGCCAACAAGCCCAGCAAACAAAGCTCTTGCTTTTGGGCAACATCCTTGCAAAATTCAAAAAGTAGATGAAATAAAATCTAATCCACAAAGAACCCTATTGAGAGACTGGTTTTGTGATGAACTTGGAAGCACAAGACCTCCTCATGAAGGCACAGAGAAATTCCTTAGGACTGCCATCAGTATAAATGACTGTCAAAAAATTGAAATATAATTTGTATATAAATTTGGAAGCAAAACAAGCACAAGAACTAAAAATGACCTCATTTCACTGAACAAACATGGCAGATAAACAAAGTAGATCAGATTTTAGCCTTCGCCTTGTACTAGCAATTTCATAATAGCAGTTACCATGCCCAGAGAACCTAAAGAAAGAAAGAAAGCCTGAAATCATATTCGACACCCCGGTGTTGGAATGATTCTATCTGTGCATCGGTCTGTATCTGAACCTATATATTCTTCAAATCTACTCAAAGCAAAGAGGTGTAAGATAAATCCTTAATCCCCAGCACAAAAATTTATTGCTGATACCAATACAAGTTTGGATTAACAATGAAATATTGAGGGAAAAAATGACATGGATAAACACCGAGTTAAGGTTAATTTAGGCCCCATAGTCCATGAAAATGGATCAAGGCAAAAGCTAGCTAAAATATTACACGTCAAGAACCTGGGGTACATCCTTTTTTACTTTTAGTTATACATGCTTTACTGTTACATAAGCACGCAGAAACAAAATATTTGTTGAACTCCGTTTACAACAGCTCATTGAATTATGTTGTGTGTCATCAACGCCGTTAATATTTTGCATCCCTAATTTTACAGCAAAGCCCTCAAAGCAGTTTGGGTTTGCCACAATCAAATATATGATAACATGCATCGCGATGCATATATACTCTGAACTATTGGAAAGATGCAAATTGTAAAAGAATCAAACATTAGATGATGTCCAAATATCAAAATAGTATTTTCATCTTCCTGAATAAAAATAATGATAGTATTTATGAGATTACAATTCAGATACTAGTTTCCATTCTCATACAGTGTAGTCAACTAGTTACAAAACATGATTAAATTGTATCAAGCAAAAAGAAGAGGTACCATTATTAACCTAACTATATGTGTATATCCAAAAAACTGATCTAGTTGGACTCTAAAGATACCAATATTGTTACCATTCTGCAAAGCCCCGGTATATTATATCCAACATGGTATATTCGAGCTCATATATAACCAAGTAGGAGCATGTGGCTTCAACCAGCACAATACTCTTGCTCATTGGGACACCACTCTGAAAATGCTAATTAGATGGAGTTCAGTGACTAGGTAAAAGAATGGAGTTAGCAAAAGATACTGTTCCATTGTTAGGAGCTCCTTGTATATTGAGAACCGAAGTGACCAAATTATATATCTGAACATTTTCAAAAGATGGGACCTTTCTCCCCCTAGCAAACTGAGGACCATGGCCGATAAAGATACTTCTCATTGAGAAAATTGCATTGTCATAACCATGTGCCCCTCCACATTCTTTCTTTTTCAATCTCTTCTGTTCTACCTTAAACCCCTCTTCAAGCAACCCAATTATAGGTGGAATACGATCACTTGCCATGTAATGCAGCCTACTAGGCAGCTCCTCCTTGAGATAAACTTTCAAATACTTCCCATTCTCAATCTTCCCCGATTTTAATCCCTCGTTCATCTTCATCGCAACATCTGATGGGGAGAAACCGGGCGGTGGACGAATTGCAAGCAATGGACTATAGGAGTAAACCCAATTTTGGGGAATTTCAATCCACGGCGCCAAATCATCCAAAATGATTAACTTTTTATCACATGTACCAACCATCCCATGATCACCCACCATGATTATATTAACATCCTCAAAAACTCCTCTTTTTTCTAACCCTTCAATCAATCTCCCAATCATTCTATCAATTCTAGCAACTGCTTCGGTTATTTCAGGATCATCAGCTCCAACATGGTGACCCTGTTGATCTGGGTCCTCAAAATATAATGTCATAAACACAGGAATTTCACTACTAGGCAGATCAAAATATTGTAGAACTGTATCTACTCGCTCTTCAAATGGTACAGAGCCATTATAATGTCTACAAAAATTCAAAGGGCAAGTCCAAGAACCTTTGTTTACCTCAGAACCAGGCCAAAAATAGGTTGCAGCCTTCAAGCCGTGATTGACCACTGTCTCCCACAAGGGCTCGCCCAACCACCACTTGGGGTCATGACTCCCCATGTAGAAGGTCTCACCTGTGTGCGGATCAACAAAATAGTTGTTGACAATTCCATGATGAGCAGGGTACAATCCAGTGACAATTGAGTAGTGATTTGGGAATGTTAAAGTTGGGAATACCGGAATCAAACCCCTTTCGGCTTCTGTCCCATTATCGATCAGACGGCCAATATTCGGCGTCGGGGTCTTGAATTGGTACCCGAATCGAAACCCATCTGATGAAATCAAGAGAACAACTGGGTGGTTGAGTTTGGTGAGAGGACGAGCAAATTGAGCAATGGGTTCAGAGGTTTGATTGGAGGGGGATTGAGATTTTGCGGAAGAGAAGAAGAGGAAGGCAAAGCCGATGGCGGCGAAGAGGGAGACGCAGGTGGTGATGAAGAGAAAGATTAAAAGTAAAGTGGTGGTGGTGGGTTTGGAGGGAGGGGTTGAGGAGGAGTCTGTATTGAAGGAGAGAAGAGCTGTGGTCTGGTTTGGCGGGTCTTCTTCTTCAGTTGGGATAGGTGTGGGCTTGATAGCTGAATCCATGTAGATAGAAAGAGAGATTGGCCTTCTTCTTCAATGGGTCATGAGATTGCAAGAGAAGGGAGCCAAATTCTAGAGAGGGAGAGAAGTCTTGTTCTTCAATGGGTTCATAGAATTAGAGATTGTGATCTCCGCAGTGGGTTTGATAATCAAGAGAGAGAGAGAGAGAGAGAGCATGGGGAATTCTAGAGAGAGAAAAGGTGGGGATTTGGAGTGATATAGAAGGGAAGGGGGTTGCTGGAGAAGTTGAGAGGTAGTCGTCGGAGAGGACTCAAAAAAGGAGAGAGAGACATTGAGGAGTCGAAACGAAGCAAAACTGCAGTAGTTCTCGCCACGTACAAGTTCCAGTGTCATTCAGCTGTAGGTACCTTTCAACAAACGACCACGACTGGTCGTTAATGTAAACTACGGCTCTCTTTTCTTTTTTGGTTTGGTAACAATACACTTGGTTTTTTTGTTTTTGTTTTTAATGATAAATAACACAAATATTTCTCCAATTAATTATTTTTCTAAAATGATAAAATCATTATTTTCATTTTAATTTTATTTCAGCCTTTTTATTTAAGTTTAACTATTTTTTTTTAGTTTTCTTTTAAACTTTATTTAAAAATAAATATAAAATTTTAATCAATATTTATTTAAAAATTAAAAAATTGGTCAAAATTAAAAACATGTGAAAAAAATCATGAAGGAATAATTTTGTTATTTTGAAAAAAAAAAATTGATTGAATAAAGTATTTGTAATTTGTTATAAAATAGAAAATATCAATGTAATTTTAAAAAATTCAAATGAGATATATAACAATACAAAATTTTAATTTACAAATTTTTTTTTTCTTTTCAAAAACTCATTTATTTTTAGGCTCATATGGCTTCGACTTAGATGTCACAAATAGAATAAAATAAGAAAATAAAAGAGCATCCTGGCCTGTTTTATCTTCTCAATGGAAATGTTCCTAATCCAATCATTAAGAGAGATTGCACAAACTGCAGCATTTCAGTTGAGGAGAGAGTTCCATTCATTCATTGACAAGGTAGAAATCTCTAAGCCAATGCACCGAGAAATTACTGTGTGACAGCGTCTTCCTAATTTAGTACCTCAAATGCTTTAGAAATACTTCTCCAAACCTATGGTTCCTAGTTTTGGCGAAGTTAAAGAGAGTTTTGCTTACTTTTCTTAAACACTTTGGACCAAAAAGCCTCATTGGGAGTCATTAACTTCCACCCTAAACTAGAAAAAAAAAAAACCAATTGGAAGATCTCAAATACGAGACAATACCACCGAGTGAAGCCTTTGCACTGAATTTTTCTTTTCCCTCCTAAACTGATTAGCAGGACTAGATTGTACAATTGAAAAGAAAAAGAAAAGGATAGTGATTCATATGGGAGCAGAAAGGACAAAAAGAATTCACTTATTTTATAAAAGAAAGACAAAATGAGCAATTACAAACTCTTGTTCTACTTTTGAAAAGAGAACAAAATAAAACTTTTCAACTCTCTTTTCGTTCGTCTTGCCTTTCGAACATAAAATAATGCCCCGTTTCTTTTCTTCCTTTCTTCCAATTTTTTTCAATCCAAATAAATTGTAAAAGACAGAAGAATACAATACAACTACTTTATTAACATTTTTAAGGAGAATGGCAAAAAATACTGATGCTGATGCCTGCCTAAACAATAGAAATTGGTATATGTATGTATATTTAGATGCTAGTTCATATATATTACGAGCTTAGTTATATATATATATATATATATATATATATATATTTTTTAACTCGTTGCAACAATCAACTAATTTATGTTTCAGCAAATGCAATATGTAAAACTTGACAATAATAGATTTTTTTTTTCAATCTTTCAAATTAATAGGGATTTAAAATGTACTAGGCTGAGTAAAAGCATCACACATTGGGTAAACAAAAATAGAATAGACTAGCATTGGAGCAAAAGCTAAGAATATTATTGGATAAATAAAAACTCCCTACTTTTTTAAGTCTCACCCCCACCACAATTACTTTTCTGCTTTTCTTCCAAGGGATGATGAGAAAATCACACACCAATCCCATTCACATTCTACACAATCCACAAAATACCAAAATTGCTTGATTTCACTGCCAACTCTTCATTCTATACTCTCAAAACTCAACCAATATATATATATATATATATATATATATATATATATCATGAAACAAAACTGCTGTGATCGGCAGCTAGCTAAAATTTTTTAGAAGACAAGCAAATGTCACTCCACATACAGCATATCAGATGTATTGGTATCTGATTCACATGACCACATCGATGCCATTTGAAAACAATCTATGGCAAACATTCTCTATGCATGCAGGAAGCATACATCTGATAGTTTCAACCTTCAATCATATCATTTGAAGGAAGTGCACTTTCAAGATTTGAAGGCATCAGTATGTTAAAGCCATCTGCAGCAGTAGATATGAGCATTCCTGGGATTTGCGAGGGCCAGTGAAGTTCTTTCAAGTCTTTCTGACCCTGTTAAGAATTGCCAATGGGGTTTTAACAACAGAATAACCTGGTGAAGAATTCTAAAACTTTGAACATTCTGCGTAGGAGGAAGTTTGAAGAATTAAACCTGATGAACAAAGAGTAGTTGTGGTGGTAAATCTACTGGGGCATTCACTTCCTCTCTCGTTTTAGCTCTGAATTCAGCTTCCTCTTCCTCGTCTCTTTCCAAAGAAAGGTCCCATATTCTGGAAATGAAGAAGTACAAAATTATAAAATGCATTCTAGCTCTCACACACACAAAACTATTGAAAACTTCTACTTGGGCCATGCAATCTATCACTTTCAATTGGGTTCCTACTTTGACTTTAAGGATTTCTTACGTTAGTTGATTATCAGATGATGAAACTGCCAAGGTGGAGGCTTCATGTGGACTCCATTCAATGGAAGTAATGGGGTGTTTATGGTATTCAAAGTGAGCAACAACAGAATCTCCTTCCTGCCCGCAGAAAATAAAGAACAATCAATTTAGAAGCAACCACCAACACCCAAATCTCTCTCCTAGTAGCACAAGAATCTGAAGTCAAAATGAATGGAAGCAGCAAAAACTAAATCAAATGCAGTTTTTTTTGTTTTGTTTTGTTTTGGGGTGGGGGGGGGGGGGGGGGGAGAGAGAGAGAGAGAGAGAGAGAGAGAAGCAAAGATTACCGTCAATGGAAAATGTATATATATCATATAAATCTAGTGATTATAGTGTTTACCAAAATTCCTTACTGCCAAAATTTTCTTTAGGCAGAAACCTCAATGCCAGTCAATAAAAAGCCATATGAAAAAAAAGGAGAAGGAGACCGCTTAGTATGAAAGTAAGAGAAAAAAGCACAAGACACTAATTCTGCCAGTTTTTCCAACAGGGATCTGACAAGATTAACAGTCCTACAATCTATTATATACAATCGAGAAGAACGAGATTTTGATGACAAACAAATAGTGAACATAAAGCACCATTAGATTAAAAAAGTTAATAGTCTAACAAAGCTTTCTATTGTTCTTAGAGTTATAGTAGAAGTTTGTCTTGCTTCTCACTATGTTGTAGTGTTTCTATCAAAGATTTTCTGCAACAGGTAAACATACCTTGAGCAATCTAAGATCGCGAATAGAAAATGTCCCATCATCACTTCCAGATGCCAGCATACAGCTAGCCAGCCTAATCAGAATCAATGAAGTATGAGGAAAGGTCATTAGACATAAATGAGACGGCTATTCTGACAAAAGAGAAACATTTAAACACCTGTTCCACGAGATCACATTGACATCTGCATTATGTGCCTTTATAGAAGCTGCTGGTGATTTCCCTAAACGGGTATCCCATATTGCGATATTTCCATCCACAGAACAAGAGGCAAATACATAAGGTTCTGTAGGGCTCCACTGCATAGATAGAAGTTGGGAAAGGATGCTTACAAAACTAAGCAATTTAAGAGAAGTCATTACAATGCAACATAATACTCCAACTTCCTATGTATGAAACATATAGAAACCAGAACAGATTCAACCAATAACTCAAAGTTAGCTCCCTACTTGCAGATCTTCAACACTTGCGGCATGTCCAACAAATGGATTAGTATCAACATTCCATGTTGAATCAGACGTAGGTTCCCACAAATGAATACAATTCTTGCAGTCCCCTTTGAAGATAAATGGCAACATCAAATTATTAGAAATTCGTTTGTAGAAAAGAACACACACACACACACACACACACATATATATATATATATATTGGAAGGGTGGGGGGTGGATGGGAAGAACAACTATTAAGCATTACCAGACACAAGCCTCCCAGGGACAAGAGGGCTCCAGTCAATAGCATAGCCTTCATCCTTATGCCCATCAAACTTAACTAAAGGAGTCTGATTAGAAACTGCAGAAGCTCCCCGGCTAACTTCAGTTTCTGATTCTGCCAAAGCATTCAGATGAGAGCTGAAGTCCCACACCTGCGCAGGGGTTAGTTGCATTAAATTTCATTCTGCCAAAACACCATTTAAGTAGATTTATCATTCCTCATTAATTTCTGAGATGAGCGAAACTACTGGTTCCAAATCTGTAAAATACCTAGACTAGTAACACATAAACTTGACTCCATTGGAATAGTAGAATTCCTATGTTTAATGCTTTTGTTCCTTTATCTCGATATGCCAATACATATATATATATATATATTATTTTTTAAAATTATAATTCAGTGAATAGCACCCATGTTGCAATTCCTCTTTAAGTTTGCTTTCTCAAGCGCCAACTGCGTACAACACTAAAAAATTAACCTGACTGACATTTGAAGGGATTTTGAGGCCCTAACCCATGGCTCATCAAATCAATAATAATTTCTACTTGAAAAAGTTAATTATGAAGCCAAAGCTTGAGCTTGGATTATCCCAAAACTGAATACACTAGACTCCAAGGACGCCATGTACTACCTAAGTTATTGGCATGCACACAAGCCACTAGGTGACATCATTCCAAGGACACACACAGAAAATATCCTCATTACTGCATCCAAGTTGCCCAAAGGCCCCAAACTAGTTTAATGAAAGAAGCATCACATTGATTATCTTATTTAGATCATATGGTCAATTATTATTATAATAATCTGAGAAAGATAAGGTAGCCATGGACTCAACATTTTGAGAAATTAATATTTATCATTATTGGTATATCTTATGAAATTTGGAAATTGACAAACAATCCATGACGGAACAAGAATTAACTCCAAGAGATGGGTGTCAAGAACTTTTCCAAATTTTCAATGACATAAGTCTGACCTGCACATGACCAGTATCTGACCATGATGCACATATATGGGGATTTTGTGTCATGGCACGAATGCGATTAATACATCCTTCATGAGCCACCTTGCGTAGCTGTAGAAGCATAAAAGAAATTCAAGAAGTGAATAAATAAGGTAGAGAAGAAGTAAAAAGATATAGGTGCATCATCACTGTCATGAAATGATCAGAATGTTAACTGCATATGGAAATTTAGAAGAAACAAAGCATTGCCTGCAAAACTGGTGTCCCAGATCCACCATTCTCTTCTTCATCATCTTCATCACTATCACTGCTATCACTCTCTGCATCAGTCTCATTAGCAGCAGATTTAGTTGGCACTAGTTTGCGTCTTTTACCAGAAATGTTGGAAATTTTAAATATTCCAATGGAGTTCCAGGAAGCTTTCTCTGCCTGTCAAACAAAATTTTTAATGAAACAATGGGTAGATTTGTTAATCAAAGAAGACCAGCAAAGGGAACTTCTGTTCTACTGATGGATAAAAATATTTGGACAAGACTTTGAAAACGTAGCAATGAGAAGCAAAATAAACCAAGTAACTCATTTTGATTTAACTAAGATAATAACAAAAGTTTCTAGTAATGATGATATACTCCAATAATTATTGGGGGTTGAGAGAACAAAAAGAATCCAGGAAAATAACCCATCCGGGCAGTGACGGAGGTAGCGTGTGCCCAGAGGGGGCAATTGCACCCCCTCAATTTTATTTTTTTTTAAATCTTTGTCGACTCATTATAATTTTTTTTCAAATATACCCTCATAATTTATATCCCCCCCCCCCCCCCAGTTTTAAATTTTCCTACTTTTAACCTTAATTTAACTTCAATTTCATCCTTTAATGGGCCTTCTATATACTTTTTGGGATTTTCAGATAGTCTTTAATTTTTTTATTAGACTTTTAGTTTAATGTGTAAGTTTGGTTACTTATCTAATAACTATTAAAATTTATACTTTCTAAAATTCTAATTCATGATCAAATATTGGGCAAAAAATTTGCCCCCCCGCCCCCTCAAAGCAAATTCCTGGCCCTGACCCTGCATCCGGTATTGCAATTTTACCTCCCACTAGCAGGATGAATTTGTATTAAAACATGGCGCCTCAATCGAACTTATATTGGTCATAAAGTAACATAAATTAAGAAACTTAACTCCAAAAATAGCAAATTTAGAAAGAAAATTCAGTTCATAGAAATAAGGAAAAATCATTCAGAAAATTAAAGTGTAATATAAGTGAAAATATAAAAAATAATGAAAAACTCAGACTGTATAAGGTTGAATATAATTTCAGCAATTCAGGGAAAAAAAGATTGATTTACGTATTGAGAAAAAGATTAATTCTCGGACTTAGGAACCCGCTTCTTTTTCTTGTGTGTGATATTCACAGTAGCTAAAAGATGAAGTTTTGAAATCTACGTGGAAAATGCTATACTATCACATAAGCAGAATTGCAACTTTGAGTGGAAATGTATTCACATAAATGGAGGAAAACAAAAGCAATGCCATCAAAATCCGTAAACTAATCAAATACAATTGCCCAAGGTCAATTCACCATTCACTCAAAAAAACCATACACAAAGAAAAATCCAATAAATCTCACCTGAGTCCCTGCAACACAATACACTGTGTGCGGAAACTCTGTCCGAACCAACCCCAGAGAATCATGCAACACATCAAAGCTGTCACAATTTTAAAAAACTTCAATTACAAGAATAAATAAAAACTCCATTATTTCATATACATGTAGTATATATGTGAATGTGTAACTCTATGACCTCAAGCAGGGCCATCCGATGTCGAAAGCATGGAGAGAATTGTAAGCAGAAGGATCACACTGAAGTTCTTCTCCATCTTCCAATTTGTCTACACCTGGTTGCCATACCTTCACCGGCGCTGACGGTATCGAATTCGAAGACGAAGAGCCCTCTCCTTTCTTTGACCCCTACTTCGTTTTTTTTTAAAAAAAACCTAATTAACAAATTAACTGTAGAAAAAAGGGAGGGAAAGGAAAAAAAGATTGAACCTTGTTCTTTCGCTTGGCCTTCTTAGGGTTTTTGATTCTTCGAACCATCTTCTGTTACTGTGTCTGCGTTTGGGTCTGAAGAGAATGGTGAAGAAGAAAGAAGTTGCAGTCGAGGAAGGGTTTTATTAGCACCGTTCCAGCTGGGTGTATTGGACCCTCGAAATTGTTGCTGGGCTTAGGGGCCCAACTAGGGTAAAGTTGGGCTACACCCAAGCAATCTTTGAGATTGAGTCCAAATCAATTCAACATTGGGCTTCGGTTGGGTCTCTGACCTCAAACCAAGTTCGGGTTAGATTTTATAGAGTTGTGGTAGCTAATGAGGCCACCACATCACGTCACCACTCAATTTGATGTTATTATGTCACACAAAATTTTAAGTTTTTCGTTATTTATGAAACTAACTTTCTTACAATTTAAATTTAAAAAAAATTTATGAGACACCTGTCACATAATAACATACTGTGACAATCTCATTAGATAATTTCTTCATATTTGGTGTGTTTCACAAGAAATACCATTATATAAATCTAAAAATGTAATCCAATTTATACACCTATTACATAAAGGATGAGACTAAATACACTTTCCTTTTATACTCGTACACAAAAGGATAAAAAAAAAGGGTTTTAGATTAGTAGAGTCCTTTGAATTGATGCTTTACTCAATGTTGTTAAGCAATAAGACCTTATTGTTGTTTGCCACTATACCTAATGTTTGATAACTGCTCATAATATGTTCCGAAGATAACCTAGCACAAAAACATGAGAAAAAATCGAATACATCGAATTTTTTGAATTATAAGTAACACGGATACTAAATACTTAAGTTATACATTCTCTAACACTTTAAACTTCTAGACCCCAATAATAACAATTGATGCACATATTGACTTACTCAAAGTAAAGAGTCTCGGTCATACGTGAGAGAACGTGTTATAGTATTAAATACTTAAGTTAAACACTCTCTAATAAATTAAATTTTTAGATGAATCGGTGATTTAACGAAGATCACATAAGCAAGTCACTTAAGAATGGATTGAGCATATCCCCAACTGTAACAGTAAAAAAAAAATATAGTTTTAAAAGAAACAATTTAAAAAAAAAAAACAGTTTTTCTCATGCACTCAGATGAACGCATTTCATTCATGTTGAAATGGAGAGATGCGGAATCCCTTAATAATCATATAGACATATTCTTCTTTTATATGTCAAATCAATTTCAAGACAAAATCAGGACTTGGTTAGATATACATATGTCTTTCCTACCTCTTAAACATAATCTCAAGAATCATAAACACTTTGCTTAATAATCATTCTCTTCTTACACTTCACATCCCTTCTCAAAAAGTTGATGTTATCTTAAAGAAATTAAGTCATTATAATTAAGCAAATTAACTTTTATTTGAGACCAGCTGTGCTTTTGAACTTGTGATCTGCTTCCAACTTATTCCAAATCAAGTATGGGCTTCGGTAGAAATCCCAGTTGTTCTATACACACACACACACACACACACACACACATATAGTAGTACGATATTTTGACACACACCCTTTAGGAATACAAACAAGGTCTGTGACAAAAGTCCTATCCTCTAGGCGACTTCTCAGAACTAAAAAAAAGCTGCTCCAAAATGTGAATCATCACCATCATGATTGACGAACCAGTAAGGCTGTATAAAAAAAGTGTGTTGTTGCTTTCTTTTGCCACCCTCATGCATGATACACACAGCACACAACCCTAACATTAATCTATACGAATGAAATATATATTAACACTCCACACACACACACACACACACACAAATGTTATATATATATATGTGTGTGTGTGTGTGTGTGTGTGGTGCTCCACTTGCGCGAAAGGTCCTGCTTTAAATGGCATAATATAGCGTTACAATATCGATCATGAGAGTTGACCCCATACAATTCCAATGGTTAAACTTTCTTACTGATAATTCAATAGTAATTCCAGTAATTAGTAATGACTTGACTTGAGTTTGTTGAAATGAAGAGAAACCCTAATGCTTGATTTTAAATCAGATAAAAGGAGAAAAGGTTGGAGGACAGTACTTTTGGGATATTTTATTAAAATTGATATCATAAGTAGCAATAGATGAACAAGAGGCCCATATATATTTTGGTTATCAACTTGTTCAAATCCACCATAAACTCATAAGTCATAAGATCACCACATAAATTAATTTATTTATTGAATTTTGGTTGGTCGATCACATAGATTTGACTCTCTCTCTCTGCTTACTGATCTATCAAACTCAACTCTCACACAAATATGCTCTAATCCTAGTACGTACTCTTAACTAAACCTAGAAAGAAAGCTTAATATTGGAGGATATATATATATATATATATATATATATGAAAAACTCAAACGAACAAGAGACCCATATATTTTTGGTTATGCAACCTGTTCAAATCCCTCATAAGCTCATATCTCATAAGATCACCACATAAAATTTATTTATTTATTTATTTATTGAAATTTGGTTGTCACATAGACTTGGCTTGGCACTCTCTCCCTCTTACTCTATCAAGCTCAACTCTCACACATACAAATATGCTCGAATCCTAGGACACTAACTAAACCTAGAAAGAAGCTCGATATTGAAGGAAATATATATATATATATATATATATATATATATATGAAAAGCTCAACCATGAACAAGGCCACAAGATAGAGCCATTAGCAGCATTGCGGCGTCCTTCTCGTCTTGTGGGAAAACTTGGTGAAAAGCCAACTTGTTACTCAAATTTATCAAGAAATCCTCGAAACAAAGCTTTTTTCTGCCAGAAGATGATGTGGCAAGCTTGGACCGTTTCTTGTATTGTGCAATATGACCATTGTTTGATCTCTTATCTTTGTTTTGCAACACCTTAGCCTTCATTGATGAACTCTGATCAGTTGCAAGAACTGTGCCGTTTGCAGCGGCTGCAGCTGCAGCCATGGCCCTTCTTGCCTTCCTTTGCCGAATTCCACATGCGTTGCAAAGTGACTGCGACAAAATAAGGAAATTAAATTACGTTAATGTAGAGAGACTCAGAATACATAATTTGCTCAGAGATACGAATTAAGGATATAATTACCTTAGGACCTCTTGGTCCACTTCTCCAAAGAGGGGTCTTAGTTGTGTTACAGTCAGAACAAACCCTAACTGGGGTGTTATTGTTGTTAGAGGAACTGTTGCTGCTATGATCAGTTTCCTCAGGAGATGATGGCTGTTTCTGATCTTCACACCTCTGTGTAGTAATGGTTGGTGTTTCTGCAGCCTTTTGATCTGAGTTCTTCATCTTCTGCATCAACCTCATCTTTGAAGACATCCACTTTACTGAATTATTCTGACTTTGTTTCTCATAATTTGGATCTTCTTTCTTCCATAATGACAATTTGAGGCCATCGTGATCACTCTCATTCTCTAGATCATATGATCCGCCATGCGAAGATAAATTATTAACCTGTAATCAAGAAAGTGAACCAAAGTGATGATGATGATCTGATCAAAAGAAGAGATAATCTAATTAATGCCAAAAATAATTTTTTTTTTTAATTTTTAAAAAAGGGTTCCTTAGGTAGCTGACAAATAACATAAAATTGCATCAGATCTCTTGATTCATGTAACTGACTTCAAATTAATATAGTTGGGATAAAGTTCTATTGAGTTGAATTGAGTTAAAGTGATCAATCAGATTAGTAGAAAATTCAATGTTAAAGCCAAATAAAGAAACTGAATTCGATCAATCACGAAAACTGTTAGTACTACAATATATATATACCTCTTGTTGATGCTGTAGCTCCCCATGATAATATCCACTTTGATCTTGAGTTGAGTTGAAGAAAAAATGCCATGAGAGAGAAGAAGACGAAGAAGCTTGAAGGTTTGAACTGAAGATCAGTTGATGATCTTCATTCATGAGCTGATCAGAAGGATAAGGAGAAGGTGAATTGAGGAAAGTTGGAGTCATTGGGAGAGGGCCGGGGGGCAAACAATAGTACTCTTCTTGTTGTCTATAGCTAGTAAAGGTGGAAGGAAAGAAGTTTTGAGATGGAGATCAGAAAAGGGAGAAGTGAAAAGAGAGAAGGCTAATGGGTTCCTAAAAAGGGCTTGATGAAGAAAGTCTTAGAACTCTTTTAAAGGGAAGCACAGGAACAGACCTAGAAGACATTCACGTGACTTCATGACACCCAAACAAACAAGTTGAAGAGACAAACCACAAAAGAGAATAGTGGAATGCTACCACACGACCCCACATATGACAAAACCCTATCTGCAAAAAATTCACCCCCACTAATCCCAGTACTGAAAATGAACAATAATCTAGACAAGATTAGATCCTATACTTAGCCACACATGGCACTTTGATATACCTATACATCATCAACCACCGATAATCGTTGGGTCTGGACAAGGATTTTATACTTTTTTCTCAACTTTTTTCAATGTAATCTTGGATATATGACACATCATGCATCTACTATTAAATAGTTTAATAATATATGATGAAGGAAATTGAGGAAAAAAGTTTTGAAGAAGAGCCGTGTCCTTTTTATCCATTGGTTGAGACTGAGAAATTAAATTGTTGAACATGGATCACTAAGAAGCTTTGTGGGTCATTGATTTGTTTTCCTTAGGGTATGATGAGAATAAATTCATGATTTCATTGTTGTGCAAACTTGAACATGCACAAAATGAGATTTGAGCATAAACCCATCTTGGACATTGATTCAGTGGGCTCTTTGGAGGGAGTATCACTACATGATGCGCTTGAGAGGGACTCTATAATTACCTTATAATAAATGGCATTTGGATTTTATTCAGAAGGTATAATAGAGCATGTTGCAGATGAGAAGAAAAGGGATAGATTTGCATGAATGAGAACATCTCCTACCTTATTGTTGCCAAAAGGCATTAATTGCTTACAGGCAATATGGACAGTGCAGCACCTCCACCCCTCCCCACGCCTATGCCATCAACCCATATTTTTTATATATATATAGTTGTGTTGATTTTCCTAGATTTTTACAGAATCTTCTTTCTTCCTTTAGTACTGCTCTGAATTTACAGTTTTATATTCAGGTAATGGCCAGCCATTTTCTCTCTCGTTTTGTTATTGTAAGATGGGATAACATGACAAATAGAAGAAACAAAACAAACGCTATGCAAAAAAAAGAAACAAAACAAAGAAATGGTTGACCCAAATTAGTAACCACTGCCTCTCTAGCATATGAAAGAATCATAAAATTACATGAAGTATAACTGTATAAGGATCTTGACTACTCTGAAAATTCTGAAAGCAACTTGGACTAAATCTGCTGTATCCAATTATGTAAGTAGCTCACATGAGGAGGCAATGATTTCTAATCCTTGGATCGAGCAACGCTCTCTCTCTCTCTCTCTCTCTCTCTCTCTCTCTCTCTCTCTCTCTCTCTCTCTCTCTCTCTCTCTCTCTCTCTCTCTCTCTCTCTATATATATATATATATATATCTCTTTATGTTTGTAACTGAGTGTGCAAGAATGACTATACCAACAAAACCAAAAAAATCAAGAATGACTGTTGTAAATATATGTATCAATGTATGATATCTTTAGGGATGGTTGTGCTGATTTGATGATCATAAGATCATTTGTAAGGTTGTGTCATCTCATTTGTCATTGAGGGGGGTACATCTTTGATTTAGGCCCACTAGAATACTGTTGTTTTGCTTCCAATCAGGATAGAAAATTATACTCTTCTAGCCACATATTTTTATACTTCAAAGCAATCAGAGCATTTTTTCCGTTCATTAGCTCAACACAACACATGAACCTATCCATATGTAGGGATGAGGCCAGGAATCTGGCTTAAGGGGTCCAATTTTTCGATAAATATTAGATCATAAATTTAAAAATTATGAAGATATAAAATTAGAATATTGAAGATATTTTTTTAATTAAATAATTAAATTTATTGATATACAATAACTTACAAATTAAAGAAAAATTTCAATAAAAGAAAAAGATTTTTTTGTTATACGAAAAAAATATAAAAATCATATTGATTTGTCAAATTAAAATTAAAATTGAGAGGCACTAAGCCATGCAAACTTCGTCAGTGTTCAATTACCTCGCCCGCCCAACACGACACACACAAAAGAGAGAGAGAGAGAGAGAGAGAGAGAGAGAGAGAGAGAGATCCATTTAGGTTATTATATATATTTTAGGTGGAGTGATCACCTTCACTTGGGGATTGAATCTATTGGATAGTGTGAATCGTAATAAGTATTAGACACCAGTCTCTTTTTCACAAATTTAAAAAAAATTTAAAGATATTTTTGATATTTCGTATTATTTTTCTATTGTTTTAATACTATAAATTTATAGTTGAAGAGTCGTATCTTTTGTAATCTCTTTTCAAATTATAGTGAAACCGTAACAGTCATAGACATAATCTTATTCTGGGATAGACTATGTAAATTTTTGTATTTTTATGTCTATGTGTGATTTTAAATTCTTTTTTTTGTTTATTTTTTTGTATTTTACCGACCTAGTTAGGTGATTATATTCCTAATAGAATTGTGTCCACTTTCGTAACTCTAAAACCAATTAACCTAATTAACTTAGGAGTTAGATTGGTTGGAGACGACAGAAAAATAAATGCTTGTATTATAAACAATTAGCCTAATTATTTTTTTTTTTGTATTTTACCGACCTAATTATAATAAAACCGTAATAGTTATAGACATAACCTTATTTTGGGATAGATTATGTAAATTTGTATTTTTATGTCTGTGTGTGATTTTAAATTCATTTTTTTGTATTTATCAACCTAGTTAGGTGATTGTAGTGTCCACTTTCGTGACTGTAAAACCAATTAACTTAGGAGTTAGATTAGTTGGAGACGACCGAAAAATAAATGCTTATATTATAAAGTCACAGTTCCATATATAGTTCAATACTCCATAGGTGGGTGCTCTTGGCATCATCCTCCCCCATAAGTCAAAACTCAAAAGCCCAAAGACTCGATTGATGGGATCGTTCCTAATTATATATAATAAAAAAAAAAATTTTTAAGGGCTGATATACTTTGGTTATAGAACCATACAAGGAGGTCAGAAGGCGGTTTCGTTATTTTTTGAAGTCACAAAAAAACTCTGAACAGGCAGGGTTGTCAATTTTCACCAAGTATAGGGCTCCCACTTTCTTCTCTTTTTTCTAACGATCCTGATGTAATCGTTATGTGATTTCCTAAAGTATTCATACCCTCATGTTTAATCTATTCTTTTCTGGAAACATCTCTTTTAAGGAGATATTTATACAAGGAGAAGTCCTTATCAAACAAAGATAGTTTCAAGAACAATGACAATCACAAATACAATTATACTGTTTTTTCCTGTAAGAAATTCATGTATTTAATAGGCCTATTTTTGTCACTCATGAATATTAGATCTTCGGGAATCAAACATATAGGCCCGTGATACAGGCACGTGTAATACTCAAATCATTAGATTCGTAAAGATTCTATCTTTGTAAGTGATGGTATTATTATACTATAATTAATTACTGAAAGATTCTGTACTAATTTGAAGTATAAATGAGTAAATACAGAACTGAACTAACTAACAGCACAAAGATCCCCAGGAGCAAAAACATAACTGTTTGCAGTACAATCTGAAGCAGAAGAAACACAAACAGCAAAGGAAACAAAACTTTTAATTTGTCTATATATGCTATATATATCAAAACATGATATATAATATCTGTGGAGTAGAAAAAATAAAATTAAACATAATTAATTTTTACGATCATGAGGTAGGCTACGTATGCTGGTTATGAATCACTTGTACAGGTTGGGGGGTAGAGACATGGATGGTGACTTTGAAAAAAACTTATAATGTTTCCTATCTGCAATTTGACGTGTGTCCAAATGCTAGGTTTCAATTGGTGCTTGAAAGTCCGAAGGGCCATGCCCTTTGAGCTAGATGACACTTTTGCTCAATGTCAAAAGGGCCCATCCTCTCTCTCTCTCTCTCTCTCTCTCTCTCTCTCTCTCTCTCTCTCTCTCTCTCTCTCTCTCTCTCGTGTTACAAGCAAGGATGGATGTGAGAAGTTTTTTAATGTACCGGGTGCATGAACTAGTCTAATTAAACTATGCCATGTAAAAATTTCTTTTATTTGTATAGCATAAAATGATTAGTCAGATTTATTAACTTAGCGAATAAATTTGATTCAACTAATATATATATATATATATATATGGTATGAGAGGGACTGCTTATTTGGGTTGAACCATGTACTCTAATGATTGTAAATGTGATCTGTTAGGATCAGAAAGTCAATCATATTTGTAGTTTTGGCTTTTGGAGGCAAACACCACAAACAAAGATGGACGTGTGTTTTTATAGATATCCACTTATAGATGATCAACATGTCCAAGTCCCAGCTAGTAAATGTGAAAATACATATGAATCCTTGAAAACGAACACAGTTTATACAGCCCTGAGCTAGACTGAGCAAAGAATGATGTTGATCATGAAGCTGTCAATTCAAGGTAACCCTAAGATTCACTAGGGGTTTCCTTAAATCCACAGCCAAAAGGATTGATAGGAGAAGAAACCTATGAATTTTACTAATTCCCATACGAATAATGCTACATATTTTCATTTGTATTCCCGCTATGAGGTGTGCCTCTTTGGAACGTTTAGGAATCATTCAGTGGAACAATCACACACGAGGTGGAATGACCGGACGTCCATCCCAAGTTTAAATTCTTTTGTGATTTTGAATAAACAAATTCACTGTAAAAGCAAGAAAGTTTTTGAATTTGTGAAGGATAGTCACACCATATTAGATGATGACCATCTCACAGAACAACTTCTCATTACGGGACTCAAAAATATGACGTAATGTTACATCACACTAAAAATATAAATAAAGATCCATACAACATTATTCTTCCCGAAAAGGTGGATGATAGAGCAATTACAACCATGATTTTTAGTCTAAAATCAATAAGTCAAAATAAAGAAATTAATTAGAAAAAGATTAACAAAATCAAGCAAAAACAACCAAGGATTTCCTAATGCAATTCTAACTTTTAACTAACATAATGACTTTTTAAGCAATAATTAGATGTTATTTAGTAGCTGGTGGGATATTTTCAATAAGTTTTTAGAGTACTGTTTTAATTTAACCAAGAAAAGAAAAAAGAGGGGACAAAAAAGTCATTTAAGAATTGAAGCAATGGTGAGGTGGTTTTGAGTAGGAGACAAGAATGGTATATATGGGGACCAACAGTACTGATCTGATTTTGTGTTATACCCTGCAGAAATTGAGTACCTACCCTGATTTTCAGTTCTTACAAACAGCCTGCATCAACTTATCTTGTACCAGCCTCTGCCTCAATATCTATTTGGAATCTTTCTGCTCAACTTCCATTCCTTATTTTCCTGTCAAATATCTATATATCATTTTTTTAATGATAATTGTAACTCAGCATTTCATATATGAGTTGAGATATTGGAGAAATTAATAAGTGGGATAGTGACTTTATTTTATTATCTGATGTGCTATGGTAGCTTTTATAAATTTTATCACTTTTTTCAAAATTTATTTAAAAAGGAAAATAAATTATTTCATTATTTAAAAAATATGAGATAAACCGACCATATAAGATAATGACGCAGAATGATTGTCCAATTGAATAACTTATCGAGATATTTGATAACTCCGGAGCCAAATGAGACCAAGTACATGAACAGTCCAATCAGTGTATATGTCATCTATTTTTAAGGAGGAAGAAAATTTGCTTTTATCAGCATGGCATAAACTGATTGGTTGAGTCATCGACTTGATTCAATTAAAAATTTCTCTCAATTCCATGATGAAGTAGGCTCGGAGGGATCTGCATCCTCTCCGGTGGATCCCAATCCGGCCTGAAATGTCTGAGTGTGCTAAGTTTGACCAGGTACTGGCCCAGATTAATTCATGGGCTGACTTTCTTGTTAACACTAATTTGGAAAAACTGTTAGGCTTGTGGCTGGCAAAAACCCATTTCTTAAAGGGCCTAATCAAGTGTTAAAAGGCCCGGAAACCTGTTTGTGGCAAGGTTTATAAGAGAGAGACCAATCAAATACTGTTCAGTATGACGAAAGACCAATCTGGCCAGGTTTTTGCCAGAAAAAAGAAAAGAAAAGAACATAATCATATAAAAAAATTTTGTTGAAATTCTAATATCGTCAATAATGATTTTGTTCAAAGAAAAGAATATGTATATTATTTATACAATAGAAGCGAGGCCGGTAATATTTCAGATAACACAGTAAAAATCTTTATAATTGTCAAATTAGTTTGAATAAGTCAGTGTAATTATTTCTAAAATGTATTATTATAAAAAGTATAGCATTATCAACTGAGAAAACGAGTGTTGAAATCAAAATCCATGGGAGTAGCTCATGTGGATGAATAGACGTACCGTAAATTCGGAGATTGTCAGTTCAAGTCTTTCACCTTATGCCTCATGGGATTTGTGATGTAAATCTCACGAGGATAAAATGATTAGTTTGGTGACAAAATTATTAAAATAACCCTGCTTGACAAAATAAAATATAAAAATCAGAAGCAGTGGTTTATTAAAGATTTCAGGGCCAGAGGCCTATGCCCACCAGGTACTGGCCTTAATGGCTCTATGCAGCAAGCAAGAAAAGAAACCTATGTGCTTGAAACTGGCCCTATATTGGATATGGGCTACGTGGTTGTCATCAATGGGTATGAAGAGTGTGTGTCAACTGTGAAGCCCATCATATAAACACAGATAAAGAACTTCTTCTTTTTTTTTTCATTTTTATTTTAATTTTTTCATGACTTGGATATTGATACTTGATAGTGTCCTTTTCCTTTCGATAACTTCAATTTTTGTGACTGCTCCTACTTGTTTGCCTCAAATCAGTGACAGCCTGTTTTGACATAGTCCTCTACCATTAAACTAAAAGGACAGAAGCAGGAATAAAATTTGTGGAGGGCTGAAAAAAAAATTTAGTAAACAAATTTTGGATTGAGCCAAGATTTTAAGATGAAAAATGAGAGAAATTTAGAATTTGTCTAGTTAGGTTTTCAAACGCAGATTTTGAATTTCAAAATGCAGGATACGTGTTTGGCAAATTATTAATTTTAATTTTTTTTAATTTAGATTATCATATTCAAATGTATTTTCACAGTTTTTAAAAAAATAATTACAAAATTTTTAGAAAAATTTTGGGGTAGGTTATAATCTAATGAAGCCTACTTGTTCTTCCTTTTCGCTTATGTTTCAACCTTATGGAAAAAAAAAAAATCTAATGTGACTGGCACACGGTGTGTCAAATTTTGTATTTGTGTGAAATTTACGTGAGTTTTATGCTATTTTTAAATTTGAGTAACGTTAATCTAATAAGTTGCTTTCATGATAAATAGAGATAGTTAGACGAATGTGTCACGTGATTATAGGCAGTACATCATCTTACTTTTGACTTTACAAATTCTTGGAATGCATAATGTTTTTTTTTCAGGGACTTAAAATCTTTTGCTCCTAAAGAAACACCTAGAAAGTAGAAAGTAAAAACTGCAGTTGGTTGAACCCATTACTCAACAGGTTGTTGTTACAAGCTGAGACCCCACAAACCAGTAATGGTGAGTTTGGTTGATATGAATGCAGAACCTACAGTCCCAACTCCCAAGGTTGTTTTATATGTATGGTCCCAACTCAACCAACATGCTACAGAGTCATTGGGTTAGTTCTAGGGTTTGGTCAACTTCTCCTACAAGGAAGTCTATACATTGTTGCAGTTGAGAAGCAAGTTAGGCAGAGGGAACTGAAATGGACTGCTGTAAATTTGTCAATTAAAAAGCACCCAGAAATTGTGTGTGAACTTTTGAAGATTCTTGTAGTCTGGTGGTAGTTGAACTAATGAAGCTACAATAGTTAGTTTCAATGTCAAAGTATTAAATCTGTTATACATATAACTAGCCACCATATCAGATATTTCCACAAGCCATGAAGATTAATCAAGGAAAACTTTAATTAGGTGGACCTAACACCAAGTACAATAGTGGCTGAGTCAAATGATTATATGTCATTCATTATTACGATGAATAATCTTCTAATTCATCAAAATGTCATTTAAAAATATGAATATATATTTAAGAGTTATTGTAAAAAATTTTAGTTTTTAATTTTAATTTATTTTTAATTTATCTGATTTTATTAAAAATAGTATAAAAATTAAAAGTTTTATATTCGATTTAGTAATTTACTAGTTATATAAATATAATGTAATAGTTTCTTCTTATTCAGTTTTTATTAATAATATAGAATTTCAAATTTAGAGAATTATTATGGAATTGATACTCATCCAACTCCAATCCCTATATTAACTTTGGGGACAGCATTTTTTTAATAAGAAAAAATGAAATGAACTTTAAAAAAAAAAATACAAAAGCCCAAAACAAGGGCCCACTCTCCTAATAAAACTCTAAAGGGCCCACTAAGCCAACAAGGTTGGACTTTGGAGTTTGCATATGGATTGTGGCAGACTCATCCATAACAAGAAGCAATCTTGGTTTTTGTTGAGTGAACATCACAAACAACAGGGCAATCTCCCATTATCATAAAGATTGTGCTTTTGTAATCAAAAGTAACTAAACAGTGTTGGAAATTGGAAATTCTTCAATCTTGATCCGTACACTCGATAGAACAAAGCATTCATTTGCTTCTAAGGGGGGAGTTGAACTTAGTGGTCCCAACCCATTAAAAATATAGTCCTTATATGGGCCCAATATATATATATATATATATATGCACACATAACATCGGAAAATGAGCGAATATAGCCGACTATTCCAGACCATTGGTTAATTCAATCCAATCCAATCCAATCCAAGAAAAAGGAGGAGGAATCAAGGTCACTTTTGATTCCAAAAGTAGGTCCCAGCATTACTGAATGCGGACAGATGGAGGGCAAAGATATGAATTATTTGTTATTTTGATTGTAAAATATGAGTTAATCATTGAAGATGAAATTAGGATTAGTTTTTATATTTGGTTTGTTGGGTTGGTCCCTTGAACAAGACCCATCAGCAATAAGCTAATCATGCTGAACTTCTGGGAGTTGTTATGCTCATGTAATTTGACTCCATGACAAAAAACCTTATGACCACGTTTTAGGTATATGTAATAGGGTGTTGATACAATGACATATAAATATATATATATATATATAATGTTATAATTCATCTACTACCATCAATTGAGCATTATAAATCAATATTTAGTAGGAGCATGAGTCTCTCAATTACAATATTTTTCAAATACGAGTATTAAACAAATAATTTACTTAATTTATAATTAAGTGAAAATAAATATTCACGTCTTTTTAATTAGAGGAGTGAGACTTGAACCATGATCTCTCCTTTTTAGGCAATGACAGAACTTTTAATAGGATGGGTTCAGACTATACCCCACCCGAAACTCTAGAAGCAAAAAAAAAAGTATACATATAAAATTTTAACTTTTTTTAATATAGCCCACCTCAAAATTTTGGACCAAACTTAATCTTTATTCATCATTTTTCTCATATCTCACCCAAAAATTTGGCTCAACCTAATTTTTATCCATTTTAATCAAATCATTTCTCTTTTTTTTTTTTATTCCAAAATTTTAGCCAATCCAAAATCTTTTTAACACCCCTTACTCTTTTTTTTCCCTAGTTTTTGCCTTTGCCTTTTGGAAAAAAAACATGGATGATTAACTAGGCAAGCCCAATTGGTTGTCTTGACTACAATATCTTTTTTTTATATATATATAATTAGCATTATTATTATTTTTTTCTTCTTTTAAGAACAAAATTATAGTTTTATTTTGAATATAAATTCTTAGGTACAATACATGTAAAACATCCTCAATTATAGAAGATATAAATTCATGTATTAGGCATTAGTAGTCAAAAAGGGACAACTAAACATTACTCACAAATCAGCTCTAAAATGGATTTTAAAAGAAAAGCTAGCTAGGCCAACTAGTATGATGCAACTTTTTTACTATTGATCATGTGATTGTCATTGTGCAGCACAAGAGTTGGTAGTATATATATTGACTTTTATGTATGCATTCACATCAATAGTAAAACTAAAAGCACAATTGCATATGGTAAAAGAGATAAGCATAAGAATATTTACAAGTAATTAAATAGGGCAAATGTGGATGGTTGATTGTTCCATCTCATTGAGATAAGCAAGAATTACTTTTGACAATTACGTCTGAAAGTTTGATGGAAGCAAAGTATCCGAGCATTAAAGCTCTTTTATCTTTTTATTCTATCACTAAGCTAATCTTAAATAAACTTGGATACTTTTCTTGGCATTAGCTTATCTACCGAGTTCACCATATTTGTACATTTTGATATATATATATATATATATATACAGAGAGAGAGAGAGAGAGTAGTTGAGTGTTCTTTTGTGACATTAGTGTTAACTATTTGTTGGTGGGTCAATTTGGATTACCATTATAGGGTGATGGATTATTGGAAGTTCTTCTTTGAGTTGAACCGACTGGTTCTTATAAATAAGGTTTATAGTAATTGATGAGAAGATTTTATCAAAATTAACTCTGAAATGAAAAAAAAGTAAAAAGTGACACGTTAAGATCGATAATTATTCCTGACTAAGTTATTTAATTTATTGATTTATATCTCCTTATTCAATATGAAAATTTATAGATTTGTTAAACAACATGAAACAGAATCCACAAAGAAAATTATAAATTGGACATCAAGATAATTTTAATTTAAAGGTTTTATTCATAAATTTACCTTTAAACTTTCAAATTAATTAGGAAACTACAATTTTTATAACCTTATTAGCTGCTTCCAAAACTCTCATATTCATGGGTTTTTTATTTTTTTATTTTTTACTGCAGAAGTAACAATTTCCTAAATTTGAAAATTTGTTGTTTAAAGTTTTCAATATTATTAATTTAACTATGAAATTTTTCTTTGGTACTAAATTTTTAATATGGCATATCCAAATATATATATATATATGTGTGTGTGTGTGTGTGTGTGTGTAGGGGTTTCTAATTTGAAATTATTACTAACATATTATAATATATATATATATATATATGTTTTTTAATGACTGCATGTGAGAGATCAGGAGTCCACGGCTGATATACATACTGAATTCTAACTTCATTCAAAAGTTTAAACTGTTATTTTTTTAATCTAATAGTAAATATTAGTCATTCTTTATTAAATGCTTTACCTATTTGGGATTCCAAACTCATATGTTATCTTAGCCGAAGGTGCATTCAATCATGTATGGTGGATTTTTTATACAAAAAATTATTCAATATAATATTCACTTTACGTCATTATCTTATGTGAAGGGATTGTTTTTCATTTTTCTAAACATATATGTTTTAGAAAAATTGATAAAGTTAGTAAGAAACTATCACTTCATGTCAAATAATAACGTGAAGTGACTTTTATATTGAATAACTTCTCCTTGTGCACCTACAATAACATGCTACTGAAATTAATTGCTTCTTATATTCTTTGGCATATAGGAGAGTGATAAAATGTTAGAACATATACTAATTAAATATGGGTTATGAAAGCAAATAAGTAAAGGAAAATGCTAGGGATCTCATATTTTTTTATCCCACATTTTTATATAAGTGAAATTTACTATTTATGAATTTATCATATTATCTCATTCTAATGAGAAAGGTAAGATTAAGGTGGGATTAATAGCATTGCTAGGAAGATAATTTAACCAGTCCCATTGAGAATCCGCCAACTCCACCCCTAATGGGACGGATTTGAAGGAAGGTTTTTTTTATCCCGGTAGGGTTTGGGGCGGATTTAGGGAGAAGGCACCACATTCTGCTCCGTCCTGATTATATAAAATAAAATAATAAAAGAGTTTTGCATTACATAATCAATATTTATAACAACATTTTTTAGTCATTCATTAAAAATTTATACAAACTTGATAGAGTTATATATTTGAAAAAAAAATAATATCATTCTAATTCTTTATTAACATACATATTTCTTGTTTTATCATATGTAACGTCATGTTTAAAATATATTAATTATAATTAATTTAATAAATAAATAAAAATTTAATAATATATGGGAACTCCGACGGAAATCTGCCTTCGCTTGTCATGGGATTTAAACAAGTTTGAAAAAAAAAAATTTTGCAGGACAGAATTGGAAAAGAGATCCTCCACTCAGAGCTCGTTTTCTTACCATCCCAAGTATTGCTCAAAAATTAATACAACTTTAATAAAAATTGAAAAAAAGTCAAAATTTGGATTGGGCCGTTGGTGTTTATTGTTTGGATACTTTTTTTATTTTTTATTTATATATTTTTTCAGAGAATGAAAATAATGAGAATTTTATTATTTTAGAAAATATAAAAAGTGTTTTCAGATCATTTTTATTTCCTAATAAATTTAAGATTTTAAAAACTAGTTATAGTTATTTTCTAGAAATGGGTTTCTTTCCGATTTTTTTTTTTTAAAAAAACAGTTTTCAAAAATGTCCAGCCAAACGCATGTTTTTTTTATTTTTATTTATTTATTATTATAGAAAACAGTTTTGTTAATGACACTAGCGTAAATGTTTCTAAAATGGACCCGATTCGAACATAGCAAGTTTTGTAAATAGTGTTTTTATTATTATTACAAAGTAATCCCATTATATCTGTTTAGCTTGCCTAATATAAACACCCAAACAAAGCTTCTGTCTAAACTGAGTAAGAAATTAACATTATAAAAAGAAATTACCAAAGAAAAAGCAAAAACATGTTTTTCCTCTTATGGCAGACAAAGTCATCTCAATTAAGTAAGCATCTCTGCTAAAACACTCAAACATGGCCTTGAATGAAAAATTATTCAATGCTTTAATGATAGATTATATGTATATGTATAGATACAATATATTATTATAAATATGACTATTAATCACATTTTTGTAAAAGAAATGTTAAATAATTGCTTTATCTTGAATACTAAGACTGCGCTTAGAATAGTGATTCAGATATAATTTTTTTAAAAATATTTTTAAAAATTTTGTAATTAATTTTTAAAAAATTATAAAAATATATTTGGATATGATAATCTAAATTTTAAAAAATTAAAAAAAATTAATTTTAAAATGTGTATCCTGCGTTTTGAAATTGAAAATCTGTTTTGACAAACATAACCAAACACACCCTAATATTTTTGTAAAAAAATTTAAGATTCAATTCTTGTCCGTTAACAATAAAGAAAAGAGATTTACGTCGTGTAAATAGAAAAAGAATGGGTTAATGAGATAACTAGATGCTTGATTAGTAAGTCTCTCGTCGACTCAAAAGATTTTAAGAACTCTTAACATAGGATGTATATATAGACACATGAGAATGTACTGAAAGTATTAGGAAAATTATTTTATCATAACTTAAAAGTTATAAATTTGAATTACGAAAATCACCTCTTTGTGCAATAGACTATTCTTTAAGAGTAATATTATTTTTATCATAATATTTTATTAATTTTTTTTATTTGATAAAATAGCTGTTTGAACATTAATAAATTTAATTTGATGTTCATTAGTACTAGTCATGTCAAATGAGTCGAATAGGCTTAATTAATTAGTACTAAAAGACTGAATTAATTAACAATCGTATATATCAAAAAACTGTATTTACTAGTACTTTAATAACTACATTGATATATAAAAAAATTTAATAAAATATTATGATAAAAATATCATTACTCACTTTTTATTTATTAAAAATCACATTAATAAAAATGTGTGATACATAACTATTGGAATCATTCAAATCGGAACGTTGAATAATTTTTCTTATTTATACCGATACACACATATCAGGAAAAAAATAAAATTGTGGAAGTGGGTCCCACTTAATTTATACTTAAAAGCAGTTGGTCAGGTTCTCATTCCCTGCTCAAAGCCAAACTCACCGTCCGCACTATACTGACTCTGCAACTCTCTCTCTCTCTCTCTCTCTCTCTCTCTCTCTCTCTCTCTCTCTCCAATGAGAAGAAGCAATAAAGAAGAGTAGTTTAAAAGATAAGACAGAATTGTCATTCGTTCTCTCTCTGCTTCCTCCATTCTTTTTCTATTTCTACAGATTAAAAAAAAAACAATATATAATAAGAATAAATTGAAGAGCAAAGACAAAAGGCCCCCTCATTGCTTCGAGGACCTGAAAGAAAGTCACGGGCCCAATGTGGTACACACTGAGAATCAACTTGTTGCTGTTCATAGTCTTACTTTCATGGGTTTGTTCTTCGGTTACAGCCTCTGTGTCCTATGATGGTAGAGCTATCATCATCAATGGCCGAAGAAGGATTCTTTTTTCTGGGTCTATCCACTACCCAAGAAGCACTCCTGAGGTACCATAGCCAATGCGGTTTACACACACGCACCTTGTTTCTTTCTGCAGATTTTCATGCCTTTCTGTATTGGGTATCTCCTCTTCTGCATTTTTTTTTCAGTACTCTTAATGTCTGCTTTTGATTTATTCCTCTATTTTCTTGTGCCTTTTTTTTGGGGTGGTTGTATAGATGTGGCCTGATCTTATACCTTAGCCAATGTGGTTTACATACACACAGCAGATTTTCATGCCTTTCTGCATTGGGCATCTCTTGTTCTGCAAAAAATTTTTCGGTCTTCTTGATGTCAACTTTTGATTGATTCTTCTATTTTTTGTGCCTTTCTTTTCTTTTTTCTTTTTTTCTGTTTTTGGGTGGTTGTATAGATGTGGCCTGATCTTATACAAAAGGCCAAAGATGGAGGCTTGGATGTCATACAGACCTATGTCTTTTGGAATGGACATGAGCCTTCTCCTGGGAATGTAATGCGGAAATTCCATTTATATTCACTTTTTTCCTTTCATTTTTTTTTTTCGATTCAAAAGCTTAATATTTTTTTCCTATTTTTCAGTATTATTTTGAGGGGAGGTATGATCTGGTTCGGTTCATCAAACTGGTACACGAAGCAGGCCTCTTTGTTCATCTCCGGATTGGCCCTTATATTTGTGCTGAATGGAACTTTGGGTAAACCTTATAATAATCATGTTATACAATATATGTTATATATAATATAACTCTCTTTCACTGTTGGGACAAAGTTTCTATTCAAGTGGTGCGAATGACCACTATTTTCGCTTGGCCTGAGTTCGAATCTCCTCCCATAGTTGTATAAAAGAAAATAAAAACTCTGTTTCACTGTTTTTACATGTATGTATTATGTATATATTAACTGAATTCCTTGCAAACAGAAAAACAGTGTTCGACACTTTTACGCTCTGTTTTGATACAGGGGATTTCCAGTTTGGCTGAAATATGTTCCTGGTATTGCTTTTAGAACTGACAACAAGCCTTTCAAGGTTGGTTAATTGGAAATTTGGAATCTTTCATCGCATATCTGAAAAACCACTGATTCATTTAACAGTTTATAATAAATTTTGATTTCTAATTGACTGTAATGAAGGTGGCAATGAGAGGATTTACAGAGAAAATTGTCAACATGATGAAGTCAGAAAAGTTGTTTGAATCTCAGGGAGGCCCAATAATTATGTCTCAGGTTGGAAAATTAGCTCAGTCTAGTCTTAACCAAGTTTCTAGAAATGGGTTTTAATTATTCTATTGATTCTGATCTTAATTTTCTCTGAATTCAACCATTTAATAAGAAAATTTGTTTAATCAATCTTGTTAAATGCATGTTACAGATAGAGAATGAATTTGGACCAGTTGAGTGGGAAATTGGTGCTCCTGGTAAAGCTTATACAAAATGGGCAGCAAAGATGGCTGTTGGCCTTAACACTGGTGTTCCATGGATTATGTGCAAACAAGAGGATGCCCCTGATCCAATTGTAAGCAATTTCTGAATTTCTCCACAGTTATTTTTCATTTCATATGCTAATGGTCCGATTTATCTGTTATGCTTTCCGTCCTTTCATTCTCTGTGTGATTGAGTTCTGAATAACTATATAAATGGCGAGCATGTCTCCTTGTCCCTTGATAATTGTATTTGATTCAAGGTACAGTGTAAAGGTTGAGTTGAAAATATTTACTTTTTTTATGGAGGAATATAAGTCATTGCACTTGGTTGAATTAGTAAATTTCTAATGTTGTACAATAACAAATAATGGTGTTGTTTTGCTGGATGAACTTCAATTCATTGATTTCAAACATCTGTTTCTCTCTCAAACCAATTTTCATTTATCATGTGACAGATAGACACTTGCAATGGTTTTTACTGTGAGGGCTTCACTCCTAACAAGAATTACAAGCCCAAAATGTGGACAGAAGCCTGGACTGGCTGGTAAATCATATGGATAATTCCTATATAGTCAAACTTTTCTTTCCTTTCCTTTCCTTTCTTTTTTCCTTTTCCTCCGGTTCTTTCTTTTTTTTCTTTTTTTCTTTTTATAATTGTGTTATCATTCACAGATCACAACTCTTGCAACTATCTCGACACCTTTCTAACCGTTTTCATTTACTCTCTTGAACCTCTAGGTATACAGAGTTTGGAGGTTCAGTTCCTTATAGACCAGTAGAAGACTTAGCATATTCAGTTGCAAGGTTTTTACAGAATAATGGTTCATTTGTTAATTACTATATGGTAAGTCTATTTTTTGTTGTGTTTAAAAGAATGTTTAATTCATCGGGTGATTTATAATTTTTTTATGAGTTCAAGTTTAATTCATCTAGTTGTTAATTTGTCTTTTTGGTGGCTCCAGTACCATGGAGGAACGAATTTTGGCAGAACAGGTGGTGGCTTCATTGCCACTAGCTACGATTATGATGCTCCAATTGATGAATATGGTAAATATGCAAGATTACAAACTAGATTATCTTGTGCTAGAGTTGCAAGCATTATATATGCACACATTCATGCAAATTATAATATGTTCTATAGTAGTCACGACTGTCTATCTGTTATGCACTAGGACTACTAAGGGAACCAAAATGGGGACATTTGAGAGATCTGCATAAAGCCATCAAGCAATGTGAACCGGCTTTAGTTTCATCATATGCTACACTGACCTGGCTTGGCAAAAATCTGGAGGTAGTTTTGTTCAGCTGGCTAAGAGAAACCCGTGCATATACAAATATATGATATATCAGTTTTTTTTTTCTTCTGTTCTTCTTTTAAACTAATTTCTCTTCTCATTTTTATTTATTTCTAGGCTCATGTATTTAAGTCAGAGTCTGGGCCTTGTGCTGCATTCCTTTCAAACTATGACCCGGAATCTTCAGCAAAAGTGACCTTCGAAAATGTGCAGTATGATCTGCCTCCTTGGTCTGTCAGCATTCTCCCTGACTGCAAAAATGTAGTTTTCAACACTGCAAGGGTGAGGAAATAGACTCTTTCCTGGTATTCCTGCAACAAACATCTTCCATTTATTTCCTGTTTCGATCCAATAAATCCAAATCAATTTCCACATTACCTTAATTTAGTAATGATAAATGTACAAAATTTTAGTTTGTTGATAGACAAATTCATGTTATATATAAACATTTGTTTTCTAATTTGGAAAAACAAAATCAGAATATTGCAGTTTTATAGGGTGTTTTCACAATATAAATTTGAACATCTCTATAAAAAGATTCCTAAAAAGCATTATCAATTTCTTTACAGATTAAGGCCAATGGCTCACCCATGAAGATGACGCCTGTGAGTGACGGAGCATTGTCTTGGGAGTCATACAATGAGGAAACAGTCTCTGCTGACGATGGAGATACACTTGCAATGGATGGGTTGTGGGAGCAAGTAAATGTCACCAGAGATGCCTCAGACTATTTGTGGTACCTAACAAAGTGAGTATTATATAACTATAATCTTGCTTTCTTTGACAGATATCTTTGTAACAAATTCAAAAATCATTTGTTATAGTCTAGTGAAACTAATTTTCTTCTTTTGTGTACTTCCTTGCTCATTCAGTGTGAATATAGAAGCTGATGAAGGATTTCTAAAGAATGGACAGGATCCTGTTCTCACGGTTATGTCAGCAGGCCATGCTCTGCTTGTTTTCATCAATGGTCAACTATCAGGTAGATTCACTTGTGTGGCATTTTTTATGTTAATTGGAAAAGTATTTTTGTGGAACAAAGTTCAATATGTACCTTCATTTATTTTGTAAATATTTTCATTAACTCATTGAGTTCTATATCTATGGCAGGAACTGTGTATGGAGGATTAGACCATCCAAAGCTAACATATAGTGGCAGTGTGAAGTTGGGAGCCGGCATTAACAAGATATCTTTATTAAGTGTCGCTGTGGGTCTTCCGGTTAGTTATTGCCTTTCTGAGTTGTCTATGTTCTTTAGATAGTAATGACGGCAGGGGAACCTCACATTTCGAGTCTTTCTAATACTATTTGAACAATTTCAGAATGTTGGTGTGCATTTTGAGACATGGAATGCTGGGGTTCTTGGCCCAGTCACGATGAAGGGTCTCAATGAGGGGACAAGAGATTTGACAAGCCAAAAATGGGCTTACAAGGTTTGTTTTCTTAGTACTTTCAACTCCAAGTTTCAGCTGCCAACAATATTGCCTGCACCTTAAGAAGGTAAGAGCCCGAGGGGCAAAATAAACTTGACAAGAACCTTTATAATAGTTTGGTGAATAGAAAAAATAAATAATAAAGGTATGCCGGTGCTGGAAGATCAAGTATGATAGAGAGAAAGAAGGTTGCATTATCAATATCATTCAAAAACAAACTTGGAATTATTTGCCTGAGTTTCAAAGAGAACTTTCAAGTTATTTGCAGTGTTCTTGAATTTCCATGTATAAGCTATTAAAATGTGTGGATAAGCTAGAGTATCACTTGGTTGCATGTTTCTTTGCAGGTTGGTCTGAAAGGTGAAGCTTTGAGTCTTCATACCGTCAGTGGAAGTTCCTCTGTTGAGTGGGTAGAAGGATCATTACTGGCTCAAAAGCAGCCCCTTACATGGTACAAGGTGAATATCACCCCACATGAATCCTTGTCCCAGTGTTGGCTACATGAATCGTGTTTCTCTCTGTTATGCTTCTCCTAGGGCCTTATTTTTAGTTCTACAGATATTTATGTGAATGTGCTTGTAATTAATCTAGTAATCTTTGCAGACTACTTTCAATGCACCAGAAGGAAATGACCCATTAGCTTTAGATATGAATAGCATGGGGAAAGGTCTAGTTTGGATAAATGGTGAAAACATTGGACGCCACTGGCCTGGATATACTGCACATGGTAGCTGTAGCAGCTGTAGTTATGCTGGAATTTATAATGAGAAGAAATGCCGAAGTAATTGTGGAGAGGCCTCTCAAAGATGGTGAGGAAAGTTTTACTTATTTTGATGATATTTATTTCTGAATATTCAAGCAGAGATGATGAGACTGTTAATTTCAGGTACCATGTTCCACAATCATGGCTGAACCCTACTGGGAATCTGCTGGTTGTGTTTGAAGAATGGGGTGGTGACCCAACTGGGATTTCTTTGGTTAGAAGAACACAAACAAATTAACCATGTTGCTAGAGGTGTCTGCAACTGAAATCAAGCAGCATCCATTATTTTCAGCCCTACACAAATTTTAATGACATTTTTAGTTTTTATTGAAGTCTTTTTGTTGATTCAAGCTTACTCATCCATAGCTGCCGAGGCCACTAATTTGGTTCCTTCAGTGGTTCAAGTGTACAGTCACATTACACACCTTTTGGCCAACTATGGAATCTGAAAGGTGATTGCAAATAAGCTTCATGTGTATAAAGAAGCTACAATCCATCGACAGAGTTCTGATTGCTATATAATCGTTGAAGGGCTCAATACAACAAGATGCAAAGGTTGCAGTAAATAGAAGTCATGGGTAAAGGATTCAGCTTGCAGGGTAATAATCACTTGTAACCTTCTTACTACGGGAAGCAAATCCATTGCCTTTTCTTTGTAAGAACAAATTAATAAAAATAAATTATGAAAGCTAATTTGGATCATTAATTCCTACTGTAGAATCTCTATACTAATATCTTCTTGTTTGTTTATACTTTATATTTCATATCATCTATCTTCCTGTATTACTGCACTCATGCGATGGCATGTAGAACAAAATTTACCCTTCTGGAAAAAAGACTGCAATAAAAAGAGAAATCATTCATCTAGTTGTTTACATTGATGAAAGATGATTACAAACAGTTCACAAATAATGCTATAGAAAAAAGAGTTACAGAAAGAAATAAGAATATTGCACATATTTACAGGAAAAAAAAAACTATAATTTTTTTCTTGCAGACATCACAAAACTGCCTTTGCTTAAAATAGAAGCCTACTCTTTTTTTACCAAAAAAAAAAAAAAAACACTCAGGAGGAAGATAATTTATGACTCAAGGCTTCAATGGCATCATTAAGATCCATGGAATCCTGAAAGACATCTCGCCCTTGATGCCTCCACCGTATCAGTCTACTGCAAAGATCCCTTAGCATTAGAAGTCCACCACCATCTTCATCGATTTCAAAATGGAGAAGCTTCTTCATACAACTAAGCAAGTATTTTCGAGCTCTTAATTTTACCCGGCATATAAATTCTACTCCACTCTCTTCATTCTCAAACAATGATACCGACATGATCTCAATGACATCAGTTAAGCGGAATACAAGACAGGCTCCCGCCACAGCCTCCTTTATATTACATTTTTCAGTCCATGTGATTGAATCTTCTTGTGCTCTGGAGCCCCATCTTCTGTCCTTCAATCCAGCAGTCCGAGTTTCTGCCAATGGAGGTATTATACCAGTTGCAGCATAATGCAGCAGCAGCTCACATCCATCCTCCTTTATACCACCAGAACATCCAATCAAAATACCTAATGGAATTCTCCTAAATAATACATTCTGATGAAGGCTTATCCCACTTGATGATTTTGCATCACAGCATGCAGAACTGTTAACGGTTATTTTCCAATTCATGGTGTAAATGTCTTGAAATTCCTTGAGCCAGAGTTGGATATAGCTACAATCATACTCCTTTAAGACAGTATGACATTCTTTGTTGTCATGAAATTTGGGTTTCTTGAGTTTATTGTAGCCGGCTGTTCCTTTGTAATGGTTGTCTGAGCTAATTTGCCTTAATGTCCATGATTCTGATATTTTAGTCAAACAATTAACAATCAGATCCTGATGAGATTCACTGATGGGGCTCAGAATCCATGCAATGTACCTTGCGGCGGCGGCGGAAGAACGAGGCTGTTTGACATCACGTGATTGTTCAGTTTCAGCAGCCCTCTAATATGCATTTTGAAGGAAACTTATCTTCAGAGCTTTCCTCAGAGAAGAGTAATACAGAGGCAAAAAAGAACCAATCTGGGAAGTTCATTGCCATAGCCCTGTCATGCAACAAATTTTTCTTTTATTGATAAGTAAAAAAAATGCTGTAAATTGATGGTGCAATCAAGCCAGCAAAAATGCCATAATTGTTGTGATGTGGAGTAAGAATATACCACATAGATTTGTGATCAATCCTTGCAGCCTTTATTGCAGCTTGCTTAAGAGTTGAATCAGAATGTCTTCTAGCATGAGAAACAGTTTTGCTAGTACTATGGACTAAACGTAGAAAATTGTCACACGACAAGGGTCCAGCTAGAGTCCTCAATAAATGGTGCTTCTGTGGAAAATATGACTGAGAAAAAGGCAGCTTTGATCCGACTTCCATCGGTATGCCCCACCACATCGGTCTGGAAATTACATCAAGTACAAGCGAGACTAATTCAATTTGAAGCTCTAATACAGAAGCCAAACCCCTGTCATGATATAGCCAACCCAGAACAAAAGTTGAATAGTGGATCAGATATACTTGATTATCTGTTGATACTAGTTTAATGTTCCATTACTGATTAAAAGATTAGATATTATTACAAGGGATTCAACTATAAAGTCATCTAACAAAAAATCCATCATTTATCCCCTCAATAGCAATCATAATAAAGCCTCAAACCCTGACACATGTAATAGACTGATGTCTGTAAATGTGTAACATAATTATTTTCAGAAAACTACTGGTGTTTAATATGATTACAACTAACACAAGAATGCAGAAAACAATAGCAGACATCAACAGAGTTGAAAGCTGAATGACATTCAATTAAATTATAGAAAATGTATCAATGTTTACATTGAAGAACAAAAATATACCAGTAAAAGTAGCTGATTGGTTCACAAAAATGGGTTTAACCAATTCAGTATATCTAGCCATATATCAGGAAATCAGGAGAAAAATAAAGCATGGTTATAAGTTGGGGAGAATAAGCTCATATATCAGAAAAGCTGGACTTTCCACAGCTTAAAATATCAAATCAATGGCAACGTAGAGTTGCCAACATAACAAGAATCTATAAAACTCAAGTCCAAATGGAACAAACTTGTGCAAGAAACTATTTCGAGCTAAATCTATTAATAGGATGTATTGAATTCTTTATAGCAAGGATATAAGACATTTCTGAAAAACAGATGCATACTGCTGCAGAATTTCTCATTAGACAAACAGCAAGCAATGGATGAATAATTAAATATTTAACATGCAAAGCAAGCAAAGTGGTAAACAATAACTTTTTTGGTTGCATCTTATAATGCAGAATTTGCTGAAAAATAATTAGAACCTTTATGCAGATAAGACAAGCTAAAGCGCATAGCATATGAATGAAATTCAGTTTTTCAAGCATTATAAAAGATAGAAGTAAAAAATCAATAACCAATACAAAAAAACTATATAAACTTACGTCATCAGAAACCAGTTATGTAATAGAGCCCTGGTCTCAATAAACATAGCAGGAGAAAGCACCAAACAGGTAAGTATACACCGCCAATCCATCCTCTCATAAAATGCCACATTCAAACAAAGAAAAGGTCTTCGAATAGCATCTTGCAAAATTTGAGACACATCTTCCTTTAGAATTAGTGGATCAAGATACCACAACAGCAATCTGCAAAGGATTGAGTTAAATTGGTAAATGTTAAAGATGATGGAGAAGGTACAGAATCAGATTAAGAACTAAAGTGTACTTAAATTATTGACATTCTCTTCATTTACCTTGAAAGAAAACTCGTTGAGGTCATTCATGAATTTGGACACCCAATAAGAAGATATCTCAAAACTTAAAATGTTCTTTTGAAAACTATTTCATTATACCAGAGACTATTTGAGAGGCCTCTTCATCTATTTATTTATTTTCCCAAAGAAACTTAGTGTTGAGATGGTCCAGTGAATTCTTAGTCCAAGAGACCTTTTACAAGTCTGAGTCTTTGGGTAACCCGTTTCGGCATTTTGGGTTATTTTGTGGCTCTCTCTTGAATTGAGTCTCATATAAATAGGAATCATTTAGGGTTTTGGGGGAGAATGTGTGACAGACACCTTTTCTCTATTTTCTTCACCATTGGTGGATTCTTCTTCTTCGTTTCCACCCGAGGACATAGGCCTAAGGCCAAACTGGGTTTAGTGTGACTGCTCTGTGTTTATTTGCTTATTTTTCATTCTATGTTTTGCTGTTTGTTGCAACACATAGATCAATGCATTCATGAAGTTTCCTATAATAAAAAGTTTAGGGAAAAGAGAACGTTTAGTGAACAACAACACCTTTAGATAATTTTTCTCAAAAGGAGGAGCGTAGACTTATTATTAGGACACTAATGGATGAACACAACATCAATATCAATCAAATCTAAGAAAACACCAACAATAAGTCAACTGACTCCAGGCAGAAATAGAAAAACGAAAAGCAACATTTTTTTTGAATAAGTGAGATGGAAAGCAACATCAAACATTCAATACGGATACACTCCATGTCCTATACTCGGAGGTTTCCATGTCTAACACCCCACATCCTAGATGAATTAGTCGGTCTGTGTCCATGTCCATAGAGTGTGGCAAAAGAATTGCATTATACATCTTACATCTCCACCAGATAAGCTAACATATAAGAAGGAAAATATCAATTTTACGTAATCCCGCCTGAGAATCATGGCCACCGTGACTAGTCTTATAGAAAGTAACTATACGATTGAAAGTTATGTTGAAATAACACCCATCTCCTAATGCTAGATAATCAATTGAAAAATCAGCATGTTATTACAACCCTCTTGCTGTAATACTACCGGATGTCAATACGAATCCAGAGGCGCACTCCGCTGAACTCATCTGTCCGCAACAGCAGATAACGGAGGGGTGGGTGCTGAGAAAATTAGGAAAGGTTAGCAAAATTCTGGGTGTCCCTTGTGTAGGCTATGAAGATCGCTTGATGGATCTGTTTAGGGAAATTATGTTGTGCAATTCGCTGCCTAGGCCCTGCTCCAACAGTGGCAGCACTGAGAAAGCGAAGGAAGATAAGTCAGTGAAGCGAATGGAAGAGTTATGAAAGAATTGTCATGTTCGGTTAATTATGGGGGCAGCAAACAGCCTGAGGCCTTGGTGGAAGGCATTGAGAGATTCTAACCCTTTTGTTTCTATGAATTTAAAAATTCTTTCATGGAACGTGAGAGGGTTGAATGATCCGGATAAGCGCGCAGTCATTAAAGGCTTATTACAGGAATGCAGGCCTGCTATCATCTGCTTTCAGGAAACCAAAATGGAGAGCATCTCGAGGAGTGTTGTTCGCTCCATATGGGGTTCGAGATGGGTCAGGAGGACTGCTCTGGCTGCCCAGGGCATTGCGGGAGGTATTCTAGTGGCCTGGGATTCCCGTTTGGTCAATTGTTTGGAGCACAAAGTGGGGGCGTTCACTGTTTCGTGCAAGTTTACTCTGATTTCCAATTCCTTGGTGTGGGGTTTTTGTGGGGTTTATGGGCCAGTGGTGGATGGCGCTAGAAGTTTGTTTTGGAACGAATTGCAATCGTCGATCTCTTCCTGGAATGTTCCATGGTGCCTTGGGGGGGATTTCAATGTTGTGCAGAGCCCAGATGAAAGATCGGGGAGAGGAAGATTGACTGGGGCTATGAGAAATTTTAACGAGTTCATTAATTCTCAAAGCCTGGTGGATCTTCCTATGGAAGGAGGGAATTACACTTGGTCTAGGGGGGGCAATCAATCGGTTATGTCTCGGCTGGATAGATTCATGGTGTCGATTAATTGGGAGGATGACTTTCCCGGCATCTCTCAGAAATGTCTCCCCCGTCCCTGTTCTGACCACCATCCTATTATGTTGTATTGCGGGGGTTTTAACGTAGGAAAAAGTCCCTTCAGATTTGAGAATATGTGACTAGAATATGAAGGCTTCGTGGACTTGGTGCGAACTTGGTGGAATTCGTATGTGGTGGTGGGGACTCCAAGTTATTGCATTGCTAAAAAATTGAAACTTCTTAAAGAGGACCTCAGAGAGTGGAATCGCGATGTCTTTGGTTCTATTCAGGAAAGGAAGAAGGCTTTGCTTCAGAAGCTCATGGATTTTGATAAGGAAGAGCAACAGGGTTCTCTCTCGGATGAGAAAAGGACAAAGAGAGATGGTCTAAAGGGCCAAATAGGCCAGGTTTTCAAATTGGAGGAAATTTCATGGAGACAGAAATCCCGTGCCATTTGGCTCAAGGAGGGTGACCGTAATACAAAATTCTTTCACAGAATGGCCTCCTTTCACTACAGAAAGAACAGAATCTCCTCAATCATTATTAATGACCAGGTCATCAATGAGGAGGAGCCTATCAGAAAGGGAATTTCTGAGTTTTACTCCAGCCTATACACAGAACCGTGTAGCTGGAGGCCCGGGGTGGAGGATATCCTTTTGAACAGGCTGAACGGTGATGAAGCATTGAATCTGGAAATCCCATTCTTAGAAGATGAAGTGGAGAGTGCTTTGGAGGCATGCAATGGAGATAAAGCTCCGGGCCCCAACGGGTTCACTATGGCCTTCTTCAAATCTTGCTGGGATGTGTTGAAAGAGAACGTGATGGCGGTCTTTGGGTCCTTCTATAGGGAGGGGGGCTTTGAACGAAGTCTCAATGCCTCTTTCATAGCCCTCATTCCTAAGAAGGAAGGAGCCAATAGCATCAAGGACTTCCGCCCAATCAGTTTAGTGAGCAGTGTCTACAAGTTGATCGCAAAGGTTCTCTCATTACGGCTGAAAAAGGTTATGGGCTCCATCATTTCTCCTAGCCAAAACGCTTTTGTAGAAGGTCGTCAAATCCTGGATGCGGCTCTTATAGCTAATGAATGCATTGATGCTAGGCTAAATCAAAAGACGAAAGGGCTGGTTTGTAAGTTGGATATTGAAAAAGCCTTTGACCATGTTAACTGGAGTTTCCTGATGGGTATGTTAGATAAGATGGCCTTTGGGGTCAAATGGAGGAGATGGATTCAGTCATGTGTATCCACAGTCTCTTTTTCAGTCCTTGTGAATGGCTCCCCCGCGGGGTTTTTTCGTTCTTCTAGGGGACTGAGGCAGGGGGACCCTTTATCTCCTTTCCTCTTTGTTATTGCTATGGAGGCTTTGAGCGGATTCATGACCCGTGCTGAGGATGTTGGTCTTATCAAAGGATTTCAAGTGGGGATCAGAGGGAGCGAAGGTGCTGCCATTTCCCATCTGCTGTTTGCAGATGACACTATCATTTTTTGTGGCTCCTCAGTTCGTCAGCTTCGTTTTGTCCGGTGTATCTTAGTGTGTTTTGAGGCGGTTTCAGGCTTGAGGATCAATCTTGCAAAGAGTAGCATCACTCCGATTGGGCCGGTCCAGGATTTGGACATTCTAGCGAGTGTTTTGGGTTGCAAGGTGGAATTCCTTCCTCTGGTTTACTTGGGCCTTCCGCTGGGGGCAAAGGCGAGATCTATTAGGATCTGGGATCCTGTGGTTAAAAGGTTTCAAAGCAAGCTTGCAGGTTGGAAAGGTCAACTCCTTTCTAAGGGAGGCAGGCTCACTCTTCTTAAAAGTTCCTTAGCGAACCTTCCCACTTATTTCATGTCCCTTTTCCTTGTTCTAAAGACAGTTAGCAGAAGATTGGAGAAGCTTCAACGTGACTGCTTATGGGGTCATGATGGCGACCGTAGGAAGCTCCATCTAGTAGCTTGGGAGAAAATTAAGAAGCCAGTGTTTTTGGGCGGTTTAGGGGTGAAGGACTTGAGAATCTTTAATAAAGCCCTTCTTGGTAAATGGTTATAGAAATTTGGGGAAAGTGATAGGATGCTTTGGAGGCAGATCATTGTTTCCAAGTACGGATGTGAAGATGGGGGGTGGTGTTCTTACGAGGTGGGGGCCCGAAGGGATGTGGTCTTTGGGGTTATATTAGAGATGATTGGAGGAACTTCAAAGACAGATGTAGCTTTGTTCTTGGGATCGGCTCTAGGGTGAAATTCTGGGACGATGTTTGGATCGGGGTGGAGGCGTTGAAGGTGAGATTTCCCATGGTCTACAGTTTAGCTTGCGACAAAGCGGCCTGGGCTAGTGAGTACATGGACAGAATTGGGAATCAGTTACATGGTCTCCTCGCTTCAGGAGGGACTTTCATGAATGGGAACTTGAAGAGGTGAGCTCTTTCATTTGCCACATCAGCCAGTACCGGGTTAGGGGTGGTATAGAGGATAAGAGGTTTTGGATGCCGGATAAAAAGTCTTTTTCTGTTAGTTCCTTCTACAAGAGCATGTGCGGTTCTGAAATCCTTCCTTTTCCTTGGAAGATTATTTGGCACTCAAAAGCCCCCCCCCCCCCCAAAGCCTCTTTTTTTGTTTGGGAAGCCTCTTGGAATGCCATCTCTACTGCCGATAATTTGAAGAACAGAAGTTTCTCCTTGGCCAGCCGATGCTACCTCTGTAGGAATAATGAGGAAAGGGTGAATCACGTCCTCATCCACTTTCATCATTCTTGGAGCTGCTGGAATCTCATTTTTGGGTTATTTGGCTTTTCTTGGGTTATGCCAGGATCCGTCAAAGATCTCATGTTAGCTTGGTCAGGGTGTAATCTACCTAAAGAGACTAGGAGAATTTGGAAACTGGCTCCAATTTGTTTGCTGTGGTGCATTTGGAGAGAAAGAAACAACCGTATTTTTGAAGACTGAGAGCTCTCAACTCCTTATTTTAAAGATGTCTTTTTGCGTTTATTATTTTTTTGGGCCAAAGAGGCCTCCCCTGTAAATGTCTCTTCCTTTGTTAATTTTTTGGGATCTCTAAGATAGATGTAAGACAGTTGTAATCTTTTGGGGTTTTTGTCCTTGTTGCCCTTCTTGGGCAACCATATATACAATCTTACTTATCAAAAAAAAAAAAAGTAAGATTTTGGGGAGGACATTCATCTGTTCTAGGGTGGAATTGGATTTTTTTCAAATCGTGTAATATGCATGAAAGGATCTAAAACAGAAACATCAGAACAAGGGAAAAATGAGATCTTGATTTTGCCGGATCCATCTCAAGCCAATATTATATCAGCACACATACATCATCAACTCTTCATACCACTGCTGTTATCAAGTGTCTCCTTCATTATGTTCTCAAGATTTGACATGCAATGAGAAAGTAAACAAGATATCATGAAGGACACAACTCAAAAGATTTAAAATATAAATGAGAAAAAAGCAACAGGCCTAGCCATGTAGTCGGTCGCAAGAAACCCCAATAGTCCCAGATTGATAATATTATATATAAACATGATAGATAGGAAATAGCATTCTGTTTTAGTATCAACAATATAAACAAATAAACATGCCTAAAGTTTATCCAATGCATTCAAGGGAACAGCCAAAGTGATCAGTTAACAAGTGATTGATAACACGGCAATAGAACTTAGAAGCACATAGTAAGATAGCACACCTTAATGGTATTTCTTGACTTTTAAAGGAAATCTCTTTTGGCAAATGGCTGAGCAGCTTTGAAACATTAGTGATTCTCCAATCAGTTGATTTTACTTCAAAAATTGGTGTTGATTGTACCACATATCGGAAGTGTGATGCTGATACTGCCACTTTGACAACAGCACACAAAAGCGGATGAGAAAGCATCCCTGCAACATTGTATAATGAACTTGTAACTGAAGTACTTTCTAAGTTAAGCCAATCCTATATTATAAATAGAGAAACATTCGCACACGCACATGAAATTTTGTAAAGTAGAAAAACCATGTATCATAAATCAAACAATAGTCCTTAAAGCAGTAATGTGATAACAGAATACTTCATGAATTCAGATGAAAAATCAACAGTTGATATAAATCTATACGGTAAATACAATTCACCAAATACAAATGTTATGCAAATGAAAATAGAAAATCACCTCCTCCAACCCACCATGTCCCCCCAGTTTCCCCAAAACATCGGCACACACTTCGATCAATTCTGTGCAATCGTGACTCGGAATCACGCTTCCAATTCGCAAAACCTCTTCTTTCTGAAACCGCAATACCTTACAAGTAATCGACGAAGACAAAACAGAGACAATTGTCTTCACCAGATATTCAATCACCGAATCAAAGACCTAAACAATCACACATATAATATATGAAATTAGATAAGTGCCCAAAACCCTAAGCCAAATGCAATGTTTGAGGTTGTGAGGACTAATGACCTGTGGTGCTTTGAAGCACATCAAAGAGAGTGCAGTGTCCAAAACCCTAACCCTAGAATTTTCGTTCAAGTTAAGAGATTGGTTCAGCTTCGCTATTGAAAGATCACAAGCTTGATCTTCATTTCCGCCCTTTGGATCTAGGGTTTGGAGATTTGATGCGAGCCGCGCAAAGAGATCAGTTATTTCTGATAATCTGTTCATTTGACAGAGAATCTGACTGCAAGAGACTGAAGAGAGAACAACGACTAACTATGATTTGATTCCCGCCAAAATTGTGTATATAAAGGCGTATTAATGGGCTGTTGGCCATGGAGCTTGGGCTCTCGAACCATTAATGTTTTATGGGCCAAGGCATGATGGTAACTTTCCTTCAACTATCCAAGGCTTTGAAGCTAAACCCTACTCCAGAACCATGGGCCAGTCCAATCCAAGGATTTTTTTTTTTAATTTTTTTTTATACGACGATGGAAAAAGAGAATATTTGAACTTGTACCAATTGGGTGAGAATTGACAGTTGCATCTCTCCAATAGGACCTCCGTCCTTCAAGAATTTTTTTTCAACCGTCCTTTTTGTAGTGTTGGGATAGCCTTTAGACAGTCTAATCTTCTTTAGTTTCATTTAAGGAAAAAAATGCAGTGGTAAAATAGAACCGAAAAATTCCATCGTAACATATGTTTGACATATATGTAACAAATGTTTGGTATTATGACAGTAAGACGACATCACTTATTTCGCATGTCAAATTTTAATATACATAATTATAAAATAAAAAAAAATGGTACGATCTTACTACTGGATTAATTGTCTGATTCAAGATACATACATCATACAAAGTTGTTGGAGTTGAACTTGAAGAAGTTAGTGGAAGTCGAACTTGAGACCTCCACCTTGCAACAGCCGGATCTCTGTCAATTGGGTAAGTATTTTTTTTGTGTAATACATTAGATTTAAGTTCGCATTGTCACGCTTAATTGTCAGAATATTTTATCATTTTATTAAGGAATGACTCCCTAAAAGAAATAACTTCAATTAATTAGTATTAATATTATTGAGTTGAGTTGAGTTGAGTCGAGTCGAGTTAAGTCAAATTAATTTCACATTAATCACTACTAATCTCATATTTATTATTATTAGTTTCTTCTTCGATTGACATGAAGGGTATAACAATTGCGTATAACTCAAACTTGCATGCTTTTTGTTGTGGGGTATCCATGTCGTAGCCTTATATAAACAATATGAAAAGTTTATAATTTTGTTCACTTTAATTTTTCATGTGAAAAATGTTATGTTCGAAGTATATAACTCAACTTCACATCATGTATAACATTACTGTACTAGCAACTCGACATATTTGGATTCCATACATCAATCCAAATTTACATAAATTTGTATTCATATGATATATATATATATATATATATATATAAAAGTTTCAACTTATAGGAGACAAAATATTTTAATCATTGAATTATTTAAAAATTAAAAATAAAATAATTAAAACAAATGAAAACTTAAATTTTATATAATTTAGTAGTTAAAACATCATGTTTTATATGAGCTTGAACATACATTATGTATTATTTGTACAGTGCTGCCAGTGGTAAGTAATGGTGATATTGGAACCCACGTCCGAAAATCAATTCCTGCAATTCACCAACTATGATTGAGGCCACAAAATAAATTGAATTAATAACCACTCACCACCTCACCTAACAAGGTTACTATTTAATTAAAAGGACATGAAAGCCTACTGGCCAACATCTGAATCATAAGATTTTGTTTTCTACTGGTAGTTCCAGGACTGGCTTAAACATTGCCCGACCATGCATTAATAGGACAAATCCATGAAGATGGTGTTTTTGAATTGTTATCCAGGACAGATCTTACAAAAAGATGAAGTGTCTTTATCTAACACAAAATCTTTTTTTAATCAAAATTCTCAATGTAATGTACTATTTTTTAATTTTTTTTTTAAAATAGAAGATAATGGCTTAGAGTTTGACAGTTTAAATCTCTACTAATCCTTACTCTCGTTGAATATGAGATTGAGGAGTTAACATGGTTGGATATCTATCCATTTTGATGCACTTATTTATGTTAAAATGATTCAAAAGTCTTTATAACTTAAAAAGTTATACATTAAAAGTGTAGTTTTTTTTGGAAAAAACACTTGTACAAACGTCTCTTCAAACCCTAAACAAACTTAGTAAAAAAAACTTGATTTAAGATTCCATTTGTAGAGTCAAAAACTGCCTTTAGCTCACAATAAATGTCATTGTATTTGTACCTTCTAGGTGAGAGAGAGGCTCAATGGCAATGAATATTAATTTACAGTTATGAAGGGTTGGGAAAGCCTCCAAAAGCCTATTGCCCTATGATTAGACCTCTAGATTCCTTCACACAAATTTTAAAGAGAAGCTAGTTGTTCTTTATAGTTAAAGGGTCTTGCATCATCATCACAGGCCTTTTAAAAGCAATTTTAGATACCTCATATGAGAATGAGATAACATACTAAAATCAGTTCTATTCTCTTTCATTGAATGTCATTGGTTTTCTGGTGAAAGATAAGTTATTCTTACTTAGCAAGAATAAAGCAAGGGCTCCAAGTGTGTGGTGATTGGTGTGGCTCATCTAAGATTCTAATATCTGCCTGCAGCATGGGCAGTCAGTTGTTTATTAAATTTAAAAATGTAAAGACAATTTGAAAAAAGTGGACATTAGGGTCCCCAAACCCCATCACCCATTAAGAAAAAAGAAAAAGTCAGTTGAAAACAAAAATGAGTTTATGGACAACATTTGTGATCATATCTTTAAGTGTTGCAGATGGGTCCTAGCTTATATATATATATAGAGAGAGAGAGAGAGAGAGAGAGAGATCATAATGGTGTGTTTTTACAGATTGCTTGTGTAATTGGGAAAGGAGGACAATTCTCATCATCAGATAGACTAGTTTAACCAATCGATTCTTCTTTCTTATGCCTAAATACCATGATTCAATTATTCAACTTAGTGTTATTTTTAGTTGCATTAGAAGTGGAATCAAAGCATGCATAATGCTTGGGAGTTATGATGCTAGTGTCATCAGCTCATGTTGATTACATACATTCCCATCTTTCATGCATATGTTTGAACCATTTGTTACTATCTTAAAGGATTTAAGAGACTTGTTCTCATTTGTTCCAAACTTCCATCAATCCTAAACCTTTTGAGGTATTAATCAAGTCCATATTCCATAACATTCGGTATCAAAATAGGTACCTACCACGTTATTAGAAGCAGGATTAATTAAAATGCGTTACTATTATTATTAAGTCATTGAACGTTAATAAGTAAACAAATGAAGTTATCAAAGGAAAATGACTATTATCGGGTGAGTATTGATAAATTAAACATGCCCCTTCAAAATTGAGATGATTTGTTACAATTTTAAAATGTTCCATCGGTTCTAAAACTTTTAGTGTGTTAATAGAGTGGAGTGTGTGTCATGCTCTTCATCCTACAAAGGAAAGAGGAATAGGTTTAAATTCAATTAATGCGCGGATCTACATATGTATGGTATTTGTCAAGAAAAAAAAAAGTGAAAAGGAGGCATGAGAAAAGAAGGCACCACGTAAAGGACTGAACTACCGGCGGTCTGACGTGCACTTATCATCAATTCTGTGGTCACTATTACTGATGGGTTATAGCCTAATGATTAAAATGATCATTTAAAATCAAATGATTATGTTGATTTAGGTTGATTTTAACTAGGGTTTTGATCATTACTAAAGGACCCACCTATATATGTGTGTGTATATGTATATGAACAGGACCCCTGGCCCTATATATACAATACCCTTCAAGTAAGTAGGAGTTGGAGGATTAACCTAAGAAGTGTTTTGTTAATGAAGATGTTGAGAATGATGGAGGCAGAAGAGGATCAAGTTTTGCAATAAAATTTTTTGATTAGCTAGTTGTGTGTGTTGTTGTTGTTGTGGGGAAAAGAGAGATTCTCATTTGTTTGTTTATGTTATGTTAAATAGCTGAATCAGAAAAAGGACTGGGTGACAGATTGGTCTGTGATATGCACAATCATCAAAGGGTGATTGAAACCCACAAGAGGCAAAAAGAGACATCAGGTGGGCCATTCCAATTTTTTTGGGGGAGAGCCTAGGCAATCTTACAATAATAGAGTCTTTATGAACAGCTCTCTCTCTCTCTCTTGATTTGACTATTCACTGTCCCCAAACTATACCCTAGAATATCATCAATCCAAGGCAAAAAAGAAGTTTAGCAGATTTTAGATAAAAATATATTGCAATGAATCATGTGACTTCTTCTTGTTGATATGGAATGGAAAAAACTATATTGGGTGATGAAAGATAATTGGAAAGATCAATCACAAGGCAATATTGGCTCCACTGGAAACCCAATTGTAGCCCTTGATTAGTTTTCATAGTACATGATATATATCCAACAGATGGGCTTGAGAGTTATATGATGATACACAAGGAGTTAAGCTAGTTATGCTGGAGTTTGTTGCTTTATGGACAGTTCATATTGTCTCTAGCATTCAGACTATTGATTTGCTCTGTAGAGAAATCTATGGTACCAAATGGGTAGGCCACTGATGCTGTCGACTATATATGAGCCAATTGTCTCAATGTATGTCTGCATATGCATGGAATGGGACCTATCAGTCTTGTGGGTTCCCCAATATCAGAGCAATCAGATGGTCATGATCCTCTGTGCTTCTGTCTCATTGTTCAAGGACATTTTGGAAACAAGTCTGATTGAACCTTATTGCCCACTTGGGCTGGTTTTAATGCAGGAAATGTACTAGAAGGGACCCCAGGGAATGGGTAACACAGCTCATGACTCATAGATGTCCCAAAGTACCCCGTGGCCTTAAACAAAGGGGTGGGTGCCACAGAAATTCTCCTTAGAGTGATATGGGTGTGTTTGGATTTGGGTAAAAACAACCACCTCCAAGAAAAGGAGCACATGAAGAAAATTCCAAGTTGGAAAGAGCCGGGTTTATCGGATCCTGTCCAGTGAACCAAACCAAAAAAACTCTTGAGATGGACCCAAGATGATGAGATCCAAAGCTTTCTTTATCTTTACTTTATCTTTCAAACATTCAATTGTCAAAACATAATCTCAATCAGTTTGCTTGGAACTTTGAAGATCAATACATCATCAAACAGAGAAACTCACTACGCACTACTCACTACTCACTACTCACTACTAACAACTCATAAAGAGAAAAATTAAAAGAAGCTTCTTTAATTCATTCAGTACATCTAAAAATATCCCCATCTCTCTCTTTCATTTCCTCTTTGATTTCTTCTCTCTCTCTACCTCACTCTAAACCACATTATAGAGAGAGATTTAAAAAAGATGTTGCCCAATGCATAAGAGAAAGTGATAAGAGAAATAGGAGTTAAAAATAAAAAAGTGCCTTAGTGTGCTAATACTGCAATAACAACTCTCATACCCCAGTAGAATGGTAATATTGGAGAAGCCTATTGGCTTCTCTAAGACCACTAAAATAAGCACCATGAGTGGTAGAATAATGGGTTCTGTGTGTTGCTTCACCTGCAAACAGAATTTGAAGAAGAGGAGGGGAAGCATTAGAACCATAACTGGTGTTTTGTGGCAATGGCTCTGCTAAATTGTCCAAATCGTCACTGCTTGATCCAACTGCAACATAACTGTAAGACCCCAAGAAGAGTGGGTCAGTGCCCCATCGGCTCTTCAAGACCTTGGTGAAATTTATTTCTTTCCCCTCAGGGATTTCCACAGAATTCAAATTCCCATTGCAAAATTCTTTAGATTTAGAATTTTCTTGGTGCCTTGAATTTGATAATAAGCTAGAAATTGTTGCCGAAACCCCATTAATAATTTCTTCATCTTTAAGAAATTCAAGCTCAAGAGCTTCTTTTCCTGCAAACCAAGATAGCAGAACACTTGATTTGTTATAGATTGGACATAGAGAAGTTGTCTTCCTCATCCACCAAGGAATCTCTGGGTGCCTAAATTCGGAGTCTGATTGATGGAAAGCCATTTGCAAGAACCGAAACTTGTTGAAATTGTTGCCTTCTTGATCATTTTTTGGACTCAATTGCAAAAACAACTTGTTAACCACCCCAAAACCAAGCCTTGAAATTGCATTAGTCTTAAAAGTAGGAAGTGGAGGATCAAACATACCCGAATCTTCGTGAATTCCAGCTTTGAGTACCCCCAATGAGACAGTAACAATGACATGATCGGCTGACATGGTTGATCCATCACAAAAATGTAGCTTCACTGGCCTAGTTCCATGACCATTTTCCATCCCTAGCGATTGTGGAATGTTGGGCTGCCATTCAATTTTTGTGACCTTTCGGCCTAATTGGATTGAACCAGCTGGTAATACAGAGGCTAAAGATTCAATAATGCTCAAGTAACCTTTAGCAATGGTTATCTCTTCACCGGGAAACAGCTGGTACTCGCTCTCTGCATCATAATCCAGAGTTAATAGATCACCAGCTGATGTATAAGTCCTTTGAGTGTTCTCATGCATTGCAAAAATAGCTTCTTCAAGCAACTTTAGACTCCAACTGCCATACCCTTTGATCTCTTCTTGATCTTTCACTGAATCCCAATAAGCATTGAGACCTTGTCGCAGAAAAGAGCCAAGACTCAGCTTTCCAGGCCCACCATTGCTGGCACAAATCTTGAAAGCTTTAGCAGCAAGCTTATAGTAATTGACTTCTTCATTGCTTGAACACTCTTCATTCAGCTTCCCTTGAGCAAATTCCATTAGTTTCCCAAAAAGATTCGATATGGAATCAACAAGAGATGGCTTCAGCTCATACCCACCTTCAGCAACGGTCAGTGGATCATCCAAGAACCCATCCATACACTCCCAAGGCTGCTCAGACTCTAATGAATGAATTTCTTGAGCAATTTTGTGAACTGGGCTACCTCCAATGCCATGGATCCAAGTAGCACCCATCTCAATCCGGTCACCGCAGAACTCTGAAGTGTTGATCCTTCCACCAATTCTAGTCCCACCTTCCACCACACAAAGCTTGAACAGTTCTTCTGATCCAGGAGATGTATAGAGCTTGTTGGCAGCTGTGAGACCTGCCATTCCTGCTCCAATTATCACAATTCTTGGCTTCTTGGCCACCATTGCTGCAAGTTGCTTAATTAATTGGTATTTTGCCACTAGCACTCAAGCAAAGAGATAGACAGAGAGAAAGTAGAATGAACGACTGTGAGGTGAGACTGAGTTACTGGAGGAATATATAATGACCCTTGAGGGGTCTCATTTTTTATATTTTTTATTTCTCTAATAAAGACAGGTCTCTACTTTCTTGGACTCTACTTGTAATATAGCCAATACCCAAATGACCAAATCTCTTGAAACCTCTCTCAGTCTCCTTCAACCCCACTGCCATATATATCCAAATATATATGACTCTCTATACTCATCATGTTGTGTGTCACTAAAGAAGCTAGAACAGGTTAATGGCAAGACCAATAATAGGCTGATAATGCCTTTCACCAACCTCACTTGTAAATCTAGTTAAAGATGGCCTACCAATAAGACATTTCAATGATCCTGATTTGTCCAGGCGATCTCCATGGATCAACCTCTACCAGGTAATCATATGATGTAACTATTGTAACAACTCCATGGATGGGTTCTTGTACATGGGTAATTTTGTGTTTGCTAGTTGTGTGTTGCAGCGTAGAGAAGCAATTTTGTGTGTTAGCTAATGATCAGCCTTGGACAGTATCAATTCTAAAGTATTATTCCATTTCCATCAACTAAATAATAAGTGTTTTTCAAGTGAAACATCTGAGTTGGAAGTGTTTTGAGGATCAGAGTGTATGCAAGTACCAGACATTCAATAGTCTCTGGCAAGATGCATATGTTTTGGAGCTATACGGCGCATTTGATGCAACATCACTTCAACATCCAATTGGAACTTTTTCTTTGGATCAAATTTGTGGGGTTTTTTCAAAGCATTGTTCATCATAAGTGAATCTTGAGAATAAAGAACCATATTTGTACTGATACAAGTAATCTATTAACAATGTCACTGGCCTATAAACAATCTATTAAAATTGTGGTTACTGGACTGCTTTTAGCTCAACGCTATCCATGTCAGCTCATTGACCTTCAAAGATTTCTCATCACAATGTTGTGAAATAAAGGCTCCCATGGTTTTTCATGGGATACAACTCAACTCAACTCAACTCAACTCAATAACAAGACTTTTTTATCATCTCTATTAAAGTTGATTTTTGACTCTCCCGACCCCTAGCACGATCCATAATATCATGTTACTGTTAATCCTCTTCTTTGTGGCGATGATCACCGATAATAGTATTACTATAATAAGGGAATCAAATATCTTAAGCAGATTTTTATAGAGCTCTCTTGCAAAGACACAGTGAATAATTTTATATAATTTACAATATCATAAGCCTGGACCTTTATCTAAATCTTCATCAAAGGCAGTGCAGATATGCAAGCATCGTGGCTGGATTAAAAATGAAAAAAGCATAAAGTTTGAACAAGATTAGATGTTTCAAAGGTGACTCAAAAGATTAATTATGGTTTTCTCTCTTTTTGGTTGGAATTGCAATTTCTCTCATCAATCCTTAATAAACACTCATCACTTTTACTTAAAGTTTGTTACTTTTCTTTTTCCAAATAGTGAACCAATAAAGCTAACTAACAACTGATTATCCAATAAGCTGCACCTTCGTGGCAATAATAAATCTTGTACGTGACACTACTTATAGCTTTTATTTTAACCTTAATTGAAATCCAAAAATGATTGTTGATAAACTCATAGAAACCAAGAAAGTTAATACTCTCTGGGGCCTTCACAAGAGCATAAAGAGGGTAACAAAGAGGAGTCTTGGAGCTAAAAGGAAGGAATATATTGAGGGGAAAAGGAAAATGATATTGGGCAATGAAAAGGATTCAAGAGCAAATGGTAATGTGGTTAAGATCTTATCAGAATTATAAGAGGTTTATTGTTGATTTAGGGTACCTCAATTTTATATATATATTTTTTGAATAATGCTACCTATACCTTTAAAAAGCCACGGAATTTATTCACCCGTTGACATAAATTATTATAAACCTTATTTAAATCTAAATATAATAATTAAATTTATATATTAATTTTAAAAATATTATTTAGACACTAACAAATGATCAAAAATAAAAAACTAAATATGATATCAAGCAATTTTCTCTTTTTGGTAATAAGATTAGAAACTGAGATAAAAAAAAAAAAGTTGTCTTAGTCATTTCTACTATCATGAATTTAAACGTGTTTCACAATAATACTTATTTTTTAGACTATTATGACTCAAATTTCAATGAAAAATTTATTTGAATTTGATTCACTTCGACAATCACTTTGTTTTTACTCAAATTATTTAATTATTGTCAAGTTTCAAAAGTTTTAAATTAACTTAAAATATTGATTTGAGTCCGGAAATAGTATTTCATATATTTGAGTTTAAATTTAAGTAAAAATAGATTTGATATAAATTTAAATTTAGTACTAAATTTAAAAAAACAATATTTCACTGAAATTTAAGTTTGAGTTTTGATTCACCACCAAAGATGCATTTTATAAGCTATAAATATATATTTTAAATTTGTAAAAAGAAAAAAAAAAAACTTACAATAGTATTATTGTGGCCCTATAAAAGATACTTAAGAAAAGAAATTGTAGTAAGCATTGAAGGATTGATTGACTTAGTTAATAGCTCCATGATGAGGATGATAAAGAGATAGGGTTTAAATTCAAACATGATTAATGGCAATAGTTACTACATTATAAAACTAGTACAAGTACTAGTTTCCACTTTCCATTTTCCATTCAACGAAACATATCATTAAATTGCATTAGTTATATGACTTAAGTTGATGCATCATTATCAATGTTTAATCAAGACAAAGTCAAATCCTTGAGCTCCTGATACTACACCACATCGTCTCCCGTGACCATTTTTTTATTTTTTATTTTTATTTTTATCTCTCTCTGGATCACGTGCAATGCATATGCAAACAAACAAATTAAGTTATATAAACAAGAAAATCTCTGAGTCTAGGCTGGGATTCTTTTGGTTTCATTTTTTGAAAACTTTTTTTTGTTTTCTAAAATTAAAAAAAAAAAACATAAAAAAAATGTGAAAATTATGTTCTGCAAACAGTTGAACAGTCTTTTGCATGAAATATCTCCATAGGACCATAACAAGCTGATGCAAGAAACTACAAGGAAAAAAAATAGTATATATATATGTAAATCTTTCTATATATACTCATGCACTTCAGACGTACTTTAGTTTAAGTGGTTGGCTTTAGCACAGCTCTATAAGACTATAAACATAGAAATTTTTTTTCTAGGAAAAGAAGAGATAGGAAGAAAAGAGAAAACAGATACTGATGAAACTGATATATATATATAAAGATAAGTACACAAGAATTTGAGAAATAAAAGAAAAAAATAAATCTGTAAGGGGAAAGTTGAGAGAGAAGGAAAAAAACACAACAATGATACTGAATAAAAGAAAAATATATCTGTCAGGGGAAAGTTGATAGAGAAGGGAAAGTTGATAGAGAAGGGGAAAAAAAAAAAAAACAACAATGATACTGATGAGACTGATATATACATATATATATATATAACACTTTTGTTTATTCGTAGCAATTGATATGAAAATGATGGGATGGGGATGGGGCACAGAAGCCGTATGGGTTGGCATCTTCTTCCTTACTGTTATTCACTTCACTTTCACTGAATAACCTACGTCACCGTTACTTTTCATATGGTTGTGAAAATCGATATATATATATATATGTGTGTGTATTTATATACGTATGTTCGCGCGCTTATAGTTATACGTCTATATGGCCTACACTATATGGTACATCTCTTGCTTACTTTCAGGTTTGACTGCCCTAAATGCTAAGAACTGGGGTAGAGTTGGAGGGGTTTTAGGGTTAGAGCACAAGAACAGGGTTAACGTTCCTGAGCCACAAATTGTCCCCTATGATTTTGATACCAATTAGGGTTAGAACACTTTTTACTTAACTTTATTAATTTACTATTGATTTAAGTTAACTCATTTATAACTCTGTCAATATACACTAAAGCAATTGTGCGATCTCAATTGTTAGTGTATTTTTCGAACGGCACGTGTATGCTAATATTAGGTTAAGATTGTAAGATTCGCGTCATTAACTACTGCTCAAATTATACATATGTGTGTGTCTGTATATATATATATGTGTGTGTGTGTGTGTGTGTGTGGGGGGGTAAACTATATATGTGTGATGGTTAAATTGATGGAGACTGGGTTGGTTAAATTCACAAGTTTTCAATCCCTAATGTCCACTTGTTTAAAAATAATAATTAAGAAGGCATAATTCGTTCTTTTATACCATATTCAACCTAACTTATACCATGTGTTTTCGCCTTCAATAAGTGTTGCCTGTTAACTTGTGGTCATTATATGTATGTGTATATATATATATACACACACACACACAGAGATACACATATATATAGTGGATGCCTCGAGTTTAGTTCTAACTGGTAACAAAAAGGAAAGAAAGAAAAAGAAAGAAAAGGGAGGAATACAAAGTAAAAATTACCTCCTTTTGATAACCCTCTTTAATAAATAGAAACCCAAACTAATGGGATGCTGTTAAGCGGCTGTGACTAATGAAAAAATATTTGATACTGCTCCTAATGGTAAAATTATTAGTCACATGTGTTGAAATTAAAGGGTGTATATGGATTGGGTTGGGTCGAGTTACAACAGAATCAAAATCGATTTGATTTTAAGTGATTCTAAAAAAAATAAAACTAGAATTGTGAACTATTGGAACCGACCTAACCCAAACTAAATATTTTCGGATCGGGTCAGTTCAGTTTTTTTTTTTTTTACAAAAACCAAAAATAAAAATTAATATATATATATAAATGCAATGAAAATTAAGCCATCTAAGTATTTATGATATTTGGACAATAAAAAAAATTAATATAACAGTGGTTTTGTAAAAAGAAAATTAATTAACTTAATTTATGGAATAATTTTTTTTTGTTAACAAATGTATTTGATTTGTTATTGTCTCATTGATTTGTGATTTAAAATCATAATACCAAAACAGTAAACTACTCACTATTACATTAGATAATTAAAATAAAGTTTGTAAACTTAAAATCATTTTTTTAATCAATTAAGTTGGGTGAAGAAATGCAAGAAGAAAAAGAAATTTGGAGTATATTTTTTGTGATGCAAATATAAAAGTAAATTAAAGAAGTTACGATGATTAGTTAAAAAATCTTTTAATTTTTTTTTTTAAAAAAAATTGAAACAAAAAAAGTTGATAAAAAAAATTATGTTTCGATTATCAGGTTGAGTCGAATAATCTGAATTTTTAATCCGAACCAACTTGATTTTGGTTCTATAACCTAAATGAATATAAATTCACTTTGACCCTAGACTAATTCGAATCGTTAAAATTAAGTTGAATTAGATTAAATCGATTATTCAATTCTCAATTATTTGATGCACCTGAATTAAAACGGTACAATCTTGCACATGTAAAATCATAATACCAAAAAAATAAAATACTCACTATTACATTAGATAATTAAAATAAAGTTTGTAAACTTAAAATTATTTTTTTATCCTTTTTTTTAATCTATTAAGTTGGGTGAGGAAATGCAAGAAAAAAAAAAAGAAATTTGGAGTATATTTTTTGTGATGCAAATATAAAAGTAAATTAAAGAGGTTACAATAATTGGTTAAAAAAAATTTAAATTTTTAAAATAAAATTAGAACAAAAAAAAATTAATAAAAAAAATTATAATTTCGATTCTCAAATTAAGTTGAATAATCTGAATTTTTAATCTGAACCCACTCGATTTTGGTTCGATAACTTGAATAAATCTGAATTTACTTTAATCCAAACTAATTCGAATCGTTAAAATTAAGTTGAATTAGATGAAATTAATTATTTAATTTTCGATTATTTTATACACTTGAATTAAGATTGTACAATCTTGCACATCTGTACAGTCAATTTTAACGTCGAAGTTACCGTACTATGACTGTCTAAAATTTACTCGTGACTAGTAGGCGATACAGAAGTACGATAACTGGCCTACTGAAGGCTAGGTGCAGCTAGCCCAATCCATGGCACGGTTAGGTCTGGCCAAGTTGAGGACAACTGGCTCGAGCACTGAAGTTGGAATTTGGCTGGCTCTCGACCGAACCAAACCACCATGACGTACTTTGCCAATTCAGTGGCTGTTCCTTTGGTCCGTAGACAAGATTCAGGAGATCATATAAAAGTATGGGCTTAATGTTCAGGCCCAACCCAATATAGTAATAATTTCAATTTTTGTTTTTTTATTTTTATTTATGACGAAGGCATTCTGACCATGAGTCTTTTGGGCGCGTTATATCAGAAAAAAACACTCGCGATATATATGGTACCTCATCCTCGAGAATCACATATCAGAAGATGAGACACACCTTTAACGTGATTTGAATTGGAAAGTATCTTTTGAGCCTGCCTGGCAACTGGCAACTGGCAACTGCCTCGCTAACAACACAAGATTTGGGCTGATTCAGAGTAAATATGAACCCTTATTCTAAACTTAAAACGTGTCCAAATGTTTTGTGTTATACCATGAGAGAGATTATTTAGTGAATTCGTCATATGCTATGACAATATTTATAATTAAAAAAAATTATTTTATAAGTTCGTTATATAATATAACGGTTTTTATAATTTTAATATTTTATAAAATTTACGTAAAATTTATTGTATTACTAAAATTATAAAAGTCATCGCATGCATATAACATATACATAGAATAACTGCTTTTTAAGGAGACAATGATGCTTTAACTGTTCTTAAAGCTTTCATGAGATTGATATAATAGACCGAATAATTTCAAAAGATTGACCAAGTGGAGTAAAGGTTGCTTTTAAAAGACTGATTCTCTCAGTTTTTCATTTTTGACTCTTAGCCATCTGTATTCTTGAGATCAGTCATCAATCAAAACTAGTAGTCCGAACATTATACGATCCTACAAAGTAGTAATTCTGCATATGAAAATAGAGATTAATTAGATTCCAACTACTTATATATATATATATATATATAGTGATGGACTGAATGAACTCAGGCAGAACCATTAAGTGTCCAACAGGCACACGCCCACGGCCCACCAAGTTACAATTATGCACCATTTCTTCAGGGCCAAGATGTTCATGTTGGCCCTGGCCAAGCAAATAAGTAAGTTCTCAATTTGCAACCTGAAGTGTGCTCCCCTTGCATGGTGATAGTCGTGGATCTACACCAAAAGTACAGGGAGAAAAAAAAATTACAAACTAAAATCTTAGAAGGTTTTTATAAAAATATGAAAAATTAGGAGAGGGTAATTCTTAATTTTTTTAAAAAGCTTCTATATAAAAAGGATTAAAAATAAAAACATCAAATTTTAGAAAGTTTGAGGGCAGCCTCGATATATCCGTCATTGCATGATGGGTTCTCATCTAGTCCTTGTACACAATTACGCATATGTGCACATATATTAAGGCACTAACATCTTCTTTCACGTATAATCTTATTTACTCTTATTTACACGTGAAGAGTTGACATTAACTGAGTGTGAGGTGTAGCAAGTACAAGAATATGTAAGTAAATACAAACTTACACCGAGTGGACACAGATTTGAACACAAGACTAGGGATGGCAATTTGTCCCGTCCCAGTCGGAGACCCGCTCCTAATGGGATAGGTATGGGGTGCTCATAAATGAGGTCGGAACAAGGTCGGAGTATGCCTTTTAAAACCCAGTCAGATTCGGGACGGGTTCGGGGGATGGTCACCCTATCCTGACCCCACCCCGTTTAGATATTAATGTTTTTTTATTTATTTTTATATATACTATATTTACCAATAAATAATACTGAATAAAATTAGTTTTAAGATTTTTCATATCACACTCGTATATATTTTTTTTGTATTAGTTATTTTGGCAAAAAAAGAAAATAATTTACTTATCAAAATAAAAATTTTAACTTACTTAAAAAACAAATATATCGGGGTTCAGAGCGGGATAGGGTAAAGTCAGGGAATATAAATGGAGTCAGGGATCGGAGTTGAGGTAAACATCTAAACGGGGTAGGGCGAGGTCGAGGGGTTGGGGAAGGATCATCCCACCCCAAACCCATCCCATTGCCATTCCTACTCAAGATTTCTGGGAAGCAGAACTCTGAGACTATTTTATATCACCAATTGCTTTAAAAACTTAAGTTGTTAAAGAATGAACCAACAATGTATATCAACATGTAACAAAATTATTTACAAAATATTAAGAATGTGTCTAAAACACTATCAATAACTTAATGTCACATTATTTGAATTATAAAATTTAGTATAAAAATTTGAAACAAAGAATATGATTCAATACAAAAATTATAAATATAATTTTATTAACTATCATTATAAGGCTGAATTTTAGCGTAATGATAAAGTTATTTTATTATGACTTAATTATATTAAGATTATATATATATATATATATATATTTAATTATTTCTTGATTAACTATGATTAAGTTCATTCATGTCTACTAATCCAAGGTAAATGAAACCACGAAAACACCAAACACTTTTAACTTTTTTCCATTCATAAATATGTTTGTCAAATAAAAAACAAGACAAATGCATTGGGCGGCCCCCCACATTATCCACTTTATTATAGCTTAATTAACGTGTCTGAATTTCTAAAGCAGACATCAAGTTAACGCCCATTAAGTGCCATCATGGCTCATGGAGGTGCCGTGAGGATGTAAAATGTTCTGAACAATTTCATCCAACTTAGAATTTTCTAGATTTCATCATTCAATACACAAGACAAATTGGATGTCTGAGTTTGAACGGGTTTGGATTCGGACATATCCCTAAATAAAAAATTAACGGATATGGACCCATTATATAAAATGAGTCGGGATTTAAGAATTTTTTTTTTAATTAAGCTACGTGTCATAATTTTATCCCATCATGTATGTAACACATGAATAGCATTAGATGTATTGTAATTTTCAAAAATAAAGTTCATAAATTAAATCAAACACAATTAAAAAAAAAAAAAAATTTCAAACTTGAAAATACTTTTTGATATGCCATAAAGTGACAGACTAATCTCTACATGACATGTGTGCCTACAGAACAACAAAAACACATCTATTCAGAGCAGGCTTAAATGTATGGCCTTCAGAGTTTATTGATCGGAAGCCCATGCAATTCTCAAACTCACCTCAAGCTCGGAAAGCACTACGAACACTCATAAGAATGTTCCGAGCTTATTATCGCCTTAAGCACCTGATCGAGCTAAGGATAAAGAAACAATATTCAATAACGAAACTGCCGTTCAAGCTCAGTGTTCAACATGATAACTGTCACTCTCTGATGATCAAATCCCTACTTTCACGGCTCTAAATCTTAATCAACTTAAGAGATCCACAACTTATAAATAAAGCCCTAAGGTACGCTTTTATTTTCATGTTCATTCAAATACTTTCAATTACAGTCTTTCATTTCAGTTTATTAACTTTATCATTAAAACGACTACCGCTTAAGTCAACCCAATAACCCTTTAATCTCTTTCTTTGAGTGTTCAACAAGTAAAAAAGAACGAAACTTCCACTGATCAGAAAATACAGCATCACCTTCTAAAAAACCTATTAAACTGAACTAAATAAACATTTCATTTGATGCAAAATAGTTTAATGAGTAATGTAAAAACAAACATGGATAAGAACAAATTTGAGTATCCCAATTTAACTTTTTGGCTTTATGATATTACTTTTAAAATTTGGAGGTATATATAAATTCATTGTCATTACTCATTATCTAATTTAAGTCTCAAATACTGTACTAGTGGTGCACATGAACCGATTTGAAGGAAAATATAAAATTAAATTAATTTCAAAGAATTCTTTGTAATTTATCAGTCTCTAATATAAATTACAAATTAATATAATTATCACAAAAAAATTAAAAAAAATAATAATTGCAACTTATTAGTGTAATAAGTTATGCTTCCGATTGATAAGATGCATTTTATAGTGATAAAGTAATCGGATTGGTTGTAATGGGACCAAAATCTATTAGCAAGAGACGTGTGTAGAATAAGGAACGGTTAGATGAGCTCCACAAACTTGGAGAATATGAGAATGTTATCCACCAAACATCAGGTTATTCCGACACAAAATGAAAAGCTCAAGGCATCCTCTCTCCTAGACGACTCATTTTTAGAAGACTGTTGACCTAGCGGTTGCTTAGTTAGAGGCTAGGTGCATGCAAAATGAACGATTCCCGTGAGGACCTGTTCAAAAATCTGATTCAAACTCAAAGGGAAAGAGGAAGGAAAGAAGCTGCGAACACATTTAAAGCACTGTAATTCTTTCTATTTTTGGTCACTTCTCAGTTCTCACATGTTTGAAAAAGAAAAAAGCAAAAAAGAAAGAAAGAGAGAATACCAACCCATGCACAAACAGAATCCCAAAAAGACAAACACATCCTATTTTTCTTTTTCACTTCTCTCTCTCTCTCTCTCTCTGTAAAACTATGTACTCTTTCTATGCAATGCAATGTATGGAAAATTCACATGACCTTCCCCTCTAAAACCCTAACTGTAATGTTTTCTTCACTCAAAAGAGGTCTTCGCCCAGAAACTTCGCCAGCAAATCATCCTCATAATCCCAACAATCAGAGCCGTTGCTTCCTTTGATTGAACAACAACAAACCTCCCCATCCTCCACCGCTTTACCACGCGCCATCTCTTCCTTCAAACCCCACGCGCCTGGAAACCACCCAATAAACGCATCAACCCCGCTCTGTTGATGCTGCCCAATGTTAATACCCCTCGCGTCGATATTCGCCATAACCGATGTCTCCGAGTCGGAGAACGACGATCCGCATGACTCTTCGTTGCCGTTGATGGTTATGTACGAGGACGACGACTGGAAAACCAGCGGCGATGAGTACGGGTTGTCGATGAACTTAACCTTGACTGGCGATGTTCTCTCTGTCTCCAACAGCTTCGTTAGCTCGCTCACTGTCTCGTCGTCAATGGACAACAAGGCCATCATGTCTTCGGTCTCATTGTTGTCCGTATCATTCAGACGTTTCCGCCAGATTCCGTGTTCTTTTTCCGGCGAACTCCCCAGTTTCCTCACGAGGCCTCTTTCTGATTTCCTCCATCTTCCCTCGGGATTATACCTTAGAGATGAGTGTCGTTTATACAAATATACACATTGTATATATTTAGTGACGTACAGAGAGACAGAAAAGTTAGGCCGTTTTAGAGAGAGAGAGAGAGAGGATATTATAGAGGCAGGTGTGTTATCCATAGAGAGAGGGGGGGGCGGGGGGAGAGATGGAAGTGAGAGGAGGAGGGCGCCACGTGGAAAGAGAGGGGTTAGGTGGGTGACATGGAAGGTGGGGGCAGTGATATGTCAAGAAAGGCTTGGCAGGAACGGCGAGAAAATTGTATAGTGGAAAGTGGTGCGACCATCAATGGGCATGGATGGTTCAGACGCGTTGTCGGTAGTCCTTTTCTATGGCAATTCAAGTTGAGCCTCTTCTTCCTCGTGAAACGGCCTTTTTTACTTTATTTCTTATTTTCCTTTTTTGGTTCTACTCCGTATATTTTATTTTATTTGAATTGTCAGTTTGTAACCTTCTTTCTTATTACTTGCACAGAATGTTATTTAATTTCTCTTTGCAACACGTGCTATGCGCGTGGCATTAATTCTCACACAATAGTCATTGCTATTTCTCTTACAAATATTGATAATACTTTGTTGATTATGTATTGATACTCAAATGATGGCTATATACCAGTATATGCTTATGTATTCAGTCGATCTTTTCGTTTTATTTTAAGAGTATTTTATTTTATTTTATAATATTTTATTTTAAAAAGTTTTATTTTATATTTTAACTAATAAATTTTCAAAACTATGCTTCCAAACATCTTTCACTCATACTTTTGTAATTTTGTAATGCTGAAAATTTAAAATTGAATAAGGGTATAATAAGAAAATGAAATAATTTTAAAATAATAAAATAATATTCATAAAAAGTTGGATTCTCCAAATGGGACTATAATTGTGGGACGGAGGGAGTATTTAATGGCGTCCATACATTTATACGTAGTGAGTTAGGTTAGTGAACCTGTAATGATAAATATTTAAGATATAAGCTTAATTTAAAAATCTTATATATAAATTATTAAAGGATAAATTAAACTCATATCTTCTAAAATTTTTGTCAAAAACAAAAAAAAAAATTTCTAAAAATTTTAAAATTATACTGTCTGTCTTTATTTTTATTGATAAATTATACATATCTCTCTTTTTGTCTATTTATTTTTAAAATGACAAAAATGTCCCTTTTATTTTTATTAATTTTTTTATATTTTTTCAATTTTGGTCATTTTTTTACTTTTTTATTTTTAAATAATATTAATTAAAACATTATTAATCAAAAATATAAATATAAGTTATTTACTTTAAATTTATTTGTATATAAAAATAAAAAAACTCTTTAAAAAAATTAGAAGAATTTACTTAAAGTTGAAGAAATTAAAATAAAATTCAAAGGGATATTTTTGTCATTTTTAAAAAAAAAATAGATAGAAGGGAAAATATGTGTAATTTGTCAGTAAAAATATAAAATGATAATTTAATTTTAAAATTTTCAAAAAATATTGTTGTAATCGCTAGAAATTTTAAAAAATGTCAGTATAATTAATTTATTTTTAAATTAATTTTAAAAAATACTTTGAAAAATATGTTTAACCATTTGGTTAAATTATTTTCACTATAATTTTATTTTCAAATTGCATAAAAGTAATTTGTGTTATTGTCCCAAATACATTTTCATGTGTTTCAAAAAAATTTCCAAACCGCCCACTAAATCATCTCGTCGCCCAAAGTTTTTAACTAATTAGTTAGTATTTGATTGCTTTAAGATTATAATAAATTCACATTTATGTGAAAAAAAATAACATAACTGCATTTTATTTACCCATCTGTCCAAAAACACATCTCACATTAACATAAGTTTATTACATTTTCTTAATGCATTTGTTTCCAAATCAGGGCCACTCTAACATTAAACTTACCAAAAATTGATTTAAATTGCATTTATGAATTCAAATTAAAATTTTATAGTCAATAAAAATTTATTCACAAAGCTCTATAAATATTTTATGGAAAAGATATTTGTTTTATTCATCTACCTATTCTGTATTATTCTTATTTTTTATTACTATATTTTTAAATAAAACAAACTTGAATAATTCTTTTGTATCATTTAATTTATATTTTTTTAAATTTTATTACTAAAATATTACTCTATTGTTTAAGAATTCTATTTAACGTGTATATTTTTCCTATTTAAATACTATTACAATTTTATAATATATATATATATATATATACAAAGTATTGAAATTATCTATATTCTGTATTAGAATATTATTATTAAATAATTTGTGTACATTAATAGTAAAAATAATTTGCTACAAATTTATCCCAACAAATGAACCCCAAGATCTAAAGGTTAATTTGGACAACTAATTTCAATTTTCAAATGGAAAAGGAGGAGCAGAGCAGCAGGCACAGCCCATCCATCGTCTTTATTTAGTCATTTTCAGAAAATCTCTTGCGAGTCACGAGGACCAACTGCCAATCTGGCACTGTGGATAAATACAACGTGGCGCAGAAGATCAAATCTTCGACGTACGGAAGAAAAAGAGATAGATATATATATATATATATAGAGAGAGAGAGAGAGGGAGAAAGAGGCACTGTTGACATTGGCGGCGACAATTGATGGATGGACTGAGACTGGGTGAGGCGGGTGGCAGTTTCCCTTCACATGCAAACAAATTTAGTGCTGCGCTATGTGGGCCCCATCTCACACGAATGAGCTACCACGACTCAACACGTACTGCAAAGGTCAAATTACAATCCGTCTCGAATTAATAATTTAAGTACAGAATCCAGAGACATGCGTGATTAAAAACGTGGTTAGAGAGCTGCAATGTACAATATATACATGTACATCATATACATAATACATAATACATGCACATAATATACATATATATATATATATAAAAAGTGTAGCTAAATGAACTTCAATTAATATTTTCTTTGTGCTCTCATTTTTATATTATAATTTAAAATGCATGAGTATAAATAGCCTAATCTTGTATATAAATAATATATTAATATGCGCACATAAACAGTATTTTAATAATAGTTAACCCGTGACTCCCACATAATAGGGGTAATGAATTTTGTAACCCCGGAGACCATGAATACAAGTCCATTTTATTGTGTAAACTCGTGACCCAATTTATTAAATACTTAACATCTCATTTACTTAAATTATGTTATTAAAATCCCAACATATGGTAGACAGAATCATATATATTCAGTCACGGGACTCAGTTTCCAATATACGAAACAGCTTAATTTGGATCTTCACAGTCACTGACTGATCACCATCCTACTATCTACCAATCAAACCGCAACCCCCTAGAGGCTAGAACCAAACGCATACAGTAAATTCAGAAATAGTTTTTCAATGATACTGCAAGCTTTTAGCATTCTATTATCTCTAGGGCTTTGAACCGCATTCAACTATATGTGATTTGAACTTCTCCAGCTCAGCCAAAACCTCCTCTTCAGGCCTGTATATCAAATCTGTCATGCGCCATATCTGAGAAACCATCATATATATATATATATGTTTAGTTCATCTATTTCAAAAATAAGCTCAACTTTATATATAATTTGGAAATAAATATGGAGGAAAAAGTGTCAAGAACTAGAACATCCATGATACCTGTACCGTCCCTCCCCCTCCGTTGCTGGAGAGATCACAGTCATCAGATACACTAACAACCGTCCATGGATCAGATGCATTCCAGTGAAAGTCAACAACTCTTGCCCTGGATGCATAAGAAAGAAGTTTAAAGTGTTTCAGAGCCGAATCAGATGGATAAACATGCCCCAAAAGATCCCAACAGGCAAAACCTTGAACAGAACATACAATGGCTCGATTGAAGAAGAAGAAAAAATGATCACTCCATCAGGAATCTTATAAATAACATAAGACGTTAGATCCCCAATCAAAAAACAAGTAACATCAAACAGGTTTTTTCTTTTGCTTTTTTTGAAAAATGAGTAAAACCCAACTTCTGTCATGACTTGTGAAAAAAAAAAAAAATTTGGTTTCGGACTCCTGAATTTTATGTTATATTGCAAGAACACAGATATCCATCTCACGTAAAATAAAAAAATTCCATAAAACCAACATTGTTATGTAAACATAGAAGTAAATGAGATAGCCATCAGTGAGGAAAAGAAAAAAATACTAATAATCAGTAGGGATGATTGTATACAACAAACACCAAAACTATTCCTATAAGTGGTGCTATGGCTCAATATAAATGAAGTCACAAAAACAGTGGGAAGTGCGAACTGTATAAGTCATGACTTATGAAAAAATACTGACATCATCACCTATAAGAAAATAAGACCTTTTGTGCATCAAAATGCCCAAAATAACATAAAATAAAATAAACGGCTGAAAACCCAAATAGGTGGTTAAATTAAGCAGTTTCAAACCTGTGACCAGCATGTTGGAAAAACAACCCTGGAGGAGAATTTGGTGTTCTTGTCCCTAGTTCGTTCTTTTTACCAACCTGCAAGAGATGATGCAGAAAATTATTTATTAGAAACTACCAAAACAACAAGAGTCACAAATTGCAAACCTGTTGAATATTTGTGAGTAGGTTTGTTTCACTATCAAAATATTTGTCATACAATACACAGAAAAGCGTGGCCTTTGAACCCTTCAGATGGCAATCAAAGGCATAGAAAAATAGAAAAGGAAAGAAACATAGGAATTATGGAAAGGTGTAAAGAAAATGAGAAAGATTTTCTTCATATGGTTTTTTATAGATTTTGAGAAAAATTTATTATAGAATCCCTCCAGATTTAATATGGTATTTTTTTAGAGAAGAAATGAGTCAAAATGATCAAGAACGTGTATAATGGACAAACAACGATTAGAGAAATAAGCGAATTCCCAATAATCCTACACTGACATTAGGGACCAACATTAAGTTCCTTACCTTTTTATCTTAGTAATGGAATGAACTGATTAAACATATATAAGATAAAGTCACATGGTGTATGCCTTTTATAAATGATATTATTTTAATTAATTAAACAAAAACAAGAATAAATACTAAATTAGAAGCTTGAAGAAAGATTTCGATAGAATTTAGAATAACTATGATGAAAATTGTGTATGAAATGTAACATTAACAAAATAAGGAACATGTGAGGCTATAGTTAAGAATGAAAATCAATAAATAATGAAAAGTGAAGAATTTTGTTAAATAGGTTTGGTTATTCATCAGGAATGAGAAATTGGAAATGATATTATTACTCATAAAATTAAAGTAGGATAGGTCAAGTGGAGAAATGCTTCTAGCATATTGTGTAATCAATGTATATCTGTACTATTGAAAGGTGAATTCTATAAAACAACTATTAAACCAATCATGTTGCATAAAAATGAATGTTGGAAAATTAAAAACAACACCTTCATATAATGAGTGCTGTCAAAAATGAAGATGTTGAGGTGTACTGTGGTAGAACAAGAAAATTTAAAAACAAATATATTTGTAAAATAGTGCAAATAACACATATAGGAGATAAAATGAAGGAATATTGATAAAGATGGTCCAGTCATGTACAACGAAGACCAATAACCGCACCAGTAAAGGGGAGTGACATAGTACACATTGAAGGTTGTGCTAAAAGTAGGAAAAAAACCAGAATTAACTTGGGATAGTAAAGCAAGATATGATAGCATGTATTTTAATTGAGGAGATGACCTTAAATAGAGTAAAATGTTGAGAAAGGAGTCAAGTAACTGACCTCAAATAATTGAAATAAGACTTTGAGTTGAAAGAAATATGAGACTCGATATGCTGTGATGCGCAAGTAAAAAGAAGACGACAAAAGCCTAAAGGCTTTCACATGTCAGTTGAGCATTCACATATTTGATAGGTATTCAACAAAATGTATATGTTTAAGCAAAAACCAAAATTTCTCCGTTTTTTCTTTTCACCTTTTTTTTTTTAAGAATTCGTTAAACAAATACTTTATTAATGATGTTTTGCAAATATAAATCTGCAGAATAAAGTCCCTGCTGCCAATCAATAGCAGTTTGAACAAGCGATGGACAATAACAATGACAGGCGGGCTTTTAAAGGCCTTTAAGCAAACAATAGCCTAATAAGTGCACGTGACTTCTTTGCAGTTGATTTTTGGACACAACAGTCTGTGAGCATGAGGGGGACATCTACCTATGTGATACCTTCACACCCGCACAAAGCGCGTGCGAGCACACAGAGAGAGGGGGCTACTAAGGAGGATTTAATGAGATTAGATGGATTTTGCATACCTTCTCATAATCCCAAATGTTTAACAAGCCATCCTCTGCAGAACTTCCAAAGACAGATGACTTATCTGGAGACCACTGGAAAATGAATGGACAGTTTTGAGTTAATAACAAAAGATGCTTACAAAGTAGCACAACATACTAGATTATAAATTTCATATCACAGTAAAAGCAAAGAAAAACATTTATGAAAACCAAAAATAGGCAAGAAATAAACTTGTTTAACACCTGCACACAAAGAACAGCAGCTTTGTGACCTTCAAATTTATGGATAGGTGACCCTATTCCACCAGAATGGTAGATTTCGGCGATCAAACATGCAAACAGAATGATCCGCAGACCTGAAACGGCATCATAGAAAAACAAAAGAACCAAAAAAATTCATGATATCACTATTTACACCAAGCAAACCTAGATGTTCAATACATGCCCACACATTAAAGTTCACAATTCAGCTTTAAAAGAAGAAAGAAAGAAAGAAAAGCAGATGAAGATGAGGACGAGGAATGAGAACATACCCAGTTAGAATGAGGTTTTCATCATGAGGATTCCAATCAACACAGTGAACATCAGCCTTATGTGCTTTCTCAACCTATCCACAATAAACAATAATCCACTATACATCACCACAAGAAGCTGTTATTCTACCACACAGTTAAGACACATTCAATAATTTATCAGTACAGGTGATTATGATTCAAAGAATTGGAGAAATGAACAAAAGGACTGATGAATAATCAAGTGGCAATCTGGGAAGAACTTTAAACCGCAACACAGCCTCCCAGCAAATTATCTTCAAATCAATATCAGGCAAGGTCAGCAGACTAGGGTAAAAATAAATATGAAGGAGCATGCAAATACAGAGGGCTATTTTTAATAATAATAATAATATAAAAAAAAAAACTTGCTCTAATCAGTGCCATGTTAAGTTTTGAACCAAATAGCTCAAATTCAAAGTCCAATCAGACTGACTGTTGAGCTAAATGTCTTACACACACACACACACACATAAAAGTAATGTGCATGTATCTGTAATGAGACTTGAGTATTCTATATCTCACTTTTAAAAAAAAAAATTGCTTCTAATCCAAACCTTGACTGGACTCTACATGATCAACCAACACATCTGCTGACAAACCATACCCGTCCAAGAAGTATCCCAAATATTTGGATCCAATTATGGTTATTTTTTTTTTATAAGGAAAATCATTCATTCAAACAAAGGCCAAAAATAAAACACAAGGGTAAAGAGCAAAAAACAAAAGAACAAAAAAAGAACCTCTAAAACAAAATACCCCTATCATATAACTCTCGTGACATATGCATATCACATAGAAATTCGGTACAATCCAAAAGTTTAAAGAATTTAACAAAAAACCCTTTTAACTTGTTCGTTAACCTCTCTAAGCTTCCAAATATCATCCAATTCCTTTCTCTCCAAACACACCAAGAAAAGACAGAGGGGTTCTTTGCCACACTTGACGCCCCTTCTGACACTGTCAACGACCTTTCCAGCTTTTTAATAAGTCCAAGACTGTCCTCAGGATAATCCAAAATCACAAAAATTGAAAATAAATAAATAAATAAAAAAGAAAGAAAGCTCCATAGATCTCTAGACACTGAACAATGCAAAAGCAAGTGACAGATTGATTCCTTCCAAGTTTTACACATGGAGCAGTAATACACCATACAATACCCTCTCATCTGAAAATTATCTATAGTAAGAATTGCATCAATGCCACAGTCCAAATGAAAAGGCCACTTTTAAAGGCGCATTTGTCCTCCCAATAACTTTGAAAAGGAAAACTGAAATCCGACAAGAAAGGATCCCATAGTAAGACCAGTCATGGCTAACATCTATTCTATTGGAAAGTAGTGGTTTCTTCTCTGAAACCCAAGATCTTGAATAATTATAACAAATCATGAAAACAAATTACTCGGCATGTTCTTGAGTAGCAGACTGTAAATGGTTAAACTTTCCAAGTATACAAAATCACTGTAAAATGTTTAACATCCCATGTTGAAAATATAGTTGCCAGCAACAATGGTATAATCCTTGAGTGGTATTCAACAAATGGTTAAAGCTTTATGCCAAGGACACGATCACATGGCCCATTTCTACATACATATTTACAAGTCTACCTCATTATAGTATGTGTTTTCATGGATACAATGACATTCATTGTTTAAAAGCAAAAATAACTACTACACAAAAAAAGACTCTGACCTTGACAACTGGGTTAAAGCCAATTCGTGCATCCCATAATATTAGGCAAGAATCGTCACCCACACTACAAAACTCCTGCACACTTCATTAAAGTTAAAGAGGTGTCAAAAGGACCAATCAAAAATCTAAGAAACTAGATTCCAAGCTACAATTTTTATCAGTAGATTGCAAGCTACAATTATTGTAGAAGGAAAAGACCAAAAAGGCTTCAGGTGAATAGGGATTAAGATCTTTTTTCCCTGGATTCAGGTGAATATTTTTTCCTGGGTACATACATCATCTCTTCCAATGTCCTGAATAGTACACTACTCACACAAAGGCATGAAAATCTTCTAGCCCATTTCACACACACACAGACTAAACTACATGATCAAAACAATATAACCAAGATCGTGACTTACCTTGATGGACAGAATTGCACATCTTCAACTGTATCCTTATGCCCTTGGAAAATTCCACGTGGTCGAATAGAAGGTTTATCAGTAGTTTTGATGATTGATCCAGCAGATCCTGTAGGCTTAGTGGATGCATCTATGTTCAGTGTTGATATATGATCATGAATACTCCACATAACCACAAACCTGTCCTTCCCTGCCACAAAAATATATTCATTTAGAAGGAAATTTATTGACTAACTAAATCCCATTGGAAAATGGGAAGAAAAACAATTGTGGTAAAGAACAGTGAAGGAGACGGGCAAAGGTTTACTGGAAGAAAACGTCCAACTGAAATTGTTAGACCCCCTAAATGTAGTTTCAATATCCTATGATACATAACTGAAACTTTGACAAAAATACAAATTCCAAACAAGATATAATCCATAGTAATATTCCAAAATTTTATGAAAACAAAATACAACCTGATTCCAACTATAAAACCATCATTCTTTATGTTACCATTTAATAAACAAGGGAGTATTCTTATGATATTTTAGTTTGGGGATGATAATTATTTGAACAAAGTTTGAGGACTTAATAAAGAAAATGAAAATTAAAAGAACTTTCCAACCTCCAGAGAGCACAAGAGATTCAGTTGGGCACATTGCGAGAGCATATTCTGCATTATCTTGATGTCCAGTCAACACCTACCAAAAGAAAAGGAAAAAATTTCAATTTAACTAGTGTAATACCTTGAGAAGAGATGCACAACCACTGATGCCATACTGCCATAGGAAACTAGTACCAAGGAGTTATTCTTAGAGACTTGCAAATATCCATAATAATTTGTAAAGATCTGTGACACAGTAAGGCTGAGGAAACAAATATACAGGAACTGCTGGATGCTGTTAATAGGTACACAGTATAGGTGACTTAGATATTTGGTGTACCAGTATTCCCAAAAATCCCTCGCATTTCATAAGCTTGGAAATTATTATAATAACACCATAGGCTTGATTCTTTGGTTTCTTAGTAAAAAAATGTTGCTTGTATCATTGTCCTTCAAGTTTTTAATAAAATATGTTATTTACCCACAAATAATCAACATTGAAAAAGAGTTGAAAATTTCCTTCTAACCAATCAAAACTTATCAAAATATGAAGGAACTTTCGCTTTACCAACTTGTAGACAAAAAGACAGATAAACAGCCCACACCTTTTCCAGTGAGAATCAGCCATTAGCAAAAGCAAGGATGCTCATTATGCGGTGGTAAAGGTTCCTACAGAACTTTTATTTTCAGACTTCTCTCAGTAAGTGTTGAAGACCAGGTGCAGTAGCGATCTACCAAATCCCAAGCCACATCCTCGGCTAAGGCTATATTACTAAAAAATTGAAAATACATGAAAATGATTCTCTAGAAGAATATTTTCTTGGGATAGAAAACAACACTTTATTAGAGAAAAAGGAGTTCTCCAAAAGAACAGTTTGGAAGAGTGAAATTTATACCAATTTCTGCAGACGTTTAGGGCCATATTTTATACACAGAACTCATGGCACTTATAAAAAGAAGGAAAAAAAAAAAACACAGAATACTTTGAAAAAATATTTCAATCAAATCCCCTCCCATTCTGTGACTTCTATTTTTTTATATGCTTTTTCTGATAAGAACTTTTTCTGTGACATTGTGATAGAAAACACGTATTTATTGAAGGGAAATGCACTCTCCACAAGGGAGTAGCTTACAAATTGCTGCTTTCAGTTTTTAACAACAGTCAATTGATCCTTTCTACTGGAAAGCTACTTGATTAGCACTGATTTGATTAGGTGAAGGGTGGGATACACCTGCAGATCATAACATTCGAAAGACTGGATGAAATAAATGCCATCTTTAGGCAAAAAGAACACACCAAATCTGGACGCGAAACAGCAGCTCCAAGGACAGCATGACGATTAGGTTGAGTTTCAACATCCCAAATGAAAACCTGATTCAATGATTATCAAATTAAGTAAACTTTAAATTTTCCGCTCAATTAATCCATATAAAAAAAACAGCAAGACTTTTAGGAATCATGCAACTTTCAAAAATAGTATACATGGAACCTTACTTTAATCACTTACTTCGGGGCAGTCAGTATGGGTTGCCACTATATTCTTGTTTTGTGGAAGTTCCCTGATTCTGTTCACCTGCAACAGGTTATACAGGAATTATGGCAAAGAACATCAAACAAGATATTGAAATAGTATTACCATTTGTAGACTATTAAATCATAAAAACTAAGCAACACACAGTTCAGTCATTGCATATGGACTAAAAATATTTAGTGTAAAAATGATGAATATCCTTCATATCATTTCACGCACCAAATACTATTTAGATACTTAAACAACATTTAAAGCATGATCAAACTAAACAAGGTCACCCAACTTTTGCAAAAACTGAAGAAGTGCCTCAAGTTAAATACGTGGACACGAAAGCATGCACTTTAACATGGAGTAGGAAGTACAAGTATTGTTGTTATTGCATGAAATGCTCACAAGGTCTTACGTGGCTAAACTCACACTAACACATTGGTGGATGAAGAGGGGGGGGGGGGGGGGGGACAAGATGAGGCCATGGGCCCCCCCAAAAATTTGATATTATAATTTTTACCCCTAATTTTGTTTGAAATTTTTATAAAAATAGGACTTAACCCCCTCAAAACTTTGGATATTGTATTTTTTACCATTAATTTTGTAATAATATTTTAATAAAATAAGACTTGGGCCCCCCAATTTTTTTTTTATATCCACATGAACCTTCCTAAATTTTTATACCTACAATTCCCCCCCCCCCCCCCCCCCACAAACTAAAACTTCTGAATCCGCCACTGCACTAACATACATGTATGCATACAAATGTTGATGTTTGCGTGTTTGTGCATATGTAAGGATCATACCTCTCCAGGATGTAGGATAGTCTTGTACCTTTTTATATATGGCGAACGTGCTTCTTCATTGAACTGGAAAATTAAGATGAAATGAGAGCAGCATGCAAATGTTCATGGTCACCAATATACGAACAACCAAGACAAAATCAAATATCACATTATAACAAAATACCTGTGAAATGTGCTCTGCAGCTGCAACCCTAGGTTTGACAACTTCACAACTTGCTATGACCAGAGTATTTGGAACAGTACCATCAGTCTGGGCAAACAAAAGAAGAAGAAAAAGGTAAATGAGAGAAGCAGCACATGAACTTGTAGCATTCAAGGCACATGAATAGGATTCGCAGGATGAATATCACAACAGATCCCTAAAACTTTAAACATTAAAGCGTAAATATTTTTGACAATTGCATCTTGTTGCTCAAAATGTCAAAGTTATAAAGGCAAATTTATCATTTTGAAAAAATAAAATTGCTGACATCAGCAAAAATTTCTCACTTTGAGGAGGAATATGTGACAAACTGTCACATCATAGGGGAGTTTAGTGTAACTGTTGTTTAGTGTAAATATTTTTGACAATTGCATCTTTAGTGTAACTTATCTTACAATCAATATTTCAATGTTCATCTCTTGGTGCGCATCTTGTGTCTACCTACTCACATGGGTGGGACCCACCATCTATGGGACCCATAAACAAATCTCACACATGTGAGTAGGTGGGCACAAGATGGGTATTAAAACATTTTCCCTTACCTAAAATTTAAACTTTAAAGAATCAATTGATTAAGGAAAAAGAAAAAATCAAAATTTCTTACAACAATGTTTATGTGCCAAAAGTTCAATCACAACTAGTTCAATTAACTTTGCCAGTGCTATCAGAGCATCTTCAGTGGTGACTCAAATTTAAATTTGAGTCAAAATTCACAAAAATCTTCTCTCATAGTTACTTAATCTTAGACTTAAATAAGGTTTTACTCAAATCTAAACTCAAATCAGTACAAAATTATTCATAAACTCAAATTTAAGTGATCATTGGAGAGCTTGAGACTCTAATTCAACTTTTACTCAAATCTTGACTTAAATTTGGATAAAAATTTGAATCAACACAGAAGATACTCTTAGAATTACAGCAACTTCACAATGTATGAACAAAAAAGGCATAGGATGTAATGATTAAACTATCAGCTTAGACCAGAGTAATACAGTAGCAGACCAACTCAGAAAATAATTGCATCATAAATGATACAAGTAACTTACCCGTTCAGAAAGATAGAGACGTTGCCTGTTCTTGTAAGTCGCTTGCTCAAGCTGTGTACCCCACCTATCCTCACGATAAAATTAAATTCATCATCAAAACAAACAATTTAGAACAATCGTCAAAACAGATCAACAAAAGCAAAACGAATTTTCCATCAAACAGCCGCAAAATCCAACCACCAAACCCTCTTTGTTATTTCATCAATCAATCGGAAAATGATTCATGCCCCATATTTTGATGCCCATAGACTCACATAAGAGTGGGACCATCATCATGCCCCACTAGTATGTCCCACCCATGTGAGTGCATGGCACCGGATGGGCACCCAAATATGAGCAGCACAATATTTTCCCAATTAAAAAAACACAACTGATAATGCCCCATAAGCGCATATATACAATTGTGATCCACATTTATCTTTTTGGAAGAATTGAAAACAGCCGAAAGCTAAACTAGGGTCGTCCCGATTGTGTATGCATCAAACTCTGGCATGAAAAAATTGTCCACTAATCCACATTTCAAGGCATAGACAAATTCAAAACCCTGGACTCAGCAGTAGTCACATAAACCGCTAACAGAAGACACACACACACACACGCACACACATATATGTATATATATATATATATATAGAGAGAGAGAGAGAGAGAGAGAGAGAATGCGGGGAAGTTACCGGCAAGATAGAGAGGGCCAGACGAGGTTGTGATTAGCTAGCCAGTCATATAGAACAGGAACGAGAAGCTTCCACTGAGTGTACTTCTCATTACCCGAAGAATGAGATTGTAGCCACTTCTTATCACCTCTCTCTGTCATCTTCCCCATTCCGCGTGCTTCTCTTTCTCTCTCTTCTCTGGTTTTGGCCTTCCCCAGTTTCTCTCTCCTCCCCCTCTTCTTTGGAAACGATCCTGACGATGGTTCCATGAACGCTGGATGGTTACACCTCCGGCACCGGACCGGACCTTAGCTGTAGAACTGTGGCGAGTGCGGGGACTCGACTCAGAGTCGAAGCGGGTTCTGGAAAATGAGAGGGGCCCCTCCACGCTCATTTAAAAAGGTTGTTGAACACGCGTCAATCTGTTAATGGATAGAGGACACGCGTGAAAATCAGGCGCTTCCCGTGGGTTACTCTTAAGAGTATGAGTTTATATTTTCTTTTATTGTGCGTAAAACAAATTATTTAAAAATAATTTTGTACTGTAAATTTATTTTTATTTAATTATTTTTAAAATTATTACACCCAAATACTCTCATCCTCCCATCTTATCATCGTGCAAACTTTCGTTTTTCCATAGGATGACGCAAACAATGCCTCGGGTTAAGTTTTCATCCTAAAATGAAATTTAAAAAAATGTTTTTTTTTTTTTTTGGTGTCTAATGATATTTAAAAAAATATATATATATATATATTTAATGGTAGTATTGCCAGACGAGCAAATGTTGATCCCATGGTACACTGATTGCTTTTAATTTTAAAAAGACCCTAATGCCATTCTAAAATTGATTTGAGAATGAGATCTTCACTTAATTTGATGTTTATTTGAATAATTTATACAATTAAACTGGTTTAGATTGGTTTGAATCGGCATAAATTGGTTAATTTTGGATTAAATCGATGAATGAATCAACATAACACTTTTCAAAACTCCTAAAGATACATAATGTATTTATTATAAAATTTATAAAGTCACGTAAGAAATTGATAAATAGCGAAATTGCTGTACAAAATTTATTAAAAATGACGAGCATTTATTGTGAGGTATATATAAAAAAATAGTTTATTGTACTTTTAAAAAAATATGGAACTTCAAAAGTCGACTAAGAAACTGATGAATGATGAAACTGTTATACAAAATTTTTTAAGAATGACTGTGAACATTTATGTGAGTTATATATATAGATAACACTTTTAAATTGGTTCAAATTGGTATAAACCAACTTAAATAAGTCAATTTTGAATTAAACTGACATGAAACTTTTAAAGAAGCGTAATACATTTATTATGAAATTTATAAAGCCGCATAAAGAACTTATGAATAACAAAGTGGCTGCACAAATTTTATGATGTGTGCATTTATTGTGAGTTATATATAAAAAATATTTTACAAAACTCCTAAAAGAACACGGAACTCCTAAAGTCGAGTAAGAAATTGATAGATGACGAAGTCGCTACACAAAATTTAAGAATGACGTGTACATTTATTATGAGTTATATATATCAAAAAAATACTTTACAAAACTTTTAAAGATGCTGTAATGCATTTTTCATGGAATCCTTAAAGCCACACAAGGACCTTGAAGAATTACGAAGCCCTGCTACCAAAATTCATTGAGAATGACGTGTGTATTTATTGTGAGTTATATATAAAAAAATGTCATTCTAAATCTGGATACACTGGTAGAATTGGGATATAGACTTTCGATTCAATTTAATATTTTATTTAGATCATTTTTACCATTAAACTTGATTTAAATTGGTTTGAACTGGTGTCAATCGATCAAATTTGGACTAAACCAGTGAATGAGCCGACATGAAACTTTATAGAACTCCTAAAGACGTATAATGCATTTATTACAAAATTAATAAAGCCGCGTAAAGAACTGATGGATGACAAAGTCGCTATACAAAATTTATTAAGAATGACGTGTGTATTTATTGTGAGTTGTATATAAAAAATACTTTACACAACTATTAAAAGAACACGGAACTCCTAAATCCGGGTAAGAAACTGATGGATGACAAAGCCGCTGCACAAAATTTATTGAGAATGAAATGTACATTTATTGTGAGTTATATATATATATATATATATATATAATACTTTTAAATTGGTTCAAATCGATCTATACCAGCCTAAATCAATCAGGTTTGGACTAAACCGTCCAATGAATCGAAATGGCACAAATTTTATTGAGAATGGCGTTACATAATTCTTAAAGGTACATGAAACTCTTAGAGCCAGATAAGAAATTGACAAATAAGAAACTAATGAATTACAACACCGCCGCAAAGAAATTTACTAAGAAAGATGTGTGCATTTACTGTAAGTTTTGTATAAAAATGAGTAAGGAACTGATGAATTACGAAATGTGAAATTTGACGTGTGTATTTATTGTGAGTTATTTATAAGAAAATACTTCATGAATTCTTAAAGGAGCACAAAATTCCTAACATTTAATAACGAACTGATGGATAACAAAATCGCTGCACAAAATTTATTGAGAATGAAGTATGCATTTATTATGAATTATTATAAATAAAAATACAAAATTGACGTGTGCATTATTTTGAATTATATATAAAAATATTTTAGAAAACTCCTAAAGACGTATAATCCATTTGTTACAAAAATTTTGAAGTCACAAGAAATTGATGAAGCAAGTAAGCTGACCGAAAGTTACTGAGAAAGATGTGTGCATATGAATTATGAAACTACCGCACAAAATTTATTGTGGTTTATATATAAAAATTGTTGCCTTTATAATAATATTTTATCAACTTTAGTACATATTCAAGTAAAACAATAATTATTTAATATAATTTTAAATATATTAATTATAAAATCGATTAAATCTATGAACCAAGAATCAGCTCGGCTCTCCACCAATTTATTGTTACGTGATTTTTTTTCTTTTCTAGGTGGCCACATTCTCATATATACTTAACAAATATAGCTTGTAAGAATAAAATTCCATAACTCAATGTATAGCATAAGTTGGGCTTCCTTGTTCTCAAGGCTAGTCTTCCATTCGCATATATATATATATATATATATATATATATACTCACAATAAAATAAAATAAAAAGGGAAGGGTAAAAGAACTTGTTGAAATTCATTTATACTGAAAATATAAATAAGTTAATAACTAACGTCAAAAACATCATCCTTAAATGTAAAACTCATCCTTTTTAGCAAGAATATTTATCTGGTTCGAAGTGTAGGACTCAAACATAAACACCACAAGAAAGGAGTAGGAACAAGGATCCAAAACCCTGCACCAGGGAAATCGAAGTATCAGCAACAAGCTAAAATTTCAAAGAACAAATTGAAATTAACATTCAACGACAAAATACGGGAAAGAACTGCTAACATACCAAGAAGACAGAGGCTACTGTTCCAGTAGTGAGCTCCTTAGCAAGGCTGCGGTTTCTTCTAGAAGAGGTTGCTTCATAGCTGCATAAAAAATTTATTGCTGTTAAGAAACCATAACATAGAAAAAAGAAGGGAGATGTGAAAATTAACAAACTCTTAATACCTGAAGAGCAAAATTATTTTACATTCTAAAATGGATGATGCTATCATGTCATCTTAGACAACCATGGCTTGCCAAAAGTACAATGTTGAACAATCATATGGAAGATTAGCAAATTATCCCGTTTGCCCTTCATAAGTTGCATAATAAATACCAAGTCCTTCATAGAATTTTATTTTTTTTATAGGTAAAGATAATTAATAGAGACATCTAATTTTTTTGATAGATAAGGCACACACCCTATGTCCCAATTGGGATTTGAATCCTCAACCTCCTCTTTTAAGTGGTGGAAGTGATAACATTCAACCAAACACTTGACGATATTAGAAGATGATCTAATAAGTTATGCAAATAAAAGCAAGTTCCAAGTATTTGTTGCATATTTGAACCTTCGTATTGGCATGGGTATTGGAAAAATAGATGCAAATGATAACATAGATTTGATAGATACCAATGATAACCCAAATATAAACAAATAATAAAAAAATTCAACTTTTATGACCACGAGTTGGCTTGATAATGACAAGTTATACATAGACTTGCCAACTTATAGCCCACCACCAGGGCGGAACCAGGACTCTTACCTTAGTGGAGACAATCAAAAACTCACTAATAAAATTAAATTTGATTTCATAGTATCTCTAAAAGTTAATTGTTATTGCATATATCTTCAATAATTAAAAAGGACAAAAACTTCAAATTTTGATCATAACATTTATAAAAATATATATCTACAAACTACAAACAGTGTACACAAGATTCGCTCCTCTAGGGCATGCTGGATATATTTTCTACTGTTACTTATAAAAAATGTATTAACAACTATATCTACATAATGAAGTAATAACTAAATTTGGGTTCAACAATTAAAAAATTTAGGTTCGGTAGTGGCACTTATCTACAAAATTTTCTAAACAAGTTGCATTATAAATATGGCATAAATATCCAAACATATTAAAAAAAAAATAAAAAAATTGGTGTAGTTTGAATCATTTAAACCATTCTTTCCAACATACAACCTCTAATACCATCTTGCACAATAGCACGACGCATACTAGGGAAGTTATCAAACCAAACCATGTTATATTTTCAAGTGTGGGCTCTATTTGCCAACCAATTAGCCGTAAGATTTGCCTCACAATACATATGCTTAAAAGCTATGAAACACGGACACTCTATTTTGGTTCACGTGTCCGTATCAGTCGGACACCGACACTCTCGGACACTTTCTGGACACGTGTCCGGACACTTGAATCATGAATGTTGATGATTAAATGAAGAAATTCTTTAATTTTTATTTAATGATTTTGTTATTTTAATATCTTAATAATATTTTTGATTTTGTATATTTTTATGCCAATTTTAATTGAAATAACATTATATTTTTATTATATGATAATATAAAAATATAAAAAATTATATATATTCAACGTGTCTGGTCCTATTTTTTGAGATCAGATTTTTTGAGTGTCCGTGTCGTATAGTATATGTGTCCCAGTGTCCGTATCCATGCTTCTTAACTTAAAAGTGAACTCTAAGTCCGTTATCCCTTATCCAAACATACAAATTACACTAGATACATACATGCTTAAATCTGATAATTTGTTCTAAAACTCTCTTCAAATACAAGAGAATATAGTAAAAATATGCACTTTCAAATTGTTAGCTTTTCTTCTATTTTACATGTACATAAATGAACTTAAATTTATGTAAATATTCATGATTACGTCATGCCTTTAAGTTTATGTATCCTTTCCCATGAGAACCAAAGACTTCACGCCCTATGCTTGTGGCTCTTCACATCTTTGAGTTTAATAGTTGAGAGCCATAAAAACACACGATGGCCTATGATTTTGCAAATGATATGGTCCTCAACATATATGAATTATGAGAGAAAAAAATGTTTCATCTAAGTTAACCAAAAATAGTTTGACTTCAAGGATTTCATGTGTTAAGTTGGACTTTACCAAAAAGCTACCAATCACTAAGGCTATGTTTGTTTTGGGTTTTTCAAATTGATTTTGATTATTACATAAATGGTTATTATATAATTGATTAATATTTTTGATAAAACAATCATGTTTAGTAGTTAAATATTAACATAGTAGTCTCCTAAATGCGAGAGAGCTCATTGAAGGCTTGAAGCCTGAGCAGTCAAAAGAAGAGAGAGAACTGACAGCAATAATTAATGCAAACTGAATGCATTTTAGGATAAAAATTATAGATCAGGCTCTTGCTTAGAAGGGGCAAGTGGGCTGCAACTTTAAAATACTTAATTAAAAAGGAAATGCTATGTATCTCCAATTTATATCCCCAATTGTATCCCCAATGTGGGTCCTAGAAGATGTGATTTCCAAAGCCACTATATCCTGACACGTCACATGGGGAATACGATTGGAGAAATAAATTGGGGATACCTAACACTACTCAATTAAAAATCATGTATGAAACAAATCTAGAGGGGCCAGTATACAAATATCTATTTACTGGGAGCAAATATCAGAAATTTTAAAAACTTTTATTAAAATATTAAACCTCAAAATTTTTCAAACTGCCGCCACCAATACCCAATGTATTCTACTCAGCTAGAACTTCTCTAGGATAATATGATAGTCAAACAGGTAAATGAGCTAACACTCCTTCAAATAACAAGAGAATAAAAGGAAATAGCACGAATGAAAGTCCCAAATCACGTTCATGAGGTACAAAACCTTTTTAAAAGTTTTATTCTTCCTTCCTTACCTCAGCTGCCAGCCAAAGAAGGAAATTAAAAAGAAAAAGAAAACAGAAAATTACATTATATTGTGTAATCATCTCATTCAGCATTGAGAGTTTATTTGTTTGACTCAAACAAATCTGGCAAGCACCACAACTCCTGGCCCTTTTAGGACTATGTTACTTCAACATAGTTTAAATCAAGGTCAATAACCAGTAAAAAAAAGTGTACTTATATTGTTAACTCTCTCTCTCTCTCTCTCTCTCTCTCTATATATATATATATATATATATATATATATGAAAGATTAAATAGACACTCAGCGCTTACTACAGTTAAAAGAACCATTTCACCACATTTTTTTGTCCATGACGTAACACAACTCAGCATTTGCAACATGAATTCTTTTCCACTATCCCCCCCCCCCTCCCTCTCTTTTTAAGATTAAAAACAGATCTTCCGCGTTTACTGTTTCATCACAGTTTTTTGTCCTTGGCATAACACAACTCAGCATTTGCTACATGAATCATTTTCCACTATTTTACTCCATCTAGGGCCATGTTTACTGCTCCTTTATAATCATGTCTTCTCTCACTTCAAACCATCTTATTCTTGGTTTATTGCCTTTTCCTTATGAGGTGTTCACTGTTCACACCTGAGCACAAGTCAGGCCTCTCACTCAATGTTACTTGGAACGCAGACTGTTATGGTACATCAAACAGGAAAAGGAAAAAAAGGATAGACTTGTGCAGACGACATATGTAGAATATGATGGGGTGGGTCCCATTTGTAAGTGTTTTTTTTTCCTTTACCCAACAAGAATTAATAACATGAAATGTCCAAGTTGTGCCTACTATTAATCACCCACCAGCCCAACAACCAAGCAAATCACTTATGAATGAAAAATAACCTACATAACACCAAAATGGAGAAAAGCATGCTGCCAAAGCTCCCTAGCGACCAAAAAATGAAGGAGCGAATGGTTAATATCTTCCTTTTCCCTTTTGTCCATGCAACACCAACTTAAGATCATCTTGCCTCTCCTTCCTAGATTGTCTGAGGTCAAAATGGCCTCTAAAGCTACCTAAAAAAAAGACCTTGGAAGGGAACTTAATTTCCCAAATAACTTCCCAAGGAAAACCAACTCTTTTCTCCCCGTAAAACTCCATAAAAAAGATCTCATGCCAAATATACCATTTTGCTTCGGCCTCGAGGAAAGGGAATTATTCCTCTCCTCGACTCACCAAGCGATTGTACAATAGCCCAAACCACTCCATTATCCATAAAATATGAAATAATCTGAAACAAGAACGCCCTTACCTAAAGCAATTCTGAATAGAGCTGGGAACAAGAATTTCAAAGGAGACTCCTCCACACCATACATCATGCTAAATTTGACTTGCGGCCATCACCCACCATCTAAGCCTGACCCATAACTACCTCTCACATCTCTAGAAGAGCACCCCCTTTGGATTATCCCCAAACAAAAATAAGTACAAATAGAATTCCATTCCTAAAGTCTGTTTTCTTCGTCCAAATAGCGCCCTACCTTACCACTTGACTAGTAAGGGAAAGGCCCTTTCCTAATAAAAGAAAATATATAGGGCTTTTTTCGCTTGTTTGTCAAGCAAATTGTATTTAACCCCTAGAACTTTGGGGAGGGGGGACCCAACTAGAGAACTGCGCTGTTTGTGTGTGTAGCCAACATGAAGATGAGGTGAGTTTATATTGCAATCAAGCATGTGTGCACAAAGATTACATAATAAAAAAAAAAAAAAACCTCAAAAGCTACAACAATGTACATGGGATACACTTATTATTCACCGAATCCTCCTGCTGCCCACCACGAAGATCACAATGATATTATACCTAATTCACTTAACTGAAACTAAAAAGAAATAAAATTCTTGTGTGTGTGTGTGTTGTGATAGCTAATACTCGTGCAACCACATTTTTTCCAATTGGATTTAGACACTCAACCTCCATGGAAGGTTGAAGGGATACTGCTCAAGCCAAGGAGGGATACTGCTCAAGCTAAGGAGGGACACTGGGAGTGGCCCTGGTGCCATTGGCTCCTCCAAATTTTTGGAAAATTTATTTTTTTATCTATCATCTTCATAAAATTTAGGAGCTGCCCCCCAAAATTTTTCTTATTTTCATAGGAATCCCTTAACTCTCATGTGCATAAGTTCGCCCCTAGGGAAGTGTAATTTCCCGATCTCCTACTGTCTCAAGCTAACCCTAGGTGTAAAATTCTCACATATATTTAAATTAACCAGATCCGTAATGCTTCAAATTGCTCGAAATAAGAAAAACAGTTTCAACATTTCAAACCAATACTTAAATTGTTTTATACAACACCAAAAACTGTCCGGATCAGATTTCTTCATGAGCGTATACATGAATTGAACGGTTCTGTACTGCTTCAAAGCTTTCGCATAAAAAAAATACAGCTGTAGAATTGCTCGTTAAAACTCAAATTATTTTTGATTTTTTTTTTTTTAAAATAAGTGTATCGGATTAGATCGCTTACATGAAGAACGAAGCAGTGACCACAAGGCCGATCAAAAGCATGAACACGGCTAGGGTTGGGTACCACGCGTCGGGGACGGGGCTCGAGATTGGTTTCGCAGACGGAGCCTTCAAATGAAAACACAGAAGACAAACAAATAAAAATCACAAACCAAAAAAGGAAATAGAAATCAGACACGGATGTAAACGTCTAGAAATTTCACACCATTTGTTACGGAGAGCAATCGGCAGATCGTCGCTTCGTCTTCTCTATTGTCTGAAGGCTTCTGAACTGGGGGGAAGTCCTCGCTCCTTAAATATGACACTGGCGCTTTACGGTACGTCGGCAGCACCTGAATGTTCATGATTGCTCACGCCTAGATGTATCCTTGGCCGTCGGCATATATTATTTTTAGCTTTAACCGCTTGATACGAGGACAAAAGGAAGTTCTAAAAGCCTTGCACTATGTTCGCATGGAAATAAAAAAAAAAAAAAAGGAAGGAAAGGAGAATGAATGAGAACTTATATCTATGTTTATTTTTAAAATTGAGAAAGAAAAAGAGGGAAAGGAAAAAAGAGCTTAATTCTTCATTTAAGTAATTTTGTTATCCTTTCAAAAGTGGAAGAAAAAGAAAGAAGGATTTAATGAATTTTTAATAATATCAATATTACTTCTTAAAATTATAAAAGTCAAAATAAAATTGAACACCTCTATCTTAAAGCATTTCAAAGGATATAATAATAAAATAATATAAAATTATTTTCCTTTCTTTTCTCTCTTTTATCATTTCCAAACAAAATGAAAGGATTATATTAATCTTTTCTTTCATTTCCTTCCATTAGTTATCCAAACATAAAGAAAGAATTATTCTCTCCTCTCCTCGCCTCTCCTCTCCTTTCCCTCATAAATAATACTATCCTCTTATTTCTTTTTTCTCTTACTTATCAAAATGAACTGTTAATTGGAACTTAAAAGGTAGGAAGGGAAGGAAAAAATAAAAATAGTAAAAAAGAAGAAGATAGTGTTATTGTGTGAGAAATTTCGATTTAACTGGTTGTTAAATTTTCCTCTTCACTTTATGTGTTACCAATTTATTTCAAAAGTCTTTATTAAGTTGTAATTAAAAAAAATAAAATTTTTTATTGAATATGTAATTATTAGATTAAGTTAAGTCTCACTATCGATACAACGTTAATCAATTACTTTCTTAAAATCTTAATTGAGTTAAACTTAATTATAACTGTATAATTTTGAAGAAGAAGAATATTGATGACATCTCATTACTTCAGAATTATTATATAAAAGGTATGAAAACACATATAGATCATGCATTCATATTAAGTACAATTATAAAATGTGTGCGCAATTAGTCTTTTAACCTTCTAGTTGATGGTTCTCAACGAGACTTATGTTTAATATTATATAGATTTAGCATTTTTTACTTTTGACTATAGACTAGACTTAAAAAGATGCTTAAATATGTCTATAATGTCCCTTGGGTACTTGGTGTAAAGTTAAAATTCAAAATTAAAATGAAATTAAAAATCAGTACCTAATTTGCTCAGACACAATTCAAGTTCGTTCGAGAACACACCATTTAGTAAATACAAGTTTGTTTGAATGTGTGTTGATTTTTGTTATATGTGAGAGACGAGATTTACATTCTAGACAATATTTCATACATACAACTTTGATAACTCTTGAATCATGTGGTAAAGTAGCGTAATCGTCATGCAAATCAATTTTAAACATGTAGCATGAATAATATCAAGATGATACTCTAATTTAAAATACATGTTACGTGTTGCATTAATACTGAATTTCTCAATGCTCCCTTACTACTAAACATTTTTCCCTATCATGCATGCCTGCATCAATACGTCAATATATTCAAAACAGGAGAAATTCTACAACTGGTGATCAATATTATTACTTGAATATTTACTGTTTTCTGAAACAGATGTAACAATTGTACAAAATACAACATGCTATATAAATTTCAGCAACCAAAATAGTTTTCACCTCATCAAAATATCAATGGATCAAACGGCTTACTTTGCTAGTTCAAACGGCTTTAGACTGATGCCGGTTTTGATCGAAAGTTGCTCTTGGTGCCATTGGACACTTTAACTGAGGTTAATCTGGAGTGAATCTGCAGTCATCCCCACTAAGCATTTGCAATCAAAAGTCACACTGACTGCGAAATTCTTCACTACCCATCAACAACTTTGCTCGAGTCCAGTTCCGAGCCAAAGGAAATCAAGAAAATGGAGGAGAAAATTATCTAGGGGGACTTCAGCATATTCAATGGGATCCAGGCCATAACCTGAACATCACCCCATGCTCACTCACACTCCCCCTGGGCAGTCTCATTGTCTGCCAGAGCCGCCTACCTCTTCCTGTTCTCAAAGGACCTGAACTCGAGTGCCTCTGAAATGACCCAGACTCTTGCCTCCCAAGTCTTGTCGATGTACTAAATAAATCTGACATTGGAAGTCCCATTTCAGAATCGAGGCAGGAATCATAATTTGAAACTGGGGATTCAGTTTGCAGAGGATCCGGCAACTGGCCTGAATTGGCACTGATCCTAATATCCATGTCAATGGACAGATGCTCCTGGCTACAATTTATGGTTCCCAATTCTTTTGTCTCTTCACACTCATTACATACTAGTTTCAAGGCCTGAACAACTTCACCCATAAAAGGTCGGTGTGATACCTCTGGCTGAACACACATTGAAGCAATGGCCGCTACTCTGGCAATGTTATCAAGAGGGAATTCTGGTCCCAGAGATGGGTCTATAATTGACTTCAATCCTTCTTTACATGTGAGGAGTGGACGAGCCCAGGAAACTAGATTCTCTTCTCCAGGTGGCTGAGACATGTCAACAGGTATTCTTCCAGTTAGGAGCTCAAGAAGGACTACTCCGTAGCTGTAAACATCACTCTTCACAAGAAGATGCCCGGTCATGGCATACTCTGGAGCTACGTATCTGGTTTTGTTAATATGAGAGAGAGAGAGAGAGAGAGAGAGAGAGAGAGAGAGAGAGAGAGTAGTAGTAGTTATCATTAGGAGTACATAAATGTAAAATTACCAAAGGCACAAACACAAGATAGCAAGCAACAAAATAGGTAAATAAATAAAACTCATATACACAAGACAGTATACAACAGAGGAATAAGAAAACACTTTCTGAAGAATGGAAATATGGCCATGAATCTGGGCCTGGGATGAGTTGCTTGAAGCACTAGACTCCAACTAGGGAAAGGAATAGTCCCAGCCCCCAATTTATTTACTTATTTATTTTTTAATTGGTAGGCTTCTTTTACATATCTATGAAGGGCTAGCATGAAATCGTATCAATGGGTTAGTGCATCAGTGATAATGATAGGTTTTGACTCTGTGGCATGGTTTAACCAACTTCGTAAGCTACTATGAGAAGTGCTAGCATCAGTCGTGAAGGTCAGACATTCACAACTTGATTGACATGTGCATTTCACATGCCCGCGTCACGCGCGAATGTGGGATTCATGCACCAATAAGATCACGAAGGTCCAAGACCTTCGCAATTGACTGAAGCATTCTTCAAGCTACCACTGTAAAATCTGAGGTAAATATCAGCAACCTCCCATTAGGATTCTGAAATTGCCACCGATATCCCTAATATTTGATGTCAGTACCAAAAGAGGTACAGTAATATATTCTGAAACCTGATTATTTTATGCAACCCAAAATCAATTTGAGGGCAGTGCCTTCTGTGAAAAGATACATGTGATGGGTTGGTAAGTGTCACCTAGGGTGACCAGGGAATCAGATGCATACAATTAGGAGAACTTCATACCCAAAGGTTCCCATGACACGTGTTGAGATGTGCATGTTCTCCTCATCCAATGCTGTACGAGCTAAACCAAAATCAGACACTTTTGGGGTAAAATCATGTTCCAACAAGATGTTGCTCGACTTGAAGTCCCTATGTATGACACGAGGACTCGAATCTTCATGCAGATAGGCTAGACCTCTGGCAGCTCCAAGTGCTATCTTCATCCGGGCACCCCAATCTAGTGAAGCGGTTTCCTTATCAACCCCTGAGAGCAAGCAAAACATACATAATATATTAATTTTTTAGAGGAATGTACAATGGAAAATAATAAATATCTCAACCCCAAAGCTGGCAAAGATTACAATTAATACCATGTAGATGAGAATCCACACTGCCATTTGGAATGAGTTCATAAACTAAGCAGCGAGTGCGCTCCTCCATACATATACCAATTAACTTGACCAAGTTTCTGTGATGAAGGCGGCTAAGCATCTCAACTTCAGCCAAGAATTCACGACCACCCTGCTGGTTGTCTCTCTTGAGTACCTTGACAGCCACTTTTGTCCCATCTTCAAGAATGCCACTATAAACACGACCAAAGCCACCTTCACCAAGTATTCTCATAGCATTAAAGTTATCCGTGGCTTTCTCTATGTCACTTGAACTGAATGTCTTAGCTGACCCAGTATAAGTTGCAATGCCAGATCCAAAAGATAAAGAAGCAGAACTGGGCCCACTCCCAATCATAGATGAAGCAATCCCTGCAACATATACACTTTCCTTATTACCTTGGAATAAACAATAATTCTGAATGGACCCAGAGTTTAGTTTGCTAAGTAAGTCAAGTGACCACAATGGGTATTAGAATACATAATTTTTCTCGCTAGGTAAATCACACACACACACACACACTTTGTCCCTTAAGGGGACTTGAACCTTCTCAACCTCTCATATGGGGGAGGTGGAGGAGGTACCAACCAAGCTAGAGCTTGTTGGTTAGAATAGAGAATTTTTAGATCCATATTAGCTAATTTGTAACATATACACTACTTTTTACATCTAAGACATCTAAATTCTGCATATTAGATTTGTACAAGTAGAGAATATCAAATAAGTTTGAGTCTCATTCAATAATAACAATTATTCCAATATTCTACAAATCAATATTATGCATTTTGGGCAGTCTACATAATTAAAGGCTCCAATCCAGTCCAAACAGACTGAAGCTAAGACTGCAACTGTTTTCGTCACAGTAAGTGCTGATATTACCTGGTGGTTTCAATAGAGTACCATGGCAAAATAGGATTCATGAAGCTAACCCAAATAGTTGAGACGGGGATTTTTTGAGTTGAGTCGTACCTGGTGGTTTTGATAGGGATGGCAGTGTAAGTGGAGGAGTTGACTCTGGTTGGAAAATGTGGTCTCTATGTTTGAATAGCAAAACCCAAGTAACTAAACAAAATAAAATCACAGCAACTGCGGCTGACAAAACTATGATAGCAATAACGCTGCCACTAAGCCCATCTTTATGTTGTTTCCTTCTCACATCAACCCCGAGGGGATGTATGGTCCTTGCATTAGTGTCATGAGCAGAAAATGGGCCCCCATCTATAATACTAATGCTTGAAGGTGCTGATGGTGGAGAGGGGGGAAGACCTATAAGGGCAAGATTTCTATATTAATAGCCAGATTCAAATTATTAAACATAAATATGAGTCAATAAAGTGAGGATTTATAATATGTAGCAAAAGAAAAAAAGAAGAGTGAGGATTACTATAAATACCTTGATAGCACACATATAATACCTCATAATCACCAAAGAAAGAATTTTTTATAGCAACTTGTTTCTGCCAAAATTTCTGGTATGTCAGATATGCTATATTGTTATCAAATTTTTCTCCAACAGGTACCAAGTCAATAAGGACAATTGTCTTCTCCTGGTCCTGGCTGGCTGCATTTGCTCCAATGATGCGAACTTGACTTTGTTTCATAAATACCCCAACAGCAATTTCCTCTGCCAGCTCCGAAACCAAGGGGAAGAATGCATACAATGCTACACTTAGGCGCAGTCCAACTTGCATGGGCCAAACACAGCCAGCCACAGGGTGATCCAGGAAGAGTATTTGTCAAAGGCTCTGTGCATGTAATTGATGTACAATCTACAAAATGGATCAAAATATGTATTAAGTCTTTGTAGTGAAGCAGAAACAAGTAGAGGTGACAGGTGAAGCCGAAACCGGTAAAGATAACAAATGAAGCAGAGACCACCTTTAAGGAGATTACTCCAATAATACAACCATATTAATTGCAATGAATCCACCTTTAATTGGATAATAAAGGTTTGACATGCACATATGGCTTCGATGGGACGGGAAGAAACAGATTCTTAAAAATAACTATTCAAAGTAAAAATATATTCTCGTAAGTGGTAACTGGTAAATTAGATGGGGATTATTCTGGCAATGTAGGGTCAATGGTGGGTGAAATTCGTGGCAATTGGCCAGCAGGTGATCCAACAGGTACTGCATTATTTACAATGAAAAAAAAGGAACATGAGGGTATATTTCAACTGGAGACATTCTTGAAAGAAATATTACATCAGTAAGGCATGTAATAAGGTGCACCAGGCAAAATGGATGATTGGGTGGACCGTTGGTGGATTTTGTGGTATTTTCTCTGGTGCTGATGCAATTGGTACTGTATACAATAGGAGCTGATAACATTTAGAACCAATCTCAACCAGAAATCCAATGGATGCAAAACAGAAACCTCAACATTCAGAAACCTGGAGCAATTGGCAAAGAGGGAGGAGGTCTAGTATCTGGTGCCCTGTTTTGAGGAGAACTTGGTGGAATGGATCTTGGCGGAATGGATCTTCGCATGATTGGGTGGATGGTTGGTGGATTTTGTGGTGAATTCCTTGAAGGTGATGCAACTGGTACTATACATTGAAACAAAAGAAGTTCTATACAACCAATTTCCACCAGAAATCTAGCAATATAACAATAAGAATAAAGACCTTAATCAACCATATACCTGAAGCAAGTGGCACCAAAGCTGGAGCCTTACTTGGTACCGTTCTTTGATCACCAGTTGGTGGTGAGGACGGTACAACTCCTTGAACAGTTGAGAGTGGAGGAACTGAACTATATGGCAGCAATACTGTAGGAGTACTTGGTGAAAGGGATGGTAAAATCCCTTTGATTGTCTGGGGGGCCGGAGCAGAATTGAGAGGTGGCGGATGTAAAACTGATCCTGAAATGTCAAAACATAAGATAGACGAACTGATATCAAGATCAATTAACAATTCAGAGTCTGAAGATTGTGGAATGTTACCATTTGTAAGAGATGCTGGACCAGGTGCATTGCTTCTTAATGGTTTTCCACAAGTGCTATGACCAAGTGTTCCTTCTTCAACAGGGAAAATCACATAAATATTGCTGGAGATGGGGATATATTGTAGCCCAAAAGTAAACATAAAGCCAATAGTTCTAAAGGAGAACACTTAGAATTAGGTAAAGTGCAAATTCTTTTTGGAAAAATTACAAATGTCAACTAGATGGCTGACCTTTAGATTCATGTAAGAATATATGCTCCTAATTTTTTTTAAACTACAGTTCTATAATAAATGAAGTCTCGGAAAGTTTAAGCTTCTAACTAGAATTCACAGAATCGGAATTTATTCTTAACTATATCAGTCTCCTTATTAAAGATTAACATGCTCTGTAGTTCAACTTCAAGTCCACCAATCTCAACTATATCAGTCTCCTTATACTAGATGAATCAATCAAATCAAAAATCTATTTGCAAAAAAAAATTAGGACATGTGTGCAGGTTTCCTAACTATTAATCACATAAACAACATTGGCAAGATAAAACATGATCAACCCAACTCACCAAATTGTTGTCCAACCACGAAAAAACATGAAGCCCACAAGAAATTTGATAAAATAACCAAATGGGTTAATTCATATATGATTAAAAGATAACTAAAAATGGTTAAAATTTAAGTATTACCTGCAGATCCTTGAACAACCAAAGCAATGGAAATGGCACAGAGTTTCAACACCAAACAAATCACTTGAACCACCAAACCCATTCCATATAATACAAAATCTCAATACTCTCAATCCCAACCTCCTCAATAATGAAGAAAGAATTAAACAGTAATAAAATAATGAAAAGATACTAATCAAGAAATAGATAATAGATTGACAACTTGAAGCAATAACAAAAGGAAGGTTAGATTTAAGAAGACCCACAAATAGTGAGAGACAAGTAATGAAAAGACAGTTTGTTGAAACCCCCAAAAATGGGTTTGGTGATAATAAGAACCCAAGCAATCAGTTTCTGGGAGCATAAGCTCTGAATTTTGCAGAGCCTTGAGATTGGCATGTTACACACAACAGTTTCTACTGGCGTGTGGGTAATTAAAAGCTATATATTAAAAACTGAGCAGCTAAGGAAACAAGAAGCCAAACAGCACTCGCAGTGCCAAACAACACTCGTTTTGTGTTTTGGGGTGGGGGGAGAGACACATAGGTGGGTTAACTTTGTGTGGTATGGAGAAGAGGAGAGTAGTAAAATTTGTTTGGTGGCCAGTAGATACATTTTTTTAATGCAAAAGGATTTATTCCTTTATAAGCTTTCTATTTTTATTATGTAATAAATATCTATAAAATTTTATATGATATTTTATGTAATAAATATCTATAAAATTTTATATGACATTTTGTTTATATATATATATATATATAGAGAGAGAGAGAGGGGGGGGGGGGTGTTATTTCGGTGGTATAAACTATGGAGGAAGAAAGAAAAAGAAAACTTTTCCAAAAGCGTAAAGAAGAAGAAGTCGAGGAAGATGGGGATATATTTTTATACAAAAATTTCTTTATTTTATGAGTTTATATAAATTATTGTGCGTGTATATATATATATATATAGATGCACATCATACATATACCTATTTCATGTATGTGTGTGTTTAGAAGTGTGAACATAGCTAGAGATTCTCCCCAACTTTTTATAGTGGGAAGGTTTGACATTGGGAATGAACCAACTTGGGATTGAAATTCTTGGGATAGTTTTAATGGGGTTGCTTGACTCGTTTTACTTCCTGGTTTTCAGGCGGTTGATGTTTGTTATTGGAGAGAGACGTGGCACGTGTCCAGTGGTATTTGACACCTCACCTTCTCGGTTTTTTTTTGGAACTATAATTAACTATTAATACAATGGATATACTAGTATACATCTTTACATATGCCCGAAATTTGTCGTAGTTAATTTCAAATTATAATTAAATCTAAAAACTTAGTTTGAACCGCTTGATTTTTTAATATATTATTAAATTATTTATCAACTAATTAAATTAAATTTAATAATTTAATAAATTTTAAAATATATTTAAATTTAATTAGTTCATATTTCGAATCTATGTCAAATATTTGATTCTTTACCTATGCAAAGAAAATAATGTGTTTTGAGTCTAATATTTGATAAATTTTAAATATTATTTGAAAATTATTCTAATTGGAGCAGGTCATAATTACTTTTGTTAAGTTCCTTGCTTTTTTAAATTCTTTTTAATTTGACTTTATTTAGATTTTAAATAATTTTATAAATAAACATAAACCATTATATTATGGAAAGATATTTACTAAACAACAAAAAAATATAAAATCAATTCATTGGTATTTTACATAAATTGTTTTGACATTTTTTGAAATTTAACTCTTTAAAATCACTTGAGTGAAAGGTCATAATCATCCAGTCATTTAATATGAAATATTTTATTTTTTTAATTTTGGAAGGCAATAGTAGAGAGCCCATATTGAACCATTGGCGGTTCTATATTTAAGTAATTATGATTAATCTTAATGACAGCTACATACAAATATCTATTTTTCATGTAAATAATGTGAGTTTGAATATATATATGATCTCTGGACTAATGGTCCCAACCGTTCAAATAAATGTCACAAGTGGAAGTGATTTTCATCTGAACTATTAGGACTGATTGACTGAAGGACGTCATATAAGGAATGTGAGTTGAATAAAATTGGCAGAGCCAAAAAGAAAGAAAGAAATAATAATACAATATGCGCGGTCGTGTCAATCCCTTAGCATTGGGCCACCCGTGCGAGTTGAGCTATATAATACTTGTTGATGCACTGATTTAGCAGTTACCGTGCACATAGTCAACTTGTGCATATAAAAAAGCTATTGTAGATGATATGAATTAGGAGTGTCAATTCGGGTTATCGTCTTGTGTTCGAGTCGTGTCAAGACATACCTATTCAAAAATATATGTGAACCCTAACCCGACACTATTAACTAATAGTGTCAAATTTCAAAACTCAAATCCAACCCATTTATTAAACAGGTTACACGTGTCAACCCACTTAACCCGTTTATTTTATTTTTTTTATTTTTTAAATAAAAAAATTTACCTATTTTTTAATATGTATAGATAATTTTTAAGTTTAATAACTTTAGATATGGGCTAAATCAAAGTAGAAACCTCTTTTATAAATAAAAAAATCTCAAAACCTTGATAAATACTTGATGTGAAATGAATTACCTTAACTCATAATATATTTTATAATTAAACGTATTAAATCGTGTTAAACGAGTTGACACTAGTAAAACCCAAACCCAACCTGTTTATTAATCGTGTTATACGTGTCAACCTGTTTATGACCCAAACCCATTTATGCTAAACCCAAATCCGTTAATTTCGTGTCGTGTTCGAGTCGTGTTAAAAATTGACACCCCTAATATGAACCAGTAATTCTTAAATTGGCTCTACAATTATCCATGTCTCAATTCCACACGGCACAAATTTCAAGGTATAATGTAAATATAGACCAGACCCAAAAAAAAAAAAATTAAATGTGGTTCCCCATGACATGAAATGGTCCCAAATTTTTTTTCTCATAACATGACCCAAAAAATGAGGAAGGCCACCTTTTCTCCATGCTACCTGGCTCTGAAAGATGATACGTCGGACAGCAGCTTGTGGAGGGGCAGTGGGGATTGTGCAGTGTAGATGTCATCCAAGTTGGCATCCTTCCACTTATAAGATGATGATACTAGCAATAGCCTAGCACCATTCAATCGAAAATTAGATGATTTATAGAGCGAAGCAGCCTTTAGTGACAAGTACCCAAATACTGATCCCAGGGAGATGCAGTGACAGAAAGAATTGGAAAAAGAAAAAGAAAGCCAAACACAAGGCTATTAATTTTTAGCTTCAGTACCTTCTGTATTGAGAATCACCGGTTTGGGTCATATTCTTCAAATCGATTTTTGAAACGTTCTACCATTTTTATTTCTTCTTCTTTGCTGAGCTTACAATTCTTCCAATCAGCCCTATCAGCCATGTTCAACAAGCCTGCCAAAACCTGCAATGTTCCATACAATGCAACGTGCTCAGTCGTAAAGTGAGCTTAGGCATAACTTTGAAACAAAACATAAGCTCATCAATAATGCATTTTTTGTGAATAGGGCTTTAGTAAGTAATTTGCATTGCTCACATGAGTGCAAATGACAGACATTCAACAATATATTGAAATATTTTTATGCATTGTGCAGAATACATTGACCAACATGATTTGTCAAAAAGCCCAGTTAGATTCATCAATTAACAGCTTCTTAATAACATTTTAGATAAGCAAATCTTTGGTCATAACCAACTGATTGAGCAACCAGTAAAAAACTGAAATCTTCATTAATTCTTTTTCTTGCACTTTGTAGAAGAATGCTAAATAGAGAAATATATCTTATCATAACAAAATTAAGGTAATAAAACAACATGCTAAGTCAGGTGAACTTAATTGAAAATATGAATAACAAGGGGAAACTGTAATTTGGTGCAAGTCCCTTTGGTTTTTAACAACAAAAACAAGATGGGTAATTTATAATTCAATAAAACTAATTATTATCTAACCTCACGACCAAATTGGACAGGGAATTTCTCATTCTCCTCAACGGAATGTGACAGTATTGTACCCCCTGGAAGTTCCACGTAGAATAAACTGCAATTTTTATCAAACTGCATCCGCAACAATTCTCTCCCTTCAGAATTATTATCTGCGAATCAAAAGAAACATCAGGATGGAGAAACAGAAGCCAGGGGATATGAAATGTTGTTGGAGACCACAGTAAAGCAACCACTTTCATGTTGAGCCAATTGAGATTGACAGAACTTAAAAGAAAAGCGTCATCAAACCTACTTTTCATCACCATAAATTTGAAACCCAACTTTTCAGCAGCTAAAGTGAAAATATCTTGAACAGCAGATGCTCTGGATGATGGAATAGGAATAGCCTGCAACAGAACATAGACAGTTGCAAGCAGAATTTGATAATATATTAGCAAATAATAAGATCCTGTAAATGCATAACCAATACATGAAGTAATCATATATTAACAGTGACACAAGTATAAAGTATACGAACTCTATTTGGGGGAAAAAACAGGTATTATGATAAGGTGCACCACAACATAGTTATCTCACACAATGGTCAATATTGAGAAAGTATTAGCTAATGCACTTTAGAGGACTATGGAAAGGTGTTGCTGATTATCTCCTAAATATTGGTAAAGGTACTGATGTGAAAAAGGGAAGAAAAAAAACGCGCGTGTGTGTGAGAGAGAGAGAGAGAGAGAGAATCCAGGAAAATAAAAATTGATAGCAACTCTTGTCAGCACATTATGAAAGACAAAAAACTACAAGCAATCTTCTTTACACATTGAAAAAAAGGTAATAGTACTCGAAAATGAAATTTGTTTACCTGAAGATTAGCATGAGTGCCTCTTTTGAAAACCCACTCAAAGAACACAATTTCCTTCCCTTGGTTCTTGAAATACACTCTGAGACTGTTCTGGAATTTACCTAACTCCGATTCGCTTTCAGGGGGCAAAGAAAGGGTATTTGGTGAATGCTCAACGGGTATTAACAGCACATGATCTTGAACTAATGGTCCTTTCGCAACTGCACCAGTAGTAATGTTCCCCTATGCTAATGATTAGATGCTGACTCCACATTAAGGCTTGACAAACAAAACCAGCAATCTTTTGACCTGAAATTCAATTGCAGTGTCGTTACTATCACAAACTGATGTGAAAACTAGGAGGGTTAATAAAATAAGAAATTAAGTTAAAATGAAATGGTAAATCCTTGCTTAACACAATCAAATGACTCACGCATCCTTGCTTAACTAAAAGAAAATTAATTTGCATTTATCGGTCCAACCTGGTACTGTTTGCATTTCCAGATCCAGGTCTCCGGTTAGGAAAGCTCTCACTTTCTTCCTGTAAACTGTGCTTAAAGTTGCAATCTGGACCCCTTTCACATTTTCTTTTGTTAAGAAAATCGAAACAAACACCTCTCCGATATTGTTCCATTGCATCTTCATCATGCCGAAAGTGGCATTTATCACCTCGTGAACATGATCCAGAAGATACAAATTTAAAACACAGCTTATGACCGTCACCATCTCCATGTTTCTGCCGTTTTTGGGAGACATCATACCGCCAATATTGTGGGTCAGAAACAGTATCACTAGGCCTCTTTGCTGTGTCCTCGGTATGGGTTGCTTTATCTGTGGATGTAAATGGAGACGAGGTAGTATTTGGTGGCTTCATGCAAATCTCCGCGGCAGACATTGTCGATGCTGGAGTAGGAGAAATTGCATGAATAAATTTCTGAGCAGGAGCAAGAACCAAGTGTCATAGAATGATGTGGAAATAGAAAGGAAACTTAAGCCTAGTTTTCCAATAACAAGGCATATATTTCAGCTGTCTCCAAGTTTACAACGAAATGCTTACTTAGAAGCAAAGGAATAAGAATGCAGTTTTTCTTAAATAAAATAAAAAAACTCAACAATATCCACAATGCATGCAAATGCTGCTAGGATGGCAACAGAAGATTGTAGATTGAAACTTGAACCAAAGGAGTCCTGTCTTAATTTTATATATAAACACAAAAATTCAAAAGCAAATGCTCCATTGGCAAAATAAATATGAGAACTTTTCCATACTGTTGCCATTGACTCCCGACTGGTGATCACTGTTTGATAATATATGCACAAGACACTAATTAAAGAGAGACTAGTAGAAAAAAAGCTAAAACTATTTAACACCTAATTAAGAAAAACAGCAAAATAGTTTATAAAAGTATGTTTAGAATAAGAAGTAGACCTGTTTATTTTTATTTCCAACTGGAGCAAGACCTAAGAAACGGGTTACATGTACAGCCTCAACATTGGCATACGGTTCCCGAGCAAAGAATATGCCCTTCGTACCTGCAATGTGATATCTAACAAAGAACAGAACCTTAAATCAGGAAAAAAAAAAATATATTTACATCTGAACTTAGGCCATAAAACAGATAAAAAAGAACATGATTGCACTACAGAATAGTGAATTCCTAAACAATTAAACAAAAGAGGAAGAAAAGGCAAGGAGATGCTATTTCTTTTGGATAGGTAAGTGGCCCTTGGAGTTTGAGTTGAATCTGAAACCTTAGGAATATTACCCAAGCCTCTTCCCAACTCATCCAACCCCAAGGGTTAAGATGCTATTTCATATTATGACAAGGTTCTACCAGCCTCTTGCATCTTAATTCTCCTTTTTACTTTTATTACTACTGCCAAATCAATAATACTGACCTTGAAAAAGTCTCCTGAGTATTCATGGTTGGCACACATCATCTCTGTCACTCCTCTATATTGTGGCCCAGATGATGAATTGCTAAATATCTAAAAAAAGGGAGAACAACCAGAATAGTCTTGGTTGCCACTCCAGCCATCTAATTTAGCTTCTTTTTTTTTTTTGGTTGGTAATAAATTTGTATTACAAAAGGGACCGGATACAAAAAATAAGGCCTAAAATTCCTCAAAAAAAGCAAGAAAACTATATAAATACATGGGAAATTCTCCATTAATCCAAAAAACGAGGGGATGCAAAAAAATATATATATCTTTAAATTTCTACAGGAAAGTTTGACAGCTTCAAAAGTCTACCTATTCCTCTCCCGCCATAAGCACCACACAAGGCATAAAGGCGCCATTCTCCAAGCAATCTTCAACTCCTCCTTCATTTTCTTACACCTCCATCCCCAAAGAACCACTTTAATTGAGGCCAAGATCACCCAATGATAACCAAAAAGGAAGAAAATAAGCTCCAAGCATCTCTAGCCATCTTTCAATGCACAAGAAGGTGATCTATTGTCTCTTCCTCTTCCTTGCACATACAACAATGGCTAGGAAGATAGAACCCTTTTCTCCTAAGATTTTATGCCATTAGGATAGAACCTCATGGTGCCGACCATGCAAAAAAAGCCGCTTTAGTTGGGACTTTGGACTTTAAAATCAAGCACCAAGGGAAAGACTTGTCCTCCCATCCACCAACCTTCTATGAAGGATCATCGTATTAAATATTGAGCTTTATCGGCCATTAAATAATAGGTTTTGAACCCTTCGATTCCATTACACACCGATATATCGGTGTGTAAAAAATTCATAAGTTTAACAGCCAATATCGTTACATAAAGGCCATTACAGACTAATACGTAACAGTATCAGCCGATACGTAACAACCATAATACATTTTTCTCTCTTTTAATGGCTAAAAAAAATCCATTTTTGGCCACGAATCTACTAATTTAAAGTTATCAAACACAAGATTTAGAACTATGGATATGGTTAAAGTGTTTGGTAAGTCTTGAAATTATATCTAATTGTTTAATATCCCAAACTTAAAATTAAAATTGTCTTATTAGAATTAGGATATGTTGCTTAAAAATGAATGAATCTTAAGTTGATAAGATCAGTGAGCGACTTCTACTTTTTTTTTTCTAATTTTAAGAATCAATTATGCACTATTTTTTTGTATTAATGTTTTTAGTCTAAAATCATACAAAGGTATATTGAGTTTTTCTTTTCTTGAATAGAAAACACGAGTATTGTAATATGAACTTTGATTCATCACATCTAAATATTTTATTTTTGCTAAATTATTTGTTTATTTGGTTTTAAGGTCATTAGTTAGCAATTAATATTCACACTTATATTGTATTCTTTGATTATATTTTTCTTATTTAATGTTTGATTAAATTACTTATAGTTACATTTTTAGTTATTACTTGTCATAATCATAACAATATTCATCATAATAGATTGTACTTTCTTTTTATTTTGACATAAAACCAATATAAAGTCTTACACAATAAGTTTTTTTTTTTTTTCTTTATCATAGAATCTATAAAATTGACTAAAAATAATTAAAAACATTGAAAGTGATATAAAGTAAAAACATGCAAATCAGTAGCTTTAAAGGGTCTTGCTAGTAATTGAAAAAAATTTCACGGGTGCAATTCTTGATTCGCATTACGTATTGACTGGAACTCCCAAAACTGTTACACCGCGATTGTAACCATTACGTATCACGATTTGAAACCATAAAAAGGATTAAACCGTGAACTTTCCTCCATTATTGACCCTCTATTGAATCCCATCCTCCCTCCCGTCCCCCAAAACAACTGTTTTCAATAGAGCCATCAACTCATTCACATCCCCTAATTACCAATCATAAGAATTCCTTCGAAATCAAGGACTCCAAATCATCTAGCCGCCCACCCCCCCCCCCCCCCAGCCCCACATCCACTACAATATAATCTGCAACCAATTGCCTCTTTATCTAAAGCAATACTATATAAATTTGGAAACTTTGTCTTCAAAGGCAATCCATCATGCCAATGATCCACCCAAAACTTCACCCACTAACCTTCTCCTACTTCAAACCGAATACATTGAGCAAAGCCTTCCTTCCCAAGAAATGGCTAAGCTGATTGTCTAGTCACTGAAATCTCATGAAAGAATAACTGGGTAATGTGAAGCCATGCTCTGAGGGGGCTTTCCATTAGTTTTGGAGAAAGGCCGTCTAAAAAGCTGAATCCCAGTTGAAGCAAGACTTTCCAGAAACTATGCTAGTGTGCTTAAGGAGAGTTATTCAAAAGGACACAGTACAGAAGGGCTTATTATACAAATGGAGCTAGAGGTGTCTAACAAGAAGAATACAAATTCATAAAGACAAAATGGTGATAGATAAAATGGCCGTCTAAAAAGCTGAATCCCAGTTGAAGCAAGACTTTCCAGAAACTATGCTAGTGTGCTTAAGGAGAGTTATTCAAAAGGACACAGTACAGAAGGGCTTATTATACAAATGGAGCTAGAGGTGTCTAACAAGAAGAATACAAATTCATAAAGACAAAATGGTGATAGATAATATGGCAATACTAATTTACTAGTTTGAGGCTTAGGCATTCAAATAATTCTAGCAAGGGGCAGTAAATCATATTAGACATCAACTGCTATGAGGAATTACAACCACCACTTACCGAGGTTTGATTTCTGCTACTAATTCCGATACGATGGAGTTGCTACCAGATGAATCTGCAATTGCTGGAGGAAGATCAGATGTAGTAGCTTTATTTATGACCCCACTTGGCCATTCATTAGTGATATCCAGTTAAGGAACTGAAATAGAAAGAGCTCATAGCCAGAGATACAGCAATTCAAAAGCTAATCACAAGCGTTGGCCAAAAAATGATCAACCACCAGAGAAAAAGATCATTATGAACAGAACAAGGATATGTTAGGAACAAGTCTATTATTCCCGGTTCCTCAGTAAACGCTCGCAAGGCATCAATATCATCTTGACTGTATGTTCCAAATTGTTGGCCACTCACTGAATGCCTACCAGATAAATATGCCACAGATAACCCTAGATATGAGAACAGTGAATCAGTTATCATACATAAAGAAAAAAGCCATATATAGCACCTGCCACAGTAAAACACGTGCATAATCTAATCTCAAAAGAATATGCTCATTTCACATTTAGGAGCACAAAATGCCATTGGTTTTGGAATTGAAAATATATTCTATAGCACCCAAATGTACCTAAAACATTTTCACTGAAAAGAAAGCAAAAAAAACTCAAAGTTGAACCAAATCCAATTTTGCTCAGCCAAATTCCGCTGCCATGATATTTTCTTAAAGTGGCCATGCATGTTCAGTATTCTCTCAAAGAAAAATGATACTCCCTCCTGATTCTCTCCTCCAGATGGGTCCTCCAATTTGATGTGGCTGCAGCATTTTTAATTTAAATGAAACGGCACATAATTTGACATTCAGGAAGATAAATGCTAGTTGGCAGATTCATTTGGAGGATATAGCAAGGAGTTCAAACCAGGAATGGGGGGCAAAATCTCCCCCTCCTCAATTTTTTTTATTTGAAATTCTTTCATGCTTTCCAATTTTTAAAATATATATATATATATATCCTTTAATTTATATTTTTGCCCTCCTCCCCAGTATAATAGTTTTCAGACTTTACCCTATTTTTTAATTTCAATTTGATCCCTTAATGAAACCTTTATAAATCCCCACCCCCCGAAAAATTTAAAGTCCAAAGTTTTTTAGTAGTTCTCTTTTTTTTTTATTAGAATTCTTGTCTAAGTTATAAACTTATAAATCCCCACCCCCCAAAAGTAAAATCCTCCCCCGTCCCTGGTTCAAACCTCTCCAGACAATTAGCCACCGGAATCATCCAAAAGGGCAAGGACCATTCAAACAACTGCCATTGATGACATCTAAATTTAAATGTTGCCTCCTAATTTAGTGGCCAATTGCACAAACCACACTTGGACTCCAGAAAAATCTGGTTGGCAAGGATTTAGATATGATCCAAGCTCCAAGCACTACACTTCCTCAATTTCATATAATTTTGAAGATTATAATTCCTTCGCCTTCCAACACAGTCGACATATCACTTTGTCTATAGTGCCAACAAAAACTAACATACGCACTACAATTCGGTGACTGTTGAATCAACTTATCCATTCACTTTCCATTATTCAGAAAATGCGGCAATTTAGAAGAAAAAACTATACAATCAACCGGGTTGAAATGAATCAAACAATAATTCAAGGGTTGTGTCATACCTACGAGTGTGAACTTGCCACTGCCTTTCAACCAATATAAATTCTCACATATCTTCAAACCATCCATCTTGAACCCTTGATTAGCTGGGTCCTTCGTCGCAGCAGACAGAACCTTAATGGCGCCTGCGCCATAGTCGCCGATGAAGTAAGTTGGAAGAGGGATTGGGCACCGCCCTTCGATGTAGTCCATGAACTCTTCCAGTTGGTCCGCCGAGTCCGGAAAGAACTGGCCCACGCAGAGAAGTGCATCGAACGGACCAGCTGATTTGTTGACCTAAAATGAATTAAAACCAAAACATATAGTTGTGAACGAATGCGCGTGCGTGTATAGTTCAGAGATAATCCTAAATTTACATATACATATACATATAGAGAGAAAGAAGAGAGAGAGACCGATGAAACTCGTTTGAACAGCTGGTTGAGGCGGCCGAAAACATCTCCGCATAGGAGAATTCTGGGAGGAGCCATGGACACACACAGAGAGACAGAGAGAGAACTAAGCTGGGAAATGTTGATGACTGAAGATCGAAGGGCCCAAAGTTGGGCGGCCTATGTTGGAGCCCCAGTCGGCCCATTTTTATATTATATTAATGAGGGTTGGGCTTGGGTTATTCAAATAGATGGACATTTTTCACCCCAATATCAATATGGTTTCGAAAGGAAAAGACAATTTGAAGAAAAATATAAATAAATATATAACAAGAAAAAATTAAAATAAATATATATATATATGCAAAACTCGTCTTTTCTTAGAACTCTGACAATTCCAATTTATATGAGATCCAAGAATTTTTGACCCGACCCGGGTAGATTTAAAATTTATTGACCCGACCCAAGTCATTTTCAACTTAATTCCCGGACCCAGGTACTTTTCAAAAGCGTATAAAACTTATACGCTTCCATACTTTTTTTGTTTGAAAAGCGTAGGAGGGTAATACGTCTTTAAAAGGCATATTAAAGTTATACGCCTTTTAAAGACGTAAGAGATTGATACGCTTTTAAAAAAGCGTATTAATTTAATACGCTTTTTTTGTGAATATCAACCAAAAGTCTTTCTCTTCCGTTTTTCTCTTTCTTCGGTTTCTATGCCTTTTAGAAACTGGTTCGGCAGCAGTGACGGAGTCTGCCCCCGTTGCCGCCGGCGGTGGTGGTGGCCGGAAGGACGAATGGGCGATGGAGCTTCAACCGATATCGGCGGGGTTGGAAGTTTCCAGAGCGGAAAGATTTGGGCTTGGATTGGAAGATTGGGAAAGTTTGCTGTCTGAATCGGGACAAGATCAGTCTCTTCTCCGATGGATTGTTGGCGACATTGACGACGCGTCGTTCGGCCTCAAGCAATTGTTACAGGGTGCGAACCATAATGAGATTGATAACAATGTTTCGCTCGGCATCGTCGATCAGAGCTCCAGCTGCATACCCATCCCCACTGGTGGCTCTACTGGTAATGCAATGACAAGCATGACTTCTACATTATCTTGTGGTGGTGGTTCTGGGTTGTCTTCAAACGACCACAACAATGGAAAGAGTGCTTCAACCACGCCCAATTAGTCTTCTGGAATTGTTAATTGCAAAGGTCCTAATGTCGGGTTGAACTCTAATCCACAATCCATTACGACTTCTTTGCTCAACAATTTTCCTCTTCCCGTTTCGGTACCTCCTGGTGCAAATTTTCAGCAATAGTTTGAAACTCCAGATCAGAAGCATCAGATTTTCAACGCACAATCCATCTCTCTTTATATACTACATCTAAAAGATAAAATAATTCAAGTTTTTACAACAACAATCATAGCTACCGCGAAAGAAATTACTCCACCGTCCAAAACCCTATTTCTCATTGCAAAACTAACCGAAATAGACAAATCAAATATATGAACAAAGAAAAAGAAATACCCACAAAGCAAAACCAATCATAAAACGGCACTAACAATCCAAAAACAATCAAAAGAAACGAAAAGTATGCAAGTATATATAATCAAAATCGATGTACGAAAGGCCAACGTTATTGCAAAGCAACGTCAATGTAAATAGATATTCGGAGGATTGTAGAGAGAGATGGAACTTGCGTTGAAGATGGATGTGAGGACCTGGGGCTGGTCTGCGAGAGAGAATAAGGGGTGAATCAGGCGACGGGCAAAGAGAATTCTGGAAGATTACTCGGTTCAAAAACGTAAAAATTTCCTACGCCTTTCAAAAGTAGATCCAATATAACAAAACTATCTAGCAAAATAATCTAAAATGGTTGCCCCAATCCTTAAAATAGACTTTTTCTTTTTATAGTATAATGATTGGATGGGAGAAACTTTTGCTTTAATGTGTATGTATACATACGTTTAACTTTGAACTTGTGATGGGTACGTGAAAAAAAAGTATATTTTGTCATCTTGAATGAACTTAAAAAGATTTGTTTATAGACTTTAGATCTAATCTTCTGTTCCATGGACTAAGTCTCATTAATTATTTTAATCAAAACCCTGAAAATCTTATCCAAGTCACACACATCATCCTTCATTAATCATGATCTCTTTTATTATTATTTTTTACTGTTTTTTTCCCCTCCTTACTTTCATTTCATGCTTTGGGTTCCATCAAAGTAGAAGAATACTTCATTATATTTATTTCTTAATCTAATCCTCCCTTTCTTTTCATTTCTCAGTCATTTTGGACCAGCCAAGGTACAATATTTTATTTTTAAAAGTCTGGCCAGTAAATCATGAGAACAAGTCTCTGTTACTCATCGAGTTCGAATTGTGATGGCGAGTTGATTTGAAAAACGTGTTATAAATTTGGAAGTTTTGAGTTCAATATATTTTAGCTTGCGATTTATTGAGTTTTCAGACTATCTTATAAACAGTGAATGAATTAGTCTAACAAAGTTGAAATATCACTTCTTGTGACCCTAAAAAAAAAAATTATTGATGAGAGAAGAAAATTGCTACCTAAGACATCTCTAATTGTTACTCAAATTTGAGTAAAATTTAGATAAAAACTTTATTTGAATTTGATGCTCTTTCGGAGTCACTTAGTTTTTACACAAATCTCTTTTAAAAATTTTCACCTTGTGCCAAAAAAATTTCCATTATATCCCTAAAGTTTTAAATTTGCTTTCAATAGTAATTTGAATATGTGAATAGTATTGATGCTGCACTTTTTGGCTCTCACTGAGGGCTGCCGAGAACTCTAAACTCCTGTTGCTTGAGGAACACTCAAAAGACGATCAGAGGACCATCGGATTGGCTCCAGCGGTAGCCCCTCCGATGCTTAAGTTAATAAAACTGAATTGAAAGACAATGATGTAAGCCAAAGAATGAGCATGCCAGTAAAGCGTACCTTAGGGTTTTATTTATAGGCTGAGTGATCCCTTAGTTGATTAGGATTTGGAGCCATAGAAATAGGGATTTGATCATCGAAGATAGCAGTTTCCATGTTGAACACTACGATTGACAGATATCTGTGAGTGATAGTTTCCTTGTAGAAGACTGTTTCCTTATACTATGCTCGGTAGGGTGCTAAGGCGGTGATGAGCTCTGAATCCTGAGGAGTGCTTCGGAAGATCTGTACTCAGACCTTTATGCTCTGAAGGGTGAATGGATAAGTATGCTCTGAATGACCGAGCATATCGTAATACTCTGGATGTCCGAGCCTCATAGCCACATGTGTCATATGGGGACTGGTTTTGTCGATTGGTGGTATATCAGTTACTCCCCCCCAAGTCCTAGTTCGAATTCAATTAGTAACTAGGGCTTGGAGACTTTAAAAAGCCATGCGTCCTGTCTATCCATTTTTCAAGGTGACTGTTGGTACATCATTTATTGCACAACCGATGGTTGGGCTTTCGAAGCCTTTATTGTACATAACCATCATGGCGGTTCGGCTTGGTGGGCCCACAATTTTGTAAACATTTAAATAAGGGGGAAAGTTTGACTTGACCCTTTCCTTGCCATTTTCACTGTATCAGAAGAAATTCCGCCATTGTTGGATTTGCCTCAACCTTGAAGTTTGAAGAGTGCCTGTTGTCTAAGGCTTTGGTCTAGAACATGTTTGATTTCAGTTTTTAATACTTTTTTTTAATTTCCTTTTCTTTTTCTCTCAGTTTTTGATAATGTCTGGTTCCTCACCTTCTTCTAGTTCTAGCGGTGGTGCGGGAAGCTTGCCTGTGTCGCCCCAAGTCCAAGCCCTAGATAGTCATCCCTCCGGCGACGCCGAAATAGGTCAGTAGAATCCCCTTCCAGTTCGGAAGGTTAGAGTAGTATACGCATTCTTAGAGTCCCCGAAATAGGGTTGGTGAGGCCTCTAGTCGACCCACTCAAAGGGAAGAAGGGGAAAGTGCCATTACCTGAGTGTATGCTGGAGGAATTGTGGAAAAGTATAGTCTTCCCTCAAATGTTACCTTTAGGGTTCCGAGCGCCCTAGATCGCCCATATGATGTTGAGGTGGGCGAAATATGTGTTTATCTGGCCTGGTTTGAAATGGGATTAACACTACCTTTTCCTGAACTGGTTAGGCAGTTTTTTAGTTGGTTCAAGGTCTGTCCTGCCGATCTTAACTTGAACAGTTGGTGGCCCTTCCTAGGTTTTATAGTATTAGGGCACCAAAATAATGTAGATGTATCCCTTGACTTAATTCGTAGCAATATGGATCTGAAGTACATGAGGTCATAGGGCCTCTTTGACATGTCTTTTGACAAGGGGTTCAGACCCCTGTCCTCTGTACCTACTTCCTAATAAGACTTGGAAGAAGTGGTATTTCTTTATTGGAGGAGCATGGGAGTGTGAAGACTTCCAAGACCATATCTCGACATTCCCTCGTACCACAGGGCCTAAGGGTGAGACCCATTTTTCCTTCGGCTATTTCGGCTCCGCTCTGACTTCCAAGCTGCTGAACTAAAAAGATTTTTTCTATTTCTATGCAGATAGGAGTGCCTGGAAGAGATCCGACTTTACCACCGAACTTCAAGACTAGTATCGTCAACTTCTCCAGCCTTCTAACCGAGCTCATACCTCTATAGTCACCCCAGCAAATCTTATGGCTGCCAGTGGTCATACTGTGGAGCTTCGGAAGAAGCTGAAGTCGAAGTGGACAGAGTTGGAGCCACAGTTGGTGGGGGAGGCTTCTTCCCAACTTGAGCCCGAGCCTCCCATACAAGTAAAAATAAGGAGGTTGATTTCTGACTCTCCAGAGCCAACTCCATCAGAGGGCGAGAGGGAAGCCCAAACTGTCGTTCCAATCTCGGTGGTCCCTCCTGCCCCTTCCGTTCCAAGCAAGCGAAACGGGGAGGGGAAGGCGTCTGCCACTCCCCCCCAACCGTTTGAGGGCCCAGACTACTTGATCGCCAAGAAGGCTTTGACAATATCTAGTCCAAGGGTCATCATCGGTATAGGGGCAGAATGCCGAGAAGCTGATGAACGAGATGATGGGTTTCCAAATGAAGGTAACTTCTGAAGTTTTCTTTTGTCCTTTTTTGTCTGTTCGTTTGTGTATTTGACTGTATTCTAATCTGTTCGCTTTGTTCTTTGCAGAGTATGCATAGTTTGGCTGCTCTGATGGTGACTCCTCTGAATTTGGAAGAAGTTGAAAAACTTCAGGCCGAGCTGGATGAAATTAGACTGCAGCTTGGAACAGCTCAGTCCGCGGCTCATGCTGCTGAGGAGAATCTGAAGGAGGCCAACAACAACTTAGCCGTTCTGGAATCTGAGAGGGATTTGTATGCTCGAGAGGCTGAAGGACTTCGGAGGGAGATACTCGCCCTTCGAAACTCTTTTGATCAGAAGCTCCAGGATGCAGTTGATCACACCAGGACTGAGACCGAGGCGAAGATAAGGGAGGAAGTTGAAAAGATGGGAGATGAGCTGATTCAGTTCGGCTTTGAAAACTTCTGATCCAAGTTTCTCCTCAGGTTTCCTAATTTTGACGTGTCGTCGATTGTTGCTCCTGGAGCTGCCCCTCCTGCTGCTATTGCCCTCGAGCAAAGAAGCCATGGCCACACCTTCTGACCTCCCTTCAGCAGAGGACCCTGCCCCTTCCGAAAAGGCTTAGGACTCTTTTGTATAATTTTGCCCTCTTTTTTTGTTTTTTGAACTTCAATGTACTAGACCACATTCATCAATGGAACAGTCTTTTCCTCAGACCTTTCAGTGTCTTTGCTCTAGTACTTGTGAATTTTGTTGTAATTGCTAAGTAGACTCTGCAATGTCCTAAGTTATTCATGCTCTGTAGTGTATAAATGGGCTTTGACCCTTCGAACTTGTAATTGAAGTAGGTAAACCTGTTCAAGAGCTAACTGTAATTCCTTGATCGGTCATGGATAATGGGCTGCCTTCCGAGCTGCATAACTTGCAATAATTTGAACCAAATTGTAATAACCATGCAAGTTTCTTGTAAGTAGGAAAATAATAAGCAACTGAGCCTTGGTTCTGGAATTGGAGGCATTTGAATCTAAACTTGTACTAAGTAACCTGAACGGCAGGCTTGGTAGAAGCTTTTTCCAGAACTTCCTGATGAGAACCTTAGCATTCCAGATTCATCACAGTTGGTTAGGAATGGGTATCTGGCTACAAGAATGTCTGCAACCATACAGCTGAGCCTTCGCATTAAAAGTTTTTTTCCTTTAGTTTGGGAAATAGCCGAGTAGTTTTAATGAGATGGAGTAGACTGAAGGTATATATATCGAACGGAACAGACTTGAGGACTGTATATTAAGATGGACCAGTCGTAAGGTCTGTACGGAAGGTCTGTACATTTGGTAGACCTAGACAAAAAGGTCTGTACATTTGGTGGACCAGACATAAGATCTATACATTCGGTGGACCAGAGCAGAAGGTCTGTACATTTGGTGGGCCAGACCAAAAGGTCTGTACATTGGTGGACCTAGACCAGAAGGTCCGTACATTTGGTGGACCAGACCAGAAGGCTTGTACATTTGGTTGACCAGACATAAGGTCTGTACATATAATTGGACCAGACGCTGAGGTCTGTACATTTAGTTGGACCAGACTGCGAGGTCTGTACAGTTGGTGGACCAGACGAAGAAGGTCTGTAGATTTGGTGGACCAGACCTAGAAGGTTTGTACATTGGTGGTACCTAGACCAGAAGGTCTGTACATTTAGTGGACCTAGACCAGAAGGCCTAGTACATTTGGTGGACCAAACATAAGGTCTGTACATTTAGTTGGACCAGACTGCGAGGTCTATACATTTAGTTGGACCAGACACGAGGTCTGTACATTTGGTGGACCAGACATAGGGTCTGTACATTCGGTGGACCAGACCAGAAGGTTCGTACATTTGGTGGACCAGACCAAAAGGCCTGTACATTATAGAGGAATTCTTGATGAAGATTTTTAAAGAATGAAAGACTCTTCGTCGATAATACTTCCGTAGGTGCACTGTACTCCAATGCCCAGTTACAGGTCTCCCAACCACGTCTTCTAACCCGTAAGGGGTAGGTTTAACAATTTTTGGTTACTTTGTAAGGGTCCTCCCAGTTGGGCGATAACCTTCCCATGGTAGGATCTTGATGTTTGGAAACACGAGGTCTTCCTATTTGAAAGCTAATGGGCTTCAGCCTTAACTTAAGAGTTGTTGGTCATCTTGTGCTATCATGCTTCAGTTCTTAGTGTAGGTATTCTGACTTTTCACAGGAATCACTGCTTCGGCACCGTTTAGCTGGTGAGAATGGAGCTTCTGAAGTTGGTGTCCCTTTAATTGTCCTTGGGGGTGGTTGCTCTTTCCAAGGCTCTTGATCAACATGTCATCAATGTAAACCTCCATAGTGCTACCGATTAGAGAGCTAAACATCTTGTTGACCAGACGCTGATATGTAGCCCCATAATTCTTTAATCCAAACGGCATCACCCTGTAACAATAGAGACCTCGTTTGGTTATAAATGCTGTCTTTTATTGGTATGGAGGGTACATCTGGATTTGGTTATATCCTGAATAGGCATCCATGAAACTCATAAGTTCATATCTTGAGGCAGCGTCAACTTGTTGGTCTATCCTTAGAAGATGAAAGCTATTTTTGGGGCAAGCTTTATTGAGGTCTGTATAGTCAACACAGACTCTTCACTTGCCAATTTTTTTCTTGACCAGAACGGTATTAGCTAACCACTCTGGGTTTCTCATATCATCTTGACCTTCAAGCAGCCTTCGGACTTCCTCATTGATGACCTGGTGCCGCTTTGGAGTGAGTGTCCTTCTCCTCTGTCTCACAGGTGGGTGGTCCGGATCTACCATTTAGTATGTGAGTGATTCGTTCTGGATCTATGCCCTTCATATCCTTCGTTTCCTTGGTAAGCATGGAGAGGTTGTCTTTCAGAAATTCCGATCATCGCATTCTGCTCGGTAGGTGTTAGGTCTGGACCTATCTGGATATAGTGTCCTTGTGATTCCGAGCTTAGTAGCGCTTTAATGGAGTCGCCAATGGACCTTGGCCCTACTGTCCCTTCCTCTAGGGTTTAGTGGCTCGTCGATTCTAGGAAGGACAGTCTTCTATCCCGTGAAGGTGGGTGAAGACTGGATCCACGCACTCACGAGCGTGCAGTAATTGCTATTTGGGAACCTTCTCTTTGAGGGACGAGAGCATGACACTCTTTAGAAGTCGGTTGGCACCCTCTGATAGAATAGATAGCCTGATCGTGAACGTACTTTAGGCACTTGATGGAGGGTCGAGGTTAACTGCTCCTACCTGATATAGCCAGGGTCTCCCAATTATGACATTGTGAGGGGACTTGGCATTCAGAACCATGTATTCGGTCATGGTGGTCTTTTGTTCGTCTCCCTCTTCTGCTAAAGTAAGGGAGGTCAATCCTTCCTAGTGGAATGTTGAGATTCCCATGAAATCCTGCCATGATTATGGCTGTGGGTTTGATGTCATTAGAGTTAAGCTTCATTAATTTGAGGGGCTCGTAGAATAGGATATCTGCAGAGGTTCCAGTGTCCATCAAGACTCTTCAGGATCTCGAAGTTGGCAATTTTGAGAGAGATGACGAAGGCATCACTGTGAGGACAGTGTACCCATGCAAGATCTCAATCCGGAAAATTGGATCTCAGGAACTAGTTTAAGCTTTTTCTCAATGTGGGAGATCGGTAAGATGCTGGGAGTAGTTCCGACCTCCCCAATATACCATTTCTTGCTCTGTTGGAAGTCTCTGTCGTAGGGGTATTTGCATGGAGGCCAAATATAACCCCATTGTTCTGTCATTGAGGCTCATTCCGTCCTTTCCTGTCTCCGGTCGGGCCTTTGATCCGATCTCCCCTGTTGGGGCCTTTCATTGCGAGGGTTTTGCCCTTCGTCATGTCTGATGAATTCGTATAAGCGACCTTTCCTTATAAGTTGCTCAATCTCGTGTTTAAGGGCCTTACATGTATTGGTCGTGTGCCCGCGGTCTTTGTGGAAATCACAATACTTGCTCTGGTCCCTTGTAGTTGGGATCGCCTTTTAAGGGCCTTCGGCCACGTTAGATTTTCGCGAGATCGGACTTGCCGTAATATGTTTATCAGAGAGAGTATTTAGAAGAGTAAAATTGGTGAACTCTTTTAGCTCTAGATTGTATGAAGTTCTGGACGCCGCTTTTTTTCTGGGCTTTCGAGTCTCTTCTTAGCGGTATTAGGTTCCCTCTTCTGATCATCCTTTTTCTCGCCATCCTTCTTCATGTCATCCTTCTGAGCTTGCTCCTTAGACTTATGAGAGGTATTTTTCGCTTACTCCAGATTTATGTATTTCCCGGCTCTTTCCATAAGGGCTGCCATGTCGGCGGGAGGACTTTTTGTGAGGGAGTCCCTGAAACCTCCCTGGGCAAGGCCAGAGGTCAGTACAGCCACCAGGAAGCCTGAATTGCAATTTGTAATCTCAGTGAGCTCGGTATTAAAACGTACAATGTATTCTTTGAGGGACTCCTCCTTGGCCTGCTTTACATTCAACAAGAACTCAGGATCCTTCCTCAGCCTTCGGCTGGTCATGAACCTGTCAAGGAATTGCCTTCCGAGCTCATAAAAATTGATGATTGAGTTCGGTGGAAGGTGGTGAAACCACTTCAGAGCTGTGCCAGTGAGGCTAGGTTATAAAGGTGCGGCACATAAAGGCGTCAAAAGCCTCATGTAGGGCTATGATGTGCTACTAATGGAAAAGGTGGTCCCCAGGGTCCCCAGTCTCATCATAAGGGGTGAATTTCGGGACTATACACTTCTTGGGCTTCTCCTCTACCATTATGGCAGGGGATGAACGGTGTGGCTAGCCTTCCGAGCAGCCTTGCTAGCTTATCTTGCTATGGTAGGACTTGAACTCCCCTCATAGCCACTGGTGCGATCCATGAAGTCCCGCGACTTCTTCGGCTCTTGGCGGGGCCCTAAGAGGGATTGGTTGCTGCGAGTCAAGCCTTGCGGCTTCAGGGCCTATGTGAGCTGGATAATCCCAACCCTATGGCCTGGGGGGTTACTTTGATCCTCCTGAACTGGAGGTGCATGAGCTACTTGAGGTTGAGACTCTTATAGTGCTGCATTCACTCCCGAAACCCCAGGGGTTGGAGCCCTTGTGGTGCTTCGATAATGAACTTCTGGAATGAAGGCTGGTATCCCTCTGCCTGCGGCTGCCGATGGCTTGGGGATCTCTATGAATGTGAGCAGCAGTAGGAGGTTGTGCCTCCTGAGCAGTCGTATTGACGGGTGGATTCCTAAGGGTTGGTTCCTTGATTCTGAGTAAGCATTACCAAAGTTCTAGACATGGCCAGAAGTTGTTCTTGCATTAGCTGATTCTGTCGCTTGACTTGATCTAGCTCTTGTCGTATGGGATTAGTGGTTCGTCCTCTTCCTCGTCTGGTTAGCGGTCGGGGTTGAGGGTCTTGAGGATTTTGAGCGTTCTTCCTCAGGGCGAAGATTGAGAGTCATAATCCTTTTGTAAAAGGATAATGAATTTTTGGGTAAGTAAAGCACTTGGTGATTATCGTTCCCACAGACTGGCACCAAACTGATGCTTGCACTTTTGGCTCTCACGAGGGCTGCCGAGAACTCCAAACTCCATTGCCTGAGCAACATTCAAAAGACGATCAGAGGACCACCGGATTGGCTTCGGCGATAGCCGCTCTAATGCTTAAGTTAATAAAACTGAATTGAAAGACAATGATGTAAGTCAAAGAATGAGCATGCCAGTAAAGTGTACCTTAGGGTTTTATTTATAGGCTGAGTGATCCCTCAGTTGATTAGGATTTGGAGACTATAGAAATAGAGATTTGATCATCGAAGATAGCAGTCTCCATGTTGAACACTACGATTGACAGATATCTGTGAGTAATAGTTTCCTTTGTAGAAGATTGTTTCCTTATACTATGCTCGGTAGGGCTGCTAAGGCGGTGATGAGCTCTGAATCTTGAGGAGTGCTTCAGAAGATCTGTACTCAGACCTGTATGCTCTGAAGGGTGAATGGATAAGTATGCTCTGAATGATCGAGCATATCAGTAATACTCTAGATGTTCGAGCCTCATAGCCACATGTGTCATATGGGGATCTGGTTCTGTCGGTTTGTGGTATATCAAGTATTGTATTAATTTTGATTTAAATTTGAATAAAAATAACTTCTATATAGATTTGAATCTACTGATTAGAGAGATTTTTTTACTCAAATTCAAATTCGAGCTAGGTCTGGTTCACTTCTGAAGATGTCTTAACTACATATAAACAAAATAGATATAACTAATTAGATATAAAATTAACTAGTTAAAAAAAATTGGTTATTTCGAATTTTGTTACTTATTTTTTTGAAATTAATGATAAAATTTAACTTTTTTTCGTTTATAAATTAAAAAATCTTCATGAGTGGTGAATAAATTTCATGACGTTTTTTAGATGCATGTAGCAATTTTCATTAGCGGATAGTCAAGTTAACTCATGGATACATCAAGTAGTAGTCATTATAGGGATTAGAATAAGGAAACCAAATGTTTGAAATTGTACCACGGTTGCCTGATCTTGTGCAACCTTAGTAATGTTCAATCTTGACTAAAATTCATGAAGTCTTAGTCATTATAGGGATTAGAATACGGAAGCCAAATGTTTGAAATTATACCACGGTTGACTGCATCTTGTGCAACCTTAGTAATGTTGAATCTTGACTAAAACTCATGAATCATCCACGCATACAATAATTCTACAGTTAATTACATTAATTTTTCATGATATTTTTTATAATTATATTAATTTTTTTAAAAATTTCTCATGTTTAGCTAATAATATACAGATACTCTTTCAATCAATTTTTTATTTAAAATGATAAACTATCATTTTTATGTTTTTTTTTTTAATTTTTTAAAATTTTGAATATTTTTTTTTAAATATTGATAAAACCTTAACTTTATTTTTATATAAAATAAAAATAAGTTATTTATCTTAATTTATTTTTAAATAAAATAATATTTTTTAAAAAATTGGTTAAATTGAAAAATATATAAATAAATCTATTTCTCTCTCACAAATTTTGACCGCAACTAATACCTCAATCTCTACCGATCAAAAAAAAGTGTCACTCTCTCTCCCTCAACTAATTTCTCTCTCTCAATAGATAAAAGATAATAATATCTCTCTCCCTCACAATTTTTACCTCAACTAGTATCTCTCTCTCATTTTAGAACGTTACGAAGACGTTAGAAGACATCAAGCAGTAAGCCGAACTTGGTCGGGACTTTGACAAGTACCCAAATCAATAATTATTATAAGAAATCGATATAAGCACTTCAAAAATGATTGAGGATAAAAAAATATGTTAAATTATACTTATTTTTTTTTGAAATTTTTAAAATGATGTTGACTTTTTTTATTTTATTTGAGAATATATAATTATTTATTTCTAGTAATTTTTTTTCAAAATGACAAAATTATTATTTTTATTATTTTATTTAATTTTGACTATTTTTTTAAAAAATTTTAAAAATTATTTATTTAAAAATAAATTAAAGGTAAATAACTTATTTTTATTTTTTATACAAATAAATTTAAGAATTTTATAAATATTTATTTATAAAATAAAAAAAATATAAATAAAATAAAACATGAAATACACATCAATCATTAAAACCTCAACAAATTAAACAACGTTAATCTATCATTTGACTAAGTTCCACTTAAAAAAAAATGTAAAAGCCAATTTTAATTTTAAAATTTTAAACTAAATAGCATTAATCAATCATTCCTTCAAGATACACCTCTGTTAAAAAAACAAAAATAAAAAGGAAAAAGCCGCCTTTGATTGCGGCTTGTAGTGTTTTTCTCAACGGAATGCATTAAAGTCATAGAGATCATAATAACGGAACCCACTGGATTTAACATCACTAATGACTATGATTAAATGTAATAAAACGTCTCTTCACATTGACTTCTTGCATTAGATTTTTATTTCCGTTTTTCTTTTTAAAATTGCACCCGACACCGTGTTGATTATGTTCCCTTTTTTATTTTTTTGTAGTATGTTGCTACGTGAGTTACACTCTATTAAAATAATGGTCTCGAAGCATGACGTGGTGCTGATAATAGTCTCGAAGCATGACGTGGTGCTGATAATGGTCTTGAAGCATGACGGTGCTGATAATGGTCTCGAAGCATGACGTGGTGCTCTGTCAGCACCAAACACATGCTCTCACCTTTTTCTATCCTCTCCTTTCACACACAAGCAAACTTCAAGAATTAAAGTCATTTTTAGATTAAAAAATTTATTTGAATGTTGTTACCATATTATATATATATATATATATAATATCTCTTAGCATTATATATTACTTCTATAGTAATATTTTAAAAAAAGTATGAATTTAATATTTTATTATACTTTTTTTCTATTTTCATGAAATTTATATCTATATTTAGTTAGTTACTGTTTATGAGTCGGATTTATTTTGAATCCAACGGATAGTTTCCTTTATTAGTAGTCAAATAATATTTTATTGAGAGTTAAAATAATATTTAGGATAAATGACTCCCTTTCTAAATTCATTTCTTAGAAATGCTCTAAACTCGGTATAACATAATAATATTTAGTGTCACCTCTTATGCATAGGATTATCTTTTCTTTATTTCAGTTTTATGTAAATTTTTTGGTGATATTCAATTAAATCACTTTTTTTTTTTTCATAAAATAATGTTACAAGTCATAATAAAGAATGTTAAATATCACCAATATATATTCATCATCGTACTCAAATGTGATAAACTATAAATTAAAGATTTATAATATTTTTCATTACTTTATATTTTTATTTGTATCTTTAATATGGTATAATTATTATATAACTTTTTTGAAACCTAGCTAGTTATTAACTCGATGATTTTAAATCCTTCTTAATCCTTCATTTTCTTGCTCTTACAAAAACTTAAATCCTATTTTTTCCTCTCAAAATGCACGTGAACAAGTAATATCATTGGATTGTGTTAGAGGATTTAAAATTACTGCACTCTCTATCAACTGAAGTTTTTAAATAAGTGGATGCGGTTTTACATAGTACGAGAGCATGTAAAATGTCCTATATTCAAATCTCACTATCACCTTTATAATATAAATTATACACGTGTTGATTGAATCTAACCACACATGAAGGGGCATGTTTAAAAATATAATATTAGAGTTACACATTTTTTACTAACTTAACCTTTTAAATGAGTTGATAGTTTAACAAATCAGCTTGCTTCACATGATGGCCAGGGAAAACTTTATTGTGTACATGTACTAAGAGCAACTCTAAGAGTGACTTTAAGAGGAAAGCCATCCTCTCCAATTACAAATACGACTCCCATTGTTACGTTGTTCGTCTTCCAAGAAAACATTCATACTAGTATCCATTTTGAATCCAATCATGAATAATAAGAAAGTAGATATAGATATGAATACTATGAAAAGAGGATGCAAAAGTTAGTTTGAAGAAAAAAATAAATTTGTGAAAAGAGAGAAAAATATATTAAAATAATTAATGAATACTTCTTTAGATATCAATAATAGAGTGATGCATAATATTAATAGCTATTAACTATTAATATATGCATAAATATTAATGAGTTTTTTTAATCCAAAAATAAATTATACTCTTAGAGTTGCTAAGTATTAAATTTGAGCCACATTTATTGAAAATAAATGAGAAAGACTTTGTCATTTTAAAAGAATAAGACCGTCGACATCATATAATGTTTTGAAAATCATATTACGTATGAAAACTCAAAAAGTACCCATGATATTTAAGTCACAATAAAGATATAAAGGAGAAAACGGATCGATGTTTTCCAAGCCCATAACTTTCTCTCTGCAATAAACAATAAGACGACCCCGAACCAGCTATGACTGAAACAGAACCTATGGTGGCTTCTATATGGGATTTCATGGCCAGCTGGTTCACACCCACCATCCTCTTCTGCGTCATGAATCTCATGATCGGCACAATCTACATCAGTTCAAACTTCAAATCTCAGAACAAACAACAACAACAACAACAACAACACAGTGAAGACCACTCATCCCAACTCGTCCCAAAACCATCTCGCTTAGAGCGAGTCAGGTCCATCAATTTCTCTCTCTACAGATCGGAACACCACGATTCATCATCAGGCCCTGATACTCATCACAGCCAACTCACAGGCCGATCAAACCCCAGACCGAAACCCGAGTCAGGGTGATGACCATCACGTGATCAGAAGCAAGTCTGTCGCGATCGGCGAGACTCCGGCCATGGTTCCGGTGAAAATGAAGAAGTCGGCGAGCGAGAGTTCAGCGGTTGCCGGTTTCGATGATGCTGAGATTACTGATCCCCAGCGGCCGTGGACTGAGAGGGAGAGGAAGACGAAGGGGAGTGAGTCGACGTCGTCTGGAGAGGATGAAGAGGTTGATGCCAAAGCTGACGATTTCATCAGCAGGTTTAAGCAGCAGTTGAAGTTGCAGAGGCTTGATTCGCTTCTGAGGGTCACGGACATGTTGAAGAGAGGTGCCTGAAAGTGATATCTAGGGTTTATCCGGGTCGGTTTTAGTGAATGTAATCGTTTTGTATTAATTTGTCGCCAGAAATGCCCTTTCTATTTGTGCCTTTATTCCATCCCAGTGTATTCACTATTCAGGATTTTAGTGAGGAATCTATAAAATGGTTATCAATTCATGTTGCAGACTTACAGTCACAGGCTGGTAGTATTGTAACAAGAAGTTTCAGAGGAAGGCGAAGGAGGTCGGTAGGAGAAGTAAGCAGAAATGTTGAATGACCGAAATTGTCCTTTTGTTTTGCCTTATTTTTATTTGGAGGTTACTTTGTTCCAAACTTGGTTGGTAGGGAGTAATTATTGAATGATTCCTGGGACGAGGGTATTAATGGTCAGATCATAATTACTTGTTAGCAATATACTGTAAATACATATATAAATTATCATCTAATTATTAAAACTATTGTGCTATACATAATCGGTTTAAGTATAAAGCGAATAATCTAATAGTTTTAGGTTTCACTTAACAAAAATGTCTTAGAAAATTTAAGTTTTCATAAATTAATTCAAATTAAAAGTTTAAAATTAATAGAAGTCTAATTAGAAAAAAAATTCAAATTTTATTTCTTTGTAAATTAATCCAAATTAGAAGTGTATCTACAAAAAAATAAGGTCAAAATTTTATGTTTTTGTAGGTTAGTCAAAATTTGAAGTGTAAAGTTAGCAGAAGCCTACCTACAAAAAAAAATACTCAAACTTTTGTGTATTTATTATAATCTAAACTAGAAATCTAATATTAATAAAAGTTTAGTTTCTTAAATTGCGTTTTTATTAAAAACTTATTCATCTTATTTCCTGAAAAAAAATTTGCATCTATAATTATCGCTTAGGTTGCAAATGATCATGAATTGGCCCTGGTATTACAACTATTGGATTTTTTTTTCCTGAGTACTTGTTATAACCATAATTTGCCACATGCAATGTACATGTATTTTCTAATTTAATTTTTTTAGTTAAAATTAAATAGTCACATGATATATATATATATATATATATATATAATTGTATACATGATACATTAAAATTGTGACACGTACGTAGGTAGGTAAATGTTCCTCCTACCCAGTTTGTAGCTAAGCACTGCCATTTTTATTTGAGTAATACTTAGCTCCATACTCGATAAGAGGAACTCTTTTCACCTGGGTACGTGTCTTAATCACAATTTGCAACATATGTAATGCACATGTGTTTTTTAATATGTTTTTTTGTTAAAATAAATAGTCACATGATATATATGTGAGTGCATACGTGATTCACTAAGTTTGTGACATGGACGTAGGTAGGTGAATGTTCCTCTTACCTAGTTTGTAGCTAAGCACTGTCATTTTTATTTGAGTAATACTCAGCTCCATACTCGATAAAAGGAACTCTTTTCACCTGGGTACGTATCTTAATCACAATTTGTAACATATGTAATGCACACATATTTTTTAATATATTTTTTTGTTAAAATAAATAGTCACATTATATATATGTGAGTATATATGTGATTCACTAAGTTTGTGACACATACGAAAGTAAGATGAGATTCCTCTTATTTAATTGGTGTCGAGCAGTGTCCTATTTATTTTATTTTTCATTTTTTTTTATATTTTCCCTTCTTTTGGTATCTTAGGACCCAAGTTAATGTGCTTATGTATTTGAAAAAGTTTTTTTTTTTGGTAACTTGAAATTGAGTTATCAATCATAATTTTTGATTGCATGTTTGGTTTGTAATTTCAAGCTCATTTCAATAGTTATTTCACACAAATTTTTACTTAAGTGAAGGATGACCCCAGTAATTTAAATAAATTAAATTTAAAGACTTGTTACCTTTTTAATAACTTATCCTTGCTTCACTACACTTGAGTTACCTTAGGGTTTGGGAAAATTGCAACCATACATGGTCAAATTTGTAAAAATTATCTCGGGGTATTTTAGTTACAAAATAAATAAGAGATTTTTGGGATTAATATTTTAAGGAGTGGACAGGTAATAGTTTTCATCTTTTTTGTGGATCTTTAGCCAAATGATCCTAAAAAAATATATACTATTGTAAGAAATATAGACAAGGCTACACCCACCATAGTTGGTTAATTGTAAAGAAAAAACACCAACATTGAGTATACCAAATAGTAGGGGTGTCAATTCGTGTTATCGTGTCGTGTTCGGGTCGTGTCAAGGCATATATATTCGAAAATATGTGTGAACCCTAACCCGACACTATTAACTAATCGTGTCAAGTTTCAAAACCCAAACTCAACCCATTCATTAAATAGGTTACAGGTGTCGACCCACTTAACCCGTTTATTTTAATTTTTTTATTGTTTAAATAAAAAATTTACCTATCTTTTAATATGTATAGATAATTTTTAAGTTTAGTAACTTTGGATATAGGCCAAATCAAAATAGAAACCTCTTTTATAAATAAAAAATCTCAAAACCTTGATAAATATTTGATGTGAGATGAATTATCTTAACTTATAATATATTTTATAATTAAACGTGTTAAGTAGTGTTAAACGGGTTGACACTAGTAAAACCCAAACCTGACCTGTTTATTAATCGTGTTATACGTGTTAACCTGTTTATGACCCAAACCCATTTATCCTAAACCCAAACCCGTTAACTTCGTATCGTGTTCGAGTCGTGTTGTCATGTCGTATTAAAAATTGACACCCCTACCAAATAGGTCTTGATTTGCTAAAATAAATAAGTTTTAAATTATATTCTAGTTTGACTTCATTTCTTAATATCAAACTGAGTTTCTAATCGAATCGATTACAAACCGACATTAAGTAATTGATTTTTCTTATATGCAAGTTTAATTTATTTATCTTAAAAATCGATCTCAAATTATTAAATTATGAGTCAAACTTGAGTAAATTAATTCACTTTACAGATCTAGCAACAAAATACATAGCTTTAAGCCACTCTCTATTAATTAATAGCCACAGCACAATCTCTAAACCTTTCTTAATTTGAGAAATATGTGAAAACATATGGACCATGTTCTGTATGACACATTCATATATGCAACACACCTATTCTTGTCAATCTCTCTCTCTCTCTCTCTCTCTCTCTCTCTCTCTATATATATATATATATATATTTTCAAGCGAAAATAAAATATGTACTCCATATAAAATTAAAAGAGAGTTCGACCCTACTCACTAGTCATCATAACATGGTGAGAATCAAACAAATGATAGCAGAACTTGTCCTTATATATATGGCTAAAATTTCAAGCTAAAACAAAATATGTACTCCATATAAAATTAAAAGAGAGTTCGACCCTACTCACTAGTCATCAGAACATGGTGAGAATCAAACAAATGATAGCAGAACTTGTCCTTATATATATGACTAAATTATATTCGATATCTTTTTATATTTATAAAATTATACTGAATTTGTATATTTTTATTGACAAATTATAAATAATTCTTTCAGTTAATTTTGAATTAATTAAAATAATTTTTTTATAATTTATCGAGTGAAGTAAAAAATATCAATGTAATTTTAAAAACTTTAAATAAGATTTGTATAACTTATCTTTATTTATAAATACATATATATACATGCGCAAGTCATTTGCAAGTGTCACACATATTTTATTCAATCAATTATTTTATATAGTTTAAAACTCAAAACTCACGAGCAGACATCAGAATCATCACTTATAATTGTAATAAGTGAGATTCAGGTGATACTAACATAATTATCATAACTGAAACTCATACCACACTAACATAATTAATGAATAAAGAAAGGTTGTTACTTAGATTCCACAAATTTTTTATTTTTATGATAAACTAGAAAGAAGAAAACAAAAGAAAAAGGACAAAAAGAAAACCTATTCAAAGGCAACAAACATCTTATCAGCCTTCAAGCAGTTCACTATCTCAACTGGGGGAATCTCTATCACCACCCAAATCCCTGTGGTCTTGATGACCCAAGTTTATCACATGGTCAACACTCCTATTTCCTTCTCTGCAAATATGGGAGAATCTGCAATCCTGGAATGAGCTGGAATAAAAGAGACTGTCCTTCACGAGCGCTTTGAGCAGAGAGTTGCTGAGAAATTATTGAAGGCCCATCAGAATGATCTTTAAAACCTAACTATCTATTTAATCATTAAAATCATATACTTAAAGATCACAAAATAATTACTCGAAAATAGTACGAAGTAATTACCAAATAATTACTCGAGACATAGGACTGACTGATTCCAAGAAACCTCCGAACAAGTACTCGGGGTTGGTCACTTCATTTTTGCTTTTTAGTAGAAGGTGTCCAGATGTCATGTTTTAAAGGGAATCTCTGCAACAAAGATAGGATATGTAAAGGCTTTTTGCACATTGGAGGATTGTATATATAATATACTCAATTGAATCTGCATGTTAGAAATCATAGACGTTGCTTTTCAATTTTAAATTCTCAGTGTTTGAAGTTTGATATTAGTTGTTGGGTCGGAATCTTAGGGTTTTATGTGCAGAATATACACAAACTTTTATGAACTGGTCATAAATATCCCCCACCTTTCAAACATTTTTTCTTTTTTAATGTTCACGTCGAGGGAGACTGTCTTTTTATTTTATCCTCTCGCAATCTGTCTCAAAAGAGATTTGCATTTTGTGGTAATTGAATCCTTGACTTATGTTGACAAGAGATTTACCATGATTACCCAAGGCTTGAAATTTTTCAATATCCCATCCCACGCACTCCACTCAATCCCCATGCCGTAATTGAATCCTTGACTTATGTTGACAAGAGATTTACCATGATTACTCAAGGCTTGAATTTTTTCAATATCCCATCCCACGCACTCCACTCAATCCCCATGCTCCTCCCAATTCTTGAACTTGTGACCTTCTTATTGGCGACGATTGACACTAATTATTATTATTATTTTTATTGATAATTAGGTGTTCGACACTAGCTAGTGAACCAACTAATCTCGAGACTCATGTCAAGCGCTTTCTCAGGCGATAATCGACACTAATTAATTTTGTGTAACCATTTTAGTATGCATGTAAGATTTGTTGAAGAAAAAAATATTGAGTAACTTGGATTAGTACTCCCAACGGTCAGGGCGAAGATAGCTAAGGTCCAATTGCTCTTCTCAATTTTTTTTTTCATATTTTTCATTTTTTTTTGAAATATATCATTTAGTTTATATTTTTACCCCCTCTATGTCTATTTTTTTTTTTATATTTTATCCAATTTTAATTTCAATTTGACCACCTTTTTTTCCTTCCAATTTGATCACTTAATGAACCTTTTATTGACTGTTTTCGATTTTTTTTTTTGGTATAGTTTAAAGGTTTTTTAATATTAGAAGTCCTGTCTAATTTATAAATTTTTTTTATATCAATTTATTTATAAAAAATATTATCAATTAATATTAAATTATTATAATTCATTAATTTTTATATTTATGATTAAACATTTAGCAAAAGAAAAACTTGCCCTCACAAGGTAAAATACTGCCCCGTCCCTGCCAATTGTGAAATTGGTGGCCAAGTGAATAAGAACAGTACACTTTTATACATTTAATCACTTATCTCACTGCTGAGAATACAGTATTCTAATAGGGCCTCTAGTTAGCACCATAAGGGTTATTTGAGTTTTTCTTTTGAACCCAATAAAATGGACCACACAACTCTGTATATCCTTCATCTACTCAGTATTTAGGACAATACATCATGGAAAATTTCAAACTACACCAACTTGCATGATCTTTCTCCATAGTCATTATTTTGTCGAAGGAGATTGTGATTATTAGACTTTTGCTTGAAAACCAGGCCCCAGCCAGCCTACTTTTTTGAAATGAGGTCCTTGCCTCCACCGAAATGAAAAAAAAAAGTCTGGTAGTGAGGTAATATAATTTTTTTTAATAATAATGTAAATCAAATTTTGATACGTAAGATATATTTTAAATTAATGTTATTTATGTTAAATATTTAAAATTGATTTACATTGCTATTTAATTTTTTCATACTATCTTATTATTGAAATTTTTTTATCAGAATGTCTTAAAACCTTTATTCTCTATCTTAAAAAACACCGAGAATCAATTTGTAGAATGGATGTAATTTGAAAAAGGAGGAAACCATGAGAGGAGAGGCACAAAATGCCACTCGGTTCCTAAGGGCTTCGCCGAGAATGACTAAATTATTACAGCAAGTAATACAAGCTAGCCATGTTGACATCAAACAAGTTATACATATATATATATATATATATATATATATATATATATAAAGATAAGAAGAGTAATGTACAGAGGCAACCTGTGCTCCCCTGGTTCCGCAAAATTGGTAAGAACATGGTCATGCTGATAAGATTAATTCATCACTTCATCCATAGTCTGGATATTGAAGGGTTTGATGTCTTCACATTCTTCCAAAGTTGACTGACAATTGTTACCCATGAAAGGTTGTATCACTCATAAAAAATTTCTTCACTGGGCTAAATTCCAGGAAAATATAATAAATTAATTACAACTGTCCCAATTTATTTTTCCAAAATATTATATAGATTACTAGATTAGGTAAAAATTCATAGATATATAACTATATTATTATATATTAACCTTAATATAGATCATGTAATGTGTTTCTTTTCAATTATAGTCTTACAGGTCCAACCGCTGCTAGTGCCTGGTGATAACAACCATCAAATGATCAGTGCCAAATTGTTGTTGTTGTGAGGGAGGAAATGGCTGTGAAATCAGAGGCAATATTGATGCAATGCTAATACAGATTAACTTACTCCATGTTTCATGAGCTGCTTCTTTTGCTCCTGCAAGTTTTTGGTTTCATCATAAAAGTAGATCTGTTTCTTCACAAAATCAAGCTCCTTCTGGCATGCATCTATCTGTGCCCGAAGATTGGCTTCCACAATGCTACTACCATGCACCGGATGATTTTTTCTTATCCTAGCCTCCAAGATTAGGGTTTCAGCAGTTTTATATTTCAGATTGGCTGGAACTGCATTTAAAATTTTCAGTAAGTTGTTCACAGCCAAAAAGCTTGTGAACATTTTGAAAATCTTCATACTTGTTACTGGGAAAATACCGAGCTAACTGGCAGTTTGCGTTGCATCTTTTTCTCCGGTGTTTGCATGCAGCACAAGCTCCTGGATACATATTAACAGCATCCCCATTCATCTTCCTTATTCGTACCTATTTGGCGAAAAACTCGCAGAAAGAGTAGGCAATAATTTTTTATTTTTATTTTCAGGAATTAAGGCAAAAGAAGTTTGAACAAACAGCATCCAAGAATAGAGAAGTAAATAGCTTATGTCTAAGTGACCAAAAACACAAAACAAAGAAGAATATATATATATATATATATATATATATGTATTAGAGGTTATATATACCTTTTGCTAGGTAAATCTGATAGCATTAGATTTGATGGAAGATTTGAATCTGTAAATTTAATGATGGCTAGATTGCATACTCTACAAAACCCTAATTTCTCTTTTGGGTTTGAGTAGAAACTGCCTATATAGTCTTGCTTTTTGCATATAACAACTAACAGGGTTAAAATTTACAGCTTGATTGATTTAAGAGAAATAAATAGCTTGCCATATATATATATATATATTTGCATAAATAGAATTTGAAACTTTGAAGCAATTTTAAGAGTATTTTCAGAGTTTGATTAATTGAGTACTATATTAATTGTATCAAAAAGAAACTAATGAGTCACTGTGAGTTGTTTTACAACTTTTTCTTTGCTGGCAAAACCAACTGCTGAGGAGGCAATGATATGGATAAAATTTTAGTACAAAGGTAGGTGTAGCATCAAACTACTGTCAATGAGATTGCCAACTACAAATAACGGGTCTCAAAAATTACTAAACTACAAAATTTTAGTGTTTTTTATTTTATTTTATTTATCTAAACAGCTAAGAAACTACCATAATATGGTATGGTGTGCCCTAGCCCACATAATATAGGCTGGTTTGATGAAGAAATCTTGACTTACATGCACTAAATTAACGCCTCATCAATGTCTATTTTAGTGGGCTGTGGGAAGAAGAATGTGTTGATGGCTGTATTATTGTAAATTAATATATATGTTAGGCTGCATATTAATATTTATGTATATAGTTTTTAAGGAATGTTAATATTCTTTGGTGTAAAAGTGATAAAAACGAATAATAAATTAATTTTAAATAAGACAGAAAAAGACATAAAATTTATATAATTCAATAAAATATATAAATATATGAACAATAATAATTAATTTAATATGTATTAAAGAGTTCATAAAAAAATTGTAACATATTTGACATAAATATAACAAAATTAGCTTAGTTTGATGCCATTCTTGAACTTCAAGGCATGTAAGAAATTGTTTAACAAGTCAAAATCCGACAATGTCCCAATAGCATTAATTGACTAAGCTTTTTCAAAGAAACAAAGAGATTATCTACGAAAGTGCTCAGTGGATGCTTCTTGCTGCCTTAAATTTGGAATTCAAATGGAAAGGGAATCCAAAGAAACAAGAAGTAAATTAAAACTAAAATTGAAAAGAAAGAAAGTAAGTTTTAAAATGAAATTATGAGAATAATCACATCTCTGTCAAAAAAATCAAAATGATGTTGACAGGTCTTAGACAAAAAAACCATATTTTAATATTAAATCAAGCAGTGTCATTACCTAGACAAAAAAAATCATATTTTAATATTAAATCAAGCATGTCATTACATAATTAATAATTTTGAAAGACTAAAAAATTATTAGGTAATAAAAATTATTAATTATTAAGTTTCATCATATTTTTATTAATAAATTTTTTTTCTTACAATTATATGACATTCAGCATTGAAATAAGATATGCATACAAATTTACAAGATTGATAATTTTTTTTTCTTCTAAAAATATAATTATTACATTTAATTTAAATTATAAAAAGCTCTTAATTTTTTAATTATTGAAAACATAAATTCTTACTATTTAAAACATTTAAAAACAATACATATGTGTATTTTTTTATTTAAATAATTAATATTATAGATATTTTGTTATATAATTATTAATTATTAAGTAAAATAGAATTATTAATTATAAGTAAAAGAAAGCTCATAAAATACTAAAATAGTATTAGCAGAGAGAGAGAGAGAGAGAGAGAGAGGGAGAGGGGGGAGGGATTGAATCGACAGAGAGACATGGCGGAAAAACCCCAACCGGTTCGAGTCCTATACTGTGGGGTGCGCAGTTTACTCGCAGAGTACTCTGAGTTTGGACCAGATTTCGATAAATGCAAGCCCTGGTTGATTCCAAAACGCACCCTACCATTACCCCGATCTCCTCGAAGGTCACCCACTAAACTCCAGAGCCCTAATCATTCATACTCCCTGTGTATATATATGTTTTATATCAAATGTTTGTTGATTAGTGTATCAGAGGCAAATGAAAAGGAAGCTGATACAGTCTCAGACAAACTCCATTCCACTTCAATCTCCGAAAGAACCACCCCTTCAGGTAATGTAATATTTTCTTTTTTTTTTGGGTATTAGACGTTTGTCATATATATATATATATTTGTATGTAGTTATTTACATTTTTATTATATGAATTCAACAAGTTTTAAAATTTGCCACCAGTTTTATGTCAAATCTTATAGTAGGTTAATGGTTTCGTGTTATGAATTTTGACAAAGCTATGGTAATTGTTATCGTAATAGTAATAATTCATTGGTGTTGGGAACTATATTGAATGTCATTTTCTTTTTCCACATCGTTTCTATATGTTCAATATAGATACATCATTTAATCTGTTCATATTTGGCGTGTCCTACTTGTTGGAGTTTCTAATTCTGGTAATGTTCCATGGAAGGGGAATTAAATGTAGGAGTGGGGAAGTTGAAGGGTACAATGCTTTTGTTGAGACTTAAGAGATTTTTTTATGATATAACTCCGTAAATATGGAGAATTTGCTCCCAAGTCTTGGAGTTCAGGCTGATGTTAGGAAAAAAAACATACAATAGATGGGAGACAAGGTGTGGCCAAGTTTGTATGTTGGGACTTTCATTTTTCCCTTGTGACTATGGTGGCAAAGTGAGCCTAGTTCTCTATTCAACTTGGTGACATTGTATTAAGAAGGGGTCATCATTCAGAGAAGTTATATTTTTAACATTTTTGGCTAAATAAATAAACCAAACTCAGTTGATCGGTCTAGTAAGCAACTTAGAAGGGATTCCCATGCACATGATTTGTGAGTAATTGCTTGTATCCGCAGTTTGCCTTGTTGCGATGCGTCAAATGGCCTGTGGTTGGGAGGGCTCTTCATCACCAAAAAAATAATAAAGTTGGTGAAGTTGGAATGCGTTCGTAAATACCCAGCTTAATCTCAGGGAGTTCTAGTGTAGAAATATGCCTTCCGATCTATACTAGGACACACCTTTCACAATTTTAAGTCATTCTTCAGTTGTTCTCTTCCTATTCAATGTATCTAATTACTAACTTGTACAATTACACGCTTTATTTTTATTTTCAATTCAAGTAGATAATTTGAAAGATCATAGGTCTTTCAAATTAAATAGTTTCTTTTTCAATGAACGCATATGCTATTGAGTTGTCATTTTTTGGAGTTATATTACATTTCAATGTTTGTTTTCAGTGTTAGAAATGGAGGAATGAGTACTTTACACTTCATTTTCATGTAAGTGAAAAATTGTTTTATACATATTACAATCTCCCAAGTATGAACCTTACAATTTTTTTTTCCCAGCTTTTTGATATTTTTCCATTTTTTTCATTTTACAATTGGTATTAAAAACTTTAAATGCATAATATGATGCATGATAAGAAAATCGTTATTACCATATATTAGTTTGATTACATATGAATTTATAATAAAAAAAATTCCATCCTTTCAATATTTTTCCATTTTTTTTCATTTTACAATTGGTAGTAAAAATTTTAAATGCATAATATGATACATGATAAGAAAATCTTTATTACCATATATTAGTTTGATTACATATGAATTTATAATCATTATTTGGGGTACAATTTGCTTTGGAAATAATTACAATTGTTTTCAAAATGCATATTCCTAAGATAGTTTAGCTTCTCTCTCTCTCTCTCTCTCTCTCTCGGTTGCTTTTGTATATTTTGCATCTTTTTGGTACTCGGGTTGCCCCCCTTTGGCCTTCTTTCTGTGTTTCTCTTTTATAAAAATAATGGTCATATAGTTACATATTCTTCTCTCTCTCTCTCTCTCTCTCTGTGATAGGTATAACAGAAAATTCTTATTTTAGTGTGTATTTGACATTATCTTGCTATGTTCTTATTAATTGTGGCTGCTGGTTTTGGCAACTGGCAAATTAATACTTGAAGAAACTACATGCTTTCTCTTTAATGGAAATCGTATTTCAGGTTGTTTTCTGAAATTCCAGTACCACTTACGAACTCAAACTATAGTCTTGTTCTTTACCTTTTTCTTAAATTCCAGGGGCTGCTTCAACATCTAAGCAAGAAGTAAAACTGTCTTCCCAGTGGGAAGATAAAAAAGAAAGAGTTCTGCTTTTTTTTTTTGGGTCAAATGCCTGCAAACAATCTCTTAGGCATAATAATGGCACGATATCTTGTTTCATGTTGGAGAAGCTGGCTATATTATGCTGATATGTTTTTATTATTCTTTAAGCTTTGATAAACTAGTGAAATATTGGCTTTTGCGGGAATCTCAGCCTGAAATGAAAAATAAACACTTATTATGGCAGTAACTTCCTTAGGTTTTGAATTCAAGAGAGCAGGAATAACCATGGATAAAGATGTGGCTCTGGAGTTGTGGTACAGGGATCAAAATTCTGTCATTTTCCCTTTTACCTGCTTCATAGCATCAGAAGGCACCTGGAGTCTCTGTCATACTGTTTGTTGATAGCTTATGCAGTTATCTATCCAGCGGGTCCTAATTTTGAACATAGGTATATTTTGAAAAAATTATGTTCAAGATATTAATAGGTTTTAATTGTTTTCTTTATAAGATAATTGGGATTGATAATTGTATTTGTAATGATTATTTTGTTGATTTTTTTTCCTTCTAATTCTCTACTTGTTTAGAACTATATTTTGAGTCCCAATAAGTTTCCTTATTTATCAGGAATACAAAAAGGTTTGTGTTTTATTTAAGAAGCCTATTATGAGGGTTTGTAGTAAATAGTAATCATTGCTCATGAAACACTGCATCAAGAATGGTTGTATATTTAGAATTCATTGGTTCATATTTCCTGGCCTCAAAAGGTGTTTATAACAAGTTCATAATTTTGGTCTTTCTGAAAGCTTGTTTTGTTACCTGTTAACAAGCCCAAATTTGTGGGTTTTGTGCAAGTTATGGTCGGAGTGGGATTGAATTGTCAATTAACGGATGGACTCCTACTTTACATTTTCTAATGTTAGAGTTTTTGTCTTCATTTTTCAGGAGTCCTAGTCTCTTTGAAAATTGTACATTTATGAATTGAAAGTGTTTCATTTTCTTTGTTGAAGAATAACAAAAACTAGTAATAATCTGCAGTGAGCAAAGATTACAGGATTTGCAGTGATCTTGGAGTCACTTGAATTCAATTCTTAAATTAGTCTGGGATAAATGGGTCTTGGTGATGTTGCACTTGAAATCAGTATGATTTATAGGGTGTTAGGAGTTGAGCTGAAAGGGCCCTGGGTATCATTATCTCTGTGTCTGATTGTTATGGCTTGTTACTCTACTCTCCTGGTTACAAGTTAGTTATTATGCCCACAATTTTTTATTTCAATATATATCTCTTTCTTAGCAAATGATAAAAGGCAGTTTCAGTGCACGAGGAGGGTTAGATATACACTGCATTACCCCTACAATCGGAGAGACAGTTTTCACGACTCAAACTTGTGACCTCTAGGTTACAATGGAACAACCTTACATTGCACTCAGGCCCACCATCCTCTTGCTTACCAGATAATGATGATGATGATAATAATAGTAATAATTTATTTGTGACTGTGGATAATTTTTGAAGGAAAGTTTCTTCTTAATCGGTGTTGCATATGTAGAAAGGTTGAGGAAAGCACTAATGATTTTCTTCTTCATTGTGAGGTGGTTACGGATTTCTCTATTAAGTGTTTATTGGGTTATTCCCCGAAGAGTTGGCAATTTGCTTGCATCGTGGTCTGGTGGGTGTCCCAGCGTTCCAGATGCATGAAGGGTTGCACCGTTATGTCTTCTGTGATGCATAATAAAAGAAATTTTGATGATGTAGAGTTACTGGTGTATAGTCTAAAGAAAATTTTACTAAATACTTTTCAGTTTTGAATTTTCGGGGATTTCCTGAATTCCATATATTCCTTTACAGATTTTTTTATTTTGGAGTAGGGTGGGCTGAGCGAGGACTTGGATTGTGTCCCTGTGTACTTTATGTGTACATGGGTTGCATCCCCTTGGTACTTCAATTGAATATATAACTTCACTTATCAATACTAATAATAATAAAGATTATGTGATTTGTATGAAGTTGCAAAAATTAAGAAGGATAAGGTCAATACATGGATCCTTGCATGTTTCGCAAGTACAGTAGAGATCGACATATGTAATGAAACCTAAAAAGTTTTCAAACTTACAAAATCATGTGCCATACGGAAGTTGTTTGATCTTAGTAATATTGCTTTACTGGTAGCTGGTTACCCACACTCAAACCATAATACATGAGATTGATAATAGATGAGATTGCTGAAAACATGGCTAGGTGCATGGGAAGGGGTTGTTCAGTTCACATGAAATTATGAATCCTCATGTGTTACAACTATTTTGTGTAGGCTAAGAGATGTTGGCTTGCACCATGCATATGCTGCTCCACATCTCCTCCTTGCATTTTCTATCTCTCTAGCTCTGTCTCTCTCTCCCCCTTTTTATTGATGACATTGTTTTAATTGATGAAACAAAAAATAGGAATAAGTTCTAAATTAGAGGTTTGGAGAGAGACTTTAGAATATATCAATATGGAATGTAACTTTAGTAAAACAAGGAACATAAATGTGGATGAAAAGGTTGAAAATCAAGAGATAATGAAAATTTATTCAGAGAAAATATTAGAGATGATGTTGTTCATATAATTAGAACAAGATGGAGTAATTGGAGTGTTTCTAGCATTGTGTGATCCATGGATATCTTTATAATTAAAAAGTAAATTCCATATAACAACTACTAGAGCAACCATGCTGTATAAAACACAATGTTGGGTAGTTGAAAAACAACACATTCATAAAATGTGTTTGGTTGAAATGAGGATGTTGTGATTGATGTATGGTAAAACAAGAAAGGATAAAATAAAAAATGATTATATTTATTAGACAATAGAACTAGTGCCTATAGGTGAAATCGAGAGAACTAGTTAAGTTGGGTTAACCATGAATAACAAAGAATAACAACTGTACTAGTAAGGAAGAGTTACATGGTTCAGTTTTAGGGTCATGCTAAAGGGGGAGATCAAGATTAACTTGGGTTGAGATAGTAAAGAAATATGATAATGTGTAATTTAACTAAGGGCATGATATTAGATATATTAGAATGGTGAAACAAGATTCGAGTAGCCAATCTCAAATAGGTGAGATAATGCTTTGTTTGGTTGAGTTGTAGGAAAAGAAAAAAACTATGCTTGAAGACATTTAGAGCCAAGAGGCATGTCTTGAAATCTCAGCAATTAGACCCCTTCACACTCTGTCATGCCATGATAATCTTGAAATCTGAGCTATACACTTAATACAGGTAACAGAAACAATAGCATGGTTCACACTCTGTCATGCCATGGTATTCTTGTTTATCATGATTTGAGAATTTAAAATACTGGTGGTTTGTAGAGCAATCTGACTAGTGATGAACCACTTTCCTGTGATGTGCTTCATGATTCTGTGATAGCCCCTTCACTTTATTTTTATTTTTATAATGGTTGGACTACCTTAGATATCACCTCAATCAGGTCCCATTGCTCTGATTTGTTTCCAGGTAGCGGCCTAGTTGACTGTCCTAATATATTAGCTAAATGCCAGTTTTTCTCATGAATGTTTGGACAAAGTGTATCTTTACTAGGGATGCAAATTTTCTTGCAAGTTGAAAAATAGAGCATACTTTGTTGATGATTTATCTTGATTCTTGAGTGATTGCATGTGTTAGATTCTTCCTTAGGTTATGCAAGCACTGTTTCTAATTTCTAAGCGATTTTTCATGTAAATAAATTTTTGTGGATTTTTTTGTAGGAGAAACAGGAAGTTGTTAATTTAAAAGGTAGTTCGTAACAAGTGAAGATGTATCACGACTGTGAAAGGCCTAGACCTTTCTGGTGATCAATATGCTCTCACTCAATTTTTCTGTTTATTTAATGTTAGCTTATTACATTCTTTCTGTTCCACGTCTTATTATTTTTAGATCAGTTTTTGTGCAATAATATTTCAGGTGTTAAACTTAGTGATGCTTCAAAGAAGCTTGGGGAAAACGTTTGCTACAGGGGCCTCTGTTGTGGTGTATTTTACATGTCCATTTGAAACCACCTCATCTGTAAATATGTGGTGTCTTATTATGTTTTTCTTAAATGTTTGGTATTAGGGGACCAACTGAGAAGGAGCAGATTGACGTTCAAGGAGACATATCCTATGACATTGTGGAGTTCATTACAGAAGCCTGGCCTGATGTAATATCTCTTAACATCCTCTTCTCTCTTAAACTTGTGCGTTAGCTTTTTCAATTTTCTCTTACCTTCAATTTGACCTTGAAAAATTTCGACTTACTCACAATCACAGAGCTCACGCCTCTGCATATGAAAGGAATTCCAGTAGGGCAGGATCGGATATTGATCCGAATTTGATCCATTTATTCAGATATGGTACGAAGAATTTGATCCGATGATCTGATTTGGATCCGATAATTTCTTTAATTAAATGGATCTGATATGGATTAAGAATATCCAATTTGTTAACGATCCGATCCGATTAAATATAACATATTTATTAATTTTTTTTATAGAATATAAATTAAAATATATATTTAAAATTTTTATAATATGTTAAATATTAAATTATATAAGACTTTTTAAAGTTGAATTGAGTAGAGTTTATATATTTTAATTTTTTTATATATTATAATATAATATTTTATATACATAAAATATTAAAATATATATATTTTATAATTTAATGTCTTATATAATAATATATATTAGTATTCTTATAGGATCAGATCAAATTAAATCCAATCCGATAATTAATAAATCCGGATATGAATTAAGATTTATAGATCTGGCAAGAAGATCTGGCGTCGCCCAATCCCTTAATATTTTTAACAAATAGGATTTGGATCATGCCTGATTCAATCCGTTTACAGGCCTAAACTACAGTTCAAGAAAGTAGGCCTAGCTCATGTAAGTAGGGGTGGGGGTTCTTAATTTGGACTTGTGGGAAGGGATGAATATTGTACAGATATGCATGATCTTGGGGAAGTGGGGTATGAAAATGGACCTTAGTTCTGAAGGCAGAAAAGGGAATTTTGCATCTTAATAAATGTATTTGGGTTACATGAGCTAAACATGTGTTACTCATGTTTTCAGGTGCTTGAAACTGCAATTTTCTTTATTGAAGATGGAATGGGTTTTGAACATATGGGATCTCCCGTCCCGTTGGTGTGATTCTTCACCTTGTTTGGTGTACTCACAAGTGAAAGGAAAGGGCATGTATTAGTTGAAGTTTCAAGTGATGAAGCCCAATGAGACATTCACATTTTTCTTTCCTTCTATTCTTTTCCTGAGATTTGTTACTGAAATTAGCATGTGTTTGTGAGTTGAAATCTGTTTAGGAAGTGATGGAATGGGTTTTGTCTGTATATTGTTGGAAATGCTCAAGTGTTTTGTTTTTGTTTTGTGTATTCACATTAAATGAAATTAAAGCAATAGCTTCTGAAATTAATGAAATCTTCACAAGCATTTGGTTTGTTGCCTCCCCCCCCCCCCCCCCCCAAAAAAGGGTTTTCTAAAGGTTTCTCATTGAAGAAACTGAGTCATACTGGGCATTGCTTTGTGTATTGGAGTGGAAATTACACCAAGCACAGACTGGATTCATTGGCCGTGTGAATTTCACATTTACCAACAAGGTGGGTATGGGGCGGGGCTCCTTCCCCATCTCTGCTCTCTCTAAAAGGAATCTTTCTCTACCTCTTCATCTCCCTATTTATGTCCTCTTGTGCTCATCCCACCCTGTCCGTCTTCTCGCAAACTTCACTCCTACTTTTGTCTAAAATTAAAATTAATCAATTAATATTATTATAAATACAAATTTATATATGTGTGTGAGGATATTTAAGAGATATATAAATATTTATATAATTTAAATATATAATCAGTTCTCGAATTTGGATTTTTATCTTTTCTTTTGTCTTAACTCATTTTTTTTTTAAAGTTCGTTCTATTAAGGACAAAGATTATTGAATATTTTACCATCTTTATGTAATATATATGTCAACTTTGTAATTTTAGAAGAAATCTATGATTGACAAAGCCTTAAAGAGACTTGAAGAAACTTTTTAATGGGTCTGTAGCATCGTATGTATTATGGATTATTAAAAAAAGGTGAATCATTATCTAGTATAATATTATTAAAATGATATTTAAAAACGTCATTCATCACTGCTATAGAGCCAAGATTAACCCTCATTTATTCTGTTACAACCACCAACTCACATTTTTATCATTCCGGCCGCCTGCCACCACCGCCAATTCTGTGGAATTCAACCTATTACTATAAGAGCCACTTTCTAGAAGCTGCACCACCATGGTTATACTGTCCAGCACCAAGTTCTTGATATGACAACCCCCACCCATCGATTAAACCTTTTTTTTTAAAATAAAAAAAATTCGTAAAATGATGAAAGGCGTGCACAAATGAAATGATTAGAAACTTGAAACGCGTTTTAACAAACTTGATTTTGAAGTTGTTATAGCACAACATTATGTTTGACTGAAATTTCAGATGAAAAACTCTACTACTACTTGTAAAAAGAATATATATAATACTCCTATTAAACAATATCAATCAATATAGTTGAAGTTGCTTGTTGGAACTATTGAGACTAAATTGGATTTGGGGTGCATAAAGTTACAGTAGGAATCATTAACATGACCCACACATGCCACGAGAGTCAAGTCGATGCCGTGGAATCAAGGGACCAATTGTGGCCAGCTTTTCACAAGCTTTGCTGTCACACACACACACACACACACTCGTGTGTGTATCATTGGACACTTTTAACAGCCTGGTTCAGACCAGCCAAACCCACCATTTTTGTTTCACTTCGTATTAGTTTAAAAGACACTCTTTCATTGTGTGAACACACCCTTTTGGAACAACTTGATAATAATTCTTTTTCGTGTTGGTTTTGGTCGCAAAAGGCTGTACATTCTCAGCAGAAAATACAACCAAAAGTGCATTTTGTAATTGAGAGTATCTGTCTGATTGTCCCATTCTCATTGACATCTGAATTTTTAGAATTATATATATATATATATATATATATATATATATATATCCATTGCATGTGTCGAAGATCATGGGAAGGATTTCATGAAAATGACTTGGTTTCAATGCTTTTATCACCACTCTCAGTGCTTTTAACAATTTACACCTTTGAAATTAATAAAATAGTTTGATCACTAAATATGACATAATTGCTATTACTCATAGAGTCTTAGGTTTAGGATTGTTTTTGCAAAAGGTTTTCGACATAGGATGTTTAGGAATAATGATGCAGGCTAGCATGCAAATTATGTTTTTTTTTTTTTGCCTAAAACAAGTTTTAAGTATTTTTTTTTATTTTTTATTTTTAAGCCTTTACTTCAAAATTATTGGGATAAGCCTTGTTGAGTTGAGTTAGACTCGAAAATTGATTAGTCAGTGAGAACTGGTCTTTGAGCTTTAAGATGATTATTGTGGGTTATCATGTAGTCATCTATTATATATCCGAACTGTATCCATAGAAAAGGGACAAGATATATACCTCTTTAATCTATATAGGGCTCTACTTTGATAAATAATTTGAGATTAATCTCTATTATTATCTATAATCACTTGCAAATCCCGTGTATTGAGTAATAAGTTTGACGAAAATTGAAACAAAGATGTCCAGTTCTTCCACCTCAGCCAACTTAATGTTGGGGTTGTGATATGATAAATAAATATCAAATATCATGCAAATGTCAAAGGGTAAAAACTATATTCATTAAAACAAGAGGAAGTAAAAGATACCAAAATTATATGCGTATCTAAGTGATTTATTGAGATGTATATATCAATGGTACGTACTCAATGTATATAGTTTGACAAACCTGCTGATTATAGATCGTTGATGTAGTTATCATATCAATTGTGTTAATTAATCGTATCTTTCATATAGATTTGCATACTTAGGGTCATTGGTTCAATTAATTGATATTATTGAGATTTGTTTTATATACGATTTAGACATGTATTTTTCTTAATCTAGATTTACATATCAAGTTTATTTATGATTTCTTATCGAATCTCGAAAAGATTTGAAATTCAAGAGAGATGGTATCATCATATACTGATAACTTCGAGTAACCGAAAAATGAGTAATATTATACAGATTAAAAAATTTTATTTAAAGAGTTTACATGAATGATAGCATCACTTTTGAAAAATTATTTAATGTTCTTGACACAATGACCCAACTGTTAAATAATAGGTTATATGTATATAGATATAGAGGCTATATGTATATTTACAGTTGACTTTCCGGGATGATTGAATAATTACTTGGAGTAACCATTCAACTTTCTCCTCTAGTAATAAATATTAGGATAAATTATTCTGACTTTCCTTAAAATTGATGACAATTACATTGACCTCTCTCGAGGTTTTTTAAATTACATTGATTTATCCTACTTTACAAAATAATATACAGATACTTCTCTCCAGATAATTTTTTTCTTCAAAATAACAAAACTATCATTTTCATATTTTTTTTAAATTTTTTAAATCTTGACTAATTTTTTTTTTTAAATAAATATTGATAAAAATCTTAAATAAAATGAAGATAAGTTATTTATCTTAAATCTGTTTTTAAATAAAAAAATTTGAAAAATCTTTAAAAAAAAAGTTAGAATAAATTAGTCAAAATTAAAAAGATACAAAAATAAATAAATAAAAGGGGCTGTTTTATCATTTTGAAAAAAAATTGATAGGAGAAAGGTATCTGTATATTATTTTGTAAAATAAGGGATTACTGTAATTTCAGAAACTTTGGAGAAAGTCAGTGTAATTTTTATAAATTTTAAAAGAGTTCAGTATAATTTACTCTAAATATTATTAAAAGAATTCGAAAACAATAAGAAAATAAAAAATAAAAAAAAAACCTCCCCATTTTCATCTCCTCTTATGCCCAGCAAACCATCAGCACTGTGACCAACCCTTCTTCACAATGATTAAAAAAATGAGGAAAAAAAAAAAAACAGGCTTTGATTAATTTTTCTTCCTTTTGACATTCATCAGATGTGTTCAGAATATTGAATTCCAACAACCCATTTGAAGAAATATTTACTGGAATTAAAACCAAACATTAAGGTGATTTATTGGAGTGGAATTCCTTACCAACTTCATTACTACAACGTATAACATTACAGCCAATAGATTTTGATTGAATTCAACCCAATTGGAGAATGATCACTTTGAATTAATTTGATAGGATTCTTTTCATTTCATTTGAAAGAAAGAAAGTTATTTTTCTCGTAAATTAATATTTCACATGTAATGGGTCCCATAGACGGTGAGAGAAATGAAATTCTTCATTTCAATTGAAGGTGAGATATCACACCAAACCCAGTAACTTTACCATTCAAATCATGACATGTTTAGAAAAATTTTCAGGGTTTTTCAAATTTCTGGTGTGAAGGTAGAAGAAAAGAATGAGATCACTGTCCTTTGCATTTTTTTTTTTAGCAGCTATCATGCATATTAGTTTTACAACAAGTAGTTCACTTTGTGTGTGACGTCACAAGATAATTACAAAGAAAATATACAGAGTGATTTATAGGCTACAATGATGCCTTGTTTAAATATTTATATTTCCTTCGAGAGAAGGGAAGAAAGGAAGATGGAAAATGGAAAGACAGAAACTTATTTAGATGAGTGATGAAAAAATTTGATTTAAAAAAAAAATGATTTGAAAAAAAATTGTGAGTGTTTGAATAAATATATTTAAAATAAATTTAAATAATATTATAATATTCAAATAAGCTGTTAAATATGTTAAATAAATAGAAAACAGACGTTTTTAAAACGAGAGTTATAGAGTTTAAAAATTCAAAAGCCTATTAAAACATGTGTTATCTTGAAAACATTGAAACATATATTTTATAAATATTAAAACAAATATTTAAATATCAAAAACTCTAATTTGAACTTTGAAATCTTTTTCAAAAATTCAACAGCCTATTAAAACATGTGTTATAGAGTTTCTCATAGCTTAATAGCTAGCCAGGAGAAAATAGGAAGGGATAGGAACAAAGGAAGGGAAGCTTTTTTCCTTAAAGTTTCACCATTTTTTTAATTCCATACCAAACAAAGAATTACATGTCCACAGACCACGTGACTTGTAAAGTTGATTCAAATATAATATTAATAAGCCATCAACGACATGTTCCAGGAAGTTCCAACTAGTCTTCTTCACCACTGAACCAGGTCTGCTAAAGCTAGAATGGATTATATAATTATATAAAGACAATATATATATATATATAGATATATAGAGAAAGAGAGATGAGAGAGAAGATTTAAAGTAGTAGCATACGTAGGAATAAATTGTACGGTGTTGAGAAAATAGGAGGCAGAATTGGGAATTTGAAGTTTTTCTACACGTGTAGAGAACGTGAGATCAGAGTATCTTTAGAAGTAACTTGAGAATCACCGGTATCTGATGTTGTGGGACCGTGAGCATGAGCTCATCAATGATCAATCCACGCGCAACATTGATTCATTGGTGATTTATCTCGTGACGTATCTATCTACAATCCGAGTGATTGTACTGTACTATCACTTTTACCCTGCTCGCGCGTGGAATTGATCTCGCCATTGGAAAAAGACAGTACTCTTAATTCTAAATCACCCGAGAAACACTGTTTTCAACTTTAATAATGTCATGCTTATTTAAAAATTTTATTAAAAATATTTATATTTATGAGTTATGATTGAATTAAGTGAATTATTACTAATTATTAAGTGAAAACACAAGAAACCTCACGGTTACATTAATGACTGAAAAAGTATACAAATTAAAGTATGCCATAATAAATATCATGTATTACATTTATGTACTACACTTTAAAATTATTTTTAAATTTAAAAATGAACTTTACAATGATTAAAAATAACCTTAAATATGAATTAGTTTTGACTATTAACCAAATCTATTTATAAGTTAGTATTAACGATTATAATTAATTAAACTTAACTTCATTAATTTTTGTTTAATTGAATGGGCAAACCTTGGATTAATTTCACAAATATTATTAAAAAAAATGATCATATATATACACACACACACACACACACACACACACGAAAGACATTCAATCCATCAATTAAAAAATAAGTCTCATAAAAAGTTTTTTTGGGTACATAAGTCTTTTATTGACAGATATAAAACTATTTATAAATAAATTTCTTTTGTATAATAATAATAAAAATCATAAAGTTATGTAAATGTCAGAAACTAATGCTTTTTATGATCATCAGAAGCGGACCTAGTCTCTTGAGTTAGGAGAAAAAATATAAGTATTAAAATTTAAGAGAATTTTATGTAAAAATATTTAATAAGACAACATTTATTTTATTAAAAAATTTGTATAAAATAGAAATAAAAAATTTAAATTTCAAAACTTTGGGGTCAGTCCCTTGGCTTACCTGTACGTCGGCTACTGCTTTATCATGTATCAAATGAAGGCAGTTTTAATGGTGCTCGACACGTTAATTACATTACCATTAAAACAAAATGATGACAATACGTGCGTGAACTGAAGGCCATATGGATTTTCCCTCATCTCTTGAGGGTCTCTAAAAGCTTTTCCTAATCCATTAGCATGGCTAAATTTGAATAAGATGACTCAGCCCCATGAAAAGTGAGTGAGTTTCCTCACTCACTCACTCTCTCTCTCATATGATCCTCTCCAAATCATTCTGTCAGACTTTAATCAAATGATAAAATGAGTGGTTTATTCAGCCTTTATTGCCGGTGGTAGCATCTAAGCAAGATGCTAGCTAGCTGTTCCCCTCTACTGTTTTCTCACTACGGTTGGAAAGAGTACTTTGATGTGTGTGTCTATATATATATATATCATGTCAACTAAATATATATATATATATATATATATATATATAACTAATGAACGGTGCTAAACTAGAGTTTAAGATACCTCAATTACTAATGCATTTAGTGACCACGCATACACACATGAAGGTAATCTTCGAAATAATGATAAGTTGTTTTATTGTGAATTAGAGATTAAAGATTTAAGTGGTAAATTTAAGTTGTAAAGATATATATTCTTTTTGCAAAAATAAGATTGTAGGTATATAATTTTTTCCAAATTTTGCTTTCGTATGTTAGGTTATTATATTTTACACACATGCATACATGTAATCATGAACAAATTTAGTCTCGTGCATTATTATTTTCTTTTTCACACACGCATACATATAATGATGAATAAGTTTAATTAAGAAGTCATCACAAAGTTAATTAATTTTATGGAAAGTTTCTTCAAGTCCATTATGCAATAGTAAGAAAAGTATATATTTACGAGTGTAAACAAGAAATACCCAACACCATTCGTGTATATATATATATATATATGTGTGTGAATGGAGTGTGTGTTACAAGCTCATCTTGAAGGGGAGTGGGGTTGAATACCGAGCCCGAATTGAAGAATCCTGCATCGATCCTGTCTGTGTTAACTTTGTTTGTACATTATTTAGCAGCTCAATTGTACCAACAACCTTGCAGATCAAAAGCAAGAGTTGTGATGTGAATGCAGCAAGCAAATTGCACACAAGGTGGCGTCGTTTTGTCAAAACATTGTTTCCAACTATATGTATAGGTGCCCCATTTGATCGATCATTATTAATTGTTTACTTTTACCTGATTTCCTTCCATCTCATGCACGTTTGGACGGACATGATTGTACTAGTGCGTGACAAATCAAGTGGATTAGACTGGGCGGTGATGATGGGCCTGTTTTTGAATCATGTGATCATCTTGTGTGCTGTTTCTGATCCCCATAAAGATCTCCCATATCTTATAATAGTCCCCCACACGAGGCCTTCACACATGTTTTTTTCTTTTCGGCCGCCTGTCTCTCTCCACTATAAACTTAATTCATTACACATAATCAAATAGGGAGTGATGCTTACACTTGAAAATTTAAATAAAAAATCAAATTTATCTATTATTTTTAAAAGCAATAATATTATAAACTCAAGTGCATATAAAAATAGAATATTTTTTAATTATTAAATTGTTTAGAGATTAAATTTTTATTTATCTCAGAAATAATATTTTATAACATAACTACTCACATAGGTGTGTGGATTCCATACCGTGTAAGTAGTTGTAGTAGTTGTGTCATAAAACATTATTCTTATCTCAACTAATTTATTTTTAATTTCTAAACAATTCAATAATTAAAATATCCGATTTCATATGCATTAAAATTTATAATAACATTAATCAGTTTTTAAAAATATCATTAATACAAGCGAGTAACTAAATTTAGTTTACCAAATTAAAAGCCTTTGATCAGCTATATGTTTGGTTTCACTTATTGACTGTATTTAATGATTTTTTCAAGTTTAAAATATATTTTTTTGATTGTTTGGTGTTTGATTTGGCAAGTCAACCGCATTTAATGAATGTTCACTTGACCCAAAATGTATTTTTTTAAAAAAATATTCCAATGAAACTTATTAATAGTTTATTTAAATACTGTAATATTATTTAAACACTTATTAAATACATTTATTCTAATACCTAATAACTTAATTTAAATAACATTTTTTAAACTATTTATATAAATCGTTACTTAACTCAAATTATACTTACTCTCAAAACTGGTACTTATTGTTTTAAAAAATTGTGACTGAGCATGTTTTTAGGTATGAATGGATTTTCCGGCATATTATTGAAAGAGTAATTGTATTTAGGTTGAATTGATAATTAATCGACTAAATAAAATTATTAATTGTACAATTTATTATAATTAAGTACATAGGTAGGTAATTGTTTTAATTGCCTACTTGTAATTTTGACTTGTTGTACAGGAGTTGTTAAGGGCGGGAGCATGAGTGGGTTAGATTGGATTTTAATTCATCTCAAGTTTTAAAAAATATTTTTTATATATGTAAAATTTTAACATTTTTTAAATTAATTTATTCCAAAATTTTGGTCAGTCTGATTTTTATCTATTATTATTTTCTTTATTTTTTACTCAAAATTTTAGTCTACATCCAAATTATTTTTGACAAATTCAATTTTTACCCATCAATTTTCTCATTTTCACCCTAAAATTTTGATACAATCCAAAATTTCGTCTAAATTTTTTCCAAAATTTTTCCGGCCCCTCTTTTCCCTAGTTCCAGTCCTTGGGAGTAGTGAAAATCATCTTCCTTATAGGAATATTGGGCATGCATGACCAACCTTTTGTTGCTTTCCTATCTGTCCTTGTTACTTTTTTTTTTATGTTGTTAGGTAGAAAGAGCCTAACTATCACTGTTTAGATATTTGGGGAAGCAAGCTTAGTTGGCTTGCTTCATGAAGTCTCCTGGTTTTAGTTTCCAAATAAGTTAAATGGGTAATTAATCTACCTTATATTCCCATCCATTAGTGTGTGTGTGTGTGTGTGTATTATAGTTTGGCTTCATTCATAAGGACATGCATAGACTAGACTTGGAAAAACATGTCAAAGATTACATTCTTTATTATGTTGTGTATTAGTGTTAGTGTGTATATTATATATGTGTGTTTGCGTGAGTATAGAATAAGGGATGCATGCATGATGCATGTATAGGCTAGCTAGTATCCTAATCCTCCTACCATTTGGCACGTCCTATTCCTAAGATGTGTGATCTTCAGGTCAAAGATTATAAGTTGAATGCCACTCTATTTTGTTGACTCTTTCCCATCCAAATCTTTTGCTTGGGACCTGACAATATCTTTGGCTAACTTATTAATTATGAAAACATCATGAATGTAACAAATAACAACAACATTGAATGCCAAACATGGATCTGACTAGTGCATATGATCTTGTTTTTATTTGCTACTGTCATAGTTAGTTTGTCATAGTATAGAGCGTACATTCTGATTATTCCCAAAGAAAAAAAAAAGGTTAAAAACAACAGATTTCCTTACTTCATTTTCTCATCCCTCATCGCAAGATAGTGACATCAATATTGACATGGGTGAAAAATTTGATATATATATATATATATATATATATTTATCAGCAAAAAAAAACAAAAAAAATTTTAATGAAAAAGATAGTACAAGGAATATTACATCAAAACTCATGAGATGTAAAGAGCATCATTACTAAACAGTCCGTCCCAACTAAATTAGCACCAAGTAAGTACTAATCATATGCCAACACATACCAACCGAAGCAAAAACCAAAGAAAAATACCCGACGCACAAAACTTCTTAACAACCAAGGGCCAAACCAAAGAAAAATCTGATATATATATATATATATATATATATATATATATAACATTACTCTTCTTGACATTATAAGAAAAGTTAAATTAGCTTCGAAGACATCAATTAGTACTCCTTGTGAAAAATTGACAGTAAAAAAGAAATTTCATGGAGCAACAAGAGCAGGGTATGTACATAATCATGGATAAATTTGACTTTTACAGATAACATGTAGGCTTAAATTACTACATACAAAATCTTGGAATGAAGAAAAAACCTGGGTGAAGTTTCTCTCCCTTTTCCATTTCACATCTATGAATCTTAGTCTAAAACAATGCCTTGATTCATGAGAATTCCATCAAATCCATTTGGTGAATTTCAAATATCCTTTTGATTCATACCTAATTTTGACCACCCATTACTTCTTCCCACCGGCGGATTCAAGGGGGATGGAGGGGGCCATGATGTCTCCAAATATTTGAATCATATATTTTTTTATTTCTACTTTTATGAAGAAAAATTTAAAAAATAGGACTTGTACCTCTTTCAATTTTTTATTATATATATTCATATGAACTTTTTTAAATTTTAATATATACTATTTGATCATTTAAAAAATTTAAATATTATATTTCTTATTACTAATTTTATTAGAATTTCTTAACAAAATAGGACTTGCCCCAACAATTCTTTTTTTTATATTCATATAAACTCTTTAAATTTTTTTTTTTATAACACTGTATTCAACTTTTCAAACCGATTCATTTAATAAACCAATTTCACCGTCCACCTCATTGAAGACACTTTCCTAACTAAATCTTTTGAATTCGCCGCTCCTTCCCATAAATGGAAACAAACAACCATATATATATATATATATATATATATTCACACACGCATACAAAGTTTTTAGTGGGTGATAACACACCTACATGATAATCTAAATCTCACTGAAGATTGTCACTACACACAAATATAAATATAAATATAAATATAAAATATATATATATATATATATATATATAAATTTTTTCAAACGATAAAAGCGTAGTAATTGACCGTTTGATGATGATCTAATGGATTTGGATTTCAATTCGTTTCTCATTTCACATAAATGTGGGGTACAGTGAGATTATCTCTGTAGACCCTACATTTTTATAAGATAAGAATAAATTAAAACTCTCTGGTACACTAAAATGAACCCCAATCCTAATCAAACAGTCAGTACGTATTAAGGTGGTAAAGGTCCGTCTCCGCCAGAAAGAAGAAAACCTGTGGGTGGCTTTGGAGCCTTTGGTAGAATGCATACAAAAAAAACTCACACAAAACACGTAGTCAGTGAATATTTAATTCATGACATGTGAAAGTCATGACTCATTAATTCCCGTTCTTCCATATCTTTGAAATTTTAAGGACCATATATACGCCAAGATTTCTTCTCTGCAAGGCCAAGATTTCACTCTTGTTTTCATGCAGCTTCTTTCTCTCTCTACATATACTCTCTTATCTCTCTCTATATATATCACACCCTTCTCTCCTTCACCATATATAATTTCTTCTCACATCTCTCTCTCATGGCTAAGCTTTGTCCAATTCCAACATGTTTCATTGTTTTGTTCATTATAAGCCGTTTGATGTCCATCACAGGGACGTTAAGCCCATGGGCAAGTTCGGTCCCAATCGAGCTTCTAAAGCTTGATATTGCTCCTAGGCTCCATACAGATGGTCAAGCCATTAATTTAGCTTCTACTGACTATGGTAGAATTGTTCAAGCCATTCCTGCTGCAGTTCTTCATCCTTCATCCATCGATGACATAGTGACACTCCTGAAGTTCTCTTACAATTGTTCAGACCCTTTTCGTGTTGCAGTCAGAGGCCATGGCCATTCTGTTAGAGGTCAAGCAATGGCCGACAATGGGGTTGTGGTGGATATGACTTCTTTGAATGACTATAATAATGGAACTGGAATTAGGGTTTCTAGGAACCCTTCTTTAGGGTTTTATGCTGATGTTGGAGGTGAGCAGCTTTGGATTGATGTGTTGCATGCCACGCTTGAACATGGACTAGCACCGGTTTCATGGACAGATTATTTGTATCTATCTGTTGGTGGAACTCTTTCTAATGCTGGAATTAGTGGTCAATCATTCCGTCATGGTCCTCAGATTAGCAATGTTTTTGAAATGGACGTTATTACTGGTATATATATATATATTTTCTCTCTCTCTCTCTCTATATATATATATTATGTAACACGAATACTTTATTTTAATTAATGTGTTCGTATTAAACACTGACACTCTCAAACACGTGTCCAACATGCAAAAAAATAGTGTTCAAAGTTTCAATTTTTTTTTTAATATCGAACACGTTTTGAACCCATTATAAACATGTTTTAGACACATTTTCTATTTTTAATTTCTTTTTCTTTGAATTTTTCTTTTTTTCTCTTTAGTTATTTTTTTATTATATATATATTTTATGAAATAGTTAGTAAATTTGTATATATATATATATATATTTTATGAAATAGTTAGTAAATTTGTTTTGAAACTTGAATATTGATGATTAAATTAAAAAATTGTTAAATTTTATTTAATAACTTTGTTATTTTAATATTTTTTTTTGTGTGTTTTTACACTAGTTTTAATTGAAATAACTTTAGAATTTTATTATATAATTATATAAAAAATATATATATTTAATGTATCTTTGACATGTCCTTGAATTATTTTTTTTTAAAAAAATAATATGTTTATGTGTCTATATCATATCATATTTATGTTCTGTATTCATATCCGCACTTCTTTGTATATACACAGTTGAACTGTAGACTGATTATAAATAGTCACTGCCAGTGCAATAGTTTGTGGTTGGAAGCATGTGTGTTTGGGTCCTACTTTTCAAAGGATTTTAGGACTGAGTTAACATGACTATAGCACACCAGTACTGTAAGGATTTCAGGACTGAATTAACATGGCACCTAGACGCATGAGACTGGCCCAATACTGTGATAATGTCATTCTTCAATAGTGTTCATCATTGATGTCAGATATCGAATCATGATATGTATGATTATGAAGTTTTTCTATATAACTTTATTCTGTCTGCCATATTGAAATGATATTATAAAAATACACTGCTATGTGGTGATGTAGATTCGCAAAAAAATACATTTATATCCTGGCAGTATCATCATGGTATTTGTTCTTGATATACAAGAATGAAATGTCATGTTCCTAGATTACGTATGTTAGTACAGAGGATCTATTTTTCAAAGTTAGGAGATCTTGTAGGTAGGATTCAGCCAAGATTACTGTCAGAGGCATATATATGGTTGGTATAGTTGCATGTGGTAGGTACATTCTAATTGTACTTGGCCAAAAAAGAAGTGCTGCATGTACTTCCTAATTACAGGCTAATGTTATTGTTTCTTAATGCAAATCACTTAATTTTCTACACACACACACACACACATACATACATATATATATATATATATATTAGCTTTCATGCATGCAGTTATTTAGGGTTTTAATGTATATAAAGGTTGTGTTTTTCTAAAGTCTTGTTTTTATTTTATTCAGGGAAAGGGGAGTTTGTGACTTGCTCCAAACACACAAACAATGATCTGTTTTATGCAGTTCTAGGAGGTCTAGGCCAATTTGGGATCATAACTAGAGCAAGAATTGCCCTAGATAAGGCACCAAACAGGGTATGTATATATGAAGAACTTGCTTGGAAAATCACACTTACAAGTTACAATCCATACACCAACACACAGCTAGGCAGATAAAACGAATTGGATTTGGATCTAATCAAGGATGATTTAAATCTTATTTGTTAAAAAAAATTATCATATCTGATTTTCTGACGGATTTATAAATTGTTAATTTATATATAAATTTCTTAATTATCGGTCAGATTATCTGATCCGATTCTATAATAATACTAATACGGTATATTTTATATATACATATATATAAATATTGATATATTATAATATGTATATCATATATTATAATATATATTATGTTATAATATGTAAAATTTAAAATATATAAACTCAATTTAAGAAAGTCTTATATAATTTAATATTTTAAATATTTTTAAAAAATAGTTTTTAATTTATAATATATATATATATATATATGTATATACGTATTATATTTAATCAGATCGTTAACAGATCGGATTTGCTTAATTCATATCTGATCTATTTAACTAAAGAAATTATCGAATTCAAATCGGATCATACCAAATACAACCATTAACACTACTTCAATTTAGTAATTCCATTCAAGAAGAACCCAAATGAGGACTAGTTCAGTGTATGAAACTTTTGTGATTATAAACCTCCGTGATTATAAGGTTTAGAGAGAGTTAGACGTACTCAATCTATTTTCATGAGCAGATTAACTATTTTCACAACTCAAACACGTGATCTCTAAATCACAATAAAATAATCTTAACCTTACCCTAAAACCCGCCCTGTAAGGAAGAACTCAAATGAATTATGTTAATGCGCCATATCTATACGTATATTTTGTTCTGTTTTGGATTTTCATTAGTGCAATGAATTTGCTTGTAGGCGAAATGGGTTCGAATGCTTTACCACGATTTCTCTGCCTTCACAAGAGACCAAGAACATCTGATCTCAATCAATGGACTGGATTATGTGGAAGGTTCTCTAATTATGCAGCAGAGCCCTCCAAATAACTGGAGGTCTTCCTTTTTCTCACTGTCTGATCAATCAAGAATAGCTTCTTTGTCAACCAAACATGGTATCATCTACTGCCTAGAAGTAGTCAAGTATTATGATGATCTCACCGTTGATAACATAGATGAGGTACTCCATTATCATCATTATCGTCATCATTCTATATATACATATATATATATATATATAATGGATTTTCTTAGAAGATTTTCTCACACCCATACACAAGTACAACTTGCTTGGTTATCTTAAGATTAAGAAAATTTATTGAGAAAAATCGTTATGAATAGCATTTTCTTATAATTTGAATTAAATAATTTTAAAAAATAATAAATATAACGAATTTTCTCAATCCATTTTTTCATCCAAAGATGCAAAGTTGTGGGATCCGTTATAATAAATGCATGTGAGTCTTATCATATTGTGTCTAAGAGTGAAAAAATCTCTTATCATTTGAATTAAATAATTTAAAAAAGTTTCTCATTTGGATACAAAAAGTTGTAAGACTCATTATAATAAATACATGTAGGTCTCATTACTTTGTGTCTAAGAGAAAATCTTTTATCATTTGAATTAAATAATTTAGAAAAATATTATACATAATGAATTTTCTCAACCTATTTTCTCATCTTTAGACAAAGTTGTGGAACTCACTTTAATAAATGAATGTGGGTCTCATCACTTTATGCCTAAGAGCAATAAAATCTTTTATCGTTTGAATTAAATAATTTAGAAAATAATAAACATAATGAATTTTCTCAACCCATTTTCTCATCAGTAGACAAAAAGTTGTAAAACTCACTATGATAAATGCACGTGAGTCTCATCACTTTGTATTTAAGAGTTGAGAAAATCTTTTATGGTTTGAATTAAATAATTTAGAAAAATATTATACATAACGAATTTTTTTATTTGTAAACAAAAAAGTTATGGGACCCACTATAATAAATATATGTGGGTCTCATCACCTTGTGTTTAAGAGTGAAATTTTTTTTTATCGTTTGAATTAAATAATTTAGAAAAATATTATACATAACGGATTTTTTCATCTCATTTTCTCACCGTAGACATAAAGTTGTGAAATTCACTATAATAAATTCATCTAAGTCTGATCATCTTGTGTTTAATTAGAAGTGAAAAAATTTGTTATATTTAACATGACTCGATAATCTAAGACAAACTTTGCCAAGTAGTTTGTATAACAGTATGATTGAGTATTATTTTCATTGTAGGAACTCCAAGTGCTGTTCAAAGGGTTGAGCTTTCTTTCTGGTTTCATTTTCAAGAGAGACGTCTCCTATGTAGATTTTCTCAATAGAGTCAGAAGTGGAGAGCTAAAACTTCAATCAAAAGGGCTGTGGGAGGTTCCTCATCCATGGCTAAATCTCTTTGTGCCCAAATCTCGAATTATGGATTTCAACGAAGGTGTTTTTGTTGATATTATCAATAAACAAAACAAGACCACTGGCCCAATCCTCGTCTACCCATTGAACCGAAACAAGTAATTACTCAATAATCTTATTAAGTAATGTTAAACATATCGAATTTTCTCACTCTACTTTTTCACATTTAGATATAAGATGACGAAACTCATTATAATAAGACTCGTAATATTGTATCTTGAGTGAGAAAATGGGTGAAAATTTTTAATTACAAAAGAAAAAATAAATTTAGTTATTATGACATTCAACTTAAATCATTGTTGTAAAACTAAATTGCAGGTGGGATGATAGGATGTCTGCAGTGATACCTGATGAAGACACCTCTTACAGCATTGGATTACTGCATTCAAGTGGTGATAATGGTTGGGAGGATTTGGATGAGCAGAATAATGAAATATTACAATTTTGTGACAAAGTTGGGATTAAGGCTAAGCAGTATCTTCCCCATTACAGAACCAAGGAAGAGTGGATGAATCATTTCGGCTCCAAATGGGATATTTTTCAAGAGAGGAAAGCTCAGTTTGATCCAAAAATGATTCTATCACCTGGACAGAGAATTTTCAATTCTGTTTAAGAAGTTGACAATATATGTATTTTGGGATTTAAGTTAAGTACATAGGATTAAAGTTTTTATTGCATTTTAGTTTTAGTTTAAGAAGATATGTACAAGCTATATCTTATGCTATTGGATGGTTTATGTAAGATCAATTCTAAAAGCTTAAGTTGTTACGCTAGCACCCTTTCTCCCATATATAATAGAGTGCAAGATACAGTGCAAAAATAGGAGTGCAAGTATAAACTTGCATCGATAAGATAAAAGTTTGAATTCAAAACTTCTTATAAACAAAATTCTGATACTATATATGTATGTGTGTGTATATATATGTATGTATGTATGTATGTATGTATGTATGCTGACAGTTCATAAATGGAGTCATGATTTTAGTGTGCTAATTATTAATAATAAAGGTGGGGTTAGCTTGCTATATCATGTGAAAAGACTTGGTTTCAAGGTGGTGGATGGTGCTATGGTGATGGCACCATTTTCGTTTAAGTGCCAGTTAAAGTTACGTGTTGTTTAGACGTGGCATGGGAGAAATTATTGCATTTTACCCTAACACAATGTGAACCCACTATGATTTCACCATTCACATGGTCTGCATTGAATGTATGAAATCATTGTAAAAAATGAGGTCATTAAAGAAAATGAGAGTAAAGATCAGCATCATTGCGTGAGATTCTCGTTTATTGAATTTATAACGAGTAAAATGTACGTAATCTTATTATTACAAAAAATAAAAGTTATTTCTCCTACACGATTTCAGTAGTTTTAAAATATTTCACTATTACATAGAATATAAAAACAACATGCATTTCAATTTTCATGATTCCAAACACACTCTAGTCTCTCTCAAGAATTGTTTAATACATAGTTTTTATTATTATTATTATTATTGGTAGGTTGTTTAATACATAGCTGCTCAAGGAAAAAAGAACCAATTGAGGTGTCCTACCACTTTAAGGTAGGGGCTTGGCCCTTTAACAACAAATCAATTTGGGCCTTTCACTCAATTGGATTAGTCTCTTGTGTATCTAATTCAAAATACTAATAAGACAATTGATGTAAGACTCATTGGATCCATCACCCCAATGTTGGCCCAATCATATATAATCATTTCCTAACCTATACAATATTAGTCGTCGTCGTCGTCAATGTTCTTGGAAAAGAAATTGTTACCCAAATAAAAGTTTTTGAATAAAATCCTCATCTTGGAATGATGTCATAGTAGTATTTTTTAAATTACAAAGTAGGAGTACATTAACCATCCTATGTTTTGATGTGACTGGAACCATAAACCACATCAAATTGTACTTATATGAGATTTTCTATATAAATTTTGTTTGAATAACAATAATCTGAGTGTACGAGACTCCTGTTATCGAAGGAATCTGAAAAGATTAGATTTCGTATTTAAATTTTGTTTGAATGATTACTAAAAATTTGAGTGAAAAAAGAAAAATTAAAATTGAGTGATTTTATATTAATCACTTCTTGAAAGAAAAGGACTATTGTTTTTTTATTGTTTATTTAAGAGGGTGAGTTTATAGCATCAAACTCTATTGTAAAACATAATACAACCATTCAATTTTCATTTGATTTATAGATATCCAATCGCTGGACTAAGCCTCAACGCCCTTAACCCACTGAGCTAATTAAAATGTCGGGCCTGACCTATATTTATGGAGCCCATTACAATTGCCATTGGTTTGGCCTTTGGACCCAGACTGTTACTCCATTCTGGCCCATTTTGATCTTCTTTACGGAGGCTACCTTTGGTTCTGTGCCGATAGATATAAAACCCTGTATCTAAAACATCACCACCATGGCAGTATGGCCTCCTCACCATTTTTGCTGAATCTTCTCTCTTCTCCACCTTCCACTGGCTCATCTTCACCATCTCTCTACTTTCTCATTCTTCGCCCACAAACCCAATCTTCAAATTGTTTCAGAACTCTCAAATTCAGAATTACCTGTTCTTGTCACAGCCTCCAACTTGACACCCAACAAATCAACCCCACAAAGAAGAAGAGAAAGCCCAGGCCAAGCTTCTTGGAACAAATTAACGACAAATGGTCTGTCAAAATCACTTCTTCGAGGGAGAAACTCCCATGGCAAGAAGAAGAACAAGAAAAACGGAGAGAAATAATTGAAGAACAAAGTCAACAATCTTCAGGTGTTGTTGCGTCTATTGAGTCAGAATTCGGTAAGAACTCTCCAGTGAGTAACTCGGAGAGTTTTGATTCCAGAAATCACATAATTTCAGCTCCTTGGGTTCATGGAAGCAAACCCAGAAAACCCCAATTTGATTCTGAAACTAGAAATTCGCCAAACGGTTGCAAAAATGGCGAAACCATAAATGGTTTTCAAAGTACTGTCATTCATGAATCAAAGAAGTTAGAAAAGGAAGTTAATTATAGTTGCAATGGTAAAGTTGTTAATATTGATACCAACCCAGTTGGGAATTCATTGCGGGTTGATGGAGAATTCTGCACTTCTGAGGGTTCTACTGATAAGAATGATTCAATGAGGTTGCCTTGGAAGAGAGAGAGTGATAAAGAATCTGTGGAAGGAGAAAGGTTGAAGAATAGCAACACAAAGTTGGCAGAGAAATTAATACCCGAAAACGAATTGAGAAGGCTTAGGAATGTTGCTTTGAGGATGGTAGAGAGAATAAAAGTTAGTGCTGCTGGTGTTACACAGGCATTGGTGGACTCTATTCATGAGAAGTGGGAGACGGATGAAGTAGTGAAATTGAAATTTGAGGGGCCTCCTGCAATGAACATGAAAAGGACCCATGAGATGCTAGAGGTTAGTGTTTATACATTGTGAGTATATATTTTTAAATTTTGTCTCAAAAATTAGAGATACAACATTTTAATGATATTGAACCATTTTAATAAATTGCACCACTGCAATGTGTATTCTGAACCCTGATAATGAGTATGATTGACCGCAGAATCAACATTTGGCCCATGCTGTTTGCTATAGTCTGTGGCTTCTCTTGTTTGTTATTAAAAATATTCATCTTTTTATTTATTTATTTTTTATATTAGATAGTATGTGCAGGAATTAAGTCCTGTAGATTCTTAAATGTGTTGTTTTGTATCCTATCAGAATAAAACTGGAGGTCTGGTGATATGGAGATCTGGTAGTTCAGTGGTTTTGTATAGGGGAATGACCTACAAACTTCATTGTGTGCAATCATATACCAAACAAATTCAAGCTAATATGAAAATTTCACAGCCTTCAAGAGATTTAGTAAGTGATACTCCTAGGAGTATAGGACCAAAGCACTCAATCAGAACTACAGAATATTCAATCATTGATTCTGCAAGACATTCAAAGGATTTATCTGACAAAGAACTCATGGACTTGAGTGAGCTCAATGATCTGTTAGATGAGCTGGGTCCACGGTTTTATGATTGGTCAGGCCGTGATCCACTGCCTGTTGATGCAGACTTGCTTCCTTCTGTGGTTCCTGCATACAAGCCTCCATTCAGAATTCTTCCGTATGGGATAAGACATGGTTTACGAGACAGAGAGATGACATTTTTCCGTAGGACTGCCAGAACAATGCCTCCACATTTTGCCCTAGGTACGTGGGTTTGTCATAATGGTTTTCACATTCATGTCATTGTATTTTTTTTATATGGAATTTGTTGTCCCTTATTTTCCATAGGAAGAAACAGAGAACTGCAGGGTCTGGCTGTGGCTATGGTGAAGCTATGGGAAAGAAGTGCCATTGCCAAGATAGCCATTAAACGTGGCGTACAGAATACCTGTAATGAAAGGATGGCAGAAGAGCTCAGGGTGAGAGATATGAAACATTGCGGTTTCTGAACCTAAAATTTTTAGAATATTATTTATCTTCAATAAAACTGTTAGTAATTGTGAAAAGAATATGAATTAAGAAAATTAAGTAACATGGAGCTTATTCACATGGTTTACAGCTAAGGTTTATCAACTGATTTTTTTTTTCCCCCTTTTTACTTTTTTTCAAAGTTCTTTTAAATCTATGCTCATCCTATTATGTCTGTGATGAGTCCCCCATCTGTTGAGGAGAATTGGATCATCCTCTTAAAAGTTGCATGTTTTTGTCATTGATATAGCACACTAGAGGGTCTTGGGATTGTCATACATTGATTATGCTACACAAACTCAACCTCCTTTCTGGTGTTGTCCTATTGCAAATTATATCTCTTTTAAGGTGGGTTTGGGTGATTCTGTACTGTGTTATTTTTCCTTTTTTTTCCCCTGATGTTATAGTCAATTGTAGATTTTCTGAAAGCAAATGACAAATCATTATATTTACCTATTCATTTGACTCGGTGAAGGTATTTTGAAACTTCTTGGGATATTTTTTGCAGTTAATGGGGAAGTATCCTGTTGATTGCATTGGTATTTAATTTCAAAGTTACAAATATATACATGCATTATGTATTTTAATTTTTATAAACATAAGAAATAATAGAAAAGTATTCCTTTGTCGTATAATAGTTTGTGAAAAAAATTTGCATATAAAATGCCTGCTACTTCCAGTTAGACTCCGTCAATGCTTGAATTTCAGAAACAATATTTTCGTATAATAGCTTGACTATTTAAGTTCCTATAGTGCAGTAAGCCACGTTATTCCTTGAAGCTTTGGGAGAATATCTTCCTGTCTCCTCTGGTGTAGCTGCTGTGCTGATCACAATATTTTGTGACGTCCTAGATTCTAAATATTCTTGCTTGACCGAATGTCTTTCTTGTTTTTGACCAATTTCATCTCATTTGTGTAGTTTTTGACAGGGGGAACACTGCTTTCTAGAAACAAGGATTATATTGTCTTTTACAGGGGTAATGATTTCTTGCCACCTGCTGTTTCAGTGGCATTAGTAGAAGCACAGAAACTAACGGCACTGCAACAGGATGAGGAAGAGCAAGCACGGCAGAATGCATCATCCCTGGTTGATTCAAATGCCAAAGCTGTTAAATGCCCATTGGTTGCGGGAACTCTTGCTGAGACCATGGCAGCAACCTCACGCTGGGGAAACCAACCTAGCAGCGAAGATATAGAGAAGATGATTAGAGATTCAACTTTGGCTAGACATGCTTCATTAGTCAGATATCTCGAGAACAAGCTTGCCCTTGTAAGTAATAAATCAGCAAACTGAGTGATTCATTCTGGGAATGGATAACCTCTTTTAAGCTCTGTGTGATGTTCCATATATTTGTCATTCTGGATGATCGCAGGCAAAGGGCAAGGTCAAAAAGGCTGAGAAAGCTTTAGAAAAAGTACAGGCATATCTGGAACCAGCAGAGCTCCCATCCGATTTAGAAACCATAAGCGATGAAGAGAGATTTTTATTCCGTAAGATGGGCCTGAGTATGAAACCCTACCTGCTTCTAGGTAAGAATCACCACTTTGATTCTGTTATTGGTTTCAAGAATAGAGTAAAGAATGTGTGTGGCTTTTGTTTCAGGGAGGAGAGGGATTTTTGATGGCACGATTGAAAATATGCACTTACACTGGAAGTATCGGGAGCTTGTGAAGATAATTGTGGAAGGAAAAAGTTTTCCACAAGTCAAGCATATTGCAATTTCTCTTGAGGCTGAGAGTGGTGGAGTTTTAGTATCTTTAGATAAAACAAACAAAGGCTATGCAATTATAGTCTATCGTGGGAAGAATTATCAACGTCCTTGTGCAGTGAGACCAAAGAATCTTTTAACAAAAAGACAGGCATTAGCTCGGTCAATTGAACTTCAGAGACGTGAGGTAACATTATATTCAATTCTTGGTGTTTTAAGGATTTTTTTCAGATATTCATCCAATTATGTTTATATGTTTATCTATAATTGTTCCCTGCCGTAACATTTCAGGCACTAAAGCATCATATCTTAGACTTACAGGAAAGAATTGAAAAGATGAAATCTGAGCTAGTATGATTTCCTTCTTCACAATGATATGCAATCAACTTAATGAAATACTAAATTCATTTCCTTGCAAAATTTTTATACTTCTGATGTCAAATTTGCAGGAAGATATGAAGACTGTCAAGGAGATTGATGGGGAGGCTTTGTACTCCAGGTTGGATAATGCATCTTCTTCTGATGATGAGATGGAAGAGGTTGGTAGGCAGCTAATCTTCTTTATAACAATTGAGGATGGATCACAATAGGTTTTGGTAGAATTTATATAAGATGCTGCTTGGTTAAAAAATCTGACACTTGAACTTCTTTTCATCTCCCTGACCATAAAATTTCACCATGCCAATCACTAGAACGATAACTGCTTCTTCCCACTGCTGACACCATCTTGTACTAATCAAAGTTGACTTACTTTGAAATTTTGTCACTCTTACAAGTTCATAAGCTTACATCAATCAGGAAGGTAATAATCTTAGTCATGCATGTGCAGACAAGGTTGTGGCATTATATAATTTTTCTTCAGATGCATATTCACTGCCACACTTGTGCTCGACTTTTGGATTTAACACGGGATCTTCAGCTTAATTTCTCTTTCCTAACTGAAATTCTGTTTCTTAACCAGGATGAAGATGAAGAGGCATACCTTGGTATATATGACAGTGACAATGAAGACGGCATTATCTAAAACAAGGAACAGATGCTTAAAAGAGAATACACTTGGGTAATTTCCAACAATTGGAGCATTAGAAGATTAAGCATTACATATGAGTGGAAAGACGGTAAATGATTTTGTTGAGGGATCTTTATGCAGAGATGAGAGCATAAAGATAGTCGTTGCATATTCATGTTTGAGGAGGCCTTTCCGGACATAATAAGTGCATTGTGATGTTCTAGGATAATGTTGCATTTTGTTCTTGTGGAATGGGCCATGTGCACATTGTCTGAAATCCTCTAATTTTCTCCCATTGTTGTTGCAAGTAGTAGAAAATGAAAATATCTCTACTAACACCATTGGAGTCTTGCGTACATGGAACTATTATTGTAGATCGAGAGCGAAACAAATGGATCATTTTACAATTGTGCAATCCAGTTCTTATTATGTACACTTGAATGTTCATAGTACATTATGGCTGTATTTCACTTATCATGGGGCTTCTTTGTTCAATAGACAATAGGCAGCACATCAATTTGCAATGCAGTTTCTTAAAATGAAGGAATAATGTCTATAGATGTCCCCCATGTTTGTAATTTTTAGGTGTAATGGAATGTCATACACATACACTGTTGCGTGGGTGTCAAGAATTCACTTGCATCTAGAGGTGTCAATCGGGTCGGGTTGGGTTCGGCACGGCATGTTAATAATCGGCATGGCACGATGATTGGTGGGTCGGGCCAGGCATGGCACGACATGGTGGGCTGTGTCAGGCCGGCCTTCTCAGGCACGAGCACGGCCCGTTGGCATGGCACGTCAAGCTTAGTTTATTTTTTATTTTATTGTCATTTATTATTATTATGTGAATATATTTAAACAAAATATTATAATAATTTTGAAAAAAATATAAATACAAATAAAATATTATAATAGTAAATAATAATAATATTAAATTAAAATATAACAAAGTAAAAAATACAAAAGTTAAATAAAATATTATAATTATAAATACTAAAATAAAAAATAGTGATATTATGTAACTAGAACAACAAGAAATATAACATTTTAAAAAATAATGATTCATATTAGTCATTAAAAGTAAAAAAAGGTAAAAACAAAAGAGTGAAAAAAAAAATTTGAGTGACTTGCGGGCCGAGTTGGGTAGTGTGGTTTGGTACATGGGTTCGGCCCCGCCTGCTTGGTGAGTTAGACTGGAATGTAATGGCCCATTGGCCTGAATGGGCCGGTTGAAACGGGTTGGGCTAACCTGTTTGACACTTTTACCTATACCATCAATGACCCGTTTACGAACCAATGTGACTCGAAAATTTTGACCCTTTTTGGTCTACCGGATTCTCGGTCGGAACGAAAGAAGCTTCCTCGTTTAGACTCGTGAATGTTTTCCTACACTGACTTGGATGTAGATTTAGAAATTTCTACACCTATATGTGTGTGTTATTAGAGTTGTAGGATTAAGAGCTTATTGTGTGAGAGGTGTCACTTTATGAGCCGTCTTTTGGGTGTAAAGGGATCTTTGGGTTTGTGAGTATTTGTACTCTTATAATCTCTTCATTATATAGTGAATTGCTCATCGCTATCCATGTACGTAGATAACTTGCTGAACCACTTAAAATCTTTTGTGTTCTTTGTTTTGTTGTATTTATTTGTTTGCTTTTGCACTTCTTCCTTCCGTTGCGTAACATACACCCCAACTCCAAAATAAAAGATTGCGCCAATGCTTAATTGCAATGCAAGAGAGAGTGTAGCCCTAGTTGTAAGAGGGGATTTTCCTTTCCTCTCTCCCTTGGAAGCATTGTTGAACTGCTTAGATCTTGTTTCTCTCTTGCTTGCCTTCTTGCTTTACTGAAGTTGAGCAATGCTACGAGAAATGTTATAACTAGGGCGAAATACAAGAAAAGTCAGCGAAGTTTTAACTGTCACAACTCATCTTTAAAAAAAGTGGTGTTGACGACAAAGGTACGACAGTAATTGTGGCAAGCATTAATGAACAAAGTGGAGCATCGGAGGGTTCACATTAGCTGGTATTTTCTGTGCCTCCATCAGTTATCCTGTTTTCTCTACAATAACATAGTTACCAAAATTATAAACAAAGAGCAGAAGAAATGACTTGGCTAGATTTATTGCTGCAAGTCAACTTGCAGTTTATGGGTATGGCCCTGCCTATTAGAGGACCTATTAAACAGTTGAGATTGATTTGGTGTCATAATGCACTGCGACAATTTCAGAAGACCACTTGTGACCATATGCTGGATGTTAGGGCTATTGTCAACAAGGTTTAATGCTTTGCCATATCTCAGCACAAATGCAAAGTCATGGCAACCTCTCCTCTTATACCTGGTACCCCACTTTTATGATGGCCAGTTGAAAGGCCAATGACTTTTAATTCTGGAATCTGTAAACCTTGACATTTACTGGCAGATTCTCTGAAAAAACGAGTTAGACTATGTTCTGTTTAGAATAAAAATTAGTTACAACTACTGAAATTCAAGATTATCCATAACATATAATCCCATAGAATTAGATACATTACAAAAGTGATCTTTTTGACGAGAAAATACAATATTAGGATACCCCATAACACTGGTCTTAAATTTATTTATTTTTACAAGTCATAATACTGGTTCTAATTTAGCAGTGAAACAATCAGCAATTGATGTTTACGCCCTGATCCTCTTAGATGCTAACTTGTGAGGATTGAAGAGGGGATCTCCAACTTGAAAAACCCAACGTGCTGCAGCTCAATAATCTCTAACTGGATCATGGGCAAGTTCCACTAGGCACCTGTATGTGACTGAATTAGTCATCATGAGCAACATAAAGAAACTCAACCTCTATAAAAATCTATATTCCTCTTGAAATTATATCAATAAAGATACAAATATCCTTGCCTTGTTGTCGACCTTCCTTTATGAAGGGCAAAACAATGGAAATTAATTCAGCTTGATATGAAGTGTATCCATGATCAGATCCTTCTACAATCTGTAATTTGTGGTTAGGTATGATCTTGGAAAACTCCAAGGCATCTTCAACCGGGATGACTTCATCAGCAGATCCGTGGACTGTCAAGACCCTGTATGTACAATATCCATGATATACCACCAAACAATCATTGAAATGAACAATCAATCAAGCTGAGAGAGTTATGTCAGTTTTTAAATCCATAATAATAGAAAAAGGTTTGTGTTTTGAGTATTTAAAGCAATAGCCAACTTCAATTAGTTAACAGGGAAACAGCCAAATTGTTGATTAAGTTTATCTGAGAGCTTAATAGCTTATTCATGGCAATGGCTTCATTCCACTATGTTTTCCATAGCATATGAAAAAAGTCCATTCCATTCTCCATAGCAATTGAAATGAGCCTTTTCCATGCAAAAAATCATTTCAGGATTCAAAATGGGCATTGTTCATTTGATGGAATCAAATGATTGCAATGAAGAACAATATGCCATAAAATGCACCTCACTTAGATGCGGATGTTGAGATTGATATGAGACAAGACAAGAAAAGGATAGACCTAAATACTTTTTCATATTGCAAATAGTTAATGGTAGTTGGAAATGAGAACAAGATCAGAGAAAGCTGAAATGGCTTGGTCATTCAACATAAAACAATGGCTACTCCAGACAAGAAAAATATGGTCTCAATCGAATGCGTCAGGAGTGAAAGGTTACAAGAACATGGGCTGACAGGTCAAGGCTGTGAGAAAAGACATTAATACGTAGGACTTGACAGAAAATAAAAAACCTACCAAAGACGGAGCTATTCATGGGCTGGGGTGGGCAGTTTGCCAAAAAAAATAAAAAATTATATGTAAACTTTTTCATCCACATAAAATTAACCGACCTTCATATGAACCTAGCCCACCCCTATATGAGTCTAGCCACCTTAACTTTTGGCCAAGTTAAGCCAACCCAAAATGCATAAAATTAGCCCACCCCATGACCCCCATAATTAAAACTTTATCCATCTTAAATTCTTAATCCCATCATTTCCCATACCAAAATTTTTCCACTAAAACTATATAACCCAAAATTTTCTAGCCCCCCCCCACCCCTAAATATTTTCCTGCCCCCACCCTTGGAACCTACATAGACTTTTTTTGTCAAGTATGATTCATTATAAGTGCCAAAACGGAGGCACAGCCCATGTACACACAAGGTATACAAAAACAATTATATCCCCATATACATTTTAGTAAAGAAATCTACAAGATAATAATAATAATAATAATAATAGCAAAAATAATAAGGGATGTGACAAAAGACGACTCCTCCCAAAAAAATAAAGTCCTCGGTAGAATCTGTTTTAACATTTTTTTTTATAAGTATAAAATCTGTTTAATCTAAATAACAAGAGATGCACTACTTAAAATGTTCTTCTATTTCTTTCACACAACAAACACCAAAAAAGACAAAGAGGGACTGTATTCCAAACCTGTCTTAACTCTCTTTTTTTGACATCTGCTTCTCCAACTTTCAAAAACACCCTTAACTGTTCCTGGTTAATTCCAATGAACCCCAAAAGGCTAAGAAAAGAAGGCTCCACAACTCTCTAGCAACCTGACAATGAATAAAAAGGTGGCTCACAAACTCCTCGCCGTTACATATGGAACATCTGTTAGCCAACTTGAACCCTATTTTTTTTTCCAAGTTGTCTATAATAAGAATCCATCTCATGCTGCTGTCCAAGCAAAAAAGGCCAGACACTTGATCACCCTAACTCAATAACTTCTTATAAAAAGAGAGACAGAGAACAATTCACCTTCCAAAGCCTTCCTTTGATCCTCCACCTTCCTATTAACCTGTACCTCCTGAAGAATTCCCAATATGGAAGAAATAATGTCCAACTCCCAACTTTGGAAGTTTTTCCTAAACCTAGGGCACCATACCACCCCATTATCCAAGAAAGAAAGGAACTCCGCAACTGATGCATTATTGTCTGTAGTAATTCTGAAAATTTATGGGAACCTATCTTTCAAAGACACCTGCCCACGCCAAATATCTACCCAAAATCTAACAATCCTCCCATTCCCTATTGCAAAAGAAATAGAAGGAGCAAACTTATCCCAAACCACCATTATACTCTTCCATAATCCCAGCCCAAATGAGTAAACCACCACCCTTGATTACCATCCCCCCAATCAGTACCATAGTTCTGTTCCACCACTTTATGCCATCAAACATTCTTCTCCGTAGCATATTTGCACAAATTATTTCATGCCTAAGCCTCCCCCCTTAGTAGCACAACGTAATTTTTTCCACCCCAACAAGTGAATCTTTGTCTCTTCCCCTATACCCTCATACGAAATCTCTTTGCGGTTTCTAAAGCCTCTTCACTATTGATTTCGGTATTGTGAACCTACATGAAGTACGTAGAAAGACTAGACAAAGTACTATTTATTAAAGTAAGCCTTCCACCCTTAGATAAATACTGTCACTTCCACACTGCAAGCCTCTTTTGAAATCTATCTATCACAGCATCCCAAATTGTCTTCGTTTTGTAAGAATCTGAAAGAAGACTAAGTAGAAAATGAGTAGGGCCATAGTTATCAGAACCAGATCGGACTGGCTGGTTCAACCGGGAACCGGATCTCCGGCTAATTTGCTATTTTAATTGGATTGTTTTTTGCTATGAAACCGGATAAAACTAGTGTGAACCAACCTAAACTGGCTGATTTTCAGCTCAACCGGATGAACCGGCACGAAGATGATCTGGCACTTCAAACTTGAAAGCCATGTGTAATTTATTGTCTTGCATGTCCTATACATCAAACATAAGTACATTTATTATAGCCTTGCATTTCCTATAAAGCCATCTGTCTTGCATAATCTTATCCTTGTATATGAAAAATGGATGGCTTAGAGAGTTGAACTCACATTCGTGGGCTGGATAAGAGCTTCCTCAACCACTTAACCAATGTTTTGTTGTATTAATTTTCACACCAAATTTAATATATATTGAAGTAAAACACTGACTCATATTTTTTATATTTTTAATTATATAATTATAAAACCGGTTGAACCAGTGAACCGTGACCCTTCACCGGTCCATTGTCTAGTTTAGTTCTGATAACCATGAGTAGGGCACCCACCTTACACCCCAAAGCGATAACGAAATTCTGTATATCCCTCATGTCTCCAACTAGAATCAACTCACTCTTCCTTGAGTTCACTCTAAGTCCTAAGATAGCCTCAAAGTAAAGGAGAACACACCTCAAGTACCGATGTTTTTCTTTGACAACTCCTACAAAAAATAATAGTATCATCAGCAAAGAGCAAATAAGACACCACGGTGTCAACTAAACATTATGAATAGCACATCCCTAGATCAGCTCCCCTTCATCTACTCTCTTCATAATCTACTTAAAACCTCCATCATCAAGATAAAAATAAAATGGAATAAAAGATCTCCCTACCTCAACCTGCTAGAACTAGCAAAAACCCTTCAATCAAACCATTCACCAAGACCAAGAATTTCACTTATAGAGATATATATTTTAATCCATAATCTCCGTTGTTTCCCAAAAATATACCCAAGAGACGGGGGGAATTGAGTGTTTGGAAAACTTTAAACTTAATTTCTATTAAAAAATTGATTAGATAAAAGAATCAATAGAGATAATGAAAGTGAGAGAGAAAGATAATTAAACTCGTTGATTTTTACATGGTTTGGCTCCCCCACCTATGTCCACACCTCGAGAACACTTCATGAGAATTCAATCCACTATATCAATCTCCTTCTTGTGGAGATCAAACCCTTTACAACTTGGAGTAACAGCTCCGTTCTTTTAATTTTCAAGGTTACACCAATCTTATTTACAAACTCTTAAAATTATTTAATGAAGAGAGTAGTACAATAATAGCTTGGAGTTGGAGTTACAAATGAAACTCACTAGAGTTTTTGCACATTGAAAGAACAAATAATGGCTCAATCAATAACTCAGAATTCTAGGGCTCGGAAGTTGGATGTGTAATAAATGTTGTTTACAAGCATTAACTCTTGCCCAACAACCAAATTTTGGTTAGTTTTATAACTTTTTAAAGATTATAGTTGTTGAGGTGCACTAGATGCACGATCAGTGGTTGAAAAACAGTTGTTATGTTGTCTGATTGCAAATTCAATCAATTGATCCTAACATTCAATCAACTGAATGTTGATTTTCAAAAGTTCCATGACGTCACTAGTTAATTTAGTTGACTGATCTCTCTCATTGAGTCAACTGAATGATCTAGAAGCTACAATCCTATTTTGTGTTATTCCATTGGTCGAATGATATATTATTATAGGTCAACTAATTAGACCAGAAACCAAACTTCTATTTTTGGTTATAGACATTCAGTCGACTGAGTCTTCCCACTGCATGGTCATTTTTAAGTTTAAGCATGTTCAATCGATTGACTTTTTTTTAAGTTGACTGATTTATCCAATAACCAAATGTTCATCCAAGTGTAAGCTTATTCAGTCTATTGATCCATAATCTTAGTCAACGGAAGCTTCCAAGAGGTCAATATTCATGATTGTTCAATGCCTTAGATAAATTCAAGGCATAATTAAGTAGACTGGCCTAAGTTCAAGATGCCTCAATGAATGATTTAGTCGACTGATCTAGTCTTTAAGTTGATTGAATTAACAGGCTTCAATGTTGCAACCATTTGCTTTATTTGGTCGATTGATCAAGGTACTAAGTCGACTGAATCCATGATTTAGATTATTTGAGCAACTTTTCAAAGTGAATATCCTTTAGGCAATTTTTCCCATGACTTTTAGACCTATAAAATGATTTGACCAAATTGACTTTAAGGTCCTAAGGTCTATCTAGGTTATATTGGGCCATAAATGTTCAACACGAAGTGAAATAACTTGACAAGGAAATCTAAACTCACTTATCTATCCTAAGTGCGTCCAATGTGCCGTAAGCTTTGTATTTGAGACCCAATGTTTGTACCTAACTTTGAGTATTTACACTTGTGATTTAAAAATTTAGACGCGTCATCAAAATTACTGGTTTCCCCTTGGCTTGAAACCTTGGGACTAACAACCATCTATCTCCAAATCCCATCCTCTAAAGCATGTAAAGAAGAAATCCTCAATTGACATAATCATAGGCTTTTTGGGTATCCAGTTTGCAAAGTACCCATGCTCCCCACTCCTCATTAGCAATCAAAAATGCATCCAAATCTCCCATCCACCAACACAAGCATTTTACGATTACGAAATAACAGTCCCACCACCCTACTAAATCTAAAGGCAGGAATTTTCTCCACCAATTTGTAAGCACTACCTAGCAAGCTGATTAACCTAAAATCCCTCATATCAACTACTCCCTCCTTCTTGGGAACCAAAGCAATGAATAATGGGTTAACGTTTCTTTCCATGGCCCCACTTTAAAAAATAAAAATAAAATAAAAAAGAATCACCATCACATCCCCTTTAACCAAATCCCAACCCTACTGATAGAAAGTCATTGTGACGACGTTCGAGTTTGGAATCTCATCCCCGTTACAAGATTTTAGAGCTTCCACAACTTCTTCCTCAAAAAAAGGTCTCTTTAGCCACACTCTGCCCTCCTCTATGATAGCATCAAAGTCTAATCCCTACAACACAATCCTCCTCTCCACCCGTTCTAAGTAAAGTCTCCCATAGGATCGGACGATAGCCCGTTTCACGTTTTCTTCTCTTTCACACTCCACTCAATCAATAATAACCCATTTTATATGACTTGATCTCCCGTGAACATTGGCCAACTATGAACAACAGCAGACTCTTGTCACCTCAAGCTACAATACTTAATTTTTTCCCTTCAAGCAATTTCTTCTACTAGAACCGGTCTTCCCAAATCCCCTTTTTTACATCCCTTAGAACCCTTTCCTTCCTAGATAGCTGACCCTGTTGCCCTTTTCCATCCAACTCTGATATCTTGAAGAACACGAGCCTTCCTCATTTCCACATTTTAAAATACTTCCTTGTTCCACTTCTTCAAGTCTTCTTTAAGCATCTTCAACTTCCAAATCAAAACAAAGCCTAGATCCCCTTCCACCACCACATTCTCACCAATTCCTCGAACACTTTTAAGACGTGTTTCCAGACCTTAACAGTGCTTTTCCTCTCCTCAATCTACCACAGTCAAGCAAAATGGACACATGATCGGAAACCAGGGGAAAAATGTGTGGTCAATCAACTAGTAGTTGGGACAAGGCTTCTTTAAATAAGATTTTCATATACCCGACTTACGCAATGACTCCATTTTTCATTTTGCAACAGCTAAATGGTGGACTTGGGAATGACAAAGTTTGTTCAATAACTTCAATTTGCCTGCTGAGGCAGTTTCTAGCAATAGTCACAAAATAGAGTTTTCTTTTTATGGAATCCATCCTATATATAGCACATTAGGATATAATGTCATCAAATGATAACACGTCATCAACATCATCAATCAAAAATGCATAAACATAGATAAAATCTACAAGATTAAATTAACTTTCTTCTGACCTGCATTCTTTGTCAATCAGAAGGCATGCCTCATGCATGTTTGTATTTAGGCGATCAATCAAACTTTCCTCAGTCACACGATAATAAACTTGTCCTACAAAAGGAGACGATCAGTCAACCATCATCCACAAAACCTGGTCCACATGCCAGTTGTACAAATATATCCAAGTGTTCATACGGCAGATGGTGTAAAATGTGTAATAGGCACTTGAGAACCATGCACTCGAAGCCCCAAACACTACACATGTACCAAGAAGAACACACATGTAATAGGCACTTGAGAATCAGGTGCCCTAACAGTACACATGTAGCTATAAGCATAAATATACAGACACACACACACACCTGTGCCCAGCATATATATTTAGGCCTGTCAGCATGTATATGTACAAACCTATAGATGTTCATGTATATATGATTTTATACCTATGCACATATATATGTACTTATGTATCTGCTTATGTACTGGCCTATACATACACCTATATGAAATGCATATATTTGCGGCTATATGCATGCTCATGTAAGTGATGGTCATTTTCTCAGCACCAGTAAATTATTTCAAAACTTCAACCGCACATTGGAAAATGAGAAGAAAAATCATTTTTTTCATGTACAAACTTTTAAATGAAAAATATATATTTGGAATAAAACATTTTCCATTGAAACAAATGGAGCATGAAAAGGCTATGCCCAAGCAGCACAAATTAAACCATTTTTGCCGAAAATCAAAAGACAACTTGAAACTTTGGGCTTTTTTCCTTGGTCATTCCAGCTAAAAAAAAATTTGCAGAGTTATTTTCTGCAAAAAATAAATAAATTTCAGCAAAGCATCGTGTTAAGCAACCAATTGCTCCAAAAACTTAAGTTGTTAGAGATTGGGCCAACAATGTATATCAAGCTCTTACCTATAAAAAAAAAATGTATATTAAGCTCTCAATACTCTTCCACACATGCGACCCCGGACTCGTATGTAGGGAGGCAAAGAAACCACAGACATATGCAAAGTAGAAGAGAATTAGTGCAAATGGAGGGACTTGAAACCCAAGACCTCCTGTAATTAAGGCTATGATACCATGTTGAGCAACCAATTACTCCAAAAGTTTAAGCTATTAGAGAATGTGCCAACAATGTATATCAAGCTCTCAGCACATCGGATAATTTTTATTGCCAACCCCTAGGATAACACAAGTTACTAGTGCAACCATCTAATTATAAATGAATAAATCATCAAAAAAATTACAAATTGACCGAAGAAACATGATCATATTACATCTAGATAATAACGAAGTTCCTTGCCAAACAGAGAGAGATTTTAACAATGGTTAAATTATGTGTAGACAGGTAAAAACATGGTAATAGAGCATATCAAACCCATCATATAACACTAAGGAGAGAAAAAGTCCACTAGTTAAATCTGAATATAAAGGCAAAGAAATCAAATAGAAAATAATGCACATATTGGATACAAACAAATTGATTACCTGTTTTATTTTTCACATCAATAGATCCATCCTTCTTGATTCTTTCCAAGAAGTCTTTACCCAAGCGATCGTCAATGCCTCTCTCCAGATTATAACGGCCAGAAACATTAACAACTGTGCAGACATCATGATACTTAGATGCATATAGGAGCACGACATTGCCTCCTGCAAGGATTGGTTTCAGTGATACAGAAGTTTGTAGAGAAAAGATATTATGAACAACTAAGTGGTTATTGCAATAGACTTTAAAGGTGAACTTTGGGGAAAAAAATAATAGAGTAAATAACAAAAAGCAACACATTACCGTGTATTGGGTTCACACTAATTCCATATTGAGAGGAAGTATTTGCACATCTTTTAATGGTTACCATGCAATTGTTATCCTAGTCCTGGAAAATACGACAGACATGGCATAGTTACATTTTAAATAGAGGTGGGCTTAACTTTGGGAACTGCAATTTTGTGTGGGGGTAGGGTTTGCATTTAAGGCTTGAAATTCTAAACCTCATGTTTGGGGTGCAACTCTTGAAACAGATATCAAATTCTATCCCAAAACATAAACATGGATTTCATCTAAATAATAAGATATACAAATCTCAAGGGAAAAGGTGTGGCCAAAATACAACTGAGTGTTGACCCAAAATGTGCCTCATGAACTAAAAATGATGTCGTTCATGTAGGACAGCACTTTGAAAACTCAATGATGCCAACTAGAGTTAATTATTTGGTGGCTTAAGTTACGGAAAGCTTGTAGGTTGAGTTTAAAAGAGTGGAAGAAATGTTGTAGGCTGTGCAGATAGAAATATGTTGGAATTGGCTTGCTTTAAAGGTGAAAAATTAAGTCAATTTCAGAAAGAGTCACTAGAAATTGTGGATATTTCTTATCAAAAAACAAAGAGGGTGTAATGGTCATGAGAGGGTTAGTATTATGGGGGGAAAAACTCACGTTGAAAAACCAAAAAGAGGGGCTAGTTGTGACTAATCCAGAAAAATCTGCATAGAAAGAATTGGAGAAGAATATTTTAGGATCTCCTAGAATTCCTTAGACATCACACCACATGGTTAGAATTGCATCAAACAACCCTAAGAACGTTACTGCCAGAAATCTATGTATGCTAGTTCTTCATTAAATTAAAAGAGTCAACAAGCTATATATAGGTTCTATGTATTCCTGTTTCTAGTAGGACTTGGACAATTGGACTCTCAATTTAGAATGTAGAACTTGGAAATTTGAACTAGTATATAAAATCTTAGAACTGAAAACGATCACACGTAAACACCTAATAACAACAACGTAACTAAATCCAAAATAAAACCCATGGACCACCACTACATTCCATGTCCAGAAATTTTTTGAATAATCATAATATTCTCAACTCCAAAGGCTATTAAACTCAAATTAAAAAAGTCAACAACATAATAAACTAAATTAAACAAATAATAAGACATCAAATTAAAACTAAATTATGCATCAAGTGGGCCACACCAAGTGACTGAACCAATTTTTCTATACTTCGATCTTCTTTGAATTTGCATTCTCTTAAGCCTCTTATGGACTGCATTAATTATCTTGATTTGAAAATCTCACGCATGGTTTTTTAAGCATAAAGTGCATTTTCTCTGGCTATTTTAATGGGAAAATTTTGTAGAATTAATATTTATTATAAATTGGCACACCTTTACTATGCCCAAGAATTGCATTTATTACACGGCTTGCTCCACTGAAGTGTTTGATTACGGCATGTAAGTCTTCAGCCTCTCTCCAATAGTTACCATATGCGAATGAACCTTCACTTTCCCTGCAGAAAAATCATTAATAGTATATGACCAAGTCACAAGGGAGTGAAGTGCACTGCAAGATGACTTCCAAGAAAGACTTTAAGAATTACAGAAAATAACACAAATTTAAGAAGACCGTCTTAGAAAAACTAGGGCAAATTAAGAAGAAGAAGAAGTGGTGTGCTGCTACACAAAAGAAATAATGTCTATGTTATATTGCAAACGCAATGTATATAAGCATCAGCGGATCCAAGGGGGATTTGAAAGACACCCCCCCCCCCCCCCAAAAAAAAATAAGAAGCACAATCTTGGGATCCACCACTGCATATAAGCATCCTTAAAGTTGCCTTAATAACCCCAGCCATGGTTCCAAGTTCCAACAGTTTCTAGTATGGTTGGGATTCAGAAGGTCCAAGGATCATGACATGCTTTTGTTCAATTAGAGTCCGATCATAAATGGTGGAACATATTTTAGCATTCTAACATTTCAATCCAATCTAACCGTGTCATAAGGTGTTTGGTGGATTCAATTTTGGCATTGCTTGACTGCTTATTTAATCAACTATCCAGCAATGCGATCCAATAAAGTTTTGGCTTATCTGCAAACATACAAAATCTAAGATGACACTTCTACTTAAAAATAAATAAATAAAAACGTAAAAAATTTCCTGGACTTTCAAAATTTTAGTTGTTTCTATGAGAAAAAAGATTAATTGAAGAGGGAGGTGCACAAGTGAAGGTCTCATCCCAAGAAGAATGCAGAAGAGGAAGATGAAAGAAACAGAAGCAGATGTTAAGGGGGGGAAGATAAAGAAGAATAAGCCTAAACGGCAGGGATGTGCAAATGGGCACTAAAAGATCCCACAGTCAATACTCTTCTTTTCCTTTTTTTGGGGGGCTAAAGAGGTACCTAGATTTTTGGCTCAACTAATCCCCAGACACGGGGTAGGGCCACCACGCACTCTGCATCAATTGATCCCAGAAGAACGACATAAATATGGTACATACAAAATAAATAAATAAAAATCCCAAGAACATAATATAATCATAGTTCCTGCACCCTATAATTTAACAAGCTTACCCATTTCCAGCAAAGTCGAAGCGAAACGCACTGATTCCCTCCTTTTGCAGAGCAACAGCAAGGTTCACCATAGTGTTGTTTTCCTGGAGATAAAAACATGAGCTGTAAAATCATTCCTACAATCAAGCCAACACATCAGCCCACCAAAGAACTATTTTATATGAGCTATGTAGTTTGAGGAAAGATGTAGATGTTAACATTCTCAAAAAATTATTACTTAAATTTGGTTGTTCAAGATTCTCCCAGAACAGCTAAAGAGCTTAACATTAGTGTCTTTGTTTAAGGCCATTCTTAATTCTTAAAACTCACACACTTGAATAATTTTACTGTTGGTAATGCACATTAGTTGATGCAGGACAACTTTTAGGAAAGTTCAAATAAAGCAGCCTATAGCTGATTTTGTGCCTTTGTGGTGGTTTTTGCTTGGGGAAAACTTGTAGGGTTAGGATTTTATGATTAAGACAGGTTATAAGGTCTGGACTTTGAAAAGGGTTGAAATTGGCTTATTTTAAGAATGATCATTTACAGGGTTTCCAGAGTTAGGGTGCTGGAAATTCTCGATGGCAAGTATTGTGGGGTTTATGGTGTCAAATTTAAGTCAAAGACCTTTTGATGGCTTGGGAAGGGTGCAGGCTGCCCTTTGGGATTAAGAGGATTTGGAATCTGGCCCCCATTTGCCTTATGTGGTGCATTTGGACTGAAAGGAACAACAGGGTCTTTGAAGATAGGGAGCTTTCTCTTCCTTTCTTTAAGGATGCCTTTTTGCGTTTACTATTTTTTTGGGCCAATGAGGCTTTTCCTGTAAATGTCACTTCTTTTGTAGATTTTTTGGGATCTCTTAGCCATATGTAATCTTTTGGGGTTTTTGCCCTTGTAGCCTTTCTTGGGCTCATATATATATGATATACATGTCTTACTTATCAAAAAAAAAAAAATTTAAGGCCAATGGTAAGGGTTGGTACCGTAGGATTTTGGGGCTAAAATATAAGCTTAAATAGTTCTGTTAACAGTAATTCAAGAATAGTAATAACGGAGAAGAAGGAAAATCTAGAAAACTAACCAAAATTTCTTATACTTCACCCTTGCAATGATTAAGCCATGTTACAATAAACTCAATCTCAAATCTTCATAAACTCAACTCTATTAAAATAAGAGATTAAATAAATATTTATAAATTTTTTGGGCTACTCTTAATTTAATTAGGATTAGGACTCATAAAGTATAAAACTTGAAAACTTTGATTAATAGAGACTATTATAAATCATACAGTCCAAATAATAAAATTTGACCCAAGATAAGACCCCTAAATCACAACTACAGCCAGTATCTAGCAAATTCATAAATTAACAAAATACCCCTGACACATAATAAATTATAGATAAATCTGTCCAGTAGCATATAACATGAGATAAACATAAGCAAAGATTCTGACAGAAATATGGACAATTTCCTTTGGATCAAAAGGGTTTTTGATCATGTGGCAGATAAGCACCTAGACAACTATATGGCTTTCAATGTTCAACAAATGGATGCCTAGTTAAGTCCCACGTCTGAATATGATGCTTGACTAGCCATTCATCCACCTGTTTAGGGTACCAAGGGTTGTCTTATAGCTTTTCTTCTTCTTTTTTCAATTAAAACTCCATCACCAAGGACCATCATATATTGTGTGACCTCTTCCTAATATGCCAAACAAGTTCGCTGAAGACCAGTCAAAAAGAATAAGGCCCCAATATAAACCCTTCAGATATATATATATATATATATATATATATATAAAATGTTTAGCAAACACCATATCTTCCTAAATAAACTTCATTGATAACCAATGTAAAAAGTAAGGATCCATGTCGACCCGTCATGTAAAAAGAAACTATTAAATTTAATCTTGGATGTGATAATCAAGAAGTTAACCCATGTATAATATGAACAATTAATGATTTAAGCCTTTAGTTTAGGCCCAATGGAATTCAACTTGTCTCATAAGTGATTGCTCTCATTTTAGATTTGATCCCAAGTAAATGTTAAGAAAGATGTGGATGCATAATTACAAGTGTTTGTCATTTTCCTCAAAAGTTATCTTCAAAATTTTATAACAATGCTAAGTCAACAAAACAATTGTTCATCCCTATTCATTCTCACTCTTGAACAATTCAGCACACAGCAGATTTACAATAATGGATCTCTCTAGGTTGACACAATTGCAATAAAAAAATAAAAATGTTTCTTGCAAGATCAATAGCAATGAAAACACATATATGCACAGAATGAGAGAAGATTATCCTTATAGGTTCAATTTTTACAAAGACCTACCAACCTAGTATGCGGTCTACAACACCAGAAAGAATCATTTTGCTCTCTAACACAGGATTCTACCCTGCTAACCTAGAGAGATAGAAATAATTATTAATGTTTGCCTGAGTAATTTATAGAGGTAGAATAAGGTCCAATGTTTGGTGTAATGGTAAAATGCTTAGGCCATCAAACATGAGAATGCAGGTTCGAGTCTAACAGCAGCCACCACCCCTCCTAACACCTGGCATTGGTGGGACCAAAACTGGGTGATGGTCTTTTACCGTGTAAATTAGATTAATACGGTAGTGGAAAAAGTGAGTGTAATATTGAAGTACATGCACCATAATAAATTGAAACATAATAAGTAGTGCTTCTAGCAGCACAATTATTACCCATGCATCATAACCACTTCTGAAACCAAAATAAAGCGTCAAGTATCATGATTACTGACCTTTGAGGATCGAAAACCGTGGCACAAGATTACAATCTCCGTAGAACCAGTTTCATGTAATATGCCAACAAGTTTTTCACCATAGCTGTTTGGTATTATGATTTTCTCTTGCTGCATTACTGAAATTTGTGATTCATTCAGCACTAGAAAATATCTTTGCCAGTTCTTGAGAGGAAAGCAAAAGCAATTCCAATACCAATGTGCACAAATTTGTCAAAATTATAAGCAACAAACTTTGACCTCTCTCCGTACCAAATTCTCTTAATCTAAATTTGTATATAAAATGTTCCACTTACAAATATCACATTCAGAGTTCCATTCTTATAAACAATAAAATATTACAGTTCATATTTTTCATGAATATTGTTAGTAACTATTCTAATTATGTATTAATGGATGCAACAAGGGTTCATCACTTGATCTAATGGTAAAAGCTTGGCCTGCCAAGTATGAGAACGAAGATTCGAGTTTAAAAGCAGCCACTTTGAGCAAATAATACCAAAGGTTAAGTCAATGCCCAGTCTACCCTTCCTGGCACTCTTGGTTAGTCGGATCGACACTTGGTAACAACCTTTTATCTATAGATGCAACAATATTTCATGGGAGCTTTCTAATAATAAAGGAGTTTGATATTCTCCAATTCTGAGGTACATTTAACACACTGACACCTTAGTAACATTGTTTACACTTTAGACAAAGATTGCCCACCAAACAAATCAATCAACATTTAATTCATAACTGGACTGAGAAGTACAGAAAAATCATATATAAGAAACGTTTGGAAGACTCTTAAAGGAGAAAAGGAAGAGATTTCAATATGAGTTTGAGCCCCTGAAAGTTAAAGCATAACTTTCCAAGTGAGACAGTACAAAATTATCAAATGATTATTCTGAAGTCTGCACGGAAAACTTTCTCTAACACAGCTAAATAAAAGAAGTCGTATGACGAAGCCGTTATAAACCAAATTATGCAAAAATGTCTTTGTTTCAAGAAAACACAATCAACTGTATAAACCAAACTTAAGAGATGACACTGTCTTCACTTTCAAGCCAACACATTTCGAACCCATGACCCAATCCATCGAATGCCCATTTTATATTTTAATAGGTAAACATCAAAAACCACCAATCGATCGATTGAGTATTACCAGTGCCCACAAGTGTGAAACTGTTTCTTAGCATATCCATGTCAGCTTCAACTCACAAAAGCTTACATCAGGCATATAGATCATCAGATATCACGCATTTGTAATTATTCATTTTCAATCAAGCTTACAATAGCATATTGTTTATCCGAAGTCATTCATTTCCAATCATTTGTTAATGGTTATTGGTTAATCTCATTATCTTTGATCCATATACGGGAAAATTAAGAAAAAAATGAAACTTAAATATACATACATACATACATACATAGTACTGAGTAGAGAAAGTTTCTTACCTGGGTTTTGTTCTGTGGTCGATCTTTGCTGGGCCATTTTCAGGGTTCTTCCGATGATCCGATTGCGAGAAGGAATGAAGCGTACCTGGTGAAGAGGACAATCCAATGAAGGGGGCTTTTTGGTGATAAAAGAATTTGACAGCGGTGAACGAACATTATAGAAAAGAATTCCCATTTTCAGAATTGTTTTTAATAATTTAACTGAAAGAGCAGAGAGCTTTGAGGCGGCGATGAAACCTTCAGGGCTCAGATGAATCAGACCTCGTGCTCTCTGGTTTGTACGCCACAGCGACTGGAACCAGACACCAAATGCCAAATGGTAATAAAACGAAAGGTTTATTAGAGCTCCACGGTGACTCAAATTTCTACCCAACTTTATTTGTTGTTTAATGATTACTTAAATTTAAATTTATCAATACAAGTGCACTGAATTATCAAAGTTGACCTACTTTGAAATTTTGTCACTCTTACAAGTTCATAAGCTTACATCAATTAGTAAGGTAATAATCTTAGTCACGCATGTGCAGACAAGGTTGTGGCATCATATAATTTTTCTTCAGATGCATATTCACTGCCACACTTGTGCTCGACTTTTGGATTTAACACGGGATCTTCAGCTTAATTTCTCTTTCCTAACTGAAATTCTGTTTCTTAACCAGGATGAAGATGAAGAGGCATACCTTGGTGTATATGACAGTGGCAATGAAGACGGCGTTATCTAAAACAAGGAACTGATGCTTAAAAGAGAATACACTTGGGTAATTTCCAACAATTGGAGCTTAGAAGATTAAGCATTACATATGAGTGGAAAGACGGTAAATGATTTTGTTGAGGGATCTTCATGCAGAGATGAGAGCACAAAGATAGCCGTTGCATATTCATGTTTGAGGAGGCCTTTCTGGACATAATAAGTGCATTGTGATGTTCTAGGATAATGTTGCATTTTGTTCTTGTGGCATGGGCCGTGTGCACATTGTCTGAAATCCTCTAATTTTTCTCCCATTGTTGTTGCAAGTAGTAGAAAATGAAAATATCTCTACTAACACCATTGGAGTCTTGCGTACATGTAACTATTATTGTAGATCGAGAGCGAAACAAATGGATCATTTTACAATTGTGCAATCCAGTTCTTATTATGTACACTTGAATGTTCATAGTACATTATGGCTGTATTTCACTTATCATGGGGCTTCTTTGTTCAATAGACAATAGGCAGCACATCAATTTGCAATGCAGTTTCTTAAAATGAAGGAATATTGTCTATAGATGTCCCCCATGTTTGTAATTTTTAGGTGTACTGGAATATCATGCACATACACGGTTGGGTGGGCGTCAAGAATTTACCTGCTTCTAGAGGTGTCAATCGGGCCGGGCCGGGCATGGCATGTTAATAAGCAGCACGGTACGGTGGTCGATGGGCCGTGTTAGGCCGGCCTTCTCAGGCACAAGCACGCCCAACACAGCGGCCCGTTGGCATGGCACGTCAGGCCCAATTTATTTTCTATTTTATTGTCATTTATTATTATTATTATTATTATTATGTGAATATATTTAAGCAAAATATTATAATAATTTTTTTAAAAATACAAATATAAATAAAATATTATAATAGCGAATAATAAAGTGAATAATAATAATATTAAACTAACAACTAACAAAGTAAAAAATACAAAAGTTAAACAAAATATTATAATTATAAATATTAAAATAAAAAATAGTGATATTATGTAATTAGAAAAACAAAAAATATAGCATTTAAAAAAACAATGATCCATATTAGTCATTAAAAGTAAAAAAAAAAAAAAAAAGGCAAAAACAAAAGAGTGAAAAAAAAAAAAATTGAGTGGCCAGCGGGCCGGGCTGGGCTGAGTGGTTTGGCACATGGGCCCGACACGGCCTGGCCTGCTTAGTGAATTGGGCCTGAATGGCACAGCCCATTGGCCCGAATGAGCTGGCTGAAACGGGTCGGCCTGGCCCGTTTGACACCTCTACTTATACCATTGATGACCCATTTATGAACCAATGTGACCCAAAAATTTGACCCTTTTTTGTCTACTGGATTCTCCGTCGGAACGGAAGAAGTTTCCCTGTTTGGACTCGTGAAGGTTTTCTTACGCTGACTTGGATGTAGATTTGGAAATTTCTACACCTATATATGTGTGTTATTAGAGTTGCAGGATTAAGAGCTTATTGTGTGAGAGGCGTCACTTTGTGAGTTGTCTTTTGGGTGTAAAGAGATCTTTGAGTTTGTGAGTATGCGTTGTTATAATCTCTTCGTGACATAATAAATTGCTCATCACTGTCCATGTATGTAGATAACTTGTTGAACCACTTAAAATCTTTTGTGTTCTTTGTTTTGTTATATTTGTTTGTCCGCTTTTGCACTTCTTCCTTCCGTTGCATAACATACACCACAACTCCAAAATAAAAGATTGCGCCAGTGCTTAATTGCAATGCAAGAGAGTGTGTAGCCCTAGTTGTGAGGGGGGATTTTCCTTTCCCTCTCCCTTGGAAGCATTGTTAAACTGCTTAGATCTTGTTTCTCCCTCACTTGCCTTCTTGCTTTACTGCTTGGGTTTTGCAGAAGTTGAGCAATGTTGGCAATTGTCTTTATGAGAAATGTTATAACTAGGGCGAAATACAAGAAAAGTCAGATGGGCGAAGTTCTAACTGCCACAACTCGTCTTTAAAAAAAGTGGTGTTCACGACAAAGGTATGACAGTAATTGTGGAAGCATTAATGAACAAAGTGGAGCATCGGAGGGTTCACATTAGCTGGTATTTTCTGTGCCTCCATCAGTTATCCTGTTTTCTCTACAATAACATAGTTACCAAAATTATAAACAAAGAACAGAAGAAATGACTTGGCTAGATTTATTGCTGCAAGTCAACTTGCAGTTTATGGGCATGGCCCTGCCCATTAGAGGACCAATTAAACAGTTGAGATTGATTTGGTGTCATAAAGCACTGCGACAATTTCAGAAGACCACTTGTGACCATATGCTGGATGTTAGGGCTATTGTCAACAAGGTTTAATGCTTTGCCATATCTCAGCACAAATGCAAAGTCATGGCAACCTCTTCTCTTATACCTGGTACCCCACTTTTATGATGGCCAGTTTAAAGGCCAATGACTTTCAATTCTGGATATCTGTAAACCTTGACATTTACTGGCAGATTCTCTGAAAAAAGGAGTTAGACTATGTTCTGTTTAGAATAAAAATTAGTTACAACTACTGAAATTCAAGATTATCCGTAACATATAATCCCACAGAATTAGATACATTACAAAAGTGATCTTTTTGACAAGAAAATACAATATTAGGATACCCCATAACACTGGTCTTAAATTTATTTATTTTTACAAGTCATAGTACTGGTCTAATTTAGCAGTGAAACAATCAGCAATTGATGTTTATGCCCTGATCCTCTTAGATGCTAGCTTGTGAGGATTGAAGAGGGGATCTCCAACTTGAAAAACCCAACGTGCTGCAGCTCAATAATCTGGATCATGGGCAAGTTCCACTAGGCACCTGTATGTGACTGAATTAGTCATCATGAGCAACATAAAGAAACTCAACCTCTATAAAAATCTATATTCCTCTTGAAATTATATCAATAAAGATACAAATATCCTTGCCTTGTTGTCGACCTTCCTTTATGAAGGGCAAAACAATGGAAATTAATTCAGCTTGATATGAAGTGTATCCATGATCAGATCCTTCTACAATCTGTAATTTGTGGTTAGGTATGATCTTGGAAAACTCCAAGGCATCTTCAACCGGGATGACTTCATCAGCAGATCCGTGGACTGTCAAGACCCTGTATGTACAATATCCATGATATACCACCAAACAATCATTGAAATGAACAATCAATCAAGCTGAGAGAGTTATGTCAGTTTTTAAATCCATAATAATAGCAAAAGGTTTGTGTTTGAGTATTTAAAGCAATAGCTAACTTCAATTAGCTAACAGGGAAACAGCCAAATTGTTGATTAAGTTTATCTGAGAGCTTAATAGCTTATTCATGGCAATGGCTTCATTCCACTATGTTTTCCATAGCATATGAAAAAAGTCCATTCCATTTTCCATGGCAATTGAAATGAGCCTTTTCCATGCAAAAAATCATTTCAGGATTCAAATTGGCATTGTTCATTTGATGGTATCAAATGATTGCAAGGAAGAACAACATGCCATAAAATGCACCCCACTTAGATGCAGGATGTTGAGATTGATATGAGACAAGACAAGAAAAGGATAGACCTAAATACTTTTTCATATTGCAAATAGTTAATGGTAGTTGGAAATGAGAACAAGATCAGAGAAAGCTGAAATGGCTTGGTCATTCAACATAAAACAATGGCTACTCCAGACAAGAAAAATATAGTCTCAATCGAATGCGTCACGAGTGAAAGGTTAAAAGAGAACATGGGCTGACAGGTCAAGGCTGTGAGAAAAGAAATTAATATGTAGGACTTGACAGAAAATACAAACCTACCAAAGACGGAGCTATTCATGGGCTGGGGTGGGCAGTTTCCCAAAAAAAATAAAAATTTATATGTAAACTTTTTCATCCACATAAAATTAACCGACCTTCATATGAACCTAGCCCACCCCTATATGAGTCTAGCCACCTTAACTTTTGGCCAAGTAAACCCAACCCAAGAGGCATAAAATTAGCCCACCCCATGACCCCCATAATTTAAAGTTTATCCATCTTAAATTCTTAATCCCATCATTTCCCATACCAAATTTTTTCCACTAAAACTATATAACCCAAAATTTTCGCCCACCTCAAATTTTCTAGCGCCCCCCCCCCCCCCCTAAATATTTTCCTGGCCCCACCCTTGGAACCTACATAGACTTTTTTTGTCAAGTATGATTCATTATAAGCACCAAAACGGAGGCACAGCCCATGTACACACATGGTATACAACAATTATATCCCCATATACATTTTAGTAAAGAAATCTACAAGATAATAATGATAATAATGCATGTGACAAAAGACTCCTCCTCCCAAAAAAAATAAAGTCCTCGGTAGAATCTGTTTTAACATTTTTTTTATAAGTACAAAATCTGTTTAATCTAAATAACAAAAGATACACTACTTAAAATGTTCTTCTATTTCTTTCACACAACAAACACCAAAAAAGACAAAGAGGGACTGTATTCCAAACCTGTCTAACGCTCTTTTTTTGACATCTGCTTCTTCAACTTTCAAAAACACCCTTAACTGTTCCTGGATAATTCCAATGAACCCCAAAAGGCAAGAAAAGAAGGCTCCACAACTCTCTAGCAACCTGACAATGAATAAAAAGGTGGCTCACAAACTCCTCGCTGTTACATATGGAACATCTGTTAGCCAACTTGAACCCTATTTTTTTTTCCAGGTTGTCTATAATAAGAATCCATCTCATGCTGCTGTCCAAGCAAAAAAGGCCAGACACTTGATCACCCTAACTCAATAACTTCTTATAAGAAGAGAGACAGAGAACAATTCACCTTTCAAAGCCTTCCTTTGATCCTCCACCTCCCTATTAACCTGTACCTCCTGAAGAATTCCCAATATGGAAGAAATAATGTCCAACTCCCAACTTTGGAAGTTTTTCCTAAACCTAGGGCACCATACCAACCCATTATCCAAGAAAGAAAGGAACTCCGCAACTGATGCATTATTGTCTGTAGTAATTTTGAAAATTCATGGGAACCTATCTTTCAAAGACACCTGCCCACACCAAATATCTACCCAAAATCTAACAATCCTCCCATTCCCTATTGCAAAATAAATTAAAGGAGCAAACTTATCCCAAACCACCATTATACTCTTCCATAATCCCAGCCCAAATGAGAAAACCACCTCCCTTGACTACCATCCCCCCAATCAGTACCATATTTCTGTTCCACCACTTTATGCCATCAAACATTCTTCTCTGTAGCATATTTGCACAAATTATTTCATGCCTAAGCCTCCCCCCTTAGTAGCACAGCGCAATTTTTTCCACCCCAACAAGTGAATTTTTGTCTCTTCCCCTATACCCTCATACGAAATCTCTTTGCGGCTTCTAAAGCCTCTTCACTATTGATTTCGGCATTGTGAACCTACATGAAGTAAGTAGAAAGACTAGACAAAGTACTATTTATTAAAGTAAGCCTTCCACCCTTAGATAAATATTGTCACTTCCACATTGCAAGCCTCTTTTGAAATCTATCTATCACAGCATCCCAAATTGTCTTCATTTTGTAAGAATCTAAAGGAAGACTAAGTAGAAAATGAGTAGGGCCATAGTTATCAGAACCAGATCGGACTGGCCAATTCAACTGGGGACTGGATCTCCGGCTAATTTGGTATTTTAATTGGATTGTTTTTTGCTATGAAACCAGATAAAACTAGTGTGAACCAGCCTAAACTGGCTGATTTTCAGCTCAACCGGATGAACCGGCACTAGATGAATTGGCACTTCAAACTTGAAAGCCACGTGTAATTTATTGTCTTCCATGTCCTATACATCATACATAAGTGCATTTATTATAGCCTTGCATTTCCTATAAAGCCATTTGTCTTGCATAATCTTGTCCTTGTATATGAAAAATGGATAGCTTAGAGAGTTGAACTCACATTCATGGGCTGGAAAAGAGCTTCCTCAACCACTTAACCAATGTTTTGTTGTATTAATTTTTCACACCAAATTTAATATATATTCAAGTAAAACAATGACTCATATTTTTTATATTTTTAAATATATAATTATAAAACTAGTTGAACCAGTGAACCGTGACCCTTCACCGGTTCATTGTCTAGTTTAGTTCTGATAACTATGAGTAGGGCACCCACCTTACACCCCAAAGCGATAGTGAAACTCTCTATATCCCTCATGTCTCCAACTAGAATCAACTCACTCTTCCTTGAGTTCACTCTAAGTCCTAAAATAGCCTCAAAGTAAAGGAGAACACACCTCAAGTACCTATGGTTTTCTTCGACAACCCCTACAAAAAATAATAGTATCATCAGCAAAGAGCAAATGAGACACCACGGTGTCAACTAGTCTAACATTGTCAATAGCACATCCCTAGATCAGCTCCTCTTCATCTACTCTCTTCATAATCTACTTAAAACCTCCATCATCAAGATAAAAATAAAATGGAATAAAATATCTCCCTACCTCAACCTGCTAGAACTAGCAAAAACCCTTCGATCAAACCATTCACCAAGACCAAGAATTTCACTTGTAGGGATATATATTTTAATCCATAATCTCCGTTGTTTCCCACAAATATACCCAAGAGGGGGGGAATTGAGTATTTGGAAAACTTTAAACTTAATTTCTATTAAAAAGTTGATTAGATAAAAGAATCAATAGAGATAATGAAAGTGAGAGAGAAAGATAATTAAACTCGTTGATTTTTACATGGTTCGGCTCCCCCACCTATGTCCACACCTCGAGAACACTTCATGAGAATTCAATCCACTATATCAATCTCCTTCTTGTGGAGATCAAACCCTTTACAACTTGGAGTAACAGCTCCATTCTTTTAATTCTCAAGGTTACACCAACCTTATTTACAAACTCTTAAAATTATTTAATGAAGAGAATAGTACAATAATAGCTTGGAGTTGGAGTTACAAATGAAGCTCACTAGAGTTTTTGAACATTGAAAGAACAAATAATGGCTCAGTCAATAACTCAGAATTCTAGGGTTCGGAAGTTGGATGTGTAATAAATGTTGTTTACAAGCATTAACTCTTGCCCAACAACCAAATTTGGTTAGTTTTATAACTTTTTAAAGATTATAGTTGTTGAGGTGCACTAGATGTAGGATCAGTGGTTAAAAAGCAGTTGTTATGTTGTCTGATCGCGAATTCAGTCAATTGATCCTAACATTCAATCGACTGAATGTTGATTTTCAAAAGTTCCATGACCTCACTAGTTAATTTAGTCAACTGATCTCTCTCGTTGAGTCAACTGAATGATCCAGAAGCTACAATACTATTTTGTGTAATTCCGTTGGTCGACTGATATATTATTATAGGTCAACTAATTAGACCAGAAACCAAACTTCTATTTTTGGTCATAAACATTCAGTCGACTGAGTCTTCCCACAGCATGGCCATTTTCAAGTTTAACCATGTTCAATCGATTGACTTTTTTTAAGTCGACTGATTTATCCAATGACCAAATGTTCATCCCAGTGTAAGCGTATTCAGTCTATTGACCCATAATCGTAGTCAACTGAAGCTTCCAAGAGGTCAATATTCATGATTGTTCAATGCCTTAGAACCGGTCTTCCCAAATCCCCTTTTTTACATCCCTTAGAACCCTTTCCTTCCTAGATAGCTGACCCTCTTGCTCTTTTCCATCCAACTCTGTGATATCTTGAAGAACACGAGCCTTCCTCATTTCCACATTTTCAAATATTTCCTCGTTCCACTTCTTCAAGTCTTCTTTAAGCATCTTCAACTTCCAAATCAAAACAAAGCCTAGATCCCCTTCCACCACCACATTCTCACCAATTCCTCAAACACTTTTAAGACGTGTTTTCAAACCTTAACAGTGCTTTTCCTCTCCTCAATCTACCACAGTTGAGCAAAATGGACACATGATCAGGAAACCAGGGGAAAAAAAGTGTGGTCAATCAACTAGTAGTTCGGACAAGGCTTCTTTAAATAAGATTTTCATATACCCGACTTATGCAATGACTCCATTTTTCATTTTGCAACAGCTAAATGGTGGACTTGGGAATGACAAAGTTTGTTCAATAACTTCAATTTGCCTGCTGAGGCAGTTTCTAGCAATAGTCACAAAATAGAGTTTTCTTTTTATGGAATTCATCCTATATATATCACATTAGGATATAGTCATCAAATGATAACACATCATCAACATCATCAAACAAAAATGCATAAACATAGATAAAATCTACAAGATTAAATTAACTTTCTTCTGACCTGCATTCTTTGTCAATCAGAAGGCATGCCTCAGGCATGTTTGTATTAAGGCGATCAATCAAACTTTCCTCAGTCACACGAAAATAAACTTGTCCTACAAAAGGAGACTATCAGTCAACCATCATCCACAAAATCTGGTCCACATGCCAGTTGTACAAATGTATCCAAGTGTTCATATGGCAGATGGTGTAAAATGTGTAATAGGCACTTGAGAACCATGCACCCGAAGCCCCAAACACTACACATGTACCAAGAAGAACACACATGTAATAGGCACTTGAGAATCAGGTGCCCTAACAGTACACATGTAGCTATAAGCACATATATACAGACGCACACGTGTGCCCAGCATATATATTTAGGCCTGTCAGCATGTATATGTACAAACCTATAGATGTTCATGTATATATGATTTTATACATATGCACATATATATGTACTTACGTATCTGCTTATGTACTGGCCTATACATACACCTATATGAAATGCATATATTCGCGGCTCTATGCATGCTCATATAAGTGACGGTCATTTTCTCAGCACCAGTAAATTATTTTCAAAACTTCAACCGCACATTGGAAAATGAGAAGAAAAATCTTTTTTTTCATGTACAAACTTTTAAATGAAAAATATATATTTGGAATAAAACATTTTCCATTGAACCAAATGGAGCATGAAAAGGCTATGCCCAAGCAGCACAAATTAAACCATTTTTGCCGAAATCAAAAGACAACCTGAAATTTTGGGCTTTTTTCCTTGGTCATTCCAGCTAAAAAAAATTTGCAGAGTTATTTTCTGGAAAAATAAATAAATTTCAGCAAAGCATCGTGTTAAGCAACCAATTGCTCCAAAAGCTTAAGCTGTTAGAAAATGGGCTAACAATGTATACCAAGCTCTTACCTATAAAAAAAAATGTATATTAAGCTCTCAACACTCTTCCACACATGCAACACCGGACTCGTATGTGGAGAGGCAAAGAAACCGCAGATAAATGCAAAGTAGCAGAGAATTAATGCAAATAGAGGGACTTGAAACCCAAGACCTCCTGTAATTAAGGCTCTGATACCATGTTGAGCAACCAATTGCTCCAAAAGTTTAAGTTATTAGAGAATGTGCCAAAAATGTATATCAAGCTCTCAGCACATCGGATAATTTTTATTGCCAACCCCTAGGATAACAAGTGAGTAGTGCAACCATCCAGTTATAAATGAATAAATCATCAAAAAAATTACAAATTGACTGAAGAAACATGATCATATTACATCTAGATAATAACGAAGTTCCTTGCCAAACACAGAGAGATTTTAAGAATGGTTAAATTATATGTAGACAGGTAAAACCATGGTAATAGAGCATATCAAACCCATCATATAACACTAAGGAGAGAAAAAGTCCACTAGTTAAATCTGAATATAAAGGCAAAGAAATCAAATAGAAAATACTGCACATATTGGACACAAACAAATTGAATACCTGTTTTATTTGTCACATCAATAAATCCATCCTTCTTGATTCTTTCCAAGAAGTCTTTACCCAAGCGATCGTCAATGCCTCTCTCCAGATTATAACGGCCAGAAACATTAACAACTGTGCAGACATCATGATACTTAGATGCATATAGGAGCACGACATTGCCTCCTGCAAGGATTGGTTTCAGTGATACAGAAGTTTGCAGAGAAAAGATTTTATGAACAACTAAGTGGTTATTGCAACAGACCTTAAAGGTGAACTTTGGGGGAAAAATTAACAGTGTAAATAACAAAAAGCAACACTTTACCATGTATAGGGTTCACACTAATTCCATATTGAGAGGAAGAATTCCCATATCTTTTAATGGTTACCATGCAATTGTTAACCTAGTCCTGGAAAATACGACAAACATGGCATAGTTACATTTTAAATAGAGGTGGGCTTAACTTTGGGAACTGCAATTTGGTGTGGGGGTAGGGTTTGCATTTAAGGCTTGAAATTCTAAACCTCGTGTTTGGGGTGCAACTCTTGAAATAGATATCAAATTCTATCCCAAAACATAAACATGGATTTCATCTAAATAATAAGATATCCAAATCTCAAGGGAAAAGGTGTGGCCAAAATACAACTGAGTGTTGACCCAAAATGTGCCTCATGAACTGAAATGTAAAAGAGGCCGGTAAGCTGAATTATGTTGTTCATGTAGGACAGCACTTTGAAAAATCAATGATGCCAACTAGTGTTAATTATTTGGTGGCTTAAGTTATGGAAAGCTTGTAGGTTGAGTTTAAAATAGTGGAAGAAATGTTGTAGGTTGTGCAGATAGAAATGTGTTGGAATTGGCTTGCTTTAAAGGTGAAAAATTAAGTCAATTTCAGAAAGAGTCACTAGAAATTGTGGATATTTCTTATCAAAAAACAAAGAGGGTGTAATGGTCATGAGAGGGTTAGTATTATGGGGAGGAAAACTCACGTTGAAAAACCAAAAAGAGGGGCTAGTTGTGACTAATCCAGAAAAATCTGCATAGAAAGAATTGGAGAAGAATATTTTAGGATCTCCTAGAATTCCTTAGACATCACACCACACGGTTAGAATTGCATCAAATAACCCTAAGAATGTAACTGCCAGAAATCTATGTATGCTAGTTCTTCATTAAATTAAACGAGTCAAGAAGCTATATATAGGTTCTATGTATTCCTGTTTCGAGTAGGACTTGGACAATTGGACTCTCAATTTAGAATTTAGAACTTGGAAATTTGAACTAGTATATAAAATCTTAGAACTGAAAACGATCACACGTAAATACCTAATAACAACAACGTAACTAAATCCAAAATAAAACCCATGGACCACCACTACATTCCATGTCCAGAAATTTTTTGAATAATCATAATATTCTCAACTCCAAAGGCTATTAAACTCAAATTAAAAAAGTCAACAACATAATAAACTAAATTAAACAAAAAATAAGACATCAAATTAAAACTAAATTATGCATCAAGTGGGCCACACCAAGTGACTGAACCAATTTTTCTACACTTCAATCTTCTTTGAATTTGCATTCTCTTAAGCTTCTTATGGACTGCATTAATTATCTTAATTTGAAAATCTCACGTAAGGTTTTTTAAGCATAAAGTGCATTTTCTCTGGCTATTTTAATGGGAAAATTTTGTAGAATTAATATTTATTATAAACTGGCACACCTTTACTATGCCCAAGAATTGCACTTATTACAAGGTTTGCTCCGCTGAAGTGTTTGATTACGGCATGTAAGTCCTCAGCCTCTCTCCAATAGTTACCAAACGCGAATGAACCTTCACTTTCCCTGCAGAAAAATCATTAATAGTATAAGACCAAGTCACAAGGAAGTGAAGTGCACTGCAAGATGACTTCCAAGAAAGACTTTAAGAATTACAGAAAATAACACAAATTTAAGAAGACTGTCTTAGAAAAACTAGGCCAAATTAAGAAGAAGAAGTGGTGTGCTGCTACACAAAAGAAATAATTTGTATGTTATATTGCAAATGCAATGTATATATAAGCATCAGCAGATCCAAGGGGGATTTGAAAGACCACCCCCACCCCCAAAAAAAAAAAAAAAAGAAGCACAATCTCGGGATCTGCCACTGCATATAAGCAACGTTAAAGTTGCCTTAAGAACTCCAGCCATGGTTCCAAGTTCCAACAGTTTCTAGTATGGTTGGGATTCAGTAGGTCCAAGGATCATGACATGCTTTTGTTCAATTAGAGTCCGATCATAAATGGTGGAACATATTTTAGCATTCTAACATTTCAACCCAATCTAACCGTGTCATAAGGTGTTTGGTGGATTCAATTTTGGCATTGCTTAACAGCTTATTTAATCAACTATCCAGCAACGCGGATCCAATAAAGTTTTGGCTTATCTGCAAGCATACAAAATCTAAGATGATACTTCTACTTAAAAATAAATAAATAAAAACGTAAAAAATTTACCGGACTTTCAAAATTTTAGTTGATTCTTTTTCAATTGAATGTTGAGAGACGATAAATTTAGCAATATCACTAGAAATTATATATCCTGGACCATTGGCATAAGGAGGATATACTTCTTCTGGCCACTCCTCGAAAGTTACGGCCCACTTCCCACTTCTAAGAGGTCGACAGGTTGAGATTGCCCATGTAAAGAGACATTTTAGGAGAGATGCTTTGCATTTCTTTCAAGACAGCGTCCACCCTAATAAAAGTGTCATCATCACATTTCATGATGTAGGCAGCCGTCGCATTTTGAACCCCATACTCACAAATGGCAATAGTTTTAAGAACCACCAACTCATAACGATCCATAAATGGCAAAATCACAATGTCACCAAAGTAAGACGCTTCCATCTTTAGAACTGCATTCACCTCCTTCCTTGGATTCAATGCAACAAAGAAGCGAACTGCCACATTTGAAGACTTTATTTCTGAAGATTGCATCCAAGTTTTTCTAACTGCCATGCGTTCTGCAAAGTGATTGGTAGAAGAGAGAACCCCAATAAAAAGTCGAATAGGACTTTTGGGCAAAGGATGAGCTTTCCACTTCGCAGACATTTCTAATACTCTTTTGGGTGAGAAACTTGGATGAGAGGTTGGGAGAGAGGTTGCATAAACTGAATGAACATCCACATCACCGTTTAATTGCCAATCCTGTTGCATCTTCAAGTGTAAATCCCGTCCGATATGGGAATGAAGTCACATGTCGACCCCCAACATTTATATGGTATCCATCAACACCAGCACGCACAGTCAAGACAAACAATCTACCCTCACAAAAGGAAATGGCCAGGTCACTTCTGGTTTCTTCGGACGCCCAATGAGCCGCTGGAACCATGAAGTTGTCTTTGACTCTTTGGAATCTACAACATCGTTCCGCATCCATTTTTCACATCTCACATATCCATCAACTCTCAAAATTGCCTTCAATGTGATCCAATCTGAACATGATCGACTCTTCGGACCCCCAAAATTTTAGTTGATTCTATGAGAAAAAAGATTAATTGAAGAGGGAGGTGCACAAGTGAAGGTCTCATCCCAAGAAGAATGCAGAAGAGGAAGATGAAAGAAACAGAAGCAGATGTTGAGGGGGGGAAGATAACGAAGAAGCCTAAACGGAAGGGATGTGCAAATGGGCACTGAAAGATCCCACAGTCAATACTCTTCTTTTCCTATTTTTTTGGGGGGGCTAAAGAGGTACCTAGATTTTTGGCCCAACCAATCCCCAGACACGGGGTAGGGCCACCACGCACTCTGCATCAATTGATCCCAGAAGAACGACATAAATATGGTACATACAAAATAAATAAATAAAAATCCCAAGAACATAATATAATCATAGTTCCTGCACCCTATAATTTAACAAGCTTACCCATTTCCAGCAAAGTCGAAGCGAAACGCACTGATTCCCTCCTTTTGCAGAGCAACAGCAAGGTTCACCATAGTGTTGTTTTCCTGGAGATAAAAACATGAGCTGTAAAATCATTCCTACAATCAAGCCAACACATCAGCCCACCAACGAACTATTTTATATGAGCCTATGTAGTTTGAGGAAAGATGTAGACGTTAACATTCTCAAAAAATTATTACTCCCTCCGTCCCGAATTAATAGTCCCTTTTGGAAAAACCAACTTTTTATTTTGGACAATCATTTAATGCTTTTACACTTGATTAAGAGGATAAATTTACAAAACTAACCTTCCTTCACATTGAGTAGTACATTCACATTAAATTTGTGAGAGTAATTTGAAAATTTCACAACTTATTTATACATTAATTTTTTAAACAGAACTCTTATTATGGGACATCTCAAAATGGAATAAGGAACTTTTAATTCGGGACGGAGGGAGTACTTAAATTTGGTTGTTCAAGATTCTCCCAGAACAGCTAAAGAGCTTAACATTAGTGTCTTTGTTTAAGGCCATTCTTAATTCTTAACACTCACACACTTGAATAATTTTACTGTTGGTAATGCACATTAGTTGATGCAGGACAACTTTTAGGAAAGTTCAAATAAAGCAGCCTACAGCTGATTTTGTGCCTTTGTGGTGGTTTTTGCTTAGGGAAAACTTGTAGGGTTAGGATTTTATGATTAAGACAGGTTATAAGGTCTGGACTTCAAAAAGGGTTGAAATTGGCTTATTTTAAGATTGATCATTTACAGGGTTTCCAGAGTTAGGTTGCTGGAAATTCTCGATGGCAAGTATTGTGGGGTTTATGGTGTTAAATTTAAGGCCAATGGTAAGGGTTGGTACCTTAGGATTTTGGGGCTAAAATATATGCTAAAATAGTTCTGTTAACACTAATTCAAGAACAGTTATAATGGAGATGAAGGAAAATCTAGAAAACTAACCAAAATTTCTTATACTTCACCCTTGCAATGATTAAGCCACGTTACAATAAACACAATCTCAAATCTTCATAGACTCAACTCTATTAAAATAAGAGATTAAATAAATATTTATAAATTTTTGGGCTACTCCTAATTTAATTAGGATTAGGACTCATAAAGTATAAAACTTGAAAACTTTGATTAATAGAGACTATTATAAATAATAAAATTTGACCCAAGATAAGACCCATAAATCACAACTACAGCCAGTATCTAGCAAATTCATAAATTAACAAAATACCCCTAACACATAATAAATTATAGATAAATCTGTCCAGTAGCATATAACATGATATAAACATAAACAAAGATTTTGACAGAAACATGGACAATTTCCTTTGGATCAAAAAGGTTTTTGATCATGTGGCAGATAAGCACCTAGACAACTACATGGCTTTCAATGTTCAACAAATGGATGCCTAGCTAAGTCCCACGTCTGAATATGATGCTTGACTAGCCATTCATCCACCTGTTTAGGGTACCAAGGGTTGCCTTCTAGCTTTTCTTCTTCTTCTTTTTTCAATTAAAACTCCATCACCAAGGACCATCATATATTGTGTGACCTCTTCCTAATATGCCAAACAAGTTCACTGAAGACCAGTCAAAAAGATAAGGCCCCAATATCAACCCATCAGATATATATATATATATATATATATATATATAATATGTTTAGCAAACACCATATCTTCCTAAATAAACTTCATTGATAACCAATGTAAAAAGTAAGGATCCATGTCGACCCGTCATGTAAAAAGAAACTACTAAATTTAATCTTGGATGTGATAATCAAGAAGTTAGCCCGTGTATAATATGAACAATTAATGATTTAAGCCTTTAGTTTAAGCCCAATGGAATTCAACTTGTCTCATATGTGATTGCTCTCATTTTAGATTTGATCCCAAGTAAATGTTGAGAAAGATGTGGATGCATAATTACAAGTGTTTGTCATTTTCCTCAAAAGTTATCTTCAAAATTTTATAACAATGCTAAGTCAACAGAACTACTGTTCGTCCCTATTCATTCTCACTCTTGAACAATTCAGCACACATATATGCACAGAATGAGAGAAGATTATCCTTATAGGTTCAATTTTTACAAAGACCTACCAACCTAGTATGCGATCTACAACACCAGAAAGAATCATATTGCTCTCTAACACAGGATTCTACCCTGCTAACCTAGAGAGATAGAAATAATTATTAATGTTTGCCTGAGTAATTTATAGAGGTAGAATAAGGTCCAATGTTTGGTGTAATGGTAAAATGCTTAGGCCATCAAACATGAGAATGCAGGTTTGAGTCTAAGAGCAGCCACCACCCTTCATAACACCTAGCATTGGTGGGACCAACACTGGGTGATGGTCTTTTACTGTGTAAGTTAGATTAATATGCTAGTGGAAAAAGTGAGTTTAATATTGAAGTACATGCACCATAATAAATTGAAACATAATACGTAATGCTTCTAGCAGCACAGTTATTACCCATGCATCATAACCACTTCTGAAACCAAAATAAAGCGTCAAGTATCATGATTACTAACCTTTGAGTCTCGAAAACCGTGGCACAAGATTACAATCTCCGTAGAACCAGTTTCATGTAATATGCCAACAAGTTTTTCACCATAGCCGTTTGGTATTATGATTTTCTCTTGCTGCATTACTGAAATTTGTGATTCATTCAGCACTAGAAAATATCTTAGCCAGTTCTTGAGAGGAAAGCAAAAGCAATTCCAATACCAATGTGCACAGATTTGTCAAAATTCTAAGCAACAAACTTTGACCTCTCTCCGTACCAAATTCTCATCATCTAAATTTGTATATAAAATGTTCCACTTATAAATATCACATTCAGAGTTCCATTCTTATAAACAATAAAATATTACAGTTCATATTTTTCATGAATATTGTTAGTAACTATTCTAATTATGTATTAATGGATGCTCATCACTTGATCTAATGGTAAAAACTCGGGCTGCCAAGTATAAAAATGAAGATTCGAGTTTAAAAGCAGCCACTTTGAGCAAATAATACCAAAGGTTAAGTCAATGCCCAGTCTACCCTTCCTAGCACTCTTGGTTAGTCGGAATGACACTTGGTAACAACCTTTTTTCTGTAGATGAAACAATATTTCATGGGAGCTTTCTAATAATAAAGGAGTTTGATATTCTCCAATTCTGAGGTACATTTAACAAACTGACAACTTAGTAACATTGTTTACACTTTAGACAAAGATTGCCCACCAAACAAATCAATCAACATTTAATTCATAACTGGACTGAGAAGTACAGAAAAATCAAATATAAGAAACGTTTGGAAGACTCTTAAGGGAGAAAAGGAAGAGATTTCAATATGAGTTTGAGCCCCTGAAAGTTAAAGCATAACTTTCCAACTGAGACGGTACAAAATTATCAAATGATTATTCTGAAGTCTGCATGAAAAACTTTCTCTAACACAGCTAAATAAAAGAAGTCGTATGAAGAAGCCGTTATAAACCAAATTATGCAAAAATGTCTTTGTTTCAAGAAAACACAATCAACTGTATAAACCAAACTTAAGAGATGACACTGTCTTCACTTTCAAGCCAACACATTTCGAACCCATGACCCAATCCATCGAATGCCCATTTTATATTTTAATAGGTAAACATCAAAAACCACCAATCGATCGATTGAGTATTACCAGTGCCCACAAGTGTGAAACTGTTTCTTAGCATATCCATGTCAGCTTCAACTCACAAAAGCTTACATAAGGCATATAGATCATCAGATATCACGCATTTGTAATTATTCATTTTCAATCAAGCTTACAATAGCATATTGTTTATCCGAAGTCATTCATTTCCAATCATTTGTTAATGGTTATTGGTTAATCTCATTATCTTTGATCCATATACGGGAAAATTAAGAAAAAAAATGAAACTTAAATATACATACATACATACATAGTACTGAGTAGAGAAAGTTTCTTACCTGGGTTTTGTTCTGTGGTCGATCTTTGCTGGGCCATTTTCAGGGTTCTTCTGATGATCCGATTGCGAGAAGGAATGAAGCGTACCTGGTGAAGAGGATAATCCCATGAAGGGGGCTTTTTGGTGATAAAAGAAACTGACAGCAGTGAATGAACATTATAGAAAAGAATTCCCATTTTCAGAATTGTTTTTAATAATTTAACGTGAAAGAGCAGAGAGCTTTGAGGCGATGAAACCTTCAGAGCTCAGATGAATCAGGCCTTGTGCTCTCTAGTTTGTACGCCGCAGCGACTGGAACCAGATAACAAATGCCAAATGGTAATAAAACGAAAGGTTTATCAGAGCATCCACGGTTACTCAAATTTCTACCCAACTTTATTTAAGTAAAAATTGAATTTAAGTCTTAAAAGTTGTTTAATTGTTATTTAAATTTAAATTTATAAACAAAAGAGTATTGAATTTGAACAAAATCGCTAGATTTTATTAATTTAATTAATTTAAATTTGAGCCAATCTGAAAATACTCTCTCAATTGATTTCCTTTTGTTTCTTTTTTATGAATATATTTTTATGTATTTTTAAAAGTTAAATTAACACAAAAAAAATTAATTTCCAAGTTTGATCAAATAAATTTCTTAAAATAATTTTTACAAACACAAATGTAAAATTGAATACCCGTAAGCTTCACCAACAACTTCAAATAATTTTTACGAAACTTAAGTGGTTCAATCGATAAAGTTAATTTAAATTTTTTTATTTTTTGTATATTAACGGGGAGAAAAACCTAACTACTAGTAGCATATGTGTGTAGTGTTGTAAAAAATTGAACCAACATTAATTATATAAAGAATTGATATTTGTATCACTTCGAATAAGATTTTATTCTTAATTTTAAATTTAAAGTAAATTACATTAATTTCTTTTAAAAATTTTGACAATTATAAAACATCTCCCGATATTTCTAAAATGATACTTTCTCCGGGTAAATTATAAAGATCTTTCTCCTAATCTTATTTTTTAAAAAATAACAAAAAATATCACGTTCATGTTTTTTTTACTCAGAAATTAATGACAATCTCTTTTTGAACCCTAAAGCACGCCAAAGCTAAATGAAATCTGTTGAATAAGTAGGTGTATATATGGCAGTGACACTGAAAGAATATATTATGATATGTGAAACCCATAAAAGAATATCGCAAAGCCAAAATAAGTAGAAATAGATGAACCTATATTTTTTTTGTGATACTTGTACAATCTGTTTGGATGGAGAATCTTAAATAATGACGCCATGCAACACTTGGCACAAATGAAAGTTACGTGATCTTGAATACTTCTCAAATTTTAGCAACCAACCCAATTCTACGTGATCTTTTTCTTCAGATGTTTAAGCTATATTTGTCAAATTAACATAAGCAATCTGCACACTCTAAGCAGGGAATTAATCATTATTTTGCACTCTCCTCTCCTTTTATACTTATGCACTCAAATTCTAATAAATCAATCTAATGATTCTATATCAAATAAAACCTAAAGAAATTATGAAAATCAAATAATGCCTAGCCAAAAAAATTAAATAATAATAATTCAGGCTTTAACTGGTAAAGCAAGCACATTAAGATGAAAGCTAACAATTTTCTTACTGATCCCAAAACAAAACATAAAAAAAAAAGGGAAAGAGATGGAAGATAACAATTCAATATTTCCACCCTTCACAAAGTTCAGTGACAAAAATCCACCAACTCAGAAATTCATGAAAAGAAAAAGTAAAAACCCTCCAACTTGATTGAATTGAAGGGTCTCAAGAATGTCAAATATACATCATTATATAATAACAAGGAAACTATATTTACAAGAGGAGCAGAATCAAAATGGGATCCAATTGCAACCCTGATGGTAGATGAAGCATAATTCAAGCTCGTCTTTTACTCAAACGCCAAGAGTTAGGTTCATGATATCTGTCATAAAGTGGTTCAATGCGTTCTTGACGCTTGCGCTTGCTCATTTTTGTGGGATCTGCCACTTTGAAGAATCTAGGTGCCAGTTCCACGAGCCACTTGGGATCAACCACTGTGACCTCACGCATGTACTCCTTTGTAGTCATTACCAGCTCATGGTAGATAACCCAATCTGGTTGTCTCTGAAACAGAGCACTGCTTGGGTGAATATAAACTGGCTGGTTCTCAACTAGGGTTCTATAACCCTCTTGTGGGTCCTTTCTAGCTGCATGGAAAAAGAATCCTGCTGTTATCGCCTTCCTTATCTTCGTGAAATTCTTCCCAGCACTCACAACATCCAATTTGTACCTGTAGTACTACACGAATTAGTAACAGTTACATGGCATAAAAGCAACTGAATTTTTGGCTCATTGCCAATCTCATCAAAAATAAATCTTGAATAAGCGAAAATAGACTAGAATGGTAGAAAAAGCAAGTCATCAAGAAAATTCAGCAGTGATATTTGCCAAGGAAAACATGTCCATAGAAGTTACCCTTGCAAAAAATGGTCGTGAAGCAGCAAGCAAGGTTAGTACAAGGACATGGAAACACACTTGGTGTACCCACTCAGTAGACATAAGTGTAACAACCTATTAGGTGTTCAATGACCCCAAATATCACAATTAGCACATCCAAACAGGTGTAAAAAGGGACATATGGCCATTTCTTTGCTAGAACTAAGCTCGTCATTCAGGAGGATAGAAAGAATCAAACTGTAAACATTCGCTAATACAGAATGCAAAATAATACAATGGAAAGAATTGTGATTTTATTTGAAAACATTTCAGTGTAATAGGAAACTGAAGTAAAAATTGCAGGTAGCACCCAGAATGATTTATCAACAGCAGAGAAGAAAAATAAGTTAAATGCACATTTCATCGGTACATTTTTTCTTTATGAATGCTTGTTTTCCATCAGCAAGCAGGAAGAACAAAGACGAACTAAAGGAAAGAAATAGAAAAGAAAAAGTCCATATGTCCATAACACAGGTCTCATGCAGCAAGGATATTCTCTAAAACAAAATGTAAAAGCAATGATCAAGTAAGAGCCCACAACGAACAACAATTAGGATAACAAAATACAATAAAATAAGCCAGAAGAACAGACTTGTCCATAATGGTGAGCAGCTGTTTTCGGACATCCTGAGCCCTCCTCAAAGATCGAGACTGAACAAAGTTCTCAAAACACCAGGGACCAGAAAAATTCTTTGCTTTCCAAGCCTCATAAACAGCAAGCAAAGTCAGATGGTCTCCCTCGGGCTGGAAAAACTTGGCCCTCTTTTGATCCTGCTTGAGCTTGTTTTTCCCTTGGCCTGTAGAAAATGTTCCCAGTTTGAATCATTGCAATTATAGTCAAAATCTCATCACTACATCCAAGGTCTACACTGGCAAGCAGCATCTTAGATAATGGTGGATCCAGCTGGAAATTCTGCCATTTTCCTACCCAATTTTGTCAGAAGTCCCTCCTCATCCAGAGCTCCCAGACTGAACAATTGTTCCATGGCAGATATGAGAGCTTGGGGAGAAGGTGGGTCCATAAAATCAAAAGACAGAAGATCATTTATCCCCATAGCTTTCATAGTAAGTGTAGTAGTTCCAAGGTTTATCCTTTGGATTTCTGGAATTGAGGTAGGGGACATCTCATTGTGAAAGGCACTCTCTGTGTAAAGGCGATAACATTTTCCTGGCCCTGTACGTCCAGCACGCCCAGCTCGTTGCTTGGCAGATGCTTGTGAAATAGGTGTTATGACCAGTGAATCAAGCCCTTGTTTCGGATTATACACATTTTGTTTTGCAAACCCAGGGTCAATGACATAAAATATCCCATCAATGGTCAAAGAAGCTTCAGCAATATTGGTAGCCACAACCACTTTCCTCTTCCCCGGAGGAGCAGGGTCAAAAATCCTGGACTGCATTTCACTAGGAAGGGCACTATAGACTGGTAAAATAATCAGTTCAGGGACATTTTTACCTAGCCCTTTCATCCGCTCATAAAGACACTGGCAAGCATGATCAATCTCTTCCTGACCAGTCAAGAAGAGGAGGATATCACCCTCAGGTTCTGTCAAGTGGATCTGTAGAACAGTGATCAGAGCTGCATCTAGGTAGTCACTCTCCGGCTGTTTGGTGTACAGTATCTCCACGGGAAAAGTTCTTCCAGGAATGGTGAAAATATTGCAGTTGAAGAAATACCCAGAAAATTTCTCTGCATCCAATGTTGCAGATGTCACAATCAACCGAAGGTCAGGTCTCCTTTTCACAAGCTGCTTCAGTAGTCCGAAAAGGACATCAGTGTGGATTGTCCTCTCATGAGCTTCATCAAGCATTATCACAGAGTACTGGGATAAATTCTCATCAATCAAAATCTCCCTCAAAAGCATACCATCAGTCATATACTTGATAACAGTATCCGGTCCAGTGCAATCCTCAAAACGTATAGCATACCCAACTTCCTCCCCTAAACGACAGCCAAACTCTTCAGCAACCCTCTTTGCCACAGACATCGCAGCCACCCTGCGTGGCTGAGTACATCCAATCTTGCCCCTGGTAGTGTACCCTGCTTCAGCTAGATACTGTGTCACCTGAGTTGTCTTCCCTGAACCTGTCTCACCAATAACCACCAGAACCTGATTATCATGCACAGCCTGGACCAATTCCTTCTTCAATTTGTAAATTGGCAAGCTCTGCCTCTGTTCCTGGATGGAAAGCTTTGATCTCTGCCCAAATGTCAGGGCTTTTCCATAAGCATCTTTTTTCCACTCAGGCATATCATAGGCTGATAAGCCCACACCCCTAAGCTCCTGTGCAAGATGCCTCTCACCTGTCTCAGGCATTGGGTCTTCCCATGGACGATTGAGATCTTTTGGGATAGAATCAAGCATTGTTCTCTGCTGCTGTTCTCGTACTTCTCTCCGCTCCTTTATCAGAGCAGACTGAAGGGCTGCTGCACGACTCAAGGAACCTTCTGGATTCTTGAAAATCTTAACAGGTGACATGTCTATAGAGTATCGGCTTTGTCCTTGCAGGAAGGCTGGCTCATCTTCATTTAGCTCAATCTCAAGTTCTTCCTCAGCACCCTCTTCTTGATAGACCAATCCCTCTCCTCCTTCATCATACATTGGATGCTCCCCAACATTCAAAACACCTGCAGCAATCAGCTGTTTGGCTTCCCATTTCTCAGGCGAACTCATCCTCTTCAATGGTCGGCGTGTTGGTACAGCATCATCCTCTTCAGTGATCCTAATCCCAGAAAGACCTGTTCTAGCTGTAGGCATCCCATTGCTGTATCCTGAAGGATTAGTCCGAATAGCATCAGTCCTCTGAGCTCTTCTTCAGTGGAAGTAGATCTTTACCACTGTCCTGATCAACATCTCTCATCGAAAGACTCAACTTCTGGCCAGAAACTGAAATCACTTTGACAAAGACCTCTTGATCCCGCTTCACAAAATCCTTTGCAGTAGCAACCCTCCTATTCGCAATCTGGGAAACGTGTACTAAACCCTCTTTCCCCCTAAAATCATTGAGCTGAACAAAGCAACCTGTATCCATCACTCTGGACACCCTGCCCTTATAAACCTGATACAACTCAGGCTCATCTGAGTGATACCTACCATTCCGTTGGTCCCTCCTACTATCATCTTCCCTCTTATCCCCATCTTCTTCATTCCCATCTCTCCAATGCATGTCATGTCGATCCCTGTGCCTTCCCCTACTCTTATAATCATCCTCTATCGTCCTCGTCCCTCTCTCTACCCCTTCCATCCCTATCTCGACGTCTTTTGCCTCCATCACCCCTCTCATCCTTGTCTCTCTCCTTATGCCTGTCTCTCCTATCTCTAGTATCTGTCCCTATCCCTCTCTCTATCTATATCTCTATCCCGTTCCCTATGTTTTTTAATCTCCTCCTCTTCGAAATCTCCTCTCCGTTGATCCTTTAATTCCATCTCAATCATCCCTCTCTAGCTCCTTCACTCTCTCCCTACTATCCGAAATGGCCAAAGCCTGAAAATTCGATTTCTTACCCTCAGGCACATCCTTCTTCGACTTTTCTTTTGGAGGCAAAATTGCGTGAATTATCGTTAGCAGCGTACGAACGAAGTAATCTGGCATTTCAGCACCATTCTCCTTCAATTTCGCATCAAATTCATCAACTGTCTCGCAGTTTCGGCCCATATCCGTGATAAATTCGGCCAAAACCTTGTCCCCAAACCCCAAATGAGACTCAAGTTCTGTACATACCTTGGAGACCAACGATAGGTACTCCAGTTTCTTCAAACCATCCTCTTGGGTCATCGAAACCATTGTTGCTCAATGCTCACACAATATGTATATATTTGCTCAATGCTCACACAATATGTATATATATATATATATACGTATCGATATTCAAAATTTCATTTTCTTCGTTTCAGCGCTAGGGTTTATAGCATACCTGAACAGGAATGTGACTTCCAGATTCAGACGCCGGAAGGACGTTTCCAGAAGAAATTGCAGGCTCCGTTTGTTCCATCTCCTAAAACGATTCGGATTGTAAAATGGGAATGTGCTAATTCGGGCCGATATGTGATCGGCCCAAAACCTTTTGTTGGACTCAGATTTTGTTTGGGTTGGTCTTGGCCCAAGTGTTTCTTTTAACTTAAGTTTTGTCTAAGCTTGGATCAAAATTATTGTGATCCAATCATTTATGCATAAGAGGCATTAGCATTATTTTAGAGTTGTGTTAGTGACTTATGGCACTTAAGCATAAGGTAATAGGGTTTTAGATTTTTTATTTTTGTGTAGGTGAAGTGACATGTTTATTGCTTACATTAATATACATACTTGGGTCAGGCCAAACTTAGCCCTATTTATTAGAAACTAATAGAGTAAGCTAGGGCTTCTAATGACTTGAATCTTAATTCAAATTCAATCTGTTTATTTGAATATAATACAAAGAATAATCATTTGATTATATCTGAATTAGCTAATTTCTTTATTTAGATGAATCAGATATGAATAATGATTTAATCTGATAAAATATATCCTATATATTATTTTATATATATTATATTAAAATATATATTTAAAATTTTTATAATATATTAAATATTAAATTATATAACACTTTCTTAAGTTGAATCTATATATTTTAAATTTTACATATTAATATTATTATCATATCGAATCTAATCTGATCCAATGTATAATAAATTTGAATTTTAATTAAAAAAATTTATATCTGTTAAAAAATTCAATCTGACAATTTTCTTAATAAATAAAATTCAAATTATTCTTAATCCACTCTGTTTACATGTCAATAAATATATGTGAGGTTAGAATTTGAGCTAATTTGAATCTCTCTCAACCATACCTAGCTCATTAGAGTGTTCTTTGTCATGCTCAATAAGACATAATCTTTAGCTAATAATCAAACAAAATTAATTTTATGAGTTAGAATAGTTGGTAAAGCCTTCTTCTTTTTACTTTTTTTTCCAACGTTAATTGTATATTACAAGTATTATTTACAAATAATCATTGGAGTCTCGCAAATATAAGTACTGAGAAAGACAAATCCAACCCTTAACTAGAAAATTAATAAACCATCATATGCTCTATTGAAAGACTTGAAACCTCAGCAAATATGAATCTTAGGAAAGACAAATCTAACCCTTGACCGGAAAATTAATAAACCATTACATATCTTATTGAAAGATTTGAAATCATAATCTCTCTCGTAAAGAGAAGCACAAGATAGTCACTTAACTACTAAAATCTTCGATGTAAAGTCGCATAGTATAACAGTGGGAGTTTAAATTTTAAAAATTAAACTCTGAAAAAATGCAAAGAAAACTGCCAATCATTCATCCCTCTCAACTGGACAATGATTTTCAAAATCAAAGCCTTGTTTGTGGTAGTCCTCCAGAAGGACAGTGAGGGTCTGGAGGGATTACATGATCGGGACCATAAAAGTTGTGGGCTTTTTGTGTTTGTTTTTATATGACATGTGCCCTATAATAGCTTATCTCATCAATACCAATTTACAACCATGCAATAGCAAATGGTCAAAACTACCCAAATTGGGTCAAACATTTAATGGGTGGGCCCATGGAACGTGGGTTGGGTTGAACTTCTTGGACAGTAATATCAAGCTGAGGCATTCATGGACCCAGTAACCTTGAACTTGGAGAGATATATAGAAGGCACCCGATTTTCCTTGTAACTTGTGTGTGAATATATGTGTGTCTATATCTATCTATATATATATATATATGCACATTATTGTATACACACATATTCGAAGGACTCTCAGTTTGAATGCAACGGTCAGCGTCACTTTAAAACCATGCACATTATTGTATACACACATATTCAGAGGACTCTCAGCTTGAATGCAACCGGCAGCGTCTCTTTAAAACCGTTTAATGGTAGTTTCAACTTTCCACTTTTCAAGCCACCAGCTTACAACCTGACTTTTGCGGCGGCGACACAAGACAGAGAAATTTCAGCAGCCCAACTGCACCCTCTTCTTCAGAAATTAGAAGGGGGCAATGACGTGTTTTTTTTTTAATAGAATCTATGAGGCATTATAATTGATCATATATTACAATTAATTATATTACAGCTAACTTAATCAACCTATTAAATACTCCATCCTCCCGAATTAATAGTCTATTTTGGGAAAATCAACTTTTTAAAGAGGACAATCATTTAATGCTTTTACACTTGATTAAGAGGATAAATTTATAAAACTAACCTTTATTCACATTGAGTAGTACATTCACATTAAATTTGTGAGGGTAATTTGAAATTTCATAATTATTTATACATTAATTTTTTAAACAGGACTCTTATTATGGGACATTTCAAAATGGAATAAATGACTTTTCAATTCGAGACGGAGGGAGTATAATTTAATCTAAGAACGTATCTAATATAAGTTCTGGATAAATAATTTAATTTAACTTAAAGTTGATCATTATAGTCACATTAGGGAGATTATGGGATTCAAGTCTCACTCATTTCATTAGAGAATTATGAGTATTATTTTTTACTCAATCATGGACTGAATTGAACTTCCGTTTGAAAGAGGTGTAAATGACTAACTAGAGCTAGTCCCAGTTGGTTAATGAAGGCAATAATGCTACAGTCAATCTTCTTATTCTTTCATTAATTGATATATATTTCTTACGTGTAAATAATTTTTATTACAAAAATAAAACAGTATATGTAATTTTTCAATGATTTTTGATTTTTCATGAAAATATATATAATACTCAACTTATGGCATAAAAAATTCCTAATATCTATTTCAAGTAAAGAAATTACGTTTCATGTTATAATTTTTCTCATTTTACAATATTTTGACTTTAATTATATAGAATTAATAAATATAATTACCAAGATATGTTATAAATAGAATATATATATATATATATAAATACATGAGAAATGTTAGCATCAGTCGTGAGTGTCCAACACTCATGATCTGATTAACACGTGTAGTTGCACGTGAAATGAGTGCGTATAATGCACGAGTCAAACAGATCGCGAGTATGAATATTCGCGACTGACGCTAGTATTCATCATAAATACATATATAACTATTTTTATCTCTCTAATAATTAGTATTATAAAGAATTTTTATGAAAAAAATTATTAATTATTAGGTAATAGAATCATTAATTATCCACCATGAAACCAAGTTGATTTTTAAAACTTTATTAATTATTAGAAGATCAATTGTATTTTGAGTATTAGGATTTTTTTTTTTTTTAGAAACAATGGGTATGACAATATTAAATTGAAAAGCCTTTCAAATATGAATTCTATACCAATAAACCAACCAAGTTTATGATTGAATAGAAATAGTACTCACAATTTTATATCAATAAACCAATCAAGTCCATTATTGAATGAAAATAATATTCATTATCCTCTGATAGAGGAGAGTGAAACTCTTGAAACCGCATTGTCTCCCTAATAAAAAAAAGCCATAGTGAATAATTGAGCTAACCCTACTTAGTTATTACTTTATTATTAATTACCCTAGCATATAAAGTACATAGAGAGGGATTTTCATGATGCATGAAGGTCAAATCTTTGATTATTTTTGCTTATGACTTTTCTCACTATGCACATTCACTTATAGTGTGAATGCATTATTGTATGAACGGTCTAATTTATAAACATCTCACTTTCATGCTTGGCTGTAACAATAATCAATGAAATAATATCTCTCAATTAGAAGTTTCTACATGTTTGATTTCCCAGTTGAGACCCAAAAATAATGTATTTGGACAAAGTAGCTCTCAGGTGCTTTTGTGCAAAAACATTGCCTTTTCAATTGAGAACAGTAAGCAAATGGGTAGCTTTGACACTAAATTGCAATTTGTGGGTCTTGCTTTGATACCACTTAATTGGATTTGGAGACTATATTTGATTCTCGCAAAGTAATCTAAGAAGAGAAGTGAAAAAGTATAAATTATAATTTTTATTTCACATGACTAAATTTTTTAAAATGCATGGGTATTTATATATTCTTAGACCTACGTACGTATATAAATTACATTAATTTTTTTTTAGATTTATAATCATTATATTAATTTTTTTTAAAATTTTTAAAATTATATTAACGTTTCTATTTTACTTGACAAAATATAAATATTCTTTTTCAGTTAATTTTTTTTTTAAATAACAAAATTATCATTTTCATATTTTTTTAAAATTTTGATCAATTTTTTTTAATCTTTTTTTTTAAAAAATTATTTATATAAAAATATATTTAATTATCAAAAGCGTCAAAATAAATCAATACAATTTATCTTATAATATTTAATATGACTAATAATTCAAAATAACCTTGTAAACTCAATCACACGTAAAACCTTTAAAATGCTTGGTACAAGAACACTTTCAATGATGATTCATCAATTACATTTATAAACACAATGTATAGTCTATTCTAAGATATTCTAGAACTCATGTATAAATCTACTTTCTAACATCATTAATATGAAGTAGATTTAAGAGTGAAAAAATTTAAAAAAAAAAAATTGGTGTTTGATCGAAAATGAAAACAGAATAAGAAAAGGACACTTTGCCTTCCTCCCTTGACGCTTTGGAAAATCTCGTGATGGTGGACTTTTGACCATTACTTTTCTATTTTTTTGTCTGGCTGCTTACCGCATGCCCCCCTCTCTCTCTTCTCTCTGTCATGACTTTTCAAGCTTGCTATCTCCTTCGTGAAACAATTGTCTCTCTCTCCTTTACTACTTTTCAAGTTTTCATTTTCTCAAACATCTTTCAACACCGTGGGGTCTCTCCATTTTGTTTCATACTATTGGTGGGTCTATCTCTCTCTCTCACACACACACAGTTTGATCTGCTGCTTGAACTTTTCAAGTTTCAGCTTTTGCACCAAGCGACTAATCCAGAGAGAGGCCCCGTCTTCCCCAATTCAATTAATTAATTAACTTCCAAGATTTCCTCTCTAATCGATCATGGTGTTCATGTTCACACTGAAGGAACCAAAATCATGAGTACATAAAGAGAGTGGATTAGAGATCCAAAGGGCACCATGCAGCAATCTTAGCAGCTGTCTCTCGCCATATGGACTCAATCTTCCTACTGGATGAAGGAGACCGTGCCAACTTTCTCCAACATTTTGTGCAGTCGTTTGGCTGCACGTACATTTGCCTATGGTGCCCACGCTTTCCCCAAACACCTAAGTAAGAACTCTCTTCCCCCCCCCCCCCCTCTCTCTCTCTATATATGTGTGCGTATTTATATATATACAATTTTGTCAATCATGTTCGGATTCTCGGCAGCGTGTTATTGTTCAAGGACGGATTCTACAGTGAACAAAACATTAATCAACCCAGTTCCTCATCTGGAAGTCTTGCTAGGAGGCTTTTCGACGAATATCGGCAATCAGTGTTCATCATTGAAATCAAGTATGACAAGAAACAATATATGTTAAGTATGTATTTTGATCAAAACATTAACGCCCATGTATATATGGTCATTGTAAACATGTTCTTGTGTCACTGTGCCAGCCATGTTAAGGTTCCAGGGTTTGCTTTCACAAATAATCGCCCCTACATAGAGTTGCAGGAATTGGACCTTCAAAGACTGGCATCAAATCAAGCACAATTGCAATTCTATCAGGTATATTTGTTTGATAATTATTATAACAAATGACGAAAGAGTTAATAATATTTCATTGATTTTCATAAAGTGAGCTAATTCATTGTGTTTTTGTGTTTAATTATTACAGGAAGCTAGGATTAAGGTTTGTTGAACAACAACATGAAGTCTTTCTTGAGCCATATAATTGTAAGCATAAAGATGATCATGAAATGTTCTTCCGATTTTTATTTTTGATTACAGACTGCAATATTTATGGGGTGCCAGAATGGAGAAATCGAGTTAGGAATGTCTAGTGACACTCAAGTAAGAAACCCTCATTTTCTTTTAATTTATAAATTCAGTAAAATTCACCATAGCATTAGAGATTATTAGTCTTAATTGTTTGGGTTCGGCTAAATGAATCCTTTGTCCTTTTAGTACTATCTCTAAAGAGAAATTTTTATTCATGAAGTTCAATTGGGTTTCTCAGGCTGACTTGGAAAGGGGGATGAGGAGCTGGTTTCATGAAGATTTCTCTCGACAAGCACCGGTTAGCGAGGTTCCCCTTCCAGCTGATCAGAACTGGCCAGCTTCCTCATCTTCGTCGTCATTGAGATCACTATCCATGGACAGCCCCGAGTACTCGCCACTTTTATTCAACATTCCAAGCACTTCTAATTACATTCCAGAACCCCCCAGAGAAGCTCCCATTGAGCTCCCATTGAGACCAATAACAACCACAACTAGTCCACTCCATGAAGCCATTCAAGGCTTAAGTCAAATCCGAAACATCCCATTCCCAATAGAAAGTGAAGATGCTGCAATGACAAGAGCCATCCTCGCAGTCATATCTTCTCCTTCTCCTTCTCCTCCTCCTACATCATCATCACATCAACCCCAACAAAGCATTCCTTCCAATTACCAAATTATAAGCCAAAAGGCCAGTGCATTCAAGAGTTATAGATCAGCTTTATCCCCGGCACCCTCAACCCCAATGACAACCAGTGTTCGAAGACAAAATATGATGAAAAGAGCAATCACATTTTTCAGAAGCTTAAATTTGACGCGAACCCAAGGACAACTTCAAGGAAGCCGCCCTACAAACACCCAGTTGCACCATATGATATCAGAGCGAAGAAGGCGAGGAAAGCTCAACGAAAGCTTCCAAGCATTGAGATCACTGCTTCCTCCAGGATCCAAGGTATGCTGTGCCTCAATTAAGAATTTGGGTAGTACTATAAGCTCGAGCTAGCTTACATGAGTCGGATTGTTTTAATCATTACATAGTTTAAAAATTAAAAATAAAGTAAATGAAAATTAAAACACCAAGCTCGTAGCTTATATAACATTGCCTAAGAATTTAGTGTGCATATGTGTGTAGATATATAACATTTTCTCAAGTACTTCACATAAGCATCGTAATGTTCTAATCCAGACTTTAATGTAATTTTAATTTTGGGCTGTTTAGAAAGACAAGGTATCTGTGCTTTCTAGCACATGGGACTACATGAGAGCTTTGAAAGCTGAACTAGCAGAGCTTACTCAACGAAACCAGTTTTTAGAGGAACAGCTTTTGCCTCCAAAAGAAGCTGCTGAAGAAGAAAGTGGCTCATCAAACGAAAGACTCAGTGTTCGGGTAACACACGTTGCTGAATCAACATCAGAAGCACCAAGTACCATTGATTTGCGAGTAATTGTAAGAGGAGAATGTAGTTTGTCAGATTTGACTATTCGCATACTGGAGTTCTTGAAACAGGTTAAGAATGTGAGCTTAATATCTGTAGAAGCTCAAACACAGATGGTAGAATCAAGTACTATCAATCGCGTAATGTTGAGATTGAAAATTGAGGTACGTATGTATATATATCAAGATACAATTCATAGAAATACCAGCATGGTTTAATTATTAGTAGCTGAAACATGCTAGTACAACAGAAGCATTAAACACACACACACACACATATATGTATATATCACACACATATATGTAACCTAATTTGTTTTGTTGCTTTGCATACATGTAATTACTTAATACAGCAGAAATTTTTTTTACTCGTATCATTTTTATATTTGAATCACAAACCTTTCACCCAATTTTATACTAGTGATGGAGGTAGATTTCCAAAGTTGTTTTTGATCTATGAATTTCATAGCTTATGCATGATAGAAAACCAAAAGTTGTTCAAGGGTTTGATCATCCTAGCCAGCTACCATGCATGTGTGAGAGAGAGACATAGGAATCAGACAGAATATGATAGTGTTTGTCACAACTGACATTCAGATCTCAACATTTATTGTGTTGGAGTCTCACATGTACCCATTACAATGCTTGTTCATGGCTAATGTTAGTGTAAGCTCGAACTAATGATGGTGTTTAAAGCATTGAATAGTCTAACAACTAGAGATAAAGTGATGGAGATTATTGAAAACTTAATTTCCTGATTAAAATGTCCTATATCATATAAGCTCGAGCTTATAATATTACTATTCTAAATCCGTTCACAACACATATTATTCTTGAAAAGAGGGTTACCACTTCGCTTAATATTTATATGGATTTTTTAGTACAGATTCTTAGTTTTGGGAGGTTTCTATTCATTTAATCTTCTGGTCTAATATGGCATGTTGCATTATTGGAAATAAGAAGGAAGGAGCTGGGTGAGAAAAATGAGGAGAGAGTTTAATTTTTTGTTAACTTCTTCTTTGTAGGGAGGTGAATGGGACGAGTCTGCCTTCCAAGAAGCTGTGAGAAGAGTTGTTTCTGACTTGGCACAGTGACAATTAGGTCCATATTCCATCATCCCACACGTTTTATATATATATATATATATATATATATATAGACATACATATATATATACATATATATATAGCAGTGAGAAAATTTAGAATGTAACGGCATCCCATCCTAATTGATGGTGGTTCACCAATTTTGCTGGATGATTACAGAGATCTCGTCTTGTGTTAGTTCTAATATATTCGTGTCTAGTTTGCACAATTTTGATAGTCATATACTTCAATTTTTGAATTATGTTTTACCAATTCATGTGTTTTTGTTTGTTTATATATATATATATATATATATTTGACAAATGAGTTTTATTTTAGTCTATATATATCACTTTTTCATCTTAAAGAGAGGTCGAGAGTTCAAGTATCAGGTTGTGACATATATATATATATATTTGTGATGATGGAAATTATTTCACCATTTGGGGGGTGAATTGAATACCATAATTCATGACAGTAGGGTATGGAACCACAAAAAATATTCCTTGTATGAATTAATGCGTTGGCCCTTTATTGACTGCAAAATTAAAAGAAGACCAACAAAGATTGAGGGAAGAATTCAAAGCTGGTCCAACATTAAAAAAAAAAAACTACTTTTTCAAGCATACCAATCAAACCCAAGTAGCTTTCATAGTTTCGTATACTTCATTTTAATATCTATGAATTAGACCCCACAATCTCAATGTGTCTTTAAAAATCATTTGGCCACCACCACACATCGATCTGATTAAGGTTTTGTGAGTAATATTTCTTTTCACTTTTTGGAAGTAATCAAAAAGCAGCTTCTAGACGGCAGTTTTGACTCTGATATTGTCTGGTTGGCAGACTCAATCTAGCTAGCTTGTTCTAATTCATGGATTTCATATATTTCACATATGTAGATATACAATAACAATCTACCTAATCTGTTAGAGAGAGAGAGAACCACAGTATATCTTGAGGTCTCATGATCCAATAAAATTAGTGTTAATGGTTTTTATTTTATTTTATTTCACTTTTGATCTCCCCGATAATTATGATATATTTATATATATATGTGCGTGTGTGTGTGTTGGGGGGGGGGGGGGGGGGGAGGAGATTAGGGGGATGGGGAGGAAGAACCATCAATATGATTAAGTCATGGATGATGCATGTTGCTGAAAAAAATATTTAAGTGTGTGTGGTAAGTCCAAATGAAAAAGCTCATGGCGGTATATAATTACAAAATTAGTGCTGAAGTGAGATCATTAATTTGGTTGACCCCATTCATGAAAATTAGGGTTTATTGTACCTAACCTGTCAAAAGAGCGGAGGGAGGGAGAGAGAGAAAGAGAGTTTCAAATGTGGTGCCCACATTAACACATATCCTATTCAAGTGTTGCATCAAAATTCAATTATGGTGCATACACTCACACACACACACACACACACACACATATATATATATATATATATATATATACACACTCTAAGGGCAATTGTGCATGCTTTGTCATCCATGGAGTGAGGCATCTGGAAGGCTGTTTTGGATGTGATGAACAGTGCTTTCAAATAGTCGTAAAACTAACTATGCATAATACATTAGATACAAAGGGCTAAACAACAATCAAGGTAATCAACATCTTCATGCCTGGAGCTGAGCTAAAAGCCTAAAAAGTATTAGCAGAAACTTGGAAGTCAAAACTATATATGAGGTCTTACAATATATAGCTGACATAATAAGGACAAATTGGTTGGTACAACAGCTATCCATTATACCAATTTAGTGGGATTGTATGATCTATGAATATTTATTCACATTTTTATTTGAATAAGAGATAGTCATTAATTATTTTTTTAAAAAATTATTTCATCGATCATCAATTCTCACATCAACCACATCATTCAAACATATTTTTTTGAGCAAACATACATGAATCACGTAACATTATTCTGTATCAATTATACATTTATAGTAATAAAAACCTTTGCTTTTTTTTTTTTTTTGAGAAAATTTTTACTTACCCCGAAAAAAAAAAAAAACTCCTGAGAAAATGAACAAGACAAAACAAGCCAGGCCACATGAGGAATTAAGAGAAGCAAAAAATAATGCTTAAGGATGAAGGCAGACTAGCCAGTTGGGGAAAGTGTTTGGGATATTCCTCTAACTGGATGCCTTGATCTGAATGGCCTTGAAAATATGACACAACAGCTGCAGGGTCGTCTCCCTTGTTATTCAAATGTCTGTTCTTTCTCTCTCTCTCTCTCTCTCTCTCTCTCTCTTAACGGATAGCAGCTGCCAAGCTCAATCTGGTTAGTCTCTTAATGAAGGTTTTTCCTCTCACAGTTGTAATGGCCCTAGGAATGGCAAATTGACTCATCCTTGAGGCCTCATTCCGTAATAAGGTGGGTACAGATAGAGTCAACTCTATATAATTTGATGGAGCCAGCTCTATATAATTAAAAGCTTAAAACGAGAAAATAAAAGTAATATTTTTTAATATTAATATAATTTTTTACTTTGATTCTTATATATATTATATTGATTTTTATAATATAAAATTTAACTATTTTTCAACAAGATAGAGTTATATATATTGAATAAAATTCTAATCATAAAATTTTTACATATTTTTTTTTATCTAAAGAGATACTAATAAAAAAAGTAAAGTATAATACGAATAAAATTTTATTAATAAAATTGATTTTTTTATAGAGTTTTTACGGGGTTCTTTTTTCATAAAATTAGGTTTTTATTAATCTTAAATTTTTAATTTAATTATATTATAAATACATAAAATTTGAAGTATTTTTATAGAGTTTGACTTTTATTTATAAACAATGATTATTGTAATTAATTATTTGAGGCCTTTTTGATACCAAACAATGATTATTGTAATTAATTATTAATGTTTGATTCTCGTCAATATCCAATTAGGGTGACCGTATGCCACGGTAACACTGAATTTTCTTCCTCCAAACCGAGTAAGGAAAGGACCAAATATTCCATCAGTGGCGGTAAATATTCAAGCCTCGTCCCGTTTCGGGCTTGTTGCTACCCTCAAAATAGCGGAAAAGTCAGTCAGATGGATAGAATTAGAGACAGGGGTTTGAATTTTGGGTAGGTACCTGGAAGCCTGGTTTTAGTAAAATTCATTTCTTCGAAGGACCTGTTAGAATTCATGTCTTATGTTATGTACGCACACAGTAAAAATAATTCCACCCTACTCCAAAAATGTGCTTTAAAAATAAAATAAAAAATTGGGTGAAGACAAGTGTCTTGCTGTCCAAGTTACACGTCGTGCAATCAATTCTACATAACCGACAAGGATCCTTTCACCATTATTATTAAAATCGTGATCTAGATCATAGAATTGTACAATTTTGTTGACTAATTAAACCAAGTTCATAAATTTTAATAAATTTCTTAATTTAGTTTATTAAATCTTAATAATATTTGGAGTCTTTTTGGGTAGTCCTAATTGTAGTTAGACTAATATTCTAATGAGAGTTAGTTTTTTGATTATAGCTAAATGAGATATAATAGTTTGTATGAGATTAGATGTCCTAATCAATATAGGAATTAGAGTCAATGTTATAAATATGTGGGTCTCTGTCATATTGAGTTGTGTACCATAAAAATAATAGAGTGGTGGCCAAGAGAATTAGAGGGTAGTGTGATGGTCGTGCCGAAATAATAATAATGTGTGAGTTTTTTTTCAATAAAATATATTAGTTTGTTCACTATTTTACTTCTTTTTTTTTTTGTTCAATAATTTGGTATCAGAGTAATTTTTGGGTCCTACATTTGGTATCAGAGCCAGTTACGATCTTAGGGTAACGTATTAGAACCAGTTACGATCTTGGGGTAACTTATCAGAGCAAAGTTCGATCTTGGAAGAGTCAGTTACGATCTTGGAATTATTGAAAGAGCCAATTACAATCTTAGGTAACTTATCGAAGCTGCAAAAAATCAAAGTTTGGTCTCGTTCTTGGATTATTGCAAACAACTGTAATTCTCGTGTTGCTTAAGATTGCGATCTTGAGTGATTTGTTGAAGAGCTATTCAATTGAAACTCAACGACTATTTAGACCAGAAAAAAGATCTTGCGGTGGTACAAATACTTGTGAAGCAAAAAACAAAAAGAAATTCTGGTTTAATCGATAAGGAGGCTAGCTTGATCAGATTAATGAAAAAAAAGGAAACATCGAGATCAATTTTTTGATAAACTCAGGTACGTGATTTAAATAAATTGTTAATTTGAAATTATGGAGAAAGTTTTGGTTAATGGACAAAAGTTTGAGATTTTAAGAGTATGTGATCAGAATATTGATGAGCGGTTACATCGTGTTACACTCTATCTTAATGCTTGCAATGTGTTTAATGTATTGGATATTGCATTGAAGCGTTTATCAAAAGAACTTTATGGGAAAAAAGTTAAATGGTTCTACCAGATAATAAGGAAGACAATACATTGGACACATTGAAATACTTCTGTTTGCACACAAAACTATCCACCACCACATTAGTTTTGGTTTGATCTTCTTCTGACATATAAAAATAAACCGCTGAACGGTTATGAATCTCCCATAGACAGATATTGAGTAGTTGATTTTGAAAGAAATAAGTTTGGCAAAAATAAAGAGATTGATGGTTCAAAATTATTTTCAGAATTCATTCCAATTTGGAATGATTTATATAATGTGTTGAATTTAGATTCATATGATATTGACTGCTTTGTCAATATTTGTGAGGAAGAAGATATTAGTTGTGATGAAAGAAATATTTTAGAAGTTGAAGAAGATGAAAATAATTGTATGGTTGAAAGTTTGGCTTTGTCTCAATGTGATGAAAATTTGAATTTGTTAGAAATTGGTTTTGGTGAATTGAGAGATGTTGAAAAATTATTTCAGCCTACTCAGTTTGAGAATTTAATTTTTGAGAAATAATAAAATTTTGCATGTTGTGGTATTGATGTAGTTGAAGATTTTAAAAATTTTGGTGTTACTACTTTGTTTGATTTGTCAAGTACTTTGGAATCAAAACATAGTGAGATTCAAGAATGTTCAAATCCAGAGTTTGTTGATTTTATTGGTACTGAGAATTTTATTATTCGAGGCCATGTTGATTTTGTGAAAATGAAAAGTTTAAAGTTTCAAGAATTTTTGAGAATTGAAAAGCCCATGTTGTCTGAAATTTGTGATTTCATCGGCATTGAAAAATTCTTATTGTACTACAATATTGGTTTGGATCTTAATAATTTTATTGGTGCAGATTTTGTTTGAAAGAAAGACTTTGGTATTCTAAAATATTGGCAGACTTTGCATCATTATGATGATGAGATTATTAGCACGGATAATTGTTTTACTAATTTTGATTTTGAATGGATGAGCATGGATTTATTCTTTGGTCATGCTGAACAAGCTGAGAAGTTGTATACCAAGTATAAGATTCGACCACATCCGCGTGTGAAGATGAAAACAGATGATTGTTTCAGACTGCTGTCGCAAAAGTTTTTTACAGCGACAGAAATTGCTTTGAAGATTCTTGCTCATGAAGGTGTTGGTGAAGCTACTTTGGTGAGCTTGGTTTAAAGAAGACATTGTTGGCTAATTAAACCAAACCCAAGTTTCTTAATTTAGTTTATTGAGTCCTAATAATATTTTGAGTCTTTTTGGGTAATCCTACTTGTAGTTAGACTAATATTGTAATGAGAATTATTTTTCTAATTATAACTAAATAAGATATACTAGTTTGTATGAGATTAGATGTCCTAATCAATATAGGACTTAGAGTCAATGTTATATATATGTGGGTTTCTGGCACATTGAATTGTGTACCATAAAAATAATAGAGTGGTAGTCAAGAGAATTAGAGGGTCGTGTTATGACCGTGAAAGATTGCTGAAATAATAATAGTGTGTGAGTTTTTTTTCAATAAAATATATTAGTTTGTTCACTTTACGTGTGTGAGTTTTTTTAATAAAATATATTAATTTGTTCACTTTACTTCTTCTCTTATTTTTTTTGTTCAATAATTTGGTATCAGAGTAATTTTTGAATCCTATATCTGGTATCAGAGTAATTTTTGAATGCTACAAATCTTATGATCTAATATGATTAAATTGATTTGAGTTGAATTGTATAAGAATCACACAACTAGCAGGATGGTACATGATTGTAGTTTCGTAGTACAATTGTACAAGATGGTAATAGAATCGATTTTACTTCAAATTGACTTATTATTTAATAATTTAACACTAAATTTTGATAAGTGTTTTAGAGATTTTTTTTTTAGTTTATTTTTTTAAAATGTTAATTTGTGTTATTTTAAAATAATAAAACTTATATTTTATAAATAAATACAAATAAAAAATTATAAATACATATACTTTAATATAGTGTCACACTATTCCTCATTATTTCCTCTAGTCCTATTTAGTATTGATCTTTTAATAAATCTTTAATTATTTATATATATATATATATATATATATATATATATATACACTTAGTCATTTTTAAAAAAAAAAATTATACCCGATCCGATTGTACAACCTCTAAACATTCTAACATAAGTTTTCAATTTTAACAACCTTGGTTATACTGGCATTTTCATGTACTATCTTCAACTATTGTATTATTATTTTTTTTAAATTAATTTATTCAAAATATGTTTTCAAAGTAAAATTTCAAATCACATAATAGTATCACCTTAAATCATGAAATGATATATATTTAATATAATTTTATCACATCGTTTAATAAACTAACTTTTAACTTATTTAAGATATAATTTTAGAAAAAGGTTCTCACCTCTCCCTAGTATCTAAACAGTAGTCAGTTTGAGGTAAAAATAAAATAAAAAAATTCTAGTATGATCTTATTACGATTCTACAATCATGTAAAATCTTGCTTAGTTGTTTGATTTTTATATGATATAAATCGATTTAGTTATATTAAAAGGTAAGAACATGAGTGTAAACAATGAATTTTATTGACAACATCAGTCAATTTCCATCACACACACACACACACACACACACACACACACACATATATATATATATATATATTGTCCCATTTCAGAAATAGATATCAAATCAGCAGCATCATGCATGCATGATGCATCCTATTTGAATGTGAAGTGTAACCACAAACATTACCCAATTGCATGCATGATGCATCCTATTTGAATGTGAAGTGTAACCACAAACATTACCCAATTTACTACCAATTAACATACACACACACACACCCATATCAGCAAGAGCATCACTGTCACTTTCCACATCGATTCTCAGGCTAGCTCCACCCATGAGTTGAACCTGATCAAGAACCTGGCCATGAAAATACTTTCTTCTGCAGTATCTTTCCCAAATCCTAACCCATAATTTTTCTAAGAAGAAATATGTGTCTATCAACCCCAATCCCTTCCTATGAACTTTATTCTTGCTGTTGTTTTCTTAGTCTCCGCACCTTTGTATCTTCCATAATTACAAATTTTCAAAACCTAGTGGACCCCCCCCCTCTAGAATTTGACATCCCAATATTCAACTCTCTCTCTCTCTCTCTCTCTCTCTCTCTCTCTCTCTCTCTATATATATATATATATATATATATAGAGTAAGTGGCCATGACGGCTGAAAATTTCTAATCAAAATGGAGAAAAGTATCAGGAGGGTTCCTGGAAGGAGGGGAGCAAAACCATAAATTGCTCCGCCGGGAGGAACAAATTAGGTGAGATTAAAAGTCCCTTTCAGAGATGAGAATTTTCAGAAGATTGATGGGACATATTTTGGAAGGAGAGTCTGAATGTATGCATAGTAAAATGATATTATTTACCAATAAACAGTATGCAGTTAACAATTTGAAGACTCCAATCAATTCTTTGGATTCACGTGTTTAAAAGGCAAGGAAAAGTAATTTATTTGGTAAAACTATATGTCCCAATCCATAATCTCCTATATATCTATCCATTTGAGACTGAGATTAGGTCAGATTAAAAAATAAGTGTAACTTGTAAGCAGTAAATTAAAACTTATCATCATATATACTGATACACCATACAGCTGATCAAACATATTTGTTACAGATGCATTGAGGAAGTGAGGAACCAAAGGTAAATAAGTAATGTTATACATCACAAATTTTCTTATTCTATTTTTTCATTCTTAAATATAAGATAACGAAATCCACTATAATAAATGTACGTGTATCTCATCATTTTGTCTCTAAGAATAAGAAAATGATTTCGGAAAGATATTTTGAAAAATGAATAAAAAGAAATTGATTACTTATTTTAACATATCAAACACATTGTCCAAAACATTCTATTCTTACAGGTGTCAGGACACCGATTATCTTGTCTCAAAGAAGTCTATGTGTTTCATAGATTAGGAGTGTAGGCAAAATAAAAGAAGTAATGCTATATATAATAAAAAAAAAAAAATTCACTTTCTCACTCTTAGGTACACGGTGATGGGTTTACTATAATAAATGCATATGAGTTCTATCACCTTGTTTTAAGAGTGAAAAAACTCATTATATTTAACATTTTTCAAATAAAAATCTCGAGCATTAGATAGAATCCAAAAACAAAATGCTTTATATATTGAATTTAGTTACATATTTTCGTTCACATGTTAATATATTAAGAATATTTTTGAAATTAATGAAAAAAACTTAATTCTTTTATTCATAATCTAAAAATGAGTTGTGATAATTCATCCTAGTACGTAAATAAATCCGAATAATTTTTTTAAGGGCATCTGACATTACTTCATCACAAAATTTAAAAGATTTGTAACATCGTGGTTATAGGGAGGAAAATCTTGACAATTATACCCCCAAGGTAAGCAATTGTAGTAAACCTTAGTTAAATGTAACTTTAGATAGTCGGTTATTAATTTAATAACACTTTATCCTATGGATTAACTATGAAAATTGCACAAACTATTATACAGTTGACTCTCTTATAGTTAAAAAAACATGGGATATACAAAATTTATTAATTATCAATTTTTTTTTTATACTTTTATCATTCAAAAAGTATTTCTTACATATATATATATATATATATATATATATAACTTTCAATGTAAAAAAAATATCTTATGTGAAACTTTTCAACAATATTTCAGTATTTAATTAAAAATATATATATAATGTTCAGCTTAAGGTATAAAAGAAACTCTTAGTATCTTTTTAAACTAAATAAGTTTTATTATTTTCGATGTTTGTTATGTTGTGATTTTTTCTACTTATAATACTTTTACTCTAACTATGTAGAATTAATAGATCTAATTACCAACACATGTCATAAATAAAATATACATATATAAGTGTGTGTGTGTGTGTATATATGTATATATAATTATTTTATTTCTCTTATAATTAATATTATAAACTTTTTTTAAAAAAATTATTAATTATTAAATAATAAAATTATTAATTATTTCTTAAAAAAGTATTAATTATTAATTTATTAAATATTAATTATAAGATGGTCAAGAGATCTATTTCATATTTTGAAAACCTGTCACAGAAGCTCATTATTAGTCAAAAAAAATGAAATTTCTTGTATTTTGAAATTTAGGGCATCATTATAATTTCATATTCAAAGAGACCGTTGAATACTTTTGACTAATCTTTCTTTTCAAAATATTAATTTGAGAGTATTTTTTAGTTAGAAACTTAGATACAACACTATCTTCTCATTACTCGTTTTTTCTCCTTTCTTTTTCTTGTGCTTGTAAAAGAAGAAAAGTATCAAATATCACATGAAAATATCAGGAGCCATAAAACCATTTATGTAAAAGTCTTATTTTAATAATGTGATAAGATTTCAATGACAGCGGTCAAACATTTTTGTTGATTATAAATTGCACAAAATCAGGCCACTCATCCTTGTTTGGGAAAAAGAAAGTCTAATCATATGAGTCATAAAACAGCGTATAAGCATTACTCATTAATGTAAAAGTCTCTTTATCTATTATGATTTCAATAAGAATGGTTAGGCATTAACATTGATTATAAGTCTAGTAATTGAAGAGTTCTATTGATTTGAAACAACGATTTTCACATTCTTTTCTGTCAATTTTATAAGGATTTATAGTCTTTTAATTTTTTTTGAATACACCAAATGTATTTCTGAGACAGCGTCTCCTTTTAATTTGAAATATATATTTTTTCCCCCCAAGTTTTAAGTCGTTTGGGAAAAACTCTTTTTGAAATATCGCTAAATTCATATTTTCTAACTGAACCATCCCTGAAATTAAGATCATTGCAGAGGTCTCGAATGATATTCTCACTATCCATAGAGCTCAGAAAATGTCCCCCCTCGAATAGAAAATACAAGTCAAAAACTAGGGCTCCGTTTGGATACAATTTCAGCGTTTAATTAACCTTCCGAACTAATTTTGGTACCGTAAAGATTGCACAGAGAGAGGTCTTCAAGATTACAACTGAACAGACACCTTGGACTTGGAGCTCTCTCTCTCTCTCTCTCTCTCTCTAAACACTCACAGTGGCCTTGTATGTTAAAGCAATTTCTCTCTCTCTCTCTCTCTCTTCTCTAAACACTCACAGTGGCCTTATATGTTAAAGCAATTTGAACCCAAGGACCTGAATGTCACAAATTAGAGTCATGAAAATAACTTTTCCACACGCAAAAGCAAGGTTATGAACATCTAATCTAATCCCAGACCTCACAGCCATCCTTCCATGTTGTCAAATGCATGAACATATGATGCCCACAAAAGGTGACAAGTGTTCTTATTTGGGTAAGGATGCACCATGTGACAGCATGCCCTTCCAATAACACCGGCCCACTGAAAAGGGTCAAGTCATAAGTGCACAGATATATCAAGAAAAAAATAAAAAAACATGAAGCATGACCAATCCTGAAGCTTTGCCCGTCTTATAATGCCCACAGCCCAACTCCTTAACATCTCTAGGGGAGACAACCATTGGTGCGAGCCAAAGTAAGGCCAGTCACGGAAAAAGGCGGAATTGACTAAATTTAGCTGGTGACTTTTCCCATTCCAGCTTCCTGCTCAATAGATTGAAACAGAATGAACATCAGTAATTATGTCACATTAAGTGCTCTATTAGCTTGTGCCCATACTTAAAAACCTACGTAACCCTTTAAAAAAGAACCAACATAGCTCCTATTTCAAAACCCATGCGCTAAACAAATCATATATGAATCAGGTTCGAATACAAATGGTTCATAGCTTGTCAATAGTAAATTACAATTGTAAATATATATATATATATATGTATGTATGTATGTAATTTTTATTGGCAAAAGAACTGTATAGAGGGAACGATTAAATATTAAATCAATCCACTCCAAATTTGAAACAATGGCTTGGGAGAAACACTGAAAAGAATGATACAGGCAATAATATAACCACAAAGTTTGAATTTGCATCAGAAGCCAACATGCGCCTAATAAATCACAGCACATCTCTAACTATCTGAACACAATCCCCAAACCCCATCAAAGACAAGGATCCTATAACAGCTAACAATTCTTAATGTATAACACAGTTGAAAAGCAACACCCCAAAACTGATCGCTCACCCCACTCCTTTTCCATATTCCAATCTTCATCATGGCGAACTCAAACAACTCTAATCCAAACTGCAAATCCTGCTATTGCAATAAACTGCTACTGCTGCTTGCACTCTGAAGGCCGCTCACCCTGCTGACCATCGCCAGCTGGTGCTCTTCCACTCCTCTACAATTTACAGCCAAAGACAAATTCAGGACATGCAAGGGGTGAATGTGTGTGTGTGTGTGTGTGTGAGAGAGAGAGAGAGAGGAGGATTCAGGACATGCAAGGTGGGTGGGTGGGTCTGTGTGTGAGAGACAGGAGGAAGAGGACAAAACAAAGATGATATTGTGGAAACAAGTATTCAAAAAAAAAACAACAGAAACAACTGCAACTTTTAAAAACAAAATATGGAGAAAAGAACCCAAAATTTTTATCACCTTCTTTCTGGTCTTGCCTTCGTCTTCATCTTCGTCCTCATCATCCTCATCCTCTTCATCATCCTCATCGTCCTCTTCGTCATCTTCATCCTCATCAATATCTTCTTCATCATCATCGTCATCTTCCATATCACCAAACTCATCATGCCCAGCCTCCCCAGTAAACCACGATACAGCGTGGGGGATAATCTTATCTCGAATAGTTGACCTACAAATCATCACAAGTGTCATAGTGAGAAAAGACATTAATGAATTAGAGCTCTAAAGGGTTCACATAGTAATTACCCATACATATATTCAAAGGATAAAACCATCAAAATATTGATGGAAAGCATCATTAATGTAATTGCCGATTATGAGGTGTAGATAGACACATACAGACATACATACATACATATATAGATATATAGATTACCCAATGTCATAGTCTTGCTCCATTTGATTTTGAAGCTCTTCAGCCTGTTCAAAAATTGAATCAAAATAAATACAAAATAAACAAAGAATTTATAATCCTATGAATGCAATGACTCTGAACTTACAGCATCTTCATCAATATCTTCATCATCCTCGGGGACTTGAGGTGGACTAAAGAAGTTGAAAAAACTTTCACAATTTTCAGTTTTAGTGATTGGTTTCGCGTTCTTTGACCCCTTCCTAGGCTTCTTTTTAAGAAGCTTCTGCGTCAAGCATTTCCCTGGATACCATTCAATCTCCGTCCTACAAAGTACAAGTTGGAATCACATGGCAGAAGTGCAGAAAACAAGCGAAGTAGACTTTTCAAAAGTTTACAAATAAGATGAGAAACTTGAAAGACTTTTTGGACAGAATAGTGAGATGGGAAGCATAGTCCTAGCCGGTGAAAAAAAATGGATAGGAAGTAAGTTACCCCATTGCTTTCTCTAGAATAGGTTCATCTTCGTCGATCATGTGATATGACTTAGGTTAGAGTAGAGTTCTTGAAGTACGGATTGGTGTCAAAGTAAAACTCAAGCTTGAAACCCTTAGGATTATCTATCCTACACCACTTGATATCTTTGAGAAACTTGAGAGCTCCTTCATCGCGCTCAGAAATCTGACTCCACACATTTTTACCAGCAATTCATATAAAAGCACCAAATACAAAAATGTAGCATTCCCAAATTACTAACCTCCTCAGATAGCACTTCACTAGTCTTCATTGCATTGAGCCAAAAATCAGGCACTCCCTTCTCTGCATAAATATGTAATACAACATCAAGGTACTGAAAGTTGCAACCAAATATAGCAGTCCTAAATTGATATCATAGAGTACCTTCTGCAGTTTTGTCCTCTCCTTGGTTTATAGCCGCTTCATTTGTAACCCCCTCAACTTCAACAATGCCATTAACAATCTCATATCGCTGCAATTGTTTAATAAAATTAACAAAGTGGAAACAAAAGTTAAAAATGTGGTAGTACAGATAAATAAATATTCATAGTGAGTCATGATACCTTTGTGTAGAGTGGTTGATACAGTTTTTGATACTTGGCTTCAAGCGCTGCTCTCTCCTCGAAAAATTTCGCCTCCAATTCATCATGTTGGCTCTGAAATTGAGAAACAGATGGAAGGCCCAAATTTTAACAACTATATTCACTTCTTTTTATTCCCTCCGCAATCAATTGTGCAACAATAATAGGGGTAAGGAATAATCAGGAGAAAGTAAAGGCCACAACAACATGTGATACACAGCAAAGTCACTGACAAAGCTTCCTCAAATGTGCAAAAAGATCATGGGAGAACCCTAAACGCTACATTTGGGATCGGAGAGCAACTGGTAAGAGAACACTTTGGTGTTATAGGTGCAACAAGGCAGAATGCTAATTCAACAACAACAAAAAAAATAAGCAATAAAAACTTTATAAGAGGGGAATGAAACAGGGGTAAGAATTTTGCATGAAATACAATACATCATGTGGGGACTCAACTTTGTAATGAGAATTTCAATTACAATGAAAGAGAATATTAAAATTGGACATTGTAAAACAGCATCATAACACCAGTTTCCCTACCACCAAATAACTGCATATAAGTTGTCATTCTCAACCTGTTCATAAGGGTAATAACTTTTCTGACAGGATTTTTAGCTGGCTGTCAATTATTTAATTAAAAATGGTCTCCAGAATTAACATCTCATGTCTGAGCAAATCAACATTTATCAATTAAGATCATTTTTTAAGAATAACAATCTGAGTTTTACCACATAGGCGCAAGATATCGGTAGAATTTGAGAAACCGTTTTAACAATGGGCAGGGAAGAACATGTGCATAGTGTGTCCTCCCTCTAGTGTAACCATTTAAATTATAAGAAAGCACAAGATTCTACCCCATCAGATATAGCATCTATCACATATAGCAAAAAAACACATTCACAGCAATGCATTTTACAAAGAGAATAGGACACAGTGAAAAACCAATCAAACAGATTAACTGTCATTAATACTCTAGAAGACCTTTAACATCAGTTAAAAAAAACTCATATTTCACCAGTACAAAGCCAAAACAATGAAACAATATTACAAAAAAGAGTAAGATGACCAAAACATGCACACACAGAGATCGTCAACAATGAACACAAGCATACAAAGGTACAGACAAACATACATAAATTTCTACACACATAATCATAAGTCTATAGATATGAAATTCAGATTTCACCAGTACAAAGCCAACATACAATGAAACAATGTTACAAAAAAGAGTAAGAAAAGCAAATTTTGCACACACAGAGAGCCAATTTTTTCGCACACGGAAGCACAACAACCATGCTCGGACAATGAACAATGATCGCAAGCATACAAGGGTAGAGACAAAAATACATAAATATTTACACATAAAATTATGAGTCTATAGATATGTATATGCAGGAGTTGGTAGAAAGGGCATGCCTGGATATCCCTGAGAACATCAACGCGCTTCCTGACTTTCGGTGATAGATTTTCGAGCACCTCCGAGTGCTTTCCAGTAAGATCCTGAAGCTTATTCTGCGGAAACCCACACACATTATCAGCCACAATCAAACCCTAACATCAACAAAAGAGAAATAATAATTTAAGAAGAAGAAAAAAAAGGTTAAACAATTGGGAAACATACTCACTTTGAGAGCATTAACAAGGTCTGCCCGATCCTCGGCATTCAGCGCTACACAAACAAGAAAATCAAAATCGTAAGATTATGACAGCATATAATGAGTCCATGACCATCACAAAAAAAATAAGCATGTATGTATATAATACACATGGATGCATGAGTTAGGGTTTTGTGGTGCGGCTTTTACCGCCGGCGGCGGCGGCGGCGGCAGGGAGAGCAGAACCGAGATCTGACACGTTGAAGTTGTCCTTGCTGTTACTCATTGTAGATTACACAGATAAACCAAAGAGAGAAACAAAAACCCTAAAACAGGGGAGCGGTAAGGAGTGGCTAATGAGCACGGGCTAGGCGCCTCAACTAAAATCTTCTATCCCCCCTAAAACCTAGCATCTCGGCTCTTAAATATATGTGGGTAGTGACATAGACCGTGTGTTTTGGGGAGGAATTATTCGGTTGTCTCTAAAATTATACCCTAAAAGGTCAAATTGAGAGCAACGCATGTAATAGTATTTCGATACATATGTTGTAGTCTATCATTTAATTATTAAAATTATTAAGCAATTACAGATATATATTTTTCATAATCTACATTTGTTTCAATTCTCTAATAAAAATAAAGCGTATTACAGCATCTTTTCTCCTACCCTCTCAAGCAATTATTTGATAGATTTTTAGATTGAAAGATACATCTGAAATAATACATTATACAAACATATATAACTTATCATTTGACCATTAGTGTTGGACTACTAAATAATTTTTTCCACAGCTCTTAAAAGTGATATATAAGTATGAATTGTTATGTCCTAATAATACTAATAGTTAATGAGAGGCATATGAACTGATGATACTGATATAGTTATTTATCTAATATTTGGAATTATCGGTATTTTATTTTTATTTTTTATCACTGAGATATATAAGTAAATAAACATCAAGTAACTACAAATTACATGTATGAATTAAATACAAGTGTTTGACGCTTTAAACTCGAGACATTCAAGTTTTCAATGTATTTTCTTTTTGACTATCCTAATCTAGTCTCACTAGAAATCATTTGAATTTCGTTTGCTCATCTTCCTTTACATGCGTCTTCACGTTAAAAAATGATGAATGAAATTTGAGTGTTTGTTCAAAATTACTTATTTTAAATGCATAAAAAGAAAACAAAATTAACGAGCAAAAAAGTAATTTTAAAAGTTAGCTAACATCCAAGAACATTTGTTAGCAACATTTTATAAACTCGAATGTGAAAGTGGAGTGCAAAAACCAATCAAGGCAGGTCATAAAATGTGGTTGCTCTCGACATCCAATAATAAAATTTCACCTTATTTTGCCAAAATTTTGTGTGATAAAGAGTGGCATCACATTTCCTTAAATAGGATGTTAAGGAAACAACAAGATCACAGGGAGGAGATCAAGATCAAGACCAAGACTTACGCTATCATTCCATGGATAGCAAGGTCAACACAACGGTAACAATAGGAAAGGAGAATGCCAGAGACACGGGCTGAAATCAAGATAATTTGTCTACCCCATTACTGCAATTCATGTATAGATTGATTCATTTTCTTGTGTATAAATAGGACCTTCGGGCCTTTGTGATAATCATCAAGAAATATACAATTTCTTTTCTTCTATTTGTTCCTCATCTATATTTCGATATTCGATTTTCTTCATGGTATCAGAGCAGGCTAAAGGTCTTGAGTTCAAATCTCACCGTCACCCAGAAAAATATGAATTAACACGTATAGGCTCAAACTGGCCACATGTGAGGGGGCATGTTAGAGAATATAATAATACAGTTACACCTTCTCTAATAGCTTAAGCTTTTAGACGAGTTAGTGGTTTAACATGGTATGTTCTACCACTGACTTAACCTATTCCATTCTAGTACATGGTCGTACTGTTCAACTACCCGATGGTTCACACGCTGTTGTTACCCACATTGGTTCTATTGTCTTCTCTCCATCTCTAATCTTGAAGAATGTCTTATGTGTCCCATCCTTTCACTTTAATCTCATATCTATTCACCAACTGTGTGCCACCTTAAACTATCTAATCATTTTTTTCTTCTCATTTTTGTATCATTTAAGACCTACGCTCGATGAAGACGATTGGGGTGGGAACTGAGCGAGATGGTTTGTACTACTTCACCAAGATAAAACCTGCTCGCTGTTAGGTGGCTACATCGGCTTCTCAACTCTGGCATCGTCGACTCGGGCATCTTTCCAATAAAGTCTTGTCTGAACTTTCCAATAATCTGTTTAACATTTCTTGTTCCAAACTAGAATCATGTTTTATTTGCCCATTGGCTAAACAAACTCATCTTGCATTTCCTTTTAGTTCTATAACTACTACTACACCTTTTGAATTATTGCATGTTGACATTTGGGGGGTTTATCACACTGCTTCTCTTTCCGGTGCTCACTATTTTCTCACTATTGTGGATGACTTCACACGCTGCACCTGGGTGTACTTAATGCACCACAAATCCGATACTCCTCATCTTCTCCAATCTTTCATTTGCCTAATTGCAAACCAATTCTCTGCCAAAATTAAAATTATTCGTAGTGATAATGGGCTAGAGTTTGATATGCCTTCTTATTATTCTAAAAAGGGGATTATTCACCAAACTAGTTGCGTCTCTACTCAGCAACAAAATGGAATAGTTAAGCGTAAATAAATGTCTCTCGTGCCTTACTTTTTCGAGCCCATTTACCTACAAAATTTTGGGGAGAAGGCATTCTCACTACAACTTATCTGATCAATAGAATAACTACTCCCCTCTTGCATGGGAAATCTCCATATGAGAAGCTATACAATTTTTCTCCTAAATACAACCATCTTCGAGTTTTTGAGTGTCTTTGTTATGCCTCCACTCATTTCCAACCTGTCTCCTAAATTTGATCCTCGAGTCACCTGTTGCCTTTTCCTTCGGTACCCTCATGGACAAAAGGGTTACCGGCTCTATGATCTTGCTACTCATAAACTCTTTATCTCTCGTGATGTTGTTTTTTATGAAGATCACTTTCCACTTCAGCATTATACCTCTGAGTCACCTTCCCCCGTTCTGCCTCATTCCTTTGACTCTCCCGAATTCCTTTCTCTTACTCTTTCGCCTTCTCACACTTCAAATCCCCCAGTTTGACGACCCAAACGGCAGACTTAACCACCTGCTTACTTACGGGATTTTCATGTTGAACAGGCCCTACCATCTCGACCTCATCCATCATCTAACTCGGCTATGGTTCGTTCCTCAAGTATCCTTTATCCCCTTTCTCATTTTCTTTCTTATGATCACCTTTCTCCCTCTCATTGAGCCTTTACCACCACTATCTTACTTGCACAAGAGCCCTAGTATTTCTTATAGGCCATGAAGGATCCCAAATGGTGTGATGCTATGCGAGCTGAAATTGATGCACTCGAAGCCAACCACACCTGGACTCTGATGTCCCTTCCCCCACACAAGAAACCCATTCGGTGCAAATGGGTATACAAAATCAAATACAATCCTGATGGTTCATTGGAAAGATATAAAGCTCACCTCGTTGCCAAAGGTTACAATCAGGAAGGAAAGCATCGACTATTCTGAGATGTTTGCTCCGGTTGCCAAAATGGTCACTGTTTGCACTGTCTTGGCTCTTACTGCTATTCACAATTGGCATCTCCACCAGCTTGATGTCAACAATGCCTTTCTTCATGGTGACCTTGATGAAGATTTTTATGTGCATCTCCCTCTTGGTTTCGGACAAAAAGGGGAGACGCGAGTAAGCAAACTGAACAAATCTCTCTATAGCCTCAAACAAGCATCAAGGCAATGGTATGCCAAGCTTTCCTCAACACTTTTAACTGTCGGATATAGATAGTCTAAGGCAGACTACTCATTGTTCGTCCGATCTCATGAGGGAAGCTTCATAGTTGTCCTAATCTACGTAAACGACATCATCTTAGTAGGAAATAATCTTGCACAGATATGTGAACTAAAAAAGTACTTAGGGGATTGCTTCAAACTCAAGGACCTTCGGTCTTTGAAATATTTCCTTGGGATAGAGGTGGCTCGATCGAAAAATGGAATTTTCCTTTCACAAAGAAAATATGCATTGGAAATTCTCGAAGAGAACAGGATTCTTTGGAGCTAAACCAACAAATTTGCCTATGGAGCAAAATCTGGCATTAAGTGAGTCTGATGGAAACCTTATTCCAGAATCATCTTCATATCGACGATTAGTTGGAAAATTGATATATTTGACCATTACTATACCAGATTTGGCATATGCAATCCAGGTGTTGAGCCAATTCATGGACAAACCACGAACCTCCCACTTGGATGCAGCACACAAAGTATTGTGATATCTCATGCAATCACTAAGACAAGGGATTTTATTATCAGCTTCTAGCAATACTCAACTACATACATTTTGTGATACAGATTGGGCTCGTTGCAAAGACACTTGACAATCCGTCACTGGATATTGTATCCTGTTAGGAAAGTCACCTATCTTTTGGAAGACCAAGAAACAGACAACAATTTCCCGATCTTCAGCCAAAGCAGAATATAGATCCATGGCCTCGACTTGCTGTGAAATCACTTGGCTAAAGCAGCTATTGGTAGATCTTAATGAAGCACATCCCCCACCAGTTAAGGTATATTGTGACAACAAAGCAGCTATCCATATAACCTCAAATACAGTGTTCCATGAGAAAACAAAACATATAAAAATTAATTGTCACCTTATTCGAGAAAAGCTTCAGAAAGAGGTCATCTAGACACATTACTTGCCCACGAGCCAACAACCTGCAGATCTCTTCACCAAAGCACTTGGGGGCAAGCCAATTCAAATATCTCCTTGGCAAGTTAGGTGTCATTAATATCCATTCCAACTTGAGAGAGAGTGTTAAGGAAACAACAAGATCACAGGGAGGAGATCAAGACCGAGACTTACGTTATCATTCCATGGATAGCAAGGTCAACACAACAGTAACAATAAAAAAGGAGAATGCCAGAGACACGAGCTGAAATCAAGAGATTGTCTACACCATTACTGCAATTCATGTATAGATTGATTCATTTTCTTGTGTATAAATAGGACCTTCAGGCCTTCGTAACAATCATCAAGAAATATACAATTTCTTTTCTTTATTTGTTCCCTATCTATATTTTGATATTCTGATTTTCTTCATAGGAGGTAATGGTTTCAAGTTGTGCTATGAGCGTGAGTGCAGAAGGGTAAAAGTTAATAAGGTTCAAATTATATCGACCTAACAATTGATTGGCCTTAGAAAAAATAATAATTTTTTTTTTTGGGCACAGAGAAAAAAAAACACAACCTCAGTAGGAGGTTTTCCTAAAGGCTAAGAGGCTAAATACTGTAATTAATTTATGGGTGCATATTCTCTCGAGGGTATCTACCTTCAATTTGAAGTTTCAAAATCAGTAGTCCAAGTGAAGTGAGTGTCCGTATCATTGACTGAAACGGTGAAACCCCACATGTACTTTAAGGGAAGAACTAAGTGGTCTCAAATACATGTGGACTAGAGTGATGAATAGGCAAATACTGTAAAATGTTTGTTCACCCTAAAAAACCCAAAATAAACATCAATACGATTGAAATCAAAGATAAATGAAGTTTTCTCCACACCAAAAGTGAAGTTGTCTCCAGAAAAGTAAAATAGCAGATCAAGCATGGTAGTCCTATGTCTGGGAGCAAGTATACGATTTTTCTAAAGGCGTTGATCTAAGACGATTGAAGTTATTTTGTAAGTTAAAATCATCAAACAGTCTTCCATCATCTGAGTAGACCAATCCCAAAACAATATTAAGATCTTCAAATCTGAAAATATAGAAAATTTCACGGGGTTGTTACACAGTCTTCATCGCCATCTTCATCATCGTTAGTGTCCTCTGGTTGGTCAGCATTGGCCTGCTTCTCTGGTGTCAAATAGCGCCCAGTCATAGGATCAATTGGACGGGTGTCCCGTGGACCGCCTTTGCGTCCCATTGCAACCATTGGTGGTGGAGGTAGCACCCCTGCTCTGAAAAGAAGGTGTTGGACAGGCTCTGATGGCTGGGCACCAACTGATAGCCAATACCTGCAGAAAGATTAACACCAGGGGATAATTAAAACATCAAGAACAGTTGCCCATTCACCATTGGTACACAGTGAGGACAGTAGTTCAGAAAGCATAATACAATATAGTTTTTTTTTTTTTTGGTTGCATAATACAATATAGTTGTAATCACACAAGTAGGTTAAGCGCACAAAAAAGCATTAAAATTCTCGAAGATTCATAAAGAACAGAATACAAGCATTCCATATGAGCAACGATTTGAACTCCCCTAAATGTCCACCAATTTTTTTCCTGATAGATTTCCCTACAATCATGATCATTTGGTTCCACTTTTATTACTCTTCCCTCCCTAAAAGAAATGGGGAGGCTGCCAGTATAGAGATTGTGGAGTAGCTGCCAGAGTCAGGTTTATTAAAAAGAAAAAACGATCATTTGAACCAACAATAAAGCAGAGGCCTTTTGCATGGTCTTAGCACGGTGGAAGTCAAATTTGATATTAACTAGTTAAGTTACATAGTTTATGCATGATTAGAAAAATGAATGACATTGTGATTTTGTGCAACTCATAGTGTACAGCATGAGTAGGGGATGTGAAAGAAGCAAGAAATGGAAACAGTACATGAGCCCAATCATTCAATTGTTTTAAAAATCACCAGCAAATTCAAGGTGTTCCTATCTTACCCTCCATATCCCGGAGACCAATCAATTGGGGAACATATAACGCATATCTTCTCTGCACAATTAGTTTCATGGTAATTATCATGCTCTGTTTTTACAAAAAAAAAATAACATGACACATAGGACTGTGCAGATTATATTTAAATAGGGAGAGAGAGAGAGAGCTTTAGTTTCCTCCTCATTTAAAGCACGTCTCCATAACCCTCTTCCGAGCAATTGTCAACAGCAAGCAATTAAATTTCGGATGCAATTTGAAGGACCAGACAACCTAAGGAGAGAAAAGATATCTGGAGTAAAAAAATGATTTGGAAGAATCTTTGAAAAAGGATTACAAAAGAAGAAACATGCGCATAAGAGTTATATTTCAGAATCCCCGAGGAAAAAAAAGACACAAGTAGACATCCTCAAGATTTTTTTATTTTGACATCCTAGAAAATTCTAAGAAGCAAAAGGAACTTGTGAACTTCTGATTGAAATTTCAAGTAGGATAAAGGTTCCAAGAAGGGCTGCCTGTAAAGGGCAGAGATAATTCAGCAACGGCGGAGGACCTAAGATGAGGAGAATCTATATTATCAATGAAACTGAGAATTAGAATAGACATGTAGTGGACAGGAACATAGGCTTCAAAAGATTGGTTCGAGGTGATTCTACTTGAGAAGGAAAGGTGTCTCCTCTCTCAGTGGCCAGACAATTGTCAGCCCTTCCAACTAATGGAATCAAGAAATCAACAGCTCTGGGATTTCCACCAAGGTATCTAGTGGACAATGAATGACCTCACATTCAGACCAATTCTTCGAGTTTTGAGCATTTACTGATAATTTACTGATAAGGCCTGTGATGATGTTTTCATTCAAATTAAGTTTCAAAACTGAACTAAGCACAAAACAATTTTTTTATTATTATTATAAGTGAACTAGGTACAAAAGAATGAACAATCAACCTTAGTTAAACAAGCAATGGAATCCTTGACAGAATGCAAGTGCAATGAAAGAACCTTGTTCAGACTTGGGCATTATGAGCCCACAAAAAATGCCCACAACCAAAGTGATAATCTAGAATGATCAACATATCGTTCATAGAATATGTCATCCTTGCAAGCTAATTCTCCATTTCAAGCTAACCGCCTACCACTTTGAAACAAAAAACAGAATTTCCAATCTACCATATTTATGAGGTCTCAGAGCCTATATTACAGTAACCACGCTTCTTCGAGATGATTTCGTCAGTCCCTCTACATATTCATCAATCATGGCCACATACACAAAAATCCTTCCTTTAACAAAGACCGAGGAAAGTATAAAGTATAAACTTAACCATACTTGAAAGGAATAAAACAATAACTGTGTCAAGATCAGTGACCAAACAAATGATACATAAAGCCCAAGAATCTCACTTATCAAGCATGAGCACGTTGGGGGGGGGGGGGGGGGGGGGGTGTTGAGTACTCATCAAGATCCACTACTGCTTTTCTCACCTCCTTTCTCTCCTTCAAGAGTTTTCCCTAGCCACGCTGCCATTTAAGGAGGGGTTAGATATCATCAAGTTCCTTTTTAACTAACCCTATTGCCACCAACATTGACTAGCACTATAAAAAGCCCCCGGTGAACATAATCACACACCTTATCAATATCGGGCTTACAAATAACAACCAGCTGATGGCTTTAGATCCTAGAGTCCACATTCCTTTGCCACTATCATTGCATTTAAAATCTGTTGGCTTCCTACAAAAGCATTTTAGGTCTCCAATACCATGCCATTCACCATCTTAAGAAACCTCAAGACCAACATCTTAGCTATTAGCTAATACATGCTGCCCACCAAGCTAAATGCCACAATCCTTCAGCATAATGCACCACCCTTCTTTGGAATCAGCACTTTAGAGGAAGCATTCAGGGTCTCTCGATCTCACCACTGTTACGGAATGAAAAAGTGACAAGGAACAATCAGCCTAACCACTCCTCGGGGAGCAAGCCATAGTCATCCCAATTCCCATCTAGCCACAAGGTCCCCAAGACTTTATCTAGCCCCAAAAAATTTATCTCCATTTAAACCTTTCAAGCTAGTCACTACATATTCCCACTCCCTATTCACCCTCTATTATATTAAATGGTGGCCCATCTAATCTAGGCCACTATTAATTAGTCTTTGTGTACAAGTTTTCATAAAAGTGCCCAACATTATCCTAAATCTAAACCACAATTAAATTTTAAAAAAATTAAAGCCCCTTTGTTACCTCTTGAAACAAAATGAAAAAGGTTGAAACATGCATAAAATGAATTTTGGTAAAACTTTCACAGTAAGAGTTAAATCATTACATGGACTGTTTTTCAAAATTACAGATTGGCAAACCAAATATCCAAGACTAGTAATGATACAAACAGAAATTTTATACAGAATTTCCACACATAATGATATGTCCCCGTATGATACCTATATGACCCATCAATATGCATTATAATTGCAAAAATGCCCCTACCACATCATTATGTTGTATAAAATGTCTGTGTGTTTGTCATTTTCAATCCATACCGGAGTATTAAGTTATATTTGCCAAAACATTACTGGCTTTCAGAAGTGAAACACCATCGAACTTGAGTACTTAAAAGATATACTGAGTTAAACAACCATTAGAACAATATCACTAAATGGAGCATTTCACTGAGAATTTATGTAAACGAGTTCTGAAGTTTGAAAGAAAAGTAACATTTTTTTTCTAATTAGTGGAAATAAAATTAATATTAATACCACTTACTTCACTCTGTCAAAATTAAGACCCATTCGTTTACCACCGTCTTGACCTGTATAAATCAAACACATTGAAAACAATTAGTAATTTCAAAACCAATTCTTATCTCTCTAGTTTCCCATAAAACTAATTGACTATCCAGAAATACCATTTTATGAAGAAAAAATATTAAGCTTTTGTTTGGAGAAATAACTACCCACGACTGAGCCTGTATTTTGTATTAGGCCTGCTATAGTAAGTTTTTTCTCTCAAGTTTCAAATATTATATTTACCATTCAAAACTTTTACAATTTCTTTTCTTTACAACGCTTTCTCAGTAAGCAAGCAAGCAAAACAAGCAAATCAAATGATATAAGGGGAGAAAAAAACTCCGAGGAAGCTGAATAAAATGAGAGGAAAATTGGGTTCTGTAGAATGTATAAATCCAAATAATAAAAGAATCGATCAGGCAAAGTGCCCAATTTGTAATTGAAATTTTCTTTCTTTCTCTTTTTCCAAAATTCTTCTTGGAAACCAAGCGCAAGGTTAGAAGAAGAGAACCTGGTAATGGGTTGTAGTAACCTAAGACTTCCAAGTGCTTGCCATCTCTAGGAGATCTGCTATTGGCGGCCATAACTCGATAAAACGGCTTGTTTTTGCATCCAAACCTCGACAATCTGATTCTCACCACCATTTTCTCGGCCTACCTTTTTCTACCTGGTTTTGCACTCAGAAGTAGAACGAGGGTTTTGGGTTTTTCTCAGATGGACTCTAATGTCGATCTGTTTTACCCTCGCTTGCATTATCATTCATCACCCTTATTCGCCCATGTCATCGTACGATATCGTTCTCCTTCCTTCTTTAAAAATAAAAATACAAATACAAATTATTTTAATCGTTTTTACTTTTCCACCTTATAATTTAAAAATTAGAAGTTTAAATTTAATATATATATAAATATATAACTAAAGAAGTTATTTAAATTTAATTCATAATATAATATAATAAATCAAGTTATACATAAGTAGTGTGACTAGAAATTCATTTAAGATCATATCATATATAAATGAATCAAGTTCGGTTACAATTTAAAATTAGTTAAATTTTATAAATTATAACTCATTACTCAGCTAGACACAATTAATTTATTACTTTTATTTTTAGTTTGTTTGTCTTTCAAGTCAAATTTGATTGATTAAACGTGATTAAGAATGACAATGATCCGAAGTAAGAGCGGAGCATTAGTTCTTCAATTCTGACTTTATTTTATATATCATTTTTTATTCCACTTGAAATCTCAATTTTTTTCCATCAAGATAAATTTGAACTTTATTATCAAAACAATTAATACAAAAATAGATGATATAAATGTAGTATGAGAAACATGAGAATAATAAGAGAAATCTTAAAATTTAATTTATATAATATGATTTATTAATAAATATAATATATTTTACGAATCAAAAACTAATTACAATATAAAATAGGTCGAGTTAGTCATCCTACAAACCAAAACTAGTTTTAAAAGTCTACTCCTAACTTAATTTACAAGTACATCATTTTCAACGCATTAAAGACGGGTCAATTTATCATTTTTCATTGTAACGGACCCAAACACAAGAAAAGCAAAAGAAATTAGTTTCTTTATAAAATTATAAAATGAAATAAAATATTTGAAATTAACACATAGATAGTGATACAAAATTAGTTTACATATTTAAAATTTATTAATTTATTAAATTAAATTTAATAAATTAAAAATTAATATAATATTATATAAAAAATTAAATTACTCAACTTAACTCTTAATTATTTTTATAATGGTTCGGTAAACAAATAAATATTGATTATAATTTAAAACTATTTTTTTTTAAAGTGAGCCAAACCGGAGGGGATGCTTAACTCGTCTCGGAGTAATTTACAACCTTCCCGCATATCTGATCATCTGCCCGTGTCCGGAAAACGTCACCGTCCTAGTGTACATATGAAATTCACCGTTTGGCATCTACCCGAAACCGTTCTCCAATCTTACTGGGAAAGCCGGAACGCGCCAGCTTCCTCTAGTTTGATTCGAACTAAAAGCACAGTTTTGGAAAAGAAAACACCCTAATAAATTCCTGCTGAATTCGAAGGTCTTGAAAGCAATGGAGAAGTCCGAATTCGAAACCCTAAAACCTTCTCAAGCTACTTTCACTTTTCCTCCTCATCGCAGAAGACACTTAAAGAGCAAAACTTACTGTACGTTGGTTCGAATCCTATCTCATTGTTACGCCGAATCTCAATGTTCTCATGCCAATCAAGTTGTCCCAAAGGATCCTAAACAAGGTAATTATGTATAATTTTACGAGGCACCGTTTGTTTGCTGAGAAAATTAAGGAAAATAAAGGGTCGAACCCAAGAAAGAAAAAAGTTAAATGAAGATACAGTTGATTGAAACATTTGATTCTTATGTTTTATCTTCCTGATTTTTCTATGCCAGACTTTATTGTTCGAATTGTTAAATATTAGTTTTTACTAGAGTAATTTTTTTTCTGTTAATTTTAGATTAATTGTTGTGTTTGTTGTTGTTATATATTTTTAACGTGTAGGTAATGGTTTGAATGAATTGGGTGAAGCCACTGAACATCAAGTGCGTCATGAATTGACTGGTCCTGCTAGTTTGGAGTCTAAGAATTTGTTGATTGAGAGAGACGTTCAGAGTTCTGAAGTGTTTGGATCTGAATTGACTGGTCCTACTAGTTTGGATTCTAAGAATTTTTTGATTGAGAGAGACATCGAGAGTTCTGAAGTGTTTGGTTTTCATGGCAGAGGTTTTAATCACGATCATATGGAAGTAGATGAGTTAGACAATGTAAATAAAATAGAAGAAAATGAGAAACTCGTGAACAACACTGCCAATAATCTTGCAAACTCATTGGAAGAAGGGAACCCAAGTGGTGACGTTGTTGCATTGGCAAATAACCAGGAAGATCAGTTTAGTCTCCAAGAAATTCATATGCAGGAATCGGGAAATGGAGGACAACTAGAAGAGGAAAAGTATAGTTGCAATGTTACTGAAGCTGTTGACTCGTCTTTAGATATAAAAATGATTACTGATTCTGCAATACTACATGTGAATAGTGAAGAAAGAAGTTCCTCTGAGAAGAGGAATGTGTCAGAAGAAGTTGAGCATGAGATGCAGCAAAAAGATATGGAATTGGAGAAATCAGTATCTACTTGTGGTGTGATGAATTCTCCTCTACGTGTAACTGCAGATGGAGAGCTTGAGGAAGGGGAAATTTCATGGGACTTCGAGATCTTTGATCAATCATTGGATTTGTTGCTCGAAGATGCTGTATCATCAGAGGCAAAGATGGTAGATGGGGAGCAGACTTTTAAAGACATTATTGATAAGGAAGAGTTCAGTTGTAAGGAACAAAAAGGAATAAATGAGAAAGATACTAAGTCTAATACCAATCGTTCAGATATAAAAAATACTGCAGGCAATGACGTGGAGGTTGAACCCATAAGAAGTAATAGGATTGAAATGGAGTATATGCCTAAATTCATTGTTCATGGGAAAACTATTGAGGCTGATAGGGAATCTGGGTATGATAATGTGATAGAAATAGGAAGAAACAAAAAACAAGGTAATACAGCCAACGAGTCTGACCTTACAGCAGCTTGCCTGGAAAATCAACTACCCAGTGGCAAAACTTTCAGGGGAAAATGGAGCTGAAAAGCAAGGAACTATGTCCACTGAAAAGGTATAATTTTGATTTTTATTTATTTGAGCCCTTGTAATTCTGGATAACTTTTTGGATCACCCATGATATTACATCCTATCAATATTATTATGTCTGTTAGCATGGCCAATTTCATTGAGGTCACTTTAGTTGCCACTGGTGATAATGTATTGATCTGGCACCTTTTTAGAGAGAACCTTATTTTTTTGTCATGGTTTTTGACTGCTATTTTTATGGAATTCACAATGGGGGAGGCCAAATAGATGGCTTACGCAAAGTCCCAAACTTCCATAAATTTATACCAATTTATTGATCACTCTGTAGATGGAGTTAGGCTTGGAGTTACACATGATTAAAACTTATGAATGTCATGTATTATCATGTGTACAAGTATAAATACCAATTTTTTAGGGTTGGTTCCTGCTTGTGTTCAAAGAATGATACTGCACATTAGGTAGATTTGAAGTAGTGACCTTGAGGGTGCAGTTGATAACCAATTGAAACCAGAACAGTTGATACTGGTACCCCTCTCTCCCCACTCTCTGCATTTCTTACTCAGTCTCTGTCTCTACTTTTCCCTCTCTCTAATGTGTGCATGTGCATGCAACACATGTTTAGATAAGTGTGCTCGTGCACACAAAACTACTGTGAATCAATCTTTTGAAGAGGTTTGGCACCGGTGGAATACAACTACTGTTTTTCACCCCGCAAAATAAAATTGAAAAAATGGATGGGGTAAAAAGGGTATCAATCCATAGGTTTACATATTTTTCTTTTGGAAGGTCTCAAAACTCACTAAAACACTACCCCTGCCTCCCACAAAACTTTGGATAATGTTCACATCGCGCCTAAGATTGAAAGGAAAATGCAAAAGGAAACATTAGATTTATTAACTTATATACGGACATTGTAATACTTTGTTAGCAGTATAGCATAGGGAATAGCTACCTTGTTAAGGTGCAGTCACTAGGGATCATCGTGAATTCCTTTTCTTGTTGTCAGAAATGTATATTTCTAAATATATCCATAATCTTTTCTTGATACTGATCCAAAAAAAAACAAAACCATAATCTTTTCTTGATGAGAAGATTGTTGGATTACTCACTGAATCATTGTTTGGGGTTCATTGGACATATAGGCTTAGTTACATTTGGTCCATTGTAGTTGATCTGGAATAATGTTGGTCATCTGTGACAGGATGCTAGTCTCCACAAGAAGAAAGACCGGCGTCCTCTAACCAAGGAAAGGAGAGAGAGAAAAAAGGTATATATTTTTTCCTCTGTACTTCATTGTTTATTTGAATTTCTTCTGTTTATCTAAAATTTTTGTCTATTGGTGCAATGAAGTTTTACATCTAATGAATTTGTTACTACTTGATACATGGTTGAATATTTGTTTTAGATACTCTTGTACCAAAGCGCTCACCGTGTACAGTGCCAATCTATACTATCTGCTTTTTGTGTATTGAACTAATTTTTTTCACTGCAATTTTTTCTACAGAAAAAAGAAAGAATTAAACGAGCAGAAAAGAACAGAAAGCTAGGTGTTAAAAGGTTGAAACTGCAACCGGTTTTGAAACCAAAAACAGTAACATATTGCCGTCATTATCTCAAGGGAAGATGCCATGAGGTATACTGTTGTGCACCGTTATTGTGGTTTGATTTTAGTATGGAAGTTTTAATTGCTTAGAAGTCTCACATGCACACAATTGATGATACTGTATAACATTTTGTCATTCTTTTTTTCACAGGGTGACGATTGCAAATTTTCACATGATATAATACCCTTGACAAAATCCAAGGTATAATCGTGTGACCTGGTATCTCGTGCTTTCTTGTGATTCTAAGTTTCTTACAGTTGCATTTTGTTCTGATTAATTATATCATAAATTGATTTTTGCTACCCTTGACAAAATCCAAGGTATAATCGTGTGACCTGGTATCTCGTGCTTTCTTGTGATTCTAAGTTTCTTACAGCAGCATTTTGTTCTGATTAATTATATCATAAATTGATTTTCACTAACTAATGTTGTCTTAGCTGTGACAGCTTGCAGTATTCATTCTGATTAATTTTTCCATTACAGGATTGTTACTGATTATTATTGGCTAAGCAGTTGTTGTCGCATCCCAGTTTAATAATTGATAATTTGATTAAACCAATGGATACAAATTTTGGGCACAGTGGAGAGAGTATTTATCAGTCTCTCTTAATAGCAAATCACCCCATAGATTGCTGAATCCTTGGATTGATTGCTAAAGATTGGGGAACACTGCTTACAGTCTGATATGAACCAGAAAACCCTTCCTGAGGTTTGTCACACGAAAAGGGGATGTATTTTTTCCTTTAAGGCCCTATGCTAGTGGGTGCTGTTTGATAATTCTCTCTCTGTTCACCCCTTTTCACTTGTGCATGCACAAACACACACGAGAGGCTTCATGTTGTGTTGTGAAAGGAAATTTTGTAAAAGAAGAAGTGAAGTGCTTTTGTGATGGACGAGTGTGGCAAACACTCTTGTAAGAGTTTGATACTCCAACTGATGCAGGACAACACTTGAAAACTAGGAAAAGTCTATTGCACAGTTAGTATTTTGGTGGGCTTAGGTTTAGATAACTAGTAGATTTAGGGATTAAATCGGTGAAAGAAAATTTGTAGGCATTATTTTGGTGGGTTTTGGTTGTTGGAAATTCTGGAAAACATTGCTGGAGTTTCTAGGCAATGGCTTTTTATATAATTTTGGGGTGTTAAATAATTGGAAAAGGCTTTGTTGAGTTGAATGCATATAGCTTGAGGGAAGTGTTAAGAATGATTTGGCGTTGATAGAGCAATGGTAGATGGTTTTGGATTGTTTTGGAGGCCATGAACAATATTTATTTTGGGTTTGTTCTGATGGCTGTGAAACTATATCCATGAACAACAAATTTGATATATATATATATATGTGTATATATATATATATATTTGGGTGCTATAGTTGTAGAAGAAGGAAAAGGTTAGGGCTTGTAAAGCAGGATTTCAAAGGTTGATTATGGCTAATGAAAAGCAGAAATTTAAATAAAGAAGAAGAATAGTAGAAGTTAAGCATCACACCTAGGTTCCATTATCATCACACGAAGGGTTTGAATTGCATTTGCAGTCACATAAACTACAAAGAGAATGGGGAATTTCTTTAAAACCTGTTCACCATTGAATTGGAAGCATTCATAGGTATATGTAGTTTTCTAAGTATTTCTAACTTTAAAAGCACTTGATTCAATGTATAGAAACTTCGAGACTTTGGCCAGTAAGCTCCATAAAAAGCTACTGTGGCCTACAAATAAGAAAAAAAATACTATAACTTAAAATAAAACTTATGGACCTGTACTAAAGCCGATGTCTGAAATTACCACCATTAACTCCTAAAACATAAGAATACATATTAGAAATTGGTCAATTGCAAGTGGGAGCTTCTCTAATTGAACATTGAGATGGTTGAGAAAAGGTTTTATGTTGACATCGTGAGCTTGCCACACCTGATACTGTCCAGTGAGTGCAGGGTTGGACCAGTGAAGGTAGGGGTATACTTTGATTGTTCGCACAAGGATATGTCAGCTTCGGGTCGCTTCAATCGCGAGGTTAGGTCCTTGCAGTAGATTGAGCTTTGGGCCTCTAGGGTTTGGGGAATTGTGATGGAGTGGATATGTCGGCTTTGCCAGATTCTTTGCTTCTATTCTGATTGTCATCATATACAGAAGCTGTTAGGATTTTTATGGAGGGAAATTGGAGATGGTGGGAGGCCTTCTTGTTGCTTGATACATGGTCATTCATGGTTGGTTGTTCTGGAATACCGTGAAGGGAAGTTAGAAGCAATGGCAGATATAAAGGGGGCTAGGGGGGTTATGGCCCCCTCAAACTTTTGAAAATTTGACTTTTTACCCTTTTTTCTGTAGAATTTTTTTTATATAAAAAAATTAGGAGTGGTCCCCCAATTTTTTTTTTTTTTATATTTTCATAAGAAACACTATTAAATTTTATTTCCTCCCTCCCCTCTCCTTCCCTCCCAAGTGCATGGCCTAGATCCGCCTCTAGTTAGAAGGATGCTCGTCTATGATTTACTGTTGCAATTATGGTTTTTTTTTTTTTTAAAGCCTATCAGCAATGTCTGTGGGTCTTAATTGACATTAAGGAAATGTACCTGGGTGGTTTTTGATGAGGGAGTGTGTTACAAGTTGTTCTTTTTGTTGAGGAGCATGCAACTCTGGTTTGATCGCTGACAAAGTTTGATCAATTATAGGTGGGAGGTGGGGGGTTTAAGAAATGGGTTGAAGTAGTCAGATGAGGGGCCTGAAAGGGGCTTCTAAGGGATTTTCACCAAGGATTGAAGGTTGATTTTGTTGAGACATATGGATGACTGGTGAAGGGATTGGCAATGATGGAGGAAATAGTGCTGAACTAGCAACCTGGTGGAAGATGATGAAGCATGCACACACCAACAACATGTGAGGGAGTGTCAGGGGATGGTAAAAGGCTTTATACCCATAGGAGGGTGAGAGGAAAATTTGATGAGGATAAGGTTATAGTTGGAAGACTGTTTAATTTCGGGATATTGTCAGTCACATGTGGGGCAGACAGATCGGGTTGGGTTCCTAATGGTAGTGGGTTGGATCGTCATTTTAGGCAACTTATTTGGTTGAAGCACACTGTTCAAAGTAGCTCAATAACCGTTCTTCTAGGCTAACTCAAAGTGTATGGGTCTTGGTCTGTGAACGTTAAGCAAAGGGCTCGTCATTTATGGGCCCAATTCCAAACCTATTAAAGTAGGGAAGCGAAACATGAGCTCAATACAGAGGCGTTTTGTTTGTAAGGCCTCGCATCCTGGGCCAGAGTTCCCATTGAAGAGGTTAAAACATGAGGCAGAAGTTCCCTTATTGTTTGTTCTTGTTTATGGAGGATGGATCCAAATGAATGTTTTTGGGGGTGTATGGTTGTGTAGAGGATGCAGCTGGGAGGAGGCTTTGGGGGGAATTGTTGGGGCTAAGACAAGGTGGCTTTTTCCCTTGGTGCATTGGTGGTGATTTTAATGTTGTTTGTTTTCCTAGTGAAAGGTCCATGGGGTTAAAACTCTATTCTCCTATGCGAGAATTTTCAGAGTTCATTGATGCTCACAAGGACATGGACACCTCTAATTGGTTCTAGAATCTAGACACATGTGGTTTAACAATAGAGCTTTTCCTACACACTAATCCAAATAAAAATAAAAATAGAGCTTTCCCTACACTCTGAGGTTGGACATATTTTTTATTTTGGTTGATGGGGAGAAGTTTTTTTCTGATGTAACGCAAATAGCTATGGCTAGATTAGTGTAAAACCATATTCCTATCATTTGGATAGTGGGGGCATTTGGAAGAGAAAAGGCCCATTCAGGTTCAAAAAAATGTGGCTCATAGAGGAGGGTTTTAGAGACCTTATCAAAGATCGATGGAAGGGTTATATGGTGACAGGGTCTCCAAGGTTTGTCTTAACTCAGAAGCTTATTTTTGTCAAGGAGGATATAAAAAAATGGAATAAGGAAGTGTTTGAAAATATATAATTGAATCAAGTCTAGAGTGTTGTGGGAGATTAAATCTTTGGATGGGAAGGAGGGTTTGGTGGTTTATATGAGGAAGAGAAGGCTAGAAGAGAAAATATAATAGCTGAGATGGGAAGACTAGCTCTTATGGAGGAGATTAGTTGGAGACAAAAACTCGAGCAATTTGGTTAAAGGAGGGAGACAAAATTACAAAGTTTTCTTATTGGATTGTTGTTTCTCGTAGGCAAGCAAACTATGTTGGTGAGATATTGTGAATGGACTATGGAGTGTAATAAAACTGGGAAGAAGACAAAAATAAATAAATATAGGATAATGAATTTTTATAAGAATATCCACTTTGAGGACAATGGAGACAGAGTTTTGGAGTTTGATTGTTTAGGGGGAAAAATATAGAGAGTGGTTAGAGCATCTGCCTATTGAACAAGAAGTAGTGGTAACTTTGAAGAGTTGTAATGAGGATAAAGCCCTTAGACCGGATTGAATGTTGGTGGTTTTTTTCGCATTGTTGGGAAGTTGTGAATAACTGTATCATTTTCATATACATGAAGAGTTTGAGAGAAGTCTAAATGCATAATTTATTGTTCTAATTCCCAAGAAAGATGGTGTGAAGGACCTAAAAGACTTCAGACCTATTAGTTTAGTAGGAGTAGTGTATAAAATAATTGCTGAGGTTTTGACTTTGAGACTTAAAGAAGGTGTTGAATGGCATTATATCAAAGTCCCAAAATGTTTTTTTGGTGGAAGATTGATGATCTCAAATGCTGTTTTGGTTGCTAATGAGTGCTTGGATGCAAGGTTGAGGAGTGATGAGCAAAACTTTGAGACTTAAAGAAGGTGTTGAATGGCATTACATCAAAATCTCAAAATGCTTTTTTTTTTTTTTTGTGTGGACGATTGTTGATCTCAAATGCTGTTTTGCTTGCTATTGAGTGCTTGGATGCAAGGTTGAGGAGTATGAGCAAAAAATTATATGTAAATCAGGTCTAGAAAAGGCTTGCAATCATGTTCAGTGGAGATTCTTGTTCTATGTCTTGGATTAAAAGGGATTTTCTCCGAAATGAAGGAAGTGGATGGATGTTCGCTTCTCCACTGGTTAGATTCTCTATTCTCATTAACGATTCTCTGAAATGAAGGAAGTGGGATCTCAGATAAGGCAACCCTTTATCCCTTTTTCTCTTTATTATTGTGATGGAGGCTTTCAATCACATGCTGCGAATGGTAGTGATTACAAGGTTACTTTAGGGGATTTTAGTTTGGGGGTTGATAGGTCTTAGCTTTTGACGTTGTCTCATTTACTTTTTCCCGAGGATATAATGGTTTTTTGCCAAGTTGAGATAGATCAGCTTAGATAATTGAGGTGTGTTCTCCTATGCTTTTAGGCGGTGTCGGGTTTAAATATTAATATGAAGCATGTGATCATGTCAGTGGAGGAGTATAGTTAGATTGGTTAGTATTCTGGGTTGTAGAGTTGACAAGCTTCTATTGACTTGTTTGGGTCTTTTGTTCAGTTCTTATCCCCACTTCAATAGTGAGTCGAACTTCAAAGAAATTTTATGGGGTGGGATGGGGGACCAGTTTATCATTTGGTGGATTGGAAGATGCCTGGGAGACTTGCCTCATCCTTTTTAGAGAATTATTACAGCTAATTGTTCTCTTTTGGATTATGTGATACAATTCTATTCCAAATTGTGATGCCTAGGTTTTCTTCTTCTTTTTCTTTCCTTAATTTTTTGAACTTATTAGCCATTACAAACCGTCAAGCCTTAAACATCATATTCTACAAGCTCCAGCCCTTGTCTACTGCACTTATTCAACCCTAGTACTCAACTAACAGATAACAGCCCCTACTGTTAATTACCCTAAAAAAAAAACAGCCCCAACTGTTCACAGGTTCTGTTCATAGCACTTTGAACAACCCTCAAATCTCTCCTTTCCTTACCTACTGCAAACTTCGTCCTTTTTGTGGGTTTGAACTGGTTGTGTGGTAGATGTGATGCTAAACATGCCACAAGCAGAGATGTTTCACCAATTGGAGGTGACAATTGTTATTTTCCAGTTTCAGTTCGAAACAGGATTGACCTATTTTTCTCCAGTTATATAGATCCCACTGCTTATTAGTGGATGTTGATTTTAAAGCGCTTTTAGACCACTTGAAGCCTAGGAGCTGCATGGAAATTTCAGCCTTTAGCAGGATGGTTTTCGTTGAGTGCAAAACTTACATGTCAACTTTAGCTAATACACATCAATTTAAACTTGGCAGCAGAAGTTGCAAACTTATCTTGTTCAGTTACTTGTACTTCCCTCACCAACATAATCCTTCCATCTTTTTTAGTACTCTCATAGTGCACATACTGTCCTGCACAATAAATTTGGATCATCCCATATCTTACTTATCAGTCTCCTTGCAGTGGTAAGGGATTGTCTTTAGTACAAAGCATCTCTCTCTCTCTCTCTCTCTCTCTCTCTCTCATATGCTTTTATGCTGTTGCAGCCATGCTGTCATTTTGCACGTCAATCATGTATGAAAGGAGATGACTGTCCATTTGATCATCAACTCTCCAAGTATCCTTGCAATAATTATGTGTCCAAAGGTTCTTGCAGCAGAGGTGTCGACTGTATGTTTTCACATGAGGTAACTCTTTGCTAAGTTTCTATGTTTTGAGCTGTTGTCTATGTTTTACAATGCTTTACTGCCTGCGTTGTAGGCCTTACATTGCCGTGAATTACTTGTTTGTCTTATTGTATTTGCCTCAGATGCCACTCAAGGAAGGTTCCCCATTTGCTTCAAATGTTGCCAAACCTGAGTTGATGTCTTCATCCCAACTGGGTAATTCAAATTCTAGAAAGGAAGTGAAGAGTCATGGTACACCTCTTCAGACTGTTGATGCCAAATCCTGCTCCATTGGGATTTCTCCTCGTAAGAATACTGAACAGAATGTGGCCGAGTCTATACTGAAGCCTGCTGCACAGATACCCAAAGGAATAAACTTCAATGTGGCAGTGTCTACACCAAAACCTGCTGGACACGTACCCAAAGGAATAAACTTTCTTTCATTCGGGAAATCAACACTGGCCGAAACCAGTAACTGTAATCAAGCAGGCTCATCTCTGAAGGCAGATGATGATGTCAAAGTTGGCCGCCAGATGATCCATAGCACGTCAAATTTGGTTGGAAACTCGAATGAGACTACAAAGAGAACAGCTGGAGTGGCACCACAGGGAATAAACTTTCTGTCATTTGGCAGAGCTCCTTTAGATGATTCCAGTAGTAAGAAATCATGTGGCTTGCCTTCCCATAGTGATTACGGTATTGGGAAGTCACTGTTAGGTGATTCCATTAAGGATAAGCTAGCCGGGGCATCTACAAAGAGAGATGATGGTGTCAAAGTTGGCAATCAGACAAGCCATAGTGCATCAGACATGGTACAGAACTTCAATGAGATACCAAAGAGAACACCTGCAGTGGCACCCCCAGGAATAAATTCTCTCTCATTTGGCAAAGCTCCATCAGATGATTCTAGTAATAACAGACAAGGTAGCTTGCCTTCTAATGGGGATAATGGTGTTGCATCATCTGTTCAAGAGAGAGAAATTGCTTCTGATAAACCTCAAATTCTCAGTGCAGTGCCATGGAGGTTACCATCTTCTTCACTTCCTTCAGCTCAATCTTTAGATCGATTAGTAGATGGGCCTAGTAAAAGCACACCAAATTCAGCTCAGAAGGCATTCCTGTCAAACACATCAAGCTCAGCTCAGAAGGCACTCCTGTCAAACACATCAAGCTCGGCTCAGAAGGCACTGCTGTCAACGCTAGCATTTGCTGCTAGGTGCAAGTCTGGAATTAAGATGGATCGGTCCACTGGTGTTCCCGCTGTCAGTACCGACTCCAACAAGGAAAATGGAAGTTCAGAAAATAAATCCACGAGAGCGTCAACAATTTTGGATTTCTTATATGGTGATAATAATAAAACCAAAAAATAGAGGACAATGAGGCCGTATTTATCGTACAATTGCCAAACTCAATAGTCGCTCTCTTCATATTTTTCCCAGCAGCAATCAGCCAGGTATTTTTTACCCGTGTATTAGAAATGGTAATTGTTACCATATCTTCTCTGGTTGTTAACAGTTTTCAATGCTTTCCATTACTCAGCAGCTGATATATAATGGGCAAAACGATTCCTCTGGATTGTAATTTGGGATGTAGATGGATTATGAGGCTGCATTTTTCAAATCAATTGAGGTGAACACATCTCTCTCTCTCTCTCTCTCTCTCTCTAAATGTTGACATCTCTTAAATCAGGTGTCCATAGTATTGGAGGGCCACCCACCATGAGACGTAACTGAACCTATGTTCGGTGTGTGGGTTTTTTTTTAAGGGTGCACAACTTAAGTTTGCCCAGTTGGGATGGCCCAGCATTGACAGCGTCCTGGTTTAAGTCTAGAGGCTTTGCCTATGTTTTTGGTCTTGAATGCACCTTGGCTGGCCAAATTTGTAATACAATAGGCCAATTATGACCTTAATGAAAAGCCAATTTCATGTGACTGTACTGGCTAGCGTGGAGCATTTACCGTGTTAAGATTTTCTTAATTTTCTTTTCCTCAATTATATTTTGATGGTTCAAGATATAACCTAAAATACAGTGCATCTGAAATGTAAAGACACGGCATGGCGCGGTGGGGCAGGGGAACAATTTGGTAAATGTCTGTTTGCTCTAAACCATCAAAAGTGGATTTGGTTGTAGTGCTACAACTTGGGTTTGTTCTTTGGAACATTTGGTCCCATTCTGTAGTCTCATTGGGTTGCATGGGCAACACTTCTGCATGTACTGTCCACACGGCGTTATAAAACGACAGAATAAGAAATTATTGAATGGTCCCAGACTATTGACCAATTCAATAGTCCGGGTCAATCATTAACGGCCAATTATTCAAAAACTGACTTTGTGTCTCATAAAAGTCCAACATATTGTATACAAGACACTTCATGATTGGTCACGATCAATGGTCCTTTGAATTATTTTTTACTTGAAGTTGTTTTATGTTGGCACTCCATTTGATCGAATTTATGATGCATTCTCATTCACGGAATGTACTCTGATAGAGTGAATCAATGCATGTATTAAAAACTTGGACCTTCTCTCTCTTGGATTCAAGAGAGTTGAAAATTTGGTTAAACTATACAGGGTTATAAAACGAATTAAGTTATTTAAGGTCGGTTTTTTATCAGTTAGGTTAGAGACTCATTCATTTAGCGGAATAAACAAGTCAAGTTCTTCGAATTCGGTTCAATTAGTCTATAAGTGATATAACAAAAAATCAAGCTCTTCAAGTTTGATTCGATTATAAGCTCATTTGAGAAATTAATTAGTCGAGTTTTAACATAATTTGAATATCGTTTATTTTAATAAACTAAGTTTGAGCAACTCACTATTTGACTTGACTTAATTATTGCCTTAACTATGTGGGCCATGAGAAGGCCAATATTTCCCTCCTTCATGTATGCTCGAGCGGTAGAGGATCACTCCCAAAAAATTACTTCCAATAGTTTCCTAATAAAAATCTCAGCCAAAAGCATTTACCAATATTTCATTTCCCTTCGATTTTTAAGAACAAAAGTGATTTTTAAAAATGTAACTAAACATGCAAAAAAAAAAAAAACAGAGAGAGGAGAGAGAGAGAGAGAGAGGCAAGATAATTTTTGCCTTAAGAAAACAAAACACTCTCTGCCCACTTCGAATTCATTGTGCCAAGAAAACTCCAATTTTGCAGTACTTAAGCTTGGGAATGGATTCAAAAACCTGATTTGGAGCCATTTCTTTGACGGTCACGTTCAGCTACAAAGCTGAAGCGGTCAGCTTGTCTTTCAGTATGCCAAGTCAAAAAGGCAACACACACGGCCACACACTTGACTACGTCAAGTTGCCTACCAACACTTTGCTTTCGTTTTCTTATTCACCATTCATCTGCATTTGCATTTTTTTGGCTAGGTCTTTTGTTTTCTTATTCACCATTCTTTTTTATTTAGGGTTGTATCAAAAGAATATTTTAATCACGTGAGTCTTTTTTTTTAAAAAGCTGTTTGTTTTAGTTTAATTAAGTTAATTTACTTAATTCGAAACTTGACATTTGAGTGCAATAAGATAAGATCAGTTTATGTAGCGTGACCTGTAATTTTTAAGCTAAAATTAATTTATTTTAATAAATTACACTTTAATATTATGGATTTTTTATATAATGAAATTTTTCACCATATTATTTTTTGTCAAGCAAATGAGGTATTTTTGACTGGTAGTTGGTCTCAGGGAAGTGGATGGGCTCGAGAATAAGTTTTTTATCAAAAGTTCTTCACTCAACCAATCCCTCAGGATTTGATACTTTTTACTTGAAAAATACATTAAAACATTTCTATATCTTAAATTGGATAATATTATTCATACTTTTTTTTATAAATATTTAAAATAGAATTATTTTTATACAATAATAAAAAAACAAGAGAAAATACTCAAAATTGCTTGTTGTGAAAGCCTAATTTCAGATAAATTCATCATTAGCCCAAAAAGAAGCGAAGCCCAACCCAGCCCAGCCTTTCTGTTCGGTGTCCACTTTCCTCTCGCCACGAATCCGACGAAAACGACATGTACCACTCGTCGTTCGGTGACTTCTGTACCTTTTACTTGACATGTGGCATGCATGCATATGGATAGCTGACAATCATGACCGTTCATTTACTCAATCCCTTTGTACACATCGGACGGATCAATACTGATCACTTTATGTGGGGACAAAGATCAACGGTGCACAGGGCCCAAAGGACGAATATGACTATTTTTCCCTGATGCCCAAGTAATATAAGGTACAACTTATAAAGCACAATGCGTTTTGCATGGATTAATTCAGTAGATGCATGGCAACAGTTGATTGGAGAGTGTATCGCACGCACCCAATGAGAGCGTGGAAAGGGACGACTAAATTTGTGCACTGAGGCATGCCTTCTACGTGTGATCGAAAGAACTACGATTGCACATAAATCAGGAGGCGGTAATCGCACTCCTAATTCTTTCCTCAGGCGCACCACTTCCTCTTCCAATAATTGAAAAGACAATAATACCCTTTCTTTTGGAAAAACCAATTAATGTAAAATATTTTTACACTAGTAGTATCAATTTTTTTTTATATAAAAAAAACTATATAATTCCTGAACTTGTGACCTTTTGTGTCATTGTAGCACGTGTGTCATTCAAGAAATAAGTGATGTAATGATTCAAACCCATTTAATGGCATAATTAGAAATTTTTTTATTGAAACTTTTTAATAACTTATTACTATGTTAAAGAAATACATTAAATTATTTTAAATAAAATTAAGACTCAGAAAAAAAATTTATAGATCAAGACTAAAAGTCTACATAACAGTGAAGTTTTATAAATTTATGCCAATAGAAAGACTTTTCGTCAATTGAAGATATAGGAAAACTTACTTGAAAATAAATTATTCAAAAGCTATTTAGGTAAGCTTAATTAAATAATATTTTTTTTATATTAGGATGACCTTGGAAGATATGTATTCAAGTTTCAATCATATTCTATTTAGGAATATTTATATACAATTTTGGAGAATTCTTAAGTTTTTGAAATGATGTCTTAAACAAAATTAAAATAAATGCTATTCGTTCTTGTGGGATGAAAATTCACAAATAAAAGATGCCCTCCTACAAAACTAGAGAAAACTATTAGGAAGAGTTATAAGACACCAATGTGGTGCTTGCAAAGGATTTTTCGACGATCAAGTTAAAACAAATGCTTGAAGAAGTCAAGTGAGATAACAAGGAGGCTAGGGTTTGAATGTAAAAAGTTGTGTGATTGCATACCTTGTTAAGGTGAGGCTTTAAGATTTATATAGCTGCACTTGACATGGGGAGGGCGTATCTTTGATAAGGATGTATCCTTAATTCTCGAAGGCTCCTCGATTGTGAGGGGATGGTGTCTATAATGGAGTTATATCCCCGATTATCCTGAGATTGTGATTTCTTTTTTATTTTAGAACAGCTAGAGCTATGCTTGGGCTAAAGATTAGTATGAGCCAAACTGAGTTCCATTCAGAACAAGTTAGTGCATTGTAGTTTGAACAGATCTGAATTGTGCCCTAGTTACCTTAGTCGTCATCTTTTTTGTACTAGGCTGTATCAAATGAGTTGTTTGGATGTTACACTTTTTTTTTGTACACGTGACATGATATGATTTCAGTGAACAGATTTATACCGTTACAGTTCTTACTTTCTCGACTTATCATATTCTTATTAAGTAAAAAATTGACTCATTCTCCTATTTTATCTAATTTAAGTGTAGTCAATTTAGGGGAAACATTTTAAAATTTTTATATCACAATATATGTGATTTTTTCTTTAAATTCAGTAAGATTAATTGACACTGTTGGAATACACTTGGCTCTACCAATTTACTAATGATCAGATTGTAAGAGGGATCTTAAACTAAAATTAACAATTAATTGAAGAAACTTCGATTGACTCCACCAATTTACTAATTATGAGATTGTAAAAGAGATCTTAAACTAAATTAACAATTAGTTGGAGAAACTTCAATTAACATTCTTATCATGCATATACTAAACTTAAATAAAGAGAGAATAAGATAAGTAGTGGTGAGTTTGTTGAGAAGTGGGAATGCTAGAAAATGGCAATGAGTATTGCACATTAGATGGGATAACAAGAAAAAAAAAAAAAAAAGGATAATTTGGTCGTTTAGAGGAGAGAGAGCGCCAGATATTATAGTTGGAGCGCCATCACGACAAAAATGAAGGTGGGGTGCCTTAAGAAGTTTCTAGATAGTTTAGGGAGTGGATTATGTGGGGACAGCAGAATTGTGTGGAAAATATACCTCCAAATGGCATCGCAATCAGCGAGATTTGGCGACACATTTCCATTTCTGGCCATTTCTGACACCTAACTGTACGACACGCAGCCCTCACCCCACCCCTTCCTTCGTTCTCTCTCTATCTCTCTCTCTATATGCATGTATATATATATATATATATCTCTGTTTTTGGTTTATTTTCAGTCAGTTTAGTAAGCTCAGTTGCAAATCTGTACTCTCAGTCTAGACTCACTCATGGAAACAATAGCAATCAAACAAGAGGAAATTGTGATGATCGATGACGACACGGATGTTAGTGGAGCCAGCGGTGGCGATGGAGGAGGAGATGGTGGTCTTACTGAGAAGGAGAAAGCGGTAGGAGGAGGTGCTGGCGGTGTCTCTTGGTCGTCTTCGCCTGCTCCAGTGCCAAAACCAATAGAAGGACTACATGAAGCAGGTCCACCTCCTTTCTTGAAGAAGACCTTTGCAATAGTGGAGGACCCAAATACAGACTCCATCATATCATGGAATGACACTCGTCAGAGCTTCATCGTTTGGGATTGTCACAAGTTCTCTAGCGATCTTCTTCCCAAACACTTCAAACACAGCAATTTCTCCAGCTTCATTCGCCAACTCAACACCTACGTGAGTATCAATATTCTTCATTGTTTTCTCTTTCAAATTTGAGGTCTGAAATATATGGTTTTTCTTGAATTTGCGCTCTTCCTATGGAATTTTAGTCATGTGTGGTTGCATGTATGGAAGGATCTCCCCTTCCCCCTAAATAAACCTTTTTGTTTTTCAGCCTTACCTTCAGAAAATTTTCGGGTTGATTTTATATGGGTTTTAGTACTGGTTGTGTGCTCTTGATGGGTTCTCTGCTTGGGTGTAATGACTAGTTGAATTTTTGTTTGTAGTTTTCTCCTTTAATTTGAGGATTATTGTATCACTATCTGACTTTTGGCTCCTTTCTCTCTCTTTTCATGGAATTCATATATACATCTAGTTTGTCACGAATCATGACCTGGATGTATTTTGAGTCCAGTTATGGCTCTTCTGGTAGAGACTAAATAATGCTTCATTGGGAGCCAAAGTAATACTTAGGATGTATGATTCCCCTCCTACGTCTATTCTTAACGGACACTAAAGTCCCTAATTCAAATTTCATTGAGCATGTGCCTCGAAGAAGAGGGCTGCCGGTCGTAGATTTACCTAAGAGTCTAGGAGAGTTTACTCTCCAGCTGCCGAGAGGTGATCGGAGGTCCGTGCCTAATACCAAAAGAAAAAAGGTTTTGCTGGTTGCTTATCAGTTTATTGTGTTGTAATTGTTGAAGGGTTTCAAGAAGATTGATTCCGACAGATGGGAATTTGCAAATGAAGGGTTTCAAAGAGGGAAAAGGCATTTATTGAAGAATATCAAGAGGAGAAATAAACCTTCTCAATGCATGCAGCAAGTAGCAGCAGCAGCAAGTTCACCTTGGGTTGATACGGCAAATTTTGAAATGGAGGTGGAGATAGAAAAACTGAGGAAGGATCAGAACACAATGAAATTGGAAATCCTGAAGCTAAAGCAGCAACACGAGGAAACACAGAGCGGTCTTGCTGCTGTCAAAGAGCGCTTGCGGAGTACAGCGTGTAAGCAACAACAGGTGATTATTTTTATGGCCAAAGCATTCAACCAAAGCTTCATTCAACAGTTTATTCAGCACCTGAGGCAGAAAAGAGAACTGGGAAGCGGAGGAATCGCCAAGAAACGAAGATTGTTTGCCCCACCAGCCAAGGAAAGCCCAGTGAAGGCTATAGACACTACTAATCAAATTGTGGATTGCAGTAATCAGAAACAGGAAGAACTGGCAACTGTACAATCAGATATTCAGACTCTGTTTTCTTCTTCAGTGGATGAAAATCAATCAAGGAGTCCTAATCAGTACCGAACTGCGAATTTGAGTTCTGGAACATGTAAGCATTTGAGTTCTGAGAATTTGCTCCTGTGGGAGAAACTGCTGGAGGATGATTTGATTTATGAGAATGAGGCAGGCGGAGATATGGCACAGCATCAGTCTGAATTTGTGCTTGAATTGGAGGATTTGATTGCGAAGCCACCTGATTGGGGCGGGTGTGTGAAAGAGCTGGTGGAGCAAGTGGGTTTGTCTTGAGTCCAAGTCGTTGTTTCAGTGGTATGATCTTCTTGTCCATTCCTCCATTTCATTGAACACCAGTTTTAATTTGCTGTTATGTTTGTTGGGTAAAAATTTATAATTTACAGTTTAAGTAATAAGTTAATTCGAATTAAAATAGTTCTATTCATAAAATAATATGTCAGAAATAAAAATAGGTAGTAAAGAGAAAATGTACGTATGAGCTCTAGTTCAGTTGCGTTTCTAGTAGGGAAGTCGAGGATTCAAGGCTCAAAAGGGGCACATGGGAATGGGCGAGTCATTGGGAAGTTTCCAACCTAGGGTTGGATTTAGGATTTCTCATAGAGTCTCTCCTAAACCTTAAAAATAGAAGGACAGAACTTGATCTGTGAATATACGAGAAGCACGTCAAGGCATTTAGAGTTATAATGTCCCACTACAATAATTCACAGTTTAAAGTAGCAAGTAGTCTGTAGGGCACGTGTTACCAGTCTTTTATAAGTTACCCAAAATAATGTAAAAAAATAATGAAATGATTTAACAATATGATTAGGAAGAGGTAGGAAGCAGAGATGGTAGTCTGGATTTGCAGGATACTTGCCAACAGATTTCAAAATCTTGAGGACTTGGGCTGTGCTTGGTACACATTGCTGCGGCCTAACTAGTGGTTTGGCAAATAATGGTTGATGTTTGTAATCAGAGACCCTCATAACTCTTCCAATAACAGTCAAAAGCTCTTGAAGAATTAGAATTTGAATTCAAAAAACATTTAAAATACCCTCGAATCCCAACAATGTTTTCATACAGCACATCTATAATATATTAATATTACACACAAGTTATATAAATTCATATTTAGACTTCCTTCTTTTTCTACAGCTTGGCCGAGGAGCATAGAAAGTGCAGATGGATCAAATAAACAGGCATTATGTTCCTTTCACAAAATAGTTCATCAATGAAAGTGCAGGCAACAATTTAGATCTTTGTTGTCGCCTATGTCTATTCTTAAACTCACCCTCACTCTCTCTCTCTCTCTCTCTCTCTCTCTCTCTCTCTCTCTCTCTCTCTCTCCCCCCATCTTTGCTTGGGGGTTTTCTGTTTTACAATGTACAAATTACTGTTGCCATTCAAGTTATGACACAGTTTGCTCTTACATTGGAACCTTTTATACATACATCAGTTTATAGTTAAATCTAGTGATGGTGCCTGAAATTGTTGTAGCTGAGAATTTTCATACATTTTACAAATATCTAGTTTTTTTGGATGGCCTATTTTGGAATCAGCAGTACCCACTAATAATGCTTTGGAGCCTTGGACTTGTAGCTTTCTCTAGCTACCGTTTTAACACTCCCAAGTCCCAACAGTTTGTATTTCTCGAATTCTTTGGTGGTGCATTAAAATCTGATATGTGGAATAAGTAATGTCATAATACCTAATATATTACACATGTTTAAATTTTGATATGCACGATTATAGAGTTTTTTAGTATTTTTTTTTTTTTTAACTTTTGTGCCTTGTTCCACACCTACATGGGAGTATTGGCAGCTATTTACTTGAATGGTGACTTTGCTTGAAACTGGCATTTAATATGACTAATACTAATCTGTGGCTAAATAGAAGGGCCTAGTGGAAAAGTCGTCATGTTGTTTTTCAAATGAAGAAAACAGGGTACATGTTTTTCAAAGTATATATTGTGTCGGTTTGAATCAATTTAGATGCGGCTGTGATACACAGACAAACAAACATTTGTAATTACAATTTAACTCTGGAAATCTTCCTTCTTATGAGACAGGAATGGTGTGGTGTGTGTTCACTGAACATTTAACAAAGTGAATGATTTCATGTGCCTCATCCTTAAATATGTGAAGCTACATGTGACTTAAAACGAACGAAATATGTTGAATTATGTTGAATTTCTTGAATTAAGTTAATTATATGAATTATTTATCCAAACAAGATAATTAAATTTCTAAAATTTAAAATTGAATATTATTGATAAAAATTGAATAATAAAAATTTATTAAAAGAAAATTATTACTCTTATAGCAATCTTAAAAGGACTAATAAAACATAGAGATTCAGAATGATTTAAAGTTGAAGGTTCAAATTAAATTTGAGTCTCTTTACAATTGAATTCATAATAGGAAATTAGATAAGAAAAAAAAAAGACAGTCATAAATGATATTTTTAATTCAAATTTTTTAGATAAAGTAATTTGACAATTTAAAATTTTACATAAATAATAAAAATAGTTAATCAATGAAATTTGGTCTAAAAAAAATAAAAAAAATTTAGTCGTTACCGTAAGACAATGAATTTAATCCCTCGTATCATTTCAAATCAAAGGTAAAACTCAAGAGTCCGGTCAAAATTACATATATCAGTAATTTTATATTTTCATTACTCAAATAACTCTAACTTATCAGGCCGTTGACGTAAAACTTCTTTAAAAAAAAAGAAAAAAAGAATTTGAATAACTTTATTTTTCTGAAAGAGTCATCATTTTCTATCAGAAATGCTATGTCATTTACAACGTCGGCGTATTTTCAGCCGCTTGTTTACGTCAAAATGTTTTTAAACATTCGCTATAAAGCTCCAGGCAAATCCATCTGTGATTGAATGAGAGACACCTATTTGACAACCCATAATGCTTGCTAGTTTAATATAGTTAGTGGGTCTTCCGAGTTGGTAAAAGATGTGACTAAAGGGGTTTCAGATTGGATTGTGTTTCCTAAAGAAGCAAAGACACAGTGTAATTATGGTCACTGACATACGCTGCTTGACTCAAGACACATCTAGAGTGTGCTGCCAATTTCACCAAAAGCAGAATAGGAAATTGAATCAAACTCACTCAAGAATTATATATCTATACATATATAACTAACATTATCTGATGTGTATAGTTAGTAGATAATTCTACGCATCCGAGATTTATCCATTAAGGACTGTCGTGCTAAAAATTAAAGACTTGGCACTTAGGGTTCCACGTTATAAAAAAAAAAAAAGATTACAACAGTAGTTTTCTGTTTGAAAGTCTTCAAATGTGGCGGCTGTGGTAATCAGATATTGTATAAGCATCTAAGTGGCCGTTTGGCCAAGCTTTCGAAAGTCAGGAATCGCGCCCCATACTGCTAATTCTGCCAATGCTCTTTTTTACTCCGCTTACAAAATTGCATCCCCACGATGCTAAAAGCTGAGACAAATAGACTTTTAAGTAACGTATATGTGACTTTTGTTTATTGGTAAAATACGAGTCATTAATCAATTAAATTTGGGATTTGTATTAATCTCACCATAAATGTGACTCTGTCCAATAATTTCTTACCAGTTTGGTCAAGAAAGAAACAAATAAACAGCCAAAATCATTTAAATTTGGGTGAAGAGGTGAAAAGACTTGAGGATGGTGAAATGTATTTTTCATTCACGTTTTTACATTTACACGAACTCCCATTATGTAGGATTTATACCTTATAATTACAGCTAATTTACAACTCTACATTCCTAAAATAGGAAAGATTTAACATAGTAAAGGATCCCAATTACAGGGATTTACAGCAAATAGGAAAGAGCTAACATAAGAAAGAATCCTAATTACAGGAATTTACAGCTAATATCTTAGTAATTCAACACTCCCCTATTAAGTTGGTGCATAGATGTCACAGATGCCCAACTTGCTTAAGAACTTTGAGAATACTCGATTGGATACTGTTTTGGTGAGAATGTTAGCCAACTGGTCTTCTGATCGAATCACTGATAGTTCCAAAATCTTCTCCTCCAATTTCTCTTTGATGAAAAATCTGTCAACCTTAATATATTTTGTTCGATCATGGTGAACAGAATTATAAGCCATGTCACTTGCTGACTTATTATCACAATACAATTGAATTGGTTTATTTGGTGAATATCCCTAAATACTGAAGGAGAAACTTTAGCCATAATTCTTCACAGATTCCAAGTGCCACTCCCCTAAGTACAGCTTCTCCACTTGAGCGAGCAATAACATTCTGCTTCTTGCTCCTCCATGTGACAAGATTGCCACCTACAAAAGTGAAGTACTCTGAGGTGGATCACATATCATTCTTGTCTCTAGCCCAATCAGCATCAGTGTATACATCTATGGTTTGTTCCACTGTATTTTTAGAGAATAAAATTCCTTTTCCTAGAACAGACTTCACATACCTCAAAATGCGTATAATTGCATTCATGTGTTGTTCGCCAAGATTATGCATGAACTGACTGACAATGCTTAATGCGTATGCAAGATCTGGTCTTGTGTGAGCTAAATACATCAACTTGCTAACGAGTTTCTAATAACTGGTTAAAAAGTGCATATTTATTGTGTTAACCCTAGATATTCTTACATTTTTATTTTTTTAATTTTTCCCATTTATATGCATTTGCTAGTTAATTCTTGTTTTATCTTTTTGCAGAGAAAGCTTGACAAAGTTGATGATTTGGAGCAAAAAGGAAAATATTGGGCTTTGAAATGCTAAAAGAAATGAAAAACAAGTGATTTTGGGTTAGAAGAGAGGCTTGGTCCATATGTAGGTGGACCAGGGCCTATTTTAGCATTATAGGCTCTATTTTGGAACACTTTAGACTCCCTTTTTGGGCCCCTAATGTCTAATTACGGAATTTTATGTTGTTTTCTTAAATTCTTATTTTGTGAGGGTATTTTGAAAAAAATGGGGGTAATATTGTAAGCTAGGGTTTTGGAAAAGAGTGGGCCATTTTTGGGGATCTAGAGGAGGAGAAGAAGGAAGGAGACGACTCTAAAGAAGAAGATGAAGAACTCCATGGCGATGGTGGTCTCCTCTTCCACTATCATGGGCTAAGTTCTCTCATTCTTAGGGTTTAGATGAAACCCTAGTCAAGTAATATTGCTTCTTTGTATTTTTATTTTTGGGTTAATTAGTTTTGGATGTTGATTGTATAACGTTGGGATTTTATTAAGGCATTGATCGTATTATTCAATTTCACATAATCAATTTCTGTGATTTTGTTTATGTAGTTATACAATAGTAATATGTGTACATACATCAAAACCGTAGGACGAGTCATAACTCAGGAAAAATAAATTGTGACTATGACCTTAGAATTAGCGTAGACAATTTGTGTTGACCAAAGATGATTCGTGCTTCGGATTTTGGTGCGTGATTTTCTTGATAATTGTATTAAGGCTTGTAGTCGAGATACATCTTTTACATCCAAATTTAATGGCCCAAGAATTAATACAATTGAAACTAGTTACAAGATTAGTGGTAGATTCAACACCCTAGGAATTCTCTTTTAATTCGATTCATCATTAATTCAGTTCAATATTTGTTTTAATTATAATTCTCATTTAATTTTAGAAAGAAAATTAACAACAATCAATCTTTGTTAATTTGAATTAAAATTAATCTCAACTTTGGTTTTTAAACAATTAACAGTCTCTATGGGTTCGACCCTTACTTCTCTACTATACTAATAGTTTAGTTTGGTAATTTGATTGATTTCCACGACAGATCAGTTTCTGGTATCTCCTCTTGTCAACTGGAACTTGATCACTCTTAATACATAATTTTAAGGCTTCTTCAATTGGTGTATCAGCTGGTTGACACGTTGACATTCCTGTTTCTTGTAGTAGGTCTAAGACATATTTCCTTTGGAATAAGTAAATGCCTTTACTTGATCGTAACAATTCTATCCCGATAAAATATTTCAAAGTACCTAGATCTTTCATTTCAAATTCCTTGGCCAAGTTGCTTTGTTGATATCCAAAGTTTTTCATGGCCTTTGTAAATCATCCAAACCAAGCTCTCGGGGATTGCTTCAACCCATAAACTCGGAAGTCGGTGGTTGACAGTCGATAGAACTCTAATTTGGACTTTGGCAATGTCGAAGAACTTCCAATCGGTTATCAACCAAAAGAAAGATTTCACTTTTCGATGATGATGCCAAAGGATTACTGTAGATTTTCAACTGATTTCAGAGTCTGAGACTCTGTTCAAAATAGAGAAGCTCTATTCGAGACTCTCTTCCAATAAAGGGCACAGAGCATGAACAATGCTCTAATACCAACTTGAATTATGATGTAAGGTATTTTTCATTCATGTTTTTTACGTTTACACGAACCCCTAATTATATAGGATTTATACCCTATAATTACAAGTAATTTACAGCTCTGCATTCCTAAAATAGGAAATAGCTAACATAGGAAAGGATCCCAATTACAAGGATTTACAGCAAATAGGAAAGAGCTAACATAGGAAAGAATCCCAATTACAAGGATTTACAACTAATATCCTGGTAATTCAACAAGAAATGTCGCTCGACTATAAAGGATTTACAATAAATTTTCTCACACGAAAACTCATGAATTGACCCCTTTCACACTTCATAACAAGAGAAATAGCCATATAACAACCCAAAACAAGACCAATACAAAATGGGTGAAGTTGCTCATAAAATTAGTCCAAACTAGTGGTAAATCCATACTATTGATTCAGGGGCAAAAATGCAAGAATTAGAATTAAAGAGAAGCTTTCATAGAAATATGAAAATTTTGGGGGAAGTTGCCACTATTAATTTTTTAAAAAACAAATCATAAAATATAGTGGTAAAAAATCAAATTCTCAGAATTTTGAGAATTTGATTTTTTACCACTATTTTTTAATTGAAATATTTTTTAAAATTTAATAGTTGACTCTAAACAATTTTCATTTAAACCTCTCTTAAATTCTAAATTTTTATATTTAGGCTCAAAATCTTTAAGGTCCAGCCGAAAAATCAAATTCTCAAAATTTTGAGAATTTGATTTTTTACCACTATTTTTTAATTGAAACATTTTTTAAAATTTAATAGTTGACTCTAAACAATTTTCATTTAAACCTCTCTTAAATTCTAAATTTTATATTTAGGCTCAAAATCTTTAAGGTCCAGCCGAAAACAAAATGCTTGATTGAACTTTTTTTTGTTTAAATTTTTTTGATCCATCATGATGGGCTATTGATTGAGTTATCTTGCATCTGGAATTCAGCTGGTGGGCTTGAGGCCCAGAGCTGATAGGAGGCCACAGTCCACAAGGCTATAAGCTGCAGGCCTGAATCAAATGGATCAATGGTGCCCGGTCCCAAGTCGGCCGAGTGATATTTATGTATCTCTTTCTAAATGACAGGTTACAATTTTAGGCGCGTCTCCCCAACTTTTTGGCAACCATAGTTTGAACCTTTTTTTTTTTTTTGTCTTTTTTAATTATTACATATATGCCATTATTTTAGAGTCCATTTTATCCTTCATCTTTTTCATATTTTCTCATTTTATTTAGATTTTGTTTTACCAATCAATCCTTACTCTTTTCTAAAAACTTCATTTATGTCCCGCCTATATAATTAATAATTAGCATATATATATATATATATATTACAATTATATACTTTTTTGAAAAACAATTTATTTAGTTATATGTTTACTTATATGATCTAAAATAAACTTCATGATTTATTTTTATTCTATTTTTAATGAATATATATTTATTTATATTTTCATTATTTATATTAATATAACAAATGGATAAGCACAATCTAATATTTAAAGGTAACAAAAATATTTCATATTTTATAAACATTTATTAATTGTTCATTCAAATATTATTTTTGACATAATAATTATTTATAAAATATATTTATTCAAACACTTAATAACTTAATTTAATCAACATTTCTATACATTTTCTTAATTTCATCTACTAATTTAATCTAACAACACTTTTATACCAGCTTAATTAAATAAATATAAAAATTCTAAAAACATAAAATTACTTGTTCGCAATTACAATACCCTCTCATGTTTAGCCTTTTTTATACGCTTGTTTTTGTCTTTCATCAACAACTTGAATTTAATTCCTTCTAACATGATAAAGATTGATTTGAGTTTTAAATGACACATCCAATTGTCAAGGGAAACAATAAAATTACTTGTCACATCAACACTCTTTAAATTTTCATCAAATGCATGTCTTTATTGTGTATGTCACACCATTTGAAAGTGGGGGAGGGATGTCATCTCCATTTGTAACCAGGACCAGCACAATGACAAGTGACTTTTCATTTTTTTTTCTCCAATTATCTCAGACTTTTCCTAGATGATAAAGTCACTTGCCCAAAAATTGTGAGAATTTTCAAATGACAACCCATGTTTTAAGGCTATCTTAACCCCCTCTTTCACGGAAAAAAGTCTAATGATTAAGATGCATGTAATTCAAATATGACATATAAAATTTATTTTAAATAATAATATTATGATTTTATTTTTGTCATATATTTATATATAATTTATATAATCACTAAATTTATGTTTGTTTCATGAGATAAGATGGTAAGATATGATAAGTGATATCATATCTTATGTTCGGATATTTACTTAAAATGTGATTAATTATAATTATATCCCATCAGAATGGAATTACTCATATCCTATGTTTGGACATTTACTTGGAATTAGGATTATTTATAATTATATCTTATCCGTGTGGGATAAAAATAATTTCACTAAGGTGTTGCTATTATTTGTCCCTCATACTCAATGGAATAAAAAGTAAAATAAAAATCTTCAATCATTCTCTTATGACAAGAAAAAAATATATATAAGAGGGAGAAGATTACTTCTAATAATCGCTATTGACATTACCTATATAAATTTTCGTAATATATTATCATCCTTATTGATGACACTTTCAAAACTATTAAATAGATTTCAAATATACCGATTATTTTTTTTTACATCTATTAGTAATTAATTTTATTAATATTTATATACAATAAATTATTAAATTTGTTGAACTCTCTCTTATTTATCTACATCTCTCTATTGTTCTTAACTTTTATTTTTGAAATTTTAAGAATATATTTTCAAAAAATATATTTTAGGAATTTGATTTTTCTAAAATCTAAAAAAAAATATATTAAAAATACGAATTTAATATCACAAATATTTTATTTTCATAATATTTTATTAATAATTATATCGATCTAAGTATAGAATTAAAGTAGAATAGCATATTCAAACTTTTTATCCGGATATGTTTCAAACACTGGAATATAATATTTAATATCACATTGAATTTTTTTTCATCTAATTTGAACATATCCTATCCGATCTGACCTTTTTATTTAGTAGTCCAAATGAGGCCTAAGATTTTTCCTACATCTTAATCACTGGACTTTTTTTCCCTCTTCCACACAATATTCCTTTTAAAAAACAGAATTTATAACTAAAAACAATAAATTTATTTTGAGAAATGTTTAATACATCAGATTTAGTTACCTATTTTTATTTAACTGATAATGTGTCAAAAATATTTTTGAAATTAATGGATAGATTTAGTTCTTTTGTTTAGATTTATGGTTTGTTATGAAAGGGTTAGAACTAGTTTTGTAGAATATACATAAACTGATTTTAAATTGTTTATTGTTTGGTAAGAATTTTTTAGAAATACATTGGTTCACATTTGTTCCTAAAAAATACTTAAAATTTGAACAATTAAAGTTAAATCCATGGTCGGTTGGAGCATAAAGACAGTAAAGCAATTGCTTTAGGCTCTACTTAAAAAGAATGTCCCAAATTTTAGGTAACTATAATATAATCAAATTAGAAATTTAAAATTAATAAAAGTCTAACCATATAAAAGATTTTAAATTTTATGTATTTATAATATAATTAAATTATAAGTAAGATTAATAAAAATCAAACTCTATAAAAAGAGCCTTACAGAGACTCCATAAAAAAAATTTAATTCTATTAATAGAGTTTTATTTGTATTATAGGTTTACTTTTTATTGCTATTTATTTAGATAAAAATAATTGTGTAAAATTTTTTATCATTTGAGTTTATTTAATATATAACTCTCTATCGATGGAAAATAATTAAATTTTATATTATAAAAGCAAATTATATATATATATATATATAAGAACTAAAGTAAAAAAAGTATATCAATATTAAAACAAAATTTCATTTAGAGTTACTATTTTTTCACTTTAAGCCTCCAATTATATATAGTCGGTTCCGATCAAACCAAAGAAGTATTGGTCTTTTTAAAAACAAGACAACTTAATGAAAATAATTCTGATGTGATTTAATTTGAAGAATTTTCAAATATCTTCTTAAAAAAAAAGTCATGATAATTAATGTCAACATATAGTTTAATTTGACTATATTTTTAGATGAATATAACATATTTCATTATTCCATATTATATGAAAGAAAAAATAATTTCCTAATAATAACTTAGAATATAGCTCTTTATTAACTGTTTTTCAAACTTTATTAGGAGAATGAAAATATTATTTTTATTTAATCATGAGCTGAGTTGAATTATTTTTTAGAATTCATATTTGAGAGTGTATGAATACTTATGTTGGTTGATTTTTTATTATAATCTGTTAAAGTGTTAAATTAATTTCATATATTTTAATATTTTATGGCTTTCTTTTAAATTTTTTTTTTATTTTTTATTTAATAAAAAAAATTGACCCGTCAATTTTTGACTTGAAAGTCGTTTGGAAGTTGAGGGGGAAAATTACATTGATTTTGATTTTGATGGCTAGTACTGGTCGTAACACGCAAACAATGCGTGAAAATCCGTGTGTTGCGTAATCAATTCAATTTCCACGTACACATTTAAACAACACCGCAATTGATATAATCTAAAATTTTGAAACACCAAAGCTTATTATTATAAAGAAAAGATGGCACATATATATATATTATCTCATGTTATTCTTTATTTCTAATACCCAACTTGCAAAAAATAACACCCATTGATCTTTTATGTATGTGTACGTGTGTGAATAAATAAATATATATATATATATGTATAAGCAGAGACTAGTTCAAAATGGTCACCTCAAAATGTAATCGGAAAACAATGGGCGGCCGCACATTTAAAAAGGGTGCTATTTGCACTTCTAAAATTGTTAAGGACTCTATATTTATAAAATAGAGTTATTAAATTATTCTTACATAATAAACTCATTTTTAGAAAATAATAATTTTATAATTTCATTAATTAAAATAAAAGTGACCGATATGACAGTTTCAAATTTTTATGTTTATTTTTTAACCATGATTAAATGCCTATTTTTATTTAAAAATTATAAAATAATAAGGTCAACTTGAGCTAATTGAGTTAGTGAGTATGTTCCCGTTAAACGTACATCATGAATTAAAGTATAACTTTTATTGTTACGAAATATACAGATTATTTTTACTCAATTCAATTATTAGTTAAATTGACTTGTTCGTCTCATGTTTATATTTGAATGATTCTTGTTGTTTGATTGTGAAATATATTTTTGTATTATTATATAATATTATAATTGTAATTTTTATTATTGAGTTGAGTTGGATTGACTTAAAGTTAATTGATATATATATATATATATATATATTTGATTTCACTAAAAAAAAATCTCGCGTTATTGGGAAGAAGTTGCATACAAGTAAACAAGATAGCCAATTCCAAATTTAATAGTGGAAAAGTAAAGAGGGGGAAATCAGAAATTCAAGTACTACCAAAGACAGTCAGCAGGAGAAAAACAGCACACTGCATTCGTCGAAGGCGCGTCCATGACTAAGACCAAGAAAGTAGTTGACCTGTAGAGAGGGAATTCCGAGTGATGATCAGAGAATTTGACAGCAGGTTTTTATATGGGGAGTTGTGTTTTTTCATGGAAACCATCCAAAGCTTACTTTCTTTGACCACCCATTATCTCTTTTTCCTTCTCCAAATTCTCTCTTTCCTCCTCTCCATGTTTCTGTTCTGTGGAAATTGGAGTGCGACCCTGCTGGGAAGGCGACAGAACTCCTATAAAGCTTGGAAATTAGAAATTTCAAGCTTTGAATTCATCAAATTAAATAACTCGTGCCTTTGAAAGTTACAGCCTTTGAACGACACCAACCATTCCATTCTCAGTCAAGAATATATATATATATATATAGGTGTGTGTGTGTGTCGGATAGCTAATACGAGAATTCAAAGACTACTATAGGTTTTCCAGTCCACTTCTGATACGTATCCAAAGGTTCAGTAGACTAACATCTTTGTCAATTTTCAATTTTTTTTATACGTACAAGTGCTGTATATATAGAGAGGAAGGTTGTCGGTGTGGGAGGCATACTCGATAAGGGTCTTCAGTGAGAATTTGTTTTGGAGAGAGAGAGAGAGAGAGAGAGAGAGAGAGAGTGGAGTTTTTGAAAGTTGTGGTCAGGTAAGGGACTCATATATGCCTCAATATCTTTTACGATCCGTTTTTGTGGGTTGAAGGTGGATGATTGCTAAAAATTCAATATTTCATGAAAGTTTGCTTTGTTTTATTGGTTGTTAATGGTGGGTTTTGAATGTTGTTCATGATTCTGGCTGTGGGTTTCTGGTTTTTTTTTTTTGGAGATAAATGTTATTCTAATTTTGATTAGTTTTGGTAATATAACTCAATAATTGAGTTAGTTGAAGGAATCTGCTTTTTTTTTCCTCTCTGCTTTGTTTCGTTTTGTTTTTTCTTTTGTCTGAAAAAACAATTTGTTAACTTTTTGGGGGGTTGGGTTAGGTTATGCTTTTAAGTGGGCCCTCAACTTGGTCTTATGATTGATCAAATGCAGAAAGTCTCTCCATTTGCTTTAGTAAAATAAATAAATAAAATTTCATGGTCTCTACTGATATATATTTGTGTGCATATGCATGCATACATGTATAGATTTATATTTGTTGGGGGAAGTGGGGAGGGTGCTGCTTACCAATTGGCATGTTTCATCGAGCATCTTTTGCTGAATTGGGTTGGAAAAATTAGCATTTATTTTTTGGAAAATTTTTAAGGTGAAATATATCATCTTCTCATTCAAGCCTATTGAATCATTTTGCAATTTTACACTAATACTCTAATCATAATGTGCAGGTGGAGGCTTTCTTCTTAGATATTAAAGTCTGTAATGGGTTTATCCCTATCCTTACTATCATCAGCCTGGGAAGAAATTGTGAAACATTGGGCTTTTGCTTTGGTTTACGACAACAGTTTCACTTCAGGAGAACAGCAGATGACCTTGAGAACTGGTAGCTTCAAGAAAACAGATTCAGAAACCCCTACCAAGTCAAATGGTTGTGATAAGGGAAGTGCTGCAAATTCAATAAACTTGCACTGTGAACCCATAAAAGTAATTCTTGAAACAACTCTTTCATTCAAGAATCTAGTTCAAGACATAAGGAATTCGAGTTCAAACAATTTGGATGGAAAAGTTGATGGATTAGTTCATAAATCATTGCCCACAAATTCACTTCCTGAACCGGCAATATTGTTTTCGCCAAAACCTGTTAGTGAGCTTGATGCTGCTGCAGTTAAGCTTCAGAAAGTCTATAAGAGCTACCGCACTCGAAGAAACCTTGCAGACTGCGCAGTTGTGGTCGAGGAGCTCTGGTTTGTCACTTAACCCTGTAATATTCTGATGTTGGTAACAGCCCCTTATATTTTTTTCTCATTCTTAGTTAATTTTGTTATTTATTTCAAATTTTGTAGGTGGAAGGCATTAGACTTTGCAGCTCTAAAGCGCAGCTCTGTGTCATTCTTTGACGTTGAGAAAACAGAAACTGCTGTTTCACGGTGGGCTAGAGCGAGGACAAGAGCTGCCAAGGTACTCTCCTCAAACACCATGACCATTTCATCTTCCAATAGAGTTACCCCCCCCCCCCCCCCTTCTCTTATTTTGAAGAATTTTTGGATTGTAATGTGATTTCCTACCATTGTTGCAGGTGGGAAAGGGGTTGTCCAAGGATGAGAAGGCTCAAAAACTAGCCCTACAACACTGGCTTGAAGCTGTAAGTCCTTAAAGTTGTTGTTCAGAGATCATAATGTTGATTTGGCATAATCCCATTTGAGCCTTTATGAAAGTAGAACAATTATATGCAAACTTGTGTACAATTTTACATTGGATGTTCTACTGCAAACACGTTCTTCTTAAATTGGCTTCCAAACATAGCCAATAATAACTTGGAGCTGATTTACTTGACTAAATATGGGAGGATCATGCTCATAAATTTTTTTTATGTTCTGTACAGATTGATCCACGCCATCGGTATGGGCACAATTTACACATGTATTATGATGTCTGGTTCAAAAGCGAAAGCTCTCAACCCTTCTTCTACTGGTGAATACTCCTTTCAAAAATTGCTATCCTTGTTACTCTGTTTGGTTTGTTCAATATTTCAATGTTTGTTTCCCTTTGGGGGGAGGGGGGATTTGGAATGATGAGCATAGGAAATGAAGTCTTGACATTTCATTTTTTTAACATGCAAATAAATGCACTGGAATATGTATTAAAAAAAAATTGGATTTTTTAGCTTCAGAGATTCGTTTAAACTCTAGATATAAACCACATGAGAGAGAACTTAATTATCCAAAATTTCTTTTATTTGCTTTTGTTTCTATGGTACCAAATATAGAACAAATGTATCCATGTACGGAGCTTTCCATTTGCTGTATCTTACAATAGTATATCTTTGAAAAATGAAGGTTGGATGTTGGAGATGGCAAAGAAGTAAATCTTGCAAAATGCTCTAGGACCAATTTACAGCGACAATGCATCAAATATTTGGGACCGGTAAGTTTCACATCGTCTAATAATAGAACAACAGTGGATAAATACTACATACACATTTACATGTACAAATGTGAATAAACACACTTCAATTTATGTTATGTGTATGATGTACAAATTTGATATATATGTTGTTATCTTTTTGGTCCTGTTTCAGAAAGAAAGAGAAACGTATGAAGTAATTGTTGAAAATGGGAAGCTTGTGTACAAACAAAGTGGTCTGTTGGTGGAAACCGTAGAGGGTTCTAAGTGGATTTTTGTCCTAAGCACATCGAGAATTTTGTACGTGGGGCAGAAGAAGAAAGGTGTTTTTCAGCATTCAAGTTTTCTATCTGGTGGTGCTACCACAGCGGCCGGAAGACTAGTCGCCCATGATGGAATTCTTGAGGTATACTTGCATGAATACATATGTGATAGAAATAAAGGACTATATATACTTCTATATGGGGTTTTAAGTGTATCTGTTGTCCCATTTTTTCAGGCTATATGGCCATACAGTGGTCACTATCACCCGACAGAAGAGAACTTCAGGGAATTCATTAGCTATCTTGGGGAGCACCATGTAGATCTCACAAATGTTAAGGTATATGTTCTGAATCTGCTCGTAGTTGTCAGTATATTTTTATTCATGCATGCATACAACTATACGTGTTTGTACATTTTAGATACGTACATGAATTAATTGAATACTTGAACTTTTTTTTTGTCTGATTTTCTCAACTAATTTGATGAGAATCCTTGAAAGTTTCACTAGATAAAATAGCTGATGATCATTTATTTTACCTACCCAGAGGTGTGCAATTGATGATGACTGCCCTTCAGTTAAGATCACTGATGAGGAAACAAAGCCAGAGGCAATAGTGGCTGTTGCTACAACTGCACAATCAGAAGATACAAAAACATCTGCTGTATATGGTCCAACTGAGGCGACAGTGATTGCTACTGATCATCAAGAACATACGGATGCTGGTGGCGTGAATGTAGAGCCCCCAGTGTATAACTTGGCTAAACGCTTATCGTGCAAGTGGACTACAGGAGCTGGACCACGCATCGGCTGTGTTAGGGACTACCCAACAGAGCTACAGTCCAGAGCCCTTGAACAAGTTAACTTGTCTCCTCGGGTTGCTCCCGGATCCTTTGGCAACTATGGTCCTATCCCTTCCCCACGGCCAAGCCCCAAGGTCCGGCTCTCTCCGAGGCTTGCATACATGGGGATCCCTAGTCCTAGGACCCCTATTCCTGCTAACTAGGCCAATTCACGAGATGGCAGTGGCTTATGACTTAGGTTAGTACGTTGATCCAAAAATAAATCAAAGTACTACTTGCGGTAGTTCTAGTGCCCTTAGCATGGCTTTTGAAGGGGGAGAATCAAGGAACTAACTTGATTTCTTCATTGTTTTGTTGTTTAAATTCTTTTTTGTACATGGGCATGGCTTACCTGTGCCAAATCAATTTAGTACCCAATTTTGCCTCCTTTTTTGTTGGAGGTTGGATTGTTATTGATTTTTTTTCCTTGTAAACATAAGTTGAGTCAACAATCTCAAATGCAATAAAAATTCTCTCTTGTGATTCCCTATATTTTTTCCTGCTTTTTCTTTTTTATTTTATTTTTATTAGAATAAAGACAGAGTGAGTGAGAGAGAGAATGAGTTAAAAACCTTGTATATTTCACTGTATATCTTTTATGTACAAGAGAGACCCTATATATAGGTATACAAGAGGGAATAATACTGAAATATTTTAGGGAATGATACTAGGCATATTCTACAGTATAGCTGTACAATACTACGTGTGACAGTACACGGTAACACCCCCACAGGTCTTGATCTTGTAAACCCATTTGCAACCTATAACAGTTTTACTCGGATGAAGATCAACCAAGTCCCAGGTGCGAGTGTGGTGTAAAGGTTGTAATTCATCATCCATAGCTTTCTGCCAAAGAGGATTAGTATGAGCCTCGCGATAAGATTGAGGCTCATGGTGAGAGAGAATAGTAGAAAAGCAATGAAATTCACGAAAATGGATTGACAGTTCTCTTACCCGAGTAGAACGACGAAGAGAGGGAGCAGAAGGAGGAACATGAGTAGGATCTGGAGCAGGATCGACAGTCGGAACAGGCACAGTAGGAGGAGCTGTAGTTGGTGAGGCTGGACATGTGGCATCATCATTAGAAAATAATGAAATAGAAGGGTTAGTGAATAAAGAAAGAGTAGATGAAGGGGTGAGATGAAATGGGGACAGGGAGGAGAACATCTTGTGCTCTCAAAAGACCACATGTCGAGAAACACGGCGGCGTTTGGAGATAGGATCCTAACACCAATGCCTTTGTGTTCTATCCTATAGCCTAAGAAGCAGTAGAGGCGAGCACGAGGGTTGAGTTTGGTACGCTCATGAGGCTGAAGTAACACAAAACTAGGCACAACCAAAAACATGAAGAAGATTATAAGTAGGGGGTGTACCATAAAGCCGTTTATAGGGAGATTGATTGGCAATGACCGGAGATGGAATGCAATTGATAGTGTAAATGGCAGGTGAGAGTAGCTTTCCCCAGAAACGCTCAGGGACAGGAAGAAGAAAGAAGGAGAGAGTGAACAGTGTCAAGAATGTGACGATATTTGCGTTCAACACGACCATTTTACTTGGAGGTGCCTGGGCAAGAACGATGGGGAAGGGTGCCCTGTTGTTAAAGAAATTGTAGAAAGTCAGTGTCGTGATACTCCATAGCATTATCTGCACGAAAGATTTTGTTAGGGCACGAAAGATTTTCATAGGGCGCGAAAGCTGTGTGGTAATCATGTGGGCAAAGTTATAGTAAAGCTGTTTTAGTTCAGAATGATGCTGCATAAGATAAATCCAAGTGAAACGAGAATAATCATCAATAAATATAACAAAATACTTGGAGCCACCCATCGTGGAAGTAGGAGAAGGACCCCAAATGTCATAATGAACTAAATCAAATGGTGCATCAGAAATAGAATCACTATTAGAAAAAGGTAAAGCAGGTTGTTTACCTAGTTGACAAGATAAGCAATCATCATGCTTATTGATTACAAGACCCAAAATACCACTAGAAGCTAGTGTTTATAAACGACTAAAAGAAACATGACCTAATCTAGCATGCCAAAGACTTAAAGACGGAGGAGTGGAGGTGGCAACAGCAAAGCGAGTAGGCGGGGTAAGGCGGGAGGGAATGTCGAAATGGAGTAGTTCAAATAAGTGTCCAACTTTATGGCCGGTCCCAAGTGTCTGTCCCATCTTTGGATCCTGCACAAGACAACCAGTGGAAGCAAAAATAATAGTAAGACCAAGGTCACAAAGCTGACCCATAGAAATGAGATTCAGAGTAAGTTGAGGAATAAAATAAGTATCGGGAAGAGAAACTTTGGAGTGAGAGATGTGTCCGATGTGAGTAACAGGCATGTGGGAACCATCAGTAGTGTGAATAGCAAGAATATGTGAGGCAAGAACTTTAGTGGTAAAAAAAGAGTCATCAGATGTCATATGATTACTACAAGCGGAATCAAAATACCAAGAGGAAATACCTCGTGTGACGGACAAAGCAGTGGGAGGAAAAGTACCAGATGTGGAGAGGATCTGTTTGAGGAGAGCAGTGAGGTTAACATTGGAGAGAGAGGAAGAGGGAGAGGCAGGTGGAGAAGGATCCTCAATGGCAGCAATAGTAGTTAATCGTTGGCCAGACTTGAACCTGTTGGACCGGGATGAACTGTCTTGGGAATGGTCAGCGCGTGGTTGTGGTGTTGGATTGCGGGGGCCATCATGTAAGAAATGGCCTGGTCTTCGCTTGTGACAGTGCTTGCAGACACGAGTAGGATAGTGAAACAGAGTATTGTCAGGTGCATGACAAAACTTGCAACCTGGTTGAGAATGACGCCCAAATGAAGGAGCAGTGAGTGAAATGGTGGTATGTGGAAGGTGTGCTGAAGAGGGAGCGGCAAGAGCAGACTCAGTAGGTGGAGGAGGACGAGTGCAGAGTCGAGTCTCATAGGAAACCAGTTCAAAAATAGCATTTTCCAAGGTCGGTAGTGGAGTACGATGAAACAAGATCGTACGAGTAGGCTCGAAGACATCATCGAGGGCCATCAAAAACTAGATCAAGTGCTGCTGATTTCGGTAGTTAAGAAACTCTGTCGCATCCTGAGAACAACTCCAAGTGGGTTCAGATGCAGTCAATTGATCCCAAAAGGCCTGCATATGGGAGTGAAAGATGTCGATTGGTTTACCAGGTTCTTGACGCAGACAATGGAGGTTATCCTGGAGTTGGTACTGATGAGAGAGGCTAGCAGTGGTGTAGCGATCAGCAAGAAAGTCCCAAACGGCTTTAGCAGTGTCGAAACGGCCAAATTGCATACCAATGGATGGAATAGAGGTACTGCGAAAGACAGAGATGATTTTCTGATTCTTGTTGTCCCACTTTTCAAAACAATCTAGAAATTGGGCCTCAAGTTCATCCGTCGCTTGCTTGGGTTCAGTGATATCTCCGGTAACAATACGCTAAAGTTTGTGGCCGCGAAGGTAGCCAGACATGGCTTAGGCCCAAAGTACACAGTTCTGGCCATTTAGGACTAAAGGAATGTTGATAGCCAACTCTATGATACTCATGATGTTGACAACTACACATATCAGAAAGTATTTAGACAAAAAAAAGATGTCAAAAATGAATTCAGACGATAAAAAATACCTAGGAATGGCCTCCTCTTGGCTAAAAAAAGTCCAAAAATGAAGAAAATGTGAAAAATTAGCAAACTGTGCTGACGTGGCAATCTGATGTGGTTCAAATGCTGACGTGGCAGTATGACATGTGTTAAATGTTGATGTGGCAATAGACGCGACGCCGATGTGACAGTATGACGCTAATTCAATACTGACATGGCAGGTGGCGTGGCGCTTACATGGCATATGACGTGGCGTAAAATGCAAAAGTGTCAGATGACATGGCGCTGGTGTGTCGGGATGGCGTGGCACAAATGCTTACGTGGCATGATGACGTGACACAATATAGTGGTAGGCACGTGGAGGCCCGTGGCAGCGCGTAACTGGCTGGGCTGCGAGTGGATCTCACTCGCCGAGGCGTGGGTGGCGCATGATAGCGCGTGGAGTGGTTTTCAGTAGCGAAAAAGATGGCGTTTTGCAGATCTCGAAGAGGCGATCTGAACTAAGGTGGTTGGAAGCTGATGTGGTTCAAATGCTGACGTGGCAGTATGACATGGGTTAAATGTTGACGTGGCAGATGACGTGGCAGTCGACGTGATGCCGACATGACAGTATGACACGGATTCAATACTGACGTGGTAGGTGGCGTGACGTTTACGTGGCATGTGATGTGGCGTAAAATGTTAAAGTGTCAGATGACATGGCGTTGCTGTGTGGGGATGATGTGGCACAAATGTTGACGTGGTTTAATGACGTGGCACAATATAGTGGTAGGCGCGTGGAGGCCTGTGGCAGCGTGTGATTGGCGCGTGGCAGCGCGTAGAGGGGCGTGACTGGTTGGGCTGCGAGTGGATCTCACTCGCTGAGGAGTGGGTGGTGTGTGATAGCGCGTGGAGTGGTTTTCAGCTGCGGAAAAGACGGCGTTTTGCAAATCTCGAAGAGGCGATCCGAACTAAGGTGGTTGGAAGCTGTGATGACGAGCGGAAGACCTTGAACTAGTGGCGGTGGTGGATAGCATCGTCGATGGTGGTAGTGAGCGGTGGTGGATAGCGTCGTCGATGGTGGTAGTGAGCGGTGGTGGGCGACACTGGCGACAGGTGAGCAGTGTTCAGTTGTGGGACACTTGGCTCTGATAACATATTAGAATAAAGACAGAGTGAGAGAGAGAGAATGGGTTAAAAACCTTGTATATTTCACTGTATATCTTTCATGTACAAGAGAGACCCTATATATAGGTATACAAGAGGGAATAATACAGGAATATTCCAAGGAATGATACTGGCATATTCCAGAGTATAGCTGTACACAAGGCCGGCTAAAGGGTAAAGCAGGTAAAGCCCTGACTTTAGGCCCCCAATTTTTTAGGCCCCTGTAATTTTTTTTATATTTTAAAAAATATATTTATTATAACAAAATAAATAAATCTTTTTGTCTTCTTAATTTCTCTCTTTTATTATACAACTATCACCTAATAACTACTCTTTGATAGTATTTATTATCTTCTCGTTTATCTCATTTTACTTTTTTCAATAATTAACGTTTTTATTTTTTTATTTATAAAATTCTTTCTTCAAGTCTAAAAAGTACTCTGCAACTTGGCAACCTGCTACATTTTCTGAAAAGTACTCTGTAACTTGGAATTTTGGCAACCTACTACACGTTCATATTGGCTTTGGGCCTTGCTGACTTTGGTCTTTGGTGTAAGCCAAATTGATAAATTTTTCCTTTTATGTTTTGGCATTTTGCATCTAGTTTTGTTTATTGTATTGGACTTTGGCGTTTTGCAAGTGAAGCCATTTGGAGTTGGCGAGTTGCTGTACGTGAGCCGTGAAGTATTGAAAATTTTGATTAGCTTCTTTTATATTTGCTAAATATGAAGACTAAATTGCTCCATAATCAGGTTCTAATTGTTTTAACTTTGAATTTTTTAATTTAAAATTTATATTATCTTTTAAGACATATATAATTAGATTGCCTCTATTTTGTTTACTGCAATTAGCTCATTGAATCTTTGATTATTAATTTTGTATTAGCCATTAAAAATATATAAAATAATTGTTATAGATACATTTTAATTTTTTGTATATCAAAAGAATTTAAATGTCAACTCGAAAATATGAATCTGGTTATTCAAAACTTAAAAAAAAAAAAAAAGAATTGAAAATTTAATACAATCTCAAAAAGGAGCTTTTGATAAATTTTTTACAAATAATAAAAATAAATTAGAAAATATTAGTGAATGTTCCTTAAATGAACAAGTTAGTAATGTAGTTGAGTTAGATGATAATAAAATACTAGAACAAGAAGATGTGATTGAAAAGACTCATATTGATCCTCAAACTCATGATGAAAAGGTAAAGGACCAACCTGTTAATGAATTAAATGATTCTATTCCTAAAAATATTTATGATCCAAGTCAATGGACAAATATTGATACAAATTTGAGAGATTGATCAGTAGAAAGGGGTCCAATTAGAGTTAGTGATATGAATTTTCCTAAAGATAAATTCTCAAGACATTTTTTCACTACAAATTATATTCAAAAGTTGTCAAACGGTGAAAAACATGAAAGAGATGGCTAGTTTATTCAAATGACTTGATAGAGTATTTTGTTTTTGTTGCAAATTGTTTAATAATGTTTCCAGTACAAGTAAATTAGCTAATGTTGGCACTAGAGATTGAAGAAATCTTAGTGCTAAGCTTAGGAGTCATGAGGCAAGTAATGAACATATTACTAATATGAGTTTATGGATTGATTTAGAAATGAGATTGTTGAAAAATAAAACAATTGATAAAAATATTCAAGAACAAATAAATAGAGATAAAGAACATTGGAAAAAAGTATTATTAAGAATTATTGTTGTAGTAAAAACTCTTGGTAAAAACAATTTGGCCTTTCGGGAAAAAAATGAAAAGATTTATCAAGAAAGTAATGAAAATTTTTTAAGTTTAATTGAAATGATTGCAAAATTTGATTTGGTAATGCAAGAACATATTTGACGCATTAAACAAGATGAAATTTATAACCATTACCTTGGACATAATATACAAAATGAATTGATAAATTTGTTAGCAAATGAAATTAAAAATAAAATTGTTGAACAAATTATCAAAGCAAAATATTTTTCAATAATACTTGATTGCACTCCAGATGCAAGTCTCAAGAGCAAATGTCTTTTATATTGCGATGTGTGAATGTTTCATTAAGAGCAAATGTCTACCAAACGATGAAAAATTTTACAAGATAATGTACATGGTCTAACTCTTAAACCATTGTCACAAACACGTTGGGAAAGTCGTATTGAAAGTGTAAAAGGAATTAGATTTCAAACCCCATAAATAAGATATGCTTTATTGAAATTAGCAGAAGTTAGTGAAGTTCCTAAAACTAAAAGTGAAGCTAATTGCTTAGTAACATATGAGCTTGAAAATTTTAAATTTTTATTGGGCATGACTATTAGGTATGATATATTATTTGCTATCAACTTGGTTAGTAAAAATTTACAATCAAAAGATATGAGTATTGATATTGCTATAGAACAATTAAAAGGTCTGCTTTCTTTTTTTGAAAAATATAGAGAAGATGGATTTGCATCCGCTATGATTTCTTCTAAAGAAATTGCATTTGAAATGAAAATAGAACATGTATTTCATGAAAAAACATATCATTCATAGAAAGAAGCATTTTGATGAGAATGATAATAATGAAATAACAAAATCACTTGAAGAATTATTTAGAATTGATTATTTTATATACATAATAGATCAAGCAATTTTTTTACTTCAAAGTAGATTAGAACAATTTAAAATATGTGAAAATATTTTTGGTTTTCTTTTTAGTGGTAAAAAATTGAAGTCATTAGACAATGATAGTTTAAAAAAACATTGTCTTAATTTTGAATGTTCCTTAAAATATAATAATTATTCAGATATTGAAGGTTTAGATTTATTTTCAAAATTAAAAGTTTTAAAAGAAGTTATACAAATAAAAAATAATACTCCAATCGACACACTCAATCATTATAAAAAGATTTGATTCTTTTCCAAATGCATATATTGCTTATAGAATAATGTTAACAATTCCCGTAACCGTTGCTTCGGCGAAAAAAGTTTTTCAAAACTAAAATTAAAAAAATCTTACTTAAGATCAACAATGTCTCAAGAAAGATTAAGTGGATTAACAATACTATCAATTGAAAAAGAATTGTTAGAAGAAATTCATTATAAAAATTTAATTAGTAATTTTGCATATCAAAAAGTTAGAAAAATAAATTTTAAATAAAAAATTTATAAAATTTTAATAAATAAAAAAGTCTCATTTTACAATTTTGTTTTAGGCCTCTGAATGTGTTGAGTCGCCCCTGGCTGTATAATACTACGTAGTGACAGTACACGGTAACAATTTTAATGATGAAGAGGTCCTGTTATAGCAAACTTCATAGATACAATCTTATTTTCAAGAATCATATATCAGGCAAGACGAGCTACATTATTGACGTCACTTGACCTTTTGGATAGGTTGTTTTTACATGGATGGAAACAATTATGAAAAGCAAAGATTATCATTACATTGATCAATCTGGTTGTGTTGTGTTGAGTTGAGTTGATCAATCTTACTGTGGATAATATAATTGCGATTGTAATTAATATCAGTTACACATTTTTATGAAGGCAGTGGACCGTTTGGAGAGATCTATCTTGGTTTGTTACTCTTTACATGGACAAAACGGTCGTGACATATCCATCATTAAAAACACCTAAACCTAATCTGGTCAGTGATGTGTCATTATGTTTGGACAGTTTTTGAACCTATTCAAGTGTTTTCAAATCTTATAAACTCAATTTTTGCACTTTTAAATTTATTGTCCAGGCCCGTGCATTTTTTAAAATCTCATCTTCAATATGCGATTTAAAGTTTTTTTTTTTTTAACAAAATTGCATATTAAAGATGTGATTTTTATGTGAATAACCTTTAATTAGGTAACTTGATTGCGTTCAAGTATTAATACAAAATTTTAGCTCGAATATGCAATTTTAAACTCATATCTTGAAGATGCAACTTTGTTAGAAAATTGACTTCAAAATCACTTCTTGAAGATTCGATTTTAAAAATTGCATGAATCCGAAAAATAAATTTAAAATAGCTTAAGTCAAGTAGAAAAGTTTTGAAAAGACTTCCATGGGTTCAAAAACTCATGTTTGGACGCCAAATGCAAAAAACAAGATCCCAAACACAATGACAAACCTTAAAATGAAAGAGAAATGAGAAAAAAATAAAAGAAAAAAAGTGTAATCTTCAACTTGTTTGAATATTTAGAAAAGAAATGAGAAGAAAATATATATTTTTTATTTGAATAGTTACTAGGAAAGAAAAGAAAAGCAATGTATAAATTATTTGATAATTAAATCTATTTTATTATAAAAATCTTATATTTTAACACAAAAATTTAAGGGTATAATTGGTATTGTAAAAAATTTATTAAAAATGTTTTCTTTTCTCTCTTTAACACTATACTTGAATAAGTATGAAAAGAAGGAGAGGAAAAGATAACATTAGTTATGAGAGAGAGGAAACGATAAGAGAGGAGAAAAGAGTATAATCACTTCTTTATGTTTGGATAATAAATGAGGGAAAAGAGAATGTAATTTTCTCATCTTGCTTGAAAATAACAAAAGAAAGAAAAATAGATTATATATTTTCTTATTATTATACCCTACTATAAAGGTATCTTTTTTTTAAATTATTTTTTTTTTATAATTTTGAGGTTAGAATTAGTATTATAAAAAATGCGTTAAAGACTATCTCATTTCCTTCTATTTTCGTCCACTATTGGGAGGAGAGCAAATTAAATAAAAAGGTAAATTACATGCTAACCTCCTTGGAGGTTCTTGACAGTTACATAAACCTCTCTCAAATTTCTGAAATGACACTAACCTTCTCTACTCTTACTAACAAACCACAAAAACTTCCCCCTCAAGTCCTAATTTTTTTTAAATGATAAAAATGCCCATTTGATTTTTGTTTTTGTTTTTTTTGACCTTTTTTAAACTTTTTTTGAAGAATATTTTCATTTTATATAAAAACAAAATTAGGATAAATAACTGATATTTTTTTAGTCAAATAAGACTTTAATTAATATTTATTTAAAAAAATAGAAAAACTTGGTCAAAATTAAAAAAATAATTTAAAAAATAAATAAAAAATATTTTTATCATTTTGAAAAAATAAAGTTAGAGGAGATGTTTTTGTAGTTCGTCAGTAAAAATAAAGAAGGTCAACATTATTTTAGAAATCTCAAGAAAAGTTTCTATAATTGTCATTTCAAAATTTTTTGAAGAGATTATTATAATTGTCAGAAACTTTAAAAAAGATCAGTTTAATTTATTGTTAAACTAAGATAAGGATTAAGAAATTTCTCCCTTTCCGTCCATCCTCTATAATTCTTTTCCTAATTTTGAATTAAGTATAAAATAATATTTTTCTCTTTTTCCTTTCCTCTCATTTCTTTCCAAATACCTCAATATGTATATAGAATAAACCTTCTCAATTTTTGGACAAGATGGGAAACTACTCTATTTTTCTTTCTAAATCTCTTTAAATCTTTTATTTTCTCTCTTAATTAAACATTTAAATAAAATATTTATTTATCAATTTATCTCAATTTTTTTCCTTCAACTCAATCGACCGAACAAATCAGATACCTAATTATCAAATTTTTTTTTCTTTTTTCTTTCCATCCAAATCAATTAGACCAAACGCGGCGGAAAAAATAAAAAATAAAATCATAATGTAGCATTTAGAGCATGTGACAAATACGCTGTTACCAGGTGGACAAAAGTCACGTGACATTGATCCCAACCGACACCCGGCGCGACGCTACAATCCTCTTTCGATAAAGAACATTCATCCACGCGTACTGACGACGCGTGGACAAGCTTTTCCCAAAGCCCAAAACAACGATCCGCATTGTCTCCGGTTGGTGAATAGCAGTAGGAGTAGTCCTCTAGCTACGATAGGACCAAAGCGCGACGAAGAGAGCCACAAGTATACAGACAGAGAGAGAGATTTATAGAGAGAGAAAGCTACGCCATAACAATGCTCCCCCTATCCTCACCTTCCACAACCTAGCTCTGTTCTAGAGGTTCACACTAAAACGAACTTTAAAACCCTAGATCTCCATAGTTCTAGGGTTTGTTCGTTGTTGAATAGTTTGTTGTGTTTGGGGAGTTAGGGTTTGAATTTGAAGCCCTGTTTTTGTGTTGATGGAACCTCGTGTTGGTAACAAGTTTCGGCTTGGTCGGAAGATTGGCAGTGGATCGTTTGGAGAGATCTATCTTGGTTTGTTCATTTTTCACTTTATTTATTTATTTTAGTTGGTTTGGTTGAGTGTGAATTGATGATTGACTTTGTTTGCAGGTACTAATATACAGACAAATGAAGAGGTTGCAATTAAGCTCGTGAGTGTTCTATTTCTTAAAAAATCATGAATTTGTTTGTATATTTGTTTGACTATTTAATGTTCTCGTGTTTCTGTTCGATTTTACCGTTTTTGTGTATATGCTGAAGTAATTAGTTGTATGTTTTCTCAGTTCTGATGTTGCCAATTCTTGTGAAAATTAATTAATGCCAATTCTTGTGAAAATTAATTAATGTATGGTGTTGGATGTGGTTCAGTCTTTGTGACTTGTGAATGCTTACAATTTAGATTACCAATCAACTATTTAATTTAACCATTTAAGCTCAAGATACAGTGAACTTTAATGGTCAATGCCAGTTGCAGTTTTCATCAAAACAGCCTAATTTTATTCGATTTTTTCAGCCTAAAATAACTATATATTTTTTATTTGAGTATTTGGAAGTCCCACTATAATGCTCAGTTTTTTGATGTACAAGCATGCTTTTTTATTGAAATGACACAATTGCAAACTTATTTATTAGAATCAAGTAGTGCTCTTGCAAGTTTGAATTGACATAACATGAAACCTATTAGTCCAAATGCAGCAACAAAAGTCCGCATACCACCTAATTGACATCAATGAGTAAATCTCATTGTGCTTAGGACCCATAGTAACAACAAAGAATGTGCTAATCTATTACAATGTTTTAAAAACCGGACCGGACCGGCCGGTTCAACCGGTTCAACTGTCGACCGGTCCCCAGTCCGGTCCAGGTTAGCCCAGTAAACCGCTTGAAGCTTAAAACCGTTCTAAAAAGTGAAAACCGGTAAAACCGGACGGTTCAACCAGTGAACCGGTTGACCCTGTACCGGTTCAACCGGTTCATGGCTGATTTTTTTTTTTTTAAATCTCAAATTTCATACAATTTTGGCTAAGTTGAATTGGTATTTGGCTAAATTTATTTTGGATTGTATTTAAAATTTTAAACCCTTGAAGTTTGAAACTCTAGTATTATATATTTGTATCATGTGATATTTTATTTTATTTTATGCATGATTATTTGTGTTTATATTTTTTTTTTCATGTAGTTGAAGACTAAATTATTGGATTATACTTGGATTAGATATTAAATTGATTTTTGTTATGGTCTTTGCGATTATGGAAGAATAGCAATGAAGTTTTAACTTTCAATATTGCAATAAAATATGTCTATTATACTTTTTTCATTTTTTTCTTGAAGTTTTACATATTAAGAAAATTCATATTTTATAAATTTTTTTTATATAATTTTTAGTAATTTTTATATAATTTTTTAAATTTAAAATATCAATAATATGTATTATTAAATTTATTAATTACATAATTATGACATCACGGTTTGATTTCGGTTGACCCGACGGTTGAACCGGTAACCAGTAACCCGGTCATTTTTCCGGTTCGATGAACGGTCCGGTTCTAAGAACATTGATCTATTAGTAGGAGTAGAAACTGCTGCAGTTACGAAATTGCAGCCTTCCAAATTGGAACTGGCCAATCCATTGGTATACCCTGAAGTTACAATAGTTGTACTTGTGAACCAACCCCCTAGAGTCGAGTAGTGCTCTTGCTGTACTATAGAATAAAGGTGTCTCTTCAAAAGATGCCTTTAGTAGAGGCATCTTTTCAAAAAATGCCTTCAATACAAACCCAATAATATGTGCCAACCTTAGTTTCACAAGAAGACGTCTTTTGATGGTATATTGCAGGCGTTTTCTCCTTTAGTAGAGGCATCTTTTCAAAAAATTCCTTCAATACAAACCCAATAATATGTGCCAACCTTAGTTTCACAAGAAGACTGTCTTTTGATGGCATATTGCAGGCGTTTTCTGGAACACCACCTTTACAGAAAGCGTCTTTGGAAAAAAATCCTTTACTGAGAGTGTCTTTTGAAGCGACACCTTTAAGCAGGATTTCATTTAAGGGTGTTTCTCCAAAGACGTCTTCATTATAGAAAGGCGCCTTCATGGCATTGTTGGACTTTGATATATAAGTTTGAAGCTGTCATTTCAGAAAAGCATATATACGGTAAAAAAAACTCATAATGCTCATTGGGACAGTGGTTATATTATTCAACCTTCGTACAGTAGTAGCTAAAATTTTAAACTTCCAAATTTGTTCCTGATATATGTCAGAATTAGCTTTATAGAAGTTAAATGTGACTCAAATAGTATTGAAATAATGTTCTCCCTTGAGATTGGGATTTTCTATCATACAAGCTAACATGATATGGGTTCTTGTTAATGAATATTTGAAGAAATTGAGGATGCATTGAGAATATATATATATATATATATATATATAGACACACATAAGTTGGGGAGTGTTCTGCAATGCTACTTGCTTGAGAAGCGATGATGTTATACTTGGAATGGACCATACTTGGCTTGTTATGGTGGGGACAATTTGTTTGCGCACATGCCTCGTTAATATTTGTTCCATTTATGTATTTCTGGACCTAAGAAATTTCTTAGAGTAACCCTCTCCACCAAACAATTTCCTCCCCCTAGGAAACTCTTTGACAGTTTGGAAACGCTATCCATTCCTTCTCCTTTCTTTCATCCCCTTTCCTTCCTCACTAGTTTTCTTAACAAGATAAAGTTTTAAGTAAGAAGATCAAGACAAGGCCATTGCACATTAATAGATTAACTTATGTAGCTAGGTTAAGTTATAGGTTTATATTTTGATTAAATTCCAACATATTATATTTTCAGAAGGTAAATAGACAGGTACACCACGTATCAAAAAGAAAAATAAAAAAAAAAGACTGGTACACTACCACATTTAAATGATTATATATTTCTTTAAAAATCTACTTGTTGAAAGAAAATCATTCCTGTATTAGGACACACCTAACAAGTTCCAACTATAGGATCTATATAAACCTACCCATGTTGTATTGTATTCTAAAGCATAACAAGTAGCTATTCTAAAAGATTAACTTTTGGGGAAAGATGTAAATCCATGTATTCGTTTCCTCAACACGCACCTCTCATTTGACCAACTCCACATAAACATGTTAATTGTAATGTGAACCGTATAGTTATAGGGAGGTGGGGTTTGAGCACATCACCTTCTTCCTCTTAAAACAATATTAACAACTGGCTACTTTAAAGCTTATCATGTTGAACTTTTCGAGTATTCAAATTTTAACATAGAGCATTCAACACACCCTGTTCCAATTCCTGTTCTACTCGTCAAAGCAATTCACCTTCCGGTTTACATTGGTTTTGATGTATAATTGCACTGGATTTTTCAGTTGGCCATCAAAAGGTGAGATGTTTTTTGGAACATAATCGGTAGCTCTGATACAAATTGAATGTGTTCTTGAAATTTTCAGACTTGATTTAAAACGACAGCTCTGAAATGGGCTGAAATCACTGGCAACTGCCAAATAATTTTTTTTTTTTTTTGGTGCATAAATTGTATGATGTGAGGAATTAATATAATGCACAGAACTTTGCTTCTTAGAACATCAGCTGGTTTTTCTGATGTGCTTAATTATGTATACGCTTCCTGCTAAGTGAAATATTGATTCAGTGGTCCGGAGATTGCTGCAAAATTGATATTCCATTGTGCTTTATCAATGTTAGTCGGTTCCTTGTGGTGGATAAGATGCTGATATTGTTTCCAATCATCAGGAAAATGTCAAGACAAAGCATCCTCAGTTGCTTTATGAATCAAAGTTATACAGAATCCTACAGGGAGGAAGTAATGGCTTTCTTTTCTCCTGTCTTTTGTTTTTTGGGTGTCATTTATGTTGTTATATCTCTTCTGCTTGTACATCTGATATCATTTTCTGATTGCAATACTTTTGAACTATTGCAGCTGGAATTCCAAATGTGAGGTGGTTTGGAGTGGAGGGAGACTATAATGTTTTAGTGTTGGATTTGCTTGGGCCAAGTCTTGAAGATTTATTCAACTTTTGCAGTAGGAAACTTTCTTTAAAGACGGTTCTTATGCTTGCAGATCAAATGGTATATTTTGTTTTTAATGCTTATTATTGCAGTATTTATATGCTTTTCATAATTTTTTAATATATGCATATCCTGCTATATATATATATATTTCAGATTAATCGCATTGAATTTGTCCATTCTAAGTCATTTCTACATCGAGATATCAAGCCAGACTAATTTTCTTATGGGCTTGGGAAGGCGTGCGAATCAGGTTTTCCATATAAATTTCATATCTTTGTTGTTTGTTTGAAGAATATTTCCCAGGATTTCTGTGCAAATAAGGTGTTTTCTATTTAACTGATAACTCAGGTTTACATCATCGACTTTGGTCTGGCTAAGAAATATAGAGACACTTCAACCCACCAACACATTCCTTATAGGTGAGTTGAATATTGATTCTTTCAATGGATGCTGGCAGACAATCCATAGTCTCATTCATGCATACACACGCACAGTTTCACACATCATGCTATTTTCTGTGTGGATACTGTTTGGTTGGAGTAGGATCATATTTTAAGTTGTATGTGGATAACGTTTGGGCCTGGTAGGACATCTGTATCCAAGGTTGCGATACGGTCTGGCTTTACATCTATTATCTATGGGAGCTTATAAGTTCCTGTTTTATGGTTTTGCAGTAGATATTTTAATGGTCCATTTGCATTTTTGTGCATGTTCTGAAATCATGATCAAGTAGCAAGGATGTCACATAGCACAAATAGAGATGGAGTACTGTATCCTTTGCTTGCAATAAAAAAAACATGGCTTACTCAAGTCAAATAAGGTTGTGTTGTTTTCTTATTAGGATCTCTTAAGGCCTTCTTGTAATTCTTGAAAATCATACTTATCTGGAAAAATAGTTACCTTCTACCTATCCAAAAAAAAAGGGCTTATCCCACAAAAAAAAAAAAGACAAACAGAAATTCTTTAAAGCCATAATTCAGAAAAGCACTTCTTAGATGTTTAATGTGGTGGTGTGAGACAGCTTTAGGAAATCTTTAATAAAGATACTTATGAATGATTTTGTGGTGTGTTTTGGTCATGGTAGAGCTTGTAGGTTTAGGGTTCTAAAGAATAGAATAGAGGTTCTAAGGTTTGGAGATGGCAGTTGGCTTGATTTTGAAATTGTTAGGTTGCAAGATTTTCAGAGAAAGGGTGTTGGAAAATTTACAGACGGTAAGTATTTTGTGTTTTTTAATGTTAAACTAAAGGCTAATCAATGGGGGAACGGGATAGGGTTAATTGGGGCTTAGTAGAGTATAGTTTTGGGACTCGGGCTGTTTATGTGCTGTGAACAGTACTTAGAGAATAGTAATTTGAAAAAACGAGAGGAGGAGAAGAAGAATTTAGAAATCTATCTTGGAATGCTTTCGTTCACTCACTTAAGGGTTAAGCCAAATTACACAAGCAAGATCTCAAATTCTTATAGACTCAACTCCACAATTACCACAATTCGCTCCCCCCTGTGAGTTGTGAATTGGATCGTACGATTCCAATCATGGATCATTCATGAATCAAAACGCTAGATTTAGTATTCCAATCTAAAATATCTAAAGCCTCCAAAAAAATCATGCAACAAACAATGAAATATATACATACATTGTTGGAATTTTTATTTTATAATGGCTTATTACAAATATTGATAAAAAAATATGAATATTATTAGAAATATGATAAAAAATTATTTCATGTTCCAAAAAACATATTTTATTCCAACAAAACGATTTGAAGAAGCCTACTCCTAATGTATCATTTTATGTAACAAGTGACGATTTACGTTCCCATTTAACGTATCATTACGATCTACGTTCTAGGTAACATTGCTCAACTCTATTAGAATTTAAAGTAAAGAGATTACATAACTATTTATAAGCTAATGAGCTTTCCTACTCTTGCTAGGACTAGATTCCAAAAATAGCAGACTTGCAAGCTTTGACTAATAAAAATAAAGAATATTCTATACTAAGTACGGGTTCTAAATTATTTAATAATATAACTTGACCCCCACCGTTCACTTACCTATTAAAAAAAAAACTTGATTCAAAATAAGACCCTTGGACCACACTATAGTCTTTGTCCAGCAAATCTAAAAATTACTATTGACTTGTAATACTTAATAAAACATAAATAAATTTGTTCAACAATATATTGACACAAAATAGACATAAATAAAAACTCAAACTAAACCCAAAATGTGATTACACAAGGTTGAAATTATTGATCCATGTAAAATTCCCAATTTATACCTTTTCTTAGCATGCTTTGAACTCTAAATCTTATGGTTTCATTATTTATTGACTATTTATCACCATTTTAAAAGACCCAACATCAAAGATAATGTGTTTGATGTTGTGCGCTTTTGAAAAATGAGTGAAAATAAGGTTAGGTAGAAAGAAAAGGGGAAACAAGACGCCTTTGAAACTTGGAAATGAAGTTGTGTTGGCTCAAAGGGGCATACCTCACTGCTACCGCTATGGAAAAAATTGGTAGTACCGTACCACCCACCATTACCAACCGTGTGCCAATGCTATAGTTGCTGCCACCACAGCTGTGGCCATCACATTGCCCACAGCACTGCCTACCTCCTTCATCACCATTAGAAAACTTGTCATTGTCAATGCTACTACGATTGCGGTTGCCACCACCATAGCCCCACTGCTGTTGCCATACCAGCAATGTCATCATTACCACTAACCACTCCACTTCTCCGTACCACATAATTATCCCCACCTATGTTACCTGAATAGTTGTATTCAAGGTGGCAAGGGATATTTGGCACTTCTTATTGTCCATTTTTGGCATTTATTGGCCATTTCCCAAGTTGGTGAGGGAGCTTCTTCTTGGATAGAATTGTAGGTGTATGGCTCCTTTATCCCTTTTGTGGTGCATTTGGAGGGAGAGAAATAGGAGGACTTTTGAGGGGGTGAAGTCAACTCCTTTTCGTTTAAAAGATACTTTTTTATGTACTCTTTTCTTTTGGGGCAAAGACTTCTCTTCTGTATGTAGATACTTTAGTTGATTTTTTGGAGACTTAAAGGCTCTAATCTCATAGCCTTCCTTTGTACATATGGGTTTGCCCCCCTTGGGCCTTTTTTTGGAATACAAGCATAGCTTACTTTATTTAAAAAATGTAGTACCTGTGAACAGAGTGGGTATGGGTACATGTTTACCGCAGTTTAAAATAATGGAAAATCTTTGTTGAACTGATGAATTTGATGACTTTACATACACCCACACTTGACAAATATACTCCAATCCATTTAACATGGGCTGCTGCGACACTTATAAATATGAAACCACCTTGACCTCTTCCTTCACTGCTATTATTGCACATACCAATATCGACACCACCTGCAACCTCAGATGTCACCCCCACCTCTGATCTTGTCACCTCCATCACAATTTTCCTCTGAAGTTGTTCTGACTAGTTTGTGTTTCCCAAGTAAGATTTTTACCATGCTTCTCTTGGTCAAGAAATGCTGAAGCTGCCTGCAAAGATTCTGAACTATTCTCTTAGCCTAAAAGTAACTATCTTCTCAAAAAGCATTCTAGGCAAATTAACGTCCGGAGTTTGAAAACCTCAATCAAAATTCACACACTTCTTTGCATGATTTCCCATAATTGGAAATCTTACACTATTGTGAGGAATTTATGTCAGCTCACTAAGTAACATAAGAAGCCAAACACCCTCTTTGCCAAACACATACATACATATATACACACACCGAACTTTACTTATATCTGTAATATATATTTATTTTTTTGATAGGTAAACTTGCTTATATATACATGGTTATGTTTACGTTTATACATTTTGTATGGTCGTGAACGCTGCAGAGAGAATAAAAATTTGACGGGAACTGCAAGATATGCGAGCATGAACACTCACCTTGGCATTGGTATGTTTTCTCTTTTTGTTGTGATTTTCTTTAAAATGTACACTTTATGGGCTGTTGCTTGTGCGATAGTAAAACATTTCTACTTTCAAGTGTGAAAATGTTAGTTCGAGTCCAAGAGCAACCACTTTGTGTAAATAATAATGCCAAATTAGGTTTGTCTCCAGTTTACCCCTCCCGGCACCTAAGCAGGACCGTCACTAGGTAGTGGCCTTTATTGTCATTTGAATGTCCTCTTTTGTTGTCAGAATATTGACTTTTTTTAAATAAAAAAATAATATTGACTTTTTCTGTCTGATTATTTTTGGCTGCGTAGAACAAAGCAGGAGGGATGATTTAGAATCGCTTGGTTATGTCCTTATGTATTTCCTAAAAGGAAGGTGATGATTGCTGCTTTCTTTCTGTGTTTGGGCTCCTAGTGCTGTTTGTTGTTATGATTGGTGACAGCCCTTGTGTTTGTAGTCTTCCTTGGCAGGGACTGAAAGCTGGAACTAAGAAACAGAAATATGAGAAAATTAGTGAAAGAAAGGTTTCCACATCTATTGAGGTAACCTTTGGTTAACACAGTGGCTACTCTTGTTATATTCAGGTTTATAAATTCATGATTGCTGAATTTACTACTTTCTCAGGCCTTGTGCCGGGGATATCCGACAGAGTTCGCATCATACTTCCATTACTGTCGTTCACTACGATTTGATGATAAGCCAGATTATGCTTATCTGAAGAGAATATTCCGAGACCTATTTATTCGTGAAGGTTTGAATATATTTTCTTTGTAATAGGAACCTTAATACATGCAACTTCATAGATCGGATTTTTATGCTGTCTTATTTTGTTGCTTATTGAAAACTGAGAACTATAATAAATATTTCATCTTGTCATTGTGCATGTTAATTCTGTTGCAGGTTTCCAGTTTGATTATGTTTTTGATTGGACCATTTTGAAGTATCAGCAATCACAGATTGCCACTCCTCCTTCCCGGGTTCTTGTAAGTGTTCACATGATGAATTTCCTTATGTTGGTCATTGGCAACACATGCATTCATTTGATGGTTGCATCTGTTAGGGCCTTGGTGCTGGAACAAGCTCTGGGCTTCCCCCTGTTATCCCCAATGCTGACCGACAGTCAGGTAGTTTTCCTTAATAGCTCTTGGATTAAGGAGTTTACTTCTGGATGATTTCTTTCTAAACAAAATCCTGTTCACTACTATTTGGGTGGTCCACTAAGAGAATTTTCACCATTTTTCCTTGCTGACTTGCTTTGAAGACATTTCAATCTTCTTTTGTTGGATCCTTTCTCCGAATTATCTTCTTTAGTATGAGACAGTTAGATTAGTTTTGCAGAATTTGATGTTCTTATCCCATGCATAATTAGAAGATGTCTTTCTTTTTTCTCCCATCTCTTTCCCTGTCCCACCTCTCTCTCTCTCACACACTCACACAGTAATGTGTGATGGTCCTTTTACATATCCTTGGGGATCATATTGTTTGCTTTTTTGACTTTGTTGCAGTTGAGGAAGAAGGAAGACCAGTTGGTTTGTCTTCAGTGGATCCTTCTCATCGGAGAATTTCTGGACAAGGTATAAATGGTGGAAGTATTTCCAAGCAGAAGAGTCCACTTGCAAATGATTCAACAGCGAGCAGAGATGTTACGGTAAGTTGTTCGAATAGTTACACGAGAGAGAACTTCTCTAGAAGTTAGATTTGGTTTTTGCTGTATAGTGGCTTGTTGACTTACAATTTATCAATGATATTACTTTGTGTTAACACATTGTTTATATAGCACTGCATGTGTGCTCTATGCACATGAGGAGATAAGAAATTAACCTTTTGCAGGACTTCTTTTAAGTTTACTATTGTGTTGTATCTGTATTTGCTGCAATAGCACTTACTTTTTATGCTAAGCTAGGGTTGTCGTAATGCACGGGGCTGCCCTAGTCAAGAGAGAGAGAGAGAGAGAGAGAGAGAGAGAGAGAGAGCACTTGCTTTTACATAGTGATATAGATGTAGATAGTTTTTTTTTTTCTATATTAATGTGCCATAACTGCAACATGAGTTGGCCCCTTTTGAAATACATTTTTTTTGGTGGTACAATTCAAAAATGTTTATTCCAGTAAAAGAATCTGGGAAATTTATACTATACGAGGTTCACCTAAACTTGTGAAAAGGGTGGAAGGTGCTTATGAGTTGCTAGGATCAGAAAAGTGCAAGATGTGGCTTGACTGCTGTACTAATGACTTCTCAATAATCCATGGTAGAGCATGTGATCAATCAATTAATTACTAGTGTCTTGTTTAATCCACCGAAAAAAGAAAGCCTATTTTTTTTCTTCTTTTTAAATTATCTGAAATTGGCAACATGAAAATCCTGTCCTATTTCAACCTGTTGAAGCATGAGGTAATATTTTCTTATTGATTTGAATAATGCAGTTATCGAACTCCACCCTTTTAGGACAGGTCAAGCGGATCATTAAGGCGAGCTGCTGTCTCTAGCAACCGTGATGCAGTTGTTGGGAATGAGTCTGACCCTTCTCGCTCTCGCACCACTGAGGCAAGTCCAGGAGCGTTACTCAAAATCTCAACTGGGCAAAGAAGTTCACCTGTTGGTGGATCCTCTGACCCTAAACACACGTCATCTGGCAGGAATAACTCTGGTATAAAGAACTACGAATCCACTCTAAAAGGTATCGAGAGTCCTCCATTTTGGTGACGAAGAAAGGGTTCATTATTAGCATCTCACCTTTTCACATCTTGCGAAAAATATAGACTTGTGTGCTTAGACATTAGGTAGAAATTCATTAGATTCATGTAGTTGAGTTCTGGGGGAAATTGTCAGTTGGAAGCCAAGGAGTTCCGGGTTGGGATTTATGCCTATCAAATACTTATAATCAATAAAATAAAGGAGAGAACCAGACTAAGAATCTGAGTCCAACATGAAACCTATAAAGGTAAGGCTGTCTCCCCATGCTTAGTCATGTCGGCTGGCCCCCTAAATCTGTTTGCCCTTTAACCCCCATCTCTGATACTGGATTAATCTTTGCGGAACTGTAAATGTCATTATATTGATATATTTTTAACTGTAAATTTTTCTTTATATTGATATATTTCTTAAATTTGTCGTTGAATTGATTTCTCCACATAAAAGTTCTTCAGTTTTTCTAGTGTAGAAGACAGGTTTGAAATATTTTGCATGGAAATTGAGTTTTGAAATTTACTTTCATCGTGTGTTTTAGAACTACAGGGGATGAGACCCAAGTGCTATCTTCATCTGGAGGTCGATGCATGCAAATGGAATGGAATTATGAGAATCTCTCCCCTGAATGCTCAAAGGCTACAGAGTGTCTCCAAACAAATTATTCTTAGCAAGTGAATGAATGGAAACAAAGCCTCCAACCTAGAACCGAGTGTTAAAATGTGAGAGAGGACCACGTAAATGGACTCTTAGTGCAATATTTAATTCAACAATCATTCAACACTGCAGTCCCTTAATAATATTTAACGAAAATCGGCCATTTCTTCTCTTCAATCCCACTACCAATTCATTTCATTTATGTTCCATTTTAGTAGGAGGGACAAAATTGGAAGGAGAGAAATGTACCAGAAATAGAGGGTATGGCATTCCTAGGAGAGGAAGGAAAATGACTTTTGTGATTTTGTGCCTTCCCTAGTTTTTGAAAAAGTGGAGTTATTTGTAGTAATGTAAAATAAGGGAAACCCTTTACTTTCAAAAGGAAAAGGTGGGCCTGCTGGGATGGGACATCCCTCCTTTCCTTCCTCTCCTTTTTTCTTCTTCCAAACAAAGTAAAAACAACCTACCCTCCCTTCCATTTTACCTCCCTGTCAAATGGCCTTTAGTTGGGTCACACGAGGGTAGGGGGATTAGTTTGGTAGCAAAGTTGCTGAGATATGAGATATCCTCTATTTGAAAGAAAAAAAAAAAAACAGCCTCTCAGCCTTCTTGACTAGGCAGAATATCTAGCATGCAATTTCTGTTTTACATGTAACTATCAAAAACCTTTAAAAGGGAGTTAAGCATAACCTTTATTTGATTAAGACGGGAACTTGGGCGGGATGATCCTCTGCCCTTTGCACTTCAGAGTTCTTTGAGAAACAGAAGGCACAGCCACTCTGTTTCTCCCATGCAATGTTGCCTTCCATTTTTTTTTCACTTCACTTAAATAATTTTTAATCACCTTGTCTCTTAACTTTTTTTTTTTTGTTAAATTACATTGACCTCTCCTGAAAATATAATAATATTACACACAAATCCATGTAATTTAAAAAATTACATTGACATTCTTTTTACTTTAACATGAGTAACATAGACTTCTCTTCGGTTAGTCAACTGTTAATTGACTAAACATATTTTGCTAACTTCATCATTTATATTTTTTTAAGTACCAACTTTACCCTCATTAAAAAAAACTCACCGAGTTAACTATTAACTCACGCACTCCCAGATTTTGCCCTTCTTCTCTGTCCTCTCACTAACTCATCTCTTACTATTTTCTCTGAATCCCAACTCTCTCTCTCTCTCTCTCTCTCTCTCTCTCTCTCTCTCTCTCTCTATATATATATATATATATATATATATATATGCAAAAAGCTGTTACTGCGTTCTCAAGAATCAAATCAATCGCCTGAGGTGTTCTTCAATCAAACCTCAAAATTCCCAAAGTTCTCTCGGCGAAGAAGGAATTACTCATCGATGGCTGTTAATCAATCCAAGGTCATGTGTGTGTATATATATTCAAATCTAATATACGTGTAGATATATAGTCGCCGAACGACTCCCGCAATCCTACGCCCATTCCCTTGAAATCAACATATATGTACATTCATAGAGAAATTGGTGAATGCCACCGTTTATGAAGGCTGGGGTTCTTCGAATGGGCTGTATCAACATCCATGGAGGAATTGATAATTTTGAATAATGATATGAATCTGTGAATTAGTGATTTTGAAGATTTTGAGAATTCTAATAATAAACATCGGTATCTTTAGGAGAAAAGGAGAGATGGGAATAAACAAAACATGAAAGAAACTGCATTCTTTCTGGATGATTGATAGCCATCGTCATCATTTAGAGCCAAAATTTTTACAGCCCAACACATATACAGCACACACACACACTGATGTGCATACAAGAGAGAGAAAAGAAACAAATGACTGAATGAGATAATAGGACATCTTGGTGAGGGAGAGAGAATTCAGTTCAATATTCTCAACAAATCTTGAATTGTTGTTTCACAAATGTGTATTGGAAGCCGCGGTCCTTCAATGGTGACGGGATCATGCGATGTGTGTTTATTTCCACAGTTTATACTGAATATCATTTCTTTCATTTGTAAATCAAAATTCCAAAATAATTTTTGAAAAAATTCAGGTGAATGCTGTAAAATTTGGGATGTATTGGGTGTTTGATTCTTAGAAAAGAGAGAGAAAAAAGATGTTTTTAATTTAAATATAATTGATTTTAACAATAAAGAATAATTTAAAATACAAGGGTAATAAGGTGATTTTAATTTTTCATTAACACTTAAAAAAACAAACTCTAACAAAAGAGGTCAATGTAATTTTTCAAACTATAGAAGTCTATATGCAATATCAATATATCATAGGAGATGTCAGTATAATTTATCTCTTTTTTTAGTTTTATTTTTGAATCAGAAGGCTGTCCATGACTAAGCACAGGATGCACATGGTAGTTTAACAATGCACTAAATAGTTACAATAACAAAATATAACAATGGGCATCCTGAGAGATAAGGGGGGTAGGAGTGATCTTGTCCCATATGTTGAGCCTAAGACATTGTTTGGAAAAGAAGACATAAGGTTATTCTTTTGATTATTCTAGTAGACAGGGAATCAGAGGTTCTCTCAGGACCTTGAACTAAAATAGTTCTGAATTGAAAGGCCAGAATCTGTTACAGCCTTTATAAGAAGTCCAGAGAAAAGAGAAGTACAAGAATGAAATAGATGAGAAGACATTAAACAGAGGATTATTGTACAAAATGTACTAATACAGAATGACCTAGAGTATATCACTGTAAATATACAGTGTTGTTGTCTTCCTACAGAAGATGTTTAGATGGTGTGCTGTAACGGGTGGTTTTGTATTAACTGCAAATTATTATACAATTAGATGCATGACCTGTTAGGTTCTCTAAGAGCATAACCTGCAAACAAACGTGCCAAAAAACCTTTCTCAAAATCCACAAACATGTTTTTGTAAGCCGTTCAAAGGTGTCAGCAACAAAGGAAGGGTGCCAAAAGGAAATTCATTGCAAATACTAAACATCTCCAAGCCCAAATCTTTAAAAATGCAAATCTTGTTCACATGCTGGGAGCTTAACAACAGGAAATTACCTTGCAGTTCGGAATAAAACAAAGCAATGAAATGGAGAACAAAGCAAGGACACCAAACTATGGAACAGACTAACAAACTAAAAATCAGCCACAGTAACAAAACTCCAAATGACTATTACCTGACACCAATCAAGGCACTTCACAGTGCTGAATGTTTGAAGAGCATCAGCAACCCGCTTACACTTCTAGCTAAGACCTTTGCTTCATAATAAATGGAGTTATGAAACCAAGGGACCATGCTTCAAGTTCATCAGCAAAGTCCAAGAGCTCAGAAAGTGGATAAATCTAAGCACCCCACAATGAATCACCAATGCAAGAAAATTGTACCCTCCATAAGACAAGAGGAGGGCAAGAAGTTCAGCATTTGTGGACCTACATTCCCCACCCCCACCCGCACCCCAAGAAAAAAAAATTAGAAAGAAAAAAAAAAACCCTGAAAGGCCTACACAATAAAAAGGAAAGGAAGTTGCAGGGTGTGGAGAGTGATAACTATTGATTAACAACCCACTATGTTATCTAAATTGTAAAGTAAGATAGAGCTGTTAAAGGATAAAATTGAATTATAAAATCAAGAATTATTTGATGCTTTGAAACAGAAAATGTTCCAAAAATCTGATGATAAACATTTACTTATCAAATAAATAAATAAAGTAAAATGTTTTTATAAAGGAAGGGGGAAAATATGTTGAATTCAAGGAAACCATTTAAAAATACATTCGATGTTGAACAGACACAATAGGTGAACGAAATTGGACGAGCAGAAATAAATCTTAATTCAGAGCTTCTGTTTGTAAGAAAGTAACTACAGTGACAGTAATTTCAGAACTCCTTTTTACTTGACCAACTGTGCAAACACAAAATTGAATGAGTTCAAAAGTTTGAAAAAACACAAAAGTTTTATATTCACCAGGAAATGTTGAAGCGGGTTGCCAAGTTTCACTTAAGCTACGCCTTCACTAGATTTAACATTTCAAGGAAATAATCTTGAAACAATGTCACTCCTTTTTTTCAAAACATCAAATGTATAGTAACCTCAAAATTGGATATTAAGCTTTATGAAAGGACTTATGCTTTTTGTAGATGATTAGTAATAGTAACTGAAAATTATGAAAAGACTTGTAACCTTGAAAATCATAGGAGTCAATTCCCAAGTTCAACAATTGCTGATCTTGATGGAAGTTCAGTACAATTCTACTCAATAGGGATTCAAGTTGAAGTTGGAACAAAAAGTATGAAGTACCAATGAGAATCATAAGATTCTAAAATCTGAATTTTAAATAAATCATACTTGTGCAAGATAATACATTTCCAAATTTCCATCTTTTTTGGCAGAAACTCCAAACCAGGAACGACCTTCAAGAAGCCGCCACATAAGAAGACACCAAGTAAAGGACAACTAGACCAATTTACTATGCAGATCACACATAAAATGAAATGGATAACTTTGTGCATCTCCTCTAGATCATATCAGAGATATTGACCCACTTGAGAGCAACAATTTAGGCAAATGCTTTGACATTATGAGTCGACGAAAAGGATCTTCCAAAACTGCAACAAAGAGAACTATAAACTTGCACAAGAAAGGACCAAAACAGTCCAAGGTACCCAGCAAGAATACCTTGAGCTTCTGAGAAGGCAATTATTAGCAAATAAAGTGGCAGGCAAGGTGTCACAATCACCATATCAGCAAATAAAGCCCAAACAAAAAAATAAAAATAAATTCAGAACCTCAAGTCAAGAGAGGAGTCATTCATTTAAACCACTGATGTAAGGTCAAGTTTGAACTGCATTACTGGGAGTTCAACCCTGTACCTCTCCCTTTAAGAGTAGCAGGAGATCCAACTCAAGCTAACAGCTGGTGGTTCAAACCAATAATCATAATTAAAGCGAAACCACATTTAGGAATCCCACAATATAAAGTACATTCAAATAGCTTATATTCTAAGCAGATCTTTACAGTGGCATCTAGTCAAAACAAATAAATCATACTTACACAAATAAAACTTACCCAGAATTAATAAGCATTCAATAACCAAAAATAAAAGAAAAATAGTTCATCCAAAGGCAATAATCAATACTACCAATTTATGAAATCCACAGAATCCTAATTCTAATATCAAATGTAAGATTATTAGACAGTAAATAACATACACAATCCACGTCAGCACAAAACAAGAAGAATAAGATGGTAATGGTGATGATACCAAAGGGTGATCACCGCCAACCATAGATCATCTCCTTGAGCCACCGAAAGCTCTTTCTCAGAGACCCCTTGACCTTGCCTTCGACAGTGTAGACCTTATAGCTAGCAACCCTTTTTTTCCTCTGCAACTCAGGGTCATTGAAGCTCCAACTCTTTGATGACCCTTTTACGGACTTGCCTTTCTTTAACTTCGCGTCTCTAACTATCTCCACCTGGGTTTGTGGTGGTTGTGCAGAAGAAGATACATGTGAAGCACTGTAACATCTGAGATCTTGAAGGCCGGACGGTGTGGGTTTGTGTCCATTGTAGTTGTAGCTCTCCATTTGCATCCTTCCATCACCATATGACTTAGATCTGAAATCTTCCATTGCAGGAAGCACTGCAGATTCTCTCTCTCTAGAATATTTCTTACTTTTGGTCTCTCTCTTTCAATATATGTTTAAGAATGGGGTTTGAAGCTTCGATAACTTCTGGGTCTGTGGCGTTTTCGCCGAGCTGTTTCATGTGATTTTGTGTACTGCTGACTCCAATGGTTTCTTTTAACTTTTTTGCGTGGGTGGAACTTACAATGTGGGTCTCAACTCGTTATGGATGCCACCTAGATGTGAAAAATGGGCCGGTCCGGGCCGGCCCAGATAAGCCACGATCCCGTATTTGTCACAGAGGATCCCCAACCCAATACGGTTCAGACAGATACATGGGGCCATGTCGGCCAATCCCTCCCAGCCCATAAGCCCAGCCCAAACCCGAACTTGCTAGAAGTCCAAGCATGACACAATTAGGCACAACCCACTTGACATGTTAGGCAAGGTCCCTTAATTATATACATAATTAAATTATAGTACATATAATATATATTAATTATTATTTGTATATATATGAGTATATTATAGTTAATACATAATTAAATTCAGTATAAATTATACATTAATTGTTCAAAATTTAAATGTAAAATCAAAGAAATGAAAAAAAAAAGGAGATGGGCTGGCCCAAGCTTGCCGTGCCCATAGGTCATGCTGGACTAGGATTTTTGGGACTTAAGGCATGGCATGATAATTAAATTTTTATGAATTCTTATTTATTAAAAACACATTTTAATTTATATTTAAAATTCGACTATAAGAGTGTCTTCCGTCTCATAGCACTACCCAAAAATGAGAAGTGCAAAAATTGCCCATCACCCATTGCCCCCAGTTTGGGCCGTTAGGTCCTCCAGAACCACACCCCAGTTTCACGTAACCACGGGCTTCATGATGCTGTTGATGCGGTGACAATCTGCAAGCCTCCAACATACCATATACCTGTTTCTTGAAAAACTACAGCAGAAGCCTTGTGAAAATGAAATTTTAGCAACTATAAATTCGCAAACAAGCAACAGATTCCATAGAGTACCAGACATTAAACCAGGATTTCAACGCTTGATAATTTAATACTGTAGTTGTCAGGGTTGCGAATTTACATAAATCAACAATAAAAAGAAAAAAGATTGATATCATAAACAGCAGGCCGGAGGGTGAATCATAGACAATTTTCCAACGATAATTAACAGATGAAATAAAACCAGAGTACAATTGTGCCATTGGTCGCTGGAAGTGCATCTCACTTCAAACAAAATTGCTCCCACTGTGAGTGAATTAATAAGGTCGATCACGACGGGAACATTCTTGGAAACTGACATGGTTAGATGGATACAGAACCCACTGTTGCACGGGCGGATGAGAGATGAATCTGCTTTGGAAGGAGGCAATGCAATGGAAACTCTTCTGACACAGCTTCAGATTCCAGTAGTTCAATGAGTATATATTTCAGGAGGAAGTTCACTTGCCATTCACTTTTCTATTCATCAAATCATGGTAGTAAAGTAGGAGGCACATAGGTTGACCAAGAATGCAGAAAAAGCACCAGAACATCATATTTCCCACCTGGCATAAACAAATAATTAAATAGAAATTAATATTGAAATTATTCGCTAAGCCATGGATGGAACTAAGAGACTACGATGCCAAATTGGCAATTCAATTGTGTGCTTCAACTAAAAGGTAATTTAATACCTAAGAGCAAGCAGTGTAGCTGCATTATTGTTTGTAAGCAACTTGATAACAACGGCATATAATACCTACTACTACTGGAATGACTTGATGGAAAAAAAATGCTAAAAATAGATACACAAGTGTCCCACACAACAAATCTCCTCTTCCAACCCCCCATAACTTTGCATTCGGTTGTCCATTTTATGTGAATAGTATCTCAATTTCATGTATTTTTTCAAGATCTATCCAAAATATATCCAAAAAAATTCAAACAGATATAACTTTGTGCTTGGTTGTCCATTTTAAGCGAATAATATATCAATTTCATGTATTTTTTTGAGTTCTATCCAAAAAAATGCAAAAAAATTCAAGCAGCCATTACTTTGTGCCACTCAAAGAAAATCAAAGCAAAACAATATCCGGTTCCGTTTGTTCAACTGCACCCAATCAAGTAAGAGCTCAATAGCTTCTTAGCAGAACTTGCCCAATTATTCCTCCTATAGAGTTAAACTGAAATTCACAAAGGGGTAGAAGTTGCATGCTGGCAAAAGACACATGCTAGTACAAGCTTCCATGAAAGTGCTGGAAATAAAGACTTACCATAGAATTCCTAAACTTGTCTTGCAGGTAATTTGTGACCATGACCAAGGGAACCTGAGTCAAGAAACACAACAGTGGCCATAAACCTCTCGTTTGGCATTATTTCTTGCTAAACTAAATGCAGGCCTTGGTACTAACTGCAATTAATGAAATCTCTCCATATTTTTTTATGGAATTATAAACTATAGCACACAGGAAAGTAGCAAAACAACCCCCCAAAACAAAAAACAAAAGTATTACGGACCAAAGAATATCACCTGAAACATAATTCCAATAAAAGCCCAAAACTTGAATATATGACAGGGAACAGCAATGCATAGCTGCAGAAAATGAAGCAAAATCACATGTCATATCAAGTCATCCATGGAGTTGAAGAGTGTAAATTACAAGGCTATAAAGAAAATAACACATTTGATCATCTAAGGACACTAGCTAGGTGTTATAACTTAAAAAAGAAAAACTCCTTTAACTTCAAGTACCTTTGCTTATATATATATATATAAGCTGGTAATTAGTACCAACGACTGTTCAAAGATTGTAAATGACATTAGCCTTCTGCATTACTGCCGCAGGCACAGTAGTCAGTTCAAACTGTTATTCATTAATCTTGTTTGTTCTCATTGTTCGTGTTCGTTATCAGTTTCTTTCTTGAACCACAATTTCCTATTCATAATTAAGGTTTTCACCAGGTAGGCAAAAAAAGGGGGGTTTACAGTTCCATTGAAGATTGTAAATCACATTAGCATATGTACTGCTTCTGTAAGCACACGTAAAGGTAGCTAGCTCTTAGTTTGGTTCCAAAAGCAATTATTCATTGTGAATTATACTTGAATGTGACTCTTAGGAATTCTTCTGGAACTTGAAATTAGTGTTTTTTTTTGGCTTCGTTTATAAAAGTGCGACGGCCAAAGAAATCACTATAGACACCCAAGATGTGTTTGCAGCCCAGAAGGAAAGAGAGAATGTCAACGAAACATGGCATTTCTAGTGTTTTTGTGTGTGTAATTTTTGTTAAGTATGACACACGCACTCAAAACTTGCACCTTTCCAACTCAGAGTGCAAGAGATACTACTCAAGGAAGGAGATATTGACATGGACCACCATGTTAATCTCTAGAAACCCAATAATATTGATACAAATATTAATGTTATCATTGTGACCATTATTCCTAATTGGTGTTGTATGTGTACGGGGGAGGAGGAACTAGCGGATCACCTTCTCACTCGTTGCAGAATTGCTAGGCAGTTATTGTCTTGTGCCCTGGTTTTTTTTTTTTTTTGGGGGGGGGGGGGGGGGGTGTGGGACAATTTCCAGGTGGAGGAGAAAGACTTTAGGACTACGTGCTTCGCTGTCTCAGGTGGAGGCATTCTAAGGGAGAGAAGTCTATAAGTAAGAGAAAAAGTAGATTTTTGAGTTTGTTGCACAGTTGGGTTACAGGGAGGGGGTCAATCCTTTGTGTATATAGCGCATTTTGTAAACACCTAGCGTACATGGTTTGTGCCACAGACAGAAAAAGAAAGAATAAAGTGATGACATAGTAAAAAAATCCAATATCTTATATCCTAACTTTCTGAGATGTTGATAGCTACCATGATGCATAATCTGACGTAAAATTATTAAATAAAGTGCATACATGACAAGTGCATGCTACATGAGGAGAACAAGAACTGATTATAGGCATATAAAGAACATCTCATAACCATTTCTTAATTTTCTATTAAGATAATCATATATTAGGTTAATTACAAAATACAATAAACTTAACAAAACATGTTCAAGTACATTTAATATAGTTACAAAAATGAATACAAGAAAAAGTAAATGCTAACTATTAGTACCATAAATATAAAAATTAGGGTGAACCAAGTTCACATACTTGAATCCACAACCATAACATAGAAACAAATAGTTCATCATAGGAGAAAAAAGGGAAAAGATTGTAATTGTTGCAATATGCTTGTTGGGTAGTGTGGATCAATAAGTACTTGAACACTAGCCCCTCCTCCGCTAGGAGAATTTTTCTGAGGGTATTTTTGGTATTTCACATTATTTCCCTGTTGCCGTAACTCTTTCAAATCATAGTGAAACCGCAGCAGTTGTGGACGTAGCCCTATTCTGGGATGAACTACGTAAATCTTTTTGATCTTATGTGTGCGTGTGATTTTAGATTCGTTTTCTTATTTGCTTTTGTGTCTCACCGATCCTGGTTAGGTGATTATATTCCTAACAATGCTAACTATCACTTACATATTCAAAATCTCAAGCGATTATTAAGATGTCATTATGTTTAATACATCAAGATCTCTACGAGAGTGACATAACTTAAAAGAAATGATCCCTCTATGAGATTAGAAGAAGATGACAATCATGGGCATTGAGGCAAAAGACATCAAAGTTTGTTGACCGAAGATAAAAGCCTTCCAAAATCAAATCCTTGAAGAATATGGAAAAGAAACTAACAATAATTGTAACGCTGCAAGCCTGCAGTCCCAACAACTCAAAACCTTAAGTCCCAGTTATTAGTAGCAAGACTTGTAGTGTCTTATATATCAATCAAACTACTCCTACCCAACTAATGTGGGATAGGAGTATCACAATAATAATACTTGTATAATCTATATTGACAATACCTTTGATAAACTGACAATATTAAGAATATAGATGTGTTAATAGATACGTGGACAATTATAAATGAATGTCAAAATATATAATGATATTTATAAATATTAAAGATATCACAGAATTCTTCAATCAACTGGGCATGGTGTGACTGTTGGAATTGGCGTAGTTTTAACTCTTTTTGGACCCACCACTGAATCGTCGACAGATAACTAAGATAATACGATATATTTACAAATGTTACACTGACTGAGGTATGATTTGTATTCAGTTAATAACAAGTTATTGTGATCCATTTGATACAAGAATATGGCACAGCTGTCAAATGTATAGGTTGCATAGTCAGTAGAAATATGTTTGTTGAATAATATGCATTTTCCTTGAGCTATGAAAGATAGAAAGAAGGTAGCATACCTCATGGAAAATGGCAGATACAAGGAAGACAATCAAAATGGTGACTCCCTGAATCAACAACAAACAAAATACTGTAAGTCAAAACTTTATAATAACTGCAAAAGAGGCTCCAATATTGAGTCCACACTAGGAAAACTTGATTAATATACAACCAAATACTTGGTCAAAAGACTAGCAGCCAATCAAATTCATCGCTCTTAAATTAAATACTTTGCATAAAAAAATAAAAATAATAACTCATGGAAGACGAATAACCAAAGAAGCCATTTTTTGGGTTGATTGTTCACTCATGTATTTAACCACCACAGATCAAGATTTATTTATTTAAGTATAACCACCAGGATGTCAATGTGCTGATCAGATAAAGATAAAAATAAACAAATGATAATACATTGAACCATTATGAATAATTCTACCACACAAATGTCAGAATCAAAAAATTTAAGCTTAAAGAGAATATTGGGGATGCTAGTCTTTCTGAATTCATTAATTCATCTGTTAGCACAGAAATAGAAATATTTATAAAACCTCTGCAATTAGGGGAGAAGACGAGTCCTGCCAATCCCCAATACATGTATCTCCAAAAAAATTCAATAAAAGAGTCCATCTCAGTCGTACAAGACCCTCTAACCTAAAAGAGCAACATATGGAGCATAATCTATCTCCTACCCCTAAAAAATTATCCTATTCCATTCCTAACAAAGATATCATATGAGACATAGGACGGTTGTGTCCCTAACAGGCCTCACTGTCTTATGTCTGCATTTACCTCTCCAACATCTAAACTGTCCAAGAACTGATTCCAACACAGATCATTGAACTCCAAGCAATGAAATAAATGAGCCCACAACTCCTTAGCCACCAAGCAAAATAACAATAGGTGGCTACCTGTTTCCTCTTCCTCCTCCTTACACATGCAACCTCTGTTGGCCCTCTTGTGAAGATTATTGTTATCAAATAGAATCCAAGGACAAGCAAGCAATTTAAAATCAAGTTTAATAACTATTATAAAGCTAAATGTATTTCAACAAATGATTTGCAAGCACAATAAATAAATTACATACACATAAGTTAGTAGCTTTTCCTAAATTGAAAATTAAGGCCCTGTTTGATTAGGAAGAAAAAAAAAAACGAGCAAGTGAAATTACTAGAAAGTAAAATAAAAGAAAGAAAAGTGAAAAGAAATTATTTTCTAATATCCGTTTGGTTATGGATGAAAATTATTAACAAAATTACAAGAAAATTACATTTTACAGTTTGAAAAGCGTTAAAGTGAAAAGAAATTTTGTTTATTTGTCTAAATTACCCATGTCCATATATTTTTAAATATACCATACTGTACTTACATATACTGCATTGTCACAAAACCTATATAATTCTTATCAGACTCCTATAAAATCATAATCAGTGTCATATGCCCAACCAAGAATAAGCGAATAGAGAAGAGGCTCCTGCATATGACATACCCAATTGGACTTTAATTTTTTTTTTTTTAGCATGACTCAAATTAGATCGATTAATGCTAAATTAATTTAAATATATATTAACTTCTTTTACTAATTACCCAAAGCTTCTTTTATTGGACAATAAAAGGACAAAAGATATTGGACTCATTAGAGACCTAAATCTACAAATTCCGAAAGTCTTCAAAAGATCTAACATACTTTGGATTATATAACATGCTTTGGACTATTATCTCATGCATTTTTTCAAATAACTTTATCCATATTTAAATCAAATATATAATATTTATTAGAGCCCAGCAACAATAGTAACAAATTCAAAGCTTCTGTAACAACATAATGACATCAAATATAAACAAAAAATTATCTAGAAGTTTACAACTATATATAAATATATAATCATATCATAAAGAAGAAATCAATTGAAAAAATATATACAGAAAACTTCCAAAATTGCACAAACTATATATGTATCCGACTTTCACACAAATTTTTTCTTTCTTGCTAATCAAACTCTTTAAAATTTGAGATTTTTGTCTCTTTCTTTCACTTTTCGTTACTCTCCAGGTAACCAAACAAAACCTAATAAACTAAGGGTGGCAACTCTATTCAAATTAAAGATGAAAAATTAACAACGCACATACTAAATGTGGTAGCTGAGGTGGCAGGGCCCAATAGACTGCCTTTCAAATCACAATAACTCCCTCCTATGAGTCAAATTTCAAAGGTTGTGTATGTTTCAAAAATCTCAAAGTAGAACTCTACGATTCATCTTGTGATTATCTAGGTATAATATATGCTCACCTTGGACATTTACCTTTTCACCCCTAACATTTTCTTTTTTAATCTAACATATGATACTAAAGAGTACTAGGATCTTTCCAGAAACAAAGGATAAGGACTGTCAATTTCCAAAACATAAGTAGCTTCCAATTTACTCAATCATGTATTTTGTCAAAAGACAGTAGTATAAATGTATATTAATTTCTTCCAACCTTGGGAAGCATGCTCAGATAACCATGAGTTGCTGTCTGCATGTGAGCTAAACAAAATAACTACTCTCAGATGTTCGTTAGTGCATGATTCTGAGTCTCTTACATGATCAAATTCTGAAGAGAAATAACAAGCCAAGAAAATTTTCTGGTACATTTTGTAGTTTCTGATACTATGTGACTGATAACAGTAGGTAAAGTTGAACAATCAATTTACGTTGGATAATTAGTGAATTCCTGTGGAAAATTGGTAATTTTTTTAGCTTTTCTCTAATAGAACAAAATTTTCAACCAAGAACCAGAAAGCAAAGGCAATTAAGGTGACAAACACGAACCAATATAAACTTAAGTGAGAAGAAATAATAATTGCACCAAAATCATTAAGCAGTGTCTACGAATTTAACATATATATATATATAAAGACATAAAGCAAGAAAACTGTTAACCACTTGCTTGAAATCTGAGAAGGAAGGTCAATTACCTTGGGTATCCCATTCCGCAAGCATGGAAAATAAATATGGCGCACCATCCATTTATGAACAGGCTATAATCAATAACAATTCCAGTCAGTGCTACACTCAACAACAGACAAATTTTTTTCGATTTTTCTCTACTATTTTTTTTAAGAAGTGGAATGTGCTAACTGCTACTTTTACCTTTAGCCATAGTATTAACATACAACTGTATACACAAAAACACAGGTTTCGGAAAGCACATTTGTTCATGATGTCTAATAAAAGTAAGACAGCTGTGGTTCAACATTTTCATATTATCCAAATCCTAATCTTCATTTATCACAAAACTGCAAGACCATTACATACAAAATAGACATTAAAAAAAATAAAAACTGAAATTTGGGTAGAGGAACATACCATGTTCCACATTCTCCAATACTGATGACAGGCAGCCAAACCAGTAAATGCATTCAACAAAAACAAATAGTTCACAAGTTCAATTCAGCAAGGGATGGTTGGAGAATATAAAAAGGCAAAACAATCACAGCATACAAAGTCTTACCTCCTCTACTGTTTTTGCATTCCACCAATCCTTGTAGAACTCGCGGTCACCAAAACAAAGAAGCTCGGCAAGTATATTTAACCTATATTCACAACACTGCATTTAAGTATGACCAAAGTGATGCAATTAAACAAATGAAAGCTAATATTTTGAGTTCTGAAACTGGAAACACGGTTTAAATTATTGATACAGGCCCTTAACCCTAAATTTTATTCCCAAAACCCTCTTCTACCAAACAATAACCATCATTAAAATTTTAACCCTAACCACAAACCTCAACCCTCAAATACTGCTAAATTTTGAAAAATCCCACAAATTTGGTACAGGGGCACATCTTGCATCATTTCTCAAATTGCCCATTGTTGGTGCTACCTCCATGTTAGAATTCATTTTTTATTTTGTTCTTTCTTGTCTTATCACTTCTCCATCTCCAAACCTGCATGATAGTGATGTTCATTTCATGAAATTCTTGTTACCATAGCTGTTTCTAAAATGTCTTGTTTAACTTTTACTTCAACTTGATAGGTAATTCATAACTCAATAACACTTCAAAAGCATCCCACTGCAACCATTCCACGTGCAATCTCTCTCTCTCTCTCTCTATATATATATATATGTGTGTGTGTGTGTGTGTGTGTGTGTGTGTCTCTTTTAGTACCTTTTGTATCCTTCCTGCCAACATTATTTCTATTTTTAATTTTACAATCACTTTTTTTTATATAACATTAATATAATGACCTATACATATAGTTATTTTTTCCCTCTACACTAGATAACAATTATGACAACACTATCATTACATGACACTTCATTTGGCCCTTAATTCCAATCTATGATTACAATCGTTCCATGGGCCTATACATGTATAAATATATGGTTTTTTGTCCTTTTTCTATTAACTTTATATACCTTCATCTTATATTAGGACCAACCGGTAATAAGATATTGGCACTCCAAATATAGCCTTAGACACTCCACTTTATGGTTACAAAAGTAGAGTGCCAGAGGTCATTTATGGAGCCACATTATTTTGCATTAGAATTAAATGACAATAACAATATAGGTATATATATTTTCTTTTCATTCTCTTCCGAAATTGTAATCATTTGGAACAATAAAACCATTACTTCTGTCCATTACCCCTTGCAGCTTGTATGTGTATATGTTATAATATAGTAGGTTATATAACACCACTATCATCTGGCTAACAAGAACTATGACATATTGTGCTCAAAATTAATGATACAAAGTTATAAAATTACTGTCATAAAAGCCGAACTTATGTTATTAAGGTGTGATATTATCATTCTTGGTGATTACTACTGAAGTAATGGAATGAAATGTATGACTTAAAAATTATTAAATCTTAATATTTAGGATAAAACAAATATAAAATATATATAAAAAAAAAGTGGTAACATCTATTGTGTCATACATAACATTTTATTTCATATTTAATCTCTTTCTACTTCTATTTTTGATTATACTTCTTCCACAGCTTGCTTGGGGAAGGGCTTTCTTCCCAACAAAAGTTACATATTTAGTCTTGGTCCTTAATTTAATACCATCAGATTCATAATTGCATAAGCATGAAATGAAAATAAATTGAAACATATAACAATCATAACATCAAAATGAACAAGCTTTTGCAGAAAAATGGTCAAAGTATTTCCATATTTAATCTTTTTCTAGTTTTATTTTTCATTATTCTTCTTCCACAGCTGGCTTGGAGAAGGGGTTTCTTCCCAACAAAAGTTACACAGTCTTGGTCCTTATTTTAATACCATCAGACTGATAATTGTATAAGCATGAAATGAAAAAAAAACTGACACATATAACAACCATAATGTCAAAATGAACAAGTTTGTGCAGAAAAATGGTCAAAGTATTGCATGTATGAAGTCATGATAGATACTACTGCTTTGATTGTTTTCATTATATTGCTCAAAACCCAGGAACGAAATCCAGACAACATTTAAATAAGAAAATTAAAGAGAAAGGAAAATTGCACTTCACTGAATCAAAAAGAGGGGACATACCAAAGGTGAAAAAAGCAGTAAAACATGCAGAGCCACACATATAAATTTGGAACGGAAAGCTTCAAAACCCTCTCTATGGCATATAAAAGGTTCCCTTTAGAGGATGTTGCGAATTCTGAACAATCGGATTAATGTACTGCATGATCATGCTAACCAACCCATGTTAGAATATACATGCCAATTGTACAAAACAGGAAGAAAGAAAAAACTTGGAGAGTTAATTTTATAGCATGAAAGAAACTTACTTGTTCTACAATAAATCCCATGAGCCCTGTAAATATGACCAACTTTATGAGTTGACGAACCACCCAACCCTTTCGGACGCATGAGGTACGTGGATAGCTTGGCTGCAAATAACAATGCATCAACATAGAGAAACAGAGCAGATGCCATGACTAGGAGATAAGTGCTTGTAGAAATACATACTTTTAATAAACAGTGAATTATCCTATTGAACATGAGTCATCTTTATATTAAACAAAAGTGCAGAAACAAATAGGAAGAATTTTAATAATTTAACTCTGCAGGTTACTGATGTAATTTAATCCACGTAGTCACAAACTTATTATTGCAATTTTATAGAACACAAGGAAGACACGTCACAAGCAACTACTACAACAATTAGAAATAAAGCTCCGGTGTTTGAGGGGGGGAAGTTAAAAAAACCACCAACATCAAAAAGTAAAACCCAAGTCAAAGAAAACACCATTACCATTAATATAGTAAGTCATCACACAAAGCCACTAACAACAATGATTTAAAGTGGCAACAGAGTACCACTATGGAACAGGCAAAGTGAGAAGTTGTGAAAGGGAAGAAGAAATACGTGGGAAACATCTTAAGTTAAACACAGAGTGTGGCTTCATAATTTTAAAGATTTTTCTTACAAAGAAGAGAATCTTGAAAAGTTTCAAGCTTAACATGTAAAAGAAGTTGGTTTTTGTCCTTCACACAATACGAATTCCATTTGCAGGGAAAATTTTTGTTCCTTTGATAACAGAGATGCACTGGTTTGATATCATTACTCCTACTTCTTGATGAAAGATCTGCAAGTCATCATCAATAATATGCATCAACATTTATCTTCAGTAACATCAACTAGCACCAGCATCCCTATCTCTGTCATTGAATTTATATGAATTTGCAAACTTACAACATATAAACAAATATATTTGACACAACCACAATGGAGAGTCAGTTGTTTAATCTCTACAGTGAGTAATGGATCTATATGTTCCAAACATGCATTAGCCAATGAAATATACTGGGTTTATTTGTGGAAGGTCTGAAAAGTCCTTACCTGGTAACATAATGTGGGAGCAACCATGAAGTATACCAAACTCTTGAAGCTAACATTGTAAGAGTAATAATCCATATTTGAAGAACTGGATAAGGCTTCCCCCTAGCATCACAAGAATATCAAATAAGAAATTAACAATCATCCATACATATATAATCCCATCAAAAAGAATTGTGGCAGAAGATTAATCAGTCATTCAAGGACGGAGAGAGAGATAGAGAGTGGTGCGGACACCAGGACCGTGACCCCATTTGCCTGAGTTTACCAACGCCAATGCCAAGGGACAGCTCATCCATTATCATTGTGGCTGGGTGACGCCACTAGAGGGCCAGACTGAAGGAGAGTTAGGCCCATGTTTATTTACTAATATTTTATTAGCATTTTATTTTATTTTTCACTTTAGGATATCTTGTTAGTTATTATTTTCATATTTTAGCATTATCTTATTTTGTATTGCTTATCTAGTATAAGGGCCTATTTAAAGGACCCTAGTTGGAGATTACGAGGCAAAATGAAATAAAGAATCAATTTGTTTTCTCTTCTCTTGGTGTGGATGCCAAAATCTTTCCCTTGGGTGCGGATTCCTAAGGTGGCCCTGCATCAGAGAGAGAGAGAGAGAGAGGCATCCAAGATCAATTCTACAAAAGAAAAGAAATGCATCATTTTGTGGAAAAAAATGTTAGGAACGCGGGAGACTAAAAGAAACTAGAAAGAAATTGAGATACATGCACTTATCTGTCCTCTTAGACTGTAATTTTTCTAATAAAATCATTTAGAGTTTTTAGCTACTGGGCTCAAGAAAGTACTCCCTGAGATCATATCCCTTTAACTGAGGGGCTTTGTTTGGGAAAGAAATACTTTAAGCAACACTTTTAGATCAAGAGATAGTAGTCAAGTTTAAGCAAAGGAAGAGGAGAAGTTTTTCTTAAACTGGATTTGGCTAAGAACTATAACAAAAGCAAATGGGATTTTCTTATTAATGTTCTTTGGTTTCGCTTTCAACTGGACTGATCTTGTTTGGGATTGTATATCAAATTGTTGCTTTTCACTATTGTTAAAGGTACCCCAAATTGGACATTTTGAACCCTCTAGAAGGCTTCGCCGAAGGAGACCCGCTTACCCCAGGCCCTACTTATTATTGCAGTCGAAGTCCTGATTGAGTTATCTAAGCTTTTCACTAGCAGTACATTTCCTTTTCTTCACCTCAGCTCAGGGAACTCTGCTGGTAAGCCACTTGTTATTTGCTGACGATGTTCCTTATTTTTCTTCTAACAGTGGAAGGAGATTATTGTCTTCTATTATGGAATTTATGTCAGCTTATGAGGGTTGATCGGTCAGTGTCAACAAAACCAAAGGCAGCTTCCTTGTTTCTAATAAAGTGTCAATGGCGAAGTTTCAAATCATTAGAACTACAGGTTTCTCCCATTAATTCTTTCCATTAACTTATTTGAGATGTTCAATATTTGATGGCAGTAATTTATCTTCTCATTTCGATGATATGCTGAAAAAGATCAATAGAATGACTGGGTGGAAAGCTAAGCATCTTTGAAAATATGCTACTCTCTTTCCATTCACGTGGTTCAATTTATGACCATCCAGAACGAGTTATTAAGGAGGTCGAAAGTATATTTTCTAGACCTTTTTTTTTTGTTGGGGGGGGGGGGGGGGGGGGGGAGAGGATCTACTTGCCAAGCACAACTGGGTTCCTGCTCAGAGGTTTGTTCAGCAACTGATGGAGGCAGACAGTGAATTCGTAGTTAGGCAGACATTCCTTAGCTATGAAACTATGGTGGAAGTCTTTGGAATAATTACTCATTATGGGCAAAGTGACAAAGTCCATGCACACAAAATATTGCTGCTAATCTCATCCTTGTTCGGCTTCTCTGCAGTCTGCAAATTATCATTCTCAGCTTAGGTTAATCCAAGTAAAAAATAAGCAGAGGACCATATCCTCTGGCTTCTTTGTTCTGGTTCTATGAATATATTCTATGATAATTGGCTTCAGAATGGCCCTCTTATTTTTTAGCACTTGCCTGAATTACTTTCCCTAAATGTTATCGATAAAATTAGGGCCAGTGGAGTTGTTTTGGGACTGGAAGCTGATCATATGATTTGGAGGCTCTCTAATGATGAGAAGTTCTCTATTAAATCAGCATGGGAAGTAAGGTAATTCAATCTAGGGATGTTCAGCTGCATCGGATGTCCCTTAATTGGCACAGAAATATCCATCAAATTCTCCTTTTTTAAGTGGCGTCTAGTTTGTTTAGCTATTCCTATTGAGAGCCTTATTGGTAGATGTGGTTTTGTTCATTGCTAAGTGTGTCAACAGCAATGCAGGCTCTACAAAATACCGCAATCACCTTTTCAAATTGTGTCCATTAGCTGCTCAAGTCTGGTCCTTCTTTGATAATGTGATCCTAATTTTTTCAATGGAATTGAAATTACTCAGCATTTGAACTTAAGGTGGTCAGATGTATCCATCTCTGATCTCCTTGGTTTGGCATGTTTGGCTTTTCCCTGTTTTACTTATTGGGGAAAATGGAAGAAAATAAACTCTAAATCAGTTCGATAATATATGTTCAAAAGCTCGAAAGGTTGTGGAAAGGATCTGTTCTTAGGTTTTTGACATATTTTAAATATTCAAAATTTTTGGGCATTTAAATGATTTTGGTGGTCTCCCACAACTCCATTTCGGTATTAACCAATTACCTCAAACTTCCTGTGGTGCTTGTTAAATTGATCAAGCTAGGGCGTGGTAATCCAAGAAAATCAAGGGGTAACATCTCCTACTTTCATCTTTGCTTTTGCCTTTTCTACAGGATTATAAATTTCTTAGCAGCTGAAATGAGAGTTTAGTTGATGATATCCCCATTGTCGACATTTATGGGTTTTACCCGTGTTGCTGGATCTGGATTCTAAAGTTCTTGTGGACTGTATAATTAGTACGTCTTGTAGGCCTCAGAGTTCATGCTAACTGAGGGATTTACAATGTTACTCTCTCTTCTTTACCATGTTTTGTTAAGGGATTCTGTTGTTCAGATAAAATGTGTTGTTCCTTCCTCGCAGTAAAAAGGCTTCATGTCCCCTTCTATTGTGTATTCATATATTTAAAAATGCTGGTGAGGGTCATTGAACCCCACCCCACCCCCCACCCCCCAACCTACCCCGGGTGTTTTTTATTTAAAAAAAAAAACACTTATATTGCAAAATCTTTTAGCGCATCTCTATAATTTTTAGCTCACCACCACCGAAGTATTGGCCATGCGATTCCCTTAGCATAATCTATTGAGTTTCAGTGCCAATTTTTCACTTGCCTTAATTTTTTCTAATTTATAATATAACTTTCAAATTAAATATTTGCAACACAAAGGAAACGATTTCTCATTATTACCTTATCAAGTGACTTCAGAAGTGCTCTCATATCATAACTTGTATGTGTAAAAGAGACCAATTTTAACCACACAATGCAAGCAAAGAGCATTCAGGGTGACGCCAGAGAGAACAGCAGAATCACACCTGCACAATTTGAAGCCAGAACAGTGATTTTTGAATCATATCACATGTAATATTTTGATAATATCCTTGTCAATTAATTCACTCCTTCACATATTACCAATAATATGGTACTAAAAAAAACCAATAGCATGACCAAGATTTATACTTAAAACCATGGACCATCTAGGATTCTGAAGTTATAGACAGAAAAGGCTAGAACAAAGCAATCTACCTTTGGTATGACTCACACTCAAAATTTCTCATTAAAAGAAAATTAGTTTTAGGTATTATTTAAATAGAACTTTGGGAATAGTTTTCTTGCATTGAATAACTGAAAATCATACAATCTTCTGAAAGCAAGCAACCTGCTTCAAAAAAGCTAATTAAGTGATGCATGAACTTATCTAGTGTTCCAACTGGAATTTACTTGCAAACAATTTTTTAGCTCACAACAAATCTGGGCATCAGCCTAATTTCTATGCCTCGTTCACATTTTTGATTCATCCCAAATGCAATAAATTGCTGACTAAAATTTCTTTCTTTCTTTCTTTCTTTTTTTTTCTCAAAGAGGCAAGGCTAAAAGTAAAGCATAAAATCAAATGAAAACTTACAACAGAGAAAAAAAAATCAAAACTAACCTGAGAATCACAAAAACAGGATATAAGACTGAAGCTGTAGTTATTAATATGTGAAGGATGACAACAACCTGCAATATAGATTAAAAAATAAATTTCTCTTGGAATTCAAGGTCATAAAATATCAGCTTATTGTCATAGCGAGAAATTATTATGCCAAATTATAATTGGAAAATCACAGCAAACCACACTTAACATGGATGTTGATGTAATTTCCACAGCCACATTTGTAATGATAAATTAGGAAAACTATAATTATAAATGCATACATAGAAGAAACTTACAACAAAATAATTTGTAAATGATAAAGTATTTCAGGCATGACAATTAGCCATCTAAATTTGATCTAAAAGAGAGATAAATGTTAAATTAAAGGTTTGGAGAGAGTCTTTAGAATCAAGAGGATTCAAAATAAGTAGGACGATAAATATCTTGAGTGTGACTTTAGTAAAACTAAAAATACAAACGAAGTTGTAGTGAAGATTAAAAATCATGAGCTAATGAAAAAGCAAAAACTTTAGTTATTTAGGTTCATTTATTCATCAAGAGAGAGAAATTGGAGATGATGTTACTCATAGAATTAAAGTAGTATGAGGTAAGTGGAGGAGGGCACTAGGCATAATGTGCAGTTGATATATCCATTTAAAATTGAAAAGTAAATTCTATAAAATAACTATTAGACTAACAATATTATATAGAATAGAATGTTGGGCAATTAAAAAACAATGTGTTAATAAAATGAAGTGTATCCGAAATGAGGACGTTGAGATGGACGTGCGGTAAAACAATAAAAGATAGAATTAAAAATGAACATGTTCGTGAGATTATTGGAGTAGTACTTTTAGGAAATAAAATGAGAGAAAACCGAGTTGTGGGTGACGGGGCGAGGCATTTTTAAGGCTTGGTGCCTTACTGTGGTCTAGGCGAGGCAGTTTGAAAAAGGTGGCACCTGGACAGCCATTTTACGCAAGGCGAGAGGCATCAAGGCGAGTGCCTAGTTGAAGTTACTGAATTTAAAGGTATGTGCTGCGATTTCTCATTCTTCTTTTTTTCCCCTTCTCTTCCCTTCCTTTCTTCTATTCTATTTTTCTTTCTTCCCTCACTTCTATTCTATTCGGTTCTTTCTTTATTCACTTCCTTTATCTTACATCACACCTCTCTCTCTCTCTCTCCCTCTCTCTCTCTCTCTCTCACACACACACACTCGGGAAGTTGTTTTTTCTCCTTTTCTTCATCACTCTCTCATCTTTTGTTTTTGTATTGTGTTTGTGTCATTCTTTATCTTTCTCGCTCTTTCTTTTTCTCTACTAGTCATACAGAACATAATTGTATTATAGCTTTTTTCTGGCTCTCTTTATTCTCATTTCTGCAACCTGCAATATTAGTTTTTATATTTTTTTATGCTTTATATTTAGTTTTTCATGTACAGAGCTGCCAGCCAATTAACGTGTCTCTTTTTCATGCCCAGCATGAAGCAGCTACATTCTTTTATCATTGTTTTATATGCTGCAAATTACAATATACATTCTGTTTTCAAATTTGTTACAGATTCTACAGAAATTTTTTGTATTATTCTCTTTTACATTCTAGCATTCTAGCATTCTGGATTATCTTTTTTCTTTTCTTTTTTTCCTTTGATATTCTATTTTTATCTATGTACTCTGTTTTTCTGCTTTGATTTGATCTTAGTATGATGACATCATTTAGACACTATAAGTTGAACTTTTTTGTATTACATGATACTTAATATAAGACATTATTTGACTTTGAATAAATTAATTTTTAATATCTATATATATTTTTTTTATAAGTTAGCGCCTTACTTCACTCATGCTAGCTTTTTTGTCGCCTTGCCTTATGGGCAATCTAGGACCTTAGTGCCTTAAAGGCGCATTTTTCCTATAACCACACTAGGCCATGTACAACAAATACCAATAAAGAATAGCAACATGATTCATACATATTAAGGGTCATGTTAGGAGACGTAGGCAACCAAATTTAACTTTGATAATGTTACTTAAAAAAATATGATAATGTGTGGTCGGATTGCCGGAATGATCTTCAATAGATTATGTTGAGAACTTGATATACATTGTTAGCCCATTCTCTGATAGCTTAAGCTTTTAGATGAGTTAGTGATTTAACATGGCATCAGAGCCTTAGTTATGAGAGGTCTTGGCCGATTTAGTTTGTTTGTACAAAGTTGCACTATGTTGTGCTCCGTGTTTGTTTGACTCTCCACATGCGAGTCCAAGGTCACACGTGAGAGGGAGTGTTGAGAGTTTGATATAAATTGTTGACAGTTTAAGCTTTTAGATGAATTAATAGTTTAATGGATTAAAATGATGAGACGGGATTCATATAGCCGATCCCAAATAATTGGAATAAGGTTTCGTTGAGTTGAGTTGAGCCATCTAAATTTGATAGCTTAAAATGGAGAGCTTTTAGGATTCCCAAGAGGAACAATCCAATAAAAATTTCTTGTCATGTGCACTCCTTTACATTACAAATTTGATAGTTGTTGATACCAAGATTACCACTCCGATGCACAGAACTATGCTTTGTTCCATCATGAATACATGACAGCAACACCAAATCATAACAAACTTAAGAAAAAGAAGGCTCAGGTAGATATACTTTCTAATGATATTGTAGAGAATGAGAATAATATTCTTGTATATTCAAATTGTGTATCATTTACATACTCGGGTCCCTATTTAACATTTACAAAGAGAACAAAACATGGAAATATAAAAGTCAACCCATATAACTAGTTTAAATATCACATCTAATTAGAGCCTCAATCATCTCCCACGATTTCCTCCAATCTCCTCCAAATCATTCGGGATTTCCACACTCCTCGCTCAAGTTGGATCATAGATATTAATCATGTCCAACTTGCAAATAAAATCTTCAAAGCTAGATCTCGGTAATCCCTTAGTGAATACATCTGCCACTTGTTCCCTTGTAGGGATATAAGTCATGCAGATTGTCCCCTTCTCAATTTTTTCTTTTATAAAATGCTTGTCCACTTCTATATGTTTAGTCCTTGTCGTGCTGAACAGGATTATGAGAAATGCTGATAGTGGCTTTGTTGTCACAATAGAGTTTGATGGGGAACTCTACTGTGATGTGTAGCTCTCCCAAAAGCTTTTGTAACCATAGTCCTTCACACATCCCTTGTGTAACCGCTCTGAACTCAGCCTCGGCACTGCTTCTGGCTACTACACTCTGCTTCTTACTTCTCCATGTTACTAGATTTCTCCAAACATAGGTACAGTAGCCGATAAGTAGATCTTCTGTCTTCTGTCTTCTGCTGATCCTACCCAATTTGCATCTGTATAGATCTTTACTTTCTTACTGTCACCCTTAAAGAATAGTCCTCACCTTGAAGAGCCCTTCAGATATCTGAGGATCTTGTATACTGTTTCCTAGGTGACTTTCCTTTGGTGAATGCATGTGTTGGCTAACCACACTTACGGCGAAAGCAATGTCAGGTCCTAGTATGAGAAAGGTAGATCAGTCTGCCTACTAGCCGCTGATATCTCTCTCTATCCACGGGTTTCCCAGCATCTCCAATTCTTTTCCATGTCTCAATAGGAGTATCGCTTGGCTTTGCAACCAAGCATGCCAGTCTCAGTCAACAAGTCAAGTACATACTTTCTCTGAGAGACACTAATTCCCTTCCTTGATCTGGCGCCTCCATTCCCAGGAAGTATTGCATTTGACCCAGGTCTTTTACCTCAAACTTTGTAGCTAAAACCTTCTTCAATCTTTCCACTTCTCTTGTGTCATCTCCAGGTGAGAATGATGTCATCGACATATACGATTAGGATGATCCTTCTTCCATCTTTGGACTGTTTGAAGAACATAGTATGATCTGACTATCCCTTATTGATATCCTTGATTTTTTATCACCTTTGCAAACCTATCAAACCACGCTCTCGGAGATTGCTTGAGTTCATACAGGGATTTCTTCAATTTGCATACTTTGGTATCTTCTCCCTGTTTGCAAATCCTGGTGGTAGCGTCATGAACACTTCTTCTTCTAGCTCACCATTCAGAAAGGCATTCTTGATGTCAAACTGATGAAGTGGCCAGTCCAGGTTTGCTGCCAAGGATAGAAGGACTCGTATAGTATTCAGCTTTGCCACTGGTGCAAATGTCTCGGTGTAGTCAATGCCGTAGGTTTGAGTGAACCCTTTTGCAACAAGGCGGGCTTTGTATTGTTCTACCAGTGCCATCAGCCTTGTATTTCACTGTGAACACCCATTTATAGCCCACTGGTTTCTTCCCTCTTGGCAAAGTCATCACCTCCCAAGTCCCATTCTTTTGCAATGCTCTTATCTCTTCCATCAATGCCTCTCTCCACTCTAGAATCTCCAAGGCTTCCTGAATTTTCTTAGGAATCTGGATTCTATCAAGATTAGATGTAAAAGCACGACACTTTGCAAACAGAGCAATTGTAAGACACAAATTTTGAGATAAGGGTGGAGAGTACATGAACGAGGTTGTTTTCTAAGAGCAATGGGTAAGTCATCTGTTACCTGGTCAAGATTAGAGCTGGACTCATGAGGAGTTGGAACTATCACCGGTTCTGACTCTTTTGGTGCTTCGGAGGTGAGGGTCTCGGTTGACTTCAATTTTGGCCTTCTTGAGTAGACAAGTGTTTCCTTCTGTACTAGGCGAAGAGGTAGATATAGGGTCTAGGAGTAGACTCGAAAACCGCAACATCGAAGTAGTCTGTGTTTAAGGGGCGAGCTTCACTCACGTACTCCCCCTTGAAGCGAGTAGTAGGGAGTATCTTCAAAGAAGGTAACGTCCAGGCTAACATAGAGCTTTTGTGAGAGGGGATCATAGCATTTGTAGCCCTTCTGTGTGGCAGAGTAGCCTAAGGAAGACACATTTAAGTGCCCTGGGGTCCAATTTGTTTCGCTTGGGTGCGTGAATATGGACAAACACAGTGGACCCAAAGACACGGGGCGGAAGGTGTGCACTGAGTCGGGACTGGGGAAAACTCTCTTGGAATTTTTGGAGGGGCGTAGCAAAAGAGAGGACTCGACTAGGCATCCGATTTATGAGGTATGTGGCCGTCAAAATTGAGTCACCCCAAAATGTTGATGGCATATGAGAGTTGAACAACAGGGCACGAGCAACTTCAAGGATATGTCGATTTTTGCGTTCAGCAACCCCATTTTGTTGGGGGGTGTCGACACAAGAACTTTGGTGGAGAATACCATTCTCTTGAAGGTAAGTGCCCAGGGAGTTATTGAAATACTCAGTACCATTATCAGTATGAAGAATTTAGATTTTTGTGTGAAACTGGGTTTGTATCATAGAGTGAAAGTTCATGAAGATTGATCGAACCTCAGATTTATCAGTCAATAAGTAAACCCAACACAAGCGAGTGTGATCATCAATAAAAGTAATAAACCATTTTTTATGGGTCCTATTGGGGGTACGGGAAGGTCCCCATAGATCATTATGAATCAAAGTAAAGGGCATGGATGGTTTATACTCAGATCTAGGAAAAGTAGTACGATGGTGTTTGGCAAGTTCACACACTTCACACTGAAAATCCAAGAAATTTTTATTCGAACATAGTGAAGGAAATAAGTGCTGCAAATACTGAAAACTAGGATGACCCATTCTTTTGTGCCACAACAAAAGTTCATTGTCCCTAAGGACTAGATACAGAGTTACAAACATTAGGAGAACACTGTTCACTCATATTAAGCTTCGTTGAAGTAGTATAGCCCCTCACATTCCTTAGCACTGCCAATCATCTTCCCCGATGATAGGTCCTGAAAGACACAATGAGAGGGTAGGAATTTAGCTGAGCAATTAGACTATTTGGTTAACTGACTAATAGACAACAAATTGCAAAATAAATTAGGAACATGAAGGACAGAGTCTAGAGTAATAGACTCAGAAATACGAATACTCCCCTGATGCAAATCATAGCACAACTTCAAGGGATCTAGTTCAAGTCCCAATTTCAAGGTAGATCCGATCCTGAAGCATACCTTGAGTGGGAGAAGAAGATGGAGTTCATATTTGACTGCCACAATTATTCCGAAGCAAAGAAGGTAAAACTAGCTGTGATTGAATTTTCTAACTATGCTGTTACTTGGTGGGATCACCTTGTTATAAACAGGAGGCGGAATAAAGAACGACCAATAGAGACATGGGAGGAGATGAAAATGGTGATGAGGAAGCGGTTCGTTCCAAGTTACTACTACCGAGAGTTGTACAAAAAGCTACAAGGTCTTAGACAGGGAAGCCGGAGTATAGAGGATTACTACAAGGAGATGGAGATTGCTATGATCCGAGCTAATGTTGAGGAAGATCGAGAGGCTACAATGGCTAGGTTTTTACTTGGATTAAACCGGGAAATCCAAGATAAGGTAGAGATGCAGCATTATGTGGAGTTGAAAGATATGGTGCACATGGCCATCAAAGTGGAGCAACAACTCAAGAGGAGGGGTCGGTCACGTGCAGCCCATGATTTCAGTTCTACCTCTTGGAAACCGAGTTCTACCAAGCAGATGGACAAGTCACAAGCGTCCAACTACGAGCCCAAGTCCGCGCACACCAGCCACGTTCCTCAAGGTAAAACTGACACTTCTACCTCTAGGAATCGTGACATTAAATGTTTTAAATGTCAAGGCAGGGGACACATAGCCAGTCAATGTCTAAACAAGCAGGTCATGGTGTTGCAAGACAATGGAGAAATTGTGACCGACAATGAAGCTTCCGACACCGACAACATGCCACCATTGGAGGACATTTCTGTGGAGGAATATTTAGCCCCTGATGCATTGACATTGGTGGCGAGAAGGGCATTGAGCTTGCAAGCAAAAGAAGTTGATGAAGTGCAGCGGGAGAGCATCTTTCACACTAGGTGCTATGTCAAGGACAAGGTATGTAGTGTGATTATTGATGGCGGTAGTTGTACTAATGTTGCAAGCACAATTATAGTGGAAAAATTGGGACTACCTGTGTTGAAACACCCTAGACCGTAGAAGTTGCAATGGTTGAATGATAGTGGTGAGATAAGGGTGAACAAGCAGGTGTTAATTGCATTTCAAATCGGTAAAATACGAAGATGAAGTGTTGTGTGATGTAGTACCGATGCAGGCGGGACACTTATTGCTAGGGCGTCCATGGCAGTTTGATAGGCATGTGAAGCATGATGGCTTTACGAACAAATACTCCTTTGTACTTAACCAACGATCAATCACTCTTGTACCATTGACACCACAACAAGTATATGAGGATCAAGTGAGATTGCAAAAAGAGAGTGATCAAAAAGAAAAAGAGTGAAAATCAAAGAGAGGCCAAGAAAAATGAGAGAGAAAAAGAAAATCAAAATTCGGCCATTGAGAGAAAATCAGAGAGAAAACAAAAGAATTTCTATACAAAGGTGAGTGAAATTAAGTGAGCAATGTTTTCTGTTACAGAATATACATGTACAGCCTATAGGATTGTTCTAAAATATACAGCTTGTAGGGTTGACTTGTATAGATAGGCTTAATTATAGGGATTCCTAATTAGTTGGCTTTCCTATTATAGACTCTCAATCTGTGTATATATATCCTTGTACCTATGAATAAAAATATATCAAGAATTATTTTTCTCTCTTGGTTTCATGGTATCAGAGCAGGATTGAAAAATTTTCCTACGGCTATTTTTTTTCCTTTCTCTTCCTCTTTTCTTCTCTTTTCTTTCCGGCCAATCCGGCCAAGCATTCTCACCGCCAGTTAGGCCTGACGCCCCACCTACCGATCAGTCTCTCCCTGAAGGCCGGTCACCAGAAGCCCAGCGCGTGAGCCTCACGCGCCACCAGAAGTTTTCGCCTCCGTCACTGACCTCAAGCGCCGGCGCATGGAGGCACGTGCAACTGCACCTCGTCCTCCGGTCAGCCTTCTCGGTGTCGCCTCACCTTGTCCGGCACTTCTGTGTATCCGGTTGCTTTGCTCTTATTGGTTTGGATACTCTGTGTGTCCTTGTTGCTTCACGGTTGTTCGTTTGGACCCATTGTTTGCCCTGTTGCTTCACTGCTGGTGCTTCCCTACTGCTGTTCTTCTTGGTTCATTGCTTCTTGGTGGTTTTGTTTCTATGGCTGACGAATAAAAGAATTTGGTCGTGACTGATGTCATTCCTATGATGTCCAAAATCACAGACAAGGATCAAAATTTCGTTTCTTTTCTATCGAAATGGCCGAAATGTTTCCGTTTCTTAGGGAACCGAAACAAAACATTAGTGGAATATTGAAATTCACATGTTTCTGTGGAAACAAAGTTTTTTCCGTGGAAACATACCGAAACTAATGGAAACATACCGAATCAGAGGTAACATTTCTTTTGTATCAACAATAATTCTAGAAGTTAGTAAAAGATAATATCCAATTATTTTTCAAGGATTAAGACTCAAAATTACAAGAAGATATTTCTATTATTTTTCCTAAAATAATAGAAAATTAGTAGAGGAAATAAAGTGTAGAGAAACAATTATTTTAATACTAAGTTACTAATTATAGTAGGTTTAAATCACTATTTGTTTTACTTTTTATTTTATATGTAACTTGTGTCAAATTATTTAATTCGTGGATATTACATAGTATATATCTATTATGTAACTTTATGTTATGGTATTGTATTTAATTATAATAATTTTATATATTTTAAAATATATAACTTTTTTTTAATAGAAAAATTGAGAATTTCATTAACAGCCCGAAAAGGGCAAAAAATAAAAGAAGATATATTTTAAAATATATAATAATTTCATATTATATAAAAAATTAGCTCTAATTTTTTATACTATTTTTTAATTAATAAAGAGTTATTTGATATTAATAACTAATTTGCATTTACGTTTTTTTTTTTTTTCAATTTCATCCTTAGTAATTAGTGTCTGGATGAATATGTTCCCCAAAACATTTACAATTAATTAACTATACTATTTATTTTTTCACATTCATATATTTTACTTTATGTTTCTAAAGTGTTTCTACACATTTTAATTTTTTTCATCGTTTCCACTATGTTTCCAATGTTTCCATTTTTAGGTGACCGAAACAATACTATGAAACAAAATTTTGATCATTGGTTAGTTATTTTGTTAATAGTTATTTATATATCTCTATATATAATAATGATAATTATTTAATTTTTTTATAAACATGAAATATCATTACAAGAGAGTGTTCATTTATCCATGAAAGATCACTAATGAACTCTACACAAAAAAAAAAAACATTTATGAAATGATTTTATACAATCCAAAAGCATGAAAAATATAAAAAATTACTTCATTCGTCTCAATTTGTGAATCTATGTCCCTTCAAAGATCTTCTTATGCCATTATTGTCATCTACATGATAAAAAGTCAAGAAAGATTGTATTTCACACTATACAATGAAGAAACAAATAGTTAGTCTTTAGTTTTTCAATTTAAATTAGTTTTATTTATCATGAATATGATGTATATGCCTTAAACATGTACAAATATTCAATAAATTGGCTTATTTGTATAAATAAATAAATTTTAAGTTATGTTTCCACATATTTCCAATTTTTTCTCCGTTTTCACTATGTTTCCGAAACGTTTCCGAAATATTTCCATTTTCGGACAAACCGAAACTATACATCGAAACGATATTTTGATCCTTGATCACAGAACATAAATTAACTGGTCCGAATTATTTGGATTGGTGTAAGACTGTTAGGATTTACCTGCGGAGCATTTCTAAGGACAATCATCTCACTGAAGATCCACCAACGAATGAGACTCGCAAGGAATGGTTGAGAGATGATGCTCGCTTGTTCTTACAAATCAGGAACTCTATTGATACTGAGGTTGTTAGCCTAATTAATCACTGTGAGTATGTTAAAGAGATGATGGAATATTTAGAATTTCTGTATTCTGGAAAGGGAAACATTTCCCGTATTTATGAAGTTTGTAAGGGCTTTTTACCGGGCAGAACATGGCTGAGTTAGGATACCATGTAGAGAATGAGAATAATATTCTTGTATATTCAAATTGTGTATTATTTACATACTCGGGTCCCTATTTAACATGTACAAAGAGAACAAAACATGGAAATATAAAAGTCAACCCATATAACTAGCTTAAATATCACATCTAATTAGAGCCTCAATCATCTCCCACGATTTCCTCCAAATCTCCTTCAAATCATTCGGGATTTCCACAGATATCAATTGGATGGTGCGCATCAGTGAGATTCTCCTAGTATAAAATAAAAAAAATAAAAAGAAACTACAGTGATACTGTTCTAGATACACAACACATAAGATCATTTTTTCATAGGACCGGGGAGTGTGGGTTTTTTTTTTGGGGGGAGGGGGGGGGGGTGGGGGGGTGGTTGGAAATCTGTCTTCTCATAGATTTATTAAAATGTTTGCAGTCATGACATTCCTCTGACCATCATGAGGCCTCTACATAGCCAACAATAGTGAATCAGAGATTCCAACTATCCCACCATCTAATCAACTCAACATTAATTCTCTGATCTTTAAAAAAACATGCCTCACAAAAAATCTGAGGCAGTAAGAATGGGGATCAGTAATGCACATATATAAAATAAAAATAAAAAAGCATGGGTAGTTCTAAAACTTACTTTGCAGTTTCTTGCTAATCAAAATTTGTCATATTGTCTACCCAACATTTTGCGCATGCAGTTAAAAGTGTTAAAAAAATGTTATTTTGATTGTTGACAACAAAGAGGAAATAGTAGGCAAACAGCTGGACAATCGGGATTCAGTACCACACTTTTCCATCTTATTAAGCTCAAGAACCTTAGACTACATTTATATATTTGTATTTCCTTCATATATCTACCAATACTATCAATCAGATAGGATTTCTGCAGAATGTGTGAACTTTGATCACTATGTATTCGAGGAATGGATCTATACTTTGAAGGTCCAAGAGTTGTAGTGTGCAATGTGCTAGGCAGTAGTAATATATAAACTAGAGGAAACCTTAATAATAATGTTCCTATTTTAATAAGTTCTTCACTGGAATTTTTCCATATAGGTGAGATCTACTGCAGTAAATGTTCCAGAAAAAAAACTGTTGATGTTAACAAAAACCTGTGTGAGAAAAGTAGCAAACCATACAGTACCTCATATATATGATAATTTCAGACAATGAATAAGAAGCAAGCTATGAAAGTTGGATCACTTACTGGTTCAGATATGTATTTTTGTTGCACCAACTTTTCAACAAGAAAAGCAGCAAGCGGCAAAATTGGGAGAGTAAGACTACAGTTGAAACCAGAAGATACAAGTCATTCCATGTCAAACAATACTTTATTTAAATTACTCCAATAAAAGATATATGGATTATTTTAACCTAAATTGGATATACATGAAGCAATCCTCTAGGGTACATTACCAGCACATCAGAAGGGGCCAATCCCTCAATGATCTCGAACTAAACCAAAAGCCAGACCTAATTAACAAGCCATACTGCAAAGTAATCGAGAGTATATCATCGACAATTGTAGGGCCTAAAACATTTCCTTTCAAAAACAACAGAAAAATATTTTATGCCTATGCAATGGAAATTGAGCATAAGTAATACTTATGCTTTGAGGAGTAATAGGAAGCACATGCATATCTGTGCACACTTGAGCTGTTGAGAATCGATGCACACAAGCATACAGAGGGAGAATCAACAGCTTGAATAATTGCCCAAATGAATATGAAGTGTGAGAGTAAATGACAAACCTTCATCAGATTCTCTATGATAAGTCTGCTGTTTACAGCAACAAGAACAACTATACAGAGGTTGAAGAGACCCGCATGGCTCTGTCACATGACATCAAACAGTAATCAGAATTGTACAGCTTCAGAATGACCCAGTTCAAACAAGAAGTTAGTGCTGCACATATTCAGAAAATACAGCTTCCAGCTCAATTTATTAAGGACAGAGTAATTTATTTTGGGTAGAGTAATTGTGTGAGCTTGTTTTGTTGCTTCCAAACCATTATAGCACATCTAACTGGTCTGCTAAATTATCTTGCAAGTCACAAAACTTCTCTAGCAATAACTTTTGCCATTATTTGATGCCATCAAACTGTTTTCACATCCCAAATCCATATGGCATCACAAATAACTCAGGAACCTTAATAAAAAAAAAGGCAAGGCATCTGGAAGAATATATATATATATATATATATATATATATAGAAAGAGGGAGAAATTTTCTCCAGCATTTTCCCACTACAGTCAAAATATAATATTTATTCATTCAAAATTAAGAAATTCTCCATGGCTTAAGTTCAATGTACAAAACAATTAATTGCATCAATAAAGAAGAAAGCTTAAAGCAACTAAGAGAATGGTAAAATACAATAAAATTCACGATGAATAACAAAGCTAAAGATAGGAGACACTAATGCTCTAGTCAATCCTATATATGACAACATACAGTTGGCACTTTGAATTTTCAAACAGCAATCCTAAGGATCATGATATTGATGAAGATGGGGATGCCAACGGGCTTCCAACCACAAAATGCTAGCAACATTGCACGCTAGCAAATTGATTGACCAGAAAAGCATTTGAACCTCAAGCTTTGCCTTCAGAAAGGAACTGAAGCAGGTCCCTTTACATCTGGAATATGCATATACCAACACATCATAACTTGTAAAATGTTGTCTGCCTTAACAAGACCTGCATTGCATTCCATGTGACCAAAAAAAAATGATGTTTGCAGAAATTTAGTTTACTCCTTTTCAGCAGCTTAATTTCTGGAGGTTCATCAAACCCTTTACATTAATATCACCAAGCCCACATGATAGTTAATGGGTTTGTTTATTAAACAAATGAGCTTACCTCAATCCTTGGTTCAAATCTCAGTACCTAGTGTGGGAGTAGCATTCAGGTAGTTACTGAGTTTAACCACTCGTCGCCATATTAGTGGTGTGATCTTAAAACAATGAAGAAATTAACTGTTCTATGAGTAAGAAATTAGCATATTTTCATGGCCTACCTGAAATCTTCTATATCACTTCTCTTTCTTTTTTCATAAAAAACATAATGAAGTAATTTTACTTCTTAGCTGTTCTGACACCTGGGTGTAGGGCCTTCAAATAGGGGTTCAAAGCTAAAAGGATGAAAACTCCAGCGGAATCATTACCAACACCGACAACCATTCTTCTTCAATATTCGATCCTTTTTGTTTTCTTTTCCTTATGTTTTTCCTATGCTAGTAAACAAGTCTCCTAGCCCAAAGCCTTAATTACAAATGCTAGATCATGAAGGTGGTCAAATAATGGTTCAAGTACATGCTGTCAATGTAACGCCCCAAGCCCACTGTCCTAACAACTTGAAGAGCCCACAACATTATGGCTCAAAACTTATGCCCAAATTGTTAGTAGTAAGACTTATGAAGTCTTATATTCCAATCATACTACTCTCACCCAATCCGATGTGGGATAAGAGTATCACATTCTCCCCCCCTTAGGACCACATGTCCTTGTGGGGTGGACCTCGATCTCCCAGCTGCCTATTGAGCGGACACTCTAGGAGCCTCTACCTTTTGGGAACCGGCTTTGATATCACATATGTAATGCCCCAAGCCCACTGTCTCAACAACCTGAAGAGCCCACAACATTATGGCTCAAAAGATTTAAGCCCAAGTTGTTAGTAGTCATACTTGCGGTGTCTTATATTCTAATCATACTACTCTCACCCAACCGATATGGTACAAGAATATCACAGGCAGTCATTTATTTATCAAGTTTTATGATTTCCCTTTTTGAATGTCTTTTCTTCAAGCTTCAACTACATCAAAATGAAGAACTGAATCTACCTTGTTCTAACCCTTTTTTTTTTCTTTTGTCCCCATTTCCTATCAGCTTGGACTGAATAAAATATATGATTTCTCTTCTTTTTTCTGCCCAAAGAGACCCTCGTGTATTTTGAGCATATCCTTCCCAAACAGAAGAATATTTGTTAAACTAACATCAATGATGGAAGGGATGCCAAAAAGAATTGTGGCTTTATTAGGACCCCAACAATCTTCACCATTATGAGGAAGAACTCCCTTGTACATTTAGTGCTGAGTGCTAACCAGTGCAGTAGGCAGCAAGAAGAATCAATAAGCCCGTTTAGAGATAGGAGTGAGAAGATCACAAGCACGGCTAATGTATTGTTGGCGTACAATCTCTGAAAAGAGTTGCTTGCTCTAAGTTTATTACCTTGAACTAGAAGAGAACTTCAAGGAGAAATTAATAATAATAATAATGATCTAACATCTCTATTAGTTAAAAAGTGAGGACAAAATCCCAACTCTTCTCCTATGGACCTCAAAAGTGGAGGGATAAGAGGTCAACAAACTGATCCCAAGATTTTGGCTTTGATCAAATTTAGAAACTCATAATGGATTGTAGCAAAATAAAGATCAATTGAAACAACCAAGTACAAAATCAAACTTGATAGACAAGTGTATTCTAAGCTCGTGGGAAACCTATGACTACTGCCTTTCCAGTTTAAGATACATTCTTATTTTCATCCCATTGTGTGCCTTTCATTATTGTTGTCTAGAAACAGTAGGATTTCAATTTAAGTTTTAGTATTACGCTTTGACGACAATGAAGCTATATCAATATCTATCTGAAGCTCAACTCTAGAGACTCCAGGGTTATTCCTCTGATAAGGACTTTCATTCGTATAGCCCTTCCGTGAAAATAGATATTTCATAATATCCTTTTCCTGACCCTCCTTCCCCCACTGCATTCAAACTCGTGACAATAGTGCCAAATGCTGAATGTTTTGTGCAAAGATCTTTTAAGATGATACATGTGAAAAAGAAAAGAAAAAAAAACTTCTTCCACTTGCAACCCAATTGTTTCCTAAGAAAATGTCTACTTGTCAATGATTAGACACCTATAGGCTATAGACCTTTCCATGTTCAAAACTGGTCAAGAGCATAATCAAATACCAAGCATATTTGTATGGCAGATGATTGAGCAAAGATGAGTGGATGTTTAGGAATACCAAAGTACATCAAGAACTATAAATGGGGAAAATGTAATTTATCCAACCCTACCAAATCTGCAAGAAAAAAGGCAAAGAGCACTAATTGCTCTCATCCCCAACTTTGTCAATCCAACAAAAAGCATTTATGGCATCTTTTTCTACTTTCCAAAGCATAAATATTTTCTGACCCCATCCTAATCATTTTTAGGCACCTCTTGCCATAAAACTCTCACTAATCTTACCTCCAGGTTCACAAAAGTTCATTCCATTATTTCTGTGTTGTCCTAATCATCTTGCAACTTTTGAATTCTAATCTTTTCATGATTTTAGCTTGGGGGCACCTCTTAGATATGCCTAGTAAAGTTCAACTGTGATACTAATTCGTACTAAAGGATCAAAATTCAAGATCAATCATAACAAAGGCCAGTCCCATAGTCCTGTTAACCTCAATTGTAAACGGTGAAACCAGTGGCAAATAAAATGTGACAATAACAGCTCAATTCACAGAGCTTGAAACAAAAACTAAAGACCTCCAGGTTAAAGATTGCATACAGTACACTTTCACTCTGGCTCTCGTCAGTCGGTTTATCGGTAATCAAAAACTACGATAAGTTTCAGAATTACAAAAGAGAATTCCAAATTATGACCAGCACCGAACGTGAAAGAGAATTAAATGCAGTTAGTTACGCACACGTGACGGGTTACGTGTATACATGTGACAAAAGGCAAATATCAACAGCGACCAAATAACAGGATTGTAACTCTGGCTGTCTTCCATCAATTTAGCATGAATCAGAATCTACAGTAGCTTCCAGAACTATCTAAAAAAACCAAAACTGTAGATCGCAATCAGCAGCATAAATCCAAAGTCACATAAATACACGTACATTGACACATATATACACATCAATATATACAAAAGGCGAGGCAAACCTGTTTGAATATAGCGTCAGAGCTGAGCGGACTCTCCTTTATTCTTCTGTGAGCCGGAGAAGCCGGCCGATACGCGAATTTGCTCAAGTTGTCCATTTCTCGATTTTCACCACTTCCAACCCTCCCACCACCGTCCTTCCCATTACTCAACCCATTGGCCGATTCCACCCGACCACCGCCAGCCCCGATCTGATTCCGATCGTCATCGGAACGACTGATTAAACTCTCCGCATCGGACGAGCTCGGCTTCGAAGACGAATCAGATACAGCATTGGCAGTGCTCGCGTTCGGCCGCCTCCGAACAGAGTGGTTGATATCCGAGTCGTCTTGAGCACTCGATGTGATGGTGCCAACACTCACAGGCGACACTAAGATCGCCATTCATAGAGAGAGAAACAGTAGCAGAGTGTTATAGAGAGAGTTTTTAGAGAGGGAAGCTCATGCAAAGAATATATCAAAAAGAGAAAGAGAGGTAAAGGAAGAAAATGAAAAAAAACAAGATTTGAATAATGAGAAACGAATTGTAAAGACAAAAGACGTGGTGATCTGTTTGTGGAGGATATTAGGTGGTCATGTATTGTGTTATTGAATTGTGCTGTGTGTATATATATATATATATACACACACATATACACATAGAGAGGGAATGGAAAAAGTTAAGGAAAGGTCAAAAGCGGTGTGTTCCGAAGCGACAAAAGATCTTCTCAAGATTGTAAAGACAGCCGCTTGCAAGTTTACGAATGGGTTAGCTTGGAATAACTTTGATACCAATTACGTAATCTGGTATTAAATAAATTATATATATTTAGATTAAAAAAAAACTCTTATTTAATTTGAAACTAAATATTATTTATAAAAAAAAAAAGAAGATAAAAAACATTCTACAAATCTAAATAAATAAGTAATGTTACAATTTTAAAATTCGTATTCCAAATTTTCGATTGAAATTAATATAACTATATTAATTACATGATTTAAAATATAATATTAATATCACGTTATTTAAAATAAGTTTTTAAAAAGTGTATCATTATTAATTCTACAATAGTATCTTCCAGAAAAAAATTAATCAACAAGATTGTCTAATTTTTATTGTTACTTGTCAAAGTTTTTAGTGGCTAAGTCACATTGTTTTTGGAGAATCTCTCTAGGAAAAACTAAGCAACAAAACTGTCTAATTTTTATTGTGACTTGTCAAATTTTATAGTGGCTAAGTTGCATTATTTTTGAAGAATCGTTTCAAATCGCACAAAAGAAAATGTTAATTAAGATATATATATATATATATATATATATTTCATCTTTTATAATTTATCTTTCTCCTACATCTCATACAAATGTAAGATTCACTGATGAGTTTCATAACAGGTCTCATGAGCAATGAATCCCAATTTGTAAGAAAAGTCAAACAAAGATATGTCATGAGAGGTTTGATTTTTATTATTAATCAAATAATATATATTATGTATCACTTTCTCAAGAGAAAAATGATAGAGATCATTAATTGTTTTCTCAATATGATGTGTTATTGTATAACAATTTCGGACCCAGGAGACGTAATTTTCAAAAGCATCACAAAGATAATACCATAATAGACCATAATGAGAAAAACAATTAATGATATAAATTTGAAATTTCTAGGTTTACCCTTCTCACAAAGGTAGGCCATTGGTAAGTTCCATATCGGTTTCACCTTTGTAAAAAATGAGAAACTACGTAAAGTGATTATAAGAGAAGTGGGACATTTATCATCACTTGTTAAATAAAATGTTTTTTTTTTCATTAATTTTTCGACAATACTTAATTGGTTACTGGTTATTAAATTTTCGATTTCCAGTGACACTTTTTTGTTGAAAAAAAATTATTATAATTTTATCATTTACAATGAATCTGAAAAAAAAAATTATAAATATTACAAATTATAACTCATAAATATTAAAAATATAATAAAAATTATATGATGCAACAATTGTATGAAATAATTTTTTCCTCCCTTCCATCCTATATTTGAGCATTGGGTGGTATAAATAAATATTTTAAGATATACAAATGTTAATTCCTCTTAGAGAAACACCACGAAAAGTAGCAAAAGTCGAACCTCAAGAACGTAATTAGTATGTTCAAATTACACACTTGTATTACGTGTTTACATGATTTTCACGTATCAATCATGTTACAAAATTTGGCATTCACAACTAATGATAGTGGTACTTTAAATCTCAAATTACGTGATTAATATGTTCAAATTACTCGTACGTCTCACACACATGTATCACACGTCCACATAGTTTTCACGTACTAATTACGTTACAAAAGTTTGACAATCACAACGAATAATAATCGTGCTTTGAATCTCAAATTACGTGATTAGTATGTTCAAATTACGCATACGTCTCGCACACGTGTATCACATGTTTACATGATTTTCACGTACTAATCACGTTATAAAAATTTGACATTCACAATTAATGATAGTGATGCTTTGAATCTCAAATCACGTGATTAGATATGTGTCACATCTCTACATGATTTTCACATACTTATCACATTACAAAAGTTTGACACTCACAATTAATGATAATAGTCCTTTGAATCTCAAATCACGTGATTAATATGTTCAAATTACGCGTACGTTTCACACACATGTATCACATGTCTACATAATTTTTACGTACCATTCACGTCACAAAAGTTTGACATTTACAATTAATGATAGTAGTGCTTTGAATCTTAAATCATCACGTATGTATAAGCAATATAACTCTATTTTATTTTGATAAAATTTAAAAAAAAAAAAAGATTCATAAATTAGTGTAGAGTGCAACTTATAATAAATATTTAATGCATTAATATAATTTTAATAATACTATATTTGAAAAGTTAACTTTATTTTTAATTAGTAATTAATAATTTTGTTACTTAATAATAAATAGTTTTAAAAAATTATAAATTTTAAAAAATCTGAACATATTGTTAAATGTTAAAATATAGAAGCACATATACATGCATTACATGTTATGCTATAATTAATTAGATAAATATATTCTCTTTTAGAAATAACAAATTTTGGTATCTCAAATTGGATAAGAACACATACATATTCTTTGCGCCAATTGTGAGATGTTTTCGAATATTTGGAATTTGTCCCGTAGCTTTGTGCGTGTATGAAACTTTAATGATTAGAGAATTAATCAACTATGGCTTGATACAATGATAAAAATAGTCAAATTGTCAAATGTGAAAATGGAACCAACAACTTGTACAAATAATTTCATACGTTAGATTCATCTCCAGACACTGGTCATGATGATGCAACATGAACTTTCCATCTTCAAATGTCACGATACAAGTACATGAAGAAATAGAGTTCAATGTAATGTTAACATATTCGAAAGCATAAAAAATAAGCAGGTACGGTTGACATATTGAATTGAATAGTTTCATTTTGTTGTACTTACTAAATAGATGTCGTGTCATTTTATGGTCTGTTTTGATGAATAATAACCAGAAGGATTACCTCTTCAATTTTTGAATCCAATACTAGAAATTTCGTTATTAATAAATAATGCCATTAAAAAGTTCATACCATTCCTGTTATTTCAAAAAAATAAAATTTAAAAACAATATGTATGAAGAATATATGGTGAATTATTTTTTTAAATAATTAATTTTATGTAAGATCACGAATTTATAAATTATGACTAGTCCTATCTAGCAAAACTTAAATAGCGTTTTTGTGAACTTGGCCATTTTAATGCTATTTGCATGGCAGCAATTGCAAAAGACCAAAAAAATAAAGGTTTTTGGTTTGATACATTAATGGTATATCGATTACTACACGATACACTAAGAGTTGTAGGCAGTTAACCTGTGCAGTTGAGTTTAGTGCCAAAGCAGAGTAACTTACAAAGTAGGAAGGCCATCAAGGTATATCACAAGCAGCCTCCTGCAACCAATGATCTCACTCGGTTGACAGATCTTACTAGGGCTAGCTCAGTTCACAAGACTCCCGTCTCTACGGGATCTGAGCAGGATTCGATGTACGCAGCCTTGTTCCTGCGAACGGAGAGGCTTCGAAGATAACGGATGATAAATGATGAACTGAAACCACAAAAAACCGAAGCTGGAATCAACTCCAGTCTCCAGCAGCATCTCCTCACAACATCAAAGGAAACAGACTAGTCCACAAAATGTTCAGAGCAATAAAACAGTTGCAAGGAAATTTGCCACAAACGCTCACAACAAACAATTTAGATATGATGGATTACACATTGCCAATGTGCAGTAGTACTCATATTACTCAACAAACAGATAAATTCAAACATCTATATTAAGACACTAGACCTATTTAAATAGAGAAGGGGGAGGAGTCCTTGGCAAATAGAAATATGCTATCCAATTACCTTTCCTTGCTAATAATAGGAAGAAAATCTTGTTAGAGCAGATCAGCAACATTTGACGGCAGCTCCTCCACTACCACATTATAAAACTTCTGGATGTCAAACAGCATCCTCTCATCATCCTTGGTTACAAAGTTGATGGCAACACCCTTCCTCCCAAACCGTCCGCCACGTCCAATACGGTGGAGATAGTTCTCAGGCTGGGTAGGAAGATCGTAGTTTATAACAAGCGAGACTTGTTGAACATCAATACCTCGAGCCAAAAGATCAGTGGTGATGAGAACACGAGAGGATCCAGAACGGAATTCACGCATGATAATATCTCTCGTGTTCTGGTCCATGTCTCCGTGCGTGGCTGAGACTGTGTGGTCTCGGCTTCTCATCTTATCAGTTAGCCAATCAACCTTGCGTCTTGTGTTCACGAATATTACACTCTGGGTGATGGCTAAGGTCTCATAAAGATCGCAAAGGGTCTCAAGTTTCCACTCTTCCTTCTCAACATTGACATAAAACTGCTTTATACCCTCCAGGGTGAGCTCGTCACGCTTCACAAGAATCCTCACAGGTTTGTTCATAAACTTCCTTGTGATCTCAAGGGCCTCAGGAGGCATTGTGGCAGAGAATACACCAACCTGAACTTTTGAAGGCAGGAGCTGGAATATATCATAGATCTGGAGACACAAAAATTATTATCAGAGCACACCAAGGATGTCATCTGAAAAGGAATTGAGTATCAGAAAACCAAGGATAAGCAACCTTGAAGGACCTGGACAACAGTAACTGCAACCCAGTTTAACTGTGATGTTTAGAAGTATTGCATGATATACTGCTAGTGTGGAGAAAAAGGAAAAAGGCGAATATGACACAATTTTCTTCCAATAATACCATTCTTGTAAAGTTCAGGCTACGTAGGCATGAAGAATATCCATAAAGAGACTTAACAATTTCACATTTTACTCTAGTTCATTCAAATCAATGGAAAACCCTTTAAATCCCAACAACTGGTATCTGCTAAAAATAAACCTTTTCTCCTCCTTGATTCATAGACCGTCATGTTTTCCTCTACTCTGAGTCAACCCACTTACCATTCTCTTTTTTTACCTTCAACGTGAATTTAGTCAACTTTTTAATAATTAATATTTTTGGAAGACTCGTAAATTATTAATAAATAATTACTAAGTTTCTCTATGATTTTTACTAATAATAATATAACAAGTATATGATTATAAGCATAAAAATCAGATATGCATATATACTTTTAGGGTGGTGAACTTTTTTTCCACCAAAGAGATGTATTATATCTAATTAAGTTATAAGAAGCTTGAAAAAATTTTATTAATAAAAAAATTAATATTGCTAATTATTAATTATCAAAAATGGAATGAAGTTAGTTCTGTATAAAATTATTAACTAACAAAGATTATTAAGTTATAAAATATTAATTATCAATTGGTCAACTATTAAATCAATCCTCCTTCGAGGTGTATAACAAGGTCTTCATTGCACTTGCACATGGTCGAATTATAAAATTCAAAATTAAAGTCTGTATTTCCATCACCATTTGTATAGTTGGGGATTTAAAACTAAATATTTTATCGCTTTTCTCTTTTGCAGGTTAATAGTTTTTACTAATAAGATGGCTGTCGCCAATGCACAAGGCTCTCCTGCACTTGGCAGGGTCCAGCTGGGCAGCCTTACCCGGCTGATTTCCAGAACTCAAACCTCTGCCATGGCACCGAGTGGATGAAACCTTACCATCACAGCCAGTATAACCTCCCTAGGTTACTAATAAGATATTGCACTTAATTTAAAACATGTTAAAGCAGAGGAAAACATGCAAATTAGCTAAAAGAAAAACCTGATCCTTGAAACCTCGTGAAAGCATTTCGTCTGCCTCATCCAATACAAACATCTTAATGTAATCAGGACGAAGCGACTGTCTTCGCAGCATGTCAAACACACGCCCAGGAGTGCCAACAACAACATGAACCCCACTTGATAGAATGCGCTGGTCCTCACGAACACTGGTTCCACCCACACAAGCATGTACCTTCACCCCAAGATAATCGCCAAGTGCTCGCATAACCTTCTCAATTTGTTGTGCTAGCTCACGTGTGGGGGCCAAAACCAAGGCCTGGCATTCCACTACACCATAGTCAAGCTGCTGAAGGATACCAGAGCAGAAAGTTGCTGTCTTCCCAGTTCCAGATTGAGCCTGTTGAATTACATCAAGACCCTTGCAGAAGGGAACAATTCCCCTTTGCTGAATTGCTGAGGGTTTTTCAAAACCTACACAAGGATTACGTGATCCTCAATACACCATCACAGCAATTTGAGGCAAAACAATAACAAGTCGGAAAAGGTAACACTTCAGAACACATCAATATACAATATTTTAAGTTTCCCCATCCAATCAAGGTGCACTGAATGCATGTAGAGAGATAGGCCACGTCTATCATCAATTCTTATCCCAATCAAAATCTATTATCTGAATGGAAAAATGCAGCTAGAAAATTGGGGACCAATAAACTTGTGATGGAAGCTAAAAAATTTAAGCAATGCTACATCATGATACAAAGTGTATGACAAGTAAAATTGGATGTATAATCAGATCTACCATATGCATAAATGCCCCTCAGAAGGTTCTCTTGCAAGCCCATAGCATCAAAACTTTCATAAACCTCATCATATGATGTGAAGAAATCTTGCCCATCAGCTGAAAGTCTGTATCCGTAACCAAGGAAACATGAGCACACAGGCACTAAACATTGCACATATGGCCAACACTGGAATAGTGGCTAGTTGAAAACTGAGAAAATAATGTTAGAAGTTCTTACAACTCATTCATTTTGGCATCATACTGACGAGCATCAAACTGTGATCCCTCTGGTGCCAAACCCGCCATGACTGCAAAGAGTTCAAGAATCATTCATGAGCAAAACATGAGCAATTTTGCAACTATGGGTTTTCCCAAAATTTAAACAATGAAGTACTAAACCCATTGCCTATGTGTATGAGAAAGGGAGAGATGCCCACAACAAATTATAACACAATATGACTTAATACTACAGTAACTACCCAACAAGCTCTAGCTCGAATGATATCTTCTCCACCTTCCCATATGGGAGGTTAAGGGTTCAAGTCCTCTAAAGGGGCAAAGTGTCTGTGTGTGAGATTTACCTATCCAAAAAAAAACCACCCAATATTTTTTTTCTTTCACAATACTATTTGAACTAGAAGCAACTTATCCATTTGAATCTACTTGAATACTTGCTTCTTTCATATTTCTTTCTTCCTGTTAAGAGCCTCTTTGCTAGAACGAGTTACAGGTCGGGAAATGGTAGAGGGAGTGAAGACCTTCTTCTTAGATCTCCCTATGGTTATTGTAGGTGGGAGCCAAGAGGAGTTTGACTGGGAGAGGATTGCTTAGAGGGAATCCGAGACCTCCGATTCACACAGGTGTTTGGTTTGGAAATTGACATGTCCTTTATTCAATTGATATCTCCTTTATATAGGATAGTTTACAACAAAACACTTCATAATATTCAGCAAAAACGAAAGACTCAATCAAACCACAACTACATGTTACCAACTATCAACAAACTACCGAACAATTAGCAAAGAAATCTTCATGACTAACAGAATAATAGCAAACCTCTCTACTAACTCTTCCACGTGGAAAACACCCCAAGTAACTCCCTGCCTCCATTGTAACATCTTGCCACCATGTATGCATCTAGGAACGTGACAGCTCCTCCCTGCCAAGGACACCCTTGTCCTCAAGGGTGAATTGAGGAAATCTCAACTTGAATTCCTGCAAATTCTCCCAAGTGGAATCAGCTGGGGAAAATTCTTTCCAGTGAACCAGTAGAAGCCACTGACCCTTGTCTAGTTTGCGTTCGAGGAACGCTTGCGGTTCTACGCTTTGTGTCAAATCATCCCATTGAAGAGGAGTGGACTGGACAGTTACATCAGCACCAACTCTTAACTTCAAAAGAGAGATGAAACACTGGGTGCACACGAGAATCAGGAGGTAACTCTAATTTGTAAGCAACTTTGTTGATTTTCGTAATGATTTTATACGGCCCAAAAAATTTGGGGAACAGCTTCTGAGGTTTGTGGAGTCGAATACTGAGTTGATGGTATGGTTGTAGACGGAGATAAACCCAATCACCTACTTCAAACTCAACTTCTCGATGTTTCAAATCATAAATTTGCTCCATTCGATTTTGAGCTTCCAGCAATCTGTGCTTAACTTGTGTCAGAAAAGCATCACGTTCCATTGAAACCTTATCCACTGCATCAACCGAAGTGGTACCAGGAATATGTGAGAGCAAAGTTGGTGGGGGTCTGCCATAGACCACTTCAAAAGGGGTTGTTTTAATGGAACTTTGGTAGATGCAGTTGTAAGAGTATTCGATCCAAGGAACCCATTTGACCCAATTCTTTGGATGATCGCCCGTGAGGCAGCATAAATACATCTCAATGGTGCGGTTGACAACCTCCGTTTGCCCATCCATCTGAGCATGATAGGCAGAGCTGAAATTAAAGTCCGTTCCATGTAGACGAAAGAGGTGTGTTCAAAAGCTAAAAGTGAAGGTGGGATCACGATCACATACAATGGTTCGTGGCATTCCATGTAAACGGAATACTTGTTCAAAGAAAATTTGGGCGATCTTCAAAGCATTATAAGGATGAGCAATGGGAATGAAGTGTGAAAATTTAGATAATCGATCTACGACCACAAAGATTAAGGATTTACCAAACGAAAGTGGAAGCCCATCAATAAAGTCCATGGATATATCAGTCTAGATGCTTTCGGGTATGGGAAGTGGCTGTAAGAGCCCAGCGGGTGAGAGATTCTGCACTTTGTTTCTTTGGCAAATGTCACAACTTTGAATATATTCTTTGATGTGCTGCTTCATTCCAACCCAATAGAAAACTGCCCGAATACGTTGATAGGTTTTCTGAAATCCCTCATGTGCTATTGAATGAAACTGGTTGATTAAAGTAGGGATAAGAGAAGAGGTGGACTGAAGATAGATACGATCCTTGAAGTAGAGAATACCATCATGATACAACGAAGGACCAATGGCCTAGTCCTCTTGGCAAAGCCGAACGAGGCGTTGTACTTCTGGAAAAGATGAGGTCTCTTCCTTGATTGGATCCAACCATCGTGGGACTGGGGTGGATATGGCTAGGACCTCCGTTGTGCAATCCTTGGGAGATAGGGCATCGGCCACTACATTTTCAACCCCGTGTTTGAATTCAATTATGAAATCATAACCCAAGAGCTTGGAAATCCATTTTTGTTGAGTCGATGGTGATTCTTTGGTCCCACAAGTATTTGGGGCTCCTTTGATCCGTTTTGATAATGAAAGTGCGACCAAGAAGATAAGGATGCCATTTCTTGATGGCCAAATATACCGCCAGCATCTCTTTTTCATATGTGGAAAGGGCAAGGTTTCGTCCACTCAAGGCTCGACTAAAATAGGCAATGGGGCGGTGATCTTGCATTAGGACCGCACCTACCCCAACTCCACTAGCATCACATTCCACAATGAATGGTTGTTTGAAGTCTGGTAAGGCCAATACAGGTGCCCTCATCATAACAATCTTTAATTGGGCAAATGCCTCTTCTGCTTCATGGTGCCAATGGAAGGCGTCCTTCTTAAGCATCATGGTGAGAGGTTTGGCAATCTTCCCATAATCCTGGATGAATTTGCAGTAATATTCGGTGAGACCTAAGAATCCCCTTAAAGCCTTCACTGACTTGAGTTTCAGCCAATCCAACATTGCTTGAACTTTTTCTTGATCAACTGTGAAGCCCTTGAGACTAATAACATGGCCAAAGTAAGTAACTTTAGGTTGGCCAAAATGACACTTGGGCTTCTTCAGATATAACTGATGAGCTCTCAACTTAGCCAGAACCACTTCCAAATGCCACAAATGGTCTTCCCATGATGAACTGTAAATCAAAATGTCATCAAAGAAAACTAAAACAAACTTACAAAGGAAGGGTTTAAAAACCTCATTCATCAAGGATTGAAACGTGGAAGGTGCGTTGGTCAAGCCAAAAGGCATTACGAGAAATTCGTAATGGCCTTGATGAGTGCGGAAGGCTGTTTTGGACACATCATTTGCATGAACTCTGATTTGATGATAACCTGAGCGAAGATCCAGCTTTGTAAAAAATTTGGAGCCATGAAGTTCATCAAGGAGTTCGTCAATAATTGGTATAGGAAATTTATCTTTAATCGTCAGCTTGTTGAGAGCACGGTAGTCGACACACAGCTTCCATGAGCCATCATGTTTTTTAACCAAGAGAACAGGAGATGGATATAGGTTGTTGCTGGGACGAATAACTACTGTGTGAAGCATGTCTTCGACGAGGCATTCGATCTCAGCTTTTTTAAAGTGAGGATATCGGTAAGGCCGAACACAAACTGGGGTACTGCCTGGTATTAATGGTATGTGGTGGTCGTGAGAACGAGTGGGAGGAAGCTCATGTGTTTCCAGCAGAGCTTGGAGATCTTTGTCTTCCACAGGCGGGTGGTGAGTGAACTCCTTCTATAGCATGGAGTTGTAGAATAATTCCTTCCCGGCCTTTTCGTGAGTTTTTTTGGAAGGATACATCTCCAACAATTCGGTGGGCTGGAGGGGATAAACCTTGCAAACGTCTTTGTTTTCCATTCAATGTGAAGGTCATCTGTAGCTTGGAGAAATCCCATATTATGGGGCCCAATGTTTGTAACCATTGAGCACCCAATACGACCTCGTACCCCTTTAGCGATAAGAGGTAGAAGTCTACTGCAACTAGAATTCCTTGCATGAGAAGATCGACACCCAAGCACTTTCCACGGCTGCACAACTTCTCTCCACTGGCCACCTGCACATCTAGAATTCCATTTTTTATCAGGAACCAACCCAAGCTTAGTAGCAATCTCCTCTTGAAGGAAGTTATGTGTGTTGCCAGAATCGTGTTGCCAGAATCGATCAATATCATCACCTTGATATGTCCCAGTTGGCCACACACTGTCATCGTCTGTGGCGTGGTTGTTCCCGCTATAGCGTGTAAGGAAATTGCCGGTGCCTCCTCGGTGTTCTCTGAATCATTTTTTGGTTCAGTGGGGAAGTCGACGTCGCCATCGTCTTCTTCGGGGTAGCATGCTTCCGTGATGAAGAGCTTCTTCCAGAGATGGGGTGGGCTAAACTTGTCGTTGCAATGAACGCTCTTCGATCTCTACTGGTGAAAATTTTCGTATAGTTGGTGCCAATGGTCGGTTCCCATTGATAGGAACAGGAGTAGTTCGACGGTCTTCACCTGGGGTGAATGAGCGTTTAGTTTGGCTGGCCAACTTTGCTTGATACAGGCGAGCGACACCCACTGTTGTTGAAAGGGTGGTGGATCGAGCAGCTTGGACCTCAACCCGAATAGCCTCCTTCAAGCCGCTTGTGAAACATCCAACTTGTTGTGTTGTGGTTAACTTCACTGCCCTAGCGAGGAGTTTTTTGAACTGGGTCTGGTACTCACGCATAGTAGAAGATTGCCAAAGCTTAGTAAGATCACCGAAGAAATCTTCGAATTCAGTTGGACCAAATCGTGCATGAAGCCCTTCCTTCAAAAGTGCCCAAGTAATCACTTCACCTTCCTCTTTGAGAAGTTGATACCATAATTGGGCGTCACCTTCCAAATGATAAGCGGCCAAGGAAACACGTTCCTCGGGCTCAATTTGTTGGAATTCGAAAAACTGTTCAACTCTACAAATCCAGCTAGTGGGGTCGTCACCACCTTGGTACCTTGGAAATTCAAGCTTGGTGAGCTTAGGAAGAACTGATCGGCTGCCGAAGGATTGTGGCTTAGCACCCAATTGTACGACCGAATTTTCACCTTGCTCCACTTGACGGTGTGCCATGGGTTGATCAAATCTAGCATTCATTGCTTCAACCAGCTCCTGCACCTCACGTTGCATCTCACGATGTTCACGCTCATTAGCAGAAGAAAGATTGCCTAGCCCAACTTCCAGGTGGCTGATCCTATCGTCAAACATAACCGACTTTGATACCAAGTTGTTAGGAGCCTCTTTGCTAGGACGAGTTACAGTCGGGGAAATGGTAAAGGGAGTGAAGACCTTCTTCTTAGATCTCCCTATGGTTACTGTAGGTGAGAGCCAAGAGGAGTTTGAGTGGGAGAGGATTGCTTTGAGGGAATTCAAGACCCCCATTTCACACAAGTGTTTGGTTTGGAAATTGACATGTCCTTTATTCAATTGATATCTCCTTTATATAGGATAGTTTACAACAAATCACTTCATAATTTTCGGCAAAAACGAAAGACTAGATCAAACCACAACTACACGTTACCAACTATCAACAAACTACCAAACAGTTAGCAAAGAAAACTTCATGACTAACAGAATAATAGCAAGCCTCTCTACTAACTCTTCCACGTGGAAAACACCCCAAGTAACGCCCTGCCTCCATTGTAACATCCTGCCACCATGTATGCATCTAGGAACGTGACACTTCCTGTCAACTTTCAACTCTCGTTTCCAAATTCAATATACTACACACCAGTTTGGCAACAAAAGACCAATACTTCATTAGTAAGCCAAGGTCAATTGTTTTCCAGAAGCACCAAACAGATCAAAAACTCTTCATCCACGCATACGCAGGCTGGGATTTTAATACACAAAGCAAGATTTCTTCTAGAATTCAAGTTCAATACATTTATATGCAATTTAGAAACAGTTAAACACAGCTCAATCGATAGAATAAATATAACAATGAAAAAACCCGACTTCGTTACCCTAAACACAAATCAGAACACTGAAATTCAATTAGGAAATACATGAACTTAACAGTCTAGACTGAAAAGCCATTTTAATATCAGAAATACAAGTGGATGAATAATAGAAAAGCCGACAGTGACATCGATTTACCAAGCACCGCATGTATATAAACAAACAGAAAAATCAATCAATAGATATACAAAAATTCAACAAATTATACAGATTTAAGATCAAAAGTAACCGTTCAATCGAAGAGAACGATCGAGCAAAGACCTGGTGATGATGATGATGCAGAGTTTGAAGATGTATGAAGAGAGAGAAAGCGATGAAGAGGAAGTCAGGAGTTTTCCCAAACTCCTCGGATCTACGCCGTGGAGTTAAGGATTCGAAGGCAGCGAGGGTTAAATGTATATTATCAAAGAGTGATGCCTTTTCTTGGTTTTCCGAATTTGCCCCTGAGTGTGGAACTGACTCACCCTCGACCTCGAAGCTTTTTAAGTAGCCTTATATTCGGTACACGTGGCTTTGACGCAGACGACGCTAAGGCGGCACCATTACAGGGTGATGGAAGTATAGTTTTATTTCAGACCAAAAAATAAAATCCACGTGTATTTTTAACAATTTTTTTCCATCTCACCTATCCTTTTTCTTATTTTTCAAATTGATGTAATTTGTTAAAATTGAAAAAAAAATAATTAGATGTATTTTCTCAACTAAAATTAGTCTTTAGTTGCATATTAAAATTGTAACCGATAATCGGAGTTGAGCCAAGTTGAACGGTTAGTTGTTCAAACTTGATTTACTCAATAAAAAAATTTTAAATTGTGAGCTAATATAACTTGCTTATTTTTAGAGATGCTATCGAACACATTACAAATCGAGTTTGAGTAATTTAATTTTTTATATAATATTCGACTACTTAATGATTTATATAGTTCAACTTACCAAATTAACGAGTTTTAAAATATATTCAAATTTAACTTGTTTATCTCTCTAACTGTACTAATTATGAGCCGAACCCAAAAAACTTCGTTCGTTTTAAAATTCTATTGGATAATAAATTCAAGTTTAAATTATTTATCTTGTCTCAAACATACCTCCAATCTCATTAATTATAAGTTGAATTTGAGCAGCTTGATTCGTTTTATAACCTTATTCGACAATAAATTATTTTTAAATTTTATTCGATAATAAATTATTTCTTATGGTAGACAGAAAGTGAGTCTATCGAGGTACCTCTTTTTTAAATAACATATATTTAAGAAAGAAGACTAAAATACAGGAATTAGAAAATTTAAATCAAGATTGCATGATTTTTTTATATATAAAAACTTCTCATTTTTCTATCTTTTCTTTTCACATTTCAATTCATTTTTTCCCTCAATTTTATGAATTAATTTTGGAAATATGTAGATTTAAGAAGAAAAAAAGTATAAACACATCAATTTTTACTGTTTAAGACTTTCTGAAAAAAAAAAAAACTGTCCTTCATACAAAATCACTACTTTGTTCATGCTTATTTAAGCCTAAACTTCATCTCTTTCCCTCACTAACTCTCATTTTGTAATCCTAGATTCTCTCTCCCCCTTCCATTCTTGAACGCCGATCCATCTTCAAATCTAACCAACGATCCATCTTCAAATGTGACCGGCAAAACTTTCCAAACCAACCAACTTATCATCAGGACGAAATCAAGAAATTGCAATCCATAATTCTATATAGTACTAATTATTTTTGTCTATAATTCTTATTAATGAACTTTTTTCCTCATAAATTTGCAACTTTTAATATAAAAAAGACATGCATATATGTTTCTGCATATATATATATATATATATATATATTTTAAAAAATAACGAAGTTTTTGACAAAAATTTTTATATATAATTTAAATTATAAGAAAACTATTTAACATCTTTTTCATATTACTAAAGATTAATTCTATTGATGATTTTATATTATATTATGTGGTGCTTTAACAGTTACCACTCTGAATCAATTTCTTATCCGAAGAGAAGTTTACTCATCAGTCAAGAAACGTCTTTTTCCAAAAACACTAACAAAAGTCTCTTTAAAAAATGCTTTCCATGTATTTTTTTTTTTTTTTTTTGAAAAGGATTTTTTGAAAAGATGCTTTTGACGAGTAAAATAAATTTGAAAAATAATTATAAAAAAAGGGTATGATTGAAAACTTTGTAAAAAAAAAAAGTATGTGGTAAGGATCAAAAACTCAAATAATTGGAGCATGTTCTTGGGCCACACCTTTTCTTCAATGTCAACTTCTGAAAATGGATATGCACTTGCCACCTGAGCTCTTCAATTAAAAGAAAAGAAATGACACGAATTGAAGCACTTTCAAATTTCAAAAACTAAAACTAAAAAATTAATATTTTCAGTATTTCAAAATTACAATAACAAACTTTTGTTAATCTAAAACTAATGTACATTTGATGGTTTTCAACAATCCACAGTCCATAAAGTAAAATTCGGCTGGAGAACTTGTCACCTTTTAAGTTGCAAGTTTTTATGCAATCGCAGGCACGGAAGACTGAACCATAAATGAGCTCTATTTGTAAGCATATGGGGAAGGGACTCCATTTAGAGGCATCTGCACCGGAATGTGCACAAATGGCTTCCGAACTGCGATATGACATCTACTAGACCTCCATAACCAGCAACTGCTGTAACCTGAACAAAATATTGAGAGGTTCAGCAACACAAAGCACCGTGGAGCAGTAATGAACAAATAAGCAATTGAATTCCTTGTTTATTACTTCAGCCATAATATAGTCTCCACTCAGCCAAAAACCAGCAAGTCGAATCATGCACTCACTGAAGTTTTTAACTATTCGGTACAGAATAAATGGCCTGAACAAGATATTGGTATATTTATAAACCAGAACAGTGCATCTATAACGAAGCTGATGCACGTGTTTCAAGATGGGGGCAGGGGGAGGGAACTGATGGAGTTAATTCAGAATTACACAAGTATTAGAATCAGTGGGGGATCTAGTGGGGGGCTAAGGGGGCCATGGCCCCATCAAATTTTTCAAAATTTGATTTTTTTACCTGTCATTTGTGTGAAACTTTTTCAAAAATTAAGAGTTGCTCCTCCAAAATTTTTGTATTTTCATAGGAATCCTCCTCAAATTCTACTTTCACCCTTCCTAAGTGGTATTTCTGGATCCACCACTGATTAGAATGTATCCGTTCATGGCTCCCAAGCACCTATCCGTATTGTTTTTGGTTCATTGCAATACTGATCTTATTACTCATGTGTAAACAAATTCTATTTCTCAAATTAATGATACAAGTGGCAATATTACCAACAGCCACTAATAGAAGAGTTTAAAGAACCTAGCAGTAGAGGAAACAAAGTGAACAAATTGGCAAACAGGTATGTAGAAATGGATAGCAATATAATCAAAGGCTCAAAGAAAACAATAGCAATCAGACAATAAGAGAAGAAAGAGCTTAAAGCAGACTTACGCCCGACTGATGTAAGGACACAGAAAATGATGACTGAGGAGCACATTGTATCTGTGAAAGAATAACTCCATTCATGTCGAATCGGCTGAGTAATGGTTCTGCTCCAACTGCTAAAATCTGAAGAGAGTGCAAAACATAATAAGGGAAAAGCAGAAAGCAGGAAAAAAATCATGAATAGAGAAGTAAATATAACAAAGAATTAAAGAGTAGACCATCCAATCTCAAATATTTGGATAAATGTTTAATTAGAAGAAAATTCAAATGCACACTGTTGAAGTGGCTACAGCAATAAGAATCAAAATCATCCTAACAGTTGAGAAAGAAATAAATTAAAATGGCAATTGGGTAAACGCGAAGAACCACATCATAAGTACTTGATAATCATATATAAGAGAAATGTTCCAAGGATTAAAGAATCGGAAGGTAGTAGATTGACTATGAAAATAGCCATCCCACAATAGCTAAAAGAGGAAAAGAGGGAAGAGGGGGGGGGGGGGAGGAGGGAAGCTTGGGAAGCTTGTTTGTGCAACGCAAAAGGTTGGTTTGGGAACCTTATAATTCTCAAATGAGTTAAAGCATCTGTCATAAGAGGCTTTGTAAACATCTAAATATTTTATGAATGGTATATTATTCAATAAGAACTACCCCAAGTGAGATGGAGAAAGATAGTGCACACTATATATTAGGGGTGTCAATTTTTGACACGACACAACAACACGATACGAAATTAACGGGTTTGGGTTTAGCATAAATGGGTTTGGGTCATAAACGGGTTGACACGTATAATACGATTAATAAACATGTCGTGTTTGGGTTTTAGTAGTGTTAACCTGTTTAACACGATTAATTATAAAAAAATATCATGAGTTAAGGTAATTCGTCTCATATTGAAAATTTATCAAGGTTATGAGATTTTTTACTTATAAAAGAGGTTTCTACTTTGATTTAGTATATGTTCAAAGTTTACTAAATATGAAAATTATCCATACATATTGAAAAATAGGTAAATTTTTTATTTTAAAATAAAAAATTGAAATAAACAGGTTAAGTGTGTCGACATGTGTAACCTGTTTAATAAATGGGTTGGGTTTGAGTTTTGAAACTTAACACGATTAGTTAATAGTGTCGGGTTAGGGTTAACACATATTTTTGAATATGTATACCTTGACACGACCCGAACACGACACGATAGCACGAATTGACACCCCTACTATATATCAGCCTTCCAAAAATCAATTCAAGAATATCGATAACTACACGTAAAGTTAACATTGAACAAACTGGAGAAGAAAAATTTGACAAACGTCAAGAAAAAGAGAGAACGAACTTGATTAACATCAAATGCTATATCTTGGTTAGAAGCACAAGTGGAGATCCTTGAAATGCGTTCACAAGCAGGAAGATTCCAAATTGATAAAGTCCGACCACTGCCACAAGCCTATGAAAATAAATACACACTAGATAGGTCATGATCTAGGCCAGACAAATATAAAGGGAGTATAACTATTGCCACATAATAAAAGGAGGGAAAAAAATGATCTCCTTCCACATCAGTCACATACTATCAAACTCAAATTATCAACTAATAAAAGAATATTGTTATGACCACATTCATGGATTATGTTGAATTGATTACCAGTTCAATTAATGTATGCTTTTGAATTTCACAAATAGATTGCAACAAGATATGCCAATGACCCACTGAAGTTGCCCCAGCATTAGATAGTTATGAGATATTTTTTATCATTGCAGGACAAAACATAAACATTTTCACCATAAAAGCCTGAAATAATCCAACATTGATATATACAAGCACACATGAGAATCAATCAATTCTAACATAAGGTCTTCGCAGCCTGAACTCTTACCAACCAGCTCTCACTTGCATCAAGAGCAACACAACTGACACATGGAAAGAATTCTTTCAACTTCTTATCCTTCTCTTGATCAAATACTCGAATGCACTTTCCACTTTTGCAATCTACTTAAAACCACATAATACATGCCACAAAGTTCAATTAAGTGTAATTAATTGATAAAATGCATAAAGACATAAGAGCATTGCACCAAACAAGTGGCAGAAACAAGAAGAAACTAAACAAGATGGCTAGGTTGTCTAGTTGACTTCCAGCCTCATATTCTTATAAAATAAAAAATCAAATTTACCCCATAGTCGCGCAGTCCCATCCTCTGAACCAGTTATGATCTAAAAATCAAAAAAGGTAAATAATTAAATAAATGAGAAGAAGAAGATAATCCCAGTGAGTCAAGGCTCTGGATAAGATCCCAGGTGATGTGACCCCTCTAGCAGCGCAACTTATAGGCATGGAAAAGTAAAATAAATTTTTTTAAAAATTTGCTGATTTCTAGGACCATAAATTTAAAAACTGCAAAGCATCGGAATTATTAAACTTTCTTTGATAAAATCAGCCTAGAATGTTAAGAGAAGAAACATTCTGCTAATATGGCACTGATCAACCAATTGAAAACATCACAACAATACTTTTAAGTGATTAAGGGGAAAAAAATCTACGCATCAATTAAGATTGTTCTGAGCAAGCAACAAAATGGAAGAAGGATGAATATCAAGGAAAAGGAGAAAACTTGACCTGATTGCTAGAGTTACGGGCAACAATACAATGCAAATAGTCTGAATGCCCCTTGAACACCATTTTGATTTCACCTCTCTCCTAAAATTTTCAACAAATTTTTTTTTTCTGGAATCAGAGTGCTTCCCATTAAAGGAAGGAGAAAAAGAAGCGGGTGGGGGGGGCATCAGAACTACAAGGTATTCTTTGGAGCAAAAATACAGACACCTTGAGCAAATACATACCACATCCCAGCAATACGCACACGAATCACCAGCAGCTGCATATATGGATCCCCCCTATTGTAAATTGAAGCAGCATAAACGCTCATTACTATTGAAATCACATGTATCATAAAGTCTAAAGTTCAGTTAACATGGTTGATGCCAGAATTCAAATTCAATCAGGACAGGACTTCTCCCGTAACTCTACTTGCAATGTGGAACATTTCGCTCTTTCTCACTGCTGCAATAATTGTTCTTTGCTGTACATAACCAAATCATCTTAATCAATTTTTTCTTATTTTGTCTCCAATATGTACTACTTTCACCTTCTCATGAATGTATTTATTTCTAATTTTATCTTCTCTTGTTTACCACTCATCTATCCCAATATCCCTATTTGAATCATGCTCATTTTATGAACATATTGTTTCTTAACCGCCTAAGATTTTATCCCATAAAAGAAGGCTGGTCTTATAGCTTTTATATAGAATTTACATTTTTGTTTTAGCGATATATGTTGATCACATAATAAATGTTCATACGTTTACATGGAAATGTCAATCAGTATGTGCCATAACCTACCTTCAAGCCGCAAAATGTAGCCCAAAACTTTTTCTTTTTTCTTTTCTTTAAAAAAAGAAGGGGGAAAAAAACTCTATGTTGTCTATCTAAAGAAAGGTACTTAATGCATAGAAAGAAGTTAAAAAGCACAAACCTGATTATTAACAGCAATGGCATTGTTCTCCGGAATTGGAGAAAGAGCACCCCAAGGACCTCTGCAAAACAACAGCAAGACATAAAATGGAATTTAAGGTAACAAAAAGAATAATAAAAGAATGGACCTTATATTTAAGCAAATGTGCACCCAAAATAGGGCCACGGAAAGTAAAAACATACATTGCAATGGTCCTATCAGAAAAAATATGAAAATAAAGGTAATAACAGCAGAAAATATACAGGAAATACTTCCAAACATGGCTAAGTATCAAAAGCAACTATTCCACCAGTATTTTAGTATACAAAACTTTCATTAAAACTATTACAATTTTCAGTTCAATTCTAAATTTTTTATCCATTATCAACCAAAATATCTAAATTTTAGCCTCAAAAATGCAAAAGAATGAACAAAATAAGTGTCCACTCAAGCTTCCAATCTAAAGGAATTACATTTCAAACACATCTATATTGCTAGATTTCACAATCAAAACTTCCAAACCCAACTCAAAAACTTACTCTCTTTTTTTTTTTTTTTCCCTTGAAGTGAGAGAGAGAGAAGGGGGGGGGGGGGTCTCCCACTTAGGTTTTTCATCACCTTCCACTAAAATTATAAAATCAAAATAAAAAAATGTTGTATTATATACAGGTCCAGCCCTTTGCAAGGTTAGGAGACTATCCCATACATGCTTTTCTTTAATTGTTAATTTTACATACTAATTGATCAAAGACAGTACATATGATATGAGTGTGTACATATTTCACTTGGATGAAATTGATTAACACCACGTGACATAAAAACCCAAACCATCCAATTATTCCGCAACTTTACAATTGACTATGTGTGGAATACAAGTCTATCAGATTATCCAAACCACAAGGACTGATATTCAGTACACTATCTCGAAGATAAATTTTTTTATTTATTTAGATAGTCATCCTTTTTTTATCAAATAGATTATTGAACTCATTGTGGTAAGAATTTTGAGTAAATTTCTCAATTAGGACCAAGTTTATCAGAGAAGCCACTTCAGAGATTTCATAGATCTGGAATGCATGATGCAATTTATCTTTGTACCTGAGTTTGTGTGGATGTGAGGAAGAACCATAGAGTTGACCTTCGATGGTCAAGTCGAAAACTATCACAATAGCATAAATAACATAATACATGTTGGACAAGAGTGACCAAAAATGATAAAACGGTAACAAAAGATAAAGAACTTAACCATAAAAAAGAAGAAGAAGAAGTTACAGGATCCATAACACAGAGGAATAGTTTGCACTTTTTTGCTCATTTTGGGAAGTGTATAAGGCAGTCTCCTTTGTGTGTTCAACACTTCAACTAGACACTTATGGACACTGGTAGCCAACATATTAACCATCAAGGCACCAATAATAAGAAGGCCACACACATTATATCAAAAGTAGATAGTGCTTCAATTTACCAGACTCAATATATTTCCACATACTAGTGAAATCTTTTGTTAGGCCTGTAAAAGAAACTGCTTGTTGTAGGCTTATATTAGAAAATGCAAGTGCAAAAAAAATATCAAACCATAGTTTAAAAGTGATACGGGCAAAAAAAGAAAAAACACACACACACAATTCCCACTTCTTAAAGTATTATCACTGAAACACAATAATATGCATAGTAACTATATTTCAAGTTTTGGGATAACTAACTTATGCTGAGGATTCACCAAGTCAAGTACTGGCTTCAACCGGCCTCCTGTGAATAAAAGAATATAGCAAAATAAGATACATCAAGAAACCCATAGCAAATAAAAGCACATAGCAAATTAACTGAATAATAAAAACTTAAACTAAATAATACATCAGTTCTAACCACAACAACTGAGTTGGAACAGCCCAAAACCAGCCAAAATCAACAATGGCACAAAACAAAGGTCCTCCTAGTTCATTTTTTAGTGAAGCAGAGGGTTCAAGCCAAAACAACCAAGGAAAGAGAGAAGAGGGGGGGAGGGGGGGAGGGGGGGAATTTCACAACCATTGAACCAAGGTTGATTCAGTAATAGCAGAATGTAGCACTGAACCAATCCAAGCCAGTAACAAAAAATTTGTATAAATTTATGCATGTTAATCACAAATAGATACACATCTTCACTTAATTTGATCGGTTCGCTTGCACAAGCTTTTTGGTTTCGAGCGATCATACAATACCTTTTCTCTTCTCATTCGAGATATAATGTGCAATTAATGAACCCAGGAGATGTTAGGCTTTGGAATTGAAAAAATGCTCTATTTTTCATCAGCATATTTCACTCATTATTTTCTATCCATGCCGAAAAGAGAAAAAGGGGGGGGAGGGGGGAGCTTTGAAACAAAACTTGTAGATTCTTACCCTCAAAGACTCGTAGCCAAACTAATTTCTTCAATTAACCCAAAAAATATATCTCTGATTCTTTGATTTGAAATATTTTTCTTCCGGTTACTTGTCAAAAATAAAATAAAATAAAAAATTCTTTACCCATAAAGCCTTCACCCGGTTACTGATAATTTCTTAGGGCTTTTTGCTCATCACTTTTATGATGCTTATTAGTTACTTCAATGGCTAGCAAACTGTGAAATTTGCTGCAGTAGTAAATGTAAATGGTTGCTGTTGATAGTCTCCTAGCACAGACCAACAAGAACTTTTCATGTGTTAAATGGTTCACTTCCAACACCCAATGCATCGATATCAGGTGAAGGTAATGACCATAGGATGTTTTAGTCCAAGGTTGATGCCAATCCAACTTAACCAGAACCTATTTTTTTCTCAAGCTCATGTTCAACCATCTTAAATACTGGCAACATCAACATGAAATTTGAATTAAAAAATAAATTATATATCATGGAATCAATGATCAGGGAAGTAACAAAGTGACAAAAGAAATATTTTCACATTAGCATGCCATTTCTTGAACTTCTCAAAGTAGCATACACCAAGACAGAGTAATCTTCAAATGAAAACCTGCTCTATTAATATGATACAAAGGAATATGGGGTACTTGTGGGAACAAGTTGAAGCCTCCTGCTCATTAAACTCCATATCTTTAGAGACTCAATTCCTAAAGAAATTCTCAGGTAGTAATATCAGCTCAGTTCAATAATCATTCTTCCTTGAAAGTAACCAGGAAAAGGAGGTCAATGAGGTACTAACACCCCAAATTCAAAGTCCTCTTGGATGAAGCACATAGTTCTGTCAGAACTACATAATCAAAGTTTAAAACCTTTCATGAATAAGCATATGCCAATTCTTGAACCTGGAGTTAAATTAAAATTTGATAACTTATTTACATTCTGGGAGAAAATATGAAGCATTCTCCTCAAGCTCTGGCTCATATGCTCAGTGTGGTAGGCTGTATGGCAGTTGGACGAATTTGAAAGCTAAAAGAAAATATTCTGAACAATAAAAAGACATAAGAAATGAAAACACGTTCTCCACTGTGGTGGATTTAACTTCGAAAAAACAGAACAGAATCCTCATACGCTAAACGGGTAAATCATAAATGCAATATTACCTTGCTTAAAAAGTAATACAAAAAAGTGAATGTTGCACATTGCTTGTTGTTTAAAATACTATTACGAGATTCACATTGTTATTACCTTGCAAAGGAATAGGCACCTCTGATTCTAAAATTTCCTCCCACCTCCATCCTCGAATGCGACCATCATCACCACAACTACATAATATACCTAAGTTAGCAAAGATATCATGTTTACCATAAATATATTAAGTTTTTTGCCTCACAAACAAAAGTTGAACTCAACACAGTGAACTAATAATTATCAAAGACAAAATCGATGAATTATGATGAACTCGAAAAAATTAAAATGTTGTAACTTGTAAGGCAAAAAGTAACAAGCACTTGTGAGCAGCTACATCTGATTCATTAGCAAGCTCACTAGCCTAATCTCCTAAGCTCAAGACTCAACCAGTATTTTTTAACTTTCCGTGATTAAACAACCAAGAGTTCAGCTCAACAAAGCCATTGAGCAGTTGAATATTGTGCAATACTGCTATCTGATAACATAACGCTTTAGAATCATTCTTGGAGCAGTTTAAGAAGAGTTATCATGTAATATAGTACCACTGAAGTATGATAAGAAAATAAGTAAAGTTTGAGAATGCATTGATTGCTTGTGAATTTACTTGGCAATGCCGAGCACTATAAGTTAGAATATATATTTGTTTTTAAGTTTATGTATTTGGGTGTGCCATTTTTGTGTCTTTGTCTGTGTGTGTTCTTTGTAAATGTGGAAAATCTTTTCTTACTAAAGGTTCAACCTAGCAACCTATACTCACAGAAGCAATGCAATAGTGATCAGCTTGTATCCAAACAAAAATGATCTACATATGACTGCTTGCATTCAATAGATACATTCACACATGCTTACACACATTTATAAGAGCGAGTGAGAGAGAGGTATGTTAGTATTGAATTAGACCTCAGTAACAAAGAATCTTCCCCGTTTCCATAAAATTTGACGTCGTAAGCAGGTCCATCATGCCCTTGAAGGAAGCAATTAGGTTCTGCCACTAATAAGCTACAAAAATTTCACGCATTGCAAATCATAATCAACTCCATGCGGGAACTAAAACAAACCAATCCATAACAAACACACTCACCTCTGAGCCCTAACGTTGTCAAAACTCAACGGCTGCAACCAAAATAATAATGAAATTACGATCCACACAACATACGTTCATAAATGCGCATATATGTAGAAAGGACTTACCAGAGAAGCGAGGCAAGAGGATATAGAATAAGTAGCAATTGATCCGTTGCTCGAGGCGGCGACGATGATGTCTGCGTTAGGGTTTGGAGAGGGGGCGAATGCGGTTCTGAAGACGGTTCGAGATTGGATTTCTCTCTCCTGCAAAATGCTGTTTCTATATGCGTCTTCGTCCCAGTTCCTACAATCTCCGCCCATTTGAATTTTGGAGACCTTTGAAATGGTTTTCGTTTTTGAGCTCTTTTCGCAGGTTCAGTCCGTTGCAATCAGTTCGTTGGGGAGAAATTAGAAATTGGTGTATCTATAGCCACATTTTGCCCAAATCAAGAAATTATCCGGGAGGTTTAGTGTGTTCTCATTATTTCTTACAAAATTTAAATTTTTTTTATATTTATAATAAATAACTTTCTCCTAAAATTAAAAAAATTATAAAATTTATGAAAGATAATTACACTTCATGTGATAATAACATAAAGTAATTATCTAGTCACATTGATAATTTTCATTTAAAAATCAGGGACCATTTCTTAGAAGCTTCTATGTCAATGTCACAATCTCATATATAAATGATATTTGAATTTGGGGTTTCATCGGGTATTGTTTCAGCTCAACAAGAAACATATTTAAACTCAAGTTTTTGATTTCCGTACTTTGAGATTTCATTAGTTTTGCTTCTGATTGTTTGTTTTTAGCTAACTTTTGACTTTCAATCACTTCGAAAGAGAAAGAATTTTCTTTTCAAAAAATGTAAATCGAAATGATAGGAAAACCATCAAAGAAACTCTTGATCTTCATGTTGAAGGGCATTTAGCAAAATATTTGGGAACTCCCTTGGTTGGATTTTAAAAAAAGAAAAACTATGTCAGGGACATAGTTGAGAGATTAGGAAATAGAATGTAGGGTTGGATGGCTAAATCTTTATCTTACAGTCAGGAGGGAGACATTGATTAAGTCGGTTTCTTTATTTTTAGCTCAACACAATATGAATTGCTATCTTATTCCAAAAAAGCTTAGGGAGCAATAGATAAAATGTAGAAAATTTTCTTATGGGAAAGGGGTAGTGATAAGAGAGGTCTAAATTGGGTAAAATGGGATGATGTTTGTTTAAAACAAGAGCGTGGAGGATTGAGAATTTGTCCTGCTGTTGATATTAATAGGACTGCCATGGCCAAATTAGGATGGAATATCTTAACGAAACCTACCAATATGTGGGTTAGTTAAGTATGGGAAAAATATATGAGTCAAGGTAATTTTTTTAGTATTAAAGCAAAGAACTCTGATTCTTGGGCTTGAAAAAACATCTTGAAATCGATGCATCTTATCACTGAGGGCATTAGATGGTCCGTTGGTAATGGGGAAAAATATTATTTTGAGTTGATAAATGGTCTTTCAATAGAGTTTTGTATGAATGTGTTCCTAATAGTAATCTTGGTTCATTTAAATGGGACATACAAGTTGCAGATTGTATTTGTCAACTAAACAGTGGAACAAGACGATGGTAAAAAGATTGGTTGGGGATACATTGGCGAGATCTATTTGCAGTATTCATATTCCTATAACTCATATTGAGGATAAAATGTGGTGGGGTTTGGAAAGCAATGACTATTTTTCGCAAAAATCGACTACAATGTTAGCTAGGAATATAAGATGTGAAGATAGACATAAAGAAGCGAATGAATAAAAATCTATTTTTATATGGTGTTGGAGATTGAAATGCACACCCAAAATTAGATCTTTTTTATGGTTAATCCTTAGGCATAAGCTTCTTTCAAAGGTAGCCCTTAATAGGCGAGGAATTGATGTTGATATATTATGTGACTTATGTCCAGATGAGATTAAGGGTTTAAATCATATTTTTTAAAATGTCGTGCTGCTAAATATATGTAGAATTTAATTTTAAGGGAAGTGGCCAATCCCAAATATTGATGATAAGAATATTGTTGAGTGGTTAAAAGAAATTCGTAATTTGGAAAAAACTAATTATGAAATTGAAGAAAAAGTTGTAAATATTCTTTAGCGAGTATGGTGTCATCACAATGATAGGATTTTTCACAATAATAGATTTAATCCTTTCGTGATGATTGAAAAGGCCACTAACATGTTTCGGGATTGATAAATGGTTTAATCATAAGGTCATTAATATGGATAAAAATAAAATGACAAAATTTATTAGATGGGTACCACCAATTAGCTGAAAAAAATTTGAATTTTGATTGCTCGAGAAAAGGATATAGAAAATTAAGAAGAGTAGGTGCTATAATGAGAGATGAGCAAAGGCATATTTGTTGGGCGTTGTTGAGTTGGTACGAGGGAGACAATTCGATTCCTATTTTGGAAGCTCTGGTATTGAGAAAAGGATTGACAAAGATTGATGAACATGATGGTAAATTTTTTAACATTGAAAATGATTCTCTGATTATTATTAATGCTTTCTTAGGTAAACATAAGATTTTGTGAAAGGTAAACATAAGATTAATGGTAAACATAAAATTTTGTGAAAGGTTCAAAATATTTTAGACAATTGTGTTAATATAATTAGGGATAAAGACATGATAAGTCATATTCATGGTGAGACTAATTTGGTTGATTAGGTGGCAAATAAAACATATTTGCTTAAAGATAAAATAGTATGACTAAATAATTTTTTAGAGAATTAAGTCAAATTATTTTTGATGATATTAGAGATAAGATGTCAGATAGCTTAGTAAATTCGTAATATCAAAAAATAAAAATAAAAAAACTACTACGAAAGAGAAAAATAAGATTTTCTTTTCATTGTTAGGATATTGGGTAAAGGTCAATTTTGAAAAAAACAATTGTTTTTGTCAGCTGTTTGTACATAGGAGATAAATGCTTCCTTTTTATTTCATAGTTAGTTTTTAAAATTGATTTAGATCATGTTTGGTTATTACATATAAGAAAAATGATTTGTTTTTAAATTTCAAATAAATAAGAAATTATTTAAAAAATAATCGAAAAAAATAATGACATGAGAGTTAATTATAATTCAAACCAAAGTAAAATCTTCAAAACAGAAATTGGCCACAATAATCTAACACAAGTTCCATTTTGTGATCAAACCGTCAGTGTTCTTTTTTTCTTTTTTTTAAGAGAGACCTCCAAACCACAGGTTCGACAATCATATATCCTCGAGATCTTACCAGCTGATCGAGACATTCAAACTGCCGGTTAACAGTATTGTTAGAGTGCCCAAGACTTCAACAAGCCATTCATTATAGTCTTATAGATGCAGTAACATATATATATATATATATATATGCACGGATAGTGTCTGGTTCGATGACATATGGTGCAACTGGTGTTAGATGACCCCAGGCAATCTGGTTATGATGTGCAACAGCGTTGATGATAAGCGGATCCTAATGTTCTTGCAAGAACCACTAGCAGCACTCACCGAAATTAGCTTTTCCAACTAGATTATATTTCAAACTATAGTTTGAATGTCAAGGAAAAGCTGATTTGCAGTAATGAGACCAAGAAGAAAAAGATAGAAATTCTGAATCATTTAAGCTTAATTTTGATGAAAAGGAACAGAGGAGGAGGTAGAGGAAGCATTATTCGAGATGTGATTGTGATCATGCCGAAGTATCAAAAGGCAACTAATTTACATTAGAGAAGGGCTTGTAATGGTCGAGGACCGGAACTGTACAAATATACATGTAAAATTTGGTAGCAAATCTCTTCTATGTCAATTTCTAAATTATCTACCCTGGTAAAAATTTGCTGAATATCCAAATATATGCAGTTATGCACCTAACTAGTAAAAGATACCAAGCCCTCCTTCAAAATGTCATACTGATTGCTGACAGCATATCTTCAGAACCTCCTTGGAATGATTCCAAGTCGTTGGTTCACATTAGTCAGGACTAACCCATTCTTGAAAATAAAAACTTCATCATTAATCGAAAGAAAATGGTTATACCTTCTAAACTTGTGATGCTGAAAAGATGTAAATTAAGTTAATTTATTATCAGGTTCATTTTATAAGTTTTATTTAAATTAACTATTTCATACAAAAGCAGACTGTTATCTTTAATCACACCTGACGGAAATATAGCAACTACATCATGCTTAATTTACAGGTACCTAAAGAGGAGGTCCATGTCTTCTATTTGATAAGACATGAATCCATACCTTATGCTATCAACACAATTTCGCCACGGGAACCTGTCAAGGAAGATGATAAATATATGTATTATAAGATGAGGGAAAAAAGAGGCAACAAAGACAAGAATGTGGGTTTTTGGCATTACATTTTTCGAAGATCTCTTTCGCCAGCTGTAGCAGTGAATCTGTGTCTTCAGCCATCTTTGAAACCCTCTCTGCTTCCTTAACAGCTTCAGCTGCTACGAATGATTTGTTTTCTGCCTCTGCAATCTTGTAGGCAGCAGCCACTGCTGCATCTTCTACTGTATCGCCAAGATAACAAGTGGTTGGTGACTGCCTCGGCCGGACATCTTTCAGGCTTTGGGGTAGGTGTTTTTGTACCAAGCAAGACATCCTTCTTAATCTTGTAGCAGTTCTGCACCTGCATTTTAATAATATGAAAAGTGAAATGAACCAAATTTAATTCAACCCTATATCAGAAAATTGCTTCCCTGTATTTCTTTTCCTTTAACTGTTTTGGAGTATTCTTTTGTTCTTAGTTTAGCAAAGGACCAAAAGTAAGACATTGGTCCAAGTTAGCAAACGAGTAGTTAATATTTACTAGAATTCAAAAAATACTGCAGACTGGGAAGGTATTCATGGACTTCTGCTTTTTTTCTTCTGTAAATGAAACAATGAGTTGAGGGAAGGATGTAAAAATGTCATTATATGAACCCCATTGTCCATCCTGTTGCATGGCATGTTATTATCTCAAGACTTCATTGAAACCTTTGCACAGGCACCCTGGGAATTTATATCTTATTTTATCCATTTAAACACCATACATGCTGTCAGCCTTAACACACAAGTAACTAGCTGGTTAAAATATAGAATGGAACCAAGAAATTTCACATCTGGTATTGGGTGGATTACTTCATTAATTCACAGGTGCCCTATTTCCAAATTCAGCATCATCAGCACTGACGAGGCTAAATTGCCCCCTTCAAATTTTTTTATTTGAAAATTTTTAGTACTTTTTAAAAATAAAATCAAATATACTCCTTTAATTTATCTTTTTGCCCCCTCTCAAATTTTTCTATTTGATTTTTTTTTTTATACTTTCAAATTTTTTTTTTCAAATATATCCTTTCGAATTTTTTTTTTGGATAGGTTCCTTCGAATTTTTTTTTTTTGCCCCTCAAGTCTAAAATTTTCACATTTTACCCTTATTTAATTTTAATTTGACTCCTCATGGGATTTTTATTGACTTTTTAAGTTTTTTTTTTTTGTATACCCTAAAGTTTTTTAAGGGCCTCTTTCTATGATTGGGACTTCTCATTTAATTTGTACGTTAAAGTTTAGTTATTTATCAAAAATATTATCAATCAATATTCAAATTTTATACTTTTTTAAATTTGTAAATTTATGATCGAGCATTTAAAGGAAAATTTTCCCTCCCCCCCTCCCAAAGTAAATTAATGGCCTTGTCCCTGGTCGTCTGTAAAAATTCTAGAGGAAACATTACCCAACTGATTAGAGTGATTTCAATGTTTTTAGCTTTGATTAGTCCCTTCCTAATGTATAGATGCCCAGTTCTACAGAAACAGATTGCATATTTTGAGCAACTCCGACTATAGTACGCTTCATTTGGAGTAGAAGTGGCAGAATGTTGATACTGGTGTGGCGTATGTTGGCTCAAAATCTACCAACCTAATTATATTTTTAGTGACTTCTTATAAAAAATGATAATAGATAATTATATAAATATAATGACAAAATTCTGAATTTTAGTTTAGAACTGTACATCATCACCTCAAATTATATTGTGGCAAGCATTCCACTATTTCTTTTAGATATAGCCATCATCCCAAGCAGCAGATAACTGCAAGCAACTCATTAATGCTAGGCAGCCAGCCATAGAAGCAATTGAGTTTATTGATCTCATAAAAAATTTCGGCCAAAGGGAAAAGAATGCAAGGGTTGCAACATAACTATGCAGTAACAAAAGTTGTTAAACAGCAATTGATTACTCAGGTGTAGAGGTGGCAAATGTTATTCATACCTGTCAACCCGCCAATTTAGTTAACGGGTCATAAATGGGTTGGATAATAAAGAATCCGTCAATTTAGTGGGTCAATACAAGTTGAATATGGGTGTTTGACGGGTTGAAAATGGAAAATAACAAAATAGTATAAGAATATATATATATATATATATCTCCATAACATACATATATATATATATATATACACACACATATATATATACAATATGTATATATATATGTGTGTGTGTGTGTGTGTGTGTACAGTACACATAGAACACGCAATCTTACACATAAAAGGACCTTGTGATATAATGGAAGTTGGGGATTGAATTAATCACACTTAAAGTAATACTTACATAATCAACAAGAGTAATGAAATTGATTAGATATAACAAGAATACTTAAAAAAATATATAAGACTATTGTGGCAGCTGCTTAAAAATAAGAAGACAATTCAACATTAGACTACTAAAATCTTGGCATTTCCTTTTCCTCTCCGCAATAGAAAAAGACTAATAGATTTCTTTTCTCAAACATTTTATATGCCGCCTACCAATTTATGGCTTTTAAAGGAACCAACAGCTTGAAGTGTGACAACAACAAATTGATCTGTTATGGCAAGTCCGGTGGTAATCTTAGGTACCTGACTAATATGGTTTGGTTTACTCGAATTTTAAACTGAAACTGAATTGACCCGTTAAGTTTTTTAATTGTATTCTTGACTTTCTTTTAGCAATGGTGTTTTGTTGGATTTTCAAGAAATCTAAAGTAAAACAATTATTGTGATTATTTAAAAATAATGTTTCTTTTATTAGAGTAAGAAAAATAACAGGTTGGATTCGGATTTACCCGACCCGTATGTGACCCAACCCGTATTGGCCCGACTTGTTTTCAACTCATCCAAAAGCCGCCCATTTTGCCAAGCCTACTTAGGTGCATTGAAATATAATAGCACCAGACTAATTATTGTATAAGCTTGAAAAAAAAACATGCATGGTACTGCAGTAAGAAAGTCAAGGATTGCTAAAAATAATCAGCAGATTAACTGCATTATAAACTAAAACAACTCACTTTTTCAAGTTTGTCTTGTGCAACAAGCCTTCTTAACCTAGAACTCAATAACCTTCTAAAGTTTTGGGGCACCTCATGCTTTTGCTGCATAAATTATCAAGAAATCAAGAAACTTGTCAGATATTTTAAATTGAAAATCATGGCGAATGTAGTAATAGTAATAAAGTAAAATCAGTTGCCAGAGATCCAGTAATACCACAGAAAACAAATCACCACGCACTTGAATTCAAGTTACACAATCAAATCAAACAACAGGATATGTTCACTGAATGCATAACAGCAAATAAATTCTCGAACAAAACAACTGTCATTAGCTAACACGAAGCGTTAGCTTGAGTAGTATACCCTTCACTTCCCAAAGGGAGGTAAAGGTTTCAAGTTGTCTTATCTGTCCAAATGTGTGTGTGTGTGTGAGTGAGTGAGAGAGAGAGAGAGAGAGAGAGAGAGAGAGAGAGAGAGAGAGAGAGGCCATGAAAGTAGTATCTGCCCATCCATTGAAATTGAAACTAATTCTCCCACGAAAATGGGGGAACAAGGAGAAAGGACTGGCTTAGCAGCTATCCAGCAGGAGCTGATTGGCCCCCAGTTCTTCCCGATTAAGCCAAAGGCACCCACTTAAAAACAAAAGTGACGGATGCTTAAGACAATAAGAGCTGGTCCTGAATGCACTTGAGGTAATCTTCATGGGAATAGAACATGAAAAATACAACATTATCATCAAACAGTACAAGTTTCCTATTAATTAGGAAATCCCAGAAGGTAAATAAGCAGAAGCACCAAAAGTTTCGTATTTAACTTGGCTTCTTGTGATGAAGTCTCCATCTTTTTGAATTTCCACCAAGAAACTTACCTCTAGTAGATTTAATGTCTATAATGGAAATGTACCACAGTTCACAGTTGTGATCCAGTTAACTAATGGTGAAGAAAGTAGCGTTTTATAACAACGTTGTTTAAAAGAATCAAAACTTCCAAAACAATGATAAATCAAGGATTTCAACTTTTCATTTTATTCACAAGAAAAGATGAAGGATTTGAATTGCGTTGCAACAAGGCTGTGAATTGAGTTGAAAATGATAAAAGATTCAGCCATTTTTTATGTTATGAAATTATTTTACGTTCAATATCATATCCCTTGATGCATTTCATATTTTCTAGCTGTACATATAACCTCAGTACATGCAAAATGAACCAAACTAAGCCTATGTCATACTTAATGTTCTGTCCTTGTACAGCCGGTCCTAAACCCGGAAAAAGACAAGGGTTGCGTGAGATAACTGGCAGCCACGTAAAACTTTGTTAGATCCCTTATAAACATGAATCTTGAAATTATTTTGAGTAAATATTAGGGTGTTTCCCTTAAGCGATATGTCGCATCAGCTTCCGGGTGCTCCGAGTAAAAATAGTATATGATAACGTGTTGTTTAACTGAGGGGATGACCTTAAATACAGCAGAATGGCAAGACAAAATTCATGTACCCAACTGACAACCCCAAATAGTTGGGATAGGCATTGTTGAGTTTTATTAAGTTGAGTACAGGAAAAATGAAGCGGCTTTTCTACAAAGGTATAATTACACTGATCTCCCTCGAGTTATTGGACAATTACAGGAACTTTTCCAATAATTTTTGAAATTATACTGACTTCTCCTCTATTATACAGATAATATATAGATTCCCCCCTCCGTACAAAATCTGTCATTAACAGTGTTAGAGTTTTAACTAATTTTTTTATGACTAAAATACATTTGTATATTATCCATAAGGGTATAATAGTAAATTCATGATTTCTGTTAAAGCCTGTTTTCCGACAATTCTAACAAGGGAGGTCCATATAATTGTTAGATAACTCGGGAGAGGTCAATGTAATTATCCCTTCTACAAAAACTGAACATAGCTTTCTCCTATGTAAATAAATTATTAAAAAACAAAAAAGAAAGATACTTGGAAAGCAAATAAATATGACAGTATGCTTGGGCGAGACCTCAATAAAACTGACAATTGCACTCGTATCTGATCCATTTGGCTCCTTCAGTGTTGAAAGTGCTTCATAAATCATTGCATTGTACCTGGAAAAAAGCAATAATGTCAATCATCACCCAAGAAGAAAATATATAGTTGACTATAATGAAAAGGGGGAAAAGTACAAGCAAATATGGCTATTGGAAAGTATTAGCAGACAATTATATTAAAAAAACATGCTTAACAATACTGGCATGCATTTTAGGAGGCTTTTGGGAGCTTCAAAACGGGTTTCTAAGCCCCATAAGTCCTTACACAGGAAAAGGGGAAGGGGTATTTGTTGAGTTTATCCCAATGGGCTTGCTGAAGAGTCAGCTTCCTTGAAAGCCCTTCCAGCAGAAACTTGTTGGAGTAGCCTTTTGAACAACTTCTCGTGAAGCCAGGAGATAAATAAAGTGACAATTCTAAACATCACGACTTTATTGCTTACTTCATTATACGTTGCCCAAATTACCCCAATTCCCAAGTAAAATTACAGAATCCTAGTACAGATCAATTGGAAAGTGTAGGAAGACATGAATTGTGAAAGAAAAGTTGCAGAGAGAATACGGTGTTCTCCCTTGTTCTTCTTCGTTCATATTTTCCTATTTGTTTTTGCCTACCCTGTTCAACCTTCTTTGGTTCACTAATCATGAATTGTGAATTCATGCGATGATCATATTAATCCATTGATGAATTGTGATGTTTCACCCCATCTTTTTGTTTTCTCTTCCTTTTCAAATTCATCATGGAATCTAAGCTCGGTTTGAATTCATTTGAATCTGGGAAACTGTAACTAAATACACCTCATATTTAATTGAAAAAACTAGGGTGGAACAAATATACAAAAACTGAATATTCTTAGAAAACAGGGGCCCTGAAGCACTCAGTATATATGTATTCACCAACCACTATTTGTAGGCAGCTTTTCTTTGAAGGTCATCCTACAGTCTCGCCATGACCTTCTCTTAAATTCTCAAAACTTCTGTCGCTCCATCCCCTAGGGGCAGAGAACCCGTCGTTGTTCCGGCTGTGCCTGCTTGAGCTGAATGAGATGAAATTCCCATATATGGTTCTCAGAGGGGGAGTCCCACCTATCTCAAAAAAGTCTATGATGGTTCGAAGAGCCCCAAAGAATGGAAAAGATTTTCAAGAGGCTCAAGCCCCAGAAATGCATAATAAATATAGCCAAAACCCATGGAAAACCCTTTTCGCTCCACTTAGCCTTATCTCCCTCTAGGGGTATTTTAATGATAGGTTCCCATATCCACAAAGCTCTTCTCTGCATAGGAAGCTACACCAAACGGAGCCAAAATCATCCACTTAATTTATATATTTCATTGAAATCATCTTAAGCCCAAGAATCAGCCTATTGGATCCCCTCTTTTAATCATAGAAGGTCACTCCATCAAGTTACTTAGGGGGTCCGCTTCTACTTTTGTTTGTGAGCAGCAGAGGGGAAAAGATTCTCTAAAAGGTTCATTAGCACACAGATGACGGACTTCCTCTCAATATTGACTCCTATGTCCGCAGTTTTTTGAGAATGAGACCTTTAAAATAGTAATTACACAGAATGTTCAATTCCATTAAGACTCGTCAAGTTGTCATGACTATGTGCAGTCACCAACATGAATTACATCTCACCTTTTTGTTCTAAGTCCATAGTTTTGCATAAGCACGATCAACCATTTCTTTCATTATCACATGGCTCTTTGTTTTTCCCCTCACTCTTGCAACACCCTCAATCTAGAACATGCCACTCTCTGTCACTGGAGCCTTTATTAGTTTTTGTTTCACACAGACAAAAATTTAACCAGCATTCTCTCATCTTGTTCCCAACTGGTACTACTTTCAACTTCTCATGAATGTCATCGTTCTAAATTTTATCATCTCGTCTTGCCACACACATCCACTCAACGTCCACAATCTTAGTCAGTGATCAATTCTATGAGCATATTAAGGATACGAAATTTCAGAAGTACTCCACTTTGTCTATCCCACTTTAATTCTATGTGGCTATGTGCCGCATCCACTCAAATATCTACCTCCATGTAGGTTATTCAGCCTACTTTAGTTCATAAATTAAGAATCCAGATTGGTAACATATGATACCCAACAGATCATATATGTGTCAGTCAATTCATCCACAATAAAGGCAATACAGATTAAAGACACGTACATTGACATTTATATATACGTGTGATCATTATTGACCTCTAGTGTAATTTTACATTTATTGAAAGTTCACCAGTCACTTCCCCGATTGTTTCCCTGTAATCACATGTCCCTTGTTATGTCAATACACCTACCTGAAACTCCTCCTCTAAGGCACAAAGACTAACATAGTACTTCTAATGCAGCAGTCATTGGATGGTTAGAGAGGACATATTCTCTTTGGAAGCCTAAAACTAAAACTTTAGGCCACATGCCACTCAAGAAGACCTTTTGGTATAGGGGAAATGTCCATGGAAGCTGTGTAAGTTCGTCAGGTGACAAGTAGTTTGCTGGTTTTCAATATAATACGGGTGTTTTGGGTCATTTTTGTGATTTATGATGTAACCCGACAGATAATCCAGTAGTTACCACCAGCTGCTGGCTTGAGTGGCATCTCCTACCACTTCCAAAGGAAGAAGTAGAGGGTTCAATTCCCGGTTGGGACATGGGTGCATGTGTATTACCTATAAAAAATTAAAAAGAAAAAAAAAAGATAATCTGATAGCTACAAGTATTGGTGGACCCAAATAACACATGAATCAAGGTTGAAAACTAGCAAATCTTGTTTTTAGAGTGGATTTCTAAAATTTTCAGTAAGAACCGCTTGAATCCCACAAGCTATAGGGCTCAAAATTAAGCCATAAGAAGAAACAAAAATAGAATTATCTGTTAACTTTGTGCCCAAGGAAGTCAATTGGGCCTTAAAATACTTCATCCCCAAGTAATCCAAACCTCTACTTTAGTACTAACTTATATCTGATTAAAATCCATGCCCAATAAAATAAAACACATTACAACAAAACCCAACCCAATTCTAGACTTAATCAAATTACTAGAATACCCTTAAAACTGAAGTAATAGAATACCCCTAAACTTAAATACATAAATTGAAATATATCAGCTACCCCCCCCCCCCCCCCCGCGCCCTTCTTTTTCTTTTTCCCAAGGCACAATGAACCAACCTTTGCACCCAAACTAACCTAGGCCACTGATCACAGCATTTAAAATATTAGGAGTGTCTGGTATCAAGTTAATTGTTATTAATGTCGAAAATTAGTTGAGCCCTGCTAAGAATTTAGAAGGTTTTGTTACTTGAAATTTCAAATTTTATGTAGTTTCTATTCCTTCAAACTTCCGATTTTCTAAAAGTTTCTAACTAATTGGGTTTCTAGTTAGAATTCAATAAAAGGTTGGGGCTGGCTGGCTAACCGTTAGACTCATTTATTTATTTATTTTGATAAGTAAATGATATATATAGAAGTTAGAGCAAACCGATATACAAAAAAAGAGATTTAAATTAAAGTCTCATATCAACCAAGAAATCTAAAAGAATCTACATAAGATGGGTAAGATTCTACAACCCAAAGTATTTTTAAAACTATTAGGGGATATTTCCTCCCCTTAAAAAATTCTTCTACTACGTTCTGATCGGGAATGCAAAGGCATTGGATGACTAATTTGGAATGGAAATAAGGGTTTATAATTTACTTATGGTTATTTTATATAATTCTTATTTTTAGGGTTATTTTATGTAATAACCTGCATAATTACAAAAACAAGGAAAAATAAAATAAAAATTGGAGACAGAAAAAAGGTGGCCTACTTTGAAGCAGTTTTCCCATCTAATAAGCATTTTGAAGAATCATCCATGACAACATCTGTTGATGATGCATCATTTGTAACTGGAGTAGTGGAAGCAGGAGTCTGTGCATTTGGCAATGGAGTAGCTGGAGCATCTGGATTGGCCTTTGCTTTTGATGTCCGTGATTTTTCCCTTGGGCCTTGGCCATTGGCACTAACACTCATGTTGCGCCATTTGTCCTATGTAAGCAAAAAGCAAAAAGATACCACAGTTGTAAAATTTAACTGAAACTTTTTGGAAATTCATGTTAACATTATATGATTCGTTGATGCTTCTTCTAGATATATTTATCTTATGGAAGCTGAAGTCCATTAACTATTATCGAAATTAGAATTGTACACTGTCCATGAAAAATACTACAAGTGATCATAATAAGATGCAACAGTGATGGCATAAAACCCTTTTTGCATCAAGTTAAACAACTGCTGAAAAGTCATAAACACTAAGGAGAAACTAGAGAGGGCAGAGCCAATAACCCAAACCAACCCCCCCCCCCCCCCAAGAAAAAAATCTCTAATATCCAACCATCATGCACTTGCAGGAATTTAAAATTAAAAGAAAGAGAGAGACTAATATCCAATACGCAATCACGTCTCCCACATCAGTGCAGGGTTGATTCCTTTCTTGTAGCACCCTTTCCATTAATGGAAATGACTCAAAGTGCAAGTTCCCATGCCTAAAATTGTGAGACTGCCCTTTAAAGGAGGAATTTAGAAGGGCCTTGATTGAGTGAACCTAGTTTTTAGATAAGAACACAGATTTAGTGAATTTAGGTTTATTTCAGGGACTCCGTCATTTGATTTAGTTTTCAAAACCAAAACATATTTACATTTGGAATATCTGCATTATTTACCCTAAACATAGTTATGTTGAGCATGTTTGCATTTTTTACCTAAAGCCTAGTTGTATTAAGTATATGCACCTGGAATTCATAGGTTTGATAGTTTGCACACATAATACAAAGTACGCAAATGATCTTAAATCACTTCCCTTATACTAATATCCAATACGCAATCACATCTACCACGTTAGTGAAAACTCAAACTCATATTCTCACGCTTTACAACGCAAGGATTTTTACCACTGCACCATGGTGGCCAGATAGCCAAAAAATTTGCGCAAATGTGCTGCCCTTCAACCACAATCAGGAATTCAAAAAAGTTACACCAAGCCTTTTCCTCTGACCTCTGGAGTGGACCACTTGGTCTCATAATTCAAAACATCATCATGATGAAAATGCTCATAAAGACGAGCCAAACTTGTATCCCTTACTATGCACTCCTTTGGCAGGGTATCTGCCCCTCAAGAAAAATAAATAAATAATGACAATATAAGTCTATAACTAAAATATAGGATTTTGTTACTCTCTAACAATAATCAACCGTCAAAATATGTGTGGCATTCCCTTCAATTTCAGCCCACAGTAGCACTTTTCTTTAGAGAAAGAAATAATCTAAAGAAATCTCCCAATATACTAGCCATCTACCACCATGATCTGTCGTGCATTAAACTACAAAATTTAGACAACGCCATCAAACTATCAGAAGGATTTTCAAAATGTTTACAAAGGAACCCTTCCTTTGGGTTCCTTTTGAATAAATTACATTTTTTTTGTAATTTACTTGTCAAAAAGTATTTTCAAAACATTTTATTTCCTTCGATTATGTACCTACTTAGGAAAAGATGATGAAACAAATCTATTTTTTTTTTTTTGATAAGTAAAGAGTATATATTAGAAGCCCTAAAAGGGCAAAAGGGCAACAAACCCAAGAAGGATTACATCGGCCTTAAAGAACCTAAAAAGTCAACAAAAGAAATAACATTTACAGGAAAAGCCTCTTTGGCCCAAAAAAATAGTAAACGCAAAAAAGCATCTTTAAGGAATGGAGTAGAAAGATCCCGATCCTCAAAGACGCGATTGTTTCTCTCTTTCCATAGACACCATAAAAGACAGATAGGGGTTAATCTCCAAATTCTTTTAATTTCTTTAGGAAGGATGCACCCTTCCCAAGCTAAAAGAAGGTCTTTGACAGAATGAGGCATGACCCACGTGACTCCAAAAATGGTGAGAACGAGGTTCCAACAGCTCCAAGGAACATAACAGTGTATGAGGATGTGATCCACTTTTTCTTCATCAATCTTGCAAAAGTAACATCTACTAGACATCAAAAATCCCCTCCTCATCATATTATCCGCGGTTAAAATGGCCTTCCAAGAAGCTTCCCAAGCGAAGAAGGAGGCTTTGGGAGGGGCCTTAGAATGCCATGTGAGCTTCCAAGGAAAGAGAGTGTTTTCAGAAGGGAACAAACTCTTGTAAAAGGAGCTCACCGAGAAAAAAGGCTTCTCCGGCCTCCATAACCATTTATCTTCTCTTCCTTTCACTACCCGGAAATTGTAGATATGGCTAAGAAAAGCGCCCACGTCCTCAAGCTCCCAATCAAAAAAAATCTCTTCTAAAAGAAGGAGACCAAACAAGCCTATTCCCAGTGCAAACAACATACTCACTAACCCGAGCCGACTTGTTTGTAGCCAAACTGTAAAGCCTTGGAAATTTCATCTTCAGAGATGTATCCCCATTCCACAAATCATCCCAAAAATTCACCCTGTCCCCCTTCCCAATGACAAACCTACATCTATCCTTAAAAGGACTCCAATCTTTTCTGATGTAACCCCAAAGCCCACAACCCATCGGCCCTTCAACGCTGCCCGAACACCAGCCCCCAGACTCTCTCCCATACTTAGCCACAATAATCTCCTTCCATAACTCCTTGTCACTATCACCAAACTTCCATAACCATTTCCCTAGTAAAGCTGTATTGAAGATTCTCAAGTCTTTCACCCCTAAACCCCCTAGAGACTGAGGTTTCTTGATTTTATCCCACGCCACCAAGTGAATTTTCCTGCAATCACCCTCATGGCCCCAAAGAAAGTCTCTTTGAATTTTCTCCAATCTACTGCTCACTGTCTTCGGGATCGGAAAAAGAGACATGAAATAGGTGGGAAGATTGGCCAAAGAGCTTTTCAGAAGAGTGAGCCTGCCTCCTTTAGAGAGAAGCTGACCTTTCCATCCTGAAAGTTTACTATGAAACCTCTCCACCACCGGATCCCAAATCCCAACAGATCTCGCACTAGCTCCCAAAGGAAGACCAAGGTAAGAAGAGGGAAAGCAACCCACTTTGCAGCCTAAAGTGTTGGCCAGAAGATCCATCCCCTGTAAAGCCCCAACCGGATAAATGCAGCTCTTAGCTAAGTTAATCTTTAGCCCTGAAACCGCTTCAAAACACACAAGAATGCATCGGATAAAGCGGAGTTGACGCATTGTGGGATCGCAAAAGATGATGGTATCGTCGGCAAACAAAAGATGTGAGACCACAGTGCCATCACTCCTGCATGCCCCCCCCTGAAAACCTTTGATAAGGCCAACCTCCTCGGCTCTGCACATGAAACGGCTCAAAGCCTCCATAGCAATCACAAAGAGAAGGGGGGATAAGGGATCCCCTTGTCTCAAACCTCTAAACGATCGAAAAAAGCCTGCGGGGGATCCGTTGACGAGAACCGAGAAGGAAACAGTGGAAATACACGTCAGGATCCACCTCCTCCACCTGTCCCCAAAACCCATCCTGGCCAACATACCCAATAAGAATCTCCAGTTAACATGATCAAAAGCCTTCTCAATATCCAGCTTACAGACCAGCCCTTTCCTTTTTTGCTTAAGTCTAGAGTCAATACATTCATTAGCAATGAGAGCCGCATCCAAAATTTGTCTCCCCTCCACAAAAGCGTTTTGGCTAGGCGAGATAATACTGCTCATAACCTTCTTCAATTTTAAGGAAAGAACCTTAGCAATGAGCTTATAAACACAGCTTACCAAGCTAATGGGGCGAAAGTCCTTAATGCATGCCGCGCCCTCCTTCTTAGGGATGAGGGCAATGAAAGAAGCATTGAGGCTTCTTTCAAAACCCCCCTCTCTATGGAAGCCCTCAAACACTGCCATCACATCCATCTTCAGCACGGTCCAACATTTTTTAACAAAGGCCATAGAAAACCCGTCCGGGCCTGGAGCTTTATCCCCGCTTACACGCCTCTAAGGCTCTCTCCACTTCATCCTCCAAGAAAGGGGACTCCAAACTAGCAGCTTCTTCCCCATTCAGACTGTTCAAAATGATGTCCTCCACACCTGGTCTCCAACCTCTTGGCTCTGAGTAAAGAGAAGAGAAGAAATCCACAATACCCCTTCTGATTGGCTCCTCCTCTGTCAGAACACAATCGTCAATAACAATAGAGGAAATTCTGTTCGTCCTATAATGAGAGGAGGCCACCCTATGAAAGAACTTTGTGTTGCGGTCTCCCTCTTTAAGCCAGACAGCCCGAGATTTCTGCCTCCAAGAGATTTCCTCCATCTTGAGGATCTGACCAATTTGCCCCTTTAGACCTTCTCTCTCCATCCTTTGGGCCTCAGAAATGGACCCCATCTGCTCCTTCCTGTCCAAGTCCATCAGATTATTTAGGATATTCTGCTTTCTCACATGGATAAGACCAAAAACCTCTCTATTCCATTTTTTGAGGTCTTCCTTAAGAAGCTTTAGCTTTCGGGCCATGCAATAACTCGGGGACCCAGACACGTCATAAGACTCCCACCAGTTTCTCACCAACTCCACAAACCCGTCACTTTCAAGCCACATATTCTCGAATCTAAAAGGGCTTTTGCCCACACGAAGGCCCCCACAAGACAGCATAATCGGATGATGATCAGAGCAGGGCCGCGGGAGACACTGTTGGGAGATACCGGGGAAGTGGTCCTCCCACTGGGGCGACACAAGAAATCTGTCCAATCGAGACCTAGCTAACTGATTATCTCCTCTAAACCAAGTAAATCTTCCTCCCTCCAAAGGCAAATCCACAAGACTCTGGGAATTTATAAACTCATTGAAGATCCGCATAGCCGAGGTCAACCTCCCATCTCCTACCCTCTCATCCGGACTTCTTACGACATTAAAATCCCCCCCTAGGCACCATGGAATGGGCCAAGAGATAAGCATAGCCTGCAACTCCTCCCAGAATCTACTTCTAGCCCCACCAATAACAGGCCCATACACTCCACAAAAGCCCCAAACCAAAGAAGTGGGAGCCGAACTAAATTTGCAAGAAATAGAGAAATCTCCCACACGGTGCTCAATACAAGTAACCACTCTGGAATCCCATGCCACCAAAATACCTCCGGCAGTTCCCCGAGCATTCAAAGCAACCCACTTGACCCACCTAGAGCCCCAAATGAATCGGACAAGACTCCTCGAGATGCTTTCCACTTTGGTTTCCTGAAGGCTGATTACCGATGGCTTCCATTCCCTCACTAGACCTTTGATAACTGTTCGCTTATCCGGGTCGTTTAAACCCCTCACATTCCAAGACAATAGCTTTAGATTCATAAAAATATGTTAGTCTATTATTGCCTTCTACCAAGGCCCCCGCCGATTTATTTCCCCCATAATTCACCGTACAAGACAACTCTTTCATGACTCTCTGCAGCCTTTTCACTGATTTCTCCGCCCTATCCTTTTCCGATACACTACTTGAGCAGGGTCTAGCATTGCTCATTACAATATCCCTGAATAATGCCATCAGTTGCTCTTCAAAACCCACACAAGGTACCCCTAGCAACTTACTAACCTTTCTCCAATTTCCTCAACACCCAACCATCAGATAATCGCTGCTGATGGCAAAAAGATCCGTTGTGTACTCCTCTCCATTCTGAGACAGGCGGTTTGTGTAATTTGCCGGCATTACAACTGCCAATGGGTTACAAATTTCCAACTGACCATCAAAATCCTGCTGACGCAACACCAGGTCCCCCCCCTGATCAATTTCCTGCTGCCTCAAGACCAGGTCCCCCCCCTGAACAGTTTCCTGCTGCCGCAATACTAAATCTCCCTCCTGATCGATTGGACAAAAATGCATGTCTTGAGTGGTGGCCAACTCAACTTCTGCCGCCAACCCCAGGTCCCCCCCCTGAACAACTTCCTGCTGCCTCAAGACCAGGTCCCCCCTCTGAACAATATCCTGCTGCCGCAAAACTAATTCTCCCTCCTGATCGACTGGACAATTAGGCATGTCTTGAGAGGTGGCCAACTCAACTTCTGCCACAAAAGAACTCTCTGCGAGCGTATTAGAGTGAAGGATGTCCTTGTAAATACTGTTCTCCAAATACTGCAGGAATTCCCCTTCATCCACCAAACTACTGAAATCTGAATCTTGCCCCTCTGTAGAAAAGCCAGAGTACCCTGCCGGATTCTCTTTCTCCTTGGATTTTCCTTTCGCCCTCTCCCTGTCATCGTCTGAGGCTGCTTCAGAGACGATCTCCCCATTACAGCTTCTTCCACGAACAACAGCCATTGACTTGGCTTTGTTAAAAGGAGGGTTTATAACATCAGGTCGTTGGTAGCGCCCCGACCTGGGCTCCAGAAAGAGACTACCCGAAGTGGGCTTGAGCTTATCAGATTGGGCCGCTCCTCCCCATCCCATATGAACACCTCTAGATTGGGCCCAATGTTTCTTTTCTTTAAAACGATCTTTCTTTGGATGTCTCCCATACCTGAGGTGGCCCGGTCTCCCTGAAGTTCCTCCGTTTATATGAGACTGGCCCAAGTCATGTGGCCCAACACGGGTTGACTGTCCACTTTGAGATCCACCGGTTTGTTGATATAGGCCCATTCCACGCGGCCCAACCCGGAACGCCTGCTCCGCAAAGAACCCATCGATATAACCCCAGTGGTCTCGCAAGGTCTGGAATGTTCCTATCTATACCAACCGTCCGATCATCCTTCGAAGAGGATTTGAAATATGAGAAACGGTTGCGTGTAGCAGGACACTGCTCCGACCTCTCTGCCATCCCTGACCTGACAGCCTGACCTTGGGACCTCAGACGCGCTTCCAGCGCGTTGCCTCCTCTCATTCTTTCCCTTTCGCCCCTGTGTGCCTCTGCATCCTCCGACAGCCGTGAGACATCATCGACACAGATCGGACCACTTTCCGACCAGACCGGAAGGGAGAAGTTCCAACGCCCGCACTTGATGGTAAAAGACGCAGGGATATTCTCCGAGCGTCCTCGGAACCTGAATCCTGGCCCACCTCAAATGTCGGCGCTCGGACGTATCCCGGTCCGCTTTAACAAATTGGCCGCACCGATCCCCCAACGCCTGAAACAGCTCCATGCTCCACAGAAAAGCCGGAAGACCCATTATCCGAATCCACCTTAACCCTGTGTCCAATATCTCCGAGCAACACCCTGACGGGGACCACGGCTTGAGAGTCACTGCCAGCCCCTCAAAGGTCCATGAGCAACTGTGAAGAATCCTTCTAGCCTCTTCTTCCGAAGGAAACTCGAAGAGGAACCAGGCGCCATTCAAATCAAGCACATTCAGCCCGGCTTGTATCCCCCAGTTTTTGAGAGCCCACCTCAGTAACTTCGTCTTGTCAGGGACGGGAGTATCAAGATCGCCGATTCTGCCAATTAGGCATCGTCGGAGATACTTCAGATGGCTACCACAAAAGCCCAGGTGCACCTCAACGTCTGCCTGCTCATTATCAAGCTTGGGTTCCACGAGAATGGGCTCCGAAGGCCATTCACCTATTTTGCTTACTTCCAAATAAGACCCCTGAATCTTCTTGGGACTTCTTGGCAGGGACAGCCCTAATTTCCTGAAAGCCTGAGCATGAAATGACCATCCTCCTTTCTCAGTGTCTTCCGGCAGAAATAGAGACCGTGTTCCTTTCGACGATCTTCCTTCCAGTCGGATGAAGTTGCCTCTTGGATTTGAACCCTTCCACAGTATTAAACTTCTATGTTTTCCATGCAGCCTCATAGGAAACACAATTCTTCTGTTATCCATAGCATGAGCCTCCAGGATATTGCAAACCCACTCCAACTCCCAACGGAGCACCCATAACTTTCTGACAACCCTTGGACCCCTTTCTATGAGCTGAAAATAACTCATCCGACCCATCTTCCTCCTTTAAAACCTCAAAAGATTTGTCTCCAATCTGGGCAATCATCCTATCTTAATTGTAGCGATTCACATCTCTCTAAATGGGGAAGAACTTCTTAAGAACGAGAAACTGCTCTTCTCCTTAACAGATTACATACAGAAAGTGCTCTTCTCCTTCACACAATCAATCTCATTTTCTTCATCTGCCAACAATTCTTTCCATTGTTCTTTCCTAATGATTCCAAGACTAAGGCTATTCTTCAAAAGAATAAGGAAAACCTTCAAGGACTTCCATTCATAATTTGAATCCTAAGAATCAATTGAATCATAATTCATAAATCATCAAGTTCACAGGGATGCATAAGTTATTACTTTTGGCTACCGTTAATGAAAATCATAATCCCATGTCTCTATGAAACAAATCTATACAAGAAAAATTTGTTTTCAAGTTATTTTATCCCCATGTAGGATTCTTTAAGATTTTGAATAACAACTTTGTTCAGCTACCATTGGCAATCTTTACCCTCTGATATTACAATTCCCTAAACATAGGACATCACACTTCCAAACTACAACAAACCCCCATGCGTATCCCTTAAAAAAAAGCTCATACAATGAACCTTCCTATGAAATTGTATGACTTAATGCTACAAAAATACTCATTATTCTTAGAGGTCAGAGCTCTTGTACATGCAAGCATACAAAAGCAACCATAATACAACTTCGAAATCTAGATATTCAACAAGAGAGATTACGATTTCCATGCCCTTAGAAAGTTTGTATAGAAAAATCTTTCCAACAACAAAGATTAACCGTCAAAATATGTTGTGGCACTCCCTTCAATTTCAACCCCCTGCGACATTTTTTTAATACAATTACACTTACTAAAAAAAGAAAAAATAAATCTTTCTAATAGTGAGGTAACATTTGGGTAGCATTTTACTAGTACTAGTTTTGCTTTAAGAGCAAAATTGATTTTGATTTTCACTCTCAAAATAATTATAAGTACTTCCAAATTGCCAACCCAACACTTTCTAATATTAGGGATGGCAACAGGGCAGGGGGCTCCTCCCTCATCCCCACTCCGTCCCATGTCTGTCAAAAAGTTAATTTTATTAATATCTTAAAGATTAAAACTAATCAACTAATATTACTACAAATACAAATCAATAAAAATACATATATATACAAACTATATATATATATATATACACACACATAATATATACAAAAATATTTTATATATATGTGTGTGTGTGTATAGATTTATATATGTGAAAGTATTTAAGGGAATACGAGAATGTTAACGGGTATTTATGTAATTTAAATATATAAACGGGAGGGGGCTCCCAAACCCATATTGGGTTTTAGCATCTTCTCCCATTCCCACCCGATAACATTTACTTTCTACCCAAATACGTCCATTTAGAGGTCGATCAGGGAGGGGCATTTTTCCATCCCTACGAGCCCTAACTCATATGCTTCAACATTATAGTTGAAATGTCTACATGTTAAAATATATATATTCTCTCCTTCCAAAGAGTCCACAAAGAAGTGCAAGAGATACCCCTCCTAAAACACCTCTTTTTATCTCAATTCTATGCTAACCACTTTCTCCTACTTTATTCTCACCTTCTCCCACCCAAAAAGAAAATCAAGTGGTGTATGAATCAAGTGGTCCATTATTTAGGATCAATGTGCTTGTCCTTGAAGTACAATCCCTTGATCCTAAACAATGAACCACTTGGTTCATGGACCAATTGTTTTTCCCTTTTGTGTTAATTAATTTTCAATACTAACAAAAACATTGCAAATCCAAATTAAGTGTACTATTTCATCTACCATTGCCCTTGGATTATCCCCTTAATTAAATAATTCTACAAAGGCAGCTCTAGTAACTCGTTTGGACGGAGAGAATTGGAGAGAAAGTAAAAGATTAAGGTGGAGAGAGAGTTAAATATATCGTTTGTAAAATGAAAAGAATAGGAGAGAAAGTTTGAGAGTTTTATCCCACTTCTGCCAATCTCTCCAAAAGTGGAGAGATTTGAAGATAAAAGAAAGATGAACACTTTCTTTTCTCTTTAACACTTACTTTACTTTGCTTTTCCCTTCCACTAACCATTCAAACAATAAATAATAACTTTCTTTTCTTTTCTCTCCTATCAAACAAAATAAAGATGAACACTTTCTTTTCTTTTCTTCTCTTTTCTCTTCAATTTTAAGTTTTCTTTTCTTTTCTTTTCTCAGGAAAACTTCCAAACGAACTGTAAAACCATATTATTTTCAGTGACATCAGATTATACTACTACAATGAAACAGCTAACTATCTGGGAAAATCAGAAATAGTACTCGCAAATCATATTTATATACATATATCTGTGTGGGTGTATGTGAGCGTGTAGACATGAATATACTAATAAATCACACACACACACACACACACACATATATGTACACGTGAATACACATATAAATAAAGGACCTTGAGATCAATGTTGGAGCGAGAGTAGAGGAAGTGGTTGAATTCAGGATCTTTCTGGATGTTCTTCCACTTGCCGGTACCGTGCTTTGCTACGCCCGCACGCAGTGCTTCTTCTTCTTCTGATGTCCATTTTTGTTTTGGATTCCCCATCTCTCTCCCTCCTCTCAACTGGCTAAACCCTTCCCCGTCTCTGATCGCTAGGTTTTGTCAGATTCAGAAGAAAAAATAAAATAAAATAAAATAAATAAATTCACACAGTTAAAAAATCATAAAATGACGCCGTTTGCAACTATGACAATGACGACAAAGGGAATTTGGGTTTTGCTTCACTTTCTTATTTCCTTCTTGGTACGCCTTGTGTGTTTAGTTTAGTTTCTAAAGTTTTTAACTAAATATAATTCTAAAAAAAATTAAAGTTTCCAACTTACAATTTAAATCATGGAAACTAATTCCTTTTAAAAGTAATCTAAAATAATATAACAATTGATAGTTAATAACTTTATATATATATATATATACCGGTATATAACTACATTTATGTATATTAATTAACTATCAATTCTCTATAATAAAAAAAAAACCTCTCTTTAATTCGCATTCCTAGTATATATGCATATAGAAAAACTCTCCTTAATTCATAAACAAATATATCTATATGTATATATAGATATATATTAATTTATTATATAATATCTAACATTAAATATATTTTAAAAAAATCCATAATATATAAAAAAAAAATTATCACTATTTGATGTAGAAAAACATAAGTTGTCCGGAAAAAAATAAAAATGGACAAAGTAGGAATATAGGTCATAAATAAATAAATACTTTTGTGAGAAAAGACAAATTTTTAAGTAATTTTTGTAAGAAACGACAAGTCGTATTTTTTGGAAAAAAAAGTTAAAGTAGTATGTATCTATTTTTTTACAAAAAAATTCTCTTGTTCATTAGCCAGGCTAAAAAAAGAAAAGAACTTTTTCTCTCTTTCATTGATAAAAAAAGAAGAAAGAATTCTTAAATCCGTTTTACTTTCTCTTCCAACTTCGTACCAAAGGGAGGAAAATAAGTTTTTGTAGCTTATATTTTCTTCCTATTTCTCTTCCTTTATTTTAGTTTCCATTTCTCCTTTGTTATACTCCAACCAAACAATAGAAAATAAAATTTTAATATCCTCCATCTTTATTTTCTGTTCGTTTTCTCATATTTTATTTTTCCTTACTTTTCTCTTCTTTTCTATTTCACTCCAAATTTTTCTCTCTACGAAACAAAAGAAAATAATTTTTATTTTTTGTTTTTCTCTTCTCTTTTTTTGCTTCCTTTTTCTCCATTCCAAACATTGTTTGACCGAGTGGAAATGAAAAAAAGAAAGAATAATGCACAATTCAATGACACTAATCTTTCTCATTTTCTCCAAGTTATGAAAAGAATAAAAATGGTGCGAATGGTGGAAAGGATTGGACTTCCCTCCTTCGTTTTTGTTTCCCTTTCCCTCTAACTAACAAAGCAAAATATCTCCATTTCTCCTCCCTTTTTTTATCTTTCTCGCCATTCTGTTCCATTCTTCCTATCAAACAAGTTATTATGCACGAATTTTTTTAATACACAATAAGTCTTATCTTTTAGCTTCTCTTTACATTAGTATTAAACATAAATGTGTGTATGAGTCTATAAAAATCAAACAATATGCTCACTTTCTTATCTTCTAGCTTTTCCTTGCATGTATGGTTGACTCAACCATAAAACTAACAAAATAATCGCTTTAAACTTCACTTAAAAATAAGACTCCAAATTTTATGTATTTATAATATAATCAAATTAAAAATATAAGGTTAATAAAAGTTTAACTCTATAAATGCCTTAAATTTTATGTATTTGTAATATAATTAAATTAGAAATCTAACATTAATAAAAAAAATTCTACAAAAAAGGTGTAAAAAAACTTAATTTTATTAATAGAGTTTGTCACGACCCAAAATCTATCCTATGCGAATCTCATGTCGTGGGGACTGACCCTAAGGTTGTCCCTTACTTTTTCCATTCCTGTATCATAGTACTAATATGTAATGTACTAAAAATTTAAAACAACAATCAGTGGAAGTCTTTTCAATATAATTATCAACGAAAGTCTTTTCATTACAATAATCAGCTGGAAGTCTTTAATATATCATATGGTTATACAAGTGTCAATGTAAAACATAACCAACACCCGTGAGTGGTGAATACATGGGAGAATTACATCATAAACTAGTACATTTCCTTAAAATGTCCTTCTACGCTCTCAGACTCCTACTGGGGTCTTGCAGCATCACTTCCTGAAAAATGGTAAGTAATATGGAATGAACTACGAAAGCTCAGCAAGTAAATTTTCATCTCCAACTACTTGGTATCGGTGATCATAAAGAATATGAATCCATGAATAATAATATGATAGCCAATCATAAGAAATAAGATGCTTGTGATAGCCAATGAGAACAGTTGTCACAATGGCCAATGGACAGTGGGGTCACAATATACGATCAAGAGTAATGGATATAACATCAACATGGAACTCTCAATAACAATGTATCAACATGAATGTACTACCAAAATAAATCGATCACAATCAAATCAATAAAGAATGTTCTCTCTGTATAAGATAAAGCATATGGAATAGTGTCATTCAACAATCGCAATCATATCAATCATATAAGAGATGCATTTACACTATTTAGGGCTTGGCAAGAACCCTCGGTCTTTTAGGGGCTCGGCATACCCCCCAATGAAAACTCCAAAACTCCAATGAATTGCCATATGTCCGTTCACGGACTTGACTCGTAGGTCTCCAGTAGATGAGAAAGCATCAGATGGATATTATGACTCGAGCACAAATCCAATATTCATAAACATGTCATGATCATTCGTGATTCCATAAGAGTATAAAAATGGAATATCATATATTCAAGTAAAGACATAACAGTAGGCCTTTCAAGGCATGGTTCAATATGATAACAATGATATAGCAGTCAATCAATATCCACAAGATAGAACAATATCACATTGTGGAAAACAATAATATCTGGTATGTTCAAGAGTACAAGTTCGGCAGTAATGAAATAAACTTGGCTTGGAAACACCACATGGAAGAGAATAGGTTTTACTTACCTTAAAAACGCGTTTTTAGATCAGTATCCCGTGATTCTACCATTTCCTTTCGAGTTCCCTATATATCAGCAAACACGTCTCAGTTTTAATGTTATTCATCAAATTTTATGCCTTGTTACTATAAGTATCTCTTTTCCTAATTTAGACTCTACCATTGAATCCGGAACGTCGAACAAAGTCGATTTAGGCTTTCGCGGAATTCAATTCGGACTTCTGTACTAAAAAGGGCAAAACAGTCATTTTGTACTTTTACGGGTTCTTAATTATTGAGACCTATTTTTGAAAATAGGACTCCATGGTTGAGTCCGGAATACTCGAAATAATAAAAATTTACTATTCTTTTATTTTAATCGGAGTCCGTTTAACTACTTTTTGACTTAGGGATATTTTGGTAATTTCTCATTTAAATTAAATATTATTTTATTACTTGGGGTCAAAATGTAATTAACCATAAGTTCTGGGTCAATGTCTAATTTCAAAAAGTTCTATTCTAATTTGGCATAGCCAAACAACAGATATCTTTTAAACCTTTGATAAGCTATCATTGTTCTCATTTTCAATTTAATTTTTATCTACTATTCTTACATCCAAACAATCCCAAATCAACATTTTCAAACTTTTAAAAATCATCAACTGCTTGGATCTAACCCATGGGTGACTGGGTGGGTCAACCTAACCCAAGCCCATGGCCCAAACTCTAAAAACGCCAACACTGCACAACATGCCTAGCGTGCTGGCCAGCCGTGCGTCGTCGTCTTCTCCTGACAACGGCAGCCCCTTTTCCGGTGAATTTTCGAACATCCGACCACCGGGGTCCTCTTTTACTCCTCGTGGGCTTTCCATATCTACCCTTGGAATTCAGTTTGTATCACCGGAAGGCGTCGAAAAATGGAGTTGCAGCCAACTCCGGCGAGCTGCTCATATTTTTTGGCGAACTGAATTTTTCATTTTTCATGGCTTTTTAGCCTTGTTTTGAGCCCAAAGTTTACCTACAAGTTGTTGCACCTATGGACAATAATTCTCCATTCATAAAACAAGCTAAATTGATCACAAATTCAATGACCGGAATTTTTTTTCAAACTTTAAATTGATTTTTCTCACTCATTTCTTAATCAAATGGGCTGTAATTTCTTACTAAATTTATCATTTTTCATGCTCTTTAAAACCATGTAATTCTTTCTAAACTTTAAGCAATTCTATAAAAAGGCCAGAATTTCAAAACTTGAAATACAATAAGTTTCCTCACATTTTTCTTTCTATTTCTCCTTATTTATTTTTTTGCTTCCTACTTTTGAATGGTCTCAGCTCCTTGGTTTTCCTTTGCTTCCTTTTATTTTCTTTCAACCTCAACACTACCGTGTGTGTGTGTATATATATATATATCTCCTTTCTCTCTCTTCCTCTCACTTGCTTGCAGCCTTCTTAGACTTTTCTTTTCTTGATATTTTTTGTTTTCTTTTCCTTTGGTTTTACTTGGCTTCGTTTACTTGTGATATTTGTATATATATACAATATAATATATAACACACACCAACACACACACTTTGGCCGACACTTTTTTGCAACACACAGCCACTTGATTATTCTTTTCTTTTCTTTCACTTGCATGCATTTGCATGCTGTTAATATATATATATATATATATATATATATATTTTAACTTGTATATACATATATATACTTTATTTTATACATATTTATATATATATATATATCCATTTATACACGTATATATACATTTCTACACATACGTACATACACTCATTTTTGAAGACACACACATATATATATATGCATACGTACACATGCATGGGTTTACGTGCGTACACACATTACGATGCTCGATTCTAGGTCGCTCGAGCGTTGCCCGGCACTGACTGTACAAAATAAACTATTTACATTTCAAAACCGTTCAGTCCATTCGATGTCACAAAAATAGAGCCTTTACAGCTCGGGTTATAACTGGTATTACACTACTCGACCTGGTCTACCTCGGTATACGTGTCATATCCCGGGTCGGGATATTATAGAGTTTTATTTGTATTGTACTCTAATATTTTATTGCTATCTATTTAGATAAAAACAATGTTAAAATTTTATTATTAGAGTTTTATTCAATATATACGTCTCTTTTATTGAAAAATAATTAAATTTTAGATTACAAAAATAAATATAATATATATGTATATATAAGAAATAAAATAAAAAAAATTATAGTGATATTAAAAAGACTTTATTTAGAGTTGTCACTTTATCATTTTACATCTCAAATTATATTAAGTCGATCCCGTCTACATGAGTATTAAACATAAACATGTGTATACTAATCATAGCTTTGAATTTAAAAGAGGAATGCATTTGACTTTGGGTTGTCTCTCATCTTCTATATGGTATAATATTCTCCTGCGGTACTTATTTGATAGTTATGCACCTAACCTTTTTTTTTTTTTATATATATATATATATATATATATATATAGAGAGAGAGAGAGAGAGAGAGAGAGAGAGAGAGAGAGAGAGAGAGAGGGAGAGTGAGAGAAGTATTTAATATTGCAGCAATGTGGATTCGTATAATCAGTTTAAATGGAAGGAGTTGGAAATAAAAGAAATGAGAGGAGTAGTTTATTTCATGTTTGATTTAAAATTTATGAAGGAGAGAGAAGAAGAGGGAGAGTTTAACACTTATGTTAACTATTTTGTAACTTATCTAATGAAATTACTAATTCATCTAAAAGTTTAAATGTTTAAAGAAAGTGTAACTTTAATATTATATTTTCTAACATGTTCTCTCACGTATAGTCATTTTCAGTTTACACGTGTCAATTCATATTACGAGGAGGACAATGACATTTGAATTTGGAATCTTTTACCTGTTTTGTTATTATATTAAACTAACAACTTATCTAAAAACTTAAGTTCTTAAAGAAAATGAAACTTTAATACTTATATATTGTAACATATCCAAAAGTGGGTGGAGGAAATAATTATTTAATGAATTTTTTATAATACTAGTAACACCCTTTAAATATTGTAAAGATAAAAAATAAAGTAGATATCTTTTTAATGAAATTAAAAAAGGTATAGTAAAAAATTAATATAAATTTTTTTTATTTCAATTAATTTCATTATCATTTATGATTTATAAATAAGATAAGAGAATTACACTACCTTTTATTTTCCTATATTTCCTCTTTAATAATTATCCAAATATGAAAAATAAATTATTCTCTCATTTTTAACTCATGTAAATAGACCGATAATGTTTGAACAGAATTGCAAATAATAGCATATTGATAGCTCTCCCTCTTTCTTTCTTTTTTTAAATATAAAGTAAAGAAAAAACTCCGTGTAAAATACAACTAAGAAACAACCCCCAAAACCGCTTTGAAAAGTCCTCCACCCTCTTCGAAATATACCTCAAGGCACTTCAAGCTCCACTATTCATTCATATGAAAAACCGACATATCAATGCGTGTTACAGATGATAACCTTTTTAATATAATTACACGTGTTATGTGTAATGAACTGAAAAATAAAAACAGATTTTTAATTTTAAAATACGTATAACGCGAGATACGTGTTTAATAAATAATTTATTTTATTTTTTTTAAAATTTAGATTATCATATTCAAATATATTTTCACAATTTTTTAAAAATTAATTACAAATTTTTTAAAAATATTTTTTTAAAAATTATATCTGAATCCCTATCCAAGCGCAACCGAAAAATTTGGGCAAGACTCTTTGAACTTCATGTTCTTAAAATATATATTAGTACCAGTCGTGAGTGTCTAATACTTATAATTTAATTAACTCATGCATATATAATAAGTACGTGTAATACATACATCAATCAGATCACAAATATAAATGCTCGCGACTAATATTAATATTTTTCTGTTGTAAAAATCACACCATCACATGTGAGCATAATGTGTTTAGCATATTTTTTTTAAAAAAATTAATAAAAATTAATGATATTACATTAATGTCATTATTTTTTTAAAATTAACATGTTTAGCGCATTTCATACATAAAAAAAAAAAGTCAATGGGATGACATTGCTGTCAATATTATTTTAAAATCAACATGTTTCGTGCATTTGAAAAAAAAAATCAATGATATGGCTATAAATATTTTTCAAAATCAACATGTTTGACTGCATTCAAAGCACTTTGTTTATTTTAATGTGTATTTATTCTCTTAAAAGTAGTTCAGTTATTGTTGAAGGGGACACTAATTTAGTAATGTTAACGATTTATTTTTTAAATTAAAAGTATGATTTAAGTCTTAACAGAAGTAGCAAAAAAAAATTTAAAAAGATTTATTACTTAAATGCGTATTATTTAAAAAATGGCTTCTAATAAAATAGTTTGGAAAAGACAGTTCCTTTTGTTCCCTAAAATTTTGTTTTTGTGGGGTAAAAGAAAAATAAAAAAAGAAAGGATTGTCGTTTCTCTTCCTTTTCCTTCAATTTAGGAGGGAGAAAAAAAAGGAGAGAAATTGCTAGGTAGACGAAAGGATTGCGTCAGCAAAGATGGAAAATTGGTCTAAGGATTTTTTTACACGACGTCGTTTTAGATGTTCAAGGCAATTTTTCGATAGGAATTGCTGCTTTTTCAATCTTCCATCAAATGGAAACTTTCCACGTGGCACTTCGAGGATGTCAGTTGGCCACCTAATCAGAAAAAGTCTCTCTCCCTATCCCTTCGCAGAAGAGGGGGGAAAGTCCCAGGCTGAACCAGAGGCACATAAACAAGAGAGCGAGGAGGGAGAGAGAGAGAGAGAGAGAAAGAGACATTGACAGAGAGTTTTATAGACAGAGACTACACCGTTTTTGCACCCTGCATTTTCCACTTTGAAGGGTCAAAGCACATTAATGGCAAGAAAGCTAAGATTTTAAAGAAGAGTTACATCAGAGGTCGCAATGGAGTGTATTGGAGCTCGAAACTTCGCAACAATGGTGGTCTCCACTTGCCCTACTTGGACATCACGAAGGAAGAGGCTAAGAAACAAACAATCTCGTTCAATGCATAGATATAGTTCGCATATATCATCTCTGCAGGTAAGGTCGAGTGCAGGAAGTGAGAGTTGTGTGGCCGTTAAAGAAGATTTTGCCGATGAAGAAGACTATATCAAGGCCGGTGGGTCTGAGCTTCTTTTTGTCCAAATGCAACAGAAAAAGTCCATGGATAAACAGTCCAAACTCACCGAAAAGGTTTATTCCTCGTTCCGTTACTTGTTTGTGTATGTACACATACGTATACACAGTTATATATACGTACAGACAGAAACATACACCTTCTGCTATTTCCTTGTATTGAATTTTATAGGCCACGTACACACTCAATTGCTTAAAAGAAAGACGAGGTTTCTTTTAAAATGCAGGCAACATGTATCAAATTTCACATTTTCACTGCACACGTAGCACCAGATTGTGTTGATGCTCAATTTATATTGGGTAACTGGTACATATAGATAGATACATATAGGTGGCCGGATAGACTTATGTTATTAATGGAAGTGCAATGTCGTTCTGTAAAATTTGAGTTGGAGATTGAAAACCATTAAAGTTGTTGGCACGTGGATTTGTCAATTTTGAAGGGCACGCGCATTTCACCAATGGGAGCATTGATGGAAATCACTTGAGAATAAGGATAATATTATTGTGGGGGGTCTAAATTTTAAGAGCCAACAAAATCTACATGAATTTGAGAAGCTTGCATATTTAGATTCTCTTCGAAAGATGCCCAATATCAAGAAGCCACAAAATTGCTAAAATTCAGTATCATTTTTGTTGTTACAATTACTTTCACTTTGCTTTTGCACTAAGTTGTTGCATAGTTTTGTCTTCAAATCAAGTGAACTTTCAAAATAATAGTTGTATTTTGCTATATCGAATAGTTGCACTATCAGTATTAGATATCTACTTGTTGTGTAGAAGTGTGCCAAACTCTGACATCAATTGTTGTGCAATTGAGCTGAGTCATACAAGGCACATCCAACTTTCCTAAAAGCTACCAGCTGGTACACTAGCTGTCCCAATGCATGGCTGTCTCCCCAAGCCTTTGACTGTCTCTGTTGTAGACACTCATGAGGATTGCAGTGCTCTGTTCTTTGTGCAATTGACTACTGCATTATGTTTACATGTTTTCTTTACATACTTTCAGTTACCACAAATTGCGATTGGAGACACTCTACTGGACTTGGTGGTGATTGGTTGTGGTCCAGCTGGTCTTGCTCTTGCTGCAGAATCAGCTAGATTAGGATTGAATGTTGGACTTATTGGGCCAGATCTTCCTTTTACAAATAATTATGGCGTGTGGGAAGATGAATTCAAAGGTATTGACGTTCCACCTGGAGAACCATCAGTATTGCATATTATATATGCCACTTGGTTTTTACTTATATGTTAGTTAACCTCATCATATGCAATGTGGCATGTAGCTCATCAACTTATTTATTTATTGAATTGATAGATGAAGGACTTACAGCTTGCTGACTATTATTATAGTGTTATTTGGTGGTTACTCTTAAATCAAAATTGAAATGCTGTTAGTTACTTCACAGAGAGCACACTTTCTCTTAATCATATGCTCGCTTGTCATTTTCATGAGTGCATTAAACTTTTGGAGAACAGTTGGCTAATCAGGGGAAAAAATTGTATTGGAGAACAGTTGGGATCAAACCCCTAACCCCACCCACGGCCTTTAGATGCCATGCCTGCACCACTATATATTACGGCTTTGGTACTGCTACCTATATCTGGTTGTGGTAAAAGCTGGAACATCCATATGGTGTCATATATTAGTTTAAACCTTCTCATCCTTCTCTAGAATATTTTTTTATTGTCATTTCATTGTTCAAGGTTTTACATGATATTGGAACATTTATCAGCCTTTTGCGAAACTTATATTGTTTGCCTCCACATCTAAAGTGAAGGTATTTTCCATATTTTCAGATCTTGGTCTTGAAGGGTGTATTGAGCATGTGTGGGGGGATACCATTGTATATCTTGATAATGGTGATCCCATTCTGATCGGCCGTGCTTATGGACGAGTTAGTCGACATTTGCTCCATGAGGAGCTATTGAACAGGTAAGAGTAAGGTATGCTTAATTCTTTTCTTGAGAGGAAAAAAGTTTCCTACCAAAAAAAGAAAGGCTTAATTTTTTTTTAACTAAATTGTTTTATTGTTTTTTCTTATTGTTATTTGTTTCTTCATATTGTTATGGCCAACACACCAATGTGTGTTGGTATGTTATAGATACATAATTCATATTAATTTTCCCTAGGTGTGTAGAGTCAGGTGTTTCATATCTTAGTTCTAAAGTGGAAAGGATTGTTGAAGCTACAAATGGTCTGAATCTCATAGAGTGTGAACACAATATTGTTATTCCTTGCAGGTATAATGGGATATTCTTCATATGAAGTACTATTTTTCACAACATAAATGTAGTTCTTCTAGTTTTACTATTATTATCACTTTCAAGCTTCTAATGTATTATTATAGGCTTGCTACTGTTGCATCTGGAGCTGCTTCAGGAAAACTCTTGCAGTATGAGGTGGGGGGTCCCAGAGTTTCTGTCCAAACAGCTTATGGGGTGGAGGTTGAGGTAGGAATGGGTGATATTTTGTTTTAAATTAGTATAGAACATCGGGTATCTGATACAGGTTTTCTGCATCATACACTCTATTAGCAATATAAGTCATTAGCCCTTATCCTCCAAAACCCCACTGCACTTTCCCCTAATGGAGGAAATACCACCTGAACTGGAAAGCTAGTGATATTCTCTATTGTCTGGGCAAGTAAATGGAAAATTGAAAACTTGTTTTGAGCTGCAACTTTGTGATCTTCAGTAAATTGTCGCTCCCGTTGTCTAATTTCAGGTGGAAAACAATCCATATGATCCCAGCTTGATGGTTTTCATGGACTATAGAGACTACATCAAACGAACAGTTCAGTGTTTAGAAGCACAATATCCAACATTTCTTTATGCCATGCCTATGTCCCCAACAAGAATCTTCTTTGAGGTTTGCTCGATATATTTCTGATTTACATGTTTTATTAATTTAGTCGTCTCAATTATGTTGGATATTCAGAGGAAGTTTATTGCAGGAAACTTGTTTGGCTTCAAAGGATGCCATGCCTTTTGATCTATTAAAGAAAAAACTCATGTCAAGATTGGAGACAATGGGAGTTCGAATTATAAAAACCTATGAAGAGGTAATCTTCTTAACCCCTGGCCTGAGTGTACTTCTGGAACTTTTTATATTGGACCCAGTGAAATCCATATTTAGTCACTTAAGAAAGTTATAACTCTTTAATTTTCTAAGCAGGAGTGGTCTTATATTCCAGTTGGTGGATCCTTACCAAATACAGCACAAAAGAATCTTGCATTTGGTGCTGCTGCTAGCATGGTGCATCCAGCCACAGGTAAAAGGTGGATCAATCTGTCTTTCCTTTTAACTTTCTGAACAAAATTGTCCCAATCATATCTGCCTTCATCAAACAGGCTATTCAGTCGTGAGGTCATTGTCAGAGGCTCCAAAATATGCTTCTGTAATTGCAAATATTTTAAAGCGAGGTCATTCAAAGGACATGCTTACACATATTACAAGTACTGAAAATATCTCAATGCAAGGTAAATGGGAGTTTTTTTTACACTATCTATACATTGTTTGTCCATCATTAGTACTAAACACCTTTAACATTACTCATATCATACTTTCAGCACTTCAAATGTTAAAAATTCCATGTGAATATATGCACATGTGTATTTAAGTATGTGTATAAGGCTGTAATGTGTGTAATAACACCAATTACTATACAAGAATTATGAGCTTGGTAGATTAGAAGACGCTAGACTAACAATTTGCAAAATTTACCTATCTCTAAGCTTATTGTAGATAATCCTTGAAGAGACTGAAAGGGGGATGTCTCTCTACCTCTTATTACTCCTAAATGCTAATCTTGTTGAGAACTTGATATACATTGTTGGTCCATTCTCTAATAGCTTAAGTTTTTGAAGTAATTGGTTGCTTAACATGTTATCAGAGCATTGGATATGGGAGTTCTTGGGTTCAAGTCTCTCCATTTGCATTTATTCCCTTTTTAGTTTATTTGTGCAAAGTTGCACCATATTCTACTTCTTATTTGTGAGGTTTATTTGTCTCTCCACGTGCGAGTCCGGAGTTGCTCATGAGGGTAGTGTAGAGAGCTTGATATCATTGTTGGTCCATTCTCTAACAACTTAAGCTTTTGGAGTAATTGGCTACTTAACAAATCTTAATGTTAGATTGCCATTAATTGAACAGGGAAACTATTCATGGAATCGCACCAAGTGTAGTCCTAGCCCATTTAAAGACTAGGTCTAGTCTTACACAATTTTATACCCTCACCAATGCTCAACTCATGATTTTGTACAACCAAGGTGCAGTATGATGCAAGACAAGCTTAGGAATCCGTACCTAAGGGAAATAGAACCCTAGGCATCCACACCTAGAGGAAGGAAAAATATTGGAGTCTACACCAATACGAGAGAAAATTCTTCACTCATCAAAAATTGAATATTCGATTATAGTCAGCCTATCTATAGGCAAACAAAAAAAAAAAAAATTACCAAAAAGGCAAACTACAAAATAAAAATAGACTGCTAAAATCAAATCCTAAAAATAGAAACATGCAGTCCTAAAATAAATAAAATTACACAAAAAAATTGCTTAATGCTTCTTGTTGATAACTAAACATCATCCATTGATATAACACTTTATAACGAACTTTTAACTTTAAGAAAATTGAGATAGAACAAATTATGCTTTCTATCTTATGTGAAGTTCATGCATTGTCAAGGCAAAAATTGAGAATGTAGAAAGCTGTGAGTATTACAGCTCACAGTTTACTGTTCAAATGCACAACAGATGAAAAATTAGGGTTCGGAGAGAAAGAGATGAAGAAGGGAAGAACGTGTTATAAATTCTGGTAGTGTGTTAAAAATCCCTACACTCTACAAGCTAAAAATACTAAAGTTACAATATTGCCCCTACTAGAATATTCTGGCATATGCTAGAACTTAACAATAATAGAAAATAATAAATCTGTAAAAATAAGAACTCTAACATTTACCTTGTGTCTTGTGAAGTGATACTATGCATATGTGATGCAATGGGCTGTATAAGCATCCTCAAACCCTTGAAGTACCTTTCTACAATGGTTTATGATTAAACAAATTGTGAAGTTGACCTTTCTTTTGATAAATAAGACACACATATCCACTTTGTCCCTTTTAGGACTCCAACCCTCAACCTCTTCTTTGGCTGGTGGAGGAGATACCACTTAAGCTAATACTTGGAAGTGTGGAGTTGACCATTTATCTAAAATGGTGCATTAATGCCAGAAACATTTTAGTGGGATATCCATACATTCTTAGTTGTTAAGTTTCCTTTATGCTTTATCCCCTCTTTATGTGCTCTCTCCAGAAATTTACCTCCTCCATCATCGACTGTCTTCCCTTTTCTTATAAATTTATTTTATTTTGTAATGAGAAAGTTGCCTGCACTAGAACATGGAAGTTGACTTCATTAGCAGCTATATCAGTGAGTCAGGTTTAATGATATAGCATTGATTGAAGGTATGGATTTGCTAACTTGTTAATTATGATACGACAGACAGAAAAGTGAAAGAAAAGCTAAAGTATGCTAAGGACATCTAAATATGATTATTTATGAATTCAAGTGCTTTATAATAATTACATACTTGCAGTGTGGTGGATGAATATTATTTATTCAGATCATAGTAACGCATGGATGGATTTGGACTGACGTGAAAAGGACTCACTTCACTGTTTAGTAGTATAAACATTTGGGACAAAGGCCTTGCAGCTAATTGCTTTCAACATTAATCTATGAATAAAACATACATATCTGCATTGAAAATGAGGTTACCATTGAATATGAAATAATATCTAGTTGTGCCATTTAGACACCTTTTTCTGAGTTAATTGATCATAGAAGTTTGTCAGCTTGCTGAAGTATAAAAATCAAGTGCTCTTCACATTTCCAAATAGTTAGAATTGTTCATCTCAATATTGGAGCTTGTACCTCCCTGCATCGGCTGTTACTTTTCTTTTTCAATGATGTATATACAGAAACATTTGCATATGATTTCTAATAATCGAATGCGACACTGTAATGGGCAAATTATAGTGCTTAATAACTTGTGCTACCTTTTGAAATTGTGACTGGTGGCTTAAGAATTACATTTCTTTTGTTTCAGCTTGGAACACCCTTTGGCCACAAGAAAGGAAACGCCAGAGGGCATTCTTTCTATTTGGACTGGCACTTATTCTGCAATTGGATATTGAGGGCATCAGAACGTTCTTTCGTACTTTCTTCCGATTACCCAATTGGTATGATCAAAGTTTTGAATTGCTTTCCTCTCTCAACTGTGCAGTAGATATCTTCTTTATGTTTCAATAGGAGGTACTGCTTTTAAAATTTTATTGCATGCATTCATGTACTTGTGTATGTGAAATAGGCACTGTCATGACAAGCGAATGTCTTAATCTGGAAGCAGACATATTTTGTTCATTATGGATGACCAACCTATTCTTGAAAATAAATAATAAATAATTTACCCTCAAATAATTTCTGCATGTGTTGTGGTTATTTCTAATACTCCTAATGCTGAAACTATTCCAAGAAAGGCCATAATTACTCATAAATAACCATAGGATAAGTCAAAACCACAAAGCTGTGCCCCATGGATGAGTGACATTATGCTCTCTCTCGTCCCTTCTAGTATTTGTTTGATGAGTAAAAAGTTGAAAAATTCATTAAGAACAAGTAGACTTGAACAAAGAAGTCAGTCCAGACTGCTAACCTGCTAAATACAATCAGACAAGTGTCTCCCATAGACAACCAATATGATGTCCAGATTGCATCCTTTAACAACTTTCTGTTCCTTTCTGAAGAGAAAATAGAACTGAAGAGAGACAAGTTTTCCACAATATCTGCTTCTTCTTGCCAAACCCTTAAGCAGACCACCAATCAAGAAACTCACACAAGGAAGTAGGCTTTACAAATGTAATAAAGAAACTAGCCCATGCTGAAGACGATGAACAAGGAATGTCTTGACTCAGCATTGCATTTACAAAAGATGCACCAATTTCAGATTGTCTAATTTCTTTAGATTAAGTTTCCACTATATCTTCTCGAACACTGCAAACCAAAGACAGAATGCAACTTTTTGAAGGAAATGTATGTTTCTGCCCAACTTATACTGGTATGAAATCAAAATCATTATGTTAGTCCACTCAAGTTATTGCATCAATGCTCAGAACTCAGAAGAGCCGAAATCCATGGATGCCGAGACTGGATACTAAGATTTGATCAAGTCAGTACTTAAACACCAGCCAAATATTTTATGAGCAATATCAAATAATTCCAGTTTGTCATACTAGCACAACTATTCACTGGCACATGCATTTGCATCTGATGGGACCTAATTTATCAGAACATGAACAACTTTGGGTGCATTACACAGCCACTGAAGCATTTGCATTGTTGTTACTAGAAAGGGTTACGAGTGCGGGAGATGTTTTAAGAAGAACGAAGATTGGAATGAATGAACTCTAATTGATGGGGAATGCAAAGGCTTTGAATGATTAATTTGGAATAAAAATTAGGGTTTAGAATTTTTTTTTAGTTATTTTATACTTTCTTATTTTTAAGGTTTTAAAGCAATTTTGGTATTTTAGGGTTTATTTATTTTATGGCAAGTTTAATTAGGGTTTGCCTATATAAAGGCCTTTGATATAGTGGAATAGGCAGACTTGATTATTGAATTAATATTGAGATATTGGTTACTGAATTTTCCCTCTCTCATTACTCTCTTCTTGTTTCTCAAGTTTCTCTCTTTCTTCTCTTTCCTCTCTTTCTATTTCCTTTCACTCTACTGGTCCTGCACCACTAATATTATATCTAACCTGGGGAATGTCAAGGAGTAGGATATTTAGAAGTAAACTGGTGGGAAATGTCATTGGGAATTGTGGAGGAATAGAAGAAAAAAAATTATAATAAAGTACCTTTTGGTGCTCACTGTTGTTTTTATTGTGCAATCCACATATATCTTACGTTTCATGGGTGTCATTTCCATTTTTTCCCTAATCTGATTCCTGTCTTTGAGATTGGTTTATGATTATCCATCAAGGACGACTGACAAAGGAATAGAATAACACAAATCTAATTCACTTGAAGTTCCCTGTGATACCATCTAAATATCTTCCTCTGTTACACATGGATATTTCATATTGTTGCGAATATGTATGTCTAATCAGAAAGTTCACATAAAAAATCTGCTTGAAACCTATTGAACTACATAAAATTTTCCGTGTCCCTGGTTCCTATGTAATATTGGACATGAACAACAAGTATACAATGCTGCACTGCATACCAGGGATAGCATGTCACTAGACTCATGAGACATGCTAACTGAGGTAATACATGGCATTTTCATTTGATTTCAGTGTCTTGAGTACACGTATAGGTGCAAGCAGTTTTGCAAATTAATTATAATGGGGTTGGCTTGCTTTCAATCTGAGCTAGGTCAATTGATGGGGGTGTTACCCTTGCAGGATGTGGCAGGGATTTCTTGGCTCCACTCTGTCCTCAGCTGATCTTGTATTATTTGCCTTCTATATGTTTGTTGTAGCACCAAGCAACATGAGAATGAGCCTTATCAGGCACCTACTTTCTGATCCTACTGGGGCTACCATGATAAGAACATATCTCACAATATAGTTTGTATCTTTTATTTTTCTGCCCCATTATGTTATGTCCTTTTTTTCCTCTATATCATCGTTTAAAAGTACACAGGGAGTCCACCCCTTTGAGAATTATGTATATATAAATCTGTATTTATGTATCCTGAGGTTGATATATGATGACATTTTTGTTTTGCTTTAAAATTCAAGGTGCATATCTAACTTGTAAATATTGCTTGAAAATATTTTTTGAAACATATTTACGAAATGTAATTGTAGATCATTGAGGAGTATAAGAATTAAGAATGTTTATTTTCCTGAGAAATTTGTTAGAATATTGAGATTAATATTTACACAACATAATTGTAGATCTTAAGTAGTTTAAGTAAAACTTTATTAAAATGAGGCTGATGAGCTTATCAAGATTACTTCTTGCCATCTTCATGTAATATAATAACATCATTCTTTCAAAACTCTATGAATTGGGCATCATCATATCATACTTGTACTTTAGAAACATATAATTCGTTCACTCTTATTTTCTTCCTTCAAGTAGAGTTGTTCAAAACTTCAAATAATATAGGATATTCAATAATGCTTAAGCATTGTATAATTGTTTTGCAAATCATGTGACCATTGAAGTATATATTTAGCCAAGGAAGACATGTACATAATACAATGAATGTCTCAGTATATGAATGTATTGCTTATTGTACAAAATGTACTATTACCATTATAGAAACATGAAGTTCTCTACGAAAATTGCCTTTACCCTTCTCTCTAACATTCCAACGGATCCACAACTTCTCTATGTAACAATCCACCCTCTATCTCTCTACTTTGTGTGTAGTACGTACATACATACGTACATACATACATACATACACCTACATGTACATAATACAATGGCGATGTCAAAAATCCTTATAATTGAAAATCTAACATCTACAATTACACTTGTTTTCTTCATCCAACATAATCGTCACCATTGTTAGGGGTGTCAATTTTTAACACGACACGATAACACAACTCGAACTCGACACGTAATTAACGGATTTTGAGGTTGAGCTTATATGAGTTCGGGTCATAAAATGGTCAATCCGTTTAACATGGTTAATAAACGTGTCGTGTTCGAGTTGTAACCGGGTTGATCCGTTTAACACGAAATAACTCATTTAATTATTCGTGTCAAAGTTGTTTAATACAAACCCGCCTAACCTGTCTAACCCATTTATTACTCATATAAGTAAGGTTAGTTTTGTAAATTACATTCAAACAAAAACTCTAATGAATTTTAAATTTTAAAACCTACTCTCAGTTAAAAATGATTATTATTACTATAATGTGTTAAAAATGAATGAATTAAATTTTATCTAGTAATTTTATTATGAAAACAGGTTATACAATTTAAATGGGTCGTGTTATCCGTGTCGTGTTATTTGTGTTTTAACATGACTTGTTTAATAAATAGGTTATACGGGTCGTGTCGTGTTCGGATCAACTTATATAGTATAATATAATACTCTTACCTTGACACGACACGACATGATACGACACGATTGACACCCTAACCATTGTCCTATGGTTCATAGAGCTCAAAATCTAAGGGATAGAAGGGGGAGAAAAGAGATTTAGTAATGTGGTTGCCAACAAGGATTGAAATAAAACATGTGAGATGAACATTTTAGTCAATTTATTTTTCATTAGCCCAGTAATAATTTTTACGGAATAAGTATATTTTCAAAGCTTGCCGCTTAACTTTCTTATAAATACTGCAATCGTAGAACCCACTTATAAAAAGCCTTCTTTAAAATTTTCCAAGGTACAAAACCTGCATGAGCGAAGGAGAGGTATTTTTGGAGGCAAAAATTCATTTATCTCATTCTACAGTGTTATACATTTACTCCAACAATGGCGCATAAAATGAGTATTCATTTTGCTTCTTCCACCGACTTGTCTCTTTTTCAACTATCTTTCCTACCAATTTCGGCTCTCATTTTCCTACCAACTTGTCCCAGATGAGCTGAATGCATTTTGCATAGGGAGATGACTTCTCTGTTTAGAGTGAAAAAAGTGAGGATTGAATAGCCATATTTTGATAGTTATTTCATTTGTCTCCTGTGTTGGCTCCAGATGCTCTAGCATTCAGAAACACTCAGTACCATTCTAAACCCTGAGTCAGCACAGATCAACCAAATAAATCAACTTCATATGTCGGATAGAACTCTGAGCAAGATCAAATTCTCTTCAGTAACCGAGCGTCACAAGTGAACATTAGGCAGGTGATATAAAAAATTGCACAGCAAGATCTACACCACTGCCCTCAGATTGGAGAGTGTTGGCAAGGACTTCCGAAGCCTCCTCAACCAAAGAAGCAGATTGACCACCAACTCTGAGATTAGAGACGCCATCGCAAGAAGGAAAACACATCAGTGGAAGCAGGTGCCTCCTCAAGCCACACATTTATGTCATCCACATTTTGAGTTTGATAATTAAGATCGATTTTAGTCTATTTTGGTGCTTATGATTTTCAAACACCTGGCTTGGGTAAAAAGCTCGAATCTTTCTCCAATGAGGATAAAGGGAGTCTTTCGGCAAGACAAGAGAGGAATTCACCCTTTGACATCGAGCTGATTGCTTGCGATGACTTGGTAAAGAGAACGAGAGAAGGTTTGCAGAGTTGCTTCCTCAATATTCTGCTCTGAATCAATGCAAATAATAGAAAATTAGTAATCATTGCATGGCCTGTCTTCTTATCGACGTGCAGAGATTCTCAGTCTGTTGTGTGATCGTGAACAACAAACCTATAGAATTTTTGAATGTGGTTAAGTTCATCTCCTTAGTGACTCAAATTTGAGTAACAACTTTCTATGATGTTTGCTAGAATTTTATTCAAATCTTTTAAAAAAAATTCACATCTCGGGCCAAAAAATTCCCAATTTGTTTCAAAAGTTTTAAATTTAATCTGGAATAGTGATTTGAGTAGCTGAATAATATTAAATTTGAGTTTTAAGTTTTAAGTAATATTAAAATTTGGAGGCCTAACTCCCAATTAACTCGATCCTTCAAACCCAGGTGAGGTAGAGAGGGTCCTTATGGGCGATGTGGGACACTCCAACACGCCTCTTGGATTACATTGCATGTTGCAGCGAAAGCTAGATGGGCACGCCCCAACTCCTTTAGCTCAAAGTTAGAGCTCTGGCCTGACTCTGATACCATATTGAAATTTGGAGGCCCAACTCCTAATTAACTCAATCCTTAAAACCCAGGTGTTAAGAAGAGGTAGAGACGGTCCTTATATATACACCAGAGGAGTTAGAGACGAGCGATGTGGGACACTCCAATAAGTAAAAATAAATTTGATATGGGTTCAAGTCTATATAGTTAGAGAGAGGCTTTTTAAGGATTTTGACTCAAATTTTTTGAGTCACTACTGAGATGCCTTAACACAGCCTGTGCCCTTTGAGAACATTTATACAAAACTGAACTTTTATTATGCCTTTCCTTCCGCCGGGGGTGTTCTTTGGTCCTTTAATTACAGTTTAACAGCTTGTACAAAATGGAGGGAAGGAGTCTAGACTGTAGTAACTGTTGCTTATGTAGTCAAGGTCTTTGGGGTGACCTGATTGCAACTCATATCAGAGAAATTACAAGGAACTGTCAGAGGAGTGAATGAGTCAACTTTGAAGTTTCAACATAGGCGGCTAAATTTTTCTCTTTTTTTTTTTTTTATTTTCTTTTCCCCTTTGAATTGTGCAGTTAGTTACACCCACTGGCAATCTTTAGTATATTTCCTGAAAATTGAGCCTCATCACCAAAGATGGAATTTGTGACTCCTCTGATCAGCACAATGGGTTGCTTAATCAATTCCATTGCAACAAGGATAAACCATATTAGGAACCTGGATCGAAGGGTTCAGTCCCTCACAAATGCACTGAGAGTACTGACGGATGCAAGGGATGACTTGAAGAGACAAGTTGATCGAGCAGAGTCAACGGGATTAACATGCACAAATCAAGTAAAAGGGTGGCTGGAAAGAGTGGAAACTATTGAGGCTGAAGTAATCTTGCTCATAGAAGATGTTGGACAAGCAACACGACTTTTCTGGTGCTGCAATCCAAATTGTTTATCAAGATGTAAGTTGAGCAATAAAGTTTCTCAAAAGCTTGGGGTTATAAGTCAACTTATGGAAAGAGGAACTTCGGATGTCATTGTGGCTGAAGGATCGCATCCTGTAACTGTTGAGGAGATGCCTATTAGGCTGACCATTGGCCTCGATGTAATGTTAGAGAGGGTGCGGCAAGTTCTTAAAGAAGAGGATGTTGGCATTATTGGAATTTATGGAATGGGTGGGGTTGGGAAGACAACCCTCTTGAAGAACATAAATAATGAATTCTTAACACTAGCCCATGATTTCAACGTAGTAATTTGGGTTTTGGTGTCTAAGGATTTTGTTGCTGAGAAGATCCAACAGACCATTGGGGAGAGATTGGGCTTATCTTGGGAAGAAACAGAGTGCCAAAAACAGAGAGCTAAGAAAATATACCAGATCATGAGAAGGAAGAAATTTTTGCTTTTGTTAGATGATGTTTGGGAAGGAATTGATCTTGAGAAGATTGGAATTCCTCTTCCTGACAAGATAAACAAATGCAAGGTGGTATTCACAACGCGTTCTATGGATGTGTGTAGCGACATGGATGCTCACTGCAAGCTGAAGGTTGAATTCTTAAAAGAGAAGGAATCATGGCAACTCTTTTGTGAGAAGGTCGGTAGAAGTGACATCTTGGACGCACCATCTATACGACCTCATGCCGAGACCATCATCAGAAAATGTGGAGGCCTACCACTTGCTCTTATCACTATTGGAAGGGCTATGGCCAATAAAGAGACTGAAGAGGAGTGGAAGTATGCAATTGAAGTACTCAACAAGTCTCCATCAGAACTTCGAGGTATGGAAGATGTTTTCATACTATTGAAATTCAGTTATGACAATCTTGATAATGATGAGTTGAGATCGTGCTTGTTGTATTGTTCTTTGTTCCCCGAAGACTATTCTATTGAGAAAGAACAGCTTATAGAGTATTGGATAGGAGAAAGGTTTTTAGATAGCTCCCATGATGGCAATGCCCATAACATGGGGCATTCTCTCATTGGATCCCTGAAAGTTGCATGCTTCTTGGAAACTGGTGAAGAGGAAACCCAAGTAAAGATGCATGATGTTATCAGAAGCTTTGCTTTTTGGATAAGTGGGAAGAGTGAGAAAAAGTTTCTAATACAGGCGAGTGCAGGACTGACAGAAGCACCCAGTGCCATAAACTGGGAAGGAGCGGAGAGAATTTCATTTTTTGATAACGGGATTACTGAACTATTGGAGATACCTGTTTGTCCCTATTTATCAACCCTGCTGCTACAATGGAACAGTTGTTTGAACAAAATATCAAGTGGGTTTTTCCAATTTATGCCTGCTCTTAAAGTTTTGGATTTATCATTCACCAGTGTTAGAGAGATTCCAATGAGTATCTGCAAATTAGTTGAGCTGCATCATCTTGATTTGTCAGGGACTAAGTTAAGTTCATTGCCTAAAGAGCTAGGAGGTCTGGCAAAGTTAAGGCATTTGGATCTCCAACGCACACATTATCTTAGAACGATTCCACGTGAGGCAATCTCTGGACTCTCCCAATTGAGAGTCTTGAACTTCTATTACAGTGGTTGGGAAGTGCAAGATTGTGAGAGTGAGAATGAAGTCAGGTTTGCAGACTTGGATTGCTTGAGGCATCTTACCACTCTAGGGATCACAGTATCTAAATTGACTTCCCTGAGGAGGCTCTCTGGTTTCAATAGTTTGCTGAAATGTATACAGTATCTATACATCAAGGAGTATGAGGGCTTGTTTTCTTTGGAATTGTCGTCAACTCCTGGTGATAGTGAGAGGTTAAGAAGGCTTAGCATTAACAACTGTTGCAACTTGGAGTACTTGGAAATTGGTGTGGGGGCTGGGAAGACTTGGCTGCGTAGCTTAGAGGTTCTTGCGTTGCATGGCCTCCCCAACATGATTATGGTGTGGGGGAATCCAGTGACTCAAGGATGCCTTCAAAATCTTCGTTCCATCAATATGTGGCATTGCCACAAGTTGAAGAACGTTTCCTGGATTTTTCGACTTCCAAAGCTTGAAATGATCTATTTGTTTTACTGCAAAGAAATGGAAGAAGTGATAAGTGAGGATGAAGTGGTGGAGGAAGACTCAAAGGCATTTCCATCCCTTAGAACCATATCGATTCGAGACCTGCCAGAATTAAGGAGTTTCTCCCGACAGGTAATGTCTTTTCCTTCCTTAGAGAGAATTGCTGTGATTGATTGTCCAAAGCTGAAGAAGCTGCCACTGAAAGCTTCTAATGCCTCAGCACTACCGACAATTTATGGTAGCAAGGAATGGTGGGATAAATTGGAGTGGGATGAAACTGCCACCAGGTCCACTTTCCTTCCCCACTTCATGGCAACTTGATGGAGCATATTACGCATGTATCGACAATTCTAGATATGTTTTGCCAATAAATAATTTCAGTTAGAGAAATTTGTGTTTGCTTTAGTGAATAAACTTTCTAAGTGTTTAGCCTTTCAGTATCGATCAAATCTTTGAATGCCTTACAAACAGAAAGGATTCCTCCTTATGAAAACTCTGTTTGTAAAGCATTTTTCCTTCAGAAGGAGAATCTGAGTAAGATTGATATAATTCATCTTATGGTGGAGCTCTGTCCCATTTGAATGTTGACATGGTGAAATTTTGGAAGACTACATCTCCATCATTGATCTCAATTCTCGAATCTCAACCGTCGATATCCTCTGATCTCAAAGCACTCTACACCAACTTCCCCATTGGCATCAGTTGGAGATACGATGTTACGCAGCAAATGGAATTATCCTTTTGAAGTCAGCCTAGTTTAGGTTATTCAGAGAATGAAATTACAGTTGGATCTGTTTTTGTCATTCCAGGGGGGCCATAATTGAGATCAGGGGAGTCCCCTGTTTTCCCTTTGTTTCTGATCCTGATCTGCAATGCACCCTCTGAAATCTCTGTATATATCCTAGATAATCTTGTTGAAGTACTAAATCCATTATGTTTTTAACATTTTGCTGATGATCAACACATCTGCGCCACATGGCATGATCCAGTTTGTATTGATATCTGGATTAAAGGAGGCACATTTGCCATGTCAGAGATAACCAAACTTTTGACTTTGTACCCTAAGTGCAGAAAGACATCTAAATTCTCATCCCCTACTTGAACTGTGTTATATTCCAAAGGGCCCAAGGGAAATTAGAAAATTCAGATATCAGACTAAACAGAGAATCAAACTTGAAGCAGCCTCCTAATCCATTTTATACAGAGAATCAAACTTAAATTTGATTCAAAATGCTCAAAAAAGAAAAAAGAAAAAAAATCCTCTCCAGTCCCGAACTCAAACCAATATCTAAAAAACATTTTTCATAAACTCAAATCACTATTCAAAGTCAAATCTAAAACTTTTTTGAGACAAGATGAGAATTTTTTTTAGAAGTGAGATTTTTCAAAAAATTTGAGTAAAATTACATGTGATCATTAGAAAGTTTCATATAAACTTTTACTCGAATACGAATAAAAATCCTAAAATCCATTAGAAATGGCTTAATGGTAATGGCCTTGATTAATAGGTCCTAAGGTCAGGAATGCTCATTAACCAGTATGGGATGCTTGGATATGCTTTGTCCATTGGATTACCTTACTTCAATTCAATTGCATTTCTTGAGAATCATATCTAAGCAAAAGCACGATAATTACAATAATATAAACAAGGAATGTGGAAAAAGCTTGACGTTCTCTTTCTAACCATGCTTTTGCAGTGATTGGTATGCACATTTTCAATGGTTCTTGTGATATAGTTTAATTAATATAAAGCATATATATATATATACTTTATTTTACTTTGTGACATTCTACATCCTATATCACTGAAACGGTTCGAGCACCCATTGGTTACTTTTTTCAGATTATTATTCTGTTAGTTTTCTATGACGCAGGAATGGCCATTGTTGAACCAAGAGGGCTGAATTTATATATGCCTATGAATCTAATTAAGCTAAGGTGTCCTGACTTTTGACTCTTCTACTTTTTCTTATTTGATCATGCTTTGTTAGATTTTATGTGTTTAATATATTTCGATCTGTGTCATGATTAGTTTTATATCGGTACACAATCATATTCTAAACCCATAAAAAGAAAAGGGTTGCAATATAGATCTCTTTTATATATATATATATATATATATATATATATATAAATCATGTGTGATATAACTGAGGAGATGGCATTAAATAAGAGTAAAATGGTGAGATAAAATTTATGTATTTGATCTCAAATAATAAAAAAAAAAAATTGTTAAGTTAAAGAAATTATTGACACTCGCTGCCAATAAAATAAAGAACACATTATTATTTCATAACCACACACATTAGAGTTCTTAAATAGGCTCTCACAAACTAACAGTTCGATTAGATAAGTAGGAAGAAAAGGAAAGGAGAGGAGAGGAAAGTATTAGTTATGAAGGGAAAAGAAAGGAGAGGGTAATTCATCCTTTATGTTTAGATAACTAATGAAAGGAAAAAAGAGGAAAGACTAATATAATCCTTTCATTGTTTAGGAATGATAAAGGAGAGAAAGGAATGAAAAAATTTTATATTATTTTACTATTATACCCTTATAACAATGTGTATTTAGATGCCTTAGGATAGAGGTGTTATTTTTATTTTAACTTTTACAATTTCAAGGATAATATTAGTATTATTAAAAATTAATTAAATACTTATTTTCTTTCACTCTATTTCCTTCCACTTTTGGAAGAATAACAAAATTACTCAAATGATGGTTAAGCTCTCCCTCCCTTTCCTTACTAATTTTTAAAACAAACATGATATAAGTTCTCCTTCCTTCTCCTTCTCCTTTTCTTTTTTTTCAATTCCTTTCATCCAAATAGTAGTGTAATTCTAAAAGCAAGAGAAGGAAAACTAATAACAAATTTTAACAAACAAGATAAGATAATAAACATATCCTAAACTCTAGGTTATATCATGGTACCGCCATCAAATATACACAGAAGATGGTGATTTGTTATCATCATGACTAACTAACCCATTAACTGATTTGCAGAATCAAGTAACAAAATTGATTCAGTGAGCCTTAGGGCACGTGAAAGAATATTATTAAGAAAGCACACTAAGATGTGATAATCCCGACTTATTGAAAAGTGATTCATGGTGCATAGTCGCATGGTCATTAGCACATAGGGGCGGATACAGGGGGGGTTTAAGATTACGGATGATAACGGACGGGAGATCTCTTTCTAACTTTATCCTGGGAAAAAAAGTTCTCTCTTCAAATTTGTTTAAGCCCTGTGATAAGCGGGGACAGGTTTTCATCGGATTCTCATTATTATAAATTAATTATAATTAACATATTTCAAAAAAAATGTTACATATATTAAATAAGAAATATGCATATTAATAGAGAATTAGAAAGATATTATTTTCTTTTCAAATATATAACTCTATTAAGTTTATACAAAATTTTTAATAGGGGACTCAAAAATATGCATTATAAACATTAACTATATATCACAAAATACTTTTATTATTTTATTTTATATCATTGGGACGGGGCGGGATGCCTTCTTGCCAAACCCTAACGGGTGGAGAATGCTTCACCCAAACCTGTACCATTAGGAGCGGGGTTTGCAGATTCTCAACAGAGCGAGTTAAATTATCATTCCTATTTAAGATCAAAGCCCTCAAAATTTTAAAAATTTGATATTTATCCTTATTTTTTATTTAAATAAAAAAAGAAAAAGAAAATTGAAAATAGGGAATTGGCCCTTCAAAATTTTCAATTTTTTTTTTTTATAAGAGATCCCATGAAATTTAATTTTTATTTTTTTGCCTGTGACCGATGACGCAACTGGTTGGTTGTGTGATTGCAAACTTTATGGTTGCAGTAAAAACGAACCTAAAAGAATCAAAAGCTAGGGGGTTGATAGGGGTTTCTTTGGTTTCATGGGTCATGGCTAGTTATTAAACTAGTCTTATATAGAGAGACCAATTAGAGTGTTTAAACCACAAATATATTCTACATGCGTAATGTGACCCCACTACCTTTCTAGTCTCCTATAAAACCCCCATCACTTCTTCATACTTCTTACAATCCAATCAAGCTTTTTATCTGGTTTTAAATTAAATCTCAACCCCTGTTTTTTGGGTTGCAAATTAAGAAGACAGTTGAAGCAGTTTTTATTTGGTGCAATAGGAGAAGATATTGTATTTTTATTTTTGGGTGTTAAGGTGACAGAAGAGAGTGAGCACACATGGTTCTTCTTGCTTGGAGAGGCCATGCTTGAAGCTCTGCGTGCTTGCTCTCTATCTGTCATCTCCCACCATCTCTCTCTCTCTCTCTCTCTCTCTCTCTCTCTCTCTCTCTCTCTCACTCACACAATAGCTAGGCAACTACTGAATACACACACACACACACACACTGTTACACATGATATGCAGTTACCCGTTTTGCATATTGATTTTTTCAAGTTTCAAGATGGTTTATTTGCCTTTTCATCCAGACTGTTTTATTGGTGATTTGAGTTTTATACTCTCTATACATAATTTTGACATTTTTACTAAGTAATTTCTTAAGTTGCTTATAGATAATCCAATTGCACCAAATCCAACATTCTCAGTAGAGTTGAAACATCAGATCAACACATATCAATCAGTATTCATTGGCTGAAAATATAGGAAGTTGTCTTCTTATATAGCTATGCTGACACACACATATTTGTATAATCAGAATGATTTATGGTGAAAGAGTAACAGTCCCCGTGAACAACCATGGAACCCTTGCATTTCTTGCACATAAATTGCTTCGGTGCATTTGTTTTTCATGAAATATTGTACAGGCTCCTATTTCCTTTATACAATAATGAATATTCTTTTGAGTAATGCTAAGTAGACCTTATTCAATTTACAGGATTGATTCATTGAATGTCGTGAATTAGCATAGTTCTCTTTTAAAATTTATATGAAAGGATAAAACATATTTATTAATTTAAAAAATATCATTGACACATTAACAAGGTAAACCAATATGGTATATCAAGCATTTTCGGTAGTATAGAAAATACTTTTCTACAAATTAGAATAAGAAAGTTTACATCATACAATAGTGTGACCGAACAGTAAAGACGTTAAAGATAAAATTTAAGTGTTTCGAATTTAAGTTCTCTCTGCGTCGATCCTTGACAGTTAGAGTTTAAATCTGTGTCAATCATTGGTACTTAGAATTTAAAAGATGGGTATGACTATCACAAAAAGGGAACTGACCCAAGATATCTATTAACATATCTATAAATAAAAAATAAAAAAGTTCACAATAACTCAAAGCTTGCTACTTGAATTCATGTGTTCGCTATTTGAATTCATGTTTCCATATCATACGCTCACATAACGAGTTTTTTCTACGTTAATAGTTAGCAACTAGAATTTAAATTTGCGTCGATCGCTAACAATTGAAATTTAAAAAATGAGCATGACTATCACAAAAAAAAAATTGACCCAAGATATCCATTAATAGATCTATTAAAAAAAAAAAAAAGTTCACAATAACTCAAAGCACGTTATTTGAATCCACGTGTTCACTATTTAAATTCATGTATCCACGTTATAGCTCACATAACTTTCCTCATTAGAATTAGTGGACAACAATTGATTCAATTGAATAAATTATCAAATTTAATTTGTTTTTGAAAAATTATTAAGATGATTAATTCTTAAAAAACTATAAATTAAAAAGAAAATTAATAATATGAATGTGATGCAAGAATATTATTATTTATTTTTAATTTTTAATTTTTTTTTAAAAAAAGGTTCATATCCTCTATAATCTTAGAAGTTGCAATGGTCAACTTATTTTTGGATTCTATCTATTTATTGAGTTTTTTAAACTTATTTTTAGTATATCTTCTTAGATTTTATTTATTAAGTTTTTAAATTATTTTTTTGTCATATAAATGCTAAATTACTAAAAAAAAGTAAATTTTTTAATACTATCTCTTAAATAAAATAAGAGTAATGCTATGCTGATTCAATAATTCTACCAAAAATGTTTATACAGGTGAGATGATAATATTGTATTAATTTTACATCACATCATGAAAAATTGTTTAGATTACATTTATAAATTAGATCAATTATATTGTGTCGTGAATGAATTGTTAGGACTTAATGAGACAAAAATAAAAATAATTATTTTTTATCTCGTTGACAAATTATAATTAATTTGATTCATTTGGTAATATCATGATATGCCTACATTATTTTTTATCTTGTTGACAAATTATAATTAATTTGATTCATTTGGTAATATCATGATGCCTACATAATATAAATGTAGGCATCATGATGTGATATAAAGAGTAATGTTAGTTTTATATTTTCATATTTTATTAAAATTGTTAACCTTCATGAGTTGGTCAATGTTGTATTGGATTGGAGTTTTTAAGTAAGCCTAACATTATTGGTGATATAAAATCCAATACAATATTGTCATATCAGCTGTGTAAATACTTTTATAAAAGTTATAAAATAAATATTTGTTCACGTGGCAAGATATAATTGGATTATTAGGATAGCATGAAAAGACGAGGCTTGTCCTTATCTCACTTCGTAAGAATTTCTCATGATTGAACGGCACTGATCGAGAAGCAAACCGTGTGGGACCGTCAAAAACGGATCTATACCGTTCAAAGTCACTATTCCCGGCGGTCGGGCCAACTTCATCGCTCCCAACTTCCAAGTCGCCTCCGGAAGCGCAAAGTCAAACGCCCCCTCCTTTGCTCTCTCGTACGAGGCTCGACATGAGCGTCGACGGCGACTGCCCTCCGGCGGCGACGATGTCGATAGCAGTGGCGGTAAAAGGCGGCGGTGGCGTCGGGGGTAAAGGAAGCAGACGAGCTGTCCGGTGGGCGGTGGAGAATCTGATGCCTAAAGCCGATCAGTTTCGTTCTAGTCCACATCGTCCCCACCATCACTTCAATCCCAACTCCGTGTAATCCTTTACTTTTCTCTGTAAATCATATATATGTATGTGTTCGAGTGTACGTATATTATCTGACTAATGTGACATTTGAAGTGATTATATTGTTTCTTGTAATTTCCCTTAGCTTTCTGGGCAATCAAACAGCGTTTTTTTATTCTACTGTTAAAGTGTTAATGGATCTTTGTGGTTTCAAAAGGGAAATTTTCTAACATTTTTAGTAGAATTTGGTATTTTTTCTTTGGTTTCCCGATAAAGATATTTGTTGAAACTTTTGGGTTTCGTATTTGCCGGATACAATTTTCGCGTCTCATATGATGCTGAATTGTGAAATTTTGTCTTCCCTCTCTCTTACGGAGACAAAAACATTGGATTTTCCTTACTTGTCTTAGCAAACCAAATTGGAAGCTTGATGAATTCACCAGCTTCATCAAATTTTAGTGATTTTCTACTTTGAGTTCAGTTTTAAGCTAGTATTAACCCATATAAAAAGGAAAATCATAATTATATGTCGCGTCTCTTTGATATTAATACAAGAAGTTGCTAATTTTGAATTTTAGTTTAGAGCCCACATTCTACAACTCTATTGATTAAAATGTTATCAGTTGGTCCCCAGTTCTCATTTCTGCTAAATTATGCTACTTTGAGTGAATTGTCATGTCCTCGCATTATGTATTCTACAGCAGGAAACCATATCCCCATCCAGGAGCTGGATGCCAATGTGGTGGCATTGTATGTGCAGGACATGAAAGTAAAGTATGAAGAAATCTTTATACCGTTTAAGAAATTATGCAAAACAAGAAAGGTGAACTTTTTTCTTCTATTTTTAGCCAGCTTATGTTCAAATTGATTTGGTGTTAAATTATAATTTTCCCAGGTGGAAACTTTGGTGCTGGAAGGTGACAGTCCTGCATCAGCACTTCTGAGATATATATCTGACTCGGGTATAAGAAGTTTAGTCCTGGGCTCTTGTTGTTCCAATTTTATTATGAGGTACAGTATCATGAGTGTCAATATAAACAATAAGCTGTTGAGTTCAATTCGCTTTGTCCTCCCAGTAGTGGTTGCCATATTGGTTGTATTTTCCTTTTAGAAAGTTCCGTTTCATCTCAAGCTAGCATTTTCTTGTTCATTACACCGCATGGTGGATTTTGCTACAAACTGAACTGGTTTCAAAATGTCGTTATTATCTTTGTATGACGTCGTTTCTACATTTATGCCATGGGTTCAGTCCCTCCAGGTGTTCGGCTAAAACTAAAAGACAGTTTTACATTCTTCAATAATTGTGATCTTTTAGCTGTATCAAGACTTCTTATGGGGTTATTTGAGGTTCTTACATGTGTTAATCTGCCAAAACTTTACTTAAGTCATTGTTCACCTCATTTTAGGAAGCTGAAGGGCCCCGGGGTACCATCAATTGTTCTGAAACAAGCTCCTGACACTTGTGATATTTATGTTGTGTCAAGACATAAGTTCATTACAAATTCAGCCAGCTCATTATCAACCAGTGGTACGTTACACACTTCCTTTTTCGCATCAACATTCATCCTGTCCTTTGTTGCTTCTTTTATGTCATTCTTTATCATTTTTGGCTGCCTTTATCTTACAGAGAGAAGCTCTAGACACTGGTTGTTTAATCAAAGAGAATGTGGTCCTCCTAGCATTGGTAAACCAAAATCTGGCTTTTATTCTTCCCTTGTGGAGTGTAAAGCTCTCAACACCTCTAGAGCATCATCGATGTCAGCTCCTGGTTTCCTAACCTCTCAAGCATTCACACATGAGAGCTCTCCTATTCATTCTGGTGCAGTTCAGGAAAGAAATCATCAAAGCTTGGAAGATAGTACCTCAGAAATTTGGACGATCAAGGAATGCCCTTCTGTGGCTTCCATATACACGGAGCAGGTGGATTTCATGTAGCTTTTCTGCCTACAGTACTTGCATAAACTGTTTTAAGTGATTCAATTAATAGAGTCAATTATAAGGCGAAGCTGAGCCACTTGTTAATTATGTGCTCTATACACACTGACGAAATATAAGAAACTGACTGTCAGTGCTTACATTTAGAAATGGATATATTTGTGCAGTTGGACATGCGGGCTGAAATAGAACAACTGCGCCTTGAATTACAGAGTACTGTTTACATGTACGAGCGAGCTTGTACAGACCTGGTCTATGCCCAAAACAAGGTTAGAGTTTTTTTATCAATTTATAGTGTGCCTTGTTAAACAACCAATTGCTCTAAAAGTTTAAATTGTTAGAGAATGAGCCGACTATTTATATCAAGTTAATAGCTAACACCTTTTCTCACGTGAGAGTTGGGAACAAAGTGCGAGAATGCAAAACCTAGGGCGAGAGAGTGAAACCTTTGCACCGAATTACGGGGGAGAGAGAGAGTTAAACCGAAGACCTTTCAAAATGAAATTTAGATATCATGTTAGATTCCCAATTGCTTCAAAAGTTTAAGGTGTTAGAGAATGGGTTAGCAATGTATATCAAGCTGACATACCCAAACACGGCTAAGGTTTTAAGTTTCAATGATATGATTCAACCTATTCTAAGCCATTTTAAAGTTTTTTACATTTTTGAAATTTCGGTCAAGATAAACCCAGAAATATATACATTCCCTATACAAGGAATGTAAACCCAGAAAAAGGATTGAAGTTTCATGCTTTCCTGTATTGATCAGGTTCATGGTAGGTTCAAAGTGAACTGAATACCTTGGCACCACTCATGCACTAATGCATAGTTAGTATGGAACATATAGATGATCTTGGAGAATACAAAGCGACATCTTTAATGGCTTTAACCACAGATGAAATTTTCAGATGGTCTCATCTTCCATTATATGCAACCTGATAGCCTAGACCTTTAATTGTTGATGCTTCTTTTTGCAGGTCCACTTGCTTTCTTCGGAATGCCTTGATGAAGCAAGAAGAATGAACGATGCCCTGAAAAGAGAAGAAACTTTCAGGAAAATTGCTGCTGAAGAGAAGGAGAAGCATTTGGAAGCAGTAAAGGAAGTTGAAATGGCAAGAAATTTGCTTGCTAAAGAGACCTATGAGAGGCAGATAGCAGAACTGAATGCCCTTAAAGAGTCCTTGGAGAAGCAGAAAATTGTTGATGCACTCTTCTCAAATGACAAGAGGTACAGAGGGTACACTAGGGATGAAATGGAGTCAGCAACCAATTTCTTCTCTGAGACTAAGATAATTGGTGAAGGAGCGTATGGGAAAGTTTATAAATGCAATCTTGATCACACCCCAGTAGCCATCAAAGTTCTTCAGCCTGATGCATCTGACAAGAAAGAGGAGTTTCTGAGAGAGGTTTTTTCCCTCATTCATAATTGCTTTCTTTCTCATTTAAGTTCCCACTCCGACTTGATTCTTTCGTTTATTAGCACGATCATTTGACTAACTTCCTAAATAAATTAGAAGTTCCAATATATGGAGGAAGTTCTCATAGTGCAGATAAGCCGATTTTATCATTTTAATTGGTGGACCTTCACTAATTGGGTGAATATTGCGAACCTTCACCCATAATATTCCAGAAATATTATGTGCAATCCTTAAACTCTCTCTCTCTCTCTCTCTCTCTCTCTCTCTCTCTCTCTCTCTCTCTCGCGTGCGTGTGTGCACACAAGCACCACTTTGTTGTATTTAGGCCCCATGGAAAATAATAAATAATTATCTGTCAATTTTTTGTTGAATGTTATCATAAACAATGGTTTTTTGACTTTCTGCATTAAAAATATTTCTTTTGTTCTCTAATATTGAACTAATTCCAGTACTGAATATTTCCTTCCCAATTTAGTTGCTGTAACTGGGAGATGTCAGCTGGATTCCAATGCTTCATGCTGTCCTCTTCTCCTATTTGCAGGTTGAAGTTCTTAGCCAACTACGCCATCCACACCTAGTTTTACTTCTGGGAGCATGTCCAGAGAGTGGTTGCCTGGTTTATGAATATATGGAAAATGGAAGCCTGGACGATCATATTTTCCGGCGAAGTGGCAGACCTCCTCTTCCTTGGTTTGTTCGATTCCGAATAGTGTTTGAAGTAGCTTGTGGGCTTGCATTCTTACATAACTCAAAGCCAGAGCCCATTGTTCATCGGGATATAAAACCAGGAAATATCTTGTTGGACAGAAATTATGTGAGCAAAATTGGAGATGTGGGGTTGGCAAAACTCATTTCCGATGTTGTGCCTGACAACATCACAGAATACAGAGACTCCATTCTTGCCGGGACTCTCCCCTATATGGATCCAGAGTATCAGAGAACTGGCACCGTCAGACCCAAATCAGATCTATATGCTTTTGGAATCAGTTACTCTCCAATTGTTAGCTGCTCGTCATCCAAATGGACTTTTATTGAAATTTGAAAAAGCTATAGCGAATGGTTCCTTATCAGACATATTGGATGATTCAGTTACAGGTTGGCCACTAGCTGAAGCAGAGGAACTAGCTCGGATGGCGATGAAATGCTCTGAACTTAGATGCAGAGACAGGCCAGATCTTGACACTGAAGTTCTGCCAGTTTTGAAAAAACTTGCTGATATTGCAGATTTTAGGATCGAAGTAGAAAGAAACAATAGTCAAGCACCTAGCCACTACTACTGCCCAATTCTTCAGGTGAAAAGTACTCCATGAGATGATCTTTGTTTTATGGGAAATTTACACTTAACATGAACTCCTCAGGCCAAAGTATAAGTGGGTTGTAACCTGACACGGACAAAAATAAATTGCACTTAGTTAACTTTGGGTTCAGCTTAAGTGTAAATTTTACAGCTTAAGTACAATTTATTTTTTTCTTATTAGCTTTAGTGCAATTTCTCCAAACTATCTAGCCCACTTATAAATAGACTCTTACCGTTCATGTTAAGTATAAATTTCCCATGTTTTATAGCATTTGATTCTTTATGTGGGAATCTGGGATGCATATCATGTTATGTTTTTTTCTCTGTATGTCATGCTATGGCTGTTGCAGGAAGTAATGGATGATCCACACATTGCGGCCGATGGTTTTACATATGAGCATAGAGCAATAAAGTTATGGGTTGAGAGACACAATGTATCACCAGTGACAAAGCTTAGGCTGCAGCATACAAAGCTCACCCCAAACCACACATTACGGTCTGCCATACAAGAGTGGAGGTCAGGTTTAACATCCTCAAAAGCCTGAATAGTAAAACATGGTTCCGTAGTTTTTAAATTCAAGCAAGCATTTTATTCCACAAACCAAAGTTTAATTCGGGTATCCTTAGAACAATTTCTGTAAATTTTTGTAATATATGGTTTATCTTTGGAAAAGTCATGTAATGGATGTTTTATATTGCTAAATATATCTCATCTGCAAGTGTGTAGTCAAAACAGTAACTCAATTTGTGATCAATTAATTATTGTGCTTTTGCTATAAAAATTTGTGAAAGTTAAAAGATTGTTCTGGAGAGAGAAATTGTCGTAATATATGGTTTATCTTTGGAAAAAAGTCATGTAATGAATGTTTTGTATTGCTGAATATATCTCATCTGCAAGTGTATAGTCAAAAGAGTAACTCAATTTGTGATCAAGCAATTATTGTGCTTTTGCTATAAAATTTTTTGAAGTTGAAAGATTGTTCCGAAGATGGAAATCTTTCGTATCCTGGTTGTGAGCTTTTCAATGAGTTCTGAATGATTATTTGTTCTGCATTTGAGCAGAGTTATAAACAGACTTGGTTTGGTTTGGATCCTCTCTTAGCCAAAACATGGGCTTCTTTTACAGTATCCCTAGAAGCTTCAACAATGCCACAATGCCACAAAACTCACTGATCTCATAGCCAATAATAGGGCATTCTTACTTCAGCAAGCAAGACAGATATTCTTCAGGGTGGTCTAACATACCACGTGACAATGTGTCATTTCTATGACACTATGTTATATGTATTATGTCTTACTAAAAAAAATAAATTTTTTTGAATAGGGTATGGTGTAGTAATGTGAAAATGTGTCATTTCAATAGTACTTTATCATGTATGATATGATTCGCATTTTTTTAGTGGGACACAGTAATATTGTTATTGAAAAAATACATTATTACGTAATATACCAGACCCACTAAATAATATCTCCTAAAAATATTGTTATTAGAACTAGTGATGTTATAACCTTATGCTGAATATAAACTTTGTATTTTTTGTAATTCAATTTAATAAAATTTTATTTCAATTATTTAAGGTCCTACTAATTTATTTAATTTTTTAATTTTTGTGAATAATAATAAAGTTATTAATATTTTTTGTGCACAAATATAACTCAGTCAACCCTTAAGTAAACAAATCATGTTTATGTCACAAAAGTAAATATTTTACTTTTATTTGAATATTAATAATTTTTTTTTTTTTGTGAATACAAGAGATTTATAAGTACATACACCATGTCTCCTAGATTTAATATGTTAATTACATAACTTTTCCAAAACTGATGCAGCACGATGGTCACAGTGGTATGTGGCATGACATTCAAAATCGACACCCCCCCCCCCCCCCCCCTCTCTCTCTCTCTGTTGGACCAAAATAGGTGGAGTTAGGCTTGAATTTCATCGTACATGTTTTTTATTAAAAAATGGACAATCATTTTAAGGGTAGTTTTGTCAATTTATTTTTAATTATAAGTACTAGTTGCTATATTTTAAAGGTAAACTAAAGCTGGCCATGCACGTGATACTGGGGCATAAAATATGAATTTGACTTACATTTAAATTGAATTTTAAATTAATTAAATCAGTATTTCAACTCTTGAGGAGCTTCATTAAGAAAATAATGGTCGATATACCATTTCATATAAAAACAAGGATGGAGAGGTGGGGGATTTTGAATTTGATAAATGTTTCTTATGCTTAGGGGGTGTTTGAAATCAACACTAGCAACTGACTAAAAAATATCATTCTTGTTCTGTATCGAAATGTAATTTTTTTATATTTTTTTAATTATTAAATTTTTTCTAAACAAATTTGTAATATTATTAAAATAATATTTCACACCAAGTAGAGAAAGATGTTTGGGAATATTTTTTTCAAATGCACACTTTTTTTCACTTTTGAGAAAAATTTTCAATACAAAAGTATAATCAAATAATTTAATGTAATTTTTGACATTTTATAAAAATATAAACATAAAAAATAAAGTGAAAAAAATGATCTCATATAATTCAAAATAAATCTTTTGTTAAACAAAGCTATGTTTGTAGTAATGGTACTTTTGGAATTTTTTTTTCTAAATGCTTTTATTGTTTTTGTTGTGTCCATCTCTTTACTTTTATTTTGAATAATGCTATTATAAATTTAATCGTATCCAAGACTTTGGGTTTTAATTGGCTTAAGAATTATATATATAAAGTGATTAGAATATATAAAAATTTAATTCTTAAATCATTTAATAATTAAAAGAACAACATTGTGCTTCTTATATATGTATCTCACGTTTTACATTTCTAATAATGTGTCACTTTAATATTAACAATGCATTAAATCATGTAATTAATGTATAACAGTTATATATTAACACATCATTTGGGATAAGAATTTAAGGAGTGTGACATTGCTCTAAATTAAAATCAGCTTTAACTTATATGAGATGGGATATTTTAATTATTAAATGACCTAAGAACTAAATATGAGAGCAAATTGTCTCCACCTTTCACAATCTAAAAATAATAATAATTCCAATGATAAAGTAGTATGTAGAAAGCCTATAATTATACAAATCAAATTCTAACATGTGACTTATATCTTAACTTAGACAATTATCATGATGTCGTTTATGCAACATGTTTAAAACTAATATACAAATCTATAAAACTTCTTTTTGATTCTTTATCATTAGATTTTTTTCTCGTAACTCGCTTTTATATTATTTTTTTCTCGAAAGTAAGGTTGAATATTTAAAAACTCCACTTTTAAACTTATCTTTACAAAAGAAGTGGAACAAAAATGAATCACATGACTCACATCTGGTGGTAATTCCGTACACCTATTTTTATTATAATTATTAATAATAAAATAAATAAAATAAATAAAAATTCAATTTTTACTTATTATCTTTTTTTTGGGGGGGGGGGGGGATAGGTAAATTATTCACCGCATTTTACGAAGCTTCATCCCAACCTTCCCCAAATTCCCAAACGTGTTCCTCAACCCCTGGACTGGACCACTTCCTCTATTATTTATCTTAAAAGCCACGAGCTCAATCCCAACCGCGTAAAACTGACATTTTAATATTATCATCTTTAACAAAAGTCCAAGTGCCCGTCAAAGCCTCCCAAGAATCTTCCTGCCCTCATCCATTGCGTGTTCACACCTGCTTACACGCTTCCCTGTACCTCGCCTTCTACACATCGTGTGTGTATATATATAGACAGAGGCTATATAGAGGCTCATCAGGCATCGCCGTTTCCTTCAAATTCTTTTGTGTTCACATCTGCAATTCAAAGTTCAAACCCATTCTCTCTCTGCTTTCCCATGGAAATCTCTGCTTTGCCATTTATCGATCAAGAATATAACTCCAATTTTTGCAGCTTCTTCGAAGATCTGGATACCGATTACGCCCATACTGATAACACTAAAAAGCGACGAAGAAACGGTGACAACGAAGCATTTAAAGACGCATCAGTGAAAGAAATTCTCAATACATTGTTGTTGCTGGATGAAGAAGAGAAGTCTGATCAAGATAAGTGGACTGTAGAATCTCAACAACCCAAGTCGCTTCTCATGTCCCATTACAAAGTTGAATCTATGAATGACTACTATAATCATTTTCAAGGACTTTCTTCCGATTTGGATGATAATGATCAGTTGCGGAACAAACGGACCCGCCGTGACGCCGCCGGTGTTGTTACCGCACCAATTGTGTCTGATAATGCGGCGCCGGAGAGTTCATCTCAATTTGGTGGTGGTAAGGGTGGAGTTGGGGGGCCGCACCGCCGGTTGTGGGTTAAAAACAGGTCTAGAGCGTGGTGGGAGCAATGCAACAGCCCAGATTTTCCAGAGGAAGAGTTTCGTCGCGCGTTTCGAATGAGCAAAGCCACGTTCGACATGATCTGCGACGAGCTCGATTCGGCTGTGACCAAAAAGGACACAATGCTTCGCTTGGCAATTCCGGTTCGCCAACGCGTTGCAGTGTGTATATGGAGGTTGGCCACCGGTGAGCCGCTCCGCCTCGTCTCGAAACGTTTCGGATTGGGCATATCGACTTGCCATAAGCTTGTTCTTGAGGTCTGCTCGGCAATAAGGACAGTGCTAATGCACAAGTTTCTTCAATGGCCTGACGAGAGTAAATTGAAAGAAATCAAGAATGAGTTTGAATTGATTTCTGGAATACCCAATGTGTGTGGATCAATGTACACCACACATGTTCCCATTATTGCCCCAAAGACAAATGTGGCAGCTTATTTCAACAAGCGACACACAGAGAGAAATCAGAAGCCTTCTTATTCAATTACCGTTCAAGGGGTGGTTGATTCCAAGGGTGTGTTCACTGATGTTTGCATTGGCTGGCCTGGTTCAATGCCTGATGACAAGGTATTGGAGAAGTCTGCTCTTTCCCAAAGAGCAAGTCAGGGGCTTTTGAAGGATGTCTGGATTGGTGGCAATTCTGGGTACCCACTAATGGACTGGGTTTTGGTTCCTTACACCCACCAAAACCTCACTTGGACCCAACACGGATTCAATGAGAAGATTGGTGAGGTTCAAAGGGTTTCCAAGGAGGCATTTGCACGGCTGAAAGGGCGGTGGAGTTGCTTGCAGAAGAGAACAGAGGTGAAACTTCAGGACTTGCCGGTGGTTCTTGGTGCTTGTTGTGTATTGCACAACATATGTGAGATGAGAAATGAAGAAATGGAGCCGGAGCTGAGGTTTGAGCTCTTTGATGATGAGATGGTTGCAGAGAACGCTGTGAGGTCGGTCAGTTCCATGCAGTCCAGAGATCACATTGCTCACAATCTCTTACACTATAACCTTGCAGGCACTGCTTTTCTATAGCTATGGAGTTTTTATGTATTTTTCTTGATTATGCGATTCTTTTTCCATGGCTTGTTACAGCCATGTTATAGAATAATGTCATTGTAATTTTCCTGCCAGTTCTTGTAGATAATTCGTTTTACTTTTTATTAAATTGATTGATACTATTTCTCAACCGAAGCAAGCTTCATAAATGGATAGTGTTTTTTTTGGTCCAAGAAGAATCCTTCTCCTTTGAACATATGTTTTACAAGGCAAATTTTTTTAGGACCAAGAATCTTTCCAATCAAAGGACCTTTGTACACTGGTTATAAGACAAACTCTAAATGTGCCGAAAACATCACATTCGACACATAGTACTTAAAGAGGGACTTAAACTTGCAATCTCCACAGTCAAGCCCTCCCATCCAAGCTAACCTATGGTTTCTGTAAATCGATAGTGGGAAGTTATGCTTAACTACTTTAGAAAGTTGAACTTGTATTTTGAAGTTTGAAGAGACTCCCCAGTGATTTCGACGGACTCTCTAAGTGACTTCCTATCATGGAGAAGCTTATTTTGACTCTCAAACTTGAGAAGAGAGAAAAGTGTTTTCCCAAAATAAAATTCTTTTCAAATTTGTTTTACTTCAACTCAAAAATTAATACTCATTCGTCCCATTTTAAGAGTCATTTATCACTATTTGTTTTAAGAGTTTCATTTGAAAAGTTAACGTACTTTTAAGTTATAAATTTTTAAAACTACCATTTATTACACCTAATGTGAACATGATTTAAAATTAAATGAGGGGAATATGAAAAATTTAAATAGTTTCAAAATAATAAAACAATACTTCCAAAAAAATTAGAATGCCCAAAATGGACTATCATTTTGAGACGGAGGGAGTAATAAATTCAAAACTCTCCAAGACAGTTTCAAAACTGACTGTCTATAAAATAGGAAAAAAACTTAGAGGAAACACGGGCGTAATTACTGGTGGTTTAGATCAGGTTCTAACCTATTCCAAATTTTAAGAAATATTTTTTATACATGTAAAAGTTTGACATTTTTTAAATTAATTCATCTTAAAATTTTAGTTCAATCTAATTTTTATCTATTATTTTTCTCATTTATCATCTAAAGTTTTAATCTACACTCAAATTTTTTGGCCCAACTGAATTCTTACTTATTATTTCTCTCATTATCACTCCAAGATTTTGACTTCACCCAAAATTTCGACTCAAATTTTTTTCAAAAAATTTCTAAGCCCCATCTGACACTTGCTCTTATTCACTTGGGAAGATCAATCAAGAGTTTTGCCGCCACTCCTTAAGGTTACCTGTTGTATCATACACTTCTTGCATTCTTTCCCACGCTTCATACCCCCCTCTTTCTTCTTAAGGTAAGGTAAAGGGCCAGGCATGGTGGGGTAGGAGCATCCAGTCGGCAAGATTTTTGGCTTGACCAAGAAGTCTTATGTCCTCCGAGTCGCACGGCGTTTTAACCGAAAGAACTTCTTGCGCAATTCATGCGTTTCTGTTTTTATGATCAGAAATTTTTTCTTGATTTCCATTTCAAATTGTTCTCTGGACTTTTTATCAATATGAGGTGATCGTAACACAGTATATAAGACTCGTGATTCAGGCAATCCAATCTTCCACCCTTTTTAGGGAGTATAATAATTGGAGATATTCTTAGAAAGAGAACGGCTATATCATTGAATTTGTAACATCATTGACATTATTGTAGCTATACAAGGTCAAAGGTTCTTAATTTTGTGATTATTCCTAACACACATTATCTTAAGCTTTAATGAGGATCTTGAGAAAAATGAACTAAAAATAGGCCAACCTCTTGTATTGATTTTTTTCAAAATCGATAAGGAGTATTCTGTATGAGTTTATGTGTATCAAACTAAATATTTTTTCTGTGACAATTAAGGTCCACCAAACTCTAACTGTCAAAGATCAACACCAAAAAAATTCAAAATCGAGATATTTGAATTTTATTTCAATATCTTTATTATCATGTGATAAAATTTTAATTACTCCTCTGGTATTGATTTGAGTAGTATGAACATGTGTTGTTTTATAAGTCAACTGTCCAATTTGTTTAACGTCATGTGGTGGTTAGACAAAAATAGCCAAGGACCAAGAGCAGATTGACTCACTTTGTATTTGGTTTTGTGGTCAATTAGTACGAGGTATATATATTACCCATTCATGTGAGCTTTGGTAAATTGTTGAACTTTTTGAAGTACTATTATTTCTCATTAACTTCTCTCACTGCATATTTCTGAATTACGACATGCGGCGCGGCTTTCAAATACTCATGTCCGACTTGAAACATAGGCAGGAACAAAACTCATAGCTTTTGGAATACTTAGGAGTGTCAGTCAAAAAATAAAGACATTAAAGATAAAATTCAAATGTTTCGAATTTAAATATTTTTTGTGTCAAATATTGGCAGAGTGAGTCTGACTGTCACGAAAAGAGAGATTTAATTTGATACATGTAAGTTTGTCTAATATACTGTCACAAAAAAAAAAGAGACTTAATTTGATATGCGTAAGTTTGTCCAATACTCTTAACCGATCATTCGAAAAGAAAAAAGAAAAAAACTCATAACTTTTGGTTGTGACCATTAATCATAAATAAATAACTTTTGCTTAAGATTTAGTATTGAGTTTTTTTAAAAAAAAGAAGAAAAAAAAGATGTAAAATCATAAATAAATGAATATTAAATTTAGATGATTTGAATTTGAGAAAGAGAAGGGGATATATTATAAGGGTGGAAGTCTTATTAGGCTTGTCCGGGCTATTGCTCGCTTCAAATTTTGGAAAAAATAATTTATATATATAAAATTTTGATTTTTTTTCAAATTAGCCTATCTTAGACCATCTTCAATGAATGAAGCAAAAAAACATGTAAATAAAGGACAAATTTGCTACCTACATTAAACTACGACACGTCAACTATAATAGCAAATTTTAATATTTTTATCTTTTATATTAACAAGTGGGTCCCATAATTTGTTGATATAAAAATAAAAGAATCTTATGTATTTATTGAGTCCCATAATTTTTTTAATACAAAAAATACATTTACTACCTTTCAACTATAGTAACGAATCTGTTACTTTTGAAGGAGAGTAGCAAATTTGAAAGTTGAGTTGCTACCTCCCTTTGAGCTCTAAAAAGTGACGTCCTCGTCAAATTTGACTTTTCCATTGATTTGCTTCGTTCCTTGAAAATAGCTTTAGCCCAAATTTATTTACTAAAATATTTTAAAATCTCATCATTTATCTTAATTTTCATCTCAAAAATTTGTTTAAACCCAAAATTTTTCAACTAAATTTTTTTAGCCCTTCCTAATTTTTTTGTCCCTGATTCTGCGCTTGTAACAACTACATGAGAGTGGTTAGGCCTTCTGACATTCAAACAAGGCCAGAGAGAAACAAGATCAATTGCAGACAAAGATTCAGAACCAAATATGATTCTACTAGATCATGGGTGCATGAAATTTAGGGCACGGGTCTTGATTTGCTAAATTGCCTTTGTAGTGGCAACATGCTTTGTGGGTGGACACTTGGAAGAATTTTATTGGTTACAACTACTTATATAGAAGAATTTTATATTGATGGTTAAAAAATATTTTAAGCATTATTTTGACATAATTGAATAATCTCTATTCCATTACATTTTATAGAATGATCATTTAATTCTTGCGTATCAAACATAACTTAAAAATGTAATATTTGTGATAGAGCAAACCAATAATGTACATTTAATAGGAAATAACTACATAGAAGTAAGTACAAGTAGGAGTTATAGAATGCAAAGTTGCCAATTTTCTCTATTTTGGACATAGTTCTAGTTTAGTGCTAGTTTGGATAGGTGGCGGAAACGAACATTTTGAAAAAAATTACTTATTGACACCTTTTTGAAACTGAGCAGTTTGATTTAAAAAATTTGCAAACGAGCATTTCGATAAGTTCAAATAAACACTGCATTATCTCAAAAACCTGTTTGAAACGTGAATAAATGTTTGCTTGGTAAATCTATTCATAACAGTCCTTTTCACTTAGGCATTTGTCATAAAAAATAATAATTTCACAAGCTTGAAATTGATGGACAACAAAATCATACATATAATTGAAGTCCTAATTTTGGGGAGGGTCAATTAATGATAGCTGTGGGTGTTTAGGTAGTTATGAGTTAGAGAGGATACCGGGAGAATGAAAAAGATTGGGCCAAATTAGGAATAGTAGAGAGAAGGAAGAAGAAGAAGATGATGAATCATGTGCATAAAACTCAATTACAGATAGAGAAAGATGAAGATGATAATAGTGAAAAGCCTCATTGGCATTCCAATTTTTTTGGCCAAGGTTTCACTTTAACTTTTTATTTAAAATAAAAGTACACAAATGCCCTTGGTGAAGTGAATGTAATGACTTTTTATTTTTTTACATGCTGAGTAGTTTCACTTTTAAAGTGGAGTTTCTTTAGCCAAAAGAGAAATGCGAAGAACATTTCTGATAATAATATAGTCAAACGTTATTGGTTTTTTTTTTTTTTAAGGGAGGGGAGTGTTTGGAGTTTGTATCACTGAGATTGGTTGGGTGTAAAATAATAATGTATGGTTTAAATTTTGTAGATGATTAAGAGGGATGGAAAGAGAGGGAAATGAAAATGAGATCAAAGAAAAATAAGTGTAGTAATATGGCCAATATGGTTTTCAGATGAAGAGGATGATATGACCAATTATTCTCTAATTCAATTTTTTATTAGATACTATGACAAAATAAAATTACTAGAATTGTTCTTATGACCGCAATTGATTTTTTGCGGAGTGGTAAGAATGTAAAAGCATTACTTTTGCAATCCTTCATTTATCAAGACCTACTTCGATGGTACAAAATATCAAATGTATCTTAAAGGTCAATTTGAAAGAAATATTGCACTCTCTTTTGTATTTACAAAATGGTATTACATGCAACATGCTTAGCTAAACCAAAACTGCTTTTGGTTGTGTTTGTATGAGCGATTCCACAGTTCGTTTGATCATTTTTACGTTTCAAACAGGTTTTTGAGATGAGTGAATGTTTGTTTAGATTTTACGAAAATTTCGTTTGGACATTTTCAAGATCAAAATGAGCTTTTCGGAAAAGTGTTAGTAAATAGCTTTTTCTAAAATGTATTTTTTCTAAACACCCGTTTTTACTGCCTATCCAAACTAGCACTTTGTTGTAAATTTTGACAGATTAGAATAATGTAACTCATGAATAAAAAAGTAGATGATTAATTACACTTTAGTATTCTAAAGTTTTGTGCCAATTTTAAATAAGGTTATCAATTATCAGTTGTAACAATTCAATCTTTTAATTTTTAATTTCATTTTAATTGAGGCCAATTGCAAACATCCATTAACAACTGTCCTAAATTGATTACATTTTAGTACCCTATAATTTTATATAAGTTTTAAAATAATATCATATAATTGTATACGGGTTTCAAATAAAGTCTTATAATTTTATACGAGTTTCAAATAAGACCTTATAATTTTAATGCATAAACGACTGCCATTAAAAATTTGGGATAACCGTTAATTGCCGTTTGCACATAGACTTGATTGAAATGAAATTAAAAATTGAGTGGCTAAATTATTATAATTAATAATCGAGAATCTTATTTGAAATTGAGACAAAACTTCAAAGTATTAAAATGTAATTAACTCAAAAATATAAATAATTAAATTGACTTTTCTGAGATATTTGACAACTATAGAAACTTTCTTTGTATTTTTTAAAATTACACCGATCTCCTATTTGTTATACTGAAAATATGAAGATTTTTCTTTGATATAGAATCTGTCATTAGCAGTGTTAGAATTTTAAATAATTTTCCTATATGACTGAAATATTATTGTGTATTACATTAATTTTTTTAATTTGACTAAAATATCATTATCAATTTTTTCAAAAATCATTGAAGAGCTTTGTATAATAATTCATTAATAGCAAAACAATAAATTAAATTCATGCATATTATTAAGCGTTGCACGGTAAAATAGACAGAATAAATTAGTGTAATACTAAAAATCGCAATATTACATAGAGAAGGAATTATCATAATTTAAGGTAATTTATCTCAATTTTTTTTAACTGCTAAATGACAAAAAAAAGAAAGAAAGTTGGAGCCGTTGAAGCCGACTCAACTCTTTGTTTTTTCCAATAAAATCCTTACCATAAAGCCGTACTTATTTTCATTGCTTGAACAAGACATGGGCATACCAGTCATTTCAAGAAAAGCCAACACGTTGCCGATCATAACACCAGGCGCTTTCTTCCTCCATGGCTTTGAACGAACCTTCGATTTCGAGCTTCGAACTCAAAAACACATCTCAGAATCTCCAAAAATTCAAACTAACTTTCGATTCCCCAAATTTTCAAAGTTGGATTCAGCTTCAGAACACAGGACGAATATTTATGTATTCATAGTTACAATTGAAGGTATATATATATATATATCTATTGAACTTTCTTTTCATTTAATTTTCTCGTCGATTCAGCTTCTAGGGTTTTAATTTTTTCTCTATAATTTCTGTTTCAGCTGAAGGTTGATTACACCTTTTCTCTTTATCCTTTTTTCGATTCAACTTCTAGGGTTTCCACATGCATCAATTTTTGTACACACATTTACACACACACACATATATATGTTTGCATGTATATAAGTTTTGTTGTTTGAACTGAAATTGAGATCAAAACCAGTTATTTTAGTCTCAGTTAGCAACACTGACTAGCTAAACTTTCTGCGATGAAGTACTTATCTTGGTGTTTATGTTGATCAGAAATGAAGTTGTGAAATGGAAATGTAAATGAATGAACAAAAATATTAAAAACAGAAAGAGTTATTGTGCTTCCGTTGGCTACAACTTAGGGATCAGTCAGATAATTTGATCTGAGGAAGTGAATTTAAGATCAGAATGACCACAAATAAGAGAATAACCATTTTTTTTTAAGTAGAAAAGAATTAGAAAGTAATTTTTATGAAAATTCATTGTTTTGATGCGACTGACTCTATATATTGCCTTTTTCTTATCTCGACTCTTCTTTGTTGTTGTATGATTCATTATATTTTTTACCATATTTAATAAGCTAAGTTATATCTCAAGGGTGAACATAGTTTGAACTGTGGCTGGATTGGATAACAGTGGCATATCTAATTGTTCGTTCTTATGTCTTGCCTATGGATCTGACACTTTTGGAAGTGGGAATGTGTGTCTACATGACACATTGCATGTTTGGAATATATATATCTCAGTAGTCCTGAAAGAATAAGACAAATTCGTACTTGGTAAATTTAATTATGGTCTAATTAATTTTGTTGTTATCTGTAAATATTATATAGTGCGTGTTTATCTTTATCATAAAGAGAGCAGGAATCATTTTGCAACAATTGTGTCCTTTGTTGATTTCCATTTATAGTACTCACACTGACACTGTGCATGCGCGGTTTGCTTGTTTTGCATGAGCACGTCCACATGCCCAGGTATGCTAACATATATTTATGACAAGGGTAACGCTATTAAGAGCCCGTTTGCATATGCAAACAAGACTCTTATCCATTAGATCATCTAGGGATTGAGATGAATTTAGATATTGAAGTGGTTGTATTAAATAAAACTTCCATCCCTAGATGATCAAATGGATAAAAGTCACAAACGATCTCTTATACCCTTATGATAAAGGTGATGTCAGATCTGCTCACATATGATGATAATGGTGATGATTATGAGATTAATAAAGAATCTAAATAAAAATATAATACTTGAATGTTATGGAAAACTATCCTAGATGTAGAATTGAAGATAATTGACTGTTTTTGCCATTTTTGGCCTCCATTCTGTTAGATACACTTACTACTAAGTAAACATTGCCATTAGAAGTAAAACGAAATAATGCTTAGTGTACACCATGCTTTCTAAAGGTACTTTTACTAGCTTAAATAAAGGAGAATATCCTATCACAGGTAATTGGGATTAAGCCTTGACAGTCTTGGATCATTCGTCAGGGGCATTCAATTCTTGAAATTTTGAGAAATCACACAATTATTTGCTTTGTTCATAGGTTCCAAGTTTAACACTCACACCACCACCACCACCAACTAGTTTGCACCCGGCCCTATTTAGTAGACAATGGTTAGGAGTGAGTGTTTTGCACCATGCTTTTGACTCCTTCAAGATGATCTATTAGAGATCTTTCAATTTAACAATTTCTCCACACTAAAACTTCATCCATTGTCATCTTATCAATAATTTAAGAATATTTGACATGCCACCTTGGATTTATTGTCCTCTAAAACCTTCCATAGATGTTTTAATTTGGATGCGACTTCATTTAATGTTGGGTATAAGGATGTATACTAGAATTTTATATGTTTGATTACTACTATACTAGTGGATTGAAAACAACACGAGCGAGTATTAGGTGTGAGAATGGGTGTCTTTTTACTTCGCATCTGCATATAGGAGCAGAAATCACATAATGAAGTTGTACTTGGACAATATTGAGGAACAAGTGATGGATATACAATTTAGGTTGGTCTTAATTTATTTTCTTCTCTCGTAACCCCCCCTCCCCCCCCCCCCCCCCCCAAAAAAAAAAAAAAAAAACTTTTTCCTTTTCTTTTCAAGACAAAATTAGGTTTGTATAATCCCCCCCCCCCCCCCCCCCCCCAAACAGCACATAGTTTGGAGCCTCTGTTATTTGAGTACAGACTGACCACTTTTGTATTTTGAAATCTCTAACACAAGAACTAAGGTTGCATTTTATGATTTTTGTGTTTTTTTTTGTTTTTATGTAGAATTATGTTAGTTCATTTAGTTAGGTTAGTACCCAGCACCGTGCATTGGCAGCTTAACATTGGGTAATGGCATTTACTTCATAATAATTATGTAGTCATAGATAGAGATAACATTGATGTAGACTTCATAAAATTCATTAATTGACTGAATAAGGTTGGATGCAATCAAAAACTCAAAATGACCAATGACAAGTAGGGGTGTCAATTCGTGTTATCGTGTCGTATTTGGGTCGTGTCAAAGCATATATATTCGAAAATATGTGTGAACCCTAACCCGACACTATTAACTAATCGTGTCAAGTTTCAAAACCCAAACCCAACCCATTTATTAAATAGGTTACACGTGTCGACCCACTTAACCCGTTTATTTTAATTTTTTTATTTTTTAAATAAAAAAATTTACTTATCTTTTAATATGTATAGATAATTTTCAAGTTTAGTAACTTTGGATATGGGTCAAATCAAAGTAGAAACCTCTTTTATAAATAAAAAATTTCAAAACCTTGATAAATATTTGATGTGAGATGAATTACTTTGACTCATAATATATTTTATAATTAAACGTGTTAAGTCGTGTTAAACGGGTTGACACTAGTAAAACCCAAACCCGATCTGTTTATTAATCGTGTTATACATGTCAACCCGTTAATGACCCAAACCCATTTATGCTAAACCCAAACCCGTTAACTTTGTGTCGTGTTCGAGTCGTGTTGTGTTAAAAATTGACACCCCTAATGACAAGGGTGAAAAACGTACTATTATATTTAGTGAAACCGCTTTGTTTTCTTACGGTGCTTTAACAACTAGAAATTTTGGAAAAATGGTAGTTGCATTGCACCAATGGAAACAATAGTGGCAAAGATTGTGGAGATGATTGTAGTAGTGGCAACAATGCTGATTGTATGTGTGGCAGTAGCATGGTGTTAAATAACGGCCGTTACTGTTACGTATCGGTTTTTTGACCCTCCGATACCGATACTGACCGATATATCAGTGTTACTAAAATTGACAGCCAGTATCGGCCGATACCATTACATATCGGCCATTATGGCTGTTACAGGACTGTTACGGGACTGTTATATCTATTTTATGTTTTCTTTTTCAATTTTTTTATTTTCGTTTTTATTTTCAATTTTTTTATTTTCGTTTTTTTTTTAATTTTTTTCTACAGAATTCTTATGATTTCTATTTTTATAACATTTATATAAAATAGAGATAATTAACAAAATAATCTAAAAAAAATTAAAATGAGTTACTAAAATATTCGGGTCAAGACGAACTCGAAAATGCCTCTTGACCTCAAAATTTTTAATTTTTTTTATTCCATGACTAATCAACTAAATTGATTTTCATGCTTATAATTATTTTTTGTTATTATTTATATTATTCTTTATAATGCCACTCAAATTAAATGATATTTCTTATTAGATTAACTTTAAAATATTCATATAAATTAATAAAATATCTTCTTAAGTGTTATTTATAAAAAAAAAAAAATCTTTTTAGGAGTTAAAAAATTAAAAATTAATAGTAAAAAAGATTAAAATGTGATGATTGTAATCCAGATATGTGTATTAATGGTTTTTATGAGATTTGCTAGTGTTTGAAAAAAATTCACGGTTGCGGTTTCCGATTCCCATTACGAATGACCCGATACTCCCGATACTGTTACACTGCTATCGCGACCGATTCGTATCCCGCAACCGCTATTTAAATCCATGGGCAGTAGTGGCAGTGACTGTAATCCTTGAAGAAAAATAAAGCACGCAAATTAGAGAGAAGATTTTTTTTTTTTGAAAAAACTTTGTGCACATTGCACATTCAAATCAAAGAAGGAAAACATGATGATGGAAAATAAAAAGATTTCTTAAAGGAGTTTGGTAGTTGTGCTTCAATTAAGGAAGCTAATGTATCAATGGAAGTGAAATAAATATGAAAGGGTTTGGGGCAGGGCGGGGTGGGGAATAGAGAGCACAAAGCTCATTTAGAATTTTTTATCATGTGGTTTTATTTTGTTATTCTAGGAAGAGGCTAATTTATAGGGGATGCAGAATGCTGGAAATCTTTGTACAAAGTAGTAACATATTATGAGTTTTATTACTAAATTACAGAAACTTTCAAAAACTGCAAAAGATATTGTAGCACAATGGAGAAGTGCAGCATGGCATCTAAAATGTAGAGGTATGGTTAAGTGTTCAATTCTTATTGCTGATTATCAGAAAAAGGAATATTAGTTAAAGGCTCCTAATATTATTTATGGGCCATTTGATTGTGGGTTCCATATCAATAAACTTATGGAGATTTGTGATTTTGGTGGGGTCTGCTTAGTTGATCATGAATCAAAAAGCTCCTACTAGGGTGCATCATGGTTGACATGTCAATCAAAGAGGCTGGTGACTGCTAATTACTCAATCATGTGTTCAACCTCTCTACAGTTGTTGATAACCCCTTTATCATTGTAATTCTCCTTGTTTCTTTCTTTTTAGGTGTGGGGTGCCTCACTGTCCTCTTTTAGTTGTTAACAAAATTTACCATTTATATAAAAATCTATTTTAGTAATGAAAATTTTGCAGTTTTCACTTTCACTTTCTCGAATTTTTCTTCTTTTCATTGTGGGGCTTTTTGGACCCCAGGGGAAGAGGTTAGATAAATTTAGATATTTGTATCCTTTAAATGCATTGCTAGCAACATAAAAGCAGCTTACACTGACAGTAAACTCATGCAACCTTTCAGAAAGTTTGTGCCTTCTAAGTCAAAGAATATGTACTTTAGGCATTGTAGGATTTATATCTCCCAGCTTTGATGATTGCATTGACCTCTCTGTAACTAGATTACTGCAGGTCCTGTTTGGAGCTTAATTCCAACTCGTTATTGCTACTCTCCTTTTCGGTCACTGGCTTTAAAATTTTGGATTTATGTTCTAAATATGCAAAAATTAGCTTTCTCATTTTAGTAAATTTGGATTCAGGTTCCTATCCTTTTAACTCATTATCCTTCGCAGGTGTATTGTCTTGTAGTCGGTAAGAGTTTAAGTTTGGTATTCATGCACTGCAGTACTGCCACATTGTCATGTGCTACTGTGTTTACTGGGTTTATAAGATAGAGAGTGTGTGGAAACTGATGCGATGGCAGCATCTAGTAAGTTTGATCTGTCTTCTGCTAGCCCAGATAGGCCATTATACACACAGCGTGCATCCTATGCAGCTGCTACATTAGACAGATCAGGTAGCTTCCGAGAGAACATGGAGAATCCAATCCTATCAGCTCTTCCAAGCATGTCAAGAAGTAGTTCCACTGTTACGCAAGGAGAGGTGACAAACTTCTTGCAATGCTTGCGGTTTGATCCAAAATCAATGGCTACAGACCATAAACGAGGGGATTTTAAACAACTTAGTAGCGCTGCCCTTGGTCTTCCACCTGATGACTCTCCATCTGGCTCTTCAAAGGGCAAGCTGCCTTCTCCCTCACCAGAGGAACTCAAACGGCTCAAGGCTGGTCTTCGTGAAAGTTTGATGAAGGCCAGGTAATCATTTGTATTTTACTTGATTTGGATTAGGGATGTATTTAGTTATAAAGTTATATGTCTAACAGGGATCGCGTGAAGATCTTTAGCGAAGCCTTGTCTGTGGATCAACAAGTGTTTTCCAAGTGTACCTTCAAGGAAGAGATCTCGATCTGATGTTTTTCCCACCGACCGATCCAATGCATTATTCCCAAAAATTCCAGTTTTGGGAACAAGCATAGGTAAGATGGGAGCCCAGAGTCATGCCATTGCAAGTAGTTTTGAATTTGAGCAGCAAAAATCAGAAGAAAGGACCAAAATTTCAGTTCCAAACAAGCGCACCCGGACTTCTATGGTGGATGGGAAGGTTTGTATCTTGGATTTCTCCTTCCTGTATGTGATCCCTCTTGAATTTTATATGATACTCATTTAATTGATTTCCATATAGTTTTGTAATTTTTTTTCTTTTTAGTCTGTTTCCCTATATATTTCTTTACTACTCTTCGACACTGGCCAGTTGTCCAGTCACAAATATATACTTGTAACTGATATTTCTTCTTTCATGCTTTTTGTCCAGTCACAAATATATACTTGTAACTGATATTTCTTCTTTCATGCTTTTTCTAATTCCTCTTCCAGCAAATTTTCTTGTTTTTATTTTTGTGTGTTTGTGTATGTGTGTACGCGTGCCTGGTGGATAGACCGTGGGACATTGATCATCATTCGGAAGGGGATATGATATTCTCGGCTGAGAGACTGAATCCACCATTTTTACTGAATTTGAAGTTCAAGTTCTTTGCATGTGTGTTCAGTTGCTGAAATATTTTTATGGATAACTAGGTGAACAGCCTCCTTTATGGATAATAAGTGTTTATGAGTAATATATAAGCGGGACTGTATATTAAGTTATTAACACGTGTATTTTTGTACTACACCTTTTCCCTTTTTTGTTTCTTTTTTTTTGAAAAAATAACGTGGTGCGCCAAACCTTTCTCTGTGTTTTGTACATCTGTGTATACTGACACAAGCATATTTTTGTATCATACATTTTTCACAATTTTTTTCTCGGGGGGAAAGGTGGTGAAGTTTTGGGCTTTCTTGGTTCATCACTTTTTTCATACTGTTTGATAATCCATCACGATTTCTTCTTTATGTTTTATTTTTATGATCTCAGTACTTTCCTTTAGGCTGGCTCCTAATCTCCTGTCTTCTGCATGGTCAATTGGTTCCCTGTTCTTTCATTCAGTACAATCTGATCTTCTTCAGGGAAGACTGATTTATGAGTTTTGATTGATCTAGACGGATGTACGGGCAAATACTCCTGCCAGGCCATCTGGGAATATTGATAGGGATAGGGAAATATTAAGACTTCCGAATAGTGGTGCAGTTCAAGGTGAGGATCGAACATTATCCATAGGTGTTGATGGTTGGGAAAAATCAAAAATGAAGAAGAAGCGTTCTGGGATAAAGCCGGACATTTCTCCAAGCACGGTGGCAACAAAACCTATTGATGGCTACAGAGACCTCAAACAAAGAATGCAGCCAAGACTTCTTACTGATGCCCGGTCAAGGTTGAATGACTCCCATGGGTTCAGGTATTACTTCTCAAAAGTGCCACTAGTCATGCATCTGCTTTTTGTGTTCTTGTTTTTCTTCTTCTCATCTTATATCTCTTTGCCGTTAAAACCCTAGATTGAAGCATCTGTTACAACAGTGTATATATTTTATTGGAGAAACCTAGGAACGCTTGTGGTTTCTATGTTATCCTCATCTGGTACTTGTTGGCAGGTCTTTGAATTTTCCATTTGTTATATTGGAAAATGTCGTGTCTTTTTTTTCCATTGATATGTAACCTTACAAGAAGATTTTTAGCCTTATGGTGAAAATTTTAAAAATTGGATTGGGCAAAGAATAAGAAGCCTTTTTTTGGGAAGGGGGGGGGCTTGAGGTGATGGGAGTTGTTTGAGATAGTGGTTAGATTTATCAATATTTTATTATTATTATAGTCTTCTTCTCCTTTGCACCAAAAAATGCACCTTTTGTTTTACCTATGCTTTTATGTCAGAAAATTCTTGGCGATGACTTCCTTTCTTAAGCCCTTTCAAAACATTCGAGTTTCCCTTTTTTTTTGGAGGCTTGATTCATGTTGTAAATTGCCCTTTTGAATACCTACAAAGATTTGGAGTCACGTTCTTACTCGTGGATTGCCCTGAAGAAACAGTGTGTGCCATCAGTAAGATGTAGTGTGAGATAATAAAAAATTCTACCTTAGTTTTTTTGCCTCACCTTATAGGAGGCAAAAATCTCTTCTTCAGAAAAAAATGAAAATTGAGTATAGTTATGGGGAAGTATCATTAGTGCTCCTCCCTGTCTCCCTTCAGGCAAGGGTTCAACTCTCATTTCTTGGAATTTTTATTCAACAATCCAAACCAACACCAGTTCCTTTTGCATTGATCTTCACATGTATCTTAATACAGGCCTGTAATTGCTAATGGGGCTGTTGTAGTTGGAAAAGCAGATGACAACTCACAACAAACAGGCCTGGGCATGCGTTCTTCCATCCCTAGGGCCGACCAAGACAGTAATGCCCTTCTCCATGATAGAAGAGAACGTCCTACTGGTTCAGACAAGGAAAGGGTGAATCTCAGAGCTGTTAACAAGTATGTTGAGCATTCTAGACACATCTTTTCTCATTTTCTTCTACTTACAATACTAAATTTACAATTGTTTCACCTTTTCCACTGTCTTTCTCTCTCAATGGTTTTCTTTTCGGAGTCCTTCTTTCTATCAAATTCCATTGATAATGAAGCGAAGGCTTTTGGGGCCGCCTCTTTCTTTTTTATTTTTTGGGTTTTTTGTTTTTTGTGGTGGGTGGGTAGGCCAAATCATGTAGTGATTAATGTGCCTTTTATACTGTATGATATCCAGGAATAATATCCGCGAAGATTTCAGTTCGGCTAGCCCAACTTCAAACACAAAAATGAATGCAGCTGCCCGGGCTCCACGATCTGGTTCGGGTATTGGGCCCAAGTTGTCCCCAGCTGTTCCACGAACAACTGTTGCTAATGATTGGGAGCTTTCTCATTGTACAAGCAAGCTCCCTGCTGCTGGTGGGTCTAACAATCGGAAACGTACACCATCAACACGGTCTTCGTCACCACCTGTTGGCCATTGGGGTGGCCAGAGGCCCCAGAAGACTTCCCGTACTGCTAGAAGAACAAATTTAGTTCCCATTGTTCCAAGTAATGATGAAACTCCTGCTTTGGATACCATATCTGATGTTATTGGTAATGAAAATGGGTCAGGATTTGCAAGACGCTTGCCCAATAATTCTCCCCAGCAAGTGAAATTGAAAGGTGATAATTTTTCTACAGCCGCACTATCAGAAAGTGAGGAGTCAGGGGCTGCTGAAATTAGATCTAGGGATAAGGGAAAGAAATCTGATGTGGTGGATGAGAAAGATGGTCAGAATGTTCAAAAGGTGTTAAATATAGTGCTTCCATCGAGAAAGAACAAGCTGGTTGGAGGGGAAGACCTTGGAGATGGCGTTCGGAGGCAAGGGAGGACTGGACGAGGTTTTACTTCCACTGGATCCCTCATGCCAATGTCAGTTGAAAAGCATGGCAATGTAGGAACAGCAAAGCAGCTCAGAAGTGCCAGACTTGGCTTTGATAAGACTGAAAGGTAGGTTATACATCTTCTTCCTCTCAATCTTTGGGGTTATTTAATAAATGTCCCCCAATTGAAATCTTATAATTTTATTATTTTGTTTTTCAGCAAAGCAGGTCGTCCACCAACTCGGAAACTTTCTGACCGTAAGGCTTATACACGTCAGAAGCATACTACAATCAATGCGGCAGCAGATTTTCTTGGTAGTTGCACCCAAACTATTAAATGAAGATTTTATGAATCATCCTGAACTTGGTTTGATAATTTGTTCTTCTAGTCCCTTGATCACTGATTCAAAATTTTATGTTCAGATGATGGGCATGAAGAGCTACTGGCTGCTGCAAATGCTGTTATTAATCCCAGTACTGTTCTTTATGGAGAATTTTATATTTATTATTTTTGTCAAAATTCTTGTTTATTTGTTGTATTAATTGAGTTTACTTTCACTGCAGCCTATGGCTTATCCAGCCCTTTCTGGAAGCAGATGGAGCCGTACTTTGGTTTTATATCTGATGCAGACATAGCCTATTTAAAGCAACAGGTATGGTTTTTATTTCCTTATTAGAGTCGTTCGTTAAAGATGCATTAATTTGTTGTTATACATAATATTGGATATAACCATTATCTTTTTACTGTTTTTGACAAGAAATGAAAGAGTTGTAGTTATTTCTATTATTTCACTTCAGTTGTGTATGTTGAGATAAGGTTTTGTTGAGTTGAGTTGTGTATGTTGTTCTTACTTTAATTAAATGCACTGCTGTTCTCTTATATATATATATATATAATGTTAGGTTTGTCAAGTTATATGCATTTTATGTTGTCTTGAGTAAGGTTCATTAAGTAGATTCAGATTTTCTATTGATAAAAATGAAGAAATTTAATCACCTCAACCGGATGGGTTTTAACAGTTGTTGGAGTTTTAACATTGGAGTAAATGATGTTTAGACCTTACATTAGTCTTCAATTACCTAAGTTGTTTTTATAATGGGTAAATGGGTCTTGTAATCCTTCAATGGTGACATGACCCTAATTTTTTGGTCTCTTTCTTTTGTACATTGGTGCGTTCCCTTTGGCGCCTTTATTATAATTACACTTAACCAAAAAAATTTACCAAGTTTTCATAAATGAGCTATTCTTTGTATTTTTATTTTTTTGGGGGTGGGGTTTGGATTTTTATAGATTCATTTTCGTGTATGGTATGGTTTGACCTATATCAGGTAATTATGCTTATCCATAGTGTTCTTTGAAGTATCATGGCCTTTTGTTTAAGATATACTCTCTCTCTATCTTGTTTGTCATTTTTTCAGTTTGTAAGCGTTTGTGCCATTTACTAATATGCCCTTGATCGTCTCCTTTTTAGTTTTGGATGTATGGTTTGCCCTCCTTGGGCGCCTTTTCAATGATACTTATCAGAAAAAAAAGAAGTGTAGAACACACTTGCATTGTTGAATGTTTGTAGAATTTGGATGTTCATCTACATATAAAGTTGGGAGGTCCTCTGTTTTCTCTGCTTAAATTCTTGTATGAGTATGAATTATTCAAATTCGCCTTAAATTTACTTTTCTGTACAGGGAAATCTCGGATCAACTGCGTCAACACCAACCCCAGTACCTCTAGATGTAGATGGTTTCAGTACTGTCCCTAATGGATTTGGGTTGATTGAACCTGAGAGAAATACGAACGAAACAAAAAATGTTGAACTTATCCCTGAACATTTAGTCGCAGGAACGAAGAATCCCAATGAAATTCCCCTTTGCCAGAGACTCATTGCGGCTCTAATTTCGGAAGAAGGAAATGAAGAGCTTTGCTGCAGTGGAAATGAAGACCTCAAGTTTGATGTTTATGGATCTGATTTTGAGTTGGAGACAGAGTTAGAATCCAGTACTTTGAATTATCGGTCATCGCGAAACTTTCAGCTTGCCGGGCGTGCTGCTTTTAGTGGTTATAGGATAACTGCCAGTGGGAGATCCCTTAATGAGCTGGAGCACAATCTGGTAGATAATGAAATAGTCGCCATCCCAGAAGCAGGGATTATTACAAACTTTAATCACTCGCAAAATGGCTTACTTTCAGACCAAGCAATGGTGCCTGGCATAGCCTGCTCTGAATTTCAATACGATACCATGTCCATAAATGAAAGACTTCTTCTGGAGATCCAGAGTATTGGACTTTATCCAGAACCAGTGGTTGGTCCTCTTTTAGAAGAGTCTCATACTATATCTCCCCCCCCCCCCCCCCCCCCCCTTCTCTCTCCTCCTCCTCGTCTTCCCCTTTTTGCTTTTCTTGTAGTTTTTTATAATGATTCTTTCAATTTATATTGGAGAGCTACTGGGTAGTTATTTTCTTTTTAAGCAGCTTGTTCGTCAAAAGTTTTGCCAGCCATTCATGCATTTATAATGGAAAACACTTTTTCATTTTTATTTGAATGAAGGGGGCAAGGGCGAGCCCGAGGGATTTCAAATAGGAATTTTATAATTCATTTTCTGCTGTTCCAGCCTTGGTATCTGGTATGTAAGTTTATTCTTTTAAATATGTATTTCCTTTTGTGCAGCCCGATTTAAAGCAAACAGGGGATGAAGAAATCAGTGAAGATATTAGTGGACTGGAGGACACATACCATGAACAGGTATTATCTGATTGCAAAGTGAGCTGATGATGGGAATTGGGCATTGAATAATGTATGTGCAAATTGTAGTCTACACATCCAATTAAGTCGTTGACATTGAGCATTGATATGCTTACTTCTCTCTTCTTCAATTTCTTCCTCTTGTTTGGGGTCAGAAGTTGACAAAGGGCTAAACAATTTGGGGTGGGGGTTCCCTCCCACCATACCCATAAGGTTCATCCAATCCCGTGAAGGCAGGATTTCCAGGTTTCTAGTAGAAACAACTGGAAACGTCACCCGTAGGGCGTAGGCTGGCTGGCAACTCCTATCTATTCCTCTCTCTCTCTCTCTCTCTCTCTTTTTTAATATATACATATTTGAAGTTGTTGCTTTCTTATTCTTCCACAGTTAGAGGCATATCCAAGTTGATTTAGAATGGGGTATCTTGCAATGAAGTTTTATTGATTTATTCAGGACATCATCTCATGGTTTAGTTGATGTAATAGGTTACCAAGAAGAAAGGATTGCTTGGCAAACTGTTAAAGTCTGCTTCCAGCACAAGAGAGCTTCAAGAAAAGTAATGCTTTGTCCCTTCTCTGTAGATGACCTCACCTGCCTTACAATTTTTACTCATCCTTCTGTTCATCACGGTGCTAATTGAATATTTTAATGTTGTATAGGGAGTTTGAGCAGCGTGCACTTGACAAGCTGGTGGCAATGGCTTATGATAAGTATATGGTAATTTTAATCTCCGATATACAACTTTTTTTTTCACTTCTGTTTGATTATTTTGGAAATTTGAATGCATGCCTTTGAAGTGAATTTTTTTTTCAAATTTTTTTCTTTTGCCTTTCCATCCAAGGATATAGAATGCAAATGTGGATATAATGTGGTATTGTGGTGTGTTGGCGTATTAAGGAATTTCTTGTATCAGTAAGAAATTTTAGAGAACAAAATAACTCCATGATGGGCATATTATATGATATTATAGAGTCATAAATTCATGGTTAGGCACGTCTTCATCTAAAAATAATTGGTACCTTAATGTGCCATTGTATCCCCCAATATGTTCTTGTATCAAAAATAAAATTTTAACATAATATGAAATACATATTTTTTTGGTAGTGATTTATAATTCCTGATAAAACAAATACACTGATAACAATTTTTTTCTTAATTACGCCTCTATCAATTATTATTATTGTTTTCATAATTTGCCTACAATTATAGTAAAAACGGGTTTGACATATTTGCAACATTATTCCTAAAAATGTGTTTCAATAAGAGTTCAATAGCTTGTGACTGGAATATTTTTGTTTTATCAGGAATTATAAATCACTACCAAAAAAAAATTCCTGATAGAATCGTCAGTTCATCTGCCTTATGCCTTTCATGAGGGCATGCATTTCTCATTTAACTTTTGTTGAACTACCACTCATCTGTATTAACATCCTCGTTTCGCATTGTACAGTTAACCTATTTACAAAATTACGAGTCTCAATCTGATTATTCCTAAATTGCTTATTTTCTTAGAAATACCTTGTGACTGGAATATTTTTTTCTTCAAAAAAATTAAAATAAGGTGAATGTTTCTAATGCAAACACGTGAATCCATATAACTTCCGTAGACATTTTATTACCATGAGATAATGTTTGCTTTCTTGTAACAATGAGAAATTCAAGTGTACTAGTGCAGCAATTCAGAAGTATGAGAACACAATCCAAGCATTTGCTACTTGGAACTTAGGGGTGGATGCCGATGGATGGACAAGTCCTTTTATCTTTATGAAGTACTAAACCTTATGATTTGTTAATTTGGACAGTTTTTTTTTTTTTGTCAAATGAGAGAATAGTAGAGGAATATGATGTTTCTTGTTTATGCAATCCTAAATCTCATAAGCCTGGCGTGAAATTGGTATTGATTGGAATTGAAGGCAGGTTAGTTCAAATTTTTAGCTAGCTTGCTTCCAATTCCTGAGCCTTAATTACCCAGTGCCAAACACATTGATAAAGGTTGTACCCAGTACACGTCTCCCACACCTGGCAAGGTTGAAGACAGGTGGATTATAGGCAACCTTACATGTATTTTGTTGAGACTGATTCCTAGGACTCAAACCTGCACCACTGGGTAGATGAGACCTTGCCATCACACCAAAAACACTGTTAGTCAATTTAATTCATGTAATTTTTTCTGTAAGGAATCGGCCACAAAGTGATATGAGTTTCTCCTTTTAGTGGAAAAGAGTTTTATGAAAATACAATTGAGCTTTTTAATCTAGTGTTAAAACGATGTTTTATTGATTAATTTTACTTATAAAAAAAAAGATGTTTTATTGATTAATCTTATAAACAACGCTCCTAAAAATTAGGTGGAGAAGCAAACTTAATATAGGCCCAAGTTAGAGTGATACAAAGTTTGGACTTGGGCTTAGAGATTGTCTTGTAGAAGAGGGATGTGCTTATGCTGTAATTCCAAAAGCCGAGTTCTGGGTTTCAGGTCCATTTTTGTTTGTATCGAATTTGTTCTTGTCACCTTTCTATATATTTTCTTTCCTTTTTTGAGCGGGTGAATAAATTATATCATTTTTTTGATTTCTAGGCGATGCCCAAATTCTTTGCTTTCTTTCGTAGCTTTTTTTTAGAAACCTGGAATTGTATATAAAGAGCTTAGTTTTTGGTTGCACCCTATAGGTGCTTGTTTATAATACAGAGTCAACAGAGACACACACATGTTGCCTTTTCCCACGTTAGAATTAGCTACTGGAAAGATTTCATAAACAATATATCTCAAAGATGATTTTGCCAATTAACGGTAGATTTATATCAAATAAAAAGTTACACCTATATTTACCCTAAAGCAAAGCAGGAACAAATGAAAGATCATGTAATATAGATTTAAGTTGTCTTTAATACTTTTAAAGGTAAAATTTAATGACGCTTCTCCTAGACTTCTTATCTGGTGATTAGCTTTAGTTGTGGACTCTTGCCATTCAATATGTTTTTTTAAGAAGTAAGACGTATTTGACTTAATGACGCTTGAGGGAGGCGGACACCATATATACAAACGGAATCCCACACAACAATGAAAGCCATAGTTACCAAAAAATCAACAAAAGAAACTATATATATAGGAAAAGCCTCTTTAACCCAAAAGCGAAGAGGCTTTAACAAATTTCCATTAAAACTACTAAGGGAAAGATCATAAATCTTCCTATTTCTCTCCCTCCGTAAACACCAAAGAAGACATAATGGGTCATACGCCAAACCCTCCTCACATCCTTTCTGACCCTATAACCTCCCCAACTGGAAAGAAGGCCTTTGATTGAGGTGGTGGGCTTGGACCACATACAACCGAAAAGGGAGAGAACCACACCATTTTGCAATGAAGGAACAGGCAATTGACTGATTCTGCTTCCTCTTTGTACATACAACATCTATTAGCCAAAAGAAAATCCCTCCTTTGCAAATTATCCATAGTTAACACCACTTTCCACTTAGCTGTCCAGGCAAAAAAAGCTACCTTAGAAAGCCCCTCCTTTGCAAATTCTCCAGTGAACTGCAGCCGTGATGATTTGTCAAATGTCTCAATTCCCTGTTTGATTACTTTCTGCAGGTGGATGTGACTTATATATCTAATCATTAACTGATACCTTGGGCCAGGAATTGAGCTGCCAGATTTAGGTGTATTAGCAAGTTCTTTGTCACAGTTTTACTTGTCTAGAACAAACTATTGTCAGCCAAATTAGGCAACTATTTAGCGGTATTAGGTCTTTAGACACATGCTTTCGTCAGGAACTTTTTTCCTTTCGTTTCTTTCTAGACACAAAACTACCTTGTATTTTGGAATGAGTTAAATTCATTATGGGCGCCAAAATTCGGGCTGCACCAATGTACACGCGAGTTATATGAAACTATACATAATAAATGTCAAAAGCTCAAAGCCTCATATCTCCCTAAACTCTACAGAAGCTTGTCATCATGATGTGGAACATTGCCTGGCCTTAGGAATTCGTTTCTGGAGTTTTTTATCCAATTCCTCCATTGAGGATGGGAAAACTATTGTTCGAGAGTATTCCTTTTTCTGTGCGCACATGTGCATTTCAGCTTATAATTTTTGTTGACTCTGTTCATTTTTATATTTTTGTGGTTGGTTATTTATAATTATTATTTTTGTTCATTTAAACTTAGAATTCTCAATGACAAATAACTCTTTTATTTTATTTTATTTTTTAAGATTACCTTTGTGTCTACTGTGCAAGGGGCTGCCATACCAATAAAATATACAAAAATCTATTCCTTTGTTGATTAAAACAGAGGGATAAAATTGATATGAGCTTTGTTTGGCAGACTTGTAGGGGTTCCAATGCCACTGGCGGGAAGAGTGCCAGTAGTAAAATGGCCAAGCAAGCAGCCTTAGCTTTTGTTAAGAGGACATTAGAACGATGCAAAAAATTTGAAGACACGGGCAAGAGCTGCTTCAGTGAGCCCTTGTTTAGGGATATGTTCCTTTCTGCATCTTCCCACCTCAGTGATGCACTACCAGTAGTAGATGCTGCCGCTGATGATGAATCAGGCAAACAATACGTCGACACATCCAGCAATTCTTTAGAAGTTAGAGTTTCGGGTACGTCATTTGATGCCTTCCAGAGAAATTGCTTGGGAGTTTGTTATATATACCATAGTAATACATATGAATGTGTGTACCGAATCTTATTGACATCTTTTTTCTTCAACTGGTAAAAATCTTTGAAGGATTTTGTAGCCTTTCAATTTAGTTATACTTTCTCTTGGTCATATGACACATTTCAGTTTTGAATTGTGTTTTTCTCTCTTCTGCAGCACCCATTGGTACACAGCAAAGCCCTTCTCTTAGCAACCATGACGTTTATTCTTCTAACATGCTCCTGTCTGTAGATCACTCATCTGAACAAACTATTGGCAAAGAAGATACATGGTCGAGTAGGGTGAAAAAGAGGGAGTTGTTGCTTGATGATGTTGGTGGTACTACTGCTACTGCCCCTTCAGGTATTGGAAATTCTCTTTCAAGCAGTGCAAAAGGAAAGAGGAGTGAGAGGGACAGAGAAGGAAAGGGGAACAGCAGAGAGGTCTTCTCCAGAAATGGAACTGCCAAAATTGGTCGGCCAGCCTCGTGCAATGTTAGGGTGGAAAGAAAGTCTAAAACAAAGCCTAAGCAGAAAACAACTCAGTTGTCTGCTTCTGTTAATGGCCTTCTTGGCAAGATATCAGAGCAACCTAAAGCAACATTGCCTTCAGTATCGAAGTCAAGTGAGATGACTACAAGTGGCAGTGCCAAGGAAACAGATGAGTTTGGCTTGGATGTATTGGATGACACAGAGGCGATTGATTTATCCCACCTGCAACTCCCTGGAATGGATGTTCTAGGTGTCCCTGATGATATTGGTGATCAGGGGCAGGACATTGGTTCGTGGTTGAACATTGATGATGATGGATTACAAGATCATGATGACTATATGGGTGGCCTTGAAATTCCAATGGATGACCTATCAGATTTAAATATGATGGTTTGAAGTTGCTTTCTTTGTATATTCCTGTTCAGTATACTCTTTACAGAAGACACATAATCGCTGTCGTCAAGGAATGACCAATTACATGAATGGTCTTTTGACTGTCCAGTCCATAATTAGGCTATAGATTTTTCCAGACTCCTGCGCAAGTTGTTTTTCGAGTGAACCCTTCGGATGTTTTGGATTTTGCTCCTGTTTAAGTTGGTGACTTCGACTGTAAAGATCTTTTTGTTCAACTTACAAGCTAGTATGTCCTAGTCATTATATCTCAGCAGACACTGTATTCCGGTTGTAGCATTTACAAATCAGAGAACAATGCCTTCTGTACATACATTTTATATTTCCAATAAAATCAGCTTTTCATTCATGCAATAATCTGTGGCAGGTGTATTCATTTATACATGTTCTTTTTCTAGAGACCTTTTTGGTCTATGATTCTTCATGGAAGTTTTCTATCTACTGTCAGCTACAGTTGCAGTTGTCCATAGATGATTTACATCTCGAGGGTACAATCTAAGATCTTTCAACTGAAGATATGAACTGAATTGTAGGCAGAGTTGTCACAAAATGGATAAATATATGGGGGCTTGGGTGTTTAACTTTTTGCTTGGCATCTTTCCTTCTTATTTTACTTCGAGTGCATTTTCCAGGTTTCTGGTGGTTTATATATGTTGGGCTTACTGATGGTAAGTTTTTCATTACCCATTATTACGAATTTATGATATTATTCCCTTCTAGTTATATGAGTTGCCCAATTGGTGGAACTTCAATTTGCTTCTGGAATAGATCACGACTGTATGCAAATTTCAGTGATCATTGCAGGTAAAATGGTCAGCAAGTAGTGATCTATCTTGAATTCTTCTTACAAGGTTTATCCATCGCTGGTATGAAATGCGAGGGTGCCTTATTCCAAAATCCACAGAGGGCCAGAGGCCATCAACTTGCACTGTAATTTGTACAGCTGAGAAAACTTTTCAATTCCCGGTTTTTATTATTTGACTAACCATTTTCAACATCTACTGATTTAAGTTCCTGGTATGTGTTTGTGAAGGCAGTGAAGGTCTATGGTTCAAGTTGATGCTATAAATGCTTCGTCAAACCTTGAAGAGTCTGAAATTTTTTGAGGTTTATTTCCTTGAAAGTACGTGGCTTACATTTGGCCCTCAGCTCTCATTGGTTGATGTTTGCCTGACAGGCAGCGTATCTGAGGTACATACAACTAGTTTCTTGCTTTAAATTGGAATTTATAGATCAATTTCAAAAGTCTCTTTATATTTGTTACAAATGCATTATGATTTTTAAAACTATTTTGATGCTTTAATACAGGTCAAATATATATTTAGTTAGAAAATTATATGATTGCATCTTGTTCCCATCTTTTGTTGACAGTTATTTTTTATTAAGAGAAAATAGAAGTGATGGGGGTTGTGGCTCTAGCTGTCTCATGCAGCTGTATGATTTTAGGAAGTTCTGATGCATTGCCTGTATATTTTTGCTGTTAGACATCAATTCTGATTATTTTAGCTTGTTATTTTGTTTGGACCAGGTGCAAGCTGTTTTTCAGGTGGCAGGACTTCATGGCTCTTGACCACTTAAGATATCTTTTTGACAAGTGATGTTCTTGGCTTTGTGAGCAAGCTGCCAGCTCAATCACAAGAGGTAAACACCCAACATCTTTGCTTAAAACCTGCTCTTAGTATTTATTCCCACTAAACACCAGGGGCGGAGTCTCTCATATAAGATAGCAGGAATGGAGTTCATTCTTTGAGATTTAGAAATTGTATTTTTTTTCTATGATTAACCCCTCTAATATTTGTAAAAATTAGAAGAAAAGAAAGGGAGGGGGGGGGGGTCAATCTTTGATAATGAAAAATTATGGAATACAATTTTGAAAGCTAAAACTAAGCTTAATTTTTTACAAGTTAGTTGTTCCAAACTTTAGTTTTCAATTCTAAAACAAAACAATAAAGAGAGGAAAGAAAATGAAATGGAGGATAGAGAAGAAATAACTATAAATTTTCGTTGTAGGTTAGTCATCTTTCTTCAACTAACACAAATGTAACTAAAATAAACCTTAAATTTTAATTTCTTTATTTTTTTCATTGAGAGTGGGCTTTGGTGTAATGGTAAGGTTGTTCCATTGTAACCTGGAGGTCACGTGTTCGAGTCACGGAAACAGCCTTCCTGCTTATGGAGGTAAGGTTGCGTACATCTAACCCTCCCCAGATCCCGTAGTAGCCAGAGTCTTGTGCACTGGACTGGACTAGTCCTTTTATTTTTTATTTATTCAATAGAAAAATTATGCTTTTATATAATTAATTGTTTAGTTTTTTTTTTTTATTTGTATTGAATTACTTTTGTAGTTTCTGATTTTAATTTCTAAAATTTTCTAATTATATAAAGCAATGGGATACAAAAAAATATAAAACCATAAAGTTATCGACAGGATGATCTAAAAAATTAACTTTCTAACGAGGGTGCCAGGTAGCCCAACTGTTGGATTGAAAAAAAAAAGTAAATTTTTTTTCTATTTATGTGGTTTCAAAATAAAGTAAAATCATTGCTTATTTTATTTATGGAAATGACATTACCACATTGTTCAGCATGAGAAATCTTGTTAAAAATTATGTTTGTAGATCATTTGCTTACTATTAATCAATTTTATGGTTGTCCTTTATTAGTTGGTGACTGACCCCACTCAATTAGAATCTTGTCTATACCTGTGTAACACTCACCCTTCCCTCCCCTCTTCTCCTTTAAACAAAAGAAAAAAAGTGTCAAATAAAAAAGGAAAAAAGACAAATGAATAAGTAAATACATAAAATGCAATCTAGTTTAACATTTGAGGGGTCTATTGAGAGTTTCAAAATACATGATTTTCTTTCTATTCTATCTTATTAAGCCAAGGCGGGGTTTGTCTTATCAATAGTTTTGTTATAAGAGTAGTTTTGATCTGACAAAAAGTGAAAGGCAAATGTTGCCACTTGGCAAAGTTACAAGGTGGTGGACATATAATTAGGAAATAACTGCATGAGAAAAAATACGAGTTGAGGAATACACATATAACATGCGTCTCCCCTCTAGTAATCTAGAAAGGAAAATTGATGCACTTATTTTGCTTTGGATTCTCAACAAGAACATGATGATGTTATGTCCTGTCCAAAATTAACGATGAACCAAAGCTGGAAAAGTGTTCTTTAACATTGAATAAGAGAATGAGCCATTGAAGGAGTTGTTCTCCAGTTCACTTTCTGGCTGCTGTTTCACGGTTGTGGCTCATGATTTTAAAACTTGAATAAAGGATGAGATAAATAAAACAATAATGGAACTTCCAAATAATATTTTGAGTCATCATGAAGAAAAGATAAAAATAATTTGATTGGTAAAATGCAAATAGAAGTAGTTTTTTTTTTTTCATCTTTTTCTCAGCATCTTTTGTGTCAGTTGTTTGGTGCTAGAACAAGAAATCAAATCAGCCCGAGAAACAAGATATATTTCTAAAGACATATTTCAGATTTGTGTTCTGGTTTTTAGGTTTGGGAGGACGTATTGTGAAAACTAATTAATTAATACACATGCTCCCTTTTTTTTTTGGTCTGTGTTTGGGCTTCCTGTGAATGGTAAACTGAAAAAGTTCCCAATGATGTGCATTGTTTTTTGGGGGGTGGGGTTGGTAGGTTCTAATGTTTGCTTCTATCTACAACTTCCAATTAATTGTCTGACAAGGAACTGTAAAATCCATTTGTAGTTGAACTTCATTTCTTGACATACTTCCATTGGCTCTTTTTGACATCAGCTTTCTCTTCTTGTTCATTTCTGGGGGTTTTACATTTTGCGGCTTCATACGATATTACTCGATGTTTTTAACTTCATCTTCTAGTCATCTAAGTGATCATTCTCCTGAATCTTTGGTTGTAGTGGTAGGTCCCTTTAAGTGGTAGTAGTATAAAAATTGGTTTATGTGGATAATCCTTGCACATTGTTTGTTTCTTCTAATTACCTTCATTTTCTTTTACTTATGGAAACTGTTTACATTGTGTAATATGCAGTTGATTAGCAATTATCATACAAAAAGACGTCTGTGTCGGTCCCCATGGAAGTTGTCTAGAGGCTTCGCTGCAAATCTGCCAAGAGTAGGATTTGGTTACGTAAGGACAGAGATGTCTAACATCAAAAACCAAAATGAAGTCTGCCATTTCCCCAAATAAATGAGGCTTATTTTGTTGAAGCCTTCGAGAGACAAGTAGTTGGGATTAAGGCTGAGAGTGAGTCTTGCCGAGACCCTCCTGGTAAGAATTGAGGACAAGGCATGGCATAAATATGACGTTTATGTATTCACTTGTGGTAACATATTTTTGGGCACCTCTTCTGCATTCTAATCAATTTATATTAGAACAATACTTAGTTCTAAATTAGGTAGAAGGAACTTTATCTTATTGTGGTATGTCTTTTAATCACAATCTTTCATGTATGTTATGTATGTGTTTTTTTTTTTTTTCTTTCATTTAAAACTAAATAGTCACGTGATATTCATTTATATTTATACTACCTATAAATGTATGGATCCACTTACATGTTTTCTTCAAAATTGTTTTACTCTTGTACTTGACGAAAATGTCCTTTATTCCTTGTCTTTTCCTATTCCCACTCTCTTCTCTTTATTCTTTTTCCTTTCCTATTCCCACTCTCTTCTCTTTATTTTTTGTCCTTTCCTATTCCCACTCTCTTTTGACATACCTTTTTTGTTTTCTTGCTTTTGAATCTCTCTGTCTCTTGCTCAATCAAACTTTTGAGTTCTGTTGCATCTCTTTGATACAAATGGATCGAACAAGAGCCAGTGAGCAATTTTGACCATGAAAACTTCTTGGGCATCATTCATCAGAGCCTATCTTACCTTGCCAAGAAAGGGTGGGATGGTCTAAATATGCCAAATTCTTCGAGTCCTTTAAGTTCTGTATCTTCAAACTTCTTTATGATTCATTCAGTACCATATTTCACAAATCAGATTGTTCAACTTAATTTTTTTTTTTCCCTGTGGTATAAAAAGAAGGAATGCATTATTTTTTTTTCCTTGTGTGCACCTGGAGCTTTACCATTCTTGTTTTCCTGCTCTTGAATCTCTCTGTCTCTTGCTCAATCAAACTTTTGAGTTCTGTTGCATCTCTTTGATACAAATGGATCGAACAAGAGCCAGTGAGCAATTTTGACCATGAGAACTTCTTGGGCATCATTCATCAGAGCCTGTCTTACCTTGCCAAGAAAGGGTGCGATGGTCTAAATATGCCAAATTCTTCGAGTCCTTTAAGTTCTGTATCTTCAAACTTCTTTATGATTCATTCAGTACCATATTTCACAAATCAGATTGGTTCAACTTAATATTTTTTTTACCTGTGGTATAAAAAGAAGGAATGCATTGTTTTTTTTTAACTTGTCTGCATTGTGGATAGAATGGAAATATGATATGCCGCTGTTCAGAAAAATTTATGTAAAACTTTCCAAAAGTAAAAAGAATAGTTTATCCTGAAATTAGTGGAAAGTAAAAAGAATAGTTGGTGTATATCCAGAAATTAGTCAGAAATCTTCCTTGTCATGAAAGGCCTGATCATGGGAAGGACCCTTTTTCTATATATATTCCTCGAGTAACTAAACAGTTGGGTATTGTTTATTGAAAATCACTGACATTGAGTGTTTGTTGTTGCAGATCCTGGTAACTGGGTTTTTTCATGGAGTGCATCCACAGCTGGCAAAGTCCAATCTGTATTGTGTCTGTGGAGATGCATGTGTTCCTGCAGAAATTGTCCAACCTGGAGTATTTCGCTGTTTGGTCTCATCGCGCGCCCCTGGTTTGGTAAATCTTTATTTGAGTTTTGATGGCCACAAACCCATCAGCCAAGTTCTGACCTTTGAGTACCGTGCTCCTTTGATGCATGATGGGATAGTTTCTTCTGAAGATAAGTCTAAATGGGAAGAGCTACGAGTTCAGATGAGGCTTGCTCATTTGCTCTTCTCTACATCTAAGAGCCTTAACATTTTATCTAGGAAAGTATCACAAGATGTCCTCTAAGCAAGCCAGAACATTAGACAGCAAAACCTCCCACATTGCCAGTGATTGGGCAGATGTGATCAAGTCAATTGATAGTAACAGAATCTCATTTCCACAAGCAAAAGATAGCTTTTTTGAGCTCACTCTGAAAAACAGACTCCTGGAATGGCTATTGGAAAGAGTAATTGAAGGATGTAAAACCTCTGAACATGATGATCAAGGCCGAGGAGTAATTCATTTGTTTGCTATCCTAGGTATACATGGGCTATCTACCCATTTTCGTGGTCTGGCTTATCATTGGATTATTGGGACAAGTTTGGATGGACAGCTCTTCATTGGGCTGCATATTATGGAAGGTATGGTTCTTTTATCCATCATACAGAATTTCAGTAGATCTGGCACATCACTAGTTAGGTCACTGAGGCCAACTTTTGGAATAGTTGAATGCAAAATTTTCCAGTGTTTCTTCTCTCACAAGCTTTGTAGTTATTGATATCATAGCTTCTTTTTTTTTTTTTTAACAGTACATCTGAACTAAAAAGAAAAAAGGAAAAAGAAAAAAGAAACGTAGTGGGTGAGCGGCATGAGCCCGAAGCCATATGAACAGTACTGGGCACATATATTTCTTTACTTTTGTTTCTAGATTTGAGTAACTGCTTTTGTCTATTCACTGCTTACTACTGAGAATCTTAATTTTCAGGGAGAAAATGGTTGCGACTCTTCTATCCTTAGGGGCAAAGCCAAACTTGGTCACAGACCCCACTTTGGAAATCCCAGGTGGATGCACTGCTGCTGATCTTGCTTCTAAGAAGGGTTATGATGGCTTGGCAGAAGTATTTTTCCCCCCTTTTTTCCCTTTTAAATTCATTTGTTTTATGAATTATCTAATCTAAGAATGTGAACTATTTTTCTCTATTTGTTCCATCCGTTTCATATATAAGAAAAAAAATGCTCCTCCTATTTCAATAAAATATTTGAAGGGAGATTCTTTTTTTTTTTGAGGAGAAAAGAAATAAACTTCACACATAGATACACATACATAAATGCACAAGCATATATGTTTCTATAAGAGTATATAGGTATCTAAAACTAATAATCTGAAATTTTTTTCAAGGGAATGCTTTTAAAGGGAAAAAATGCATATATGAAAGATAAATGGTAAATCTGAAAAGTGTGTATATGCTATTTACATGTATTTATGTATTAGAAGTTGCTTAAATTGACTTTTCTCATCTAGATATATTTGTAGTTAATTGAACTTTGAAAAAAAAAGGATTTTTTCTTCCGTTATTTCCTGTAAAAACAAATGGGGTGCGGTGGGGTCTTCCGCAGATGGCTATGTGGTGCTAAGGTGCAATGCTCCATAGCGGATATGTAAAGTAGCCTATCTTCACATCCATTTTAAGCACCCAAAAAAAAAAAAGATAAAAAAGTAAATTTGAAAAGTGTGTATGCTATTTACATGTATTAGAAGTTGCTTAATGTGAGTTTTCTTAGCTAGATATATCTGTAGATAATTGAGCTTTGAAAAAAATGAATTTTTTTTTATCTATAATTTGCTCCCAAAACAAAAGGGTTTCAGTTTCTATTGTTGAATTTTGTTGCTGTTATTGCTGTATCTTCTCAAATTTTGCTTCCAATGTTTTTACTGCAGACCACTCTATTGAATCATATTCTGACATCACAACATGGCAAACGGATTGCTGTCATTGAAAATGAGGTATTGAGATCCTTCTGTCCTAAAACTCAGTACTAAGGTCTATTGCTTTAATTTTTTTTATTATAATTCTTCTCTCTCTCTCTCTCTCTCTCTCTCTCTCTCTCTCCGTCTCTCATTTCCCCCAAGCAATGTCAACTATACATACAATACATACATACATACATACATACATAATAAGAGATATATTTTACTTACCAAAAAATTAATAAGAGATATTTTGATCATTGTTAAAACTATTAATGCTTGGGACCATAAAGCTTTTTCAATCAACTTAGTTGGCTTTCTAACATCTGATGATAAATTCATTTATGTTTTATCCATTCAAACCCAAAAAAGAAAAAGAAAATGTATGTCCCTCAAAGTCTTACAATGCAACACCCCTACCCCCACCCCCGCCGATAAAAAAGGAGAAGAAGAAAATGAAATTGAAGGATAAGCATGTCCATCAGTGTCTTGCTTATTTTAATGACGTGATCATGTCATTGGATAGGTTTTACCGAAGGTTTACTTCCTCTGCCTCTTTGATTTTCTTTTCCATTGCTAATTGCTGAAGATCTCTTTCATTATTGGATGGAAGCAGACGTAGATGACATCAAAATCAAAACATAGCGAATCACGGCAAAAAATTCCTAATTGCGAGAATTTCAGACTATACAAAGATTAAATGATACATTAATTATTTATAAACATAAAATTAGTAGAAGTTGCAAACAGACTTACTTGATGTAACTACCAAGTGGTCAAAATCTTGCATTCAATTTCTAATAGTCTACAAATTAAATAGTTTTTTTCTTCTTCCTTAAATTTAGTCATTTTTTATTAGCTCTAACCTTGTTTGGCATAACAAATTCGCATTTTCGGCCGACCCCCCTTCCCCGGGGGTCTCCCTCTCTAAGAAAAGGAGAAAAAAAGGCAACCTATCATTCTCTTGTGGTATCTGGTGATGGATAACTTATCTTTGTTAATTTGCTTCAGTTAGGCTTGGATTCAAATTGCTAGGTCCCATTACCAGCAGTTAGTTGGCTTTCCAGTGAATAGTATGGGTGAAGAAATTTAGAAAGATATGACTCCACCGTCAACTCTAATGGAGCATTCGCCTCTTGCTGTGTTTGTTAATGGTAAGTTTTGACATTTAAGTAAGCCTTGCTTTGAGAAGTGTTACATTATGAAATCACCCCATGTATAAAATAATGATGCGAAAATGCTGCATAGTGAAGAAGTATTTTCAATGCTATTTTTGGCTTAACAGAAAGGAAAACTGATGTATAATTTCAAAAGCAGAGATATGAGGAACAAAAGTGGAATAAAAATTGAATATCTGAGCACTGGATTTTTTATGTATTATTAGTGTGAGAACTAATTCAATTTTGTGGAGGATACAGTACAAAGCTATTGGTAAGAACTGATGAAGAGGTAGCATAGATTTGACTAATAGAATTAACATGAACGGAGAAAATCTTAATAAAAAATACATATATATGGAAATGGTTTAACTGAAATTTCATGTTGAGATTCCATAATTTTCATTGATCTAGGTCTTTCTAGGTTCCTCTTTGAATTTTTGTCTATTACATGTTCTCCTGTAATATTTGATGGATAATTTCAAAATTAGAGATTTGAGGAACAAAAGAGGAATAAAATTTAGAATATCTGGGCACTGGACTTTTGATGTATTATTACTGCGACAATTGATTTAGTTTTGTGGAGGATACAATACAAACTTACAAAGCTGTTGCTGAGAATTAATGAAGAGGCAACAGTGATTTGACTAATAGAATTAACATGAACATAGAAAATTTTAATCAAAAATGCATATACGAGGAAATGGTTTAGCTGAGATTTCATAATTTTCATTGATCTAGGTCTTTCTAGGCTCGTCTTTGAATTTCTGTTTATTACATGTTCTTCTATAATATTTTGCCGTCGTTGAATTTCTATGGTTTGAATTTATTTGTAATTTTTTGTTCATTATGTCCGCACTGCAGCAGATGAGAGAAAAAACACAAAATGATCACTAAAAGAACAACAAAGAGACGATTTGAAGGTGAATTTCACTGATTTACTCTGATATTAGGTTTTATACATTATACGTGTGTGTATGTGTATTTATATTTGTGTTCTTGAAAAAATCAATTTAGCTTTTAAATGTTTTAGTTCCCCCCCCCCCCCCCCCCCAAAAAAAAAAGAAAAAATCATTATTTGAGTCACTTAAATGATGTGTGTAATTTGCTTGACTAGCTTGAGATTGTTTACAATTTGATATTTATGAACTTTAATTCATTAATAGTAATGATGTTTCTTTAATGTTTTGTATCTATTAACTAATAATATTCACCCTTTCTCAATATGTACACACCTGATGTGATTAATTATCTCGTCATCCGTTAGCTTGTATTTATTTTCTTCACATTAAGAAATCAAGCATGTCATGTTGGGTTTTTTGGGAAGCTCTTCTTTCGCCTATGGTAATATTCTTGCTTGCCTGTGTGGTGCATCCCTGTTACATATATACCAAAATTCTTCTAATAATAACAATAGAGAGAGAAATTGTTAGGCAATTTACATGAAATCCGTAACGGTAAATGATGCCGAGAAGGTCAACGGGCAATGAAAGGGTTCCTAATACCAACTTAAAGAATTTTGTTATGAATACCTAACAAATTGAGCTGGATTCAATATGAGCAATTTGCTTAAGGTGGTGAGAGAAGTGTCATCTAAACAAAATTTGGAACACGTGAATTAAAACAGATGAAGAATGAATGAAACTTGATCAAACACCATTTTCTTTTAAGTTTTAATATTTTTTATACAAACCTCTTTGGTTTTTTCTTGAATTTCAATCATTTTGTTATCCCAATTGCTTAGGTGGTCCCTCATCATGGAAGGGCTTATGAGAGCAAGTACTGCCTCTTTCATATTCTTGTGAGTGGAGCCATGAACAGCTGCAATGTTGCATTTCCCCAAGATTTCTAGCATGGACTATGGGTAGCCAGGTACAAGACCTTTTGCTTCATTCATGAGAATATATCTGTTTATCTCGAGATCCGTAAAAACAGTTGTAGGGTAGCCTAATATGTGGGGTTTGAAAAAACTTACATACCTGGTAGAGCAAAAGAAATGAAAAAAAATTTTGATTAAAATTTTATAGAACAAACTACAAGAATGATTAGTCATAAATTTATACATTTTCAAGTTAAAATTACTAGAAAACCCAATTGTTATATATATAATGGCTATGTGTCATTTTTTTTTTTTTTCCCATTTATGTAGACCTTTATTTCCTTTTGTTTATTTAATTATTTTAGAAATATGTTTTAGATTAAGAGAGTAAAAACCAAAGTTTTGCCAAGGCATTTTTAAGAATCTCAAAAGATGCTTGCGAAGAACAGAGGGACTTAAATGGATTGGTAGTATAATCAAATCATTATTCTTTTAATCATGTTTTGGTTCTCAATAGAATGACAAAAAGGAAATCACATTCAAGTACATTCCTTTTCTTTGTTCTTTTCAAACAAAGTATAAAAATTGTGGGGTGCTATTTTTCCTTGCAAAATTATATATTGTTGTTTTAAAACTTTCAAACCAACTCATTGATGCAGAAGACATCTTCAATGCTGTAGGAGACACTTTTGAAAGCATGATGACTTTTTGTGCCAGTCTCTTATTGATTAATTAGAGCAAGTAGTGTTGGTGAAATGCTTTTGTATAGTCAAGTCAAGTTTCTATAATACAATGCCAGCTTGCTTGTGACAGTGCAATATCTATGTAGTTCTTGACATGCCCCGTTGAATTCTACGATCAGATGGATCACTCATAAACATGAAGTTAATAAGGATTGTCAAGTAACACATGCTGATGATTGGATTCCTTCCTGCGCAATATCTATGTAAGTTGCATTTGGTGCTAATTTTCTTTTATGTTTGAAGATACAATTTTCCAAATACGATGAAGAAAAAGAAAGACTTTTCATACGATATGAACAGAGTAAGCGATAGGATTTTCTTCATAATTACCAATGGAAATAGAGTTTTATTTGTCCCTCTCATTGAAATGTGATTCCACTAAGAATGTTAAATAAAATGATTTCAGGGAAGAAAGAAGAGTATGATCTCAAAACACGAGAAAGCATGTGCAACTAAAATTGTTGAAAAAATCATTGTGATATAATCTATTCTAGGCATTCATATAATAATGCTTGTTCTTATTGTTTTTCTTGGAGTGTGAAAATTGTATAATGAGTTTTATTAATCATAATGTTTGAAATTCCAATCTTAGGCAAAAGTTAATTAGTTCTATTTTAATCTAATAATGTCATTATTTGTGGATAGGATCACAATTGTAGTCTCTCCCCACAACATCTTTACAAAATCAGATTCCTAAGTTCTCTCGAGTTTGTTTTTTAGAAGTCTCTATTTACTCGGTATTTATGGTTGCTTTTAGTTTCATACTTCCAAATTAGATTTTTTATTAGTAAGATCATGTATTTTGCAAATATTTATACTTCATTACTCTTGTTCTTGAAAACTCCATACTCGTATCGGATGATCATGAGTATCTCATTTATTATTTAAAGATAATCAGTAACTTTTTTAAATTATTTAATTACTTGCTTATTATTTCAATGGTCCACTGGTTCTAAAGGACCTAATTGATGAATTTTAAGTGTAGGAATTCGAAACAAGGGACAACTAGAAGCCTAGAACCTTACTTACATATTGTATAGAGAACGTCTCTTAAAGCTTCTTTAGTTTTTTTGCTGTCTTAAGGTTCCCGATGAAAGTAAGGCGAATGGACTTAAATATTGTAGAGCATATTTGATAGGCATTTTTCCTCTTCCTAAAGAAATTTTTTGCATGCTCACAATCCTAAAAAATAACTTTGTTATATCATAAAATTGAGAGCTGTTTATAGTCTTAGAAGGCAATAATTTAAGAATTACTAACCACCCGACTTGTACATTAAGAAATAGGAAGTATTTTTTAAGTATTCTTTTTCTTTATTCAAGTCGTGATTTGAATTGACACTTTCCTGATGTCTTTTTTGTAGGTCACCCTATGAAAGACTTTTTATGATCTGCAAAACTATTTGGATTGAAAACTTGGAAGAAAGATCGTCTCTCGTTTCATGACAAAGTGATCAACTAATTCTTTATATTATTATTTAAGATTTTAATTTCACATGTGAAGTTGATATTACATTTTTAATATTGTGACATCTTTAAGACTGATTTAAGCCTAAATGAACCCAATCTCATGGCAATGAATAACAGTTACAATAACATTACGAACCATTGTTTTATCAAATTTTCATGGAATTCCTTTTACCAAATACAAGCCCTTAATCAAGTTTTCATTGTCTTGATGTCTCAAAGTTTATATGTGGTAGACATTATTTATACAACCCTATTATTTGATTTTTCGCCTATTGCTTAAATTTTCACAAACAAGTTAGCCTTAAATTTTAAAGATTTCTTGTAGTAAATTTGATAAGCCTCATAACCATTAAGTTATTGTAGTTATTTTTTATTACTTAATCCGTGATTTCTACAAACTACTAAATCTTCTCATTGTAGATTAAGTTGCCCTCTTATTCTTAGATGAATGAAAGGGGTCTTAAAAGTATAGCATGCATAAGTGTAATCATTTTCCTCACTTTTAAGAACCTCTTTTATTTTTTGAAGTAAAATAAATTTCTTCTTTCAAAATTGTCAACTTGATTATCTTTATAAATTAATGTGAAATCTTTTATTTTAATATTTTTATAACCCAATAGATAGTAATTTATATTTTATTCACAAATATTCTACAATCAGTAATTGGTGTTTTCGAATATGAATTTGTTTTCCTTTAGATTTTTTTTACAATAATATTATTAAAATATTTAAATTATTAGCAAACTTTTTCACGTGCATCCCTACTAGTTTAATTAAATATATGATAAATTAAGGTTCTGATACATACCGGATAAGAGAAGGTTTCTTGGATTGGAGTCATATTTTGGTCAATTCAATTCAATAAAGTATTATTCTAATTATTTAAATTAAGTTCATTATATTATGCTAATTATATAAATTTGAAAGAAGTCTTTTTACTCTATAGTTTGTTTTCCCCTACGACAGGAAACTCTTGACGGCCTATTGCATGACAATGATGTGGGAAAGGTAATGTAATGTTGGGATTCTTATTCTATACGACTACGATGGAGGAAGGTTATAATGGTAATTTTGGACTGCTTTCTGGTGTTATTTTGAGGAATTTGTTTAATTTTTACTTCTTTAGCAATTAATAATAGTCTATTAGTCTTTGTTCAATTTCCTTTAATGAAGCAAAATTATTTTAGCCTTTGAGGCCATACAACTACAACGATATATTTTCCATTTCCCTCGACAATTGAAGCAATTTATTTGGTCTAATCTTTATTAGTATTATTATTGACAATAAAATGAAATTCTTTTTGTAGTTTTCTTTCATTTCTCTATAATTTAAAAGTTTACAAAGATGCTATTTTATGTGTTAAGAATTAAATTTCATTAACAAATATAAATTTTTTTTGAAGGGATAAAATACATTTCTTTTGAAGCAAATCAATCTTATAGAATTTGAATCCTAGTTACAAAATAACCTCAATAAGTGTGGGAATTAGATTCGACGATTAACTCTTTTTTTACTGTCTTTTAAGAATAAGTAATGTCAATGAATTATTGTCCGTTTCAATGATTTGAATTCTACTAAAATTTTTCTATTTTGAGTTAAGTAATGTAGATAAATTATTACTTGTTTTTTGAGTCTTATTAAAATCTTCTTTTTAGTGAGAAACACATTTGGAAGGCTTCAAGTATATTTGTTAACTTTCAAATTATAAAAAAAAAATTGAATTGTTATTTATAATTATCATTTAATAAAGAATAGTACTTAATTTTAAATTAAGTAATTTTTTTACTTAAATATTTATTTTAATTATAATTTATTACGTATGTAATATATATTTTTAATTTTAATTTTAATTAAATAATATTTATGCAATTACATAAATATTATGACATGTAACTTAGATAAGTTTCAAAATCAAATAATGATTCTGTACAAAAATGACTCCGATTTATTTTATTATAGCGTAAGTTTTGAGTGATCGTACTATCATTTGATTAGTATGCATACGTTGTTTGGATAGTGATTCAAATATAATTTTTTTGAAAATTTTATAATTAATGTTTTAAAAAGTATAAAAATATATTTGTATATGATAATATAAATTAAAAAAATTAAAATTAATTATAAATCAAAAAACATATCTATAGTATTTTAAAATTAAAAACTTGTATTTGAAAACTTATACAATAAAGCGTTTTTATCTTATTATTTGAAGTCATGGCATAAGAGAAATTCATGACATGGCGGTGGCCTTAAGAAGTTGAGACAGTTGTCAGATTTTCCGGGAAATTTATGGCAGGAATCAGAAGATATTTTCACAGGTGAATAAATGTGTCAACTCTCAAGAATCAAAGCGTATGCACCGACGCAAATTGACACAAACGCACTTATATTCGGCTCAAATTTACACAGACAGCCACCCACCACCTACATGAATACACGTCACGTCATCATAAACAAATCAAGGGCCCAACGTGGCAGATCTACAGTTGGAAGGACCCCACTTCTCTAAAGTTGAATATCATTTGATTACTTCACCGAAAGAAACATCAACAAGGAGAGGCTGAATTAGTCATATTGTGCCACGTGTTCTCAAGTGGGACCTACATGAGTGTGGTAGGGGAAAAGCTGTCCATAAAAGCTCCAAGCCCTTGTAACATGGGACTCGCTCTTAGTTGACACATGTATTTCTCCTTCCTTGGTCTTCTCTCTTCACTCATCATGCACTCTTTTCGAAAGGTAAGCAACTCAATCATGGTTATATTATATAGATATTAATATTTTGACCTATATATGTTTATGTATATATTATATATACATGTTTTCTGATTGTTGTGAGATAGATGTTCTTGTTAGTGTTCAAATTCTTTAGAGAGAGAACTCAGGAGCTGAGAAATAGTGGAAGGTGACTCAGTTTTGGTTTTTATTCTGATTAATTGGTGGTGATTAAAGTAGAGAGAGAGAGAGACAGAGACAGAGAGACCCAAATTTTGAGAGGCAGAGAAGGGTTGCCTCTGATCCAGGGAACCCAGAGATGTGTGAAAAAGATTTTTTCTGGTCATTTTTTTGGTGATTTTTGGGACTTTTGTCCTGTATTGTAAGCTCTATTCCATAACACCATTTTTTTTTTCTTTACTGTGCTTATTACAATTGTAGAACATTGATTTTTCATATTTATCTGATTTGATATATGTATTTGTTGTTTCTAATTCAGAGGATTGGTTAAGGGTAGAAAAGGAAGGTTTTGGGTCTTCACTAATTTTTGTTACTGTGGTTGATGTTTTGGATAAAGAAGGTTGAGCCAGCAACTAGTTTCAGGATCTTGATCCCCATCATATTGATGTTTGGATCCATTTTCTCTCACTAGATTTGACCACCTATTTCAGTTGCACTGCCTTTTTAGTTCTTTGAATTAGTTTATTAAAGGGTATTGGAGGCTTCTTTCTCTGATCATATACAAATCGCTGATGGTTGAAAACCTCATATGTTGATTTGAGAACAACCCAATTGAGAAGTGAAAGAGGTTGAAAAAGGGTAGCTTAATTTGATTGCGGTGAGTTTGAACTTTGAAGGTTAAGGTTATTATTCCATGGTGAAGGGAATTCATGGAGGAGATATCTCCAGCAATTGCTGTACCATTTAGGCTGGATAGTTTAATCTGTGATGAATCAGTAATAACGGCCCAAATGGAGATCACTGGCCTTGAGCTAATAGCTAGCACAGCAAGCTTGTTGTCGGAACCTGCTGTAACCAAGCTGCCTTTTGTGTCTGTTGCTAATGGAAATGAAAGTTATGGTTGTAATCATACTCGGGGTAGTCTAGTAACAGTATCTGCACTTGAAGAAATCAAGAAAGCAAGAGACAAATCATCAGAGATGGTTTCAGAAAATGGAAGTAGTTGGATCTCTTGTGACTCTAGCACTTTTTGTGGTGAGGAATATATAGTTTTGGAGGCTAATTCTGAGACAAATTCAACAATTATTATGGATATTGAGAAGAATATTGGCCATTTTCAAACTATTGACAAGTCCAATTTGGGGGATTCAATTGTTGAGCCCATAAGGGATCTCATTACAGTGGCAGTGAATAATGAGGCTGAGGACATCAATGAATCAGATCAAAAGTTGTCTGAAGCAGTTCTTGAAGTACCACGAGAATCAAAGATAAGCCGGACTAGCAGCCAAAGTGTCTTTGAGTTAGGTTTTGTACCCCTTTGGGGATTGACATCTATCTGTGGAAGGAGGCAAGAGATGGAAGATGCTGTTATGGCTTTACCAAGCTTTATGAGAATTCCCGCACAAATGCTAACGGGATGACCCAATTTCAAATGGCATGCGTCAAAATTTGAGTCACACATCAGCCCATTTCTTTGGAGTCTATGATGGACATGGGGGCTGTCAGGTATAACTTGTGTCACATTTCTCTCCTTTTATGCCACCTTCCTATGAATTCCATTTTTATTGTTATTTTCTTTCTAAAATTGAAAGAATGTATTTTTTTTCAAGGGTTAGACGATGTGTGTTTGTTCAAGTGGGTTCATTTCATTAAGGGGCTTTTCTTGGCATAGGTTGCTAATTATTGTCGTGATCGCATTCATTTGGCTTTGGCCGAGGAGATAGAAATTGCAAAAAAGGATTCACATAATGGAAGTGTTGGGGATAATTGGCAGGAGCAGTGGAAGAAAGTCTTCTTGAGTTGTTTTCAGAAAGTTGATGCTGAGGTTGGAGGAGCCCCTAAAGGCAATGGGGCCATTTCTGAAGGTAGTCTCAAACCTGTTGCTCCTGATGCTGTTGGGTCTACTGCAGTGGTTGCCATTATTTGTCCAACACACATTATTGTTGCAAATTGTGGTGATTCAAGGGCAGTCCTGTGTCGTGGAAAAGTAGCCGTTCCGTTGTCGGTAGATCATAAAGTAGGGCATGCATTTCTAGTTTTTACTATAAATATATTTCTTTTCTTGGATTTGTAATGGATTTGGCACTCTTTAGGAGACTGGTACTCTGTTAACTTGCTTCGTTTTCAGCCAAATAGAGAAGATGAACGTGCAAGGATAGAAGCTGCGGGAGGCAAGGTCATTCGATGGGATGGATTCCGTGTTTCAGGTGTCCTTGCAATGTCAAGATCCATTGGTATGTGAATCTTAACCATATATTGGTCATTTACATGTTCCCAATATCAAATATATCTGGCCTGGGTCCTCAGTTGATACCCAATTTTTTGTGGATTGGTAATAAATTTTAGTGCTTTTTCATAATAATGGAGTTTGAAATTGGAAAAAGGTGTTCGATGGATGATTGACAAGTTTGTAGGTTATAACATTAGGATTGAGTTTCTAAGTAAAAACCTAGGAGTGGAAATTAAGACCTAGGATTAGCTCAATAAGTGATGAACAGGAGTGGACTAAAATGTTGGTAATTGTACCATTGATATGATTCCAGGTTTATGTCCAATATATATGTGCATGTTTCTGTGTGTGAGTGTCTGTGCAAGCATTTTATCTCGTATTGCACAATGAGACTTTTCATCCTCAGCTTTCTATCATTAAGATACAACAAATTTAGCCATGGATGTTAGAACATCAAGAATTATATTTACCAAAGACACTAGAACCCCAGAGATTGATATTTTTGGAATGTGCAACATTAAATTTGATGGTCTAAAAAAATTTCTGCTTATTGCTTTAGTTTTCCTTTCAAGAGAAGAATAATAGTACAGGCCCATATCAATCAGAATTCGACATAATTCATTACCCTTATGCTCTGTTTATTTTGGTATAAAACATTTTCTGAATTTTTTTTATAAAACATTTTGAGGCATTTAGTTGCTTCTAAAATGTTTTACCCAAAAAAATGGAAATAGCTCGCAAAACCTGAAAATGACTTGTGATTTTTCTTTTTGGTAAAGTCATTTTCCTAATAAACACTCGGGGATTGATATGCCCAAACAATAGACATGATTTGTTTCATGGAAAAAATAAATTTATATGAAAAATATTTTATGGAGTAAAATTTTACGTCAAAACAATATCACATTAGTTCATTTGTTTTTATATGTATCATTCCAAAATAATAAGTTTCGAAACTGGATCTTGTGCACTTTAATAACAGTAATTCTTATTTATCATCCTTGGGTTAAAATAAAACTACTCTTATGGTTGAAAGTTTGAACTGCTTCATCACAGTACTCGTTTGGTGCAGCTTCAGAATATAAAAAAGTGATAACCGATAAGAGATTATGAAAAAAAAAATGATTAATTGATAAGTTACATGAATATGTTTGGTGAATCTGTGAAAAAGTATTCTTACTGTCAGAATTGGTTGTTGTCTGTTTGGCATTGGCAAAAAAGTGTACAAGTGCTATTTGATGCTAAAATGATAGTTTTACCCTTCTATAAATGATTGAAAATTATTATTAATAGTTATTAATTTATTTTAAATTAATAAATAAAAAAGAATATTTAACTATTATTTTATTAATTAATTAATTGATTTAAATGATTATTAAATATAAGTAATATATAATGACTCGGTGGGAATATGGTCAAATTATCCAAGGGCAATTTCAGGTTATTAGAAAAAACATATAAGAACAAGTACTAAGCTATAAGTAACCCCTGAAGTGCTTGAGAAAAACTGATTTGCAGCTTTAAGTAAGCCGCGGCCATTTTCACCAAACCCCTTTATTTTGACAAAATAGCTTTAAAAAAGCCATAAGCTGCAACAAATGGGGCCTTAGAGTATGTGGTGTAGCACATTTCTATTTAGCTTGCCATAATGATTCACATTCTAGGTAATATTCAAGATATACAAAACTTGATTTATCCTGTTAATGCATATATATTGATTATGTGTGTGTGTGTGTATATACATACATACATACATACATACATATACATATATATATATATACGTACATACATATAAGGCAACCGATATGCTCATTTTGTTTTTGGTGGTTTAATTCAGAATCTTGTTAATACATATACATTGTTTTCTTTGTTTATATCTTGCTTGTCATATGAAATTTCGTAACAGCTACAAGCCAGTGAGACCCTGTATACATTCCCCTGAAACAGTGACCTGTCTTCATGTATTTTTCTTTTCAGTTCACATTCAATCAATGATCTTCTTCATTCAGCACTGATCTCCTCCTAATTTACTGCAGAAAAGGAATGCTCCACCATTTTGATTTAGATTTCTGAACCATTTGCCAATGAAAATATTTTATTTTAAAAATCCTCTTCCTTTTTTTCTTTTTTTGGCTTTGTGGGACTTAGGTGATAGATATTTGGAACCATATGTTATTCCGGATCCAGAAATGATGTTTGTCACCCGAGCAAAAGAAGATGAGTGCCTTATTCTAGCTAGCGACGGGCTATGGGATGTCATGACGAATGAAGAGGTTTGTGATGTGGCACGAAGGCGAATCCTCCTCTGGCACAAAAGGAACGGCGTTAGCTCGCCTGCAGAAAGAGGCGGCGAAGTTGGTCCTGCTGCTCAAGATGCAGCAGACTACCTCTCAAAACTTGCTTTCCAAAGGGGAAGCAATGACAATATCTCTGTGGTTGTGGTGGACTTGAAAGCTCACAGGAAATTTAAGAAGAAAACTTGAGAGTAAGCACATCCATTCCTCTTTTATCCTTTTATTTCTGATATATATTGTAAAAAAAAAAAAACTCATTAGGTTCATATGGTTTACAACCATTTACAGAGTTCAGCTACTCTGCTTTCCACGCAGCCCTAATTTGTAGTACAAAAGTAGCTGTGTATATTATTAATTTTCAACAAACAAGAATGCATTATTTTGTCATATTTCATGCGTACTATTTATGTAAATGTGAACATCATTTTGAGATGAGGTGGTAGAAGAAGTCCACTGATTTTCCCTTGCTGCATTCTGGTTGCGTGAGTTATCTCACCACACACACAATAATTGCTCTTGATGGTACCTCTGGATTTTCGAAGCCACCACCATTCATATTTTACAGTGATGGCATGTTAAACTTCCTCAGACAACCTTTTTGTGATGGAGGAACCCTGATATGGTGACCCAACACAAAAATGTGAAAGGAATCAAACTAATACATTTTAGGGTTGTTACATTTAGATCAAAATTAAAGATAAAACTAAAGAATTTTTAGATTGTACTGAATTCACAGGCTTTCCATGGGAGAAGAAAATGATTCGACAATACCATACGCATGGAATATTTCAATAATCACTTGATAGTTAGGTCAGAATTCTTTTCCTGGTAAACTTTGGATTGCAAGAAGCCTAGATTCCCATCTCATTACAATCTTACAACTTAACGGAAAACCATATTCAGGAACACGATGCCTTTGGCACCTCCAGACAGGCATTTGAACCTCTGCTACAAGTTCATATGAAATTCTATATATATATACACACAAACACACACCAAATATCTCAGATAAGGATACAAAACAGAAATTTCTATCAATTGATTTCCTAAACAGTAGTTCCTCACAGGCCAAATCTGCTAGCAGTGCTATTTTTGGTTATCCTGCCAATGCATAATACCCTTGCTGGATTGCAGGTTGTTAGTTTGAGGCCTGAGAAGTGATATTTCAGTCGCAGCCACAGCTAAAAATATTTCACCAGGTTTCTTAAACGGGTCTTCCACACCCCAGCCTCGTGCTTTTCTTTAGCAAGTACAAACTCTAATATGAAATAAAAACTTCGTACTCCTGTCAAGAGTTACAATAACAGAGTATAGACACTTATTCAGCATGAGCCGATTCCAAATTTTAATGAATAATTAATTTTCAGATATGGTTTTAAGTCAGATTGAAGAAAATATATGAAAGATGAATATGATGATGGTGGAAGTTTTAAAAGTTCAGACACCCAACTACATTACATAAGCAGTCCACTTCCTGAGATGCCACAACTGGAAGCACAATAATTTATCCCAAATGCTAATGATTTAAAAATAAAGATAAAAAACAATTTACTCAATACTGTGCTCCCCAATACATTGTGGGAGACAATACGTGCTTGATTATCTACTCTATCCCTGGCAAAAACTTAAATATATGTCCTTTATATTTTTGGAAATTTTTAATGGAACAAAATAAAAATCGTGTAAAGGACCTGCTTGTCAATATAGTTCTGCAACACTAACTAATTCACTAGTTTGTCTGCAAACCACTACTGAGCCATTGGGCTGAAATGGGATACGTGAACTCAAGCAGGATTTGAGGACCTGACAATTTTTGAACAAGAAGAAGAGAGAGAGAGAGAGAGAGAGGGAGGGAGGCATTTTCTTTGCTTTCTCTTTCCTACACCCATTTTGCCACAAAGTAAAAACAAAAAAGCATTCGCAGTAAACAGAAACACAATCAAGAGACTATTGAAACATGTAAAAGCTTAGTGGCAATGGTGCTGGTGAACAAATGGCGTAACAGCAATTGTGGTGTAGCGGAAATGTTGGTGGGCATGCGTCATTGAAGGCAACTACAACAGCCTGGTGTAGCAGGGTTGGTGGTCCTGGTGGAACTGTCCAACATGGTGCCAACATTAGTGGTAGTTGAGATTTATGGTTATAAAGTACCGTCTGTGTTGGCCACAGTGGCAGTGTTGGTGTTATGACCATGGGGCAGATGGAAGTGATACGAAGTAGAACAAAAGACAAAATATATAGTTCCAAAAGCATAAATCTTCAGTAGTATCTGGAAAACAAGTTATTTGACTTGTTGCTTCCCAAAAAAAAGGTGCTTGAGACGGGTATTCTTAATTACAACTCTTCTGTTTTTTCTTGGGATTCTTTGCTTCCAGAAACCAACAGAGATGCTTCCAAGCAAAACGAGGTGCAAATATTAGAGTTTGATTCAATGCAAAATGAGGATCAGATATAGAAAAAGCTAAGTTATAATTCGTGAATCGGTAATGCCTACAACACTTCCGTACAGTGGATTACATACCAAGACATGCGATTCTCATTGAAAACAGAAAAATTTTGTGAACTCGAGAGTTTGGATTACACTAAACTATTCGTAAAAAGGGGATGAATCCAAGCTTTGCACATACCAGACAAGTTCTAAAAAGTTGCAAGTGGAGATCCTGCATTGGTGAAGTAAGATGCAAGATCAATATCCAGGTCTTCAAACATGTTGATGAAAGGATGTGCCTGGATTCCATAAGAAATACAATCATTTAGTTGTGATCTACCCAATTGATTCAAGAAAAATGTTGAACAAAAAGCCAAAGACACGAACCATAAGTTCATTTGCGGTCTGTCTTTCCTTCGGGTCTTTCTGTACACTGAAATAGACATCGACTAACTTCATAAGATCAAAGAGATGAAAAACAATTAAATTAAATAAGAACAAACATTCCAGTTTAGTTGGTTATTTGAATGCAGTATCCACAAGGATGTAGAATAGAAGGAATTAAATGAAATATATAGCCAACTTGACCCCAATCCATTGCAATGACTAAATCACTTGGAATATGTCAGTTCTGAAGAAGGTTGGTCAAAATTTCAGTCATTCCTAGAGGACAGAAATGGTGGGGAAACACAGACATGAGGTAAAAATGACCCCCTAGCTAAAGAGAGGGGGGGGGGGGGAGAGAGAGAGAGAGAGAGAAGAAATTGAATTGAACCTGGGGCATATAAGTAAAAATTTACTCGAAGTTTCAGCTTACAATGTTAAAGTATAACATGGCCATCATTTCCATTTTCCACCATTAAGATTGGGGTGAAAGTAATGTTAGGTTAATCATATGAGGGGGGTGCATGAGGTTAGTTGGACACTATCCTGCTCAGAACCAGCATAAGTCACGAAATCATGCGAAGACTAATCTTTACCATGCAGAAATAAATGAGCAGAACTCCGGAGAAAATTGATCAGAAGGTGCACGAGGCGGTGGTTGGTCAACAATGGTTTCCATAAGCTCAAAAACATTAATCCATCCTTCTCCTTGCTGTGGTGGGGAATATGGGAAGTGACCTGTTGCACACTCGAGTAAAACTAAACCCAAGCTCCAAATATCACTTCTGTAGCCATATTTGCCTCCACTGATTCTCTCCGGCTACATCACAGAATTGAACATGAGCAACTTAAGTTTCAATATATAAGGAAAGTAAGGATGCGCCCCAAATCGCACAACAAAAGCAGGGGAAAACAGTTAAAAAAAAAAAACATTTATTCCACATGTATACAAAAATTACTCACAGACATATAGTTGTATGTGCCAACAAAAGTATTAGCCTGTCCAGAAGTGCTTTCCATTATTGCACTTACACCAAAGTCAGTAATCTTGACTTCCCCTCCATGATTTATTAACAAATTAGAGGGTTTAAAGTCCCTGTGAATAATATGCTTTTCATGATGAAGATACCACAAACCCTTGAGCACCTGAATTATGAAAACATAAAAAAGGAGAGAATTGTGAGAAAGATATTTATATTTATTTTAATTAAGTGAAGTTCCTTCAGTGAAAATATGAATAGCATATTTCCCACCTGCTTACAAATGGCAGCAAGATAAGGTTCTGGAATTGTTTTGACTTTTGTCAAAAAATCTGCAAGAGATCCACCATCCATGTACTCTAAGATTATAGAAATGACACCGTTATCATAGAAAGACTGATAACACATGACTAGATAAGGACACTGGGATGACTGATTAATTTTCAGTTCTTGTGCAATCTGCCTGCAAGCAGCCTCCTCAATATTCATTTGAATAACCTGAATGTTGGAGATTTTATTTATAAGTAACCCTCCCAAAGAATGGAAAACACCATAGTGTAAAGAGAACACAATAAGCACATATGTCAGCATAACCGGTATGTCATTCTTAAGAATTCTATTCTAGAGGCCATTGCTTGGTGCAGTGGCTAAAGCATGGCCCGCCAAGTGTGATAATGTGGATTCACGTCTGAGAGGAGCAACTTTGTGCAAATAATATCAAAGGTTTGGTCTGTACCCAATCTAACCCTTCCAAACCTTCGATTAACAAGGACCAATACTAGGTAATGGCCTTTGCAAGAGCATCAAACTTGCAAGCCAGTCCAAGAGATTAACCAGAAAGGCTATAGACTAACAAAAGGCGTCTGAAGTTGGACACAGGTACACATTGATAGGGTTAATTAAAAACACAATTTCACACTAAAAAGTGAACATAACTACTTTTTTTTTTTCTTTAAAAAAAAAAAAGAAAAGAAAAATACTATGGTGATAAAAAAATCTCATAATTATGCATGAACATAATTAATTGAGCAGTTGTAACCAACACTATCCACCACCCCAAAGGCAGGTGCTAGAACCCCCACCCTCCCCCCCCCCCCCCCCTTCTTTTGTAAACATACAATTAACAATTATGTGGTTTTAAGGTCTTCTAAAATTTGAGGCAAACCACGACATATGGATCAAGAGTGGTGACTACTGCAATTTAGATGATCAGGCCGTAGGTCCCACACGTGGGTCTGAGAATATGATATCCATCCTCTGAGAAAGAGGAGCAAGAGCTATTATGTAAATGATTTGGCACATGGAATTCTAGCAATATATAATGCAAGTAAAATTTTGGACATGTCACAAATTTTGAGTTGTCAAAGTCCTAAATGGCAGCTGCCACCTGTCTTTAGAGCCTCTCTAATTTCCTCTGTTGAGAGCTTGCTATACAATGTTGGCCCATTCTCTGGTAACTTAAGCTTTTAGATGAGTTAGTTATCTAACAAGGTATCAAAGCCTTGGTTATGGGAGGTCTTGAGGTTGTGAGTCTGAAAATGCTTGATAATTTTTTTTTTTAAAAGAAGTCAAAAATATGATAGTGAAATTTGGAGTTTGTTCCAAATACTGCTAAATAAGGACCAGGATAGAGCAGTAGAAATTATTATTTTGAAGTACACAACGAAAGGGGAAAGTTTATTTCTGCTTTTATTTTTTCACAAATAAACTAGAGATAACGCAGGGTTGGTGTTGAGTTGTACAGTACCTTCAAAGCGAAAAACTGCTGGGTCCATTTGTTTTGCACCAGTCGCACAACTCCACCATTTCCCTTCCCAATGACTTTAATTGCATCAAAGTCAGCTAAGCTTAACTGGTTGTCAAATGGCTGTATAAGGGGTGGCTGAATGCACATTCAGATACATTAAAACAATAAGAAATTTTCCATAGTGGAATGTACCCAGTTATATTCAAATAGTATCCTTATTTGACAAAATAATACTAATCGGTGTTTCATCCACCAGACATTTACCAATATTAATATAATTGAGAATGGGTTATATTCCCTTTCAATAGATAAAGAGAAAACTTCCACATAAGTGAACTCACTCATAACATTCAACTTAGACAATGCACGGAAGAAATTAAAATGCAAAACAGCCAAAAAAATAAAAATAGCTACTCAGCTGAAATCCAATAAATCCACAATATTCAACTCATACATCAATATCTGATTATAGTTCAACTATTTCAACAACCATTTCTTTTCAATCCTGACATCGCCAAGTCTCAATTAATAACAAAAATGACAACAATTACTACTATAAGATACATTAGTCAAATTAGTCTGTTGAGCTTAAAGAGTACAAACAAACATAGCACACAGGTCATCTCACATCGCAATTTTAGCAGACAAGCCTAAAGCTGCAATTGATTTGGCTAAAATAAATGCCAATTTAGGTTTAGCCCTAGAAAACATACCATCACACAATTGATTTGAACAATGGAAAGCCAAAATATTAAACAACCAAATGGCGAAAACTAAAATAAAAATTTATTTTGTCCAGAATGATATCATAGTACTCTCCAGACCAAATGCAAGAAACACATGCCCAAATCAATAAAATCAAAGTAGAGAAGTTGAATTTCAAGTATCTTACAGTTTGAACTTCGTCCTGAGAGACAATTCGAACTCCGTCTTTACCGACGAGTAAATCACCATACATAAACGTTCCAGATTCAGTTCTACAAAAAATCGGCGACAGAAACATTAGAGAGAGAAAGAGTCTGCGCGCGCGCATACATACAAGCACACACATATATATATATAGAGAGAGAGAGAGAGAGAGAGAGGAGTTACAGAAACTTAGCGAAAGAAACTTCATGGGGAGGGAGGGTGAGCTTGAGGTTCGGGGCTAAATTTCCCTTATTCATATATGATTGATTGTGTTTGGAGCTCTCTGGTGAAGAGTCGTTGCCAAGTCTTTCCAATAAACGAGAACTTCAGCTTTTGCGCTTATATATATATATATATATATATATATATCCGCGCGTGTGTGTCTATATATTTAAAATATTATATATGCATAGTTTAGGTTGGTAAGACTGAGAGCAGTCACCATAGCAGAAAATGAGAAAGAGAAACAAAGATCGGTTATGTTTGTTTAGGTTTTTAAAACAAATTTTTTAATTTTAAAATGTCGGATAGGTATTTAATAAATTATTAATTTTAATTTTTTTTAATTTAAATTATCATATTTAAATATATTTTTATATTTTTTTTAAAAATTAATTACAAAAATTTTAAAAAAAATTATATTTGAATTACTATTTAAACTGCTGGCTCATTACTTTTTCTTTTATTTACACGCCTCGCCACTTAATAACTCTTATAAAATTATATAAGCTACCCATAATTCTAGAAATCACCCGATTTCCCTTCTATTAACTTTTGTTTAACAATTTGCCCACTCTCCGTTATTGAGCTGTTATAAGTTATAACCATATGCTTTGCTGACGACAAATAATTAAGTACCGTGATTCCAATTATACCCTTTTGTAGATAGGACCACAGAAATAACTTTTACTTCCATAGCCATTGAAGCTTAGTTTTTGAAATCAAAAAGGACATCAACTCAGCGAAGACATTCATTTACTTTTCAATCCTTATCCTTGTTATTAATATGAATTATTTTAAATAATTATATAAAAAAAATTCATACATTACTATATATACAAACTTTGATAAATTTAATAAAACAAAAAATTTACGAATTTCTATAAAATGTTTTAACTTCTGTAAATTCCAATCTTTGTAATTACAGAGATTAAACTTGCTTTTTTATTGCTATTATCGAGTTTAAGTTCTTTTTTTAAAAGTAAAAATAAGTGTTGTAATTATTATTGTAAAAAGATTCTGAGACGAGTCATAAAATTAAATACTCTAAGTTCGATTTATTAGGGGTGTAAGTGCGACAAGTAAGACTTGTGCAAAAAATTACAACAAGCAATTATTGAAACATTTTATTACTTAAGTTAAGTAGTATGTCTTCATTGAGAATTTGATGACAACAAATGACCAAAAAAAAATTCAGTGATACCATAGCATAAAAAAAAACTTAATGATGATATAAATTAAATTTAATATGTAAAATATATTTTAAATTAAGACGATATTATAATATCATTCTTGTCTCTGAGTTTCTATATGCTATTTTAATACTGGACAACTGTTAGTTAAAACGCAGGCCCACTGCTACAACTGGTTGCCTTTTGCTGACCAACAACGTCGGCTGCCAGCCTACAACCACCACGCATTAAGGATTCCTTTCATACATTTCTATCTCCAACCCTGCCACTCGAAGGGCTCAAACCGTGGTCCTGCCCTGCCCTTCCCTCTCGATGCACAGGAGATGCCATTAATTTATTGCCTGTATTGGCAAGATGGTTCATATTATTATTTGACCTAATCGCTATTAGGAATGATTATAGGACAGGTTTGAGATGGAGATTCTTTTTCATTCCACGCCTCGTTATTTATTTTATAAAATTAATTATAATTAATATAGTTTTTAAAAAAATAATACATGTATTAAAATAAAAAATATGTATATAAATAAAAAATTAAAATGACATTTTTTTTTTCAAACATATAACTCTATCAAATTTGTTTAAATTTTTAATATATGACTAAAATATATCATCATGAACATTGACATTGTAACACAAAATATTTTCATTATTTTATTTTATATAAGTAAGGCGGCCTTTCCCCAAATCTATTCCAAATCTTAACGGAATGGAGAAAGCTTTCTCCAAATCCTTCCATTGAACAGGGTTGATAGATTTTTAACAAGCGAGTTAAATTGTCATCCATAATTTATTATCCAGCAAGGACATGCTTGGTTGGCCCATTAGATTAAACAGTTTTATTATTTTGACATGATATTACAAAATGAAAAATCATCATCTTAAGCAGATTCTTTTAAGAAAATAATCATCGCATAAAAATGATATCTAAAAATAACTTAAAATCATGAAAAAAAATGGTAACATTTCTTCCTTTTGCAAATAATTCAATTTAAAATGAAGAATTTTTATATGTAAAACATTTCCAAAATTTTTGCACCATTTTCAAGTGTTTGGTTGCATGTAAAATATTTTACACATTTTATGAAAGTAGCATGCAAAAATTAAAAATGACTTGTGATTTCTTTTTTTATATATTTATATAAATCATTTTTAAATATATATTCAAGACTCACATGCTTAAACAAAAGACATGTAGATTCATGTTTATATATCTGCACGCATACACACATGCCTAAAGCATGTATAAGCATAGATGTATACAGTGGTGGATACAAGGAAGGGATAGGGCCCCCAAAATTTTAGAAATTTGTTATTTTATTCCTATTTTTTATTTGAATAATCAAAAATTAAGAATTACCTCCCAAAATTTTTCATTTTTTATTTTTTTGGCCCCTTTGTTAATATTCTAGATCCACCGCTGCATGTCTGTATGTGTGTGTACACACACACACATATATATATACACATATACATACATACATATATGCATACATATAAATTCTTATGTGTAATTTCATTTATATATATGAAAATAAGATTTAAAGTTGAAATAAATAAAGAGTAAAATGCTATATAAATTGTGAATGAAACAATTCAAATTTAAGGGATGTCCACTGCAAAAAAGCATGTTAACAATGGAAGAGACAACTAAAATTGTGGATAGATTATGAAGCTATCCTCCCCTCTAGATATGGCCTAAATCAACTGTCTGCAGTGTTAGTGGTAGATGGAATTGATGTTGAAGCTCAGTGCAAGTGCTTCAAACTCCAAACATACCTCACAAACTAAGCTGCTAGCAGCTGCATAAATTCAATCTCAAGCAACGTATACAACACACCTATGCATCACTTGCAACCACAGAAAAATTAGAATATTACATTAAAAGAACTTAACTGATTTTCCATAAGCAGATAATTCCAGTTTGAAGCTCTAAGGGTTGCTGTCATCTCATCTCTTGTGGAAGATGGCACTTCTGTTTTCCACAGCAGCATATAACCCCCTTCATTAAGAATATAATTGTTTAAGATCATGCTTATCTTTTAATACTTAACTAATGTTGCTAATCATTCCAACTGAAACAGTGAGGTCCATGTCCATTTCAAACTGACAGTATATGATGTTAAATCCTCAGAAGCTTCTCTCTCAAACACACAGCTTTTCCGATTGATTCATTTCAAGAATTTTTCCTGAGTGATTCAGAACATTTGGTTAAAAGTTTTAAGTTTTAAAGGCTTCCAACCCAGAACAGCTCATGCCATGCTCTTGTTCCCACCTTAATACCCTGTCATGATGCGAGGCAGCATGAAAGTAATGAGAGGACACAATTCTGTGAGACAATTTTAGCCCTAAAATAGATTCCCCAGGGGTGTCTAAGAAAATTATTGGAACAGTCCCCCTCCCCCACCCTCTTTTCCCAAACAGGTCAAAGCTTGCTCATTCTGAATCTAAGAATCATTCCAAATATACTGAAACATAACATGACAAATAAATTAACAGAAATTGTTTGATGATGAAATTCAGATATTCAAATATGATAAATATAACAAATAAGGGCACTAAATTGATTTAAAGTTAAAAATGATATATGCCAGAATAACACACCTGCAACCATGAAAATGCAACTTGGTATCTTCCTAGCTTGGCAGCATCTTATACAAAAGCTCAAAGTTAGTAGACAGATAAATGGACTTGCACATTACAGCCAGTTTCATAAGATGGAACATCAGCTGCAGCAAAATCACAATGCATGGTCACCAGAAATTTGGAAACATAAGTGGCTGGTAATTGAGAATCCTGTCTTATACCATTCATGGCCTATTCACTGCTATAGGCACCAACTGTGAAGTAATTCAGGGAGGCAGCATCCAAGCCAATTAGAAGTAGTGGCTCAATCAGATTATTTTTTTGAAAAAAAAAATTCCAAGAATGACATTATACCTAAAAGTAAAATAAATATTATAATGTATTTTTTTATAAAAAAACATTAGGTTTTTTAAGCATGCAGTTTGTAACAATTGAAGCACAACAGTCACAAAAGAGGTCAGCAAAGAAGAGAGGAGAATGAAAGCCAATGATTATTGGGGCACACATCAATGGACAACCTCTGAAAAGAGGCTCAAGGAAGGAAGGAATCAGTGTAACTAAGAGCTCCATTGTTTTCACCTGAAGCTCTTGAATGTTTTTCCTCTCAAACTAAGTGCACGAGAACTCTGTCTTGTTTTTGCCATACTCAGGCTTAACCTTATTCTCCAACGAGAGCAAACCTTTATCCTTCACAGTTCACCATCACCAGTGTCATGCTGGAAAATCGAGATTCTTCACGATTTGCAAAATATTGAGGATCCCCTTGAATAACCCAGGACCCTTCATGTTATGTGGTGCACTCAATTTATACTTCAGCAATGCAATTCGCCCTAAGCCTTTACAGGAGCGACCATGTCATCAATATGCAGCATCAAGAATAATGACAGAGCCATCCCCCAGGACCATAAAATACACAGTAATCATATTTTCTCAACTTGTAGCCAATTTTCAATACAGAAGAATCAAAGTATCTATACCACTATCTTGAAGATACTTACAAAGTTACAATAGTAGTACTTTCCTTTCCCTGGCAACTTGATTGAACACCATCACATGGCAAGCTGGTCAGAATCAAGACCAGAGAGAGTTTTTACATGCAAAATAGTGTAAAGGATGTGTGCTTTACCACGGGACAGAGGAGCACTAAATTCCTTCTCCATTTCCATGCCCCACTAAATTCCTTCTTCCATTCAATGCCCCTTAGCAACTAAGCATGCCCTAAACCTTCATCCTTCTTTCCAGAAAAATGTCTCTACCTTCTTTTGAAAGGCCCCGTTAGAGCCAAAAATTTCCTCTTGTTACGTAAACCTACCAACTCCCAATTATTGTTGCAGCAAGGTAAATCCATCTCTTCCACCCTATCCTATCCATTTTTCACTTTTTCCATGTCAACAGTAGCATTGTAGTTAGAACTTAGAACACAGCTCATTACTAACAGAAACAAGGGAAAGAGTACTCATACATGTAGTAACTGATATTTTCCCCGACATCCAACATTAACTTAACTCCAAGTCTACTCAAGTGCATCACCATTGTTCTTCTCATTTTTATACTGAATGAATACTTGTGTGATGTTTGTGATGCGTCACATATGCACATAAGTGCTCTGCCACATTGACACTGGCAGATATTCACAATTATGATTTATTAGTTACATAGTCATCGACTTAGAAACTTATTGAAGGTATTGGCTAACCTAGACAGTAAAGTTTCTATGTAGTCATACAGGTTGTATTAAAACATGAGATTCAAACCCACATTCGCGTCTGTTGGCGCCCCAGGTAGGGGAGGGCTACCAAAAGAGAAGAGAGGAAGAAGAAAAAGAAAAGAAAGAGAACAATGACCAACCTCGTAGACTAATCTTAGCCAAACTGATTCCTATCGGCTGAGCCAAGTTGATAATTTGGCACTTCAAATTCAACTTGATTGAACTTGGACTGAGCTTGTACAGAGCTCGAGCTTAACTCTTAAGTCTTTAACTCATCCATCCATCTTGTTCAAGCTTGGCTTGACTAGGTTTGGCCGAGCTCAAAGCTTGTTCAAGAACCTAACTAAACTTGTACAGGAACCTAATAAAAAAGTTCGTTTACATTTCAAATATTGAAAACTCCTACATTATCAATGTAAATTAGCAATTACAACATACTAAAAAAGCTCACTAATCTTCATGCATATGCCAACTGTTTGATGAACCTAATATAGCTAAGCCCAGTGTTGCTCAGGTGTCATATCAATCAAGTGTAAAAGATTGAACTTCGATTTGTTTGACAAGTGCACAAATTTGAGTGAGTTTGATAGACAATCTTAATTATAACTCACGGTGCTTCCATTGCCCAGAATCTTCTATTGGTTTAGCTTTGTAAGTTCAACTAACAAGCAGTAGTTAATATGTGAGTTAGGTTTCACAGCTCCGGTTGTTGCGCTTGGGATAAATGTACTGTAAAACTTTTGTAGCTCCATTTACGTTCTCCATTAGCGACCAAAAGAAAGAGAGTGAATTATATAAACAGAATCAGACACCCTAAGCACCGAAAGTTTAAACAAAAGATTCACAAGGAAACTGGGGAAAAAAATCCTATACTGCTCCGTTCAACATTACAAATACATGAAAGCTGATATTTATCTCAATAAGGCCAAAGTGTTTATATGTGCTTGCTGAGTTTGCACGACAATCTAATGCTCTTTGCTATTATACATTACATTGTTCTAACTATTTCTCCCATGCTTACCATAGAGCCAGTTCAATTCTGAAGAACTGGTTTATTTCAAGATTCAATAATATTGAAGGAGAATTTTGACAGCAACTGCGGGACTCCTGATATTATTGGTCCGTAAGTCTACAAAATTCAACAATTTCAATGTGCATCAGACTCCGAAATTGTAACATCATAGCCACTAACTTGAGAAGGTGGTTGAGTGTCCCAAGTAAATTGAACAATCCACTTCATTATGAGTAGCATTTGAACCCATAAGTTGCAGTATGTCATCAATTTAGCAACTAAATTCAAATGGAAAACAAAGGGACCAATTCAATCTCCATGGGATATTATAATGCCCCGTGAAACTTTGCAGTCCAAAGGAAGATTTCATACCTTGTGGTTTTCATGAATTTGGCACAACGGAACTGCAAGCAATTTTAGGTTTCTTGGTACAATGAATTTCCGACTCACTGGCAACTTCACAAGAAAGAGTTTTATGCACTCCTACAAAACGAGATAGATACAAATGAACTGAGGTTTGTGCCAGCAGCACACAAAACTTAATCGAAGCAGTTTGTGTTGATAAACTACCTTAGGCCTCTTCACATTAGGTGGCAAATATGGATATAGCAATGTTTCAAAGTCTGGCCTCCACCACATCCCAAGGCATTCTCCCACCTAAAAATTGAGAAGTAGTGCATTTACACAGCGTGCAATTAATACTGGAATAAAAATATTATTACAGGCATTTCACATACCTCCCAGTCAGGTCCACTACCATTTTCATTAACAGACAACTTGCTTGTAAGTTTACGTTTCAAGCCTTCAATATCTGCTGGATGGAAACAAATTTAATTCCTTGAACCCTTTCAATTTCAAATTGATGGAATAACTTGATAAGATGGTGTCTTACCTGATTCAGCTGGTCTTAAGCGACCGCCTGGAAGCTTGAATATGGAATTCCGTACTTGCAACAGCAACAAATGGGGATGTTTGAACAACTCAACCTGAATTTTGACAATTGTTATATGGTAAATTTCGATATACTATCAATATGTTATGAACTTTTGGAAACAGTTTGGTGGCAGAGAAACCTCACAAGTCATAAGATAAGAGACAATTATTCATCAAACAAAAGATAAAGCATACAATCATTCCTTGTCTTTTCCTTTCTGTAGAGCATAAAGAGCTGACTGCTGAGCAAAATAACAAAAACTAAATATTGGCAACAATTTACATAAAACAAACCATCAGTTTAGAAGTGACCTAGATTCTAAGGTTTAAATAACATCAATTTATGAATCCCCAATTCTGCAAACTTTTTTAATCTCCGATTATACAACTAGATGTATCTGCCTTATCTAGAAGTTTAATTGTCATAGCTGTAGTCTACATTAGTCCCAAAAATGGACCAGATTTTATTATGATATGATAATACACTATCAGAATCTGATCCAATACCAGCCAAATTTCGACAAATAAGATAATGTATTTTTGTTTCATATGTGTCTCTTGCATCAATGATTTGATCATCAAGACTCGTTAACATGTGTGTAACATTAATATAAAGGAGAATGGTTTGGATCAAATCAGAACACATGAAGTTGCAGACAAATAATGATCAGTTGCGTTTGGATCATTATCACATTATAGGTCCCAAAATTTTATTAAATTGTGTTATCAGATGGGGCTCAGACCATGATAAAGTCCATTAAAGTTTGTTGAACTATTCATCACTTAATGCTAAACAAATAGAAAATTTTAGTACCTCTCTTAGATCATTAAATTCTATTGAAATATTCATCACTTTATGCTGAACAAATAATTTTAGCCTCCCACTTCACGAGATCAAACTGTTATATGCACAATGAAACTAAGGACGGACCACCCATTCAGAATTCAACAAACTCTATTCAATTTTGTATCCCACACAGTTGGCCCTATGCGCATGATATAAATCTCAAAATCAACCCACATATGATGGTCGGTCTGTTATACATGTATTGCGTAATTGTTATAGAATCGTCATCAAAGTGAAATCAGCATTTAGCCTGTAGCTAGCTTAATTAAACAGCTGATTTGCGATTATCGCAGTCGTCTACCACATTTTGATTGATTCTCGAAATAAGCCAAGTATAATTTCATTTCAAAGCACCAATATCTTAGTTGCTCTTGCTCACACTCATAGGCACACCAACTGATGAACATAAACACAATGTTATCATTTAGATACATACATCTATGCATTTACGAAGAATCATACTGTGGCATGAACTCAAGGAGTATCCACCAAAATTCTATTTCTATCGAATTAATAGCGAAAATGATCAAATTGCATATAAAAAAGAAAGAAAAAGAGAGAGTAGAGAATGAACCAGAATGACTCCTTCCACACGAGTTCTCAATCCATAAGCAGCATAGCTGAATGAACGAGGAAAAAAAAACAACAAATAAATTCAGAATCAACTTGGAAAATATGGAAAATAATACTCTCTTATCAAATTGTAAATATATATATATATATAGATAGATAGAGAGAGAGAGAGAGAGAGAGAGAGAGAGAGACTTAGATTTCATTCGCTGCACGCGATCCGCCAAGGTATCGTCCTTGAATGGGAGGGTTTCTTTGGAACCAAAATAGTAATTGCTGAGAGGGTAAATGTCCAAAACGTGACTGCGATCGCTGCTGTTATTATGATTATGATTGTTATCGACAGGTAAAACCGTTTCAGTGTCCATCTTCGAATGCTCTACAATTTAGAGAGAGAGAGAGAGAGAGGAAGAGAGTAGGACGAAATTAGAGAGAGAGGAGCCAAAAAAGAAAAAAGAGAGAGAAGAAACATTAGTAAACGTGTCTGTGGTACACAGTATATAGTTCACTGTTGGGTTCTAGACGTGGCAGATGTGGTGGTGATATGGAAACGGCTTTCTTCATTGGGTATCTTCTGCTGCATTCTAGACAGAAAATATACAGCTATGCCTACATATGGGGAAGAAGGCTAGAAGCCCCGTTGGATTTGGGCGGTGAGTGTTATGGGCTTGGACTATTTGGTCCATTCATTTTTTCGGGAGCCCATTAGTAACATGTGGAGGGCCATAGGGTGGCCCATGTCCAATCTATGCATTTATAACCTATGATTCCTAGGTTGTCAATTAATCAAGTCGAGACAAGTTGAAGAGTGAGTTATTTAAATTTGACTTATTAAAATAAACGAATTATAAATTGTAATCTTCATTTTTTGAGTTAATTCTTAACGATATTTTAATTGAGTCGAACTCGAATAGTTCAAATTTTTTACAACCTTATCAATTCATTCTTTTTTATTATTTAAATTTAACTCGTCAAAATAAACGAGTTATAAATTGTAATCTTTATTTTTTTGAGTTAATTCTTAACGATCTTTTAATTGAATCGAACTCGAATAGTTCAATTTTTTTTTATAGCCTTATCAATTCATTTTTTTTTATTTTTGATTTTTTAATGACACATGACAAACATTCATTGCACTAACACGTCACATCTGTTAGGCAAATTTGTAAAATCTAAGAGGGACTAAAAAAAGAAATTATAAATAATTTTATTTTTTTCTTAATTGGATGAATTGAAAAATTATGAGTAAAAGAGAATGTGAAGAAAAAGAGTGAACTTTTATTATTATGAAGAGATCTTATATCTTTTCTTTTGAAATAGTTAGAAAACATGGAGAAACCTATAAATAAGGGGGGAAGTAAAAATAGATTACTTCCCTCTCCCTTATTTTTCTTCAACTTTCTCTGTCAACATTGAGTTAGGCTTAGAATTTTCGAGAAGAGTATTTCTTTTAATCTATATCAAAAAGAAAAGAAGAAGAAAAAAGAGCGAGTATTTAATGTTTTCCTATTTTTATTTAATTAAAGAAAGAAAAAAAAAAAAAAAGAAGAATTATTTTTCTCATTTCTTCCCACTTTAAAGAGGATAAAAAGTCTGTCATCCCCCCTTCATTTCTCTTTCCCTTTCACTCATGCTAAACCGTGAAGGACTTATCGACATTCCTTCCACTTTCCTTCCCCTCCCCTTCATCCATCCCCCTCTTTTCTCCTATCAAACAGACCATAAAATCAACAGGATATGGCAAGGAAATTAATATGCTTAGTAGTAGCTTCATTATAAGAATTTTCCTCTGTTTTCCCCTGCTCTCTCTAGTTTCTCATTTTCTTCATTTGCAACACCATTGCACTATTTCAAATAAAATGGAAATGCCCCTTTCTATGTTTCTCAGGGTCTTGAGAAAGCACCAAAAATGTTTTTGCAAGGTAACATTTTGAGATATATATATATATATATATTATATGTAGAAACTTAACCAAACAAAAGTTACCCAAAAATCAAATAATAAAGCATCCTTTGTTTTTTTTGGTTAAATAGTACACCAATCTCTGTGGTGCTCTACCCCTAATAGCATTTATTACAATTGGACAGAAATCAGCAGGAAATTTATTTAACCACATTATTTTACTTTTTCAACTATGAATTTTATTACAAAAAAAAAAGAAAGAAAGAAAGAAAGAAGCAACCTAGTTAATATTATAGAAGTATACAACAATGAGGATGGTTGGTATATGGGGGTTAGCTTCTCGAAAAGTGCATACATTTTTTGGTGCATTTGAAAAAAAAAAATAACATAAAAACAAATTTAAAAATTTGACTAAATGACTAATCATGTTTATCAGAATTATTTTTATAAATACAAAAATAAGATGCAAAAATCGTCCCCTATGAATTAAAGAATAGTGGTTGACAAACATGCAAAAATAAAATATGATATTAGGAGGCAAATTATCGTAATGTATGGTTAAGTGACGGCCTACACCTAGATGAAGGGAAAAAATTTAGTGGTGTTGTTGCACGGTGTGACGGTCACTGTAATAGGGTATTGATGAGAGACTCACGTAAATCTCGTATCAATACTAAAACTACAGTAGTTGCCGTAACACTTGAAATGGTACCCGTGAAATTTTTTTCCTAAATAAGAGACTTGTTTCCTTTGTAATAATTTCCTTACACTTTTGCCATACTATGCTTAAAACGTGTTGCATTATAAATTTATAAATCATTTTTAAAAAAAATAAAGTACAAGTTCACTCTTTTTTCATGACGGCCAAGTTCATTTTTTTTGTGACATGACATCAACATAATCTATTTGGTCAACTAATAATCGACTAACGGATGGAGATTTTTCTTACTGACAATTAAATCAGAAAGGAGATAAATGTAATTTCTCATACCTCATGGGTTCATGTATAGTTTTAATAAATTTTAAGAAAAATCAATGTAATTTATTCAAAAATTATTACGTAGGATATGAATTCTCAAAGAAAATTGGTGGAAATCAATCTAATTTATCCAAAAATTATTACGAAGGGTATGAATTCTCAAAGAAAATTGGTGGAACCCAGGGTGTCCTCGTTTCAATACTAGCTAACTACGTAGAGTTAAGACTCGACCAATTCAAGTATCAAGGACACGAATTTGGTAATTTTATTTTTTTTAAAATTGTTTATTTATTTTTTTTTTTTTTTATAACTGAATGCAGTTGGCCACCTCCACACAAATGACGATCATCGTATCAAAAATAAATAAATAAACCAATAAATAACCGAGTGCCTTTAAGGGATTTGTACAGAAATGCCAATTTGTCATGAGATCAACCATAGGTGCACAGCATGCTTCCGGGTTTTTCCTTTATTTAAGAAATTATTAGCATTGATAGTGCCTTTAAGTTACTCCTTTATTTGAGAAATTATAGACATCAATCTTCTTGAATCAATAAATAATTTCTCCGTGCTTCAAAAGAGTAGTTGGGTCGTTGGATCACAATTTTTATTGAGTTGACCATGTAAAACTTTGCACAACCATCCGATTGAGCCAGAAGAAAAAAATTGATGATATAATTCTCTTTATTTTATTTGAAATAGATAAAAAGAGAGAAATGAAAGGAGATGAGATGATTTTTTTTTTGATAAATTAGTTAGGAAATATCTTGGGTCAGATTACCCGTACCAAATTAAGTCTTTCTCTTCGTGACAGTCAGATACGCTCTTGAAGTTATAACTATTAACGATCAGTACAGAAAAAACTCGAACTCGAGACACATAGATTAGAAATGAAATAATTTTTTGTGTAAGTAAAAATAGTAAAATAGAAATTCAGTTTAAAAAAAAAAAAAATTAATAAAGACAGAACAAGTAATCGTTAAATTTTTAATTTTTCCCTCCATCTCCTAAGAAGTAGAGTAAAATAGATCAAATAGGAATTTAAAAATCCCTTTCCCCTCCCTCCTTTTCTTTCATTTTCTTAAATTAAGTATGAAATAACTTCATATTCCTCCCCTTTTCATCTCATTTCCTTTCAACTCCTCAATCCAAAATGAAGTAATGGTATCCAATCCAACTAGTAAATATAAATTGAACTACTTACCAAAATAAAAATATAAAAATTAAATTAAATTAGTACAATAATTTGATGACCCATAATGAGAAATGGCCTTATGAAATGGGGATGCATGCATTTAATACCGGAACACATCAAATAGACGTTCAAATGGATGAGACCTTATCAAATATGATGAAATTTCTCCCCACACAACATTGTTGACATGGCCATGGCCATAATATCAATAATCACCCACATTTTTCCTAAAATGTTTTTCTCTTTGAGCATATGCATTTATCTTTTAATAGGGGTTATAAAATTAACTAAATAATTTCAACTTAAAATTAATTTCGTTAGACTCGTGAATAAACAAGTGAAACTTGACCATATTTTAAAATTTATGAATTTTTTAAAATTGAGTCGATTAGTCTATAAGTAGTAACTGGATGCAGAAAATATATTTTAGAAGGCCAATTAATTTTTTTTGGGAGAAACTCATATAAAAATTCAACCAATTTTTAGGGGTTAACTCCTAATTTTAATTTTTCTTTTAGCCAATAAATGCAAAAATTTGAATTTTGTAAAAAAATTGGAGAGACCGTGGCCCTCATTGGCACCCCTAAACTTACCAATATGTATTAGTATGAAAAATTAAGGTATCATTTGATAAAGTATTGTTTTTAAGTCTTTTAATAAGTAAAGAAGTACTTTTTTAATTTTTGATTTTTTTATTTAAAAAAAGGCTTATTTGATAGTCATCTCTTAAAAGCAAGAATAAATCAAATATTAATTCTATTTTTTTATTATTAGAATTAAAAAAAAAAAAAACTTAAAAATGTGTTATCAAACAATACCTTAATTACTCAAGTTAGAGTTGTGATTAATTTGATTGGATTTTCATTCGAAATCAATTCGACACGAAAGAGATACAACAAATGCCTAAGGTGGCATTCCCAAATTTTGAAAAACTTCAATTTTATACTATAAATTGATAAACTTTTTTAAAAATTAAGATTTGACGTCTCAAAATTTATTAAATTTTCTTAAAAGGTTCTCCAAATTTTTATACTTTGCTCTTAATTATAATTTTTAAATTCGTCCCTGGCTTAGAATATAAATTAGTCAATTTAATCATAATTAAAAATTTAACTAGTGTTAGACCGACCGAAGTCGTATCCAAGATGAAAAAATCTTATTATTTCCCAAATGTAACTTAAATTCAAAACGCAGCACCTGTTTTAGTCAAAGGGGTCTCAACGATTGACATTGACAGTGTACGTGCTTATTATTTCAGCTGGTCATCATTGCACAATATTACACCAAAATATACAATGAAAGATATATTCAAATATATATATATATATGTATAAGAAAAATATTACGAATATTTAATATATATATATATTCAATTATATTTTTAATATAACCTGAGATAGAATAGTTTTAGATTCCTAAAGATAATAATTTTTAAAAGTATTATATCTTGACATATCATATTAATAATACAATTTTAACACTACTCTATATATAAACGTTTAATCAATTATTAATAAAAAAATCTTCTTATTTCATGAAATCGATCTAAATTTGAAACTCACATTTCAGTTAAAAAAATTATAACTACTAAGTAACATACATGTTTTTTACTTTCGTCCTTATCACTATACAATATAATATCCAAATAATTAAAAAAGAAGAAGATATATTCAAGAATATTAGGGTATATATAAATGTTTGATCAATTGTCCGATTTGAAATAACAAAACTCTCTTATTTTATCTACATAATTCAAATTCTAGATTATTTCAGTTAAAAGAATTCACAATCACTAGTCTACTAATAACGTAGGTGCTTATTATTTCCGTGGTCATGACCGCATGATATAACACCAAAATATTCAATGGGGGAGAGGGTATATTTAAAAATATTAAAATATATACAGAAAACGTTTGATCAGCTGCCGGCAATTTGAAAAACGAAAAACATTTTGTTTTTATGAAAATGATTTATTTCGATCGGCCAAAGAGGAAAGAAAATGATTTCTCAACCCGCGAAGCATCTGATTAAACGTTTGTTGATAATAACAGTCCAATCGTATTTCACGGCCGAGCTACCTATCTCACCTGTGTTCCGATCATCATATTTACAGAATAAAATACTAAAAAATTAACAATAAATATAAATACAATTAAATGTTTTATTTTTATTTATTGAATCGACAAGAGACGAGAGAGAGCTCAATTTGGCTCAATTTCATGTAGTTTGATGCCGATAATGATTAACTTTTCTGATAACAAAGACGCCTTTTTTTATTATTCCTCCTCTTCTCTCTACCCCCACTCTCTCTCTCTCTAAAACTTTCTCTCTCTATATATATATATACGTCTGTCTCTCTCTAAGCGCATGATTTCTTCTGGGTTTCTCTATTTTTCAGAGGTAAGGTGTGTTCTTTCTGTTAATCCAATTAATACTTATTGTGCATATGATGATTCTGCCTATATAAATTTATCTTGGATTTATTTTGACCTTCTCGGATTCTTCATCTTTTATGCGCTTTAGAGGAATTTCTGCTTACAGGTTACTGAATTTTGATAGGATTGAGATTCATTTGAATCTCTTTCTCGTTGTGATTGTTATGATTCTTATTTGACGTGTTTTGAATTTTGGGATGTTGTTCAGCTTACTGAAATTATACATGTTTACCCTTGTATATATATATATATTATGTATATGTCTATATAACATGTATAACAAGAAATTAAGAATGGAGAATTTAGGAGGCTATATTAAGGATTGAGTTGTACTGACTCTAGTCTTCACAAATCTATAGTGCTTAATCTTTAGTGAATATTCTTTGCCCTAGATTGGAGGACAGCGAGATTGGATTCTTCTTTTTGTCAATGAATGATATTGGAATGCTTAGGAGTCGAAAAGCGTTCTTTTCCCTTGTGTGAATTCAAAGCACTCTTAAGAAGCTTTGAATCTTGAGAAAATGTGCTCCACTCCTTTAGTGTAAAAGAATTTATGTTGCTCAGTTAGCATCTATTCTTTACTCCTGATCCTATGACATGTATGCCTAATGGAATTGATGTTCTTTGTTGTCAATGATTTTGAGGTAATATTTGTTTATGCAACCTTGATTTATTGATGCCCATGCCACAGCAAATGGAGTACCCTTTGTCGGATTATTTTAATGACAATCCTTTTAAGATAAAAAAATTGGTTGACCCTTAATCATTCCAACCGGAAGTTAGTTGTAAGATTAAAGTTCTTTTTTTCTTCATACTTACCCAAAAAAAAGTTCTTTTATTGGAATTTGTTTTCTTACCAACCTAGTGCAGGTTGAGTAATAAACAAAATCATGGATTGGAAAGTTGTTGGGATGATATTAAATTTGAAATGCTTTTTAATTATGTGAAGCAGGAATTTTTGAAGGTGACAGCAGAACTGAGGACCTCAACCTACGCATGGACCAAAGTAATCAACTTTATCTTTGCAGTACTTCATCTCTCTCTCTCTCTCTCTCTCTCTTCTGTTGACATCTTCATTCTGGTCATATGAACTATTATGAGACTTCATATGATGCAAATATTATAAGCAGGAGTAATAGAAAGACAAGAAAACATAAATTTTAGTATGAAAGGTTTGTTAATTCTCAAAATTCTTATCCTGCCTAGATGAAATATGGCCGTTGCAATTTTTCGATTGTGAAAATAGATAAAATAGCTAATATTTTTCACAAAAGCATCGCCTAGTTGATTTATGCTGTTTTGTTTATAGTGAAAGAATTACAGAGTATCCTCTAGTTGATGCCTAAGTACACACAATACCATTTCTTCACTCAACCAACCAATAATATCGGTAGGTGAACAGAAGGAATGCATTCAAATCATACATCCACTTAGCACTTTGTTCTCCAATTTGTTATTATCCTCAATTTAGCAACTCTATACTCTAGTTTTAAGTTGTGCAATGTCTTTACAACAGAAACATATTTTGGTAGCTTGACAACACACCAACATGAGCTAAAACATCTGAAAAACTTTGTCAGGTTTTATGCCATAAAGGTTTTAGGCTGCAGCATGTTTGTCTTTTCAGCTGCATAGCTCATGTATGTCATATTTTGTGTCAAATGACAGTATTGATTCTGAGGTGAAAAGAAAGAGAAAAAAAGATTCAACTTCATTTTTATTCTGGGTGAGGTTTAACCTAGTAGACATCCACCTCCCAAGATAGATATATGATATGGCACATTCTGATGTTTGCATAATGACTTGCACATGCCTATATATTGCATCAGATATTTGTATGGCTCGAATTTTATAGTAATATTACTTCCTCCTTGGGAAGCTACAGGCCCATCAAATCTCTACTTTTGGTTTATTTGTAAATTCATACATGCCAGTTTATGGGGAAAGAAACAAAGAAGAAAAAAAAAGGAAAGGAAATAGCTGTAACCTCCTAATGACTATTAACTCAGGGACTTCTTCGTGAAACAGATGCCAGTATTGAGGAGGGAGAAGGTTTGAAAAATGGCCTCGAATTAGTGAAATCAGTTTCTGATACGCATCTTGATCTTTTGAGGCCATCAGCTCGATATTATTCGATGTTTAAAGGTAGTAATCTTGTTTGGGTCTACTTATCATAAGGAAAAGTAATCTTGTTTGGGTCTAATAAATACTTGATTAGTAGTTTTTGATACTTCCCTACCTGCATATCCCTAATTGAGTTATAGATGGTGTCTGTTCTCCGATTTCATGTCCTTTTTTACTGTTTAATTTTTTTTCTTTTGTTTATGTTTCATTTACATTCATTATCTGTTCCCGGGTCAATAAGTGATGCAGCCATATTTGAAATGGGTTTCTTGTACCACCAATGCAATGGTATCGTTCTATTGATTTCTGCATCTGGTTAGGTGGGATGTGAATCAAAAAGACTTTGATGTTCCTTGGATTTTCTTATATATATTTGAAACCTAGTTTATTTACTTCACTATTGTACTTTTAAAATATTTTTTTTTCATTTGTTTTGATTTTTTCAAAATTTGTTCCTTCTATTAGTTTAATTTGGATTTTTTACACTCCCTACAACTAAAACAATGTCTTTTTTGAAAAAAAAAAAAGAACAGAAAAAAAAACCTTTGAAAGAAAGTTGTTCTTGTAGGTAATAACTCATTTGCATGGTAATTAGTCCTGAAATCACTCCTGAGTTTCATTTCACAGACATATTCTTCTTTCTTATGTTGATCTAGCGAATAAATTATAGAAACTGGTCCTCTTTACTTATTACTCAGGCAAGTGAGATATATTTTGGTGATGGTAGGTCAAGCAATAGACACTGCAGACCGTGAAAAGGGCAAATATACCCTTATCAGAGATCCAGAGGACTTCAACCTGGGAATCTATGACAAACCCCTGCCTTGCTTTGGTTGTGGAGTGGGATGGTTTTCGTGAGTGTTCTCCATTTCTTCTCCCTATTTCTCCCTTCCCTCTCCCCGGTTTCTCATATCTCAGGATTATATCTTTTGTTCTCAGTTTTCTATTGGGGTTTGTGTTCCCCCTGATGTGGTACTATGCCACAATTCTCTATTTTGGAAACTTCTACCGCAAGGATCCTAGGGAGCGAGCAGGCCTTGCTGCTTCTGCAATTGCTGTAAGTAGCAGCTCTCTCTGAACATCTTCTACTTGTGGTAGATAAAATGTAGGAATCACTTTTTGATATTCAATCATTTAAGTTTTTTTTTTCTTTGTTTTATCCTTCTATTTGCTTGATATATAAATTCTTCAACTCCATCTTTTACTTTGTGAAATAATATAAATTTTTTTTTTTATATTTACAGTATCATTTATCTATAACACGTTGCGATTCCGGTTGCAGGCAATGACATGTTCTGTTGTGCTGTTGATCATAGTGGTGATTCTTCTATTTTAGCCCCAGTCAGCCAAATTCTAAGTGCTCCTAAGATCTTTGTGAGCCATCCCAAAAAAGTGAGTTGAATTATGAGGACTGTGTATTTGTGTAGATATGATCATAGAAAAATATTGCCTCAGTGATTTGCCTACAATTTTCGATGATGAAGATCAATTTGTTGGGCAATTATACGGACACAGATGACATTACAGGAATTTTGTATTTGATACTGAAATTGTACACAAATTTTCCTTCACGAGGCTCCATTTTTGTGCACGATGAACTTAGTGGTGTGTTAATGGCCATCAAGCATTTTAGGAAATAAAAAAAATGATGTTTTCTGTTCTGTGGTTATATTATGGTGATGTTACATTTTTTTTTTGGTTTAAAGGAAGTGATATCCCAGTTTCATTAGACTAATCCACTCCCTGTCCAGGTCTATGGCATGCCCTTTAAGCAAACTTTCCTACAACCAGGGCTTGTGATGTTACAATTAACACACACTATAATGCCAGTGGTGTGTACTCACATTCATCCTGTAGGTTCATTTAGAATGAGGGGGTTAAAAAGATTTGAAATCAGTGTGTGAAAATAAGAAAAGATAAAATTATTGATGAGATGGTAGTATAACGTATAAGACATAAAATGAGAGAGAATCGATTTAGGTGGTTCGATCATGTTCATCAAAACGAGTAATATGATGACATTAAGACCCACACTAGGCAAAGGAAGAAATCAAAATTAACTTGAGTTGAGGTAGACTTCAAATAGTTGAGATATGACATTATTTGATTGAATAGAATTGAGTTTAAATATAAATTTTGACAAGATGCATGAATGATTAGATGTACATTTGTGAATTCATAACCTAAGTCTTTGATTTCAAATCCACCCACCTAAATATTCAGTCACATAAGTGGGGAGAAATATAAAAAAAACTGCTACATTTCCACTGAATGTCAAATTCCAACTACAAAATGAAGATTTAGTTGAAATTTTAATTTTGATCAAATGGGTGATAGTATGAATGATGCTTGCAACTGGAAAAAACTACTCCAGCAGATGGCAGTTCTTCCAGGTGTGTTTCATTCTACACAGACATCACACGAGAAAAATCATGAAGTTGTCTTAAAATTTCGGATATATGTTACACAACACTTCATTTCACATATTCTGTGTAGCGAGAGAATCGAGGAAATCTAGTACTAAATAAGATAAACTGGTATCAGGTGTCACTATTTCAATGAAGCATTGAGCAAGTCTTTCTTTTCTTTCACCCCTTTCTGAAGAAAAGAAATGCTGGGGGAGCAAATCTTTCTTCAGTGATGGGTTGAGCTACAGAAAATTCTCACGCAAGCTATAGTTGCACCCCATGTCATAATTTTCCAACTTCCAACCAAATATATGCCTGTTTTCTATAGTGTCAACACTTGATGGCAATGGAAGACGCCCATATTTCTTTTTTGAACAGAAACTGAAGTAGAACAAATTGTACCTAGAAACTTCCATTTCAAATTAAATTGTCTTGTGATGATGGCAGATGGCAGACTTTGTTTTTGATTGATTTGATTTTTGGGATCATGAACTCTGCATTTGACCTGGAACAATGAGAGGGACCAAGCTCTATCTCATGACTGTAATGTACATTATTTTCGGGTAAATTTGTATGTTGAAATCTTCAATTGCGTGTTTTTATTATTTTAAAAAAAAATTAGTTTTAAAATTACTTGGTTAAGAAACTCTAAATAAGTTGTCATTTGGGTCAAGTTTTTTCTTTTCAATTTTGGATATAAATCAAGTTTTTTTTCCAAATTTGATCTTATTCAAATTTTTTTTTTTATTTTCTTGTATAAATTTTTGTTTTCTGAGTACGTTTTCTTTGTAAATACGACATATTAATAGAGTTATATTATTCAGTTTTTATTAATAAATTTCAAATTTTATTTAAGGGATTTATTTTGTTGTATTTGTGATTGATTCATATACACTTAAAAATTCAACATGTATTCACATTTTGTCACTTAAAGAAATAACAAAGTGAAGTGATGTACATAATTTTAGTTTTTCCCAGTTGAGTACGGTTGAAAAAACAAGACTAAAGTAGTAAAACTGTAGGGACACTGGTGAAATGATGGTCAACCACCAGGTCTTGTTCAAAGATAGTATTAGTGTGTGAGTTGGTATGTCAAGGCAGTGTAAAGTGACCAAACATTATGAAAATCAGGGAAATTGTCAAAAAGAAGAAAATGATTTTAATTCAGTTGCAGTGTTAAATAAATGGCATTGTCATTGTTCAGAATATTGAGGAGAGGGAACCTTGGTACCATTTCAGATGATAAATTTCTCTGATTATACATACACAATTCATATATGAGATTCAATACATACACACACATGTAACATTTCTCTCTCCTCATCGTTATGCTCAAATATATATATATTAGTAAAGGATTTATGGTTGCAATTTATGAAACATGAAGACACTAGTTTGGTTTAAGTGAGATATTTTCGGACATTCGAAAAAAAATGTCTAATTTTTTAATTTTTTTGAATTTCGAACATGTTTGAAACACTTTTTTTTCTTTTTTTCTCCTCTTCTTCTTAGTTGTTTTTTTTTTATTATACACACACACACATATATATGTGTGTGTGTGTTCTATGTAAAAATTTGTAAATTTGAATCATAAATGATGATAATTAAATAAATAAGTTTATGAATTTTAATTTAATGACTTTGTTATTTTAATAATATTTTTAAATTAGTTTTAATTAAAATAACATTATATTTTTATTATATAATTATATAAAAATAATATATATATATATTTAACGTGTCCGTGTTCTACTCTTTTAAAAATTGACGTATTTACATATTCATAATATGTCATATTCACATTTTATATCCGTACCGTTCTTCTTAAGTTGTAATTGTAAGACTGAACTGGCATTGTGTGGACTATTTGCTCACAAGTTTTAGGCCACACTTCATGAGGGAGACTTTGACAAAATAAGTGCCATTAAAATTGGCAGCTGTCCTGATTTTCAGTTGTCTGTTCCTTCTGAGTTTCTTTCCAAAGGTTGTCATTATGTAATTGATTTAATCCCCATCAAGTCCTTCTGTATATTCAAATGAACCAAAGATGGGTTGTAAATGTTGTCCTCATCTGTCTATTCATTTGTTCAATAATTTTCTGTTTCCTTTCTATTTAAGCTTCCTCCCCAACCCAAAAATAAGGTGGAAAAAAAAAAGAATTTATCTTGCAACTTGTGCTCAAAATCTGGTACAGTATTGACTAAATTTTATAATCATAAATGCCCGAGTTACTTCGGCTAGTAAAGTCTTGAAAATAAATGATTATGTTTTCGAGAAGTTTCTGTCTGAGTTACTTCGACTAGTAAAGTCTTGAAAATAAATGATTATGTTTTCGAGAAGTTTCTGTCTGAAGCGTGAATGTCCAGAGATGTATACCCCAATTTTTTGCTTTCGTTTTAACTGACCAATGCCCAGTAATTTCCGAATACCCCCAATCCGTTGTTTGCGGAAAAGCATGAATGACAAGTGATTCATTCAATTTCCGTCTTACCCGATATGTAATTCTTGGAAATAAAGTTACATATTTAAAATTTGTTTTGACAGTCATGCACAGAAATGATCCGTGGTTAGCAGGACTCATTAAAGAAAAATCTTGCAATGATATAGGGTAATACAGAGAGAGGAAAAGGAAAATAAGATCACATGTTTATAATCTTGTAATCACATGTTTCTTAACAAGTGAATATCTCAATATGAAACAGAAGGTCCAATAATGTATCTTTAGAATTCACAAAGACATGTGAAACATAATTTAGTGAGTAAAGCAGATTGCAAGTTAAAGGGAGACTCTTTTTTTATTATTATTTTCAAGCAAAAATGAACATCACTGTTATACTAAAGTTCAAAATTACCCAAATTTTCCTGTAGGCTAAAAGTTCAAAGATAAATACCACTTTTCTGTAGGATAAAATTTTTCCTTAGTCTAGACAGAAGCTCCAAGAAACAGAAAGGATGAGAAGTAAATAGAGAAGACCTACCTTTCTCTTCAAAGTTCAAATCAATGATGGGGTTCCTCAAAAAACTAATATGGCATATACTTTAAGCGAGTCGTGTTGGAACAGGTTGTTACTTCCTGAAAAAGAAACCCTTTAACTTGGATGAGGATGTGTTGCTTCTTAGTCCCACCACAATATATATATATATATATATAGAGAGAGAGAGAGAGAGAGAGAGAGAGCTGTAGCTGAAACAAACTAGCTCTTGCAACAGATTAATATCCCCATGTCCCTTTTGTTTTGATCGCCCAAAATAAACTATTAAAACAGAGAGATGAAAACATTGGTCAGAGTTCCTTTCTCATCCCGCTTATTGACTATCTAATGAAACGTTAACAATTTTTTTTTTAATACATGATCATGATCACTTTAGGAAGGTTCATGTTATAATGCTATAGCTGTCCGCCTTTCAATTCCTTGACTGCAATGTTTTACTAATAAACAAATGTTATAACATGTGTGTGTGGGGGTGTGTGTGTGTATATATATTATATATATATATATTTTATTTTATTTTTCATGATGAAGAATCTGGTTGGTGCCTTGCACTTCAAAAGGGTAAATTCCACCGGTTAATACCATAGTCATTTAGCACATTAATCTCAAGACTTAAATTCCCATAAAAATTCAAACTTAAAATATCCAAGTTTACTGTTCATCCCGAGACCTTCCTTATAACTGGATCACCTAGCTAGGTAGTAGTTGATATAGATGTGTCTATATCAAGAATATTATATATATGCATATATATATATATATATTATCATATATACACATACAAATACACACAGACAAATATATATATATGTTATACATGTATCAAGAATATCACATCCTCTTATAATCTCTGCCATAACAAAAAATTAATAGTAGTTTATCCACAAATAAAGTTAATAAATAAATAATTAATGAGTATGATTGAGAAGTGGGAATTGAATAGTCACGTGAGCGAAGGACACAGAGGCCATCGCTTGCTGTTGCAGAAACTTAGAGGACACTTCGTGCCCGATGGTGGCTGTCATTCTCAATTCGAAGCTGTCCCTTCCCTCTTTATTCTTTTTAACAAGACTTACCTGCAGTGGTTGCCATTAATTATATACACAATAATTATTTATCTATATATAATAATCCACACTCCACAATGCGCGTAACCATCACCATTGCCGATCTGTGTGCTAATCTTCATCGAGAATAGTGGAATTAGAGTCATGGAGTGTTGAGAGTATATGTTTCTTCTTAAAAGATGGCTCGCACCTCATGGTGGGGCCTTTGCTCTCTGAAAAATGTATATGTAACGACACGCATCTGTGGGACAAAATATTGTAGCTCTATCCAAAAAATGCTTGTCATCTTCCAATGATTTAAATGAACCCTGTTAAGCACGAGGCCATTACAAGTCTTGCACGTATGTACCAAAGTTTGATTTTCTTTGCATAGAACTATTGGAGAGAAAATCAACTACTCGTGACCTTTTTATTTTTTGAAAGGATGAGCAGGTAGATTATGAATTTAAGTTTTAAAACAGTATTTGGTTACAAATTGGGTCAAAAGAACTTTAATCTATTTAAATACGTGTTATAATTTTAATTTGATATATAAGTAATTACAAAAATATCATGTGATAAAATAAAATAAAATAAATACATATAAATTGATAAATTATAATTAAGACACATATCGAATTAGTAAGTCTCTCTTATGTAATTTGCAGTTGATTGTTTTTATAAATTTACATCGCGTACATCTTAAATAGAGTGCAAGTGAATGAAGTCATTGGTGATCAGCTTGATGATACTATCCTTGTGTCTAACATATATACAGACACAAATGAAATGAGTTTTTTTATCAACAACTCTTATTTGGCTTAATAATGACTCGTCATGAATGAATCAAATTTGAATCATGGTAGAAAAATTCACAGTTCAATTTGACCTGAATCATTTATCTCTCTCAAACATATATTAGGTAGGCTTCTCGCTCTTAGGACTCATAAAAATATATATATATATATATATGAGAGAGAGAGAGAGAGAGAGAGAGAGAAATCATAGATTAGGTAGGCTTCTCGCTCTTAGGACCCATAAAAATAAAATTATATGAGAGAGAGAGAGAGAGAGTGTGTGTGTGTGTGTGAAGGTTATGTTTGTTTTAAAGGTGAAAATGAAATAATTAGGAGGAAAACGCCGAAAGATGCATGGGTCCTAATAGCGATGCTCACTCAAAAAAAGTGTGACTTTCACGCCATATTACAAGAAAAAAAGTTGCTGCCTTTTTTGCTGCATCCTCCAACTCGACCATTTGACCAATCAATTCCTAAATGAGTGATAGTTTCTCAATATATATATATATATATATCCACCATTGGAGAAGGTTAATAAATTGGGTATATTATAATCCAAACTTTTATTTTTTATTCTTATTATTATTTTAAGGATGTATAAGGAGAAAACTGAGTTGGGGGAGAGAATGTAGGGACCTGCCGAATTAATGAATCCCCATTCTTCTTTCAAAAAAAAAAAAAAATGAATCCCCATTTTGTGGACAACTACAGTACATTATATATGATGAATGATACATAATAATGTGTAAATAGTGAAAAGGAACCCTTTTTTCTTTCTTCTTTTGAGAAAGGAGATGATTTAAAGGTGTGTTTTTTAGTGTTATTTTATGAAAAGCGTTGTGTTTCAATCATTACAACCACGCTCCATTAATACAAGCAATCAAATATCTGCTTCTTCCTCCTCTGCACTGCACATGATCCAATCCACTGCTCGATTAAATGATGGATGAAAAAATAATTTTTTTGAATTAAGTAATTATTTAAGTTAAATAATTATAAAGAAAATATTATTTAAGTATTTGAATAAACTGTATAACATGTATTAAATGAGACATTTATAATGAATTAGACTCTAAAGGTTAGCTCAACTAGAAAGAACATTAAGTATTTAACTTCGAAATCTTTCAGTTCGAGTCTTAGGGTCAAGTCTCTTTGGCAGTAGCGTAGTATGTTGATAGGACAAGTATTCAGTGATAAGTTTGTTTTTCAGATCTGGGTGTGAACTCGACTCTCTGTTGCTATGCAAATCCACGACTAATGAATTAGACCTCAAGGGTTAGCTCAACTGGAAAGGACATTAGATATTTATCCCAAAGTTCTCCAATGACAGATTTATTCCCCATATCTGGATGTGAGCTCGATTCTCTAGTGATTCTCTACTGTTGTGCAAATCTACGACTATATGCTGCATGTATTGAAAGGTCGATACATGCGTACTCTCAATACATGCGTAGGAATGGCAACGGGGACAGGTTTGGGACGAGATGACCCTTCTCTAACCTCAACCCCATTTATATTTCCTACCCCCATCCCGCCCCGTTTAAAGACTTACCCTAACTCCACTATGTCTTGTCTCGAACCCTAATATATATTTTTTAAGTAGGTTAAAATTTTTATTTTGATAGATAAATTAATTTTTTATTATCAAAATAACTAATATAAAAATAAATAATATGATTGTAATATGAAAAATCTTAAAACTACTTTTATATAATGTTATTTATTAGGTAAATATAGTATATATAAAATAAATAAAAAATTAATATATAAACGGGACGACTATTTTCCAAACCCTGTCCCAATCGAACGAAATTTTAAAGACTTTATCATAATCTCATTTATAAGCACCTCATATCCTATCCTCATTAAGAACGGGATGAGCGAAATAAATTACTATTCTTATACATGTGACGAAACCAATAAAAATGTACCCTTGAGAGTTAGATCTTCAAAAATAGATCCTTGGAGGTTTGACCATTTTTTAAACTTGATATTAATCTTTTATTTTTTTCCAAAATTTTAGTCTAATTTAAAAGAAATTTACTAAAATTTATTTTAAAATTATTTTACTCCCAAATCCTTTTTTTTTCTTTGTCTCTGCCCTCATAAATACATATTAATTACGTCATAAAAGTTTGACTTTTTCCACGTATAAGAGTGGATAAATTGTATATAAAAACCGGTAACCGTTCAGTTACTTCCAAATGAAACATGTTTTAACATAGTTTATTGGACATTTAAATGTACGTGACATGATTGATGCAACAGACGTTGCAAAAGTACCGCTTGTTCGACGTTAAATACTTGCGAGAAGGGCATGCTCAACGTCACAGGATGAGAAGGTAAATGCCTAAAAAAAATAAAACGAAGAAAGAAATGAAAAGGATAAGCAGCCGACAGTAAGGTAGTTGCAGTAATTTATTAATAAATTTCAATTCCTAGCTTTGCAATTCAAATTTTAGGTTCAAGGGTTGCCACTTGCCAGTGACTTTTGTGTACGTCACCCACGTCTCTCTTATTAAATTTAAATTCAAATAAGTAATTATATACAAAAAAAATTAAAGTGTCTAAAATAAATTTTTAATATAAAAAATTAATAATTTATTTTTTTATTTAAAAAATTGAAAAATAAAAAAAATATAATACATAGTTGTATATAAATTTTCCTATCTAAAAGATTCAATTTTTTTTTAATACATAGTTATATATATTTTATATACTTTTTTTTTTGTGTGGATATATATATATATATATATTATATACTTGGATAAAATTTTCTCCAACTAATGTGAAATAAGCTATTTTTAAATACATTAATTTTAGGTGTCCAAGTGAACACTATCTCATTTGTTCATTCTTCGAGAGCATAAATAAAATATAAATTATCACAAAGTCGAAAAAAAAATTTCATAGAAATTAAAACTATCAACTCTAAAATCATGACACGCTTAAAAAAAATATTACTAATGTTAGAGATTTGGACACTTTTTTTAACTCTTTTGCTTTCAATTCATGTGTCGGCTTAAAAATAAATGTGTTAAGTGAGCCTTATTGTAACTAAGACGAGATTAAGCTCAATATCAGTCCTTTGGACAAATAAAAAAAGTTAGATCTATTTTCAATCTATCTTCCGAAGGCTTTTGTCCATCTAATCATGGAAAATAGGACCAATGTTGAATAATTGTAATAATTAAGTTTTTTGTCTCGGATATTATTTCAAATATTTAAATAAGTATTATTTAATATTATCGTCACACAATGTCTTTAATATTATGAAAAAAATTAATATATAAATACTAAATAATGACATTTTTATGTACACTAATGTGATATTTGAAGGTGCTTAAATTATCATTTCATTTGAACTTCGCTTGGATGGAGTAATTTGGAAAGGAAGGAGAGAAAAAGGTAAGAAACGGAAAGTTATTTCTTACCTGGTTTAAAATTAGAAATGAAAAGAAAAAAGGATGAAAAGATAAGAAGAGATTTCTTAATCCTTATTTTATCTAATTTGTTCTACTCGTATAAAAAGTAGACAGAAGAAAACGGAGGAAAAAGAGAGATTTTAATAAATTTTTTATAATAGCGATTCTAAACTTAAAATTATAATAGTAAAAAGTAAAAAGTAAATAATTTTTTTATTTTTTATTTTTATTTTTTTAAAAGCAAGATGAGAGTATTATCCAAACATGAAAAAGAAAATATTCTTATTTATTTTTACCATTCCTTTTTTTCCTTTCTTTTCTATTTATCTAAGCTGCCGTGGATATGCCAATGTGAAGGGTGTAAATCCAAACATTCATGTGAGCGGTTAGAATTTAATTGCGCCATGAAACATTACTTGTAAGTGTTACGACTGTTACGCTCATACTTGGATAAATAATTATTGTAATTGTGTTAAATTTCATAACAGTGTATTCCTCGAGGACAAGCCTCGTAATAAAAGCTTTAAATTCTCAAAAGCAAAGGAAACGAAACCCAACTTACAATTCATGGAACAAGATGGAGACTCACCACCCTTCTGGTCCCAATCCACCACCACCTTCGTCCAACCTCGCCGCCGATCATCTCCACCGATTTTCAACCCCGTGCTGCTAATCATTCTAATACCAATCCTCGCATTGCTCATCATCTTTTTCCTGATCCCTCCATTTCTCTCCCACACCTCTCAAATTCTTCGACCGACTTATTCGGTGAAGAAGAGCTGGGATTCACTCAACATCTTACTGGTATTATTCGCAATTCTCTGTGGTGTTTTTGCTAGAAGGAACGATGAAGGCTCAACTGCCGACGAACCCAACAGTAACGTTGCTTCAAACGTTTCGTTCACTAACAATTCGAGTGAGTCAGTTTCGAGTGAATGGTTTGATCAGTACTCTGGTCGGAAGATGTATAATCATTCTCCGATTAGGAAACCGGGAACCGGCGGTGGCCGCTTGAGAAGGTGCAGTAGTTCGTATCCGGATCTGAGGCAAGAATCTTTGTGGGAAACTGGCGATAATAGGTTTCGGTTTTCTGATGACTTTGAAGTCTTGAATATGTACCGATCTCCGGCATCGGATTATGTTCGCCGTCGTGCACGGTGGAGTGAGGTGGATGATTCTGATGTGAAGGTAATTCCGGTAGATACGTTCGTAGTTCGACCGTCTTCGCCGCCACCTGCTCCACCGAAGTCGCCGCCACCTCCTCCTCCGCCTCCGCCTCCTCCACCACCGGCGAATTTGAAACGGCGACGATCGTTTCGAAGTGTCGAACATATAGAGAACGTAGAAAAGCATAATAGTGAGTCTGGGTTCACTAAAAGCCGATCTCCTCCTCCTCCTCCGCCACCACCACGGCCACCAAGGCCACCGGTAATGTCGCATCGATCGGAGCAGAAGTTCAGAAGAACTAATCGGAAAATGAGTGCCGCTACGAAGGATATAGCGACGGCTATAGCTTCGTTGTACAACCAGAGGAAGCGAAAGAAAAAGCCGAAGACGAGGAATATTTACGATAATGCTGATCACTCTCCACCTTCAATACATTCAATGTCATCGCCATCTCCAGCACCGCCGCCACCGCCACCACCTCCACCTCCTTCTGCCTTCCATAATCTGTTCAGAAAAGGAACCAAAAGTAAGCGAGTTCATTCCGTTTCTGTTCCGCCGCCGCCGCCACCTCCTCCTCCGCGTTCAGTCTTCGATAATTTATTCAAAAACGGGAGCAGAAGTAAGCGATTTGATTCATCATCTGCTCCACCCCCGCCACCGCCACCACCTCCATTTTCGGTCTTCAATAATATATTCAAAAGCAGCAAAAGTAAGCGATTCTATTCAGTACCCACACCACCCCCACCGCCGGCACCTGCATCGTTCACACGGTCATCCAAACGGAAGAGCCATACTCAACCTGCATCGACTTCGCCACCTCCAGCGACTGATTCTTCCAGGCAGCGAAATCGAGTAGCTACAGGTCGGCCGCCGTTACCGACGAAGGTGAACAGATACGACTACGGGGATGAGAACCTGCACAGTGGTGGACAGTCGCCGCTCATTCCGATGCCGCCACCACCCCCGCGTTTCACAATGCTGGAGAGGAAATTCGTAGCTCGTGGGGATTTTGTTAGGATACGGAGCGCTCATAGCTCTCGTTGTAGTTCTCCGGAATTAGAAGACTTTGATCTTCCATCAACCGAGGAGTCCTCAGACGTGATGGACGGCGGAGATGCGGTCGGCTCAGTGTTCTGTCAAAGCCCAGATGTGAACAGCAAGGCTGATACCTTCATTGCTAGACTCAGAGATGAATGGAGGTTGGAGAAGATGAATTCAATGAGAGAGAGTCAAAAGATCTCAGGCCCAGGATCAAGCACAAAACAGAGTCAGATATGAATTTGGCACACAGTTTCTTCACACATCTCAACTTTTTTCAGTTGAGTTGAATATCTCTATACCCACATGCATAAATTAACTCATTTTTACATATTATACATACATATATATAGGTGCATATAGAAGATGGAATTGGGCTCTGATTAGTGTTTTTTTAACCCCCTATTGGGGCCCTTTTTTTAACTTGAAGAGGATGTGAGTTTGGATTTCAGGGTTGAATTGCTTGATGGCAACCAGAAAACCCTTTTTTCTTTATGGCATGTATTATGGATGCAATGTAGGATGTTGATAGGATTGGGCTCTGATTGTGTTTTTTGTTCCCCTTTTGGAGCCCTTTCTACTTGTTGATGATCAAGAAGTGTGTTGATTTCATGGTGGAATAATTGTTTGATGGTGAGATAAAATCTCATGTTTGTGGACTGTGAATTTGTGTTTGAATTTTAGTTGTCATTTATTGGTGGTAAATGACCTTATTTCTGAAGCCCAAAAAATTAAAAATAAAAGGTGACATTAAAATAAAGTATTATGTATATGCAAGTGTATATATATATAGAGAGAGAGATAATTAAACTGTAACTGTACCTCTTATAGTACTAACCTTTTTACATATTTTTTTTATTTTGGTTACAAAGTAACTGCATAATAAAAACTAATTTTTGTGGGGTGTAAAAACAGTTTTTGTATTTTGATTTATGTTCTCTCTTGTATGGTGGTGAAGACCTTAATTCTGAAACGGGTGGGTTTGTCTTTCTTTTTGTGGGTGGGGGGAGAAGAATGCAGATATATAGGTGCGAATATATCTATATATGTGTAGTGTGTGTGTGTGTTTGTAGAGGAGAGATGACTAGTGGTTAATAAAAATGTAATGAAAACTGTTGCTATGTTAATCAAACAAGCCATTAACATATTTGAAAGGGACAATTTGTGCGTCCTACTTAATCAGAGCTAATCAATACTGAAGCTTGATTTAAACTGACTATATGACAGAGTGTAAGGCCAGTAATCAGTCTTAAGCAAACAAGGTTGACATGGATGGATGCATTATTTATATGACATTGACAAATATTAAATAGATGATTCTGATAGAAAATGTCATGTTTCTATATTCATAAAAATGTGTTGGAACCTAATCCAATAGCTCATTAAAACCACAATAAATACAATGGGACTAACAGGTGATCTTCTTTTTTGCCTATGAAAATAACAGTTTCTTAATATCCATATTCCTGTATGTAAATAGAAGGATGGCTTTCGAGTTTTTAATGGACTTGGAAATTTTTTTTTTTTTGATAACTGTGGAACCTCTCTTAAAGACCAAGTCTACCGGCAATCCAGGGTTTTCAATCAATGGCTACTCCTAAAAGATAAACTCCGGATGTGCCAAACCGCCCATTAGTCCTGCATATCAAGTAAATCGCAAACTCGCACAGAAGAGGAGAGTCGAACCCACACCAGACAGGCTTTTTGCCCCGTACCGAGGCTCTTATTCCTTACCAATTGCGGTACGCCCAGATGAGCCTTGGAAACTTCAATATTATTTAAAGTTACAGTCAAATGTTTTTTGCAAAAAGCGACTACACCCTCTTGAAACCTATGTTTTCACACTTGACAGCTCCTCCATTTTCAGACTTCCTAGTGATCCAAGTCAAGCATCTACTATTTAGGCATGAAGGTATGTCAGTAATAAATGAATCGTGTTTGGACAAACAAGTTTGACACTATTAATGAATTGTATTCCATTTTTAGGTTGACGTGTACGTCTTGACCGGACACGAATTGACATCCTTGCAAGTCCACCTCTCAGGATGTGGAACATGTTATATTGTCTTAAAAGTTGATTGTTATATTGTTGACCCTTAACCTATTATCATTTCGCACACAAAATGCCTCTAGTTATAATGCTCATTTTGTAATCAAGAAGAACCTTAATTTCTCTCTCCATTGTTTTTTGAGCTCTTTCTTACAAGTTAGATGGACCACATGACTTATTATCAGTTCCCACTTCCCAGTAATATGTACAAAAGGGGAGGGGGGAAACTCTGTTGTCCTCTTTCAGGAAATGTCCTATAAGTAATACTGACAATTCTGGGAAATACTGGAAGGCTCAAGACCATGTGGTTCTGATAAGGGTTCATATCCTCTAGATAAGAGTCAAGAGATTACTTTTTTAGGCATTGTAAGATGTTTATTTTAAATTAAGGATAACTTTCTTCAAGCCCCTGTTAATTTAGCTAGTAAGGCCTCTAAGATGAATGGACTATGTCCCTAAAAGATCTCGTGCTTGAAGAAATATCATGAGCTTTCTTATTTTTGTAAATAGTTCCATCTAAAATAGGTTTTCACATTAAAATGTTACGATCTTAATAAGTTATGAATAAAATCATTTAAATTTAAGCGCTGTCCAAGCAAGGTGAAGGTTCAAAGAAATGGAAAACCCTTCTTGTTAATTTGACGTTGTACTGAATGCATAGTTTTCTCGCACAGTTTCTCCATCTATTTGAATATTCGGTACAAAACATATATTTTTCTTTCTATATGTAAATCACACGCACAAACACATTGTTCCCAAAGGGATTTGAATCCTCAATCTCTCGTATAATGATGCGGGCAAAGCTAAAACTAAATATGTTAAATTGTTGATTAAGACCTTCCTCCACACCTTTGTATGCCAATTAGGTTGCATGTGGTGATTTTAGCTCAGCTCATTTCAATTAAACTATAAGCCTCTCAAATACATAAATTATATCTACAATGTCCTTGCACGCCTTAGTGCAGGCTGCATGAGGTGGCAAATTTCCTTGCCAAATGCTTGCCACTGCCACAAGAAGCACCTTATCTTGAACCATGCCATGGCCAAAGGGTACCATGCTCTTAAAGCTAGTCACTGCATGCTAAAACCATTTTTTTGGTAACAGAGAAACTTCCAATTACCTTCAATCCCCAAATAAGAGCCCACCGCCGGTTGCTAGAGAATCACGCTAGAGTAAACCACGATGTCACCATACTCAATACATTATTGACATGGTGGAGACAGATTGTATAGTGTACCCAAACATAACTCTTTGGACCCAATGGTAACCAAGCTTCCTGCATTCCACTTTATCGACAAACATAACATAAAGGCTATCTAATTTCAATCATTATAATCTGGCAGGAAATAGTGATACTTCTTATTAGAAAACTTCAAATATGCATTACAAAAGGTATCTCCTAAACATATCGTAGATGACTCGAAACAAAAGAAAATCTATGCAAACACCTCCTATAGTTTCACTCGTTTTAACTTGACCCTTGTACTCTAAAAGTCGACAAACAAACCTCGTATTAGAAATTTATTTTCTTTTGACATTTGAAGGGTGTCTTTGGCGACTTTCTAACTAAAGGAGTCAAGTAAAACGAGTGAATCTAGAGAAAACTTCCTCCTAGGAGAGGAGGGAAGTAGCCTACTACAAAACTACAACAAAAAAAAAAAACTCAAAACCAAACACAGCACAAGTGTAGAACTGGAACATACTATGCTCCTCTAGAATTTGGGAGCCTTGTTTAGATACTTACTTAGAACATCCATGACTGCCCCAAAATCTGCCTTCACTTGCACTGGCGGGTTAGCAAACCGGCAAGCCATATCTTTGATCTCCTTGGAGTGGTAATCAATCTTTGATTGTGTAAATTTCAACCCATGAGCTGTGCTAACCACCACAGTCCGATCTGTTGGTCCTATAACTCCACTTTTCCTAAGTTTAATCAATGCAGTGAGCGCAACACCAGTGTGAGGACATATAAACATGCCGGTTGAATCCGCTTGTGCCATGGCATCCATTAGTTCTTCCTCGGTCGCTTCCTCCACAATCCCATTTGAGTTTTTGAGTGCAAACACAGCTCTGTCTATAGATACAGGGTCACCAATCTGTATAGCTGAGGCGAAAGTAGTACCTGCCTTCACCGGCTTGAATTCTTTCCACCCAGACTTGTAATGCAGATACAATGGATTTGCATTCGCTGCCTGAGCACACACCAGCCGCGGAATCTGATCAACAAGTCCCAATTCTTGACACATTTTGAACCCCTTGTAAAAAGCATATATGTTTCCTAAATTTCCACCAGGAACAATCACCCAATCTGGCACTTCCCAATCAAATTGCTGCAAAATCTCAATGGCAGCAGTCTTTTGCCCTTCGAGTCTCAAACTATTCAACGAATTCGCCAAATATATGGGCAATTCTGATGTAACCTCCCTTATCAACTTCATACACCCATCGAAATCTGTATCAATACTCAACACAAACGCTCCGTTCGCTATCGTTTGCACCAACTGTGCCATCGAAATCTTATTTGCGGGCAAAAACACTATCGATGGAATCCCTGCCGCCGCACAATAGGCTGACAGCGCCGCCGATGTGTCCCCCGTGGATGCACAGCCAACTCCGACCACCGGACGCTCCATTTTACGCAACCGATTCACTTGGCTCACTAAAACAGTCATACCCAAATCTTTGAAACTACCTGTATGACTAATGCCACAGTGTTTTACCCACAAATCGTTCATGCCCAGAAACTGTTTGCCGAAACGCTCGGCCCAAAAGAGGTTCGAATTGCCCTCGAATGCGCTCACGATGTCGTCGCTGTCGATTTCGGGCAAGACCCATTCCTTCTTGGACCAAACGCCGGAGCCGTACGGCCACGTGGTCTTGCCGATGCGAGAGTCAAATAGGGATCGCCAGTACTGTCCATCGAATTGTTTCAAGGCGTCCATGTCGTGTTGGACGTCGAGAAGGCCACCAGACCGGCTTCGATACACGATTTCGTCGAGCGAGTACCACTCATTGGTTGTTGATTTATGGGGGTCCGAGCTGAAGGGAACATACCTAGCGGAGAAGTTATGGTTGGAGCACTGACGGTGGGCTTCCTCGCGGATGTTGACATCCGCCGCGCGGCGGTGCTTCTGCCCCTTCGCCGCCGCGGCAGCCCCAGCCGGAGGAGAGGGCGTTGACGAGTTGTTATTGGTGTCAAATACGGATGGCGATGTGGTGCATTTTATGATGGGTGAATGACGGCCATTGACTTTGGGATTCCGATGGTTGGGTGGTTTCGGTTTTGGGAGCAGAGAGGAGTTGAACAAGGGAGAGGAAGTCATGTTTTACAGAGAGAAAATGTACGTAGAGAGGGAATGGAGACGGCGGAGGTGTTGAGTGGTTGGGCTTATTAATGTGCAGACAGCAGATACTTTTCGACGGGAAGGTGATGCCGTGGCCGCGGTGGTCCTAAATTAGACATTCCGTCCCCCCACGCCTTATCGTGAAATGAAATAAATCACATGTTTCTTGTGTCGTGTTTGGATGTACCTTTTCTATTTCTTTAACATTTTCATCCGTATTTTTAATACCTTGTGTGCATTGGGACTCCAACCATAGACTTGAAAAACACAAACATATATATAAAAATGAGAATCTAAATTAAGTAGATCTGTAAAATATATATATATATATAAATTTAAAGGGGAGACTCTTAATTTTCAAAAAGAGTTCACTAAAAAAAAAAAAACATTAAAGATTTAAGTTTGAAGGTAAAGTAAATTTATTTCTTCTAAACTTTTTGTAATAATTGCAAACAATACCTTCCTTTTTTATTAATTACACTGCCTAGACATGTCAACCTAATGTTAATAATAATAATAATAATTTCACAAATTTAGTCCTTATTTATTTATCAATTTGTCATTAATATATTAATTATAAAGACGAATTTATCATTTAAAAAAGAAATCAAATTATTGATATAAGAAAAAAAATTAGTTACCCACGATTTGTCATTTTAAAGAAAAATTTATGACAAATTATCAAATCATAAGGAATATTAATATAATAATAAAGATACCATTTGTAATTATTAGTAATAATATGAGATTAGTGTAATTTAATCAAACATTTAAAATTATAGAGCCATGGTCTTCCTTAATTTCTCAATTTGCCACTATATTTAGTGGAATGCATAGTGTTTAAAATATTCTCAAATTTTTATATATATATATATATATATTTTTTTTTTCTATAAGGCCTACACAACGGATATCAAATATATATTTTTTTAATTTATAGCCCTTTCCATCGGGATTAAAATAGGATTCAATTTTAAATTTACGACACAATTAGTAAGAAACTAAATCTTGTTCAAATAAGTAACGTCCAGCTGCTAAAATGCTGATACCTTATTTGTGTAACACACAATGTAGCATTATTGGTATTCTTGTCAACACTTTCTCCATTTATACTTATTTTTGCTAAGGAAATTGAATACAGAAAGATTTGAAAGTAATTGTCCTCCTTTTTTTTTTTTCTTTTTCTTGTTTTTTTGCAGAAACGGCTCATCACACTCAGAATAAAAAAAAAAAGTAATTATCTTTTGAGCTTTGGGAACATGTCACAGAGTGCAAAAAAAGGTGGGACAGAGTTATTTTGTTATATGCTACAAAAGTAGCCTCCCAAACATGAAGGGAGGAGGATGCTTGGAAATTTAAATACCAATTTGAAACAAATATTCAATTAATAATATATAAGTATAAATTACACGCAACTTCACTTGAGGTTTGTTAAAAGAGGAATGCTAACACTCGCAATTTTATTGGTAAGTGTATTATTCGTGTCTATTTCACATGCATTTGTATCAATCAAATCGCAAGTATTAAATACTCATAACTGACGCTAGTATTTCTTCTGTTAAAATTTATTGAAACCTTCTCTGCATGTGCAAAAATTATATTATTGTTTGTCTGGTAATATTTTTTTAAAGTATTTTTTTTTTTACTTTTTTACTTAAAGAAATAAAAAAATTAAAATAGTTTTTGATTTATTTTAATTTTTAAAAGTAATTATCAAATGTACTTTTATTTTTTACCTTTTGTTTTTATACAAAGTTAGTGAACTTACATTTTTAGTTCTTAAAGTACTAAAAACAAATGTTATCAAACATACACTTATGTCGTGTTTGTTTCATGGATTGGATAAGAATAGGTTAGGTATCCCTTCACTAATAGTAATAAGATTAGTAATCTCATTCCTCTTTTTCTATTATTTTTCTCATGCTATGGGTCATTATTTATTTTCGGTATTATTAGTTAGACCCTTTCTTTTTTTTATCAAATACTTATTTTATAAAACGAATTAATTTATCCAATCTCTTTTTTTTAAGATTTTATTTTAATATATATATATATATATATATTCACTAATGATCAGTCAAGGTAAATAATGGCATATTATGATGTCAGCATATGATTTATCTATTAATTTTTTTCATGTTGTATGGAAGTTTATGTATTTTTTTACAAAATTCGAGAAAAATTAGTGAGATTTATTAAATCTTTCCTTGTTGTATGAACGATTCTGTAATTTTTTACAACCATCGAGGAAAGTTAGTGAAATTTAGTCAAAATGGCATATTAGTAATTAAAAAAAAATGCCCAACCTTACTTTGAGGAGCAATTATCCCAAGACTCTTTTTATTATTATTTTATTTGTTCATCAATATTTTGTTATTTATTTTATCTTATTAAATTAAAATTTGACTTTGTCCTATCAATTATTTTGGTGTAAGAATAATTTTATTTTGATTAAAATTAAAAAGAAAAAATTTCACTCTTTTCTCTTTCAAATTTGAGCAGATTACTTGCAACCCTTCTTTGTTTGAAAAGTTACAATTTTTTTGCTTTTTAGTTAAAGAAGCGTGTAAAACTATTGACGTTATTCAAAGAAATAAGGACTTTATTAAATGAAATAAAGACTTTTCTCCTTATTCAATTAGAAGATTTTCTTTCTACGAGAAAATGAAGACTTTCTTCTCGTTCAAAATTGAAGACTTTCATTTTTTATGAGTAAAAAATTTTTCTTTTTTAAATTTGATAGATTGATTACATCTTACCTTATATGACTTTCTTTTTCCTGAATATATTTCTTCTCATTGTAAAGTTCGTATCCATGTGAGAGAAATAAAATAAAAAGATATTGCGAGGTTTAATCCGTGGATGTATTTGTGTTTATTTTTTCTTTTCCTCTCTCTTTATTTTATTTCACAAGAATTGTTAATATCATGGAACTTCATGGAAGTGAAGATATTATTCATCGGTCCGGTGCATTGTACTTGAACCAAGCAAATATACGACATATCAACAAAATATTGACACTCATTGACAATTTTACTAATGTGTTGGACATGCACTCATAATCAAAGTGTCCACATTCAAGGAAAAAGAACTTATTAGTCTCGATACAAATGCATTCCAAACAATTCGATCAACATGTTATCCTATTAGGTAGCATTTCATCTCCATCAAATAGAAGATCATATAAAAATAAACTCTTACGAACTCACACAAAATGTGTTCTTTATGTGAATTGAATAAATCTAATTCCGATGACTTTTTAAAAAGAATACGTACTCAGTGAGATTTAAACTAAAAGCTTGAACGTATTAAACTCTTATCCCTTTAACTTACTACCACTCAGAACTACTCCTCGAGAAGTTCTTTTCCTTCATTTCAAGGTTGGTATAAATTAGTCCATTAAATTCTCTCTGTGTTTCTAGATGTGCATTTTGCCTTCCATCAATTCTCACCTAACTAACCAGTGCTTACCTACAAAGACTACTGGGGGGGAAGGAGTTGTTTAATTACAATATTTCTTTGTAATTATTTTAATAATCATATTTAATATTGAAATTTTAAGAGATCCCTCCATTCAGTGCTTTTGATAATGAAATTTACCACTGTTATGTTAAATTTCTCGGTTATAAGCTGGACTTGTAAATAATATAAATATGTTATTTTTAACAAGAGATTCGACTTATTTATAAAATTATACTTATAAATAAACACTCTTTCAAATGATACAAGAAAATAGAAAAGAAAAAAGAAAAGAAAAGAAGATAATATTATGATTAATTTTAAAGAAAATATCAAATTTGACTTTAAAAGGATTTGAATTGTGAATCAAATATTTTTCAGGCTTAGGTCCTCTCCATTTTTATTTTTATTTTTTCACATAATATTTTGGTCTTAATTTTATAAATAATTATTAAAATAAATAAATTCTACTAATGTTGTATTAAAAAAAAATAATGTCCATATATTCCGGAAAACGAATTAGCTTGAAATTTAACAATCCATCAATTAGAATGATGAAAGTCAATGATGACAGCCTACAGAAACAAATGGCTCTCCCAATAATTAATGGGTGATAAATGATAATGATAATAATAATGAGCTGCCTAATCAATTTCATTAAAAACTAAGCAGAACCCTAACAAATTCAGACAATACTCAGTCATTTATGCTTTTTTTAGTTTTATTTATTTTTTATTTTTAATTAAAATTAAATAGTTACATAATATATATATATAATTACATACTTGATACATTACGATTATGACAAGTATACAATTTCTTATACTTTGTTTTGAAGCAAACAATGTCCAAAAAACTGAACTAAAAGACACCCAAATATATCATACGGTCAACGAGAAGTGCATGCCCTTAAAATAAAAGCAAAAGAAAGAGGTTATTTAAAGTTTACTCTCTCTCTCTCTCTCTCACACACACAAACACTTATGTTTTGAAAGCACTTTATAGAAACATGTTGATGGAAGTAAAGTATTTTGAAAAAACAAAATCGAGATAACATATTCGATGCTTCTTTAATTAAAATTAAAAATAATGTTACATGATTATGCATGTTTATTTGAAAAAAGCGCTCGAATGATATGATTGATATGAGAATTGTTAATTGAAGAAATAATTTTTAAAAAAATAATTAAAGTAATAATAATTATAAATAATTTTTTATTCAAACAAAAATATAAGCAAACGTTAATAAGCCATAAACAACCTTCATTAATTATTACATAACTTAACCAAAGACAAAGTAGAAACAAGAAAAGGGTGAGAAAATAAAAAATAAAAAATAAAAAAAGGACAAAGGACAAAACATGAATTTTGGTTTAATTCCTTTTGTGCCCCATTTTTTTTGTCAAATTACCCTCTATCCCTTCATGTTTTTGTATATTGCAGTGTTATCCTCCCACTTCGAGGTTTGTGGCTTTCCCCCCTTGGATGGATGGAACACAATTAGAACAAGAGAAACCAGTGGGGAAACTAGGTTCCTTTTCAACAAGCAAACTCAATTGGGGCTCACGCTTGCCCCGTGTCCAAAGGTAAAAGAGAGTTGGTGTCACGATGACAAGATTTTAAATAAATGGAATACAATTAGCGACCAAGAAACTAGAGTAAAAATTATGTAAGACAAATATATATTCTAAAAATAAAAATATTAAAAATAAGAATATTTGTTTTAAAATTGTTTAGTTGTATTAGGACAAATAATTATTTTATCGAGCAATATTTAATAAATTAATGAGTTTTTTTTTTATAATGAAAAAAAGAGAATCAAATTTACGCTAATTATATAAAAATGAAGCACTCGTATTATTTGAATAAAATCTCAATCCTAATTAATGAATTTTAAAATATATTCAAATTTAGTTATTCTATTTTAAAAAATATCTCAAACGAATTTACAATCGAGTTGATTATAAGTTGAGTTGAAATAACTTAAGTCTATCTAGATCAACGGTTAGTCACAATTTATTACGTTTTGAAGAATTGAACTGCACTTAATTAATTTTGAAGTTGTTTGGATGGAATTCAAACCGCACTTATTAATCATATCTTTTTTTTTTAAGTTACAGTTTGAATTAAGTAGATAAATCTAAATTTTTTTATTAAACTTGTTAAGTCCATTATTAAATTTAATAAAAATTTCTATTTGATAACTTTAAGCACTTTTTAATAACTCATTTAAATATTTAATTAAAACAATATTTTTACACCATAAAACGGAACAGTCACTTAGTTTGTTTTGATCTAAAGGTGTAATACGAGTGGATTGAAAGGGGGCGGAAAAAAAAAAAAAAAAAAACTTTGTTTGGTTTACCCCTAAACAGAGTCAAGTACTTCACAAAAAATACAAAAAGGAGAGGGGAGGAAGTGGAAATTCTCCTAAAATAGGGGGGTATTATTATTAGTTTGAACTTTGAAAGAAGCAAGGTCACAGCTGCAAGACAAGGACGGAAGCGTGCGTGTTTAGGGAGACAATTGAATTGAGGTGAAAAGCTCGGCTCAGTCACCGCAACTCTTCCCGTAGAGATTTCGTTTCATCGCACTCTTTCGTTTTTTTGTCATTCTGATGCACATATATATCTGCTTCTGTGTGTCAACTCTCAATCTGAAGCTCATACTCCCATAATAGGGAAGGGACGGTGTATTCGATGCAATAATCTGGGATTTCTGGGACCTATTTCACGATACTGTAATTCAGGTAAGCATATAATCATTGAATATATTTTATTAGTTGTTTAATTTTCATATTTTGTTCAGGCCATATATATTTTAGTTGTCATCGGATAGTCACTGCACATCTTATATTTTTTTTGTTTTTGCATATTTATGAACTAACAGAGTTGCCCTAACGAATTTGAATTTTTGACGTGAAATTCTTTGATTAATTTATGAGTATGAACTGTGTATAATCTGATATTTTTTTTATATATATAATATGTTATATTGTGAGAAGATGTTGTCGAAAGTTGAAGCTGGGAAGAAAATTGGTGAGGATTCAGGTAATGGGAAATTGTTACATGAGATTGAAGCGATAAGCAAAGCCTTATACCTAGACAAAACCCGTTCAAAGAATTCGATTTCTACTTTGAGTAATCGATCTAAATCTACTGGAAAACCCCATTTGCCTGGACCTAAATCGAAGCCAAAGTTTGGAAATGAAGATCCATTACACAAGGACAAGAAATCTAGTTGGAGTTGGAAGGCCTTAAAGGCTTTGACCCATGTTCGAAACCGTAGGTTCAATTGTTGTTTCTCTCTCCAAGTTCATTCAATTGAAGGGTTGCCGCCCTTTTTTGATGATCTTAATCTTTGTGTGCATTGGAAGAGGCGGGACAGTGGGTTGATGACTCACCCAGCTAGGGTTTTTCAAGGAATAGCTGAATTCGAAGAACAATTGACACATACATGCTCAGTTTATGGCAGTAGGTATGGCCCCCACCATTCAGCAAAGTATGAGGCAAAGCATTTTTTGTTATATGCATCAGTGTTTGATGCTCCTCAACTTGATTTGGGAAAGCATCGGGTTGATCTCACAAGGTTGCTTCCCCTTACGTTGGAGGAACTAGAGGAGGAGAAGAGCTCGGGAAAGTGGACAACTAGTTTCAAGTTATCGGGTAAGGGTAAAGGTGCAACTATGAATGTCAGTTTTGGGTATTCAGTAGTTGCAAGTAATTCTATAGCACCTGCTGTTAACAGGAATGTTCCCGAGGTCTTGAGCTTGAAGAAAAACCATACAAGTATGGTGAAACATGTGGCTAAATTTGATCAAAGCAATTCTAGGATCACAAGACAGCATGCTGGAAGCCTTCCTGCTAGGTCTCTTACCTCGTTTCATTCTGTAGAAGAGATAAAAGATCTTCATGAGGTTTTACCAACACCAAGGTCAGAACACTCTGCTTCATTAAGTATGCTGTATCAGAAATTTGATGAAGAGAAGTTAGATATTCCAGTGGACTATAGACCTGAGCTTGATGTTTTCTCTGAATCTCTCGAGCCACTCAGACCAAATCCCTACTTGTCTGATTCTGGCAAGGAAAATGTTGAAAGTGAGTGTGAAGATGGTGAGTTTTCCATCACAGAGCGTGGGATAGAATTGTCCTCAAAGGAACACGTGAAATCAGAAGAGGGAATCTTGAAGGTTTCTGATAGTTCTGCAGTAGAGGAAAGTCTTGGTCTTACTGAAATTGAAAATGTTGTTGAAATAGCCCTTGAAGAGGATACCAAGCTTCATCCCCAGGTTGAGGAACTTGGTTCTCATAGAGACGAGCTTGTGGTAAGTGACTGCATTTCCAAAGAGAATGATATATGTCCCAAAGAATCACTTATGGATGAACTAGAGTCAGCTTTGAATAGTATGTCAGATTTGGTGATTGAAGAATTGAATTCCCAAGACGATGAAATTGAAATTCCAAATCAAGAAAATTACACAGGGGTTGAATCAAATTATGAAGCAATAAGGAAGGGAAAGTCACTTAGCTTGGATGCTGTGACAGAATCTGTGGCTAGTGAGTTCTTTGACATGCTGGGAATTGAGCATAGTCCATTGGCCTTGAGTTCTGAAAGTGAGCCTGAGTCCCCAAGAGAGCGTCTGTTGAGACAATTTGAGAAGGATGCCCTAGCTGGCGGATGTTCCTTATTCAATTTTGATATCGAAGATAGGGACCAGGCAGAATTTGGCTATGAAGCTCCGACTGGGTCTGGGTGTGGGATCTTTTCTGAGGACTTCAATGTTTCATCAGCAATTCAAGCTGCTGAGGATAAGGCTAATGTGGCAACTCAGGCAGTGAAAAACAAAACAAGGGCCTCAGTGGTGGAAGACTTGGAGACAGAAGCTTTAATGCGCGAGTGGGGCTTGAATGAGAAGGCTTTTCAGTGTTCTCCACCGAACAGTTCTGGTGGGTTTGGGAGTCCAATTGATCTTCCTCTTGAAGTGCCTCTCCAGTGCCTCCTCTTGGACAAGGCTTAGGTCCATTTGTTGAGACTAAGAATGGAGGATTTTTGCGGTCTATGAATCCTGCACTTTTCAGGAATCCGAAAGGTGGTGGTAGCTTGATTATGCAAGTTTCTAGTCCAGTTGTGGTGCCTGCAGAAATGGGTTCTGGTATAATGGAGATATTACAGCATTTGGCTTCGATTGGAGTTGAAAAGCTCTCAATGCAGGCTAATAAGTTAATGCCTTTGGAAGATATTACCGGGAAGACAATGCAAGAGATGGCATGGGAAGCTGCACCCAGTCTGATGGCACCAGAGAGGTTTGTAATTTAGCTTAATCATTGCTTTTTGGAGTTTGAGTGTGTATAAATTGTATTATAATCAAAAGATTATACGAGGAATACGAGGGGCATACACCAGGATATTCTAACAAAGCAAAGAAAGTAGAGCTCTAAGAAGCTAGAATAGAACTTACAAAAACACACAAAAACAGAACATTGTAACAAAATCAGGCCAGGCACAACAGATAGAACTAACAAAACAGAGCTAAACTGCATCAAGAAATAGAATTCGCATTGTCCAAACTTGTGCTAATTTCCCAATTTTAATAAATATTCTTGACACATCTCACATAGTTACTTTAGCCCTAACAGTGTGTTGAATGTTTCCAAGTACCTGATCGGATTGGCTTTTCCTGCCCTTCATCATCCTTGAATTTCTTTCAGCCATATGTGATAAACAGTGGATGCTAAGGCTAGTTTTCTGACATCAGTTAAGAAGGATTCTCATCTCAAATTGTTGGTAGTCCAAATCAATTCCTGTTGCCAACTTCTAGGCTCTCGGTACACAAGGCATAGTTGTAAATTTTGTTTCCAAACAGTGGCAGCAAAGGGATGAGAGAAGAATAAATGATTGATTGTTTTAGTTTGATTTTCACATGGAGGACAAGTGTCACAGTCAATAATGCCCCAATCTTTCATCTTGTCTTTTAATAACCATCTTTTCTTTACGCTCCAGTCATAGGATAAAAGAGAATTTGGGGATAGCTTTCTTGAACCACACAATGTTATATCCGTCACATGATCAAGAAAAAAAAAGTTATACCAGTCAACTCTAGGATTTGAGCCTCTGATTTCCTTCAAAGCAGATTCAGAGGAGTAGGTTCCATTACTGTCAAGGATCTGGACTGGAGCAAGTGGGTGGTAGACAGCAACTAAGGGGCTTGTCCCCCCAAGGTCGCCAGGTCAGGAACCCGGCGGATGCCACTTTCTCTTGGGGCCAGTCCATATGGGGCGCTACCCCGGTTTTAGTTGGGTCCCCCCTCCACTAGTGGATGGCGGGATTGGTCACCTAGATTAGTCGTCCCAAAAGGTCGGATACCGAGTTATCAAAAAGAAAAAAAAAGAAAAAAGAAAAAAAGGGATGATCTGGACTGCTCTATCAAGAATTGTGGTATTGAGAAGGAAATCAGTAGGGGTTAACCTTTTAACATCCAGTATCACAGCAGGAGAGCAAAGATGCTACTTCCACTTTTTGTGTTTAATGATGGAGAAGACCTTGGTGTTATCAAAACTTTCACAATCAAAGATAATAATCTGTTGCCAAATCTGACAGTGAGAGTGCCTAGTGGGGTGCCAGTTATTATGCCACTGGAAAGTGTCCCTATCATTACTACCTCCATATGAATGAAACTTCTAGCAGTAGGTCTCAACTTTAAAAAAATTTCTCCACGTCCAACTACAGTTGCTGGGAATTTGTAAGTTCTAAAAGCACCTATCGTTTATGACTTAAGAGTGGCACCATTTCACCACAGAGTGCCTTTTTTTTATACGCAAATGGCCCAGATACGTGTCATCATGGAGGGCTTGTTCCACTCCCCAATCCTTTTTGATACCAAGCCCGCCTTCTTTCTTAGCATTACAAATTGAGTCTCATTTCTGCTCCAGTTTGTTTAAGTTTAGGCCCAGATCAAAGAAAGCTCTTAAAACTTTCTCAATATCTTTCAGCACTTTCTTATGTAGTCTGAAGATGTTGCTCCAGTAGACTTGTAACAATGCAGAACTGAAAGAATTTGTAGCCTTCCAGCACATGACAAGTGTTTGGTAATCCAGCTCTTAGCTCTTTTAACAATTTTGTCAACCAGCACCTCACAATCTGGAGCCTTAAGCCTTATACAAGTGAGACAAACTGCCCAGTAGTTAAGTCGTAGTTGTCCTTTTCTCACTCCAAGCAATTGACTCATATCATTCTTTTCATGCCACTCTGTCCCAGCAAAATAGATCATGCTTTTACGTAGATTAGGTTTATTATAATGCATGTGGTTTTTAATTTTTAATGTCTAGTAAGTGTAAATTTTTTTCTTCCTATCGTAAAGGTCCAACATGTATATTCTTTCAATGAATTGTATAGTTTTATATATCAATCAGAACTATTTTTACTATAATTTAATTCATATAATATTATGTGATTAAGGAACTTATATGATATACTTCGTTTTATCAATACTAATTTATTTCAGTTATATAGTAAATAAGCTATATAATATATATTTTATATTAAAATATTAATTTTATTCTATATTCATATTTATTATAATTATTTATTTTAAAATATTTATTTAACTTATTTTTTATAGAGATTATTTGTTTTTTTAATACATATTTTGAATTATTTTATATAACATTTGACCAAACACATCCAAAACCATCTAATACATAATAAAGGGCAAAAATGGCATTTCAAAGTAAAAAATTACTTCTAAATAATGTTTCCCAAATACCCAAACATCACTTTTGGTATCAGAATCACTTTTGAAATATATCCATTCAAACACCAAAATGAGGCCTTTATCTCATTAGCTTTTTCTGCATCAGGAGCTAAAGTAATACTAGCTGCATCGTGATCAGAGAGTCCTGGGTGCTCGAAAACTCCTTCAGATTCTAGAAGTCTTGGATCTAAGCATCATTCACTAAAATTCTGTCCAGTTTATTCTGAATGTTATGTCTTCATTCTCTTTTGGTATTCCAGGTGAGCCAAAACCCTCTAGCATTCATATCTTCCATGCTAAGGTTATTCAAGCTTTCGTTATACTCATTAGCTGCTCCCTAATAGATATTTTCTTCCCCCTTTCCTTTCATTGGCTGATCTAATAATATTAAGATCTCCCATTAACAGCCAGGAGCTAGTATTAACTGTAAGGCCATAAGTTCTGAGGTGCTGCCATAAGATTCTCCTCCTAGTGTGATCAGGACCCGTACACAAAGCTAACAAAACAAGTTTTACATGTATTTACAATCTTATGTGGCAGGAAATTTCTCGTTCACTATCTGAGTCTTTCAACTGAAGAACATTGATATCCAGCATAGCTAAATTCTACTCACTCCATTCATAAGGCTATTGTATTTAAGGTTCCAATTAGAAAAGCAATTCTTAAAAGTAGTATCAATATTGCTGTATATAACTTAAGTTTCGACTATACTAGAGAGAGAAAATTTGTAACTTGTAATAAAATTTCTTTTTTCCTTCTGTTCCCAAACATAGTAATGACAAATGTTTTATCTCTTGTGCAGGCAAACATTATTGCAGGATGAATCAGAGGTTGGACAGAATACATCTCTTGGGCAAAAGAGAGTTAAAGGAAGATCATGTGGTCCCAGGTCAACTAAATTTGACTCGAGTTCCATTGGAAGTGAGATGGATTCGGAATATGTTTCCCTAGAAGATCTTGCTCCTTTGGCAATGGATAAGATTGAAGCCCTCTCAATGGAAGGGTTGAGAATACAATCTAGCATGTCTGACGAGGATGCACCCTCAAACATTAGTCCACAGTCTATTGGTACGGTAAATATTGGTGGATCCTTAGGTTTGGAGGGAGCTGGTGGATTGCAACTGTTGGACATTAAAGACAGCGGCGACGATGTTGATGGATTAATGGGCCTTTCACTAACGCTTGATGAATGGATGAGGCTGGATTCTGGTGAAATTGATGACGAAGATCAAATCAGTGAGCGGACATCTAAAATTCTTGCAGCCCATCATGCTACTTGCACGGACTTGATTCATGGAAGGTCGAAGGGGGAGAAAAAACGGAGCAAAGGTTCAGGTAGAAAGTGTGGTTTGTTGGGCAACAACTTCACAGTATCTCTTATGGTTCAGCTGCGTGATCCTTTACGAAACTATGAGCCAGTTGGTACGCCAATGCTTGCTCTTATTCAAGTAGAGAGAGTGTTTATCCCACCCAAACCAAAAATTTACAGCTCAGTTTCAGAGGTAAGGAGCAGTAATGAAGAGGATGATGACTCTGAGCCTACCAAAAAGGAGGAGTTAGAGGAAACCAAAGAAGAAAAAATCCACGAAGAGGAAGGGATCCCTCAGTTCAAAATCACCGAAGTTCATGTTGCAGGTCTGAAGACAGAGCCTGGAAAGAAGAAGTTTTGGGGTTCATCTACTCAACAACAGTCTGGGTCCCGTTGGTTGCTTGCTAATGGAATGGGGAAGAACAATAAACATCCATTTATGAAGTCAAAGACTGCTGGCAAATCTTCTTCCTCAGCCACAACTACAGTACAGCCTGGTGATACATTGTGGAGCATCTCTTCTCGTGTTCATGGCACAGGAGCTAAATGGAAGGAATTAGCTGCACTGAATCCACATATTCGGAACCCAAACATCATCTTCCCAAATGAAACTATCAGATTGCACTGAGTGAAGCAGACCTTTTAATCCACACGGAGGAGGAATTTTTAGAAAATGATCATCCATCTCACTGAATAATTGTCATCACATTGTAATTTGGTTGGAAGTGGTTCCAGTCATTTCAAACACAGCAAGATTGAGTGGGCCGACTTGGATATGGGATTTGAATGGAACACATACAGGATTGTTCTTGAGGCCAGACAAGATTAATGAGTGCTGCCTGTGAAGGTTTCCCTTGTATTTATATCAAATTGGTTAACCGATGTGTGTTTGTGCAATAAAGGGTAAATGACTTGTTTTTTGTTTTATACTATCGTTTGTAAGTGCATATGGTTTGTGAGCACGCACGTAGGCATTGTTGTTTTGGTGCGTTGGAAGGAACATTGTTTTATAATCTCATGCAGGAATACTATAGTGCTGATATCAAGCTATATTTCCCAGCATTTTCTGTGTTCACCTCTCGGTTTGCTGATATGTGTTACCAAACTGAAAGGACTTTTTGCTACCTACAATTTTAATGTGGTTCTTTCAGGCTTTCCTTGTTTCATATTTTTTTATTTTAGGAAAATTCTTTTTCAATGATGAAGAAATATGCTGTTTCTTAGGGAAAATGTTTTACCATGGCTGTGAATATGTAATGGTCAAATGCACTTGCCAGTCATCGGATTATCAGTTTTCTGGTTTCTGGGAAAGCCCTATGGAGGGAAAGTTAGTTGTTGGTTATTATCTTTGCATGTGCTATACAGCATTATATGAATCATGTTTGGTTCTTTCTGAATATTTCCTCTTATCTTCTCTTCCTTGGAAGTAGTACTTGGCATTTGATCTACCTTCCATATGTTAATCCAATAATCAGGCTTTTGGGGGTTATTTAATCTGATCTTCCTATGCATCCTCCAATTTATGTTTTCCCTTTCCAATCATGTCTTCCCTATCCCATACCCTTGCTTGGGCTCCATCTAAAAGTCTCATTTATCAAAATTCCTATATATCTGGGTTTATCTCTTTGTGTGAGTTCAGATAAGGGGCTAGTGAGGTTTGGGGAGGGTTAAATATATATAGTTTTACCCTCGTAAGCGGAGAGACTATTTCCACCAACATTTCACAAGATGTAATGCTACATTTTGTTCCTTGTTTTTGCATTCTTTTCTTATGAAAACTCCATTCTAATATGTTTTTAACCATTTGCTATTAGTCTTGATACACGAACCATTTATTCTTATTATTATTATTATCATTACAATTATTATTTTTAGATGTAGAGTATAACTATTATGTTTGCCACAGCCTTTGGATGCACCGTTATGAGTTTGGTGCCCAAATTTACAAGTGTTTGGGAGAGCTTCTCCAATGGTGTTGGGAGAGCTTCTCCAATGGTGTTGGGAGAAGGAAGCTCCCCAAACATAGGCCAAGCCATATGGGGGTAAAAAGAAAACTTCCTTCACAAGAGGCCATTTCTATGGGTTCTTGGACAACCTTATTGGTGAAATAATTTCCTCTCTCTCGCTTCTGTGCTTTTGCGTTTTAATTGTATTTTGTTTGGTTGAATAAAAACAAAGTCCCACCATTGACTTAGAAACCCCCCACCACCATTTTGAAAAGAAAAAAAAAACTAAGAGAGAAAATTAAGATTCAAAAGCGTATCTTGAATTGGCTGTCTAGGTGCGAGTTTTCACACACAACCCTTTTGAGTTTTGAGTTTTCATACACATCCTCCTTCTAGAACTTCTAGAAGTTAAGACTGCCTGACAGTTTTGAACATGACTGTGTCATAAGCCCAAATCAACAAGTTGGTAAGAGGGTTTAACATTTCCAGATCAATTGTTGCATGACCTTAAATTCTAATATTTTTATCAATCATCAGATCAATAAAATGGAGAAAAAAATTGTCAAAATACCCTTTTAAGAGAGAGAGACTTAATTTGATTTTTCCTATCATAGGGAGAATACCAAGACAATTTCAACTTAGCAGGGATTTGATAGGGTTAACAATGAATTAGAAATAGGGCCACGTATATAGGGCAGTTCAACATCCAACATCTACAAAACAAAATAAAATACATATACATTTATACGTATACATTTTACAATTTACAATCAACAGGTGACAACAATTGTGTATAAACCTAGCCAACTAAACCAAGAACAGAGAAGATTCCCCTTAATATCTTCATCTAAGATTCCAAACGCACTCAAAAATGTATATGAATCTAGTGAAACATCTACCGCACCAAACAGTACTGTAACTATATTGAAGAGATATAGAGAAGCTCAGAAAAACAAGAAGATGGTTGGCAACCTGTATAATAGAGGAATGAGTCTTTTATGTTCATATCAAAGTTCATCTTCTTCATCATCATCAATTGCAGCTGAAGGTGTTATCTCTTTTTCTTTAATATAGCCATATTTTCTGAGAATCCATAAATTCATACGAACAGCATTTCCTATGAAAACAGTGGCCACTAGTACCAACCATGTCAAGACAGATATCTCAGTCACTTCACGCAGCATGCCTTGGACCCTGTTGTCATCCTTTGGTGACATGTGCCGTAGAGCGAGAAAGTAAGTCACCACTTGTGCAGTGATTGCAATCCACATTATTACCATTTGAATCCATGTCCATCTCCTTCGTTTTAGAGGTAGACCACTAACAAGTAGAAGAATTATGCTGAGAGATGCAAGGAAAGCAATGGTATTGAAAATCATGAATACACCATAGTCTTTTGGCTCACTAGATGCCATCACTGATTGCCCCACAGTGTGAGATCTGTCACCAGGGTTGTTAGGGTCTCCTTCATAGCTATCTTGCCAAATACCACCCGGTGGTGTTAGTCCAGCTTGGAAGGCCACAGTGGCAATCAGCGACGCCACCACCATCAATGCACTCCGCTTCCTACCAAGCCAGTCAGTACTGTGCTTATGCTTCAGTACTGGCTTCTTTGAACCACTCTTTTGTGAGGTTAGTCGTCTTGTGATCTGATGAACTGTTGATGGAACCCAATCATTTGTGATTAAGTGCAAATCCTTTACACTTAAAGCTCCAGCAGCTTGAAGTGAATCTCCAATTTCCATATCTCTCAAATCTCTGGGACTGTGAGTCAGAATATCTAAAGCAGTTGATCCATTCGCATTCAATGTATTAACTTCCATCATATTGGTAGAAAGCAACAACTTTAAGGTCTGCACAAATTAAAAACAACCTTCTTGTAAACTTAATTGCATTAAACAATGTAAGTTCTAAACATTCTCAATTGCACAAGCGAGGAAAAAAGAACCACTCATATGACCCCAAGAAGGAAAAAAAGATTAAAAAAAAAAAACAGTACAACTATCACTCTTAAGACAAAAAAAAATTCATTTTCAAAATCTTCCTTGACCCTTTGAGAGTTTAAATTAGCCTCCTAATCACTCAACAATATTGCCAGTATAGAACTTCCGAACTCTCATCATCAAAATTGCTGATGGACATTCTTCTGTTTATATAATATGAAATTTTCATAGAAGAGTTAAGCCAATGCTTCTATAACATTATGGACAACCCTTCACATTAAAATTCCTTGCATCATTTAAAATGTTTCAAGCAATGCCAACTGCCAAGTGCTACTCACCTAATTTCTAGCCCAACTCATGGCAACCAACATGCCACTTTTATCTTTCATTTCAAAATAAAACCAGCACTTTGTCAACCATTAATTGTTATGATTTCTGTGTATTTAAACACCCTCCTTGTTTGCCTCATATCTCTCCTAATTACACTTCCCATTTTTCCTTTGGTGTTTCTGGGTCTACTATAGACCATTCTCTGCCTCATTTCATCTTCAATCCCTGAAATTACTACTCTTCCATTGTTCAACCTTGAAATATTAGCAACTTTCATCAAATAGATAGTGATTTAACGTCTGTCCATCAAACTTTCTATATCTTTTGGGATGGTCTCAAGGATCTAATCCTAATTATGTATACACATAATAAATTTATATATAGATACATGCATGCATAGATAGATATAGATTTAGAGAGAGAAAGCATGAGTACCTGAATTTGCTTCTTGGCCACAGCAATATGCAAGATAGTGTTGCCATCACAATCTTTCCAATTTACCAATTCTTTTTCATTCTTCATCGATTCAATCAACAACTTCAAGGCCTCCAACTTGTTATGCTTCACACAAAGGTGCAGAACCGTCTCACCTCGGTCAGTCAACACACGAGTCGACTCGGGATTGACTCGGATCAACTCAGTCAACACCTCAAGTCGCCCCTTAATGGCTGCTACATGAAGAGCTGTCCTTCCATCTATATTGCGAACCACACACATCTCTGGATCTACCAATAGCAACTCCTTCACTATTTTCAGGTGGCCTTTTACTGAAGCCAAGTGGAGTGGTGAACAACCCTGCGAGTCCAACTCGGTGGCGAGTTCGGGCTTTCGACTCAGTATCTCCCTGACGAAATCGACATGGCCGAGCATGGAGGCTATGTGCAGAGGCGACTCGGAGATGCATGAAACGATGGCTCTGTCTAGAATTAGCGGATCTTCTTGAAGCAATTCAAGCAGCGAATCTACACTTCCCTTCAACGCTGCTTCTGACAGCCTTTTCTCCATTTCTCACTCTAAAACGCGCCCCCGCGCAGCGACCGCCCTGTGTATTTTCGCTCTATTCTCCTCTCTTCTATATATATATATATATATATATATATTGACGATTTGACCAACAACGAATTGTAGCCACCGGGAGTTGTGGTGTCAAAATATTTTGCAATTTCTTTACCTACTAAGAAGTTTCGAAGCAGGAATAGGTATTGGATGGTGGCATGTATAAAATATTTATAAATATCGCGATATATTGAGATTTTTTAAATTGTAATACAATATTTAAATGTGAACAAATTTATAATATATGTAAAATATCGCAACATGACATATCGCAAAGAATTTATCTCAAATTTTCAAAACATCATTTAGATACTGTGATATGTCGAAATATGTATATATCGCACCAAAAAATGTATCCTTTGTATGTTGTGTAAAGAATATGGGTTTTATTTTATATATATATATATATATATACACATATACATACACATTTATACACACTTCAACTCCTTGTATTAGTGGTTCAAATGAAGAAAAAAGAATAACGATTCTTCTAAATTTAAATTATATAAGAACTTGATGTAGTAATTGAAATATTTGTTCTATTATATTGTTAATGTAATAGACTTATTATATTTAAATTTTATTTAATATGTGATGCAGCTAATTTGGGCTCGTCATGGAGTAATCCGTCGTTGTGAACCTGAAAAGAGATGATTAATAAAAAACCACCGGGAAAGGTTCCGGTGGTAACCTCTCCGATGGTTAAATTAGTATTCTTTTCTTGTGATCAAAAGTCTTGCTCTTTTTTTTTTTCTTTTATTCAATATTTCAGATCAGATCATTTTCATACCTGCTTTTTTCTATGTATAGTGTTGAAGAGGCGGTTTAACTTGTCTGACAAGCGGTGGACATCGTTTTCATATAATTTATGGCTCCCTTTACACGTGTACGTGCAAGAATGGTTTTCCAAGCCTGTAGCTCCTTTTGACAGGACTAGGTCTCACCGCCTGTCAGGCTATAGCAGTATAATCATGAGACTTTCGTCACTCTTTTTGTCGATTTACTCAATTGTTCCGAGCTCGGTATACCGAGGTAAACCTCGGCATACCTTCCCCGTAGTATGTAAGAAAAACTAGCTTTTCGGAACACGTTCAAGTTGTCTGATTTAAGTAGAGTGTTTCTATGACGTATCAGTCACTCCCCCCCCAAGCCTTAGTGCTAAAAACACATGTATTCAAGCTAAGGCTGTGGTTCTGGTAAGGTTACGTGTATATTGAAAACACGCGTGTATTAACTGATTTTTATATTTTGAAAAGACATAGCCGTCATGGTACAATTAATGCGCAGTTTAGTGTTTTGAAAATCGATACCATTTATTATGTCAGCCGTTTTGATGTCGAGTTTCTCGAGGATTTTAAATATTCACTTTCCCGGTTCTCGAAAGGGGTAAACTGATACGTCTTTGAAGTGAAATGAGGGTTTATTTTTACTAAACCCGTTTATATCTTTGAAGAATATCTTCAGAGTATTTGGGAATTTCTGCAAGCATAATCTCCAAATTTCTGCAAGCGTTATTTCCAGTAAGTTTCAGGGCGACTTCCGGTGACTTCAAATCGAATTTGGAAATTTGTGACCGGTAATATTCTAATTTCTTCTTCTTCTTATTCTTTCTTCGTAATCACTCTGTGTTGCGAATCGATTATGTCTAATCCCAACCTGAGTGAAGTAAGGGTTGAGTCAGAAATGAGGGGGGAAGAAGATCCATTGTCTTCATCTTCTACTTCATCTTTTTCTTCTTATGATTCCGCCCATGAATCTATCGAGGGGGAAGTTAAAAAACCTCAGAGGGAAGAGGGTGAGAGCCATGTAACTAAGGGGATGCTTTTTAACCTTAGGAGGCAATTTCAGTTTCCCAAGAACGTATCATGCAGAGTTCCCAAACCATCAGATCGTCCCTCCGATGTTAAAAGGGGGGAAATTTGTGTTTATTTAGAATGGTTTGAATTAGGCGTACGCCTTCCTTTACATCCTTTGCTTAGAGAGTTTTTTATTTATTTTAACATCTGTCCTGCCGATTTAAACGTCAATAGTTGGAGGCAGCTTTTAGGTTTTATCGTTTTAGGTCATTTGAATAAAGTTCCAGTAGATCTGGAGCTTGTTCGTAGTAAAATGGATATGAAGTTCCTCTCTACAGAGGGACTTTATTATACCTGTTTTGATCAGAGGTACCGACCTCTGACAGCGGTACCCTCTTCCAATAAAACATGGAAGAAATGGTATTTTTTCGTAGGGGGAGGTTGGGAGCGAGAAGACTATGAAGGCGACCTGAGTCTTTTTCCTCGGCAAACCGGCCCCATTGGTGAGTCTTGTTAGATCTCAGTTAAATCATAACATGTTAATTTCTTGCTCTTCAAATTTACAATTTTACGTTGTTTTATGATCTTTCTACAGATAAACAGAGGTGGAGAAGGGCACCTTTCTCGCCTGAACTAGAAAGAAAGTTCGCACAACTTCTTCAACCCCCCTACCGACATCATTTACAGATTCTTTCACCGGCGAATCTGATGGCGGCTGGACTGACCAAGGATGATGCTGCTAAAGTAAAAAAGTCCATTTTGGCCGGTTACGTCCCATCCTCCAAGTCGAAGGTGGGAGGTTCAACCTCCTCAATGCCGGAGCCAGCTGAGATCCCGACGTCATCGGAAGTACCGAGGCCTGTTCAAAAGAAAAGGCGGGTAGTGTCGAGGGCTGCTCGGGAGGCTGCTGAGACATCGGCTCAAGAGGCTAGCAAGACAACTCAAACCGAACCTTCGCAGCCCGCTGAGATTCAACCCCCACAGGCCGAAGCCGCCCCCGCTATTCCTGTAACCACTTCGTCCCGCCCGCCCAATGCTCAAGGGGGGTCAAGCTCAGGACCACCTAATCCTGCCGCGGCACCCAATGGTTCAGAGGCTATAAAAGCGGCTCTAAAGATGGGACTGCCCTCTGGTTTTCACAAGAAAGATACAAGGCAGATTATGGGCGAACTGATGACGGGTTATGTGAGGGTAAAGCTTCCTTTCTTTTCCTCTCTTTTTTTTTTTTTTTTTTTTTTTTTGAGTATTTTGTTTGGTCGGTAGGGTGTTGGAGCGATGGGATTGTTAATGGATCGTTTTGATGAAGCCCAGAAGGCAACGAAACTTCAGGAGGAACTGAAGAAAGTAAAGGCCGAATTGAGTACGGCCAAAACTGAAGTGAAGGATACTAAGACGGAACTCACTTTGGCTAAATCGAATCTGACTCATGCAGAAACCAAATTGATGGTTTCTGATGCTGAACTTGGGGCGGCTCAAGCCAGGGTCAAGTCTCTGGAGACTAAGTGCAAAGCTATTGAGTCGGAAAACATAGTCTTAACCCAGAAGCTAGGAGCCATGCTTGATCAACGGGATGCGTTTCGTCAGAAGATGGAGGAACAAAAGAAAAAGGTTAAAGATACCGAGATGGCGGCGGCTACAAAACTTGAAGAAGTTAAGGTTGCTACCCAGGAAGCTACCAAGACTGGAATGATGGATTTAGTGAACTCAATGGGAAGAGAGCTGGTAGATTCTGGTTACCTCCTTTGTAGGAAAAAAATTCAAAAATTGTACCCAAACTTGGACATTTCTCGTCTGGACGATGTCGAAGTTGAATCGCTACCGAGCTCTCCCAATCCTCCCGATGTGGAAGGTTTTGTTGAAACGGTCCCTCCTATCTCCTCTATCCCTCCGAAGTCGAAGCCGAAGTAGATAACATTTTGTAAAAAAAAAAAAAAAAAATATTTCTGTATTTCTTTGATTTATATATATGAAATTTTGCTGTTTAGCCGGATTATTATTATTATTTTTTTTTTTTTGAGGATTTGTACATATATTTTTATTCGTAGTTTTGCTATAACTTAAAAAACAAATCATGAATCAAGATATAACAAACATGTCCTTATAAAAAACAACAATTTAAACCTAACCTGATATCATCTGAAGTAGATCAGGTAAGAGTTTTGTGACTTTGAGATCAAGTCTGTAGACCAGCATCTTTTCTTGGAGCCATACCTACAGCATTTATGCTTGTAGGGGCCTTGATGATTTTGAGATCAGGTCTGTAGACCAGTCTCTTTTCTTGGAGCCATACCTACAGCGCTTAGACTTGTAGGGGCCTTGGTGAATTTCAAGACCAGGTCGGTAGACCTGTATCTTTTCTTGGAGCCATACCTATAGCGCTTAGGCTAGTAGGGGCCTTTGTTGCAGAACAAGTTGGTAGATTTTCCGTGTTGAGAAGAGATATCACCTGAAAGGTAGAAATAATTTTATTGATAATACTGTCTTAGGTGCTCGATGTTCCACGGTCTGGGAATCAGTTTTCCCTCCATATCTTCCAACCAGTAGGTTGTTGGCCTGTTAATCTTTACAATTCGGTAAGGTCCTTCCCAATTTGGGGACAACTTTCCCATCGTAGGTTCCTTGGTATTTGGGAAGATTCTTCGTAGAACCAGATCACCTAAGTCAAAGTTTTTACCTTTGACCTTTTTATTAAAGCTTTTGGCCATCCTTCGTTGACATTCTTCCATTCGAATTGAAGCCTGTTCTCTTTTTCCTTCAAGTAAGTCGAGGTTCTCGATTAACTGAAGCGGATTTGCTTCCGGATTGAAGGCTTCTGTTCTCCATGTGGGCATGCCGATTTCTACGGGAATGACCGCCTCAGAACCATATGTGAGTGAGAATGGTGTTTCCTGGGTAGCACTGCTCCTCGTTGTTCGGTAAGCCCAGAGTACTCCAGGAAGTTCTTCTGTCCATTTTCCTTTTGCTCGTTCCAGCCTCTTTTTGATACCACTTAATATAGTCCGGTTAGTCACCTCGGCCTGTCCGTTTGCCTGTGGATGTCCTGGCGAGGAAAAATGATGGTTGATATGGAGATCGTCACAGAATTTTCTAAATACTTTTCCTGAAAACTGGGTGCCATTGTCTGATATGATAGTTCGTGGCACTCCAAACCTGCAAACGATATTTCTCCATGTGAAATTTTTTACATCCACCTCGGTAATGTGAGTCAGTGGTTCTGCTTCCGCCCATTTGGAGAAGTAATCAATAGCGATCAACAAATACTTCCTATTTTGAGGAGCTTTGGGCAAAGGTCCAACAATATCCATCCCCCATTGGGCAAAAGGCCAGGGACTGACAATGGGTACAAGCTCTTGTTGTGGTTGATGTTGATAAGAAGCAAAACGCTGACATTTGTCACATCTTTTTACATACTCCCTGGCTTGAATCAGCATACCGGGCCAGTAATAACCATGGGTCAACGCCCGATGGGAGATGGTCCTGCCACCGTTATGATTGCCGCATATCCCTTCATGAATCTCGGCTAGTACATACCCCGATTCTTCTGGAGATAGGCACCTCAGTAAAGGTTGGGTGTAGGACCTACGATAGAGTTGCTCATTTAAAATCAGATACCGAGCTACTCTGATCCGTAGTTTACGTGCTTGACTCCTATCTTCCGGGAGTTTTCCTTCTTTTAGGTATCTGAAAATAGGAGCTCTCCAGTCGTGACATTGTTCTAAGAGGTGAATTTTTTGAACTTTGTCAATACTGGGGTGATCTTGGGAAGAGATAATTAATTCTGAATCCCCTTTTGTACCGAGGTGAGAAGCCATATTTGCTAATGCATCTGCCCTTGTGTTTTGTTTTCTCTCTATTTTATGAATACGGAAAGTGGCAAATGATTTTTGTAGAAAATTTACCATTTCGGCATATTTGATCATTCTATCATCTTTCACAGCAAATTCACCCAGAACTTGGCCCACCACTAATTGAGAATCAGAGAAGGCTTCGAGGTTGTGAGCTTCATGTTCTCGGGCTAGTTGCATGCCAAGGATTAATGCCTCATATTCAGCCTCATTGTTTGAAGCCCTAAATCCCAAAGTAACTGCTTTCTCTGTAGAAATACCATCGGGAGATCGGAGGATAAGACCAACTCCGGACCCTTTATCAGTGGAAGAGCCATCCACATATAAATGCCACGTGGCCATGGTTGGGTTAGCGTCTAACTTCTGTTTTAGTGCTGGGGTGAATTCGGCAATAAAATCTGCCAAAGCTTGCGCTTTAATAGCAGTCCGAGGTGTATAAGTGATATCGAATTCTCCCAGCTCTATTGACCATTTCACGAGACGACCTGAAATTTCAGGTTTATGTAGTACGGCTTTTAAGGGGTATGAAGTTGGGACTATAATTGAATGAGACTGAAAATAAGGCCTGAGTTTTCTGGCCGATATGACGAGTGCGAAGGCTAGCTTTTCTATCTCAGGATATCTTTTTTCTGATCCAAGAAGTGCTTTACTCACGTAGAATATGGGTTTTTGAATCCCTTGGTCTTCTCGGAGTAATGCAGAGCTTACGGCATTTTCAGATACCGCGAGGTATAAAAGCAGCTTCTCTCCTTTTATTGGCGTAAATAACAATTCTGGAGATGCCATATATTTTTTAAGCTCCAGAAAAGCTTTGTCGCATTCAGAGGTCCACTCCAAGGTCTTATTTCCCCGTAGAGCTTTGAAGAAGGGAAGACAGCGGTCTGTAGACCTTGATATGAAGCGATTCAGGGCCGCAATCCGGCCATTCAAAGTCTGTATCTCCTTCCTAGACCTCGGAGGCTCTAGTTCTGCCAAAGCTTTGATTTGGGATGGATCGACTTCAATGCCTCGTTGTGAGACAAGAAAACCTAGAAACTTACCACGGCTCACCCCAAAGATACATTTAGATGGATTCAACTTCATCTTATGTTTGTTCAGGATGTCGAAGGTCTTTTTTAAATGTTCAACGTGATCCTTCTTCTGCTGACTCTTGACCAGCATGTCATCGATATACACCTCCATCGTATCACCGATCAGAGATGCAAACATTTTGTTGACCAAACGTTGATAGGTGGCTCCAGCGTTTTTAAGACCGAAAGGCATCACTTTGTAGCAATACAAGCCTCGTTCAGAGATGAAAGAGGTCTTTTCTTGATCGGGAGGATACATCTGAATTTGGTTGTATCCTGAATATGCATCCATGAAGCTCATCAACTCGTAACCTGCAGTTGCGTCAACGAGTTGATCAATTCTGGGAATGGGGAAACTATCCTTCGGGCAAGCTTTGTTAAGGTCGGTATAATCAACGCATACTCGCCATTTCCCATTTTTCTTTTTAACCAGGACTGTGTTAGCAAGCCATTCTGGGTAAAATACCTCCCTGATTAATTGTGCATCTAGTAACCGCTGGACTTCATCATTAATGATCTTATGTCTCTCGGGAGCAAATGTTCGTCTCTTTTGCCGTACAGGGTGGTACTCAGGATTTGTCGTGAGTTTATGGCAAATACATGAGGGGTCGATACCTTCCATGTCCTTAGTTTCCCATGCAAAGGTTGATAACTGAGTTTTCAGAAACTCAATTATCACCTCTTGTTCTGGTGGAGATAAGTCAGCGCCCACCTGTAAATAACGCCCTTCTTCCTCATGTCCTACCGAGATCTTCAGTGGATCTTGGACCGGAGCAGCCATGCTTTCTATGCCACGCGGACTTAAAGGCGCATCAATCTCGGTAGGACAATACGTATCTTCACCTCGGTCAGACAGGTCGAGAATCATTTGCCTCCGAGATGTCTGTAATTGCTATTGCTGTTTGTCACCTTTGAGTGCAACAACATGGCATTCCCGAGATGATGATTGGGAACCTCGAATAGTGTAGATTTGATCGTTCTGTACATATTTGAGACACTGGTGAAGGGTAGACGTGACAGCTCCTATTTGATGTAACCATGGTCTTCCCATGATCACGTTGTAGGGAGATCGGCAGTCCACAATCACATATTCAGATAAGACCGTTTTTTGTTCGTCGCCAACCCCAATAGTTGTTGGGAAGTCAATACCGCCCATTGGAGAACTTAAATGTCCATCGAAACCAGCCATTACTGCCGAGGTGTCTTTGAGGTCAGACACGTTCAACTTCATCTTTTGGAAAGGCTCAAAAAATAAGATATTAGTGGAACTGCCGGTGTCCACTAATACTCTAGAGATGTCGAAGTTGGCGACACGAAGAGTAATGACCAACGCATCGGTATGCGGGTGATGTATGCCAACTAGATCCAATTCAGAGAATTGGATTTGTGGTGAGGGTTTCAGCTTTTTCTCCAGAGTCATGATCTAAACCGGAATTGGTGCCATTTTTGCTTCTCGCGCATAACGCTTCCTCGCCCGATTTGAAGTGCCAGAGAGAGAATTAGTGGCATGGAGAACGAGGATGACATGAGCATTGGCTTGTGATGGCTGATTCGTCCCAAGAGTAGACCCCTGATCTTGTCTTGGTAGCTGAGACTTAGGCTCCTGCCGAGGTTGTTAGGGTTTCTGAGTCTGATTATTTGGTCCAGATTCCCGTTGAACAAATTCTTTCAATCGTCCCCTTCGAATTAGCTGCTCAATCTCCTGTTGAAGATGTCGGCATGTTTCCGTAGTATGTCCGTGATCTCGGTGAAATTCACAATACTTACTACGATCTCGGTGGTCCGGATCAGCATATAATGGATCCGGACGCTTGAAATTTTCCTGTGTCTTGACCTGATTATAAATCTCAGATATAGAAGCAGTCAAGGGTGGCAATGGCACACTCAGAGGTGCGTATGATCTGAAACGTCCCGAGGTTGTCTGATTTTGACCTCGGGATGTTTTCGTCTCAGGACTTCTCTGCCGCTTGCTGGTATTGCCAGCATTCTGCGTTTGTGATTTTCCCTCATGTTGTACTTGTTCTTTGGCAAGACGAAGGGATGTTCTGGTGTCTTCCAAGTTTATGTGTTTTCTTGCCCTCTCCATTAATGACGCCATATCGGCAGGAGGATTTTTCGTCAGGGAATCATGAAAACGTCCTGGCCAGAGTCCAGCATGTAAGGCGGCCACCAAGAAGGCCGCGCCACAATCAGTGATCTCGGTCAGTTCGGCATTAAAGCGAGCGATATAATCCCTGAGGGATTCTCCCTTTCGTTGTTTTATGGACAAGAGAAATTCTGGTCCCTTTCTGAGCCGCCTGCTGGTTAGAAAGCGATCAAGGAAACGCCTGCTGAGCTCGTAGAAGCTGGGGACTGAATTTGGAGGGAGATTATGGAACCATCGAAGGGCTGCCCCTTTGAGACTCGTCACAAAGGTGCGACATAGAAATGCGTCCGTGGCGCCATGAAGGGCCATGGTATGCTGGTAATTTGAAAGATGATCGCCAGGATCATCCAATCCTTCATACGGGGTGAATTTTGGGACAATGAACTTACGAGGACGCTCCTCGGCTAATATAGCTGGGGTAAACGGAGTCGTAAATCTTCCGAGAAGCTTTGCTATTTCGTCCTGTTGAGGAGGTGGAAGTCCTTCTCGAGCAGGAACTGCTTGTCCAATGGAATCTGCCACTTCTTCTGATCGTAGCGGTACTCTGGATGGGGCAGAGTGCTGAAATCCTGGTATACCACCCTCAAGCCCAGTAGGTTGAGGATTGTTCGGGCTGGGGATTGCATGCTCGGGCTGTCTTTGATTGGACGCCGGTGCCGGTTGAAATGGTAGTCCGGATTGCACCAAGTTAGCGCCAGAATTCGCAGGGCTAACAACATGGCCCCTGCTATAATTAACGTTATTAGGTTGCATGTTGGGTACACCCTCTGGAACGTCATATCGAACTGGAGTTACGCCCTGGGGAGAGAAGGGACGAGCACTAGGGCCACCCTCCTCATATTGCCTCCGTTGCGGAGGATACACTAATGGATATCCGCTTTCAGGCACTCTAGAGTGAGGGAGAACCGATGGATTTTGTGTCAAAGAAGCCAAGACTTGAGATATGGCAAAGAGCTGAGCCTGCGTTTGATCAGCTTGTTTCTGCATCTGAGCTCGAATTTGATCCAGCTGTTGCTGCACAGGATCAGAAGTTGCAACTTCTTCATCCTGAGCGAGCGGTTGAGCGGATAGTGGTGCAGAGCGACGGTTGGAAGCCATGACTACCAAACACTTTAAACGAAGAAGAGAAGATAGAGAAGAACGTTAAACGTTCCCACAGACGGCGCCAAGCTGATGCAGCTAATTTGGGCTCGTCATGGAGTAATCCGTCGTTGTGAACCTGAAAAGAGATGATTAATAAAAAACCACCGGGAAAGGTTCCGGTGGTAACCTCTCCGATGGTTAAATTAGTATTCTTTTCTTGTGATCAAAAGTCTTGCTCTTTTTTTTTTTTCTTTTATTCAATATTTCAGATCAGATCATTTTCATACCTGCTTTTTTCTATGTATAGTGTTGAAGAGGCGGTTTAACTTGTCTGACAAGCGGTGGACATCGTTTTCATATAATTTATGGCTCCCTTTACACGTGTACGTGCAAGAATGGTTTTCCAAGCCTGTAGCTCCTTTTGACAGGACTAGGTCTCACCGCCTGTCAGGCTATAGCAGTATAATCATGAGACTTTCGTCACTCTTTTTGTCGATTTACTCAATTGTTCCGAGCTCGGTATACCGAGGTAAACCTCGGCATACCTTCCCCGTAGTATGTAAGAAAAACTAGCTTTTCGGAACACGTTCAAGTTGTCTGATTTAAGTAGAGTGTTTCTATGACGTATCAATATGTATGTATATTTAACTCTTATTTATATTAATATAATATAATTTTATGTATATTATATTAATTGGAGTTTTTTAAATTCTCATAAAATGTAATTTTTTTTTTTACTTTACATATCATATACTTAACAAATTTATGTTCTATCTATAAAATATTAACTTAATATGATGCATTAATATTTCAAGAAATTTCATTCAGAATTTTATAAGTATTCATCATTTAAAAAAAAATTGCAATATTGATATTTAGTTGTGATATATTCATCAATATATCCATATTTTTAAACTTGATATATATTCTTTTTAGCGATATTTTATTCCTTGAATCATAACAGGACTTAACTCAATATGATGCATTAATATTTCAAGAAATTTCATTCAAAATTTTATAAGTATCCATCATTTAAAAAAAAATTGCGATATTGATATGCAGTTGTGATATATCTATCAATACATCCATATTTTTAAACTTGCGATATATTCTTTTTAGTGATATTTTATTCCTTGAATCATGACAGAACTTTCGTTTACTCAAAAAAAATTATTGAATAGACCAGTCTCAATAGTCCCAACAATAAGATGATCAATCATTTGTACATATACATATACATATAGATTACATTATTACAAACACACCTCAATCTAACCATGGGACCACCAAATAAATGCTGTTATTCAAGTGGTTGGTGTGGGTATTAAAGGAAGATATTGGATGATATACATTTACCTCTAGGTCTTTTTGAGCTGGCTGTTTTATGTGATTTTATGAAATCTCAAAAAATTATAAAATTTTGTAAAAGTAGATCAAGCCATATCCAAGATTTGGATTATAAATGAATCGAGCCAAATCAAACAATAAGTTTTTTAAGTTTGACTCGTTAAAATAAATGAGTTTTAAATTATGTTCAAATACGACTTATTAATTTCTTAAGCTAATTTTGAACGGACTTCTAATTGAGCCGAGCTTAAGTAGTAATTTGATTTTTTATATAGTATTAGACTATTTCTTAACTTATTGAATTAAGCTTGAATAGTTTGGTTCGTTTTACAGTCTTACCTATAATGATGTGAAATGACAATTTGACTAGATAATTTCTTTATTTAGATATAAATATTGCATTTGACTTTTGCATTTTTGTTTGTGAAAATTGTTTCAAACTTGTTCACTCATGTTTTTAAAATTTTTCAAATGCACAAAATGTGCATTCAGACTTCAAACACTCTTTTTTTTAATACAATGGTGAGAAGAAAAAATGAATTCACATTAACTGTATGAAAAATGGATACATGTGAATACATTCTCGATTTGTCAAATACTCACTTAATTTGACCTGACTGTGAAAACTTTTTCGTGTTTTATGATAGGTATTTTTTACTTTTTACTTTTCTGTTTTGTAATATTTTAATTTAATATAGTAATATTATTCATATCAAATTTTATATCTGAAATACAAATCACATAATTTAACGCATTAAAAATGTGCATTATATTACTCGAGATAGAAATTTGAGACAAAACTTTGATAGAATCATTGAATCTGACCTCTAAAACACACATTTTCTCCGTCTATATTTATTAACATTACATATATATATATATGTATATATATATGAACATTACAAAAAAAAGAGATGGTTTTTTTTTTTTTCTTGGATGAATGTTACTAGAAAGACATATATATACAATAAGTTAAATTTGTCGGAGATAATAAAATAATTTTTATTAATATAATATTATATAATTGATGGAACCATGACCAAATGATCCAAGCCATACAATAAGAACTCGTTACTTGGTGGTTTAGGTGTGGACTGAAGTATGTGGGCTCTTCTCTATGGTTGGTATGCCATAAATATTCTAGAAGAAAAAGAATTAAGTATGGTTTATCAACTAAGGTTTTAACGGTGAGGATTGTATGGGAGATTTTTTTATGATTATTATATTATTAAATTGGAGAAATCACAGTGTGAATGTGTTGTCTGATGGATTTTCTTTTAAAAAATAATTAATATTGAACTATTGACTTTCTTTCGATCCACGCAGTCTTTGTTGTTTTTAGTACTGTTTTACGTGTCAAATTTAAGGATGGATTATTATAATAACACCATGCACGTGTCAATAAACATTTTTTTTTTTAAAATAAGACATAACTATTTTTATTTTTAAAATCACGACTCAGTCAACTTCTTAGGATATTGTCTTTTTGGATAAATTATATTAAGATTTTTTTAAGATTTTAATAATTACATTATTTTTCTTTCAGATTTTTTAAAATTAGATTATTTTTTTAATTTTATTTTACAAACTACAAATATTTTTTTCTAATCAAATTTTCTTTCATTTCTTTTTTACATTTTTTTTTTAAATTTTGATCAATTTTTTCTAATTTGTTTTAAAGAATTTTTTAATTTTCTAATTTGAAGTAAATAACATATTTTGATTTTATATGAAAATAAATTTAAGGTTTTAATCAATATTTATTTGAAAATGAAAAAATAAATCAAAAAAATTGATCAAAATTGAGAAACTGTAAAAAAAAAATTTGAAATTGACTATTTTATTATTTTGAAAAAAAAATTAATTAGATAGAGTATTTGTAATTTGTTAGGTAAAGTAGAAAAAATTAAAGTAATTTTAGAAATTTTAGGAGAGAATGGTATATTTTACCCTTATTCTTTTTTATAAAATTATAGCAAGTTTGTCTAAATTTTTAAGGTAAAATTAAAAATATGATTATAATTAATTTTTTTATGTCCTAATTTAAAACTCTTTTAACTACGTATCAAAATATAATTTCAGTTTAAAAAGGCAATACATGAAGTATAATAAAAACGTTAAATTATTATTTTTATGAATTCGATGCAAATGTAATAATTAATGTAAAAGGAGGTTAATTTTTTTTATAAATTTGTAAAAATATTGAATGCTTATTCTTTTAAAAAGTCAATTTCTTTATAAAAAAAAACCTTAAAAAGAAGACAGTATATAACATAAGAATTATTTTTTTATTTTATATAATCAAATAAGACAACGAAATAAGATACAATAATTTTGTCAATTTATCAAAATTTATAAAATTTTTCTAAAAGCATCTCAATAAAAGTGAGGTATCATAGATAACTGTCAACGATCGACGTACAAAAAAATTTGAATTAAAAATATTTAAATTTTATTTTCAACTTCTTTATTATTCGGTCACATTTTCAAGCGATAATTGTTATCTTGTTCTTGTTTAATTGATATTATTATATTATTTACTTGTATATTTTTTTTATGCGGATTGAGAAGTGTTTGAAATTTTGATCATCTTTTTAAGAAAAAGAGAAATTGATATATATATATATATATATGTGTGTGTGTGTGTGTGTGTGAAAGTATGCATACAAATGTGTGCACAATTAAAGATAAGTAGAAAGCCTATTTCAAATGTGTGTATATAAACATTAGTGTTAGGCAAATGCAATGTATGTGGTAGAGCTGATTTATAAAACTTGTTACCAAATCGTACGTTTCCATTGAATAGTGAATATATATATATTTTTATATATGATGAAAGAAAAAAAATACAAAACTCTTTTCAAATTGTAAATTATAATTGCAAATGAATAGAAAATATGTATAGTTTTATATATAATAAAAAAAAATCACTAATATTATATAAGAACGATATAATCATCGACATAAGAATGAGATAATAATTAATTTTATAATTAATGACAAATGTAATAAATAATTCATAAATAAAAAAGAGTTTAATAAATGAAAAATAAAATAAAATAGGCACGCTGCCTTCGTATTTATCACAAGTAATAACTATATTATAAGGAAACAAATAATTCATGAATAATTCATTGGGGAAAAATTATTAATGACTCATTTGGGGCAGCCTAACAGGCTTCGGCCGAGTCCAATAAGCCCATTCGTGATTCAATTGGCCCATTAAGTCACAATGATTGGACGTCTCACCTCTGCCCAAGTTCAAAGTAATGGGCTGTACAAAACATCCGAAAGGATAGAGATTGGCCCATCTAAAGCATGCATATGATTATAAATTGAGGAATTTTGTGTCCACACACACACACACACACATATATATATATATATATAAGTATATATGAAAGCTATATATAATTCTAATCCACAGAAATACGGGTAGCAATGAAATCTGATACACCCACCTGAACCATGGGGCCTTGATGCCTCACAAAGGTCAACATAAATAATTATAAAGCAATGCCAATCTCTGAGCAGTGGGCTTCAAATTTTTTCTGGTGACAAATAAACCTCAAAAAACTCTGTACTTGCCAAATTTATTATTAAAATCATTTATCAAAGTTCTTACTGCATCAAACTTCAAATTTTCATACAAACTCAATAGCTAATAATAATTATTACATGATCACATTTTCTCATATTCATATTCATAATCATAATCATACTAACAATATTATACATATAGGAGTTTTTTAAACCCATTTTCTAACTTTAAAATCTAAAATTGACCCACTTATATTTATTATAAATGCCAAGCACTTCATGCTTTGGGGATTATTTCAGATCCATTCCAAAATACCAAACACTTCATCAAAACATCACCCAATTTCCCTTCATTGATGGCCTCATATACCTTCTCTATATCCTCCCCTGGACTCACCTTCTTTGCACCACTGAGAAGCTCAGTCCCAATTTCTTCCCTCAAGAACTCATATACTGGAAAAGTCCTGCATTTCTTTATCCTGTTTTCTATTGAGAATTCACCATTCTCAAATCTCTGCCTGCCTTTTGATACTGCCTCTCCCAATCTTGCCTCCAATTCCTCTAGAAATACTGGAATTCTCTTGAAAACCAAATACCCACCATTTTTGTTCACTTGATCTTCAGTTTTTGAGTCTTTCAGTGCTCTGTCAACAAGAACTTGCCGGAGCTGAGGCAGAAGAGCATAAGATGGGTTTGTGGGATCGTCGAGATAGCTGAAGACTGGCTGGTGTTCGACAATTTGCAAGAGCTCTCTCTCACAAAAACGTGATTCAAGTAGTGATCCATCTTCATCGGTGTAAAGGGTTTTTCTCACTACTTGGAGGACTACATGTTTTACAGCTTCCCTCATGTTTTCTTCTAGGTGTCTGAGATCAATTGCTTGACATAGCGCCACCATGTATGTTGCAGACATGAGCTTCAAGATCTCAATAGCTTCCGCGCTTTTTCTTGCAGAGATCAAACCCAAAGAATTGACATCTTGGTTGTGTTGCTCAGCGCTTTGTACGTGGGTTGTGACCGGGTTTGCCAAGTATTGAAGCTCAGAGCAATATGCAGCCATGGCTATCTCTGCACCTTTGAACCCATAATCCAAGCTTGGGTTAGGGCCACCACTCAAATTAGAAGGCAACCCATTGCTTGTAATAGTCACAAACGAGTTCAGAGAACTGAGCAAACATCAGCTTCCCTATTGCAGCAATGGCAATTCGGAGATTATCCATTGACACACCGATGGGCGTCCCCTGAAAGTTCCCTCCATGAAGAGCAATGTCACGAGAAACATCAATCAATGGGTTGTCATTCACAGAATTGATCTCTCTCTCAATTGAATGAGTGGCCATGCGAATCACTTCAATTTGTGGCCCCAACCACTGTGGAGAGGTTCGAAGCGCGTAACGGTCTTGTTTAGGCTTTGTGAGCGGGTCCTTCTCGTGACGAAGCTTTGCTTCTTTCATGTAGTCACTTCCATCAAGAAGAAACTCCATGATAGCTGCTGATTCAATCTGACCGGGATGGTGTTTGAGTTGATGGGTCAGTGGGTCTGTGAACTCGGCCTTGCCATGCATGACTTCACAGAACAAAGCAGATAGAACTTCAGACAACAGAGCCAATACATTAGCATCGAAACAAACAGTTGCAGCGACGGCGGAGCCAACCGCCGTCCCGTTCACAAGAGCTAAACCTTCCTTTGCTTGAAGCTCGAAAGGAGCTGATATTCCAGCTCGCTTCAACGCTTCCATGGATGAGATCTCTTGGCCTTCAACCGATACCACCTTCGAATTATGTCGTCCGGTTAACAATCCGGCGATATAGGATAACGGGACAAGATCACCGGAAGCAGTGATTGTCCCTCTGAGAGGCAGTTTCGGGATCAAATTTTTATTCATGAGCTTGGCCATGGCTTCGAGTATCTCCCACCGAATACCCGAATAGCCTTGCATGAGTGTGTTCGTCCGGACAAGCATGGCGGCCTTTGAGTAACTGGAGGGAAGATTATCTTTCCCAATCACCCCGGCGTTGAGAAACCGGATGAGCTCCGTTTGGAGGTCACCGGTCTTGTTGGTTCGCCGGTGAGATGTGGCACCAAATCCAGTGGTCACACCATATGTGTCCGTCCCACGAGAGATATTATCAGCAACCCAATTGGCACTTTTGGTGACACGGTCACGAGCCACGGCGTCGTCCAGGTTAACTTTCACGCCGGGACGGCGAGAAATGGCGGTGACCTGAGCAACCGTGAGGGTGGTGCCCTGGATGTCAACAGTTTGGGCTTGCATGAATTCTGACACCATGCGACGGACTTCATCGAAATGGCTACACTGGAAGGCCTCGGCAGCCTTCAACCAGTGGGGTGGGGATGATAAAACACAAGATTTTTCTGATACACAAATTGCGTTGTTTGGGGGCTGGGAATCTTTGATAGGATGGATGATTGAGTTGGATGCCATTTGAAGACCAATGAAGAATGCTAGAGGGAGTTCGTTTGGAAGGCTAGAAAGTTATGAAGATATTTGAATTTTAGAGGGAATGAGAGGGCATGTACTTATAGTAGTTAGTAAGTGGGCAGGAAATTGTGGGGAAGGGGGGCTGCGTCAATGGTCAAGTCCTTTTGGAATATTGGTGGATGCAATAAAAGGGTCTTTCCATGGAAGGATGGTGGAAATTTGATACACCTTTTCTCCATGAGAAAAAAAATGAATGGTTGTTGGCATAGGTCATGAAGTTTGAGAATATTTTGAATGTCTTCGAGAAAAAATTACTTTATAAACCTATCGTATGATCTGATCTAAAATTATAATTTCAATATTTTATAAGATATACTATAAAACTAAAATCATAAAAAGCATCACATATTCCATATGATAACTTAAAAAGTGGCATGACCACGTAGTGTTGTCGAGCACCGAATAATTACTTCCATGTAACTAAAATCATAAAAAACATCACATATTTCATATGATGACTTAAAAAGTGACATGGCCACATAGTGTTGCGGAACACCGAATAATTACTTCCATGTAGTCAAGGGTGCGTTTGTGCATGTTGCTTTTTTCTTTGTGAATCTATAATTGTCTATTGACTCTAAAGGGGTGCCACTGACAGGCCCATGATACTCATTGTACTCCTGTTTTTATTATATAATTGTTGTTGTTCACATTAGGTTGGACTTTGCGTCGGGTTCACATTGAGCCATTAAGTAACCTTCTGATTTTTTTTGCAATGTTGCTTGAGATGAAAGGCAAGATGGGGAAATTTTCTAGGAAGTGAGGGTAGCAGCACAGATGGTTTAACCAGAAATTGTTACTCAAGTAAACTTCCTAACGAACTTATTCTTGTTTTATGTAAATTAATTATCAATAAAATAACAAAAAGAACAAGCCAATAGTAAGATTGCTCTATTATTTTTTTAAAGATCATATGTTTGAGTAGAAAATATTTTCTCCATACATCAATGACAAGACCCTTGTGCACCAAGTAATTCCACTTACATGATCATAACTAACTAAATAATGGAAAACTGTTCATGAAATGGGTCCTTTTATATTCAAAGAAACAGGGTTTCGGGTCCATTTCAAGTGTGATCAACACTGAAAAAAAAAAGAAGGGAAAAAGGTAAAACGAAAGAGAAGGGAAAAGATAAAATGGTACCTACTAATCCTGGTGATCACACAACATTAATGAAATTCAAAATTTTCAACATGCTACGTGGGGAATCAAAGCATTTGCAACATATTTCACATGAAGTGCACATCCATCAGTGATGCATTTTATCTCCAAATTAGCATAGGACTACAGTGTGATGCCTGGATGGACAAAAACAGTGGCACTTCAATGGCTCAATCAGACAAAGCATACATTCCAATAAACAATAAATTAAGTAAAGCAACCACCATCCACCCCAAAGTCCTGGTCACATGAATCCAGCTAAACAACATACTCATCATCACATGTACATCACAGAGATGTGCTCAAAATCACACCTCAAAATGGCCCATTCAAAGTGCCATCAGCAGCCATAGGACTTTTTGACTCCTACACAAATATTTAAATTCCACTCAAATATCCCCATCACTTTTAGTGAAAACCCAGGTATCCCATTACAGGAGCAGCAACAGCAAAATACACTATCCAGGTAATCAACTAGCTGAAAAACCAATAACACTGGCAAAATAGTCTATGGACCAGAAAACCAGCAAACAGATCTGCATGAGTTTTTTTTTTTTTATTTCCCAATAAAACACTGAAACCTCCTTCAACGGTAAGATACATGGTGGAAGCACAACTACAAATATTCTGCAGAAATCATTCGAAAAATATTTCAACTGTCTGGCCAATTGCCTACCCCCAATGCGATTGTGGGATGCTACACAAAACAGTATGGCCTTGAGAAAAATTTCCCAAGTGAAGCCCACCCGTGGAAACTGTAATCCTGGTCATCTTGACATCAAAACCAAAATTATTATTGTAGACACAGATCTCAACCACATTGAAGTGTATCAGCAATTACGGACTTGGTTAACAGAAATTATCCTAGTTTCCCATAACAAGATATGAAATAAGCCGGACAAATAACCATAGCTAAACTGATATGCTTTCCTACAAGAATAAAAGTTGTATATATCCCAACTTAGAATCAAATAGACATGTTCAGGAGTAGCAAACCAGTTTATCTGAACAAACAAGACTAACAAGACCATAGTGCTGAATAAATATGCCTTGTTGAATTGTCAAGACAGAAACCTAAACAACTAGACAGTTAGTTGAGTCCGATACGAGACAGAAGAGGTGAGAACACACCAATCTAAACAGGATATCAAGGCCGAGCTCTCTTGTTACTGCATGTCGGGCACTTGTACTGCTTGATGTGCTCAGCCCTGGCAGGGGTGATCTTCACGCACTTGCCATGGAACCACCTCTCACACATGTCACAGCAGATCCAGAACTCATCTGAAGCATAGTTCTCCCCACAAGCCCCACATAAAGTATCCCCGTGCTCCTCGTCATCTTCCTCATCCAACCCTTCCTCTTCATCCTTCGTTTGCATTCCCTTCAAAAATTTTCCCTGGGATTCAGCACCTCGCTGTTTTTGTTTCACAAAGAAAAATGGTTACTAATAAAAAAAATTCAGAATTTTACACCCTAGCCGTTAAACAAGTCCAAGTAAGCATAGCCATTGATGATAACCTATGATTTGGAAGCCTTGAAGGAAAAAACAAACAAGTACCAAAGAAAAGAAATCATTGAATGCTCACAGTAAAGGACCAGTCAAATGCATCCATGTTAGATGACATTAATGAGCCCTAATACAATTACTTTCCAGTTGATAGGCATGGCACAAATATAACAGATTAAACCCAGAAAAAAAATCAGCAAAAATAAAAAGTAAGACAAAAGATGCAATACAACATCTGTTTACCACACTAGTGCACAAACATATAACATTATTGCACAGGTGTTCATTTACTAACGTAACAAGATAAACATAATATTTCCTGATTGTCAAAATTCTCTTTCATTACGCATTCAACAAGCTTCCTCAAATGAATAATCTTTAGTTCTCTTAGGGAAAACTATTGCCAATTTTCAATTCTTTCTACTACTTAAATTACAAAAATGATACTAATAACGGATACAAATGATTTATGGCACCATTACTTATTCTTTTGCCATGCCAAGTCTTCCATGTAATGGCCAATACGTATTGGTACTAGCAATAAGTACCAAAATAAATCACACTAATGTCCAATACAAAAGCAAAACTTGGAGAAGCCTACATAATTTTATTTTATTTTTTTGATCAGTAAGCCTACATAATTTCAAAATGTTTACATTGTCGATAACTTCATTTTGAAGTTCATCTGATCTAGAAAAATTGACACCTGCCAAGAATGTTAAACGTCATTATCCAGTGTTGGTCTGGCCTGTGCAGGGTGCTAGGAGGAACAGATTAGAGAGACCAAACCTTTAGCATTATTTTGCACAAAGTAGCTGTTCTCATGCTTGGCATTTTACCATTGACACCTCTACAAAGAAAATTCAATAACCAAAAACGAAAAATAAAATAAAAAATCCAACATAAGGAATTATGATGCTAAACCAGCTCATCATACGACATATTTGAGCCTGTAAATTGTGGAATAACACATTTCCATGCCCATCCCTACTTTTGGCACCACAACAATCCGTGATTCATGTGAGCATTAGATGATCCCTCCATGTCCACGCAGGGAAGGGATTTCTAGTTAAAATTTTCTTCTGAAGACTAAACATCAGAAAATCCATCCATGTCCACTCGGGGAAGAAATCTACTCTTTCCAAATAAACTGAACAATAAACTACAACGGATTCATCTACACTCATTTGCAGTCTGAGTGCCCAGGATCCACCCACGGAACATGGTCGCATTAAAAACTATGCAAATCAAGATGACTCACAGGCCAAGCCATGCCCAAATGCAATCTTGTTATGCTTATCAAGGATAAAGTAATGTCTTTTGGGGCTTTGGTGATTTGGAATTCATAAGCATCAAGCTTCAATGAACCTACAAACACCAACAAGATCGAGTACACCCCAGAGTCCCAGACTCAATATATGTGTGAGAAAAAGTGGCAGTCACCACATTTGGAGAAGAAGAGGCAGAGCCTGTGTCGATCCAAAAACAAAACAAGCCTAAATATCCCCCCCAACCCCATCCCCATCCCCAAATAATAATTAAGAAATAAAAAATGTAAAGAGCCTGATATAAGCTACAAAAACCTAGTTAAGCATCACTTGCTTACAGCCCTAGATCTGCTTTCACATAATCTACTATTCATCAGGTTCTTCATACCAAAGCAATCACTCCCCAAACAAAGGAGAAGTAAGACCCTGCCTCAAAAGAGTGGGAATTTCACCAACACCTCACAGAATGGAGTAAGGGACAGCCTTTCCTACTATAAAGTCTGCATGTCAGTTGTGTCAGACAACCAAAAAAATAAAAAGAAAGAAATACAGAGTCCTTGCTAAAGAGGTTATAGAAATAAACTCCCAAGATCACAGTCAATCACTGGCTATAATTATTAGATCTATTACTGGCATTCAATCATTCAAATGTAAGCCAATACTTAAATTTGAGCCGAGGTTAAAGTTAAACCATTGCCATACTAAGTTCCAAAAGTCGCATATATCAACTTATCCTCTTTTTCTTTTGATAAATATGACAGACAGACACCCACATCTCAACTGGGACTTGAACCCTAAACCTTCCCCTTCGGGAATGTTAGAAGTTACCACTCAAGCTAACATTGGGTGGTCATCAACCAACTTAATATCAACAAACTACACAACCCCTGGCAAGGCAAAATCAATAATCTTGGTTCATTCATCACCCGAAAAAAAAAAATCTTGGTTCATTTAATTATTTGGAAGTACTAGGAAGAAAGACATCTCTCTTACCCCTTTTGAGTTTAACTTGGACTTGTTGCTGCTGTGGTTTGAAACTGATGACTTATCCTTTACTTGTTTCTTTGCAGCTCCAGTCACAACCTCAAATATTGTTGGCAGATCATTTATCATATTGAAGAGACGCTTCCTGCAACACAAATTCCACTAAGATTTCATAGCACTGCGTAATAATTAGCAAACAGCAACCCAGGACAATGACCAAAGACCTACCATTTGGATAATCAACACTACAGGTCCACAAATTTTGCACTCCACCCAACCCAGCTAACATTGATGTTAGTATTCTTGGTACAGAATGATTTGTGATAAACTTGATGTTAGCCCAAATCTGTTTTGGTGGTGGTTGAATGGTAATAAGCTTTTGGTTTGGTAATAAGATAAGAGAAACCTCACTCTTAGCAGGCAGATTTTACAAAGAACAAGTGAACAACTAATGGGAAAATAACTGGTTAGTTATTGGCATATGAGAGCATATGAGATGCATTTTTGATAAATGCTCTGCCTAGAAATAAATGGCATGGTTGAGAATTTGTCACTTACCCCAAAGCAATAGAGAATTTATTAGTGATGACAAATTCTCCTCTGTTTAGGGTCAAAATTTTGCTTCACCATTCACATACTTCTTCCATTAGGCTATTTTGCAAACTACAATGAATCCTACATTTTATATTATTTGAAACACAATTTGTTATGGTATGCGAAACAAAAGCGAGAACACGATACTTACACCAAATGTGCGTACAAGTTGTCAATATACTTATCAAAATTTATTTTATTGAAATGAAACATGTAAAAGCATAAACTAAGTACACCTATTTATGTTGATCTTTTGATTTGCGTTGGTTCTTTTTTATTATTTTTAATTATGGAAGGAAGTAAGAAGAAATATCTTGGATCACTAAATTTAATGTTTGCACTAAATTTAATGTTTGGGAACATGCATATCAAAACAAGATTGTTGGAGCATTAATGTTTTGTTATACCAATCCTTCTTCTCTGGCAAACTTGAAGTTTAGATTTTCAAACGTACCACATCAAGGCCAGGGGGTAAGAAGAAAAACCTGTCAGCTTTATCAAAACCAAATCTGGCACCAAAATAGAAGGCCACAGCAAGTAACCATGCATCGCTGTGGACAGCAACAAGAGCCAACCAGTCTTTCTCTTGCATCCCATCTCTGGCAAAGTTAATACCTAATGCAGGCTCTGGAAGCTCTGGAGGGACCTCTTCAGCAGGTAAATTAACCTCCCACTGCTCACTAGGAAATCCATACAAGCAAAGATTTTCCTTCTCTGCAAGGTAACCAGTTACTCAAAAACATAAACATCACTACCCAAAACGCAGCCATCCAAACTAGCTACAAATCATTCTCATTTTTGGGATAGAACAGAATAACCACAAAAGTGACATAATAATGGCAAAAACGTCTTCCCAGCAAACACAACCAGTTAAAATTATGAACTCATTTAAGTCATGGCCAAACCAATGGCAGCATGACAAAAAGACCATGGAAGAGTTCAGTTATAAGTTTCACAAATCATTTACTGATAGCACAACATAAAGCTAATAAAAATAACAGGGATAGTATTATTCAAGATAAAATCTCACCCAAAAGAAACAAACAAACATGTCTGCGCATGCATACACCCATGCGCACTTAGGAAAAAATAATTGCTTGATGATGAAACACCTCAAATACCTAATTTTCTTTTAGAAGAAGTAAAACAGAACATGTTTCTGTTTTTAACTCCACTAATCGTATATACACATATTAGTTAAGTTTATTAGGGTATCAAATGACAAATAATCACGTAAAAGAAGGTCAAGAGTTGATGTAGCAAAGTTGATGAACACCAAGCTTCATTTAAGATCACTAGCGGGATGCAAGCAACCATCAGGATTGCTAAAGATATTGGGGTGGTGTCTACACATTTCTCTTGAGGTAAATTGAGGAACCATTCACCCAGAATGCCAAGGCATTTGAATGAATAAATTAGCTTCGGCTTCAACAGCCAAAACACTACCCTCAGGTCACCTTTGAGATAACAAAATATCCACTTTGAAATATATTCAGTTGAACACCAAGCTATTTAAAACCCTTTAGCTTTTATTTCCGCTCAGTATGACAAACAGCACTGGGAAGGTGCAAACATTTATTCACTGAAAATGTCACCACGACTGCCTACATTTAATTCACAACCATCCTATGTGCCAAGAGTTGGCAATCCCTGTAGAAGAATGCATGCAACTCAATGGTAATTAGTCATGGTACAAAAAATCCACAAACTCAGAGTAAAAGTCTTGGCATGGTGACTGCCTTTTATAACTATGAGTAGGTTAACATTACCAAATGAGTGACAATGACATTTAAGCATGGGCATACACAATAATATGCCATTTCCCGATTTCAGATGTCAAGACCTAAAAGAATCACACACACCATCTTATAGTGAGAGTAAGAGATCCCATTATAATGCTAAAACAAACCGAAAAAGAACATAGGACTACCAATGTGATAAGAGTCCACACTTGAGTGGTGTTTATAGAAGAAGCCCTAAAGAAAGAAGTTCTTCTTAGCAAGGAAATCATCTTGTACATTTGCTTTCCTAGGCATCCACAAAATAATACTTTCCATGGTCTTGAAATATCATTTACCTTTTTTAACAAGATTAGAAAAATCCTAGAAATCCTTATCCTTTTTTTAAAATGCCACTTGTAACCTTTAAGCAATCATCTTCAAATAGAATTTTGACAGAATCCAACTTTTTAGCATGACTTGATGAAAAAAATAGTATCCATAATGAAAATCTAATACTATACACCAATCTAATTTTAATAAATCTTGCCGTTAACAATCCAAGCTCAACAGTTTGTAATGAGAATGAAAAATAACAATGACTGTTAAAATCAGTACGCAAAAACTTAAGATAGCAGTTTAGAATAACTGAGAAGTTGTACAAAACTAAGGACAAAGAAGGAAACTAGTATCATACTTCCCAAAACTTGAAAGTTGAAACCTAAACTAGAAACTCTTAACATTCACAACCCAATATTAAACTTAGACCAGTATCATGGAATGACACCTTTGTCACTTTTTAACCACGACTTCCAATAGCCAAATCCAAAGTCCAAACACATAATTTTGGATCCATTATGGTAAGAATAAAGGATATCATACTACATATATAGCTTTTATAACTTTTTTTTGAAAGGAACAAAAACTAGTCAAAAGTAAGGGGATAAATTTCCAGTCTATCTCATAAAAGTCCACATGTTGCAATCCAAAGCCCCGAGTATTCAGTATCGTGTTTTGTCAAGTTGAGGTGTCTTGTGCATCAATAAAGGAGCCAATTTAACCACAAAAGATGAAAATGATTTCAACGACAACAACAATTATAATGATCATGCTCAAGGAAACTAGAATGTCAAGTGGTAAGACCCAACCTCAAGCTGGCTACAAAAAGTAATCAGGCATTGGCTTATTGCATTAAAACAATGTTGATTGAAACATGGATCGTTATAGTACGCGGAACATAAACGGAAATACAACACGCTACATACCCCAAACATGGTACAACAGAGGGTAGGTTTACGAAGATAAGAGAGGTGGAATGCGATAGGGTAGGTCTAATTGTAAGAGTGCTTTATTTGATAATTAATATCATTTAAGTATACAAGTTGTCAAAACTTATTATATTGGAATGAAAGAGGTAAAAGCATCAAACAAGGCATACCTATATATGTTGATTTTTTTTATTTACGTTGGTCCTTTTTCATTAATTTTCTCTTGAAAGATAATTAAGGAAAGAAAAAGAAGAAATTCTTAAATAACTCATTGTTCTAAATGTAAGTGTTTCTTGTTTGGGAACGGGTATACCAAAACAGGGATGGCTAGGGCATTAGCATTTTCTGGTAACTATGCATCAAAATTACACATCCTTGAACAAATAAAGAGACAAACAAGCACCCCTGCATGTGCATAGTTCGCATACAAGCTCATGCATGCACGCACGTAAAGGAGAATCTTTTGAAGACACTGAACTACTGAAGCCCTCAATTGAACAAGAGAGTTGAACAAAGTGAAGTTCCACTATTGAAACCAGCAAATGCTGAATGAAGCTGGTAACCAACTCATAAAATATTTATATACAATCACTAGAACAAAGTCAACTAAGAGGCTCCATTTTACCTTGTCTGAATAGATGCATGGCAAGTAAAAAATAACAGAGGCAGAAAATCTAGACAACTAGAAGGAGGTCAAGAAAGGTTTTTATAAGATGGTAAGGAAGTTATTACAAATTAAGGCCATAATAACAGATGAAGGGGTTTGGGAAATAACAAAATCATAGCTTTGAACCCCAATCAAAGGTCAGTATTCACATGAATACGGAGAAAAATGCCAGAAACTCACACATTCAAAGCAACATGGACACTTATTTCATACTTGAAACTTAGCATATTCATCTTCAGCATAATTCATTTTTTTTATAAGTGATAATATATTAATTTATTCAAAAAGCAATCAAAAGGGGACTGTACCCATGTACATGAAGGATGTACATAAAACAAAGGGAGCAGAAAACCTTCTGCATAATTCATTGATGGTAATAATATTCAACTAACCTTCTGCATAATTCATTGATGGTAATAATATTCAACTACTCATAAGAGTAATGAATAATCTTACTTAAACAGTAAAACACACAAAACCATAAGACATACTTACATGAGAAGATTCAGTGCCCATTTCATACCTACAGGTGTCAAAACCATAGCAATAATCTATTCTCTAGATATTTGGATGGAAATTATGAACAACCAATACCAGTTTGTCGTTACTTGTATCAAATTCTGTTAGTAGGAAAAAAAGAAGAAACAGACCTGTTCCATACTCAATAAGTACCAATATGCAATGAGGGGCAGATATATATATAAATAGGGAAGGAAGTTTTTTTTAGTCCCCAAATGATGTTTTCAGCCAATGGCATTCAAATATTTCTGAATACAACTATATTCTAGCAACTAGAAAGTGCTTTGAAGTATCTTGAGGAGGATGGCTAGTTTTCTGCCTAAAGTATAGGTAGAGGTGTCATTAGTAACTCCGATCAAAAATTTCTATCACACAGTTAGAAAAGCTTGCTTAGGCCTCTCCAGTAATCTGCTGCTAACCTTTTACATATTGACCTTTAGGCAAGTCCTGTCCCTGTAAACTCTTTCAGAAACACAGGGCAGCAGACACAGTATGTCCAAAAACCATGTCACTGGACAAGCACAATCTATTGTTAGGATCAAGACATATCAGAGAAGTGAACCCTCTTTTTTATCAAACATCAAGGACTATGGCAGTTAATTGAACATCCGAAATCTCTCACTTTGTGGAAAATAATCATTACTGTATAGACACGTCAACAATCCAATTTAGAAAATCCAAGTATATACACAGATATATGTATATGCTTACGTGTGTGTTCGTGTTTGTGGGACAGGAAAACGAAACATTTCACATCTAACATGCTTAAACACGAAGTATAGCTCTGAGCATCTCCAATGGTTAACCAAATCCTTTCTCAAATTTAAATTTGAGTAAAAATCATCAAAAAGACCTCTCCAATGGTTTACTTAAATCTGCATAATACTGTTCATTAACACAAATTACTGTTCATACCCAAATTTAAAACATTTGGGACAAGATGGGAATAATTTTGGGACATGATGGAAATTTTTTCAAAAGATTTGAGTAAAACGACATGTGACCATTGGAGAACATATCAAATGAAACTTTTACTCAAATTTGAGTAACCATTGGAGATAGTCCCACACTATGAGACTAACAAATAAATGCAGCCATGATTCACAAGATGATCTAAAGTTCAAACGTACAGATAATTGGAAAAAAAAAAAAAAAAAGCGATGAAGGGAGCCAAAACTGAGGAACCCGGAGAATCAAATATCACCAAACCACAAAAAATTGGACAATCATTTACCCAAATGGGAAACAGATAATAGCAAAATGAGAAAGCCTTTCTCGGCAAAGATAAACGCAATCAGTCACCACTACTACATTGTGAAACTCCAACCCAAATCATTATCACACATGCAGACCAGAGAGAACATGTAAAACATGAGAGAGAGAATAAGGGTAGGAAAAGGTTATAAATAGAAACCCCAACTAACCAGGATCACACTGCTGATAAAATTCTTCCACATCTGCAGAAAAAAATCCCAAAATTAAGAAAACACGTGAGAATGTACTAAAACAACACTATCTAAAACCCTAAAACTCAAATTTCAAAAAAAAAAAAAATTCATATATATACATATATGATATTATCGATATATATTTGAAAATTATACACGAATGGTTGAAAATTATATACCAATGGTGAGAGCTTTAATCATGCCGGCTCGACGACCCTTGAAATCCTTGAAAACCTCCTCGACAGTTCGAGGGTTGTACTGTGCACCTCCGTCCATGGCCGTACACAGCTTCCCAACCCGTTTTCAAAAAGTTGAATATAAGGCAAGCAGGCCAAAAACAAATAAATATATATATATATATATGCTATATAGAAATTGAAGACAACAGAGTGAAAGAGAGAGGGGATATAATCGGAAATTTAGAGTTAGAGAGATAAGTGGAATGTTTGGGAGTTGGTTTTTAGAGGGAATTTGTGAAAATAATTAACCTTGATATATATGAACAAGGAGTCAATAAATAATAATAAATAAATAAATTTATTAAGAATGAAAATTCTGGTGCAACTAGGGTTTCGGTTTGGTGTGCGGGATCCACACGTGGCGTCCAAATATTGGCTTATTCTTTAGCACGGGCAATGAGATGATGTAGCAGAACCAACGCCAAACAACTTTGCGGATTTCAACCGACTTTTCAAATTGATTTTTGTGGGGTGAGAGTTCCAAAAATTAGAGAGAGCTGATAAATTCGTCCAGGGATTGGGATGGACTCGTATGAGTCCGATCTTATGTATGTTTTTGGCAACGCGGGTGTTTATCCCATATGATAAAAAATATATATATATATATATATTTATTTTTTACAGATTCACTCCAAATTCGAAATTCAATGCACAAACCGGCAATAAAATAGAATTTTTCGTCTCCACCATTGTACTCACAAAAAAAGAAAACAGAGTTAAGTCTTGGTAAAGTGAGCACTGATTCCATGCCTTTCATACAAGCATCCACACAAGTTTATCATCTCTTTATGTAGGGTTAGCTTTTTGGGTGGTATAATTCCACACATGTCAATGTAATACGCTATTTCTGTTTCTTATGACTCATTAAAAAATGTCGTAATACGCAAAGTTTAAAACTATTAAGAAAGCAATTTGTGACAATGATATGTTATTTTCATTCAAATTTTTTTTTTAATTTTTTGAATATAATAATGAATCGTACAATAAAATCACATTCTTTTACTCATTAAATTAGTATTTGTATGAGTAAGTGTGCTAGCCAATGCATTTTTTTTTTTTGGATCGATGGAAGAATATTATAGATTAATTTTTATGCATCAGACTAAATTTTTCTTCTACTTATTTTCTGATTGATGGGTAATGTTACTCTATTTAATATTTTTAACTTAAAACAATACCGTTAAATGATTAATTATCATTTATTCGATATCTTAATGACTTTTAAGTATTGTCCTACTATTTGAATAATAATTTTTAACAAAAACGTTGATCGATATAGCATTATTGCTACCCAATTCATTTGTCATTCGTAATGAATTTGTCACTCTCTGTGTTTATTATTTTATTTTATTTGTTATTTTTCTGGGACAATGTTTGAACCTTATACTCCATGATAGATACAAGCATTAATGATGGAACCAAAGCCAGTAATAAACAGGAGCTTACAAAGCAGCCTTGTATTATTGAAAAGTGTATTGAATGTAACTAATGAGAGACTTTTAAATCATTGAGGAAGATTTTAGTATAAAGAATTAAGAGATGTAACATCATTACTCTATGCTTGTTCCCTAAAATAGAGCTATCATGCAGTGTCAAAGTATGCAGCCATATATAGTGACTTTCCCTACCCATTTCTTGAGAAAACGACAGGATTCAACTTCTATCTGAGAAGAGCGAAAGAATAAAACTAGGGTATTAATTTCCATCGACCCAAGAAAATGAAAGTATTCAAGTTTTAAGGGAGAACAGTGGGGAAAAAAAGGAGGGGTATTAATTTGATCGACTACAACAGGAATCAAGCTTTAACGGAAACCAGTGACAAAAGAAAGTAGGGTGTTAATTTCATCTCCAACATAAAATGCCATTTGGCTCATACTAAAACTTATTAAAATATTATATTTTAACAACTTATTAAAATTTTAGAATTGATATCTCATTTGGCCCATGCATTCTTAGGATATGGTATTGGCAAGAAAAAAGTTATGATTTATTTCCACGTAAATTTTTTCAATGATTCAGTTAGGTTACCAGTACAGTACTAATATGGATTTATCTGACTGCTCATCTATTTCGAAAACACCAAGACCTCTATTGAAAAGGCCATGAATCAGTTGCAATAGAATCATATATTACTTGCATATCAAAGCCTTCTCAAGATACATCATATAGAATGGATATAACATAAGATTTAGATACTCTCATCAATAAATATTTTCTAACTTCTCAAAATCCCGAATGTTGAACTAACAATGATCAGGGAAACCTTTGCAATAGTACATCAAAATAGAGATATAAAGTGTGTCAGTACATCAATTCAAAGATTATATTTGCATTTTATGGCTTCCTTATTTCATACAAGTGAATCAGTCAGATTTGATCAGATATGGAGCAGAATGTCAGTCATACAGTATACCAACCAGAGCTCATATTTTGGCGTCTCTGAAATTTGTAAGCCAAAAAATATTTCCCGAAGAAAAACCAGAACGAATGCGGCAGCTATCAACGGGCGATCGCAAAGGGCTTTCAGTCACTGCAATGTCCAAAAAAGGTACACAGTTCCGAGTCCTGGGGCGTGCAAATCAATTACACCTCAAGAGTCTGCATCTCAGCCAGTCAACTTGCCTCAGAATCTGAAAGCAGCGAAAATAATAATCATAGGACAAAGGAAGATAGTAAATATGTGTGAATGCTTGTGAGCACTGCAAAGATTACAGAAATAGTTGATGTATGAGAAAGAGAGATCTTGAAAAGGCTTAATAGTTCTGTAACTAAATTGCTGAAAAACAATAGTAAATATATTAGAAGACCGAACAAAGCAAAGAGGCAGAAAGCTAGGCCAAGTAGAATAAGAAAGGCCCAGGAAAATCAATTACATATTGTGGCCACAGATTTCTAAAGAATCAAATATCTTACAAGATAAGATATGAAATTGACCCTTAAGGTAAGGTCCAGCTAGATAGAATAGCCACTTTGCTTTGAGATGATGAGATTGGCTAGCAGTCAGAGGACAACACAAATGACAGGCCCTACTACAATGAAAAAAATTAAGCCCGGATTGCTCAGCCCATTAATTTTAAGCCAAAACTTGAGCTGCATAAAGCTGGGTTCGGAATCACTTCCCTCACAAACTGACCAAAATGGAGCATTTCTGGCAATTGACAAAAAGAATTATTAGAAGTATCTTGAATAAAGGCTGACATGATTATAAAGTTATAAGACTTGGGAGTTTAAGGAGTGTTGGATGACACAGGCTTGCAGAGGTAGGACCTTCAAAAGATTTTTGATGTCCAAAGCTTGCCATTGCCCTTGCAAGAACATTATCATCCTTGGTTCTGGTACATTGCTCATGTGGGACGATTTGATGTCCAAACTTTACACAGGCCTTGCGGTATGTGTGTAGGGAAGGGGAGGCTGGAAGACATGGACTTGCAATTGCAGGGCTTTCTAAGATTCGATGTCCAAACTTACCGTTGCCGTTGAGGGAAGAATGATCATCCCTGTTCTCTGGAACATTTTGTTCGAGAAGCAGCTGAATAGTTCTCCAGTAGCGATCACCACCAGCCAGCCATGTGTCCATGTGCATGCCAGTAGGAAATTCCACAAAGATGCATCGCCTGTTATGTACAGCCGCTTTAGCATACAGCATCTCCATGTGGGATGGAGGAACCATTTCATCTTGCAATCCAGAAAGGAAGAGTATTGGCTGCTTGATCTACAGTCAAAAAAGTCAAAAAATGCTGTGATGCACAAAACTTGAGAGCAGACAAGAGAAGCGGAAGAGAAAAAAAAAGGTGAATGAATAAAGGGGAAAAGACCATTACACTCAATGATGTTGCTTATAGTGACATTACAAGAGCAATATTGAGTATAGGAATCACAATATCAAAACCTATTCTTTAATGGCATGGAAATGTGGCAAAATCAAAGACAGGTGCAAAAAGATAGATTCGGCAAATTAAAAAACTTAGGATTGCTAGATACGACATTATACTTAAAATTAAACAATGGTAGTTTACAATTCACATCAAACTTAACAAAAATAATTTTACTAAACTATTAACAAAATTAATGAAAGGCATTACATAAGTAATAAAGATGCATATTGCACTTAAAATTCTAGTTTATTTACTTGTAAAATTTGCATAGATGCTGGTAATGGTGAATGCCTGATCATAGATCATAATAATTAGTGTTTTGAAAATTCAGTGTTTTATAAGAATATGTCGCCTTTCTCTCACTCCGGGTATTTTATAAGAATATGTCGACTATCTCTCACTCAGGGTACACCCTTTGAGAAGTGTACAATGCAACATAGTCAAAAGTCTAGGGTTGCAAGGCAAGAGCACATACAAATTCTCACCTGACCAATGATATCAATGGTACTCCATGGAGAACGAACAAAAGAATTAAGAACCCTGGGGCCTTTTGAACTACTTCCTCCAATAAACCACTTCAAAAAGGGTAGTAAAACTCCAGCCAAATCCAGGATAGATGTGAAAGTGTTCTCCAATATCAGTGCAGCAACCTGCAAAATTAGAAACACCCAAGAATAATGTATGCGAAAGATGGGGCATAAGTAGATATATTTTGAGCATCAAAATAACAAATCAAATTTATTGAAACAATAACAAAGACGCACAACTAAAACCAGAGGATCCAAGGTAGGGAAAAAAATGCAAATAATGGTGCCTAGCTATAACCAATCATATAGTGATTGCCCTGGTCAATTCCACTACTTCATCAGACAATAGCAAAATAGGGCTAGTTGGTCAACCCAAAACTACAGAAACTGAAGAATACATTACATGATTAAAACCTACTTGACAAATCATAACAGACCAAAAGTGTGGTATTGGGAAAGAGTTCTGAGAAAGAAGCCCTTTTTATTTTTATAAGTAAAAAGAAAAATCATTAAAAGCACCAAGGGGTCGCAACTCGGTTACAACACAAATAAAAGAAGCCCCTTGTTTTTAGCCCAAAGAAATGATATCAGTAGACATGTCCAACAATTAGAGGATTATCCTAGATATGCCTAAATATGATGAGACAATCATCAACCATTAGACCATGATCACAGTCTCCCAACACATCATTGCTCCCAATGAGCAACCAGTAATTCACAGTACAATAAAAAAACTGTTTCCTCCTGCATTGATTTTGACTTTCAAAAGTTTACATTCTGGCTTGAACCCTTACTTTCTGACAAACATAATTGGTGTTTTCTCCTTTACCCAAGCTTTTTATGCATTATATCAATTTGAGCTCATTCATGCTGCCTGCTACTACCATAAGAAAAGCATCAATAAGATCTGTCAGATCTATAGAAGAGGAATCTCTTAAATTAGTTAACAATTGAAAGGCATCCAGAAGATCTGCCAAATCTTTTGAGGTTCAGATTCTTACATACGCAAAACTATAAGACTATTAGTATATTAATTGAGTAACTTTTATATGAAGAATTCACATAAAAAAGAACCTGCTCAGGTTTTATTTTCCCGACAAGGAAGTTGGCCTTAATCAAAAATCCCATGTTTTGAACCCTCAACCTCTGTAAACCAAGGTATCTTAGAGCCAACCCCATAGCATTCGACCTAAAGGTTATTAGCAGTCACTACTCACATTTAATGTACATTTATTTAAGAATAGTCAGATAATTGAGCACTACTATACAGGAAATTACCCAAGATAATATTCAATATGTAATATGGTGTCAAAGAATCAAATATTGTACCAGCTGATACGTCTTAAATTTAATCAGATATCCAGTGATATTCCCTGCGAGGGGCTTTTGCCTGGTGCATTGATAAAAGCTATGCAATGATGTCTCAATTCTACATTCACAATAATTTGTTCAAATGGAAAAAATCCATGCCACTAATATAGCCAGGCTATGTAACAAGATTATATGACGCAGAAGTTCTGTACCAAAAGGGGATGTTACAACAGTACAAATACGTAATTGCAATTCATTATATATATATAGATATATATCGATATATATATATATATATAGATATATATCTATCAGCTCACTGCAAAATAAGAAAGTGAATAAGTAATTGCAGATTTTAGTAGAGTAAAACCTTTTCAGGGTTGTTTTTGGCAAGCACAGATCCTACCGCACCCCCAAGTGACCTTCCAAACACAACTATTCTAGATGTGTCAATATCAGTCCTCTGAATCAGATGTTCCAGTGCAGCCTAGTTCAAAAGGAAGAAAAAGCTTGCCAACTAAGATTTGAAAGAATCTATAGATTAGAGGTTGAAATTTATATTAAGGGAAAGCTATCGTCTGCAAAAGCAAACCTGAGCATCCCTTGTGATTCCATCTTGAGATGGGTAGCCATCACTATCCCCGTAACTGTTTATTATAAAGAAACATTAGTACCCATTCAGTTAGACAAGCAGCATACATATATAAATACAATACCAACTGTAAGTTACATCACATTGCCATTAGACATAAACCTTCAGATAAAGAAATGCAGTAGACACATACCCTCTGTAGGAAAGCATAAAAACATTGCATTGCAACTTCTGTAACATTATACGAACCATTTCAAGACGGTGGGCAATATCTGCGATTAACTAGTAAAGGCCTCCAATAGAAATTGAATCCAATTAAGAATTCAGGAGGCATAAAAATGCAAGAAGCAATAAATAGATATAATGCAAACATGACCTAATACCAGTTTGCCAGATAACAGCACAACAAAAGGATACTTCCAGCATTTTCTTGGAAGAAGAGGACAGTTGGACCTGCAAAACAAGCAGGACTACTTTCTTAGTTGTGGAAAGTAAATTAAAATCCTAGCTCTCTAACATGAGCAAACCATGGGGCAGAAAAGGAAGGGCATATTTAAATTTATGATAACCTCCACCAACAGTCATCATCAACGCACTGCAGTAATATTATATGTATTTATGCATGCATGTATGCATATGATTTCTGAGTCGTTGGGAACAAGGCTTGTTGAGTTTATGTATGTCTATGATTTCCCAAGTTCATTATATCGGATGTGTAATGAAGCTTCTACAAGGTGGGGTCATGCTGTTAGAACCATTTTTCCTTTTTGGTACAGAATTATGTTAGAACAAGTGTTGTCTTGTTTAATTGGGTCTTTTTAATCAAAATTTATTTCCCTTCACCAACAAACTAACTGACATAAATAAGAACACTAGTATCTTCGCGATAAGTTAAATTCATGTATCAGTCTTTCCAAATCAAAAAATTTAACATGTAAAGTTCAATTAGACCAAAACATCAAATCCTAACCCTAATTCTAGCTCTTCCAACAGTCGATATTTTGGCAGATAATTAGACAATTTGGAGTCCGAAAGGCAAATTAATAAATAAACGAACAATAACTCAATCTAATTCCAATTCTTTCAACAAATTAGAAAGCAACTTCCAACATAAGTTGGACTGGTCAAATCCAATTTCCTTGAACACAACACAATTTGATGAACACTAAACCCTAACTCCAGAATGGTAACTTCAAATTAAATCAAACCCTAATGCAGCAGCAAACCAATCTTCCCACACAATTCAAGCAAAAATAAAAGAATATAAAAACCAATAAATACAAATCGGATCGATACATACACAATATATATATATATGTAGAGTAGAGATACCTCTGCAGTCAGGGAAGAGCTTGATAAACCAGGCATGAAGACGAACTCCATCGGAAGATCTGAGCCACACATCCTCGTATATGAGACGAAGTCGAGCGGGTGTGATGGAATAGGACTTGGTGAGACCAGGCAACACCGGCACGTACACTAGCTTCTCCTGAAACGCCACCAGCAAAGCCACCCCGGCCATTACTATGCCTCCCACTCCATACAGCAGCAGACTCACATAAGACACCATTCTTTCTCGCTCTAGCTTTCTCTCTCTAATTTCTCTTTCTACGCTTGATACATTCTCTCTCTGTCTCTCTCACTCACAACAGGTGTATACTGAAAACGGACGCTAAAAAAAGGTGGGAACTCAACTCGTCAAAGAATGAGCGGCAGGACATCAACGACGTCGTTTTCGGAACAATGAGAATTAGACTGGTGACATATTCTTGGAAATATAAAATGTTAAAAACACTCGTTTTACATCAATAATCATTGCCATGTAATCACTTAATATAACTATATTTTTCCTCTCTTCTCTCAAATTTTTTTTATTTTTTGAATTGGAAAAACGAATGAAGATTGAGATTTTTTTTAATGCAACGATTTGCTCGGATTATCATTTTTCTCACACATAAATAGTTATGGTTGAAAATTAAGAGACTCAACTCATACAAGTTCCGAGGGAGGTCCAGGTGAGCGGTCCCGTGCATCTAATTCAAGGTTGAATCTCTGGTCTGACTCTGATACCATATTAAAAATTTTCAACTCATGCAGCTCCTTAAAACTCAGGTGTTAAGGAGAGAAGGTAGCCAACTATATAAATAGATCAGAAGAGCCATATAAATAGACCAGAAAAGCTAGAAACAGACTGATGTGAGACAATCTAACAGTTATTTAATAATAAATTTTAAACATGAAGTCGATGTCACATTAAAAAAAATCCTTATTATGTGTGGTATATCAATTATAATAAAAATAAATAATTCACTTAATAAAATTGAATTAAACATTTTGTATTTAATAATGTTAAATTTACTTAAAATTCTTATAAAAAATATTTATCTTTACAAGTTTACAGAGTTATATTAGTTAAATTTGGAAGTAAAATTAGCATTAATTTTGTGTTTATGTTATATTTACAACAACATTTGCAAATTGGTCAGTCTTCTTAATATGTGAGAGAAGATGAACAACGACAACATGCATTCAAAATGTTCAATTGACAAATGTTATGGCCAACCTTTTGTTTTGGCTTGAATTTAAAATTGTGAAAAGAAAAATTCCAGTGAATGTTGCTACCTTAGCCAATTCTGCAAGCGATTAGTTTAACGAAAGTTATATAATGCTACCTTTATATATAGAGCTCTGTTTGGTTCACCAATTTAGTGAGAAAAAGATAAGAAAAAAAATTAGCATGAAAAACATGAGACAAAAATATTCCTTCTCCTATTTTCTCCGGTGAATTCGCAAACCAAATAACCATTTAGAGCATAGAAGACACACCTCACCATATGATGGAGGAGAAAGCCTGAGTGGGTTTACCAATTTCAGTAACCCACTCCAGAAGAATCATATCTGAAAAGGTTGAAGAATCTCAACAATCTAGTTCTAGTAGAATATCAAACAAACTAACAGATACATCTTTTTAACCTTTCAAACATCACCACTTTTGAACCATCTTCATGTCCCTAAAATGTATGTTAAAGAAAGCAGGTGAAACAGTAGTTCAGAACATGACTGGCGTCTTTACGCTTTTTATAACAAGCACAAAACATTGGAAGTAAAAGTGACAAAGCCAAGGATGAATTGCCAGCCGGCACAACGTGGTATTGCCTGTTCCCACTTTTCTCACCGAACAACCGGAGCACGGTGTTGAGTCCCACTGCACATAAGCACCCCAGTGCCCTGCATGGCAAGGCCCATGTGGGGAGAAATGCCAGAGAATCTGCGATCCTCGTGCTGAAAAAGGACATCATTGTCGGTGATACTCGTGCCGGTTTCTGACTGATGGATTTCAAACATATCTCCTTGTTGACAGAAGTGATCAGAGTTGGAAGGACAATGTGAACTAGTAGTTGGAATCTGCTCAGGGTGTTGAAGCTTTTTTTTGCTGAGAAAGCGTCCACCGGATCCCCTAACCCTATTCAATGCGTGAATATGCCGAGACTCGTGAAGATATGGCTGCATTAATTAATTTGAAAGCAGGAGTATGATTCAGACTTTGTACATTGTAACATGAAATAAAATTGGGACCAAAGGAGTGTATTATTTTTGCTAAATGGCATGAGCCAGTACAGTGATTATGTTATGCTATTGTCTTATTGAGGGAAAAAAAAGTGTAACATGAGATTAATAACAATAAAAAAGTCTCTGAAAATATCGCACAAAAATAAATAAATAAACTGATACGAGTCAATTTCCGTCATCCAGAAGAATAATAAAGTCATGTAATTAGTGAAGTCATGCAAGGGGAACTTGGAAGTGACTAGTGGAAAATTGGGAGATCTATTTCCCTATAGTGCCAAATGCAGTCCGACAGTTCAAATAAAATGGATCTATCTCCTTTCCATATATTTCAATTTGATACTCAACGCCAGAACCAGGCTACAACCCCCCTTCCTGCCTGCTGTGGGGGAGAAGGATCAAAACCCACAAAGCAGACTAATGAGATGAGTTTTGATCATCTAAATTGCATTCTGATTCTACACCACTAAAATTAGTCACAATATTGCTTGAGAATGTCATTAAATCATCAAATTAAGATTGCTTTATAGTATAAGTTGAGATCAAATGAAAGTAAAACCGATTAATTGGACATACTACCCTTCGAGTTTTAAGAAGTTTGTTTTGAGCCTCAAGCTTAGCACGGGTTTGTCTCCTCCTGAGGATTCCATGATACTGTTTTGCATTAACATAAATTGGACCATCATCTGCAAGATCAAGAGGCAGTGGGACCCGTGCAGGTGTTATGCCCACCATCTGGGGCTGAATCTGGTCATGTTCCGATAATAATTGCATCACAAAAAGGAAATAGTCAGAATATAGCACCTAAAGAACATAAACAGTAGAAAGTGAAGATCTACAAATAAAGCAGTTGAAGCTCCACAGTTTAAAAAAAAAAAATATATATATATATATATATATATACACACACACACACACACACACACAGAGCAGCAGTAATAGCTACTGGATTAAAAACAAAGCAGCACAATCACATTGGCAAACCAGCACGAAACAGAAGCAATGTGCTTAAGAGTACATACAATAGCCTGCGGTCCATAGGAAGCGAATAAGCCATTGACGTAGGGATCAGCGTAAGGATACATAATGCGAGTCTGAAATGGGTGGTTATATGAATTAAATTAATGACCAAGCCAACACACAAAATCCAAAGGGCAACAGCACAACTTACCATTGTTTGGCTAATATCAATTTGTGATGGATTAATGACTAAATCTGGATTGCCCATAAAGAAAACTGGCTTCATTTGACCTACTGCACCTCTTGCATAACTTTCATCTTGAACTAAGTACATGAAAAAGAATAATTAATTTGATATTAAGCTAGACAATCATAAGAAGAGCTATGAATCTTGGCAATGGAGGATTAATGTTTAGAAACTGTTGCTGAGGGGGACCCTTGGTGGTCCCACTTGTAAACTAATTAATACCAAATCAATGCCAACTACAACATATGGAATTGCTGGCATCATAGAGAAAGATGTCACTGTAATACAATGAAAAATTACCATTTAAACCCAAGAAACAGAGGTGGTATTTTGCCAGAACTAAATTCAAAACCAGCAAGTATTAATCCAAACTCTTCAGGGTCAATTGTATATTTGTATGGATCAAATAATATCATTCATCAAAGTTGAAGATTATTCCACAATTGGCTCTAAGCCTCGAATCAATACTCCCACATTCCAACATGAAAAGAAAAATCAATAAAAGGACATCAAAAAGATAAAGATCACATGCACCTGCACACAATAAGGATGTAACATGATACAACCAGATAATGTTTTATTACTGAACTCCCATCACTACAAAATACGAAACTCAGAAAAGTAACGTGCAACAGGAAGTATAAATATGATAAGTTGTTCAACCCACCTTCATAATAATAGCTTATACCTTGAAAGTGTGTTTACAAATGATGAAGAAAATGCTGAAAAATAATCAATAGACTTAAAGCATCCATACCAGATTCTGAGGAAATGCTTTGATCTTGAGAATTGGTCCCTCTCATAGCAGTGACTTCATGGTGAGATCGACTGGTAGATTGAGATGAGGATGACTCCCGATCCTGCAGCTGAAGACCTAAATGTTTTGCCTCCTTACAGAGTTGGGGTGGAGATTCCACTTTCAAGCTTAAATTCTTAGAAAAAGAGTGAGAAAATTGTTGTTCATGTGAATTCCACGACGATGGGCAATTAGCAGCAAAATGGGACATTGACTGGATAGGATCTTGATCAAAAGTTTTCTTTGGAAAGTTTTGAACTCGTATGGCCATCTAGTTTATCAACGCATTCTAAACTGTGATGCAAAATCCTTGAGATCCTTAACAACAAACAGGAACTATTTACTGGCTTACTTTGGCTAGCTGCTCAAGGAAAACACAGCATAAAATAAGCATGGCTGTCTCAATTATCCCAAAATATCTATGAAATGATAAAAGCTGCAAATCTTGATTTAAATCAGAAAATGACAAGCACAAAAAGGATGGAAACAGCATAAAGTCATTACAAACCAATTACCTTATGGTTGAACTCCTGCGTCCAACCTTCTTCAGCACAAGGAATTGATTATCAAAATTGAAAAAACACTTGGGCTCAAAAACACTCCTATAAGGCTATAAGCAAAATTCTGAAGCAAGGATGTAGTAACATTAGAAATCACAACTTTATGACTCCAAAAGCAAAGCTGCAAAAATCCTCCATTCTGTAAAACTATGTGATTCATCCACATTAGTGTCCTCTGTTAAGATCGTAACATTGTCAATATCATTCCAAGATTACTATGGTAAGAACAATGAATTTCACACTTTCATGGATTACATTTCTGATTTTACCATTAATATCCTATTTCTCTTCCAATTATATGATAATCTGTGTATCAAAATGTATTGGATAGTACACATGATCAGAAAATACGGCTTTTATCTTCATGGTAGCCTCCTCTAACAGACTCACCTAATCCATTTTTTTGGGGGATGAGTTCAACTATATAGAGAATAGAACCAACTAGACCTAACTTGAACTTCCACGTATCAACTTCACTTCCAAAATCCAATGTAGCCAAAGTTTAAGAATAGAACCAACTAGACCTAACTTGAAGTTCCATGTATCAACTTCACTTTCAAAATCCAATGTGGCCAAAGTTTAACCTGGTTACTTGGATTTACGCTTCGTTAAACTCCCATTGATCAACTTCGGCTGATCAATTTAATGTATCCCATTTGTAATTTTTGATTAAAAATCTATATACTATATTGAATTTATTCAGTAATTGGAGTGGCCAAAGTATAACACAAGTTGACAGATAACTAAGGGTTCACATAATACTCACATGCCTCTGCGGATTGATTCTTAGACTCATTATATTATAAGAAATATCATTCAACTCAGGAGTGCCAAGATACAAGTTTTCACTAGTTTCTTTATTTTGTTGAAAAAAAAAATTATTATTTCCTATCCAGTATGACACTCAACAACGATATGCTGCATGTTCTATGAAATTTTACCATTTGTGACAAGTGACAACCCTCTATGGTCATAGCATTTCCATGCTTCCATTGCCATATTGTTGGCATAATATCATGGTACTTGCATTGAGTACCTCGTGCAAAAAAACATTAACCATCCTTTTTTATGTATCATTGTATCAGAACTTTCTTCTGCATTGATTCTACTCAACTTCAACCAAAGTTAATCTTAAAATCATTTACTAATGTTACTAACCGTTCAAACTACACAACACATGCAAAAGGAATGCCCATTTAATAAAGCTCTCATTCAGTCACAGAGATCAACTGCAGTAGCAAAACAAACAACATATAAATCATCATAACAAAGTCCAAACAGATCAACCACAGTAAAATAGTGTCAGAATGAACTTTTCACTACCTTCAGATGAATGCTATGTTGATGTAAGATATGTCAGAATAATGTGAAACTCCTCTTCCATGAACAACGAAACCAGTTACTCCATATCAGTTTTCTGAGTAGATAATTCTCAAAGTATGGATATTCTTACAGAAATTAGGCTCATAGCCATAAAAAGAGTTCATGATTTGGAAGTTCTGCTCCAATTAATTTTCTAAAAGATAAGAATCTATGCCCTGTCACAAAGGCCATTACCCATGACCTAGGCTCCTGGGAAGATATTGGTATAGACCTAACTTATTGGCTTTATTTACCGATCAAAAAAAACTCATTGCCTTTATTTGAATCAAGTAGCTGCCATAAAACTTGATCCATCTTTCATGCTTGACAGCCTAATCTTTAACCATTGCACCGAACGATGAGAACTCAATGCCCTTGCATTCATGACCACAGGTCCACAACCACTAAAGTGTTTCTAAACTGAAGCAATTATTTTCAGCATGCAATTGAAATGCACGAAAAGCTAGATATACCACATACATGTTGGAAATTATGCTTAAGTACATTTCATTGCACTAGCAGCTATTAGCTTAAGTACATTTCATTGCACTAGCAGCTATCTGCTGCCAACCCCAAAGGGGAAGAAGGCACAGGGTTCAAGTCTTGGTCAGGAAATGGATTCCAAGAAGGGGCTTACCCGTAGGTTGCCTTCTCTGTACGAGGAAAACATGCAATAGATGGAATCAATAACCTAGTAAGAACTGATTAACTCACACTAATCCTCACTCTCTTTCTCCAGACGGGGCTTTAACCGTGCGTGTTTGTGCATTTTGATAAGTAAGATGGGGTTTTAAATATATATATATATATATATATATATATAGCAATACACTAGACCAACTACAAAACTTGAGCATTAAAAACCAGTAACAGACACCCATATATAGGAACCAAAATAACTCTCTCTCAATACCCATCGACTCATGACTCATGAGTTACCAAAGCTTAACTATTCAAAAGCAAAGGAGTCAGCAAAAAAATTATAAATACAAATGGGCAAACAATTTTATTAGGAAAAAAGAAAAAAAGAAAAGGAAAACAAGAAGACTACTGTTCCTAAAGTGGAAGTGCTTAAATATATGATATCGTCAGGAGCCCAAAAGCCCCCTCTTTCCACCTGAAGTTTGAAGAAGGTGAAAGATTCTAGAGAGAGGTCTTCATCAAAACCCATCAATAGAAATAAGTTTGCCCAAATCTCATTCCCATCTACAATAGCACCACCACCATGATCTCAAACTCAACATGCATTCAAGAACTACCAAACCACACATACCATGCATATACCCATACATGTATATAATAGGAAAAATATAAAAAATATGACACAAGGAAGAAGATAAAATAGGATAAAGCAAAAGAAAGCGCAAAATGCAGAAGTCTGCTACACAAATATATATAATAAACATATAAATATACACATAATAGAAACTAGAAATCAATAGAGAAAGAGAAATGAGAGAGACCTTTGGGATCTGATAAGATGAGAAGAAGCAAGGAACAGAACCGTTGGGATGAGATTGAGCATGTCTCCTCCCTTGAAACCCTCAAGTCTTCTCTTTCTCTCTCTTAAAAACACAACCCACACACACTCTCTCTCTCTGTCCAAAAATTTTCTTGTATTTTCTCGGCTTTGCTGTAACTAACACACAAAAACTAATAATCCTAATAAAGACACACACCACCCACCACCACCATTGCCACCACCCCCCCCTCCTTTGGCTTTGTTTTTTAGCATTTAACGTCTCTTTCTGAGGGACCCACCACACAAACACCAGCAGACCTTTCACAACCTTGGCCTTTGTTCACTTACAGCAATCAGCCGCCCTTAACAGTCCATTTCCTAAGTCACGCGCCCAGCTGACGTGGCCTTTATGTGGTTCACTGCCGTTGGTTGTTTTCCAACACGCACAGTTGAATGAGAGTGGTATTATTACTTGTCGATTTAGTGATTTTAAAATACTTGGAGCTTTTTTCTATTAGTTTGCCCCAGTAGGTTACTTTATTTTCGATAATACCCCATATTCTTCTAACCATCAGCGCCGATGACTGACAGCGAAAAACGACAGACTTTTTTCATAATTACTAAAATGCCCCTCGTGTCTGGAAATTTCGGATTTGAGTTTTGAAGCTATTGACTGCAGTGAGAATAAAACACAGACCCGAGTTAATTCATAACATACTTGTTCTTTTATTCTCCTTTTTCTTTATTTTTCATTTTAAAAAAATAACAATAATAATAAAACAATGCTAACAGCTCTCTTGATATTTGAAACTTTAAATTTTTGTAAGTAGATTAGTGCATATGTCTTACGCTTACAAATCAGGCATTCTCAGAAATATATACACCAATCAATTTACGGATTTTAAAATTTTATGAGTCTGTCACGTAACATTCTCAATAACAACATTTTTATTGCTACAAATTATAAATACGATTATTGGAGAATTTTTTCTAGTTAATATAGTTATAAATCTACCCAAAAAATAAAATGTTGTATCATTTAGTATGTATAAATGATTAATATTTACTTAATGAAAACATACAAGTTTAACTAACTTTCGGAGGTTCAATGATAAGGACAATTTGTGAAATGAATATGAAGGGAAAAGCTTGTTTGTCCGTTTCTGAATGTGAGTATAGGTTGTGGGACTAAAATGTAGAATGTAGCCTAGGCTAGGCGGACTTTTTATCTTGGGGTCTAGGTTAAGGACATTTGAAGGTCCGGTGGATTTTGACTCCCTACTATCGCTAAACGACACCAAAAGAGACGAAAACCTATGTCCAGTTTCTCTGATGACTTAAAGCCACACCAATTCAAAAGCATTTCTTCGTCTTTTTCAATCCAAGGCAAGGCACTTTCCCTTAAAAGGCCCTGTTTCCACTCAGTTTTTTACGACCAAGGACATCAGACTAAGGAACTTCTTGTTTGGCCTAACGAGGCTCTGCCACATACATAAATTAAGGACACAGGCAATTCAAAAGTTTTGTACGTCCCTTATATATATATATATATTATTTTTTAAAAATAAATTATTTTACCTTATCCTTTATGCACTTTTTTATTAATATTTGTGCTTCATGAATTTTTATTTTTATTTTTTAAATTTGAAATAAATTATTTTTTTTAAATTTTTAATAATTATACAAATCTCTTATATTTTATTTGACAATATACAAAAATTTTATTCAATAAATTTTTTATTCAAAATAACAACATTATCACTTTTATATATATATATTTTTTAATTTTGCCCATTTTTTATTTTTAATTTTTTAAATAAATATTGATTAAAACCTTAAATTTTTTATATAAAATAAAAATAAGTTATTTTACTTTGAATTTATTTTTATATAAAATTAAAAAAAGTTAGAAAAAATTTATCAAAATTAAAAAAATACAAAAAAAATTAAAAAATAAAAGGACTATTTTGTTATTTTGATTACAAATTTTAACTGAAGTGTAGTATTTGTATATTGTTGTATATTGTTAAATAAAATAGTTAAGGTATGTATAATTATAAGAAATCATATAAAAAATTATTGGGCGCAGCCTGTATTCATCATTAGATTGTGGAGCCAAAACGCCAGAGTTATATTATGAAACTTTTCAAGGCTAAGGAAAACATACACTAATTTGTAAAAAATATACTACTTACATTTTTGAATAATTAGTGTAACGTTCAACTTTTGTGGGAAATTTGAAATTATGCACCCTAAAAATAACAGAAGCCAAGTACTTAGTGAGGTGCAAATTTCTGTTCTTCCCTTAAAAATAAAAGTTAAAATACAAGTAAATAACAACAGAAACCTCGATCCTCTTGTTTGCGCCACCTGCTTCATTCCTTGTAACACAAGTTCAAGGGCACATCACCATAACCACCCCCGGGTCATTCATCAGCTGTTTTGAAGCACAGGATTTCTGCATGAACAAGAATTTGTAAGGAGTAAATTTTGGCAGTTATTAAAGAAAGCGAAAAAGAAAAGAAAGGACGAAGAAGAAGATGGGTGAGAGGACAAAAGTTTCTCATACAACATGAAAAAGGCAAGTTGATTGAAATATCTGTTCGAGCTAAGCATAAAACTGAGCAATATCTTTTCAGATAGAAATAGCTGGTCGAGTTAAGCATGAGTGAGAATGCACATGGACAAAGGGAGGAGAAGACAGGTGAGAAGAGGTAAGCTTATCATATAACATGAAAATGGCAAGTTGAATGAAAGAGCTGGTTAAGCTAAGCATAAATGTGAGTAATATCAAACACACACACATGCGTATTTTTGATCTGTTATGACCAAATATTTCAGAAGGCATTTCCAGTAAGTTTATCTTGAAATAATAGATTGCCTTTGAATTAAATGGCCTTTAGAACCTAGTCTAATTATTCAAAGACAACATATCAACAAAATAGTAGTCCAACTATTATATCACCATGGAAGGCAACAGGTTGCAAAAATAGGACTCCAATTATTCAAAGATACCACATAAACATATTTCAATAACTCACCCAATGTAATCTACAGTTGTAGTTTGATCTTTTCAGACCATTTGAAGATATCCGAATAAACTCGATCACCCCCCAAGTCGTCTCCTGTAGACCCTGCTGCTACTCTTATAATATCCTCAATTAGTGCAAAATTTCCCATTATATCAACATGAGCACCACTCTGGGTTCCCCTACCCTCTAAAAAATTAGCTGGAGGGGCATGATTATACTCCCTTATGTAAGTACGAATGCCCGAAGGATTGAATCGGGTTTTTCCTCGCCAACCTTTTGCACTCATAAAACCTGCACTAAGAACAGGAACTGTTTCGTCTCCGTCAACAGAAAAAACTCCATCTTTCAGACAAGTACACCCCAATCCACCATCAGCTGAGGTATCAATCTGAAATGGAATGCTACACCCAGCAGCAGGACTTAACTTGTAAACATACGCTCTTTCAGTGGGGATTCCAACTCCATACAAAGAAAAAATCTCCATGTTCGGTGCATTTGGTAATCTGCAAAAGAATCATAGAAAATAAACAACCATATGGTAAAAAGAGAAATTTTCCAAGTAGATGTACTTTGATCAATGTTGACACCCCCTCTCTTGAAAAAAGAAAGGCAAGACAAGGGAAAAAAAGGCAGTACTAATATAAATTAAATTCGGTAGCAAAGAAACAAGACCATAGACCAACAGCTTTTATTTGAGTGGTATTTCCTGTCACCTCCAAAGAAGTAGGTGTGGGGGTCAAGTTCTAGTTGGGATATTGGTACCTTTCTTCTCTTTACACCTTCATATTGTCTTCCTTAATAAATAAATTGCTTTGATTGTTGGCCTCCCTGACATGAACCTGAATTAATTACTCTTGCAAGTCTTAATACACTCAATCACTTTCTCCCTAAGCATTATTATTCATTAATTATTATTTTTGATAAGTAAGGTAATTTGTATTAAAAGCCCAAAAAGGGGAGGACTAACCCATGTACAAACAAGCTCTCATAATTAAAGTCTCATGTCATCCAAAAAATTTACAAAAGAATGCACAGATGAGGAGTCTGCCTCTACAATCCAAAAGTATATCTCTAAATCTAGATACAGGTGTTGAACTTCAAAGCCTCTTCTATTCATTTCCCTCCAAATGCACCAAAACAAGCATGTAGGTACAATCTTCCACACCTTCCTCTTATCTTTCCTTCGGCATCCACCAACCAAACTCCCTGAAAGAGCTTCAACTGAACAAAGCAAAGCCCAACAAACACCGAAGAAAGAGAAAATCAAATTCCACACCTCCTTTACAAACAAACAATGAATAAATAGATGATCACTAGATTCCTCATTCCCAAGCACATATAACATCTCCCGGCCAACTGAAATCCTCTCTTCTTAAGATTATCCTTGGTTAAAATTCCTTTCCAAACGATGGACCACACAAAAAATCAAGCCTTTAAAGGGGCTCTTGTACCCCACAGGGCCACACCACACTCCATGGGAAGTTTGCATCCCTCTTTTTAGTTAAATCCGAATAATAGGACCTAACCGAAAAGGAGTTGCTTTTCTCCAACCTCCAAACAATCTTATCCCCTTCCCCCTCTACAAGGCCTACACCAATGAAGGAATGAAAGAAGTTGCTCAACTTCCTCCACCTCCTAATCATGAAAATTCCTTCGAAACCGTAGGATCCAACCTGTGCCTCATCACCCACATAACTCAAATAATCCGTCACCTTTGCATCTTTGTCAACAGCCAAATGGTAAAGCCGCAGAAACCAATCCTTCAAACTCACATCATCACACCACATGTCCTTCCAAAATTTTACCTTATCACCCCCTTCCACTAAAAACCCGATTCTACTAAAGAAATCTCTTTTCCCTTTGCAAATAGACTTCCACAAACTCAAATCCACAAGTACCTTCCCCCTCCTTCACCGCCCATCCATCAAGGTCACAACCCCTACTCAGCCACTACCACTTTCCTCCACAAATCATTTTGCTCCATTGAGAATCTCCAATCCCACTTGCCTAGCAAGGCTTTGTTAAACACCCTCAATTTTTTCACCCCCAAACCTCCCTCCTTTTTGCTCCTTTCAATTTTATCCCAACTCACCAAATGCATTTTCCTTTCACCCTTCATGCCTTCCCAAAGGAAGCCTCTTGGATTTTCTCTAATTTCTTCTCCACCAATGCCGAGATAGGAAAAAGGGACATGGAATAAGTAGGGAGGCTTATCAGCGTACTCCTAATCAAAGTTAATTTTCCCCCTTCAAATAAGTATTGTTTCTTCCACCCTTCTAACCTTTGTTGAAATCTACCCACAATTGGGCCCCATATCGCTTTCTTCCTTGATTTTTATTTTGGATCGGTTATCGCTTTCTTCCTTATGAAGCTCCCAAAGGTTAACCCAAGTATTTTGTTGGCCAATTTCCCACCTTACAACCCAAGTTCCATGCGAGACCTTCCACATCCTCCACCTCCCCAACCGGGAGAACCTCTTTTTCGCTTAAATTAACTTTTAATCCCGAAACCGCCTTAAAGCAAAGTAACACACATCTCAAGTGCCTTATTACACATTACATTAGTTTCATCCTCTAAGGTCCATGTTGTCTCTTTTAACATCTAATTCTTAAATAGTTCTACCTTCTTTCCTTTTAAAATCAACCATTTTGTTATTGGGTTTCTAACCTCTTTCCTCCTTTTTACTGTCTTTTAATATATACATCTAAAACCTTTTGAGGTCAGACTCGACTCTCTCCTGGAAGAACCTTACATTCTTTACATGTTAACAGATCTACTTTTTAAGTTAGAAAAAAGTCTAACTCCTATTAAATCCCCTTTTAGAAGTCATTAGGTGTTCCTCTCTTTTTTTAAAATATGTATTTGTCATTTAAGACCATATGTTACTTTGAAAACTAAGATAGCTTCCCCAACATCATTCCTATCTCCACATCCATATCCATCATGCATTATCTCATACCCTCCACTTTCATTTCCTACATGACCATTAAAATCTCATCCTACAAATATTTTATCTTCTCTAAGTATTCCTTGAATTACTTCATGCACATGTTCCAAAAATTGTGCTTTAATGTACTTATATAAAAAAAAAAAGTGCTATAACGTGCTCGTCCAGTCTTACTTGAGGGGCGTAAGCACTAACTGTATTAATTATATTTTCTCTCAATATAAGTTCTATTAGTATTATTCTATCACTTTTTCTTATAACATTACAACTTCTTTAAATCCTTATCTACTATTATCTCTACTCCATTTGTGTATCTATCTTTTTAAATTTAATACAATTTATATCATGTCTTTTCAATTTCCCTTACCTGTTCTCCTACTTACTTAATTCTTGTAAGCATGTTATATTAACCCTCGTTCTCATCATATTATTTACTAAGTCCATCACTTTACCTATCAATGTTCCTATATTCTCAGTTAGGACCATCCCTAACCAAAGCAGCTATCGTAGAGTAACTTCTCTATCCACACTCTTCTTCTACAATAACGAGAGAACCTTTGCCTACTTTTCACCACACTTGAGGCCAACACAAAGCCCTTGCCCATTTTTCGAAACATCCAGAAGTTGGTACAACGCATCCGCTTAAGGGGAATGCCCTATCATTTGTTTGAATAATCTTATGATTCATGTTTGTAAGAGATCTACAAAGTTTTACACTGACAAAAAAATTGCTTGGTATAACAAAGAAAAGTAAATTGAGTCTTACTTTGTTTCTAAAGGGTTTGACCAATATTTGTAATGCTCATATTTTTGGTCATCCAAATTGTCAGCAATTCCATATGAAAAGTGAGCCCCACCACGCTTCATCGTCTTTGGTGCAACAAAATGAAGCAGATCCAAGATTGATCCAGCTGTGTAGACTTTGTAATCTGCAATGGCATTGATTCCCCCAACACCCATGTCATGGTACTCGGTCCATACATCTCGGCAGGTCATGTTTGCAAGGTTACTGCCCTTAACAGCGCCCTACAGGTCAAGCAACAACGAAGTACATAGCAGTGAGAGCTCAAAGCATGCAAGTCAAAATTCAAATAATTAACAACGTGCAGGCTCAAACATATCATAGCAATGATTAGTGAGCATATTGGGTGACATGTTTGAATTAATGCCATATGTGACTACTAAAATGAATGGATCTGTACCAAAACTTAGCTTTGTCCCAGGGGCAAGGAGCAGTTACATTGTCCAATGGTCTGTTTTCCTGTCATCTGGTTGGTTCCGCACTTCCAGCAAATAAAGCTTGCATATATACATGATGGCATTTGAAATACTAGATTGAGAAACATTACTTTTTCACACAAATATTAGAAAATAAAGCACTTCACATCTAAATGAATGCCTTCTTTGTCCATATGATGCAAAATACATCACGCTGTTGCAAATTTTCTAGCTCACTCCTTACTAGGAGACCAGATAAAGGTTTTACTGTTTTCCAGTTCAAGGGTTCAAACAAAGATTTCCATAGCACTAGCACTGGTTACTGTGGCTTCCATACTTTCTTTCACCGATTTGAAGAGTCGGAGCAAAGCTAGTATATGCACGTTATATACTTCTCATTCTTTTCCTATATGTTGACACTAACTATTTCTCTTATTTTTCCTAAATTCATTTGATAATTAGCAAGATAGGGTACAGCACTACAGCATCAGGAACTTGAGGTATCTCACTATAATTTAGGACTCTAAAGTCTTCTAATTTTAAAGTCCACGGGTGTAATTACAGAACATATATTGAGCACTGTAACAAAATTGAACGAAATAAGCACAAGGAATGATTTTGTCGCACATTATCCGATTCAATCAAAGCATAATGAATGGAATTTCAGAGAACCTCCTATTGGTCCATCAATACATTCAGAAAAACGAAAGCTTACATGTAAAGGACTAAAGATTATTCTGGCAAGGAACATATCATTGATAACACACTGATTTCTGCTTGCATCAAAATCTTACCAACAATTTCAATTTATAATATCATTGAAATTTTTTGGGAGAGAACAGTGAAATGAAGTATGATAATTTCCAATAACTAGAAAAGAATTGCTTGCCATTGTCACAACCAGGATGACATTGATCAGGTGTTAAAAAAATTTGACTATGACCCACTTCAAACCAATAGGCAACATCTAAACTCATAGAGGCTTAGAAATGCATGATTAGAATAAAATTAAAGCTTAAACAATTGCAACTATTCCTTGACATCAATTTAAAGACAGGCTTTCTCAATTCATCCACACCCAGATTTCCACGGTGAGCCTTTTTCAAACACGGTAGAAATATTATATTGTCACCCTTCAAACTTCCTCAACAAATGCACAATACTTGTTTGATCTTTTTTGTTTTACTTGTTGTTTTTCCCTCCTCCAAAGATCAATGTAATCAATTCTTTCAAATCAAATCAACTCGACAAAGCCTTATCCCAATATTTTGGGGTTAGCTACATGAATTCTATCTTGCCATTCTTCCCTACTTAAGACCATTCTCTCAGTTAAACCAACTACCTCTACCAAAGTTAATTTTGATCACCCTCACCCCCTAACATGACCTTCAATATTAACCATGTCACTCTTTCTTACTGGTGCATTTATTGGTCTTTGTTATACATGACCATACCACCTTAATCGATTTTCTCTCATTTTATCTCCTATAGGTGCTACTCCTACCATTTCACGAATCACATCCATCTCAACATCCTCATTTCGGCTACACTAATCTTATTAACATGCTTCTTAACTGTTCAATATTTTGTTTATACGTCAATCGCATAATACACCAAACATACTCCTCCACTTAACCCATGTTGTTTTAATTCTATAAGTAATATCTCCAATTTCTCCCTCTTGATGAATAAGTGAACCTAAATAACGAAATTTTTCACTTTTTATTAATTCTTGGTTTTCAATTTTTTCTTCATGTCCATTTGTATTTATAGTAAATGACTTGTTTTACTAAAGTTACACTCAAGATTGGAAAAAGTGGTCGGTTCAGTCAAAGCACAATCAGAAAAGCTATTTTGTACAGGAATTATAACAATATCCAAAGACCAACATGACATTCTTTGGTTGTAGCAGAGACCCTACATCTCTATGGATGGAAAATCATCATTCGATTCATTCCTTTACCAACCAATGCCTAAAAATGAATAAAAAAAACACTTCCTGTAAATGTTCAACCACTATTCCAATCTAGGATTCCAATGCATTCCATGTTCCATCCATCCTACAACACCGGCAGCAAGGGCATCTCTGTCCATGATTATTGAGAAAAGCTCCAAAATTTGAACCCACTTATCCCCTTCGTCAGCTGTTTGATCGGGATACTATTACCTAGGTTCCTAAACTTGGAATGGATGGCGGAGCGTAGGTGGCAAGCAGTTATATGGATACGGTGCTTTACCCGTAGACGCTTCTCCAGCTCTCGATAAAACTGTATGAGTTGTCATCAGAGTCAGACGACTTCTCAAATGACCGAGGAACTCTACCGTCCTCCATGCAGCTAACAAAGCAAAAACACCACTCTAGAATACATTTATGCTTCTTGAACAACTCCCACCACATAGCTCCCCGTTACTCCATGGAGATTCTTGAAATCCCCAGACCCTGCAGGCCATATTCCCCATCAAAACACAATCCAAACTCTATCACCCTACATGCAGTATTTCCATAACCATTTCACCAATATTTGTGATTCACAATGAAGTGACCAACATGAGGTAAATGCCTAATAAAACATCATCTGGCCCCCTCCCTGCAAAGACCCAACAAAATCAGTGACAACCTCAAAGCCACTGAAGAATGTACAAAATATTCAGAAAGCTATGAAAACTTGGGCCATTAATTAACCTGAGCATGAGGTAACTTGTATCAGTTTGTTGGTCCTAGCAGGGTTTTCAAAGTTCAGTAACAAACTGGTTCAGAGGATTTTGCTGTTGCATATCAGATATACTGCAACAACCACCCAATTCATATATTCCGCACGAACTGGCACTTGTAATAGAGAAATACAATGAAAAGATATTATTTTTTTCTGACAAGACACACACTATGTCCCAATTGGGACTTGAACCATTAACCTCCTCTTTGGGAGGTGGAGGTGATACCATCAAGCAAGCTAATGCTTGATGGTATAATGAGAAGATATAATAAGGGAAGCAAAAGAGAACAAATGAAAAATCTATCCAGGCATGAAACTAATCACATTATGAGGGAGGGCAAGGTCAGACGATTATCCAAAAAACCAATACCAAAAATAGGCATCATGTGAACAACAACTAGTGGTGCATACTCACAAGGAGCAATCAGTGGCATTTGCAAAGTTATGTGCAGAGTGCAGACAAAGTGTGTTACTTTATTGAAGCTAACAGTTCTCATCCTGCTCGATTATAATTAAAAAAAGTACCCAAGCGCATGAGAGAGAGAGAGAGAATTTTACTAAGAATTAAATAGCTTTAAATCTTAAGTAACCAAGTTGGAACTTGAAATATTACCCTGAAATCCACCATCTCAATCTTTGATGAATGTACCTCAGCTACATCCTTCCCAAATGAGATAATTCTTCCGTAATTTGCACATTTTGCATCATCTGCACTCCCTTTACCATTTTGGCTCACTGTCTGAGAATCATTGCTTTTGATCTTCTTATTACACTTGTAATCTTCTTCTGGTGACCAATCAAGGCCACCCCAGATAGTGTCCCCCCCTTTTGGTACCATCGACATGGTTGAATCCCATGTACGAGTCATCCGCATTACATGTTGAAAAGTTTGAAAACCAAATACATCCATATCCAAAACGCCTGGTGCCATAGCCCTGCATAAGGAGTTAAATTTCATTAAAATCTGACGAATGGATCAAAACACACAACAGAAAAACAACAAGGATTCATGTGTCTTTGTAGTTTAACACACTAAACCATTGTTTTAAGTTGAGTTCATGTATGCTAGTAAAAGAATCTAAACGAGTAAAATATATAAAAAAAAAAAAACAATGACTTTAAAACAGCTTCCATAACAAAAGCCCGTAGATAGATGCAGTGGCAGATCCGCCGGGGGGGGGGGGGGGGGGGGGAGGGAGTAGGGCATCCACCCCCCTCCCAATTTTGGATTTTTTTTATCCTTAATTTTGTTAGAATTTTTTAACAAGATAGGACTTCCCCCCCCCCCCCCCCCACAAAAAAAAAAAAAGCCAAATTTTTTTTATATATATTCATATGAACCGTCCTAAATTTTAATACCTACTATTTGACCCTTATGTATTTTTTACCACTAATTTTGTTAGAATTTTTTAACCAAATGGGACTTGCCTTGCTCCACACCCCCCCCCCCCCAACAAAAAAAAATTTTTTTTTGGTTAATTACACTTTAGTACCATGAAGTTTTGTCCTGATTTCAAATTTTTTCAAATAAGGCTCCCAATTATCAATTGTAACAATTCAGTCCCTTGATTTTTAATTTCATTTCAATCAAGGCCAAGTGCAAACGACCATTAACAACTATCCCAAATTCTTAATGGTGACCGTTTACACATTAAAATTATTAGGCCTAATTTAAAACTCGTATAAAATTATAGGACTTTATTTGAAACTCGTATACAATCACAAGATACTATTTTGAAACCCATGTGAAATTAGAGGGTACTAAAAGGTAATTAATTTGGGATGGCTATTTGCAATTGGCCTCATGAAATGAAATTAAAAATTAAAGAACTAAATTGTTACAATTGATTATCAAGAGTCTTATTTGAAATCGGGATAAAACTTTAAGATACTAAAGTATAATTAACCATTTTTTTTATATTCATATGAATCCCCTAATTTTTTTTTTTTTTTTTTTTTGATAGGTAAAATTTTATATAAATGCCATGCCAAAACATGTCCTCTACATTCACGGTTGAAAGCAAGTTGATTACATAAAATAGCTGATATTCAGTATTTCCTACAGGGTGAGTAAATATTCAACTGAAACAGAATCACACCCCTTGTTCAATTATTAGCATTTTAATATGCAATTCTGATTCGGGATGGAGTCATGAAAGAAAGGGCTCATCAACATAACTTGTGGTAAAAAACAAAATGACCTTATTTCCTACAAGAGGCATCTCAAGGAAAAGACAATAAAATGATATTTTCTTATTTCCTTCCCCTTGAGTTTCCAAACACAAAATTAGTGGGAAGTTCCAGCGGACTCTTTTGTACTGATTCTGAAACCAGAACCAGCAAAGATGGGTAACCAATTTAAAGCTCTTCAACTTTATCAAACATCATAATATTGATACTAAGCAAAAACTATGCTATACTCCATGCAAAAATCATAATATGAATGATCACTTAAATGATTGATAGTTAGGTCTATCTCTAGTTTACCCCTCCCAGCACCCTGCACCAGTAGAACCAGAACTGGGCGTTAACGAGTTAATTGCAGGAGTAGGGTGGAAAAAAAAATTGAATACAAGTTTAGGGTAGATTGAATCTTATTTACCAAAGTGGGGTTATTTTATGGAAGTGTCTCTTCAACTGACGCTTTCATCTAAAAACATTATTTGAAATAACGATTTTATTGTAAAAGCGTTGTTCTAAGAAATGCTTTCAAATGAAAATGTCACTTTAAGATACACTTTCTCATAAAAGTGTTACTTGAAGAGACGCTTTCAGTGTAAAAGTGTCTCTTCAAGTGAAGTTTTCATAAAACAACCCTATTTTGATAAATAACATCAAAACAACATTATTTTGGTAATAAAGCTTAACCTCAAAATTGGTAAAAAAATCGGGCATTAACCTTTATTATTATTGGCTATGAAGAGATTCTCTTACAAGCCAATACCAGTTAAAAAAAAGTAGGATCCAACAGAATAAACAATGTGAAATAGCTAGCTCTCCAGGGTCGGAGGCCTGGGGTTGTCAGCAGCATTGGTTTCACACAAAATGGAATGAATTAGATCACCTTAGTCCAGTGTTGTGTTTATATAAAATAAATCAGACAACAAAACATAAAATTATGTCAATTGTTCTCCATGACAACCTAGTAACATCCACTTCATAATAGTTGGAAGAAAAACCTGGCAACGGCTATATCCTTGGCTTCGGCAGAGAACAATCCGGTCACTGCTTTTGGAACGCCTAAAAATGGCCCACCAATATTCATTACTGCTTTAATATGCTTAGCACACCAGTCTGATCCACCACCACCACCCATTGGAGCCGGTGCCTCAACCCATTTCATAAAATGCAAGAAGTACAGAACGCCCATAGAATGTGGCATTACGACCACCTTTCTCCCACCACTTGTAGCCACCATGAGTTCTATATTACTTTTTATCCTGCTTAGAGTTTGGTCGCGAACCTGGACAATTCAGTTTGGCAGAATAGTCATCCGATTTAAGAAAGTATTATTTCAAAAAAGTTAATATGATTTTACCTACGGTATAAAAACTGCTATCTCTACACCCCTCAATAAGTTTTTGATCGAGCCATCTTTGGAGAAGCCTACATTTGGATTAAAAATCCATCTGAATTTGAATACAAGCCATATCAATTCGATTAGAGTTTGAGAGTTGCCCCATCCATTTCATACACCAAATCTGAGTATAATTTTAAATTTTAACTGAAAGAATTTGGACTTTTTGGAACTCATATTGTGAGACATAACCAACTTCTTGTTGTGCATGACAAGCATGGTAAAGATATCTAATTCAATGGTAGACTTGGCAAACCAAAAATCACTGAGGGGTGTATGAATAGAAATTCTTACACTAGATGCAAGTTGATCCCAACTCTATATTGAATATTAGACTGAAATACAGATATTGCAAATAATAGAATAAGAAGACATTGCTGGGAAAGAAGTCTTATGTCTGAAAAGTACCTCAGTGTTCTGAAATGAGATCCTCCAATCATATGCAGCCATATACATGTTTTTCTCCTCATATCCAATGCGAGCCAAATTCGCAATCAAAACTGCCCACACAAAATAACCTGCTGCAAAGTAATCAGCTGCCACAAGTCCAGATACAGGTCTAATCCTTACACCAGAAGGATCCAATCCTGTTTCATTATCCAGTGACATATGCTCAACCCAGCATAAGGGTCTGCACAAAATAACACACACAAAGGGGTGAAACTCCATTTACTAGTCAATTGCACCATCATTATGGAAATGGAATGTTAACATTGAGAATCTTCAAGAATATAAAAAAGTTTGATGTGACTAAAGCAATACGATTGTAATTATCAGGAACAGAAGTAATTGGTCAAGCTAACCAAATATGTAAAAAGGATTCCTGGCAACACCAGGTCAACTTAGAACATAGGAAGGACAAAGCGACATAAATAATATAGGTCTACCAGCTAAAACATAGACCTTTTAAAGGAAGCTGATATTTGGGCTTCTAAAGGAAGTTATATTTGGTTCACAAATTCCTCAGTATACAAATTCTACTTTCATCATTTAAAAGGATCACCATTGAAGCACAAAATAGTAGTAATCTTCACAACCTTTTCTATTTTTGCCTTCATCATTGATTAAATTATTAGAACTCCTTGCCTCCTTAATTACTAACAACCTTCTAATGGATCGAAACATAAAAGCAAAAGAAATTTCAATAATACGTGACATGTGACATATGTTTGAATCATTACAACCATTTCAACAAAACTTTGCCAAAACAATCAAATATCTCCCAACAACCACAAAAAGAAAAAAGAAAAGAAATAAAGAAGAGAAGAGAAGAGAAAGAAAACAACTACTACAGATATCCTTCTCAAGTCCAATAACATAATAAGTCATCATTTCTGTCCCGAGCCAAGAGAAGGAAAAGTAGAGACATCTCCAGATTGCCTTTTACTGATACTACATTTAGATAAAAACAGAGAATTCTTCGGCAACCACACCCACAAATATTTAAAGCAAAATGCAAAAAGTTTTACATATTCACTACCATTCTATCAACAACTAAACACATTTTCTCTTATAAATCACACCCAAAAGGGCCGACAATTTCGTTGCAAATAAAGCTGACGCGTGGGAAATTCATTTACGCAGTTCATCTATCCCAATACCAAAGATAAAAGCAATTCAGTATTCACTCTAACAAAACCTTTTAACACAAGATTAACCACTAAAACCCATAATAATCTGCAAGAAAATTAAAGGTATTACCTTTTATAGACTTCACCAAATGTACCACCCCAAAGCCTCTTTCTAAACAATCCCTCGGCACATTGGTGCCCTTCCCACAGCTCGAGGCCGCCAGTAACGATTCCGGGGACAAAAACCACCGGATGCTTCGCCTTCAATCCCTCTTTATGCAATTTCACGCCCGGAGGATCGGGTAAAGGTCCAGTAATCGCCTCTGTAACGTACTGAGGAAACGAAGCCGGCATTGCATTGTATAGAAACAACAAAAACCACCAAATCGAACATATAAAACCAATGAACCAACAACAACTATCAACACACGACCATTTCTTCAAATTCCTCTTCTTATTCTCATCTCCCTCTTGCTTGCTCTTCTTTTGCTTCTCGTCTCTCTCTTTCTCTCTCTTCTCATGTTCTTTATCAATCGGAGGCTCGGAATTCGAAACTCTCTTGGTTTCGGAGCCCTTTCTACGCTTCAACGTCGACATATTTACATATGTCTATATCTATACGTTGCGTAAATGAAGACCTTTAAATGCTCTGAAGTCTGAAGCGAGCTCGGTTGTTCATTTATAGCGTGGGAGCTTAAAATTTACACCTACTAAGCCCTAACCCTAACCGTGACTAGTTCTATATATATAATTATATTTTATATATATATATATATATATATATACCGAGGGGTGATCGGAGGAGAGATCGCCGCCGGCTGACTGGCGACTTGTCGTCGGAGGTCTTGGTCATACGGATTGTGGAATGGAGGCTGGAATAAGTGTTTGGATCTGAAGTGGGTCCCGTGAGTTAAAGATTGACACGTGTAAGGATGAAATGGGTTCTGGAAACAGCTCTGTAATTTGTGACGCATGGGACTCCAACAGAAAATCAAACGGTGAGGACGTTTGATGCGACGTTTTTAATTATGGGTAAGAAACCCCTTTAATTTTGTTACGTTTCTTTTGTTTGGCCATTTCACCGTCATTTGTTGGAAATTTGGAACCCTCGCGTAGCTCCCAGAAAAGAATGCTTGTCAGTATTACTGATTTGGAACCCTCGCGTAGCTCCCAGAAAAAGCCTGCTTGTCAGTGTTACTGACTTTCAATTACAATATAGTATATGCATATATATATATATATTATGTATATATGTGTATATATATATATATATTAAAACCTCTAAATATTATATTAGATAGTCTAAAATATGTTTGGTCATATATTATATAATAAAAGGTAATTTATATTAAAAATTTTAAGGTTTATGATAATTAGACTATTTTTTAAAAAATTATATTAATTTTTTTATTTTATAAAATAATATACAGAATTTTTTTTCAATTAATTTTTTTTTCAAAATAATAAAACTATTCCTTTCAATTTTTTTAAATTTTTAAATTTTAACTAATTTTTTTTATTTTTTAAATAAATATGGATAAAAATCTTAAATTTATTTTTATATAAAATAAAAATAAGTTATTTATTTTTAAATAAAAAAATTTTAAAAATTTAAAAAAAATTAGAATAAATTGGTCAAAATTAGAAAAATGTAAAAATAAATAAATAAAATGACATTTTATCATTTTGAAAGCAAAAAAATTGATAGTAAGGTAAAGAGAGGTATTTGTATATTATTTTATAAAAAAAAAAAAAATCTGTGTAATTTCTACAATTTTAAAAAAAATTAATATAATTGTCATAAGTTTTAAGAAATATCAGTATAATTTATTTTATAATAAATGAATAATATAATTAAAATATATATAATATATAATATATTTATAAATATATTTATATATTATATAATTTTATAATATAAATTTAAAATAAATATAAAATATGTATTTAATTTTAAAAATAAAAATATATATCCCATCTCAATTATTTTATTTTGCAACTCACCCTTCTAGAAGGGATGGAATTGAGCCTCATAAATAACGAGCGAAAAGAATGGGGCTACAAGCGAGACAGTTGGAGTGAAAATTATAATTTTAAATAGCATTAAGTATATATCACAGTTTAAAAGTTCCAATCTTGCATCTCCATGTGTATAAACGCTTTTAATTTTTAAGAAATAGTATTAATTATATAACGTGTCGGCCTTTTTGAAGGGCATCGTGCCATCGACCTTACATATCCGTCCAGAGGGGTAAAAATAAAAGTCGGCGAAGTAACTATGAAATAATTTTATAATTTTTCATATTAATTTTAAATATGTAGTAGAAAATATATTATGTTAATATTTTATTTTAAAATATTTAGTATATATCAAATTTTAATTTGAATGATTATAAAAAATTTTGATATTATCTTTCGATAGAACTTTTTCTTCCAATTTTAATTATTCATGTGTTCTTCTAGATGTGTCAGCTTGTCAAATGACATGGTCTTGATCTTGAGACTTGGAATTTTCAAGCTTGGTGCCTTTGATAAGAGTAAGAATGGTAATTTGTCCCATCTTAATTTTAATCGGACAGATATAAGGTGCTCATAAATAAAATAGGAGTGTGATTTTTAAAACCTCGTCGGGTTCGGAGATGGTCATTCCGTCCTGTTTAATATTAAGTTTTTTTTCTATTCTTATATACACTATATTTATCGATAAAAAATATTATATAAAATTAGTTTTAAGATTTTTCATATCACATTTATATATTTTTTTTCTTGTATTAGTTATTATGACAAAAAAATTATTTATCAAAATAAAAGTTTTAACTTACTTAAAAAAATATATATTGAGGATTCAGGGTAGGATAGGGTGGAATTAGGGAAATATAAACAGAGTTTAGGTTAGGGTTGGGATTAAAATAAATCTCTAAACAGAATGGGATGGGGGTGGAAGCGAGAAATATAAATGGGATCGGGATTGAGAAAGAGTCACCCCACTTCAAACTCGCTCCGCTATCATTCCTAGATAAGAGAAATAGTAGCTTGGTAAGATCGTTTCTATAACGACCTTTAAGCTCCTTGAGGCACTAATTGAGAGGGCGCCACTAATTCAAAAAAATATTTAATGGTCGAATTTTAATAATTTCAACGATCAAATGATAAATCACATATACATACATAATATATTGTTGTAAATATAATCTTTAATTTGATATTTGAGACCATAGAATAATTGTCGAAACTCTGTCATAAGATTGTTGTAAATGTCAATGTGCTCATAAAGATCTCACTTTCATCCACCAATTTCTTCCCTAACTATCGCTTCTTGCACAAAATTACTTGCTATAAATAACTTGTTTCGCCAATAATAAAATTAAAATCCAAATTTGCGGAAGACCAATGCAAGTTTGGATCACCTTCTTCAATAACACATTTCAAATCAATACAGTTTTAAAAATTACAATCCAATCATTTATTCAAACTCAGAAATATAACATTAACGACCTAAACACGAAACACAACTATGTTGCATGTCCAAATAAGTCTTAAGAGTTGTGTGTAGCTTTGATAATGTATATTTCTAAAGGTCTTGAAAGCCCAAACGGTGTAAACCTCTCTCAAAAAAAGATAGACAACGCACTTTTCATAATTTACATTTTAATAATGTTAGACTTACTTAAAAATTATATCAAAAATATTTATCTTCATGAGTTGACAGTGTTGTATTGACTGGATATCAGCATCACTGATATAACATCATGTAATATCTAACCAATACAATACTGATAACTCATGAAAATAAATAATTTTAGTCAAATATAAAAGTAAACACTAGCATTACTTTTTATATTTTCCAAGGATAGTCGACCCATCTTTATAAATGAAGTAAAATAAATGTGAGGGTTGGGATACATTGGCGGTCAAATAAGGCCAGACAGTGCGGGAATGCCTTGACACCATCATGGGCTTTCCGTCCTTAAGTTTTGAATGTGTTGAGTGAGGCTCGATCCAGTTGGATAAATTTAACGGTAACTACTTGGGTTTTCTATGAACTCCTCAGTGGGAGTGACACTAACAAGGAGAAGGGTTTATTGGAGCATTCAATTATCTCCTTAGGAAATTATTCACAGAGGATTTCAAGTTCACAGAGCATTTAATTTAATCAATATTTATTTAAAAATAAAAAAATAGTTAAAATTAAAAAAATTAAAAAAATAATTTAATTATTTTAAAAAAATTGACTAAAATATTTATAATTTGTCAAGTAAAATAGAGAAAGTTAACTTAATTATAAAAAATTTAAGAAAGGTCAATGTAATTTATTCAAAATTATTATATATGTATATATATATATATTTTAAAGAACTCAAGAATTTTGAATTATTTCAATATGTTATTATACTATTAAGCTGTAATGCGAATTAAGTTATTTGAACTTGTTTCACGATCAATTCAATTTGAAGTTCATTCGAACTTAACTCGCAAGATAAATAGAACAAATTTAAATATATTTTATAACTTATTAAAATGACCTCCACAAATTAATAAGTGATTCGATATTATATAAAATATCAAACTACTTATGCTAAATTTTCAATTAAAAAATTAAAAAGGAGCCTTTAAATATAATTTAAAAAGTATTTATATTAACAAGTGAAACAAAAACACAGGAATGTTAAAAAGTGTATCCCTTTTTTTGTTTATTTGTTTTCTCAAACCGGAAAACCTTGCACTGTTTTTTTTGTCAAGCCCGAAAAGCCAAAACTTGTGTTCAGCAATCCGAAAGCAAGGAGTCCAGACCCAAAGGATGCCACCCAAACCCAAAGCCTGGCGATGAACCGGGAAAATGGTGGCCGTACAGCTACATCCAGTGAGGTTCCGGTAGCAGGTAAAAAGGGTAAGAAAGCCGCGAAATTGAGAAGAGAAAGAAAAGCCCAGTAAAAGCGAGCCTCAGAGTGAAATATTTTTCACTCTCTTCCTCTTGAAGTTCACTCATTGCCAACCAGGAAACAAAATTTTGGATCTGTACAATTCAAATCGGGACTGGCAAAAGATTGATATCTCACCTATCCATGTAATCGTATCTTCTTACTTACATACATAAATGTACGTGTATATATATATATATATGTATATTTATTTCAATGTCATTTTCAGTTTTGATCATTCAATTTCCCACCCACTGTTTTCCTTTCATCATAGTCCTCCTTGTTCATTCCCTTCCAATTTGCCTTTGTTTTTCCCCGCAAAATTTTTACTTTTAGTTACCGCATTTATTACAGGAATCTTTCTATGGCGTAATTTAAGGAGAGGCATTAAAAGTACCTGATCACGAGCAGTAATTTCATCGTTATCTGTGCTTTGGAACTGAACCCGAACTGATTCTGTGTGAGTGTGTATATATATATATATATATATTTATATTTATATTTATTTTTGTCATACGTACACATATTTAATGTAAAGCCTCGTGTTGATATGGTTTTTGATGTTGCAGCAGCTTTAAACGATTCGCTCCCTTCTTTCGTATCCAGTCGAGTCTACGGTGCTTATAGACTTTCAATCCGTGGTTTGTTTCACAATCAGTTCTCTCCTACAATCAACATATACACAAGTGGAGAAGCCGAAAATGCTTACGTGCGTAGCTCGTCCAAAGCAGCCCAATGATCAATCGCTTCATCAACCTGAAGAAGTAGACCCCAATGTCACTAAGCAATCGATCAAATCTCTCACTTCTCAGGCAATTCGTCTTCTCAGATTCTCCATGGCTCTCTCCCTTCCTCTGTTTCTCTCTCTGTTTGTGTGTGCATGTTTGTCTCTCTCTCTATATATATATATAAATATCTTTTGAGGCATGAACATGAATTGGGCCTAATGGTTGGTTTTTCAGATCAAGGACATGGCATTGAAGGCTTCGGGAGTGTATCGGAACTGCAATTCGTGTACGGGACCGTCGACTCAACACCGACACAAATTCTATACTGACTCGGTCTCTGCGTCGGCGTCGGAGAGGTTCCGGTGGTCGTACCGTCGTACGGGGAGTTCCAACTCAAGCTCAACGATGCTGAAGCCGTGGGGGAAGGAAATGGAGGCGAGGTTGAAGGGGATTTCGAGCGGCGAAGGCACGCCGGCATCAGCGAGTGGCCGCCGAGCAGAGCCGATTGTGTTCGTCGAGGAAAACGAGCCCAAGGAGTGGGTTGCACAGGTGGAGCCCGGTGTTCTCATCACATTCCTCTCTCTGCCACGTGGCGGCAACGATCTCAAGCGTATTCGGTTCAGGTACTTACTGTTCTCTGATCTGATTTTTGACGGTCCTGATTTGTTCCACTCATGTTTGAGATGTACGTCGGTCTTAATATGTTCAACTAATTGATTTTAATCAAACCGTAACTGATGCTTTAGAGTTTGGTATGTTTGTTGCACTTGCAATTTCACCACTGACGGAACTGATTGAATGCTTAGACGTGTTTGGAATTTTCCTCTTTTTTTATTTTTTATTTTAAGCCACAACGTTTTGTTGTCCGGAGCAATTCCATTCTTTCTTAAAATGCTTTCAAGTTTTTATTGGAAAGATTTAAAGCTCGTTTGGAAGTTTTAGAAAGAAAAGAAAAAAAAACAAAGATAACTTAATTAAAGAGAAAGGAAAAAAACAAAGATAACTTAATTAAAGAGAAAAGGAAAAAAAAAAAGAAAGGAAAAGAAAGTATTTATTTTTAACTGAGAGAAATAGAAGAAAATAAAATTTTATTGTTTGAATAGTTAGTAGGAGAGGAAAGAAAAGAAAGTGTACTAATTATTTGACAATTAAATTCATCTTGGTTCAAAAATCCTTAATTTTTAACACATATTTAAGGATATATTTAATATTTTAAAAAATTCATTAAAAATTTTATTCCCTTTTCAAATCTCTCCACTTTTGGAGAGGTTGGAGAAATATTTCATCTCTCTTTCTAAATATTTTATTCTCTCCTACTTAAACATTCAAAGGAAATATTTATTTATCACTTCATCTCAATATTTTCTTTTTCTTTCCAAATTTCTCCATCCAAATGAAGTGTAGTGTAATTTTTAATGTTGTTTGGTTAAGATAAGAAAGTGTCCCCCCTAGGTTTTTGGTAGGCAAGCAAGAAGGGAAAATGATTCATGTTCTTGCAACTTTTAACAACTCGAAGAAATGGTTTTCTCAATTGGTACTTTTCTTAACAAAATGTTATAGAAAAATAGAAGAAGAAAATAAATGAGAGTTTTTAAGCAGTGTTAGTGATATTAGGTTTTTTTTTTTTTTTGACAATTGTGTCGGTTGCATATTGTTAGAAGACCCTAACCCTACTATACTTCTAGCATATATGAACCATACGCTTATTTCACGTGTGAATGCATCCCGGACCATGTGGGTGCATTTTGTAAGGTCTAAAAGCTGATAACAGCAATGGATTTTGGTTTAAATACTCTAAGCAGCACACAGCATTTGAAATTATTGCAAACAAAACAAGTTAAAGCAGGTTTGGAAGCTCCACCCAAACCTCTGTTCATTTGAAAAATGTAGCGGGGTTGACAGTAATTTTACCAGCCATTGAGAATAGGGCTCCTTCTAAAAGTCCAAAAGGAGAACTCATTGCAACTTCTCAGTGTGGGCCAGGTTTGGTTGTGTTGGAAGAGCTTTTACTAAGTGTTGGTGTTGTGTCGGGGATTGGTCTTCCTCTCTTTTTCAATCTTCAACACGCTTATTCTTTGCTTTGTCATCTTGTGACTATTTGTTGTCATTTTGTTTGTAAAGAACTAGGGACTAGGCCTTAACGAAATCTGCCACTGCAAATCTAGTTGTTTATTGTTGCTGCCTGCCACTCCTAAACTAGAGTGATGACAAAAGATGGACCTGAGATTGGCCACTAACAAGGGAGCAGGCCCCACATAGAGCATTCACTTTAATGTTTCCATGGTAAAATAGCACAATGCTCACATGAAAACATTTCATTCTTGTGAACATGTAAGTATCAAATTACTTGTTGGATGAATGGTCTTACACCATCCCTCTTGGATGGACTGTAACCCAGTCCTGTTCCGGTTAAGTGATTTTAATTTTTTGATTGGTTGCTTCTTCTTGAAATGTAATTAAGCTACGAATTGATTATTGACACTTTCTTTGAGGAATTAGATGCCCCTATGCAAAGTCAAATGTAATTATTTTACTCCATGCATTAGCGGCAGCTTTGGCTTTTCAATATCCTTAAAAAGTATGGGGAGCTTCCCTTTTGTCAAAAAAAGTTTTGAGTAGGTCCATTTCAGTGGCCTAACATAATTAATAACAGTGTCATAAAGATTGACTGCTATAATGCTTAAAATTACCCTGCCATGATAGGTTTGCTGCTTTAAGCAATTGGATTGTGGTCACGCGTTATGATGTGTTATATTAAAGATCCAACTTCTCATGAATTTAATAATATTGTTTCAGACCTGGGATTTTATGTCCATGGCACCGAGATATGGTATTTCCATGACCATGCCAGCATTATTATTGTTTCACCTTTATTCACATGGAATGCAGGTGTCATGTTCACATTTCATAATATAGTTCCTATGATGGCTACATTTTGATTGTTTCAACTTTTTTCAAATGCATGGCAAGCTGTCTTGTTACTTTTCATGAACTATTTCGACGAGCTTAGTCAAAAGTTCTGATTGATAGTTTCTTTGCTTTGATTAGTCGAGAAATGTTTAACAAATGGCAAGCTCAAAGGTGGTGGGCAGAGAATTATGACAAGGTAATGGAACTCTACAATGTCCAGAGGTTAAACCGCCAAGCTTTCCCCCTTCCAATCCCTCCAAGATCTGAAGATGAGGTGAGCTTTGAGCCTAGTTATCTCTTAGAACTATGACTGAAATTTGAGTAGAAAGAGTAATAATTGCATGTAAGGCATTACTATCTATAAGCATAAGTTGCCAAAATTAAATTTATATCAAATATAATTTCTGATAGTTGTTGATATTTTGGTTATCTTTCCATGCATGTCAGTAATGTCTCTTAATTTCTTGCCTCTTACAGAGTTCAAAAATTGAATCTGCTGAAGACAGTCCTATAACACCACCACTGAGTAGAGAATGCCTACCTCGTACCTTGTACCGTCCAATGGGATACTCATCCTCAGATTCACTTGAACACCACCCAATGCAATCTCGTTATAACTGCGACTCTTGTGGTCTCACATCAACCCCAAAACTCTCAAGCATCATTGGGGCTAAGACAGAAACTTCGTCAGTGGATGCCTCTATAAGAACTAGCTCATCAAGAGATGCAGATCGCTCTGGAGAGCTATCCATCAGCAATGCCAGTGATCTAGAGACGGAGTGGGTTGAACAGGATGAGCCAGGGGTTTACATTACCATCAGAGCACTGCCAGGTGGCACAAGGGAACTCAGACGTGTCAGATTCAGGTTAGTTGTTAAGTTCTTTTTTCTTTTTCTCTTTTTCAAATTACTCTCTGGCATTAGTGAAACCCCCTCAAGTGGGCATACCTCATGTGACTTAGGAGGAGCTGTGTTACACGTCTGGTGATTTGTAGTGGAAGAATAGAGCCTTGCCTAGGCAAAGTTGGCAAACACACCTTTGCAGGTTGTTGGCCCATACATCAACCTAACAGCAAAATTTGTGTCACACCGCAAATTCTGCTTATATGTTGGGAAAATGTAGTTTGAGCCATTTGACAGGAAAATAGTATATAATGTCTCTCATTCCAAGTGAAAGCTCGTGCCCTCTAGTTTTCTACGTCTTTATTTCATGGGGTGATAAGAATGAGCAATGCTTAATTGTCACTGTTGGATTTACTAGCCATTATCTGACCAGATCAATTTAATAGTCATCTGATCAGTGATAATTCCATTGCCATCTGATATTAATAGGTACAAGTATTGATGAACCTATCTTTTGGCTAGCTTGACATTCATGAATTCATGAGTTCAATGTCACAGTCCAGTCACTTGAACTCTTCTTTCATTTGTCATCCAATGATAGTGAGAGAAGATACAAGTGATAAATTTAGCCTAACTACCCACATTATACAAGTGAAGTGCCATCAACACGGGACCATTTGATTAGTCTGCTCCCTCTCTAATCGGTCATAATTTTGCCATGCTAATTAGCAATACATATTGGTAGCTTGTGTTTACCGTCCAGTCAATAAATGTGCCACATGGTTGCTGGTGATACTATAATTGATCTAAAGAGTGAAGTCCATCAAGCCTGAAAGTTCCCCATCAATAATTACTTTAGGGTTGAATTGAGGAAAATTAACTACTAGGTAGAAAGGGGCTTTAATGTTTTCTTCAACTAATGGGGGCTCACTGCAGGCAAGCATTTTGAAAATAAGACAGCATCTCAGACCTTTTGTGGATGTTCTTTTGACCCGAGTCTTCTGCAGGTTTGGTTTCGACTTAGGAAGGTTGGTCCATGCTTAGCTTCTAGGCCCCCAATTGAGGTTCTACTTATTGCCAACTGCACTTTAATTTCCAGCTTTCTGAATATAATTAGAAGAAAATCATGGAATTGAAATGTTGGAACAAGTTTTGCAGAAAATTGTAAGAATGGAAACATTACTGTCACTTATTCTTTTTTTTGTTCAATTATTATTTTTAAAATTTTGTACTTATATTGACTTGAAGCTAAATTGGGTTCCCTGTTATATGCATGTGGATTGCAGCCGAGAAAAGTTTGCGGAGATGCATGCTAGACTGTGGTGGGAGGAGAACCGGGCCAGGATACATAAACAATACTTGTGATTGAACAGGCAGCATGCCTGCTGGTGCTATTCTTCTCTAATTGAGAAGATGGTGCCTATTGCAGTGATGTTCTTTGTTCTGCCAGTAAAGTGTCTTCTTTAGAAGTAAGAAAAGACTGCTGCTGGCGCCTATATATATATATATATATTGGGGTGAGGTATACCGTTTGTAAGTGAGTTGCATCGATATAAGAAGAATCCCAGCTTTGTGATTGCTTCAAAACATCCTTGTGGGTTTGTGGATTTTTTTGTTTTTTGTTTTTCCCTTCAAGTCACATAAAATTATGCTGGATGAAGAGCATCTGTTGTGTATTTCACATTTGGTGGGTATAGAAGTTGAAAGTGGACAAATGTTGAACTTGGGAATAGAAAACAATGTTGCTATCAATGACAGGGAGGAAAAAAATGTATTCCATTTTCCTTTTCCAAGGCTATCAAACACAAGCAATCCTATGGTGCTGTTGTCTTGAGCTATATAGAAACTTTTACATCCTCCACTCTGAAATTGGGGTTGATGTAGAATTGTAATTCTAGATTTGGTCTCCTACTATGAGTCTTTGTACAACAAACTTGTATTGATGGCTCATCAATTTGAAAATTGGTCACATGCTACAATAAACACATCTCAAGTAGAGTTAGTCTGTACTGTTTTTATAAATCTTTTATCGATATAGTCCGTAGCGGTGTGGGACGTCTACACTAAGCAACATTCCCAACTTTTTCCCTCGGCAGAACAGCGGCCTTTCTGATGAACCCAAAACTGAAAGCACCAAATACCCCCACCAGAATACTGTTTTGATGCTTGTTAAGACTTCATTGAACTCAATTGAAACTATGGAAATGAAATAGAATTGCTAAAAAATGTTGTCGGAAGTGCCTGCTTGGCATTGTTTCCTATTCATGAAAACCACAAGAAATAAAATAAAACAACACAAAGTTCATTAGAAAAACAAAAATAATTAGACTTCTATAATTTGAATGTTAATAGATAGACCCCTTTGTGTTTAAAAAATCATACTCTTTATAATCGGTTTTCATTTGACAATATATAATTTGAAAGTTAATAGATAAATTTCTTCACGTGTTAAAAATATATTTTTTTTTTGAAAATTTTGAATTAAATTTAATTTTTAATACAGAAAAAGTATTTCTATTAATTTTTAAATTATAAAAATAAAGTAAAATAGAGTAAAATTATATGGACGCAGGTAAAGTAATGTCAAATTCTAATTTTTTTATTCTTAAAAATTTAAAAATGATTTAACATGTCCAAACACTACGGAGCTGTATAAATTTTTTTTTAATTAGATTAATTCATTATTATCTTTATTAAGTTATTTAATTTTTTTTTAAAATTAACTCTTATCTAATCTCACTTTATTCAGGTTTTAATTATTTTTTAAGATTAAATATGAATCAATATATTATTAAAAAATATTTATCAAACAAAAAAAATAAATAAAAATTAATAAATAAAATTAATTCACTTATATTTTATAAAATCAATTCTACTCTTTTTAAAAAAGACCCTAACTTGAGTACGATAATTGATTTCCCTCGTAACGTGAGTCCATTAGAATTGGGTCTTACATATTTAAAATAAAGAGGTTTATTTCTTTTACAATGTACCCCGTCAATGTAGATGCACCCACACGTGATGCTCCCACATTGTGAGAAAAATGAACCACACACTAACCCAGAAAGCCCCTCGTAATGCCGTAAATTACCCATAAACCCCTGACTTCCAACTTTCCTCTGCATGGCATCTCTGTATTGGCCCACCCGACATTTATCTACGCCTTTGCTCCTGAAAATGAAAGCGGCCATTGGCTTACGCTCGTCATCAACGGTTCAGAATTTGGGGAATCTCCGTCTACACAAACCCAATTCCCTTTCTCAGCTCAACAAATCTTCATTCTCTCCCACACTTCACTCTTCTTCATCATTTGCCCTCATAAACCTCAAAGTTCACAGTAATAGCAAGAGGTTTGTGAAGCCGATCCACACCGTCGTCTCCGCTGCAACAATGGCCAATTCGTTCAAGCCTGAGGAAGCTAGGGTTCCTCCTGCTCTTCCCTTGCCCACCCCTCCTGTTACCAAGGCGAGATTTAAGTGTTCTTTCGGTTTTCTTATATACATTAGATGTGTGTGTTTGTATGTGTACATATTAATTTAATTGTTTCTTAATCTGTTTGATCGTTGGTTTTGATCACTTGTAAGTGTATTCAATTCTGTCATTCTCTGTTGCTCTGAATTGATTCTACACGCCTAGTGTGTCTTTCCAAATGAATTATGCGAGAGATAATTGTAAATTTTGTGTTCCTTGTGATTAAAAATTGTGAAAGATTGTGTTGAATTGTTTGAATTTTTACCGTCTTATTTTTCTTGAAAAATAACGAGGAGAGGAAATTGCTTGAAAGTTTTACAAGTTTGTATATGACTTGTTGGCTGAACCGTAGTATAGAGAGTGCACAATTTACTAGGGAAGCTACTTTCCTGTTCAAATGCATTAATTAAGGTAAAATGTGTTAGCTGTTGGTGAACTCTTATATTTACTATATTGGAACTTGTAAGTCAGTGAGGAAATAGGCTGGGATTGTGAATCCTACTTCTATCGCAGCTTTAAAATTGCAAATTAGTCTGAATGAATTTTACCTCACCATCACTGTTCTGAACATGTTGTCATGTCTTGAACTGAGTTGTGCACTTTTTTTTTCCTGAGGCCACCATCCGTGCAGCATGAGACTATAGCATTTTGATTTACCAAACAATGACTATAACATTTTGTTTCCTCAAATTCAGTTCAAGATTGCACTTTGCCAGTTATCAGTGACTGCTGACAAGGCAAGAAACATTACTCATGCTCGAAAAGCAATCGAGGAGGCTGCAGAGAAGGGTGCTCAGCTTGTTCTTCTTCCCGTAAGTGAAAGAATTTAGGTATATGTGAGGGTGCAATAAAATTATGTTTTGTTAAATTTTGTTCACTTTTTAATTACCACAATTTTTTGTCATGTACATTGGCTGCTCTGCTTTTGTCATTACTTAAAAAAATACTATTAAAATTTTACATGTTCACATAAAAACTACATGGGCTTTGAAAATTTGAGTGCAGTGAAGAGAATCCAAGTTCAATATTGAGTTCCTTCCATACTGTTTCAACCTTATCTCACCTGAGCTATTTTCCTATGCCCTAGTGCCTTTCGATGTCCATGTTCTCCAACATGCAAAACGTGCAAGTCGTTTGTCCTGGTAGTGAAAGTAGAATCAACTGATCTTACAAAAATGTCATACAAATAGTGCTTGAACTCCTGCCCACATTTTCTAGATGCCAGCAAGTCATTTCATTTGAGCCGATACATTTTTGGACTTTCCTAAAGCTCTTTCAAGATTTTTACAGGCTTTGTAAACCCTAAGAATAAGTAAAAACCATCTAAAGACTTAAGACTCTTTCTACCTAGTAGTACTAAAATTTATACCTAAAATGCTTTAATATAGTAAATTAGAGCAATATTATATAAAGGACTGCTAATGTGACAATAATTACTTAAATAAATCAATTACCATAGGATTACCACCAGCTAGGTTCTTGAGTGGTATTTCCTGCCATCCACAGAGGGGAAGGTGCAGAAATCAAGTCCTCTTTGGGACATAATTGAGTGTGTAGGACTTGGTGATGAAAAAAAAAATCTGCAACACTTCCTTGTGGATCTACCATAAATAAGCCTTCGAGAATGGGTCATTTTGTCAGAGCTTGATGATCAATGGCATTGTCATGTGATGAACTACACTTGTTTTTCCCTCATTTGAGATTTTGTGCGTGTGTGGATGCACAACTCGGCTACTCACATTTTGGCCTCTCTATGATGTATTGCTATTGCATTTTGCTTTGGGCACGGGCCCTTACTTTAAAATGTTTCTTCTAAATTTTCTTTCCAGTGATCGTCATATATTCTAATTTAAGTATGTTAAAGATATGGAATTAATAATGGTTCCCTCTCCTCATGTCAGGAAATATGGAATAGTCCATATTCAAATGATAGTTTTCCAGTATATGCAGAGGATATTGATGCTGGTGGTGATGCATCTCCTTCAACTGCTATGCTGTCTGAACTTTCACAGAGTCTACGGATCACAATAGTTGGTGGCTCTATACCTGAGCGTTCTGGTGATCGATTGTATAATACCTGCTGTATCTTTGGAACTGATGGAAAGCTTAAAGCCAAACACAGGAAGGTATGTGTCTTAGCAATTCTTGCTCGGTGGTTATTTAGTTAGCTTCCTATTAAAACAAATATTTGATTTAGAATTCCCCATTTGACTGCTTTGCAAAAGTCCTATCTGTGAATAATGGTGTTCTAACAAAATTTCTGTGTTACATTTATATAGATACATCTGTTTGACATTGATATTCCGGGCCAGATAACCTTTAAGGAATCAAAAACCCTTACAGCAGGAGAGACCCCTACTATTGTGGACACAGGTTTGGGCTGGAGTGTTTTCTCTTCACCTGCTACAAGGCAGTTTGACGATTAAGCTATTTTTTCCTGTGCTTGATCTCAAAATCAGTGTTCTGTGTAATCCAGCAATAAATTTAAATCGAAGACTTAACTGACATGTTTAGTGGTTGCTTAAATAGATCTTGATAATACATTGAGGAAATAAATGAGTTCTCTACTTTCAATAAGCCTCTGAAAAAAGTTCAAATTCTATTTCTATTGCACTTGATACTCCTTCAATCTGTTAGGAGGTTTTTGATAGCCTTGTAAAAGATTGAATTTCCATTTTCCATAGCATTTGGGCATCCACGTTGGCATGATACTGAATACTTCTTTACAATCATTAATATAGTGTCATATCTTGAATCCTGAACATTTCTTTTGAGGATGCTTTAAGAAGCACATGTAATCTTTTTAGATCCCGTAAAAGGACAGAAATTTACTTCAAATTTTATTTGAAACTATATGGTCTTTATTTATTCTTCTTCTTATTATTTCTTGTTGTGGGAGAGAGAAAAATAAAATGGATTTACCGATTGAAAATAATAATAATAATAATAATAATAATATGGATTTGAATACATTGGCCATCCAAAATTTCCTACTCTCTTCAGCAACAGAGTTTTGACTCCATGATCACTCCTTTTATCATTGTCTTGAAAATAGATATTCTCCTAACAGAACTGTTTGAATGTTGGACCTTATGATTTTGAGTTTTCCTGCTACTTGAATTTACTCTTTCGTTTGCCAAGTGACCATTTAATATGGAGGGGGAAATATAATGACTTAGAAGACTTAGCAGCCATTTGTTTATTCTCTTCTTTTATTTGGATTGTCTCTATGCTGATATCTAACTTTCTTTTTTGGTTCGAAGGAATTAAAATTTCATAAATCTTTTTCGTTCTTAATATTAAGATTTTGTAATCAGTTCATTTCTCACCCACTAATCCTTTGTTTGATGCATCAGAAAAATAAAAGGTGAGTTTTATTTGCAGATGTAGGGCGTATTGGTATAGGTATATGTTACGACATTCGGTTCCAGGAACTCGCAATGTTATATGCAGCAAGAGGTAATTTTTTTTCACAATAATGTAGGAAATATGTCATTTCATTTGGAAGCTTATTTAGTAAATTAAACTATCTAACTCTGTTGTTTGATTTTGGTCATCATGCTAACATTAGAAAGTATTCCAATAGTTGTATGTGCATGCCCTGGGCACATACATTCAATACTTAAAATACGGTGACATATATAGAAAGTCCTTTGTAATAGAGTGCTATTTTTTTTCCTAGATTGATAAGCTAGGGTTAAATGGACCATTAGCTGATTTTACAAAAAGAGCTATGATCTCATAACTGATTTCTCACTTGTGACCTGAAGGTCACAGGTTCGAGTCATGAAAACAGACTTCTTGCTTCTGAGGCCAAGGCTGCATATATTTGCTTGTCAAACACCCCCCACCCCACCCCAACAAACAAATGTAGGCTTTTTTATAATGTATCCATTAAGCCAGCTTCCATTCAATCCACAAAGATTCTTTAACCATTGAATTGGGTAAGATTCAGAAGGTTTTTCTTTCAATATCTTTTAAGTTTATACCTAACAGATTTCTGATTTTCCTGATTTTCCTGGTTTTTACTTGAGCTTTAAGTAAGATAAGACTTCCGTTCCACATCCCCTTAGTTTTCATAATTGGAAATTAAAAAAAAAAAGTCTACCATTCATGCCATTATTAAATTTTCTGATCTTCAGGTAAAATCTTTTGACCGACAATGTCTTAACCATTGTCATATCTTGCAGCATGAATTTTTGAAGTTCTGTCCTGAAGGATTAGATATCCCAAAATAACCATAGGAGGGCCTCCTGCTTTGCCTCCTGTAGATCCAATCAAGTTCCATAACAAGCTTAAGCAAGACCTCAACTTTGTGAAAGCTATTTCAATCTTGAAGTATCATGACAGCTGACAAATTAATTAGAGAAAATATTGCTGCCATAATATTTTGTTTTATCAAACCACAATATCAGATTATTTATTTATTTTTTGGCATAGAACAATGGACTTATATGCCATTAAGACAATGTAAGCATAATTCTGTCTCCATTACAATTTGGAGGGTTTGAGATTGCAATTCCAGTCTCTTCCTGTTCTGGATACTAGTCTCTCCTATTGAATTCCCTTAGGCTAAATGCGTTGAAAACAAATATTATTATAATTTCCGCTGATTGTTATATTTGCATTAGGTTGCTAACATCAGGACTATGTCAATCTGAATATCAGGTGCTCACTTGCTCTGCTATCCTGGGGCATTTAACATGACTACTGGTCCATTGCATTGGGAGCTCTTGCAGAGGGCAAGGTAATACTCTACATCCTAGTATCTAGTTGGAGTTACTTCCAATATGGAAATCTACAATTCAAGTCCTCTTAGTATTTATTTATTTTTTGGATGGTTGGGGAAAATGAAATTTGAAATTATAGCAGTAGCCAAGTACAACAGTTGAGGAGGCTTCTGTTCATTTTCAGGACTATCCACTGCTGCTTGCTCTGTATTTATCAAAAGAAAATTGAGGGAGGGGACATAGAAATTGTAAATATTTACATATAAAAAGAAAGTATAAATATTTATTTCTTATTTCTTTGCTTCATTTTTCCCTTGGATTGGGGACAAACCTCCCTGTGCGTGTCTTGTGTGCTCGTGTTTCCATGTGTAAGCAGAAAATAATTGTTGCCTTTTGACACCTAATACGCCCATGTGCTCTTTACATATTCACCATTCCTGGTCTCTTTTTGCTCTATATATGATCATGGAGGACAAAGTACATCATGCAAACACGGGAGTTGTGCCTTTTAACAAATAGTAAGAAATAATTGTAACAAGGTAGAGATAATTGTGCTCCATATTTAACAAATAATAAGCTGCTCCTCAATTGCTGATGACCTTAGTGACCGAATCTTTGTGGAGATAAATTGTAAGGATATTGATGGAAGGTTTTGTTTGTTTTTCTTCTCTTTTAATTTTATTATAATTTATCTTTTCTGTTTAATGTTCTGCTTATGTCTCTTCCTACAATAATTTAAATTATCGCTTAGAATTATTCGTACTGACGTTTATGTTTGTTTCTTAACCTGCAGGGCAGTCGATGGTCAGGTATTCTCGTTGCTACTCTATAATTTTGTTTCATATTAAATGGATTATTAGTCACAAGAACATTGTTTTATCTCAGTAACTAATATTTTTAATTCTAAAGTCCCGTAAACCTAGTGAAACAATATATACATTTGTTAAGACTGAAAGATTCCATGCTTGTTGGCACTGATATTAAACAAAAACAGAGTGGCTGTTTTACTAGGTTGAACACTTGATACTTCAAATCAAATTTATATATATTTTTCCCTGTAGTTCTAACTATTTTTGAGTTATTGAACAGAGCAACTGGAAACTTGCAATCAGTTTTTTTTTTTTTGTTTTGGGGGGGGGGGGGGGTTACCAAAATAAAGGCACAAGTTTGAAAATGTCAAAAACTGCCTTCTTTCCTATTTTCTTTTTGCTATTAACATAGTTAAACAGAACTTTTCCAATCTTCTATTGCTAGGTCCACAATTAGCCTAATATACCTGGAAACCACTGAGAACATCTAGCAGCAACTCCTTTGTCTTATGGTATCTAATTTTTTTTCCATTTTGTATTCTAAATGGCGATGTTCTCAATTTAGCAATGCTTTTGGTTGCTTTTTTTACATTTGCAATTCTTATAAAAAAAAAGATATTATGGTTAGTATTCGCATATTATTAATTGTCCAAAAATGAGAGAATGTATGCACAGATTATAGTATTTGCAGAGTATTAATTGTCCAAAAAATAGAAAATGTATGCACAAATGATCTCGCCAGTTCAATAGCTGCCACTTCTCAAACAACTGATCACCTTGCTGGTGATTATGGTTCTTGGGCTGAAGAGCACCCTGTTTGCTAACACATTATGCTTTTAAGTTTGTATAATTTCATAGACATTGCCATGTCATTTCTTGAAAAATTTCTGGTGTTTGAAGAAGTCATTCAACATTTTCTTTGTGATTGAATGAAATGTAGTAATGATTTATATAATAGTTAAACTTCTTGATGTACTTCCCATTATAGTTATTTGTCTGGACTTATTTGATGTCCACACTCAACTCACAGCTGTATGTTGCAACTTGTTCACCTGCTCGAGATGTTGGTGCTGGTTATGTGGCTTGGGGACATTCAACACTAGTTGGACCGGTGAGCATATAATTAAGTAATATGTGCTGCTGATGATTTCTTCTTTTACCCTTCTTTCTGATTGTGACCTGAATGATATCAATTGTTGGTGTATTTGTTCTGAAAATTAACAAAAAAAGATACCCAAAAAATTTCAGTTTAAACCTTTCAATGGCATATCTGATGATTTTGTGCATTGATGAAGCCTCCAGTGTTTGTTAACTTTATACACCAAAATACCAAATAACTAAAGAAAATGAATGTGGCAGTTTGGAGAAGTACTCGCAACAACAGAACATGATGAGGCAATTGTCATAGCAGAGATTGACTATTCGCTAATTGAGCTCAGAAGGTAAGATGCTTACCAACTTAAGAATTATAAATTATGAAAACTCTTCCAATTTTCCCACATTTTGTTTGATTATGGTTGTCATTTGTTTCCACCATTTTTGTCCAGTCTGAAATGAAGCAGAAGCGTTACAAAATCATTTATATTTAACACTCATACCTATGATTGATTATTCGTATGAATGTTACAATACATTCGCCATGGTTTCTTTGTGTATAACTTAGAAGGTTTTGACGTGCAGAAAATTCCTTCCACTTGTGAAACAAAGGCGAGGGGATTTGTACCAGTTGGTGGATGTTCAGAGGCTGAATTCTGAATCAACCAAGTAATGAATTTCAAAATCTATGGAGGATGTGAAGATCTGAAGGGGTGTTACCAGCATTCTGCATTGTGAATGAGATCTTCTGCCAAGGAAAACATTTCCCACCCAGTGAATGGGACTGATGTATTATACCCCAATTGTCTTGTTGAATGTTTCTTTAACATTATGCAACCTTCATTTGCCTGAAAGAATTGGATAATTTGGTGAATTTCTTTTGCTTTTTTGACAAAAGTACAGGAATTTTCCTCTGCATTATGATGTGGTGCATTGTGATTGGTCACTAGACACCCAAAAGAGTTGAAGATCTGCCTTGATGGAAAACAAAAACCGAAAATCCTCTAGCCAAAAACAAAAGAGAGAAATATTAAGGTAAGCATAATTCATAAATAAACCATCTTCAACGAAGCTGCCAAAATTTTACTGGCAATTCCAAAATTTGGCGTGCCGTAGAGTTGGCTGTTTTAAATAATGCTAAAATATAAATTTGATATGAATACAATGACATTTAACATTAGAGATGTTCACATAGAAAACATGTCATTAGAGTGACATCAGATATAGTGTTTTTTTTTTCTTTGAATGGTAGTATAATAATAGTAGGTAAAAGATATGGCATGATTGTGCCAAAAAAAATTTTTAAATGGATTTAAAAAATGTATATATCATTAGAATAAAAATATTAAAATATATTGTCACAAATTATTAGAGATGCTCTAAGGTGAGTTTTTCCTCATGTTCAAAAATAAATAAATAAACAATGGTTCCCTTTGGTAAATATTATTTTTTTTTACTATTAAAATTCTCACTTTACTCTTTTTTAAATAACCGCAATAGTACATTGATTTATCAAATTTTACGTGTTATTTTAAAAGCATCACTTCAAATGACATTTCAAGTTAAAATCGTTACTCAAGTTTAAAATATCACATGAATTTGATAAATAAAATGAGACTTCAAATCAGGTGAATTTGTTTTTTTTTTTTTCTTATAAAAAAAAAAAACTCAGTACATTGCCAGAGAGGTTTGACACTTCCATTATTTTGATTTGATAGTGAAAGAAATTATTAGAAATGAATGGTTTAAAAACCTTTTTGATTAGGTTGATTATGTTTTAATCACTTTTTCATTATTTTGATTTGATAGTAAAAAAGGAATTATTAAAGATAGAATGGTTAAAAACTTTTTTTGATTAGGTTGACCTTTTTTTTTTAATTGATCCCAAGTGAGAGGCATAATTTGAGACAAAAATTACTAGTTGAAAATTTGCCATCAACTTGTACAAAAAAGGAATTGAAAGAAAACACTTGCGTTACTATCGCTCATATTTGAACATTGCATAAAAATCACGTGAATTTTATATGAATATTTAAATTTAAATAATCATTATATACGGTATAATAGTCACATTAAACTTTTTCTTCCATTGTTAGATTAATTAATTATTATCTAGTAATTTTAAAATTATATAGTGAAATCATTATTTCATTATTTTAGAACTGTTATTTCATGTCATTATTTAATATAGTATAACGATTTCTGACAAATTTTTTAAATCTTTTAAAATTCACGATAAATAATTTTTCATGAATTTTTTAAACTCGTTAAATTTATGAAAAATAATCACATCACATCTATTAAAATGATGTGAAATAACTATCTACATATGACCTAAATTTAGAATATTAGAGCAATATTAGAGACATCTTTTATTTGTACCATTTTAAACATTATCCTTCTCATATGGGTGGGTTGGGTGTTAAGGCTTGAAACTCACCCATGTGAAAAGATAGTGTCCAAAGTACAACTATAAAACGAATCGAGTTATTTAAGTTCAATCCGTGATGTTTGAAATCCGTAAGATAAAAACTAAAATTTAAACATATTTTTAAGTTCATTAATTTATTAAATTCGACTCGATAAATTAATAAATAATATAATACTATCATAAAATATTAAATTACTTAAATTTTATTCGTGATGAGTTCGATTAGACACACATTTAAAATCAACTTAAAAAAAAAAAATTGACAAATGAAGTTTAAATATACATTGAAATTTAATTATTTTAACTAGTGAAATTTAAAGCCTAATTCAAAGATGTACCAAGAGGTAATAAACCTAACAGAATTATCGTTTAGATTATAGAATCACACGCACGCGCGGGAGCCCCTTCAAACAACTTTCAAGAGAGAGAAGAATCGTTGCCTTTTTTAACTCCCAATATCCAAGCCGTGGCATTTGTCTCCCTTCCCCTACCTCCTCATCTCTCTCTGACCAGCAACTATCCATCAAACAACAGTGTCTTCTTCTCAAGCTTGTTTCTTCATTTCAAGGAAATTTCTATTCTCTCTCTAACATAAATGCAATACATTCCATTTCTGTTCCTTCACATGATTTCGTTTCCTCCAATTAATGTGTCTCTGCACCTCTCGAAATGCTCAAAACAGAGATTTAAAGCCACAGTCTGAGAAGACCTTCAAATCTTTTTTCCCAAACGTAAACCTTATCTATTTTCAACCGACTGCCTTTTGGATAGAAGACATGAATACGGGAGAGAGATTTCTGCGAGAAGAGAAATATCAGCAACGACGGAAGACGCCGTCGTTCTCTTCTTCTCTGCTCGATGCCATCTACCGTTCGATCGACGAATCCAACGGTGAGGATAAAGAAGCAGCAGCAGATTTGGTTCTGTGCAGGGAAACAGGAAGCATGATGAAGAAACAGAGCAACACTAGCTCCAAACGAAACAATGCTCTTGAAGATGAGGAAGATACTGCGAGTCTCCGACGAGCAATCATGATCGAGAAATGGATGGAGAATTACAGTAATAGTAGTCGAAGTTGTAGAATGTACAATTCAACTTCGAGCTCGTCAGAATCTAGCTGTGGAGGCGTGTTTTCGTCTTCTGAAACAGAATCCAACTGCAGAGACAGATCAAAGTTATCGGTTTTTACAGTGCAGAGACCGAAGCAAGTTCGAACCGGTGTTTCGGCTCGATCAGAGAGGTGCGAGAAGGCTACGCAGTTTGAGCCAACGCCGAAGCGTGAAGGACGGTTCATGAGGACGAAATCGAGAGCTTTGAAGATCTATGGCGATCTAAAGAAGGTGAAACAGCCGATCTCACCAGGCGGCCGAATCGCTACTTTTCTGAATTCGCTTTTCAATTCAAAAAATATGAAGAATGCGAAGCGTGAGGCCATGGAGGATTTGAGTTCAGTGCGGAAATCGAGATCGGTGAAGGACTCAACATCGTGTTCGTCGGCGGCTTCGTTTTCGAGGTCTTGTTTGAGCAAAACGCCTTCTTCGAGAGGTAAATCGAGTAGTAATGGCTTGAAGAGGTCTGTTAGATTCTATCCTGTTAGCGTCATCGTGGACGAAGATTGTCGACCATGTGGACAGAAAAGAATCTATGAAGATGATCCGAGCCTGACGCCGATGCCGATTATCAGAAAAATTGCTGAGACAGCAACGCCCAAGAATGAACTGAAGAATCAGTTCACGATGAATGCATTTGAAATAAGCGATGACGAGGAAGACGACGATGTAGAGAGCTATTCAAGCTCCGATCTGTTTGAGCTCAAGAACATTGGTGCAATTGGGATTGGAACGTACACAGAGGAGCTGCCGGTGTATGGAACTACTGATCTGAAAACAAATCACGCCATTGCTAATGGCTTGATTATGTAGTTTCATAGGAATTTTTTTTTTCAAATCATCAATGTAATTACTGGTTTGGGAGATGCAAATAAAGAATTAATTGCATCAATGTCTTCTTCTTCCTTTTTGAATGAATCATTCAATCTTGCTTAGTTTTGATTTTTTGGGAGTTCAATTGTTATGGTTTAAACTGTTTTAGACTTTTAGTTGTATTCTTGGCACTGTTTACATCCATTTGCATATGTTTTGGTTTTCATTTTTTTTTTTTTTTTGTGTGTGTTTTTCAGAGTAAAAAACAAAGAGATTTTTAAAAATTTATGTATTTCTTGTTGTTTTATTTTTAATGGATAATTAAAGTATTCAAAATTTTAAAATTAAAAAAAGTATTTTTAATTATTTCTTAAAAACAAGTTGTTTTCAACTTTTTAAAAATAATTATAAACATATTTTCTAGTTAACATTTTAAATTTTGGCTAAATTATACTAACTACCATGAGTTTTTTTTTTTTTGGACAATTGTAGATTAAACTCGTCTTACTTAACTAATTACATTGTCTTCTCCTATTAGACTTATCGACTTTACAATTATTTATTTTATTTATTAATTTTTTATTAAAATGTCAAAGTTATAAAGATAAATTTGTCAATTAAAAAAAATTAAAATACTAATATCAATAAAAAAATTTCAATATGTAAAAATCTGGTCACCTTAATAAAAAATTTGCAACAAACTAATGTCCTTAGTTATAAAAAAATAATATGAAATGTCAGTATAATTTATTATTTTAATTTTTAAAAAAGATAAATTTTGAATAATTATAAAATTTTATATTTTATATTTTAATTAGACGATGTAATTTACGCGTTCGACGCTAACATTACTCTTTTCAAAGCAAGTACACCATACTACTTGCTGGGATATGTCATGATAATAATGTATACATACTTCTTCAAAGGGAAGAAAAATGATTTGTTTCCCCTTTTTAGACTTTGCTTTTTAGAGTAAACTGCTGTTTGCCTTAAATATCTCTAATTCAATCCTTACCTTTCTTCTAAAAGGAGTAGTGGAGAGTAAATTTGGTTCCACTCTGTTTTTTTTTATTTGATAAATTATACTAATTTTTTAAAAGATTTTTAATAATTATATTGACATTTCTTAAGTTTATGAAATTATAAAAATAACTCATTCCAATTAAATTTTTTAATTAAAATGACAAAATTGTTCTTTTATTTTTTATTTTTACATTTTTTCAATCTTGATCAATTTTTTCTTATATTTTTAAAATATTTTTTTATTTTATATAAAAAAAAAAATTTAAGATTTTAATCAATATTTATTTAAAACATGAAAAAAATACAAAAGGGGTAATTTTATCATTTTGAAAAAAAATATTGAATGTAATCTGTATTTGTATATTGTCATGTAAAATAGCAAAGTTAATGTAATTTCTTTTTTATTTTTTAATTGTTTTATAAGTCAGTTAAACTCGAATTCATGTGAATGATTGGTCTAAAAATAAATATACCACCTAAATTAGAAAAGAAAAATAAAAAACCACACGAGTAGATTAATAGTTATGAATCAAAGTGAGGAACTAGTTGTCATACTTACACTATGTTTGGATGGAGGGAATTGGAAAGAAAGGAAAGGGAAGGATAAGGAAGGAGAGCTTATATCATATTTGTTTTAAAAATTAGGAAGGAAAATGAGGGAAATTGAGGGAGAGCTTAACTCTCATTTTAGTAATTTTGTTATCCCTCTAAAAGTGGGCAGAAACGGAGGGAAAGGAAAGAAATATTTAATGAATTTTTAATAATATTAATATTACCCTTAAAATTATAAAAGCCAAAATAAAAATGATATCTCTGTCCTAGGACATAATAGTAAAATAATATAAAATCATTTCCTTTCCTTTCTCTTCATTATCATTCCCAAACAAGATAATAGTCTTTCCTTTTATTAGTTATCCAAACATAAAGGAGTGATTACTCTCTTCTCTCCTCTCCTTTTCTTTCCTTTCCCTCATAACTAATACTATCATTTCCTTTCATTTCTCTCCTAATTATCCAAACGAACTGTTAGACATTTTGACTTCAATTTTTATGAGCGTCAAAACACCATGTTACTTTTCCACAAGGCATGATTCACGTCTTAAGTAACAAACTTTGAAGTCCAAAAGTTAGTGATATCCAAAAAGGATTTAAAGATGAGATAACATTCATAGAAAATATCTAATCTAATAAGCATAGAAGAGTTGGAAGTTGCATTCACACGCTTAAACAATAAAGTAGACTTGAAAAAGAGAATGAAAAGAAGAAACAAAATCTGCTTTTACACCATGGGAATAGAGAGTGAGAGCTTTTACTTTCTTTGCCCACAAAGGCATCATTCACATTTAGATTAATTAGTCCCAATAAAATTAGAAATTTGAAAATTTTATAATTTAGAATTTGATCAACTCATGCTCGACTCAACCGGTTTGACTCGAAAATATGACATTTTTGTAAATAATACTTCGTAATTGAAAGTTAAAAACTTTTACTAAGTTGGTATGAACATTATTGGGTAATTTTATAAATTAATAATTGGGAGATAATAATGACTTTTGGGTAGTTGTAAATTATGTGAGGTTGTGGGCAAGAAGAAGAATAGGCTAATCTAATTAAGGACACTGTGACATACACCATATGATATTATTAGAGTCATAGAGTGGACACACAACAGGGGACCCCCATAAGGAATCTCAGAAGTCAAAATATGGCAGGGATCAGACATGATAGCACACAAGCATAACAACTTTTGTAGCAAAGAAAAAGTAGATTTTGCAAACTTACTTTTGCACACAAATAATATGTTTGGAGTAGTTGATTTGCAAAAGTCCAAATCAACCATATTCTCTCTTGGCCACCACTTATCAGTTACGCTTTTACACCTATTAAAAATTGTGTAAATTGAATAAAGTTATTCAATAAAGAGAAGTGTCCTCAATTACACCCTACAGTAAATCACTTTTAATATATATATATATATATTGAGAGAGAGAGAGAGAATCATTAATCTTTTGTTAACTGATGTAAACCCAATCTTGAGAATTAGCTCACCCTTTGGAGCATCTCAACAGTACTACAAGTTAAATCTTTAAATAGAAAGTTATATGCAAAAAATTATACTATTTTTTTATGTAATTAGTGCGAGTTCAATTCTTTTTTTCCGTCATTATATATATATATATACACATATACATATGTATATATATACATATGCTAACTATGTAACTAACTATTTTTACATAAAATAAGTAGAGTTTTGGCTAATAGTGTTAAGATATAATCTTACTACATTTGTCTATAAGGTGCCATTGCCTTCTTGATTAATTTCATTAACTCCTAAACTTTCAACCTCTTTAAGTCCACTCAAAAGTCATTTCATTCAACAAAACTTTCTAACTTTGTTTTTCAATAATCACATAGGTGTGATCCACTCATCTTACTATCCAACCAAAAGACTTACTTCTATAAATATTAAGAAACAAAACTTTGTTTGAATCTCTAATAATTTTGAAGAGAATATATAACCAAAAATTCATATCAAATTGATTTTCTATCTTTTAAAATAAAAAAAAAAAAAAACGTGTAAGTGAATAAGTGTTGACATGACGTCTAATATTCTACTTCAGTTATATATTTTCGATAGTAGAAAATCACACAAAAACCCGAAAAAAATAATAGGCTCGAATGTTTATCAATTTCTAACCCTAATTAATACTGAAATATGATTAAGAAGTTAAAAGTATTGGAACCAGCCAATCCCACCATATATTTTGTGGGTAAGTTTATAGATAATGTTGCACACCAACCAAGCACAAGTCCATGGCATATACCATATGAAGGATTATAATTAATTTGTAACTGGTTAACACCCAACACAAGGACCACTTTTATTGTCTGTTGGTTCCATTACTTCAAACATTTTTTCCCCAACAGATAGTGCATGTTGGTTCCATTCTTTTTATTCAAACAACATTTTTTAGGACTAAATTTTGAAGGAAAAGATTTTATAAATTTTTTTGTGTAGTCCAAAGTTTTTTTTTTTTTTTTAATTTTATATATGTTTTCTTCTTTATTTGGACTTTTTACTTAATTTATAAATTTTTTGAATCCATAAATTTGATTACTTATAAAAAATATTATTAGTTAATATAAATTTTATATTTATTTAATTTTTAAATTTATGATCAAATATTAAATAAAAATATTGTTCTTCCTAATTTAAATTTCTGGTATAATTCTTATGAAACAAATCTATTAATCGGATCCATGATCTGCCCCAATTATATCTTATAATATAGATAAATGTTATTTTTACGTCTCTCAAAAATTAAATATCTTATTCAATTAGTATTATGTAGGCCTGGCAAAACGGTTCCAAATCCGTCAACCCGCCCTAACCCGCCCACTATCAACCCGCCCTAACCCGCCCATTTACTTAGCGGGTCATAAACGGGTTGGGTAATAAGGAATCCGTCAGTTTAGCGGGTCAATACGGGTTGAATATGGGTGTTTGACGGGTTGAGAATGGAAAATAATAAAATAGTATAAGAATATATATAGATATATATCTCTCCATTTATATATAAGAATATATATAAAGATATATATATATATAAATATATATAAGAATATATATATATATATTTATATCTTTATTTGAAAAAGAATAAAATACTAAAACATATACAATAGATTATAAAAGTTTAGATTGTGTTGTCAGCTGTCACTCGTTTGTCAATTCCACAAACATTCAAGACATAAACAAGACAAGGAAAATGGAAAGGGTGCTAAAAGCTTAGATTTGCTATTTCAAGTCTGAGAATCAGAGATTAGGATGAAGATAAGCACTGTTCTCTGCACCTTTAGTAGCATCCACCTCTAGTTTTCAAGCAAACTACAGTCCCTGTATTAAATTCTGGTTGGTAATGAAAAGCTGAGAAGTGAAAGCATAGCAACAACCAAAACTTCTTTAGCAATAGCCCTTTCTATTTTCACCTGAACCCAGACAATTAGTTAAGTTCATATCATATGTTAATATATACAATCTATTGTATTCACAAAAGTTTTAACAGAAAAACGTGATGAATTTTATTAGTTATATTATTTGATTGAGATGTGACAATCTTAGGTAGTGTTTTATTTCTTAAAAAAAATTGAGCAACGGGTCAAATTCGAGTTGACCCGACCCGACCCGGATTCGACACGATCAATTCGGGTCAAATATGAATTCAACCCGTTTATGACCCGACCCGTTTACAACCCGTCCAAACCCGCCCATTTTGATGGGCCTAGTATTATGTTATCCATAATACAATTTATCGAGCAAGAAGAGCATCAATGGTGCCACGTAGTGCGGAGGACATACACCTCAGCTGCTCAGTTCACGATAGATAGGGTGAGAAGTGCAAGTGGTGGGGGTCGCACGTGCTCTGGCAATCTGGGCAGTGCCAGGCTGAGAGGTAAGTACTTAATTGAAAAATCCAAAGAAATGGTCTCGCCTACCAAAATAAGAGACAGAGCCGCACGTGACCACCTGGCTTGTCTAAGTTTGGTATAAAGGCCTTTTAAAGCATGTCCCCACGTGCGTTCCATTCGTCCGTCAGACCAAGAAATATATCAAACGGCAGCTTTCACGTCATACCACACCACCACACGTCCATTGAAATTGAAGGATTAGTGTGTGAAAGTGAGAGTGACAGTGTCAGATCCACTCTTACCGCGCGTGACAACAGTCACTAACTCTCCTCTAAAAGACCCAATATTATGTTATTTGTGTTGAAAATTGGAACAAACGGCTAATTCAAATTCAGGTTATGATTAATTTGATAAAAGATTTATTCAAAGATAAATAATTATAATTTAAATATATTTTAAAATTTATTAGTTTATTCAACTTAATTTAATAAGTTAAGAATAATATGATAATGATATACCATAAAAAGACAGGCCAATCAACACTTGACACGTATGACCACGGTCCGATTTATGTTCAGCTAGCATGATTCTCGCTCAGCCAATGACATCCAGATCATCACATAAGGTCGGAAGTGACCAAACAAATATATCCAGAACTGATCACAGGGTCCAGACCAGAGCTTCAGATCTCGTCACCGCCTTAGCGGATTCCGAGCAAAGAATAGGGAAACAGTCTCTAATACGGAAACTACCATTTATGATTATCTCCGCCTTAGCGGATTCCGGGCAGAGGATAAGGAAGCAGTCTCCAATACGGAAACTACCATTTATGATTATCTCCATCTACGACTCAATGCCCACAAGGTAACTGCAATCTCCGATGATCATATCCCTATATTCATGGCGTCGAATCCTAATCAACTTAGGAAAGCTTCGGCCTATATATTAAACCCTAGAGGTACGCTATTGAATTCATGCTCATTCTTTGACTTTCAATACAGTCTTTCAATTCCCTTACTCACTTAAGCATCGGAGCGGCTACCGCCGGAGCCAATCCGGTGGTCCTCTGATCATCTTTCTGAGTGTTCTACAGGTCACGGAGCCCTCACGTGTTGCGAGTCAAAAAGTGCAGCATCAGATAATATATAAAAAATTAAGTTATTTAAATTTATTTTATGATGAGTTCAAAAGATTAATAAGTTAAACTTGAATAAATTTAAATTTATTTATTTTAATTAATTAATTTGTATAATTTTATTATTTAATTTGACCTGACTTATTTATAGTCTTAACATCACTTTTTTTTTTCCAAGCATTATATATATACACATATATCAAAAATTCTTGAATGAAAACAGTATACTAGTATAGGAGTATGTTATTTCGATAATTATATATATATATATATATACATATGTCGAAATTTTTTTGAATTAAAACAATATACTAGTATGAGAATATGTTATTTCAATAATATTATATCATGTATATTACAATTTATTTGTTTTATTTAATCAAAATATATATAATAGAATATTATTAAAAGAGTAAGAAAAATTTATGAATGAGACCCACACATGTTACAAGGAAATGGTCCTCTCAAACTTTAAAAAATGTGATTTTTTGTTCTTATTTTATATATTTTTTTAAAATTATCAATTGTACCTCTAATTGTTTTTTTTTTTTCACACAAGACCCATTAAATGTTATTTTTCTATATTATTTTCCTTCTCTAAATTCATGATCTAGATTCACTATTTTGTGCTATATTTTACTTTTTTAAATGAGTCATAATAAATATAAAAAAATATTATTAAAAAAACACACAATCATGTCACGGTCAAAACTTATTGAAAATACTTCGAAAAACTATACTATTACATGATGATCAAACTAAAAAGTACTTGCATATTCGGAGAGTTAAACTATTTATACTTTTCCAAATTTATTCACACGTGTGTAAATATTATAATTAAAAATTTAATAGAAACCATAATTGAAAATTCAATTTGATGTACTATAAAATGACAGCTTAACTCAAACTTGACACATGTATATAAGTTCTTTCATGTGCAGGTCAAGAAATGATACAAATCTATTCAGATCTGACAATCCAAAGGATCCAGACATTTCTTGATTAGAAGGGCGCAGACCTTTCTTCCAGAACAGAGAGTTCGGAGTATGTACCTAAAGAAGTCCTGATCACTGCCTTACATGCCCTACCAACCTCAGAATAAAGAAAATAGAGTTCAACATGGTAACTGCTATTTCTCGGATATCTTTAAATCTCTACTTTCACGACTCCAGATCCTAATCAACTTAAAAAATTTGTAGCCTGTAAATAGAATTCAACATGGTAATGGCTATTTCTTGGATACTTTCAAATCCCTACTTTCACGACTCTGAATCCTAATCAATTTAGGAAGTCTGCAACCTATAAATAAAACCTTAAGGTGCGCTTTTCAATTACAGTCAACCAATTCTTTTCAATTACAGTTTCCCTTTTAGTTTTTACTAACTTTATTATCGGAGTAACTATCACTGGAGCCAATCCAATGACCCTTTGATCTTTCTTTTTGAGTTCTTGCCAAACGAAGCGGAACAGAAGCCCCATTTGAATTCTTGCCCAACGAAGAAAAACAAACGCCCCACTAATCAGAAAGTACAACATCACAATTTTTCAAAACTTTGGAAGGTGGTTGCTACCTAGCCCTTCATTGCTCTAAATCGATCAAATTTGAGAGTTGATTCAAAATAAAATTTGATAATCTGAGGTTTCTATCATTGTCCAATTTGAAATCGAATTTATTAGTTTTTTGATATTCGTTTTGATAATTTAGTTCAATCTAATAAAAAAATGTTACGAGAAGAATTAAGATATTTTATTTTATTGATATCATATTATAGATATTATGATATATTAAATTATATAATATATATAAAAAAAATACTTGGCTTCAAATTAAGTCAAAAAATGAATTATCATTCTATCAAATTACGTGCGTCTACTATTATATGTCACTTATCGTATTGTATATGTGATCAATTATGGTAGAGATACGTACTTGACTTGTAAGAATTTTTTTTGTGCGGATATATATCATATTTTTTATGTGTGACAAATATCAAGTAAATGAAAAATATGTATATATTTGATTCATGAATTCAGCCCAACTCATAGAAGCTTGGTGATGGGTCCATGGCATGGGTACAGAGTCAGTAGGGCCTGTACACAACCAGGTTAGGCCCATATTTGAATTTTCCTACAATTTTGCCCAATTGAGATTTCCCTGGCCTTTGAGTTCCGATCAAGGCCAATTTTCAGGCCTTTGATCCGGCAGAATTAAGATTTCATGCACAGTTTCTAAGTGGACCCTACAATTTTCAGGCCTTTGATCAGGCCAGAGGATGATCCGGAACCATTGATAAAAAAACAGACCTTTCCGTGTTCATTCCACAACCACTATACCGCGTTGGCGCGTTACATGGTTGGATGATGTCGAAGGCCCCAAGCAAAACCTTTGATTAATTGAATCCTCGCTGAGAGAAAGGAAGATCGTTTTAGAGAGAGAAAGAGAGAGGCATTGATCGGAATTATTCGTGTCCTTTTTGATCGAGCAAGATGAGTTTTCTATTCGGCAAGAGGAAGACACCTGCAGGTTCATTTTTCGATCTATATATGTAATTGATTTCTGTTTTATATTTATTGCTTGGATTGACCTCTCTTTTCACATATTTACTCATATAATTCATGAGAATTGTACCATATAGATTCAAAATTAATAAAACATGGTTTGTTACATGATGATTTATTGGAATCGGGCACGAAAAGAAATGGTTTGGTCTTTATTGTTGTATGATGGACGTTTGAATCGTGATCACGGATGGAATACGCGATCTAGAGTTAGGGTTTTTAATTTTTATAGTTTTTATTAGCTGATTGGATGTGTGCGGATCCATTCTTGGTGATTGCGAAGACTCATATTGGGGGACGATGCAGGAAAAGTGAATAGCTTGGCCCGGTAAAAATTATTTTTGTAATTGATGCAAGAGTAATTCTTAGAATTAGGTTTCTGAACTCTGTATTTGTATAATTGATTTTGCAAAAATGCCTTACTGATGTGTGTTTTAGGTGTTTGATATGCGACTTTTTGCAAAGTCAAAATAAGTAAAATGAAAATAGATGATAAGGGGAGAAAACCTTCCGTAGATTCAATTCAGCTCTAAAATCTTCACAACGAAGTTAAGCAGATACCAACTCTGCTTTTTCATTAAAGTTTATGGTTTAATACAAGATGTCTAGCTTGATAACTGACTTAGCAAAGGTCTCACGAAATACTACAGAGTCTGATACCTATGTAAGAAACTTATTAATACCACAACCCTACATGACTTCAACCACTAAATTATTTCAGATAACTAATTTTAATAGACCTTTTAATATTTTTATATAATGATTATTAGTGTTGTAAACTCCTTGTTTCACAATTGAGAAGCCTCCAATTAACTTTGGAATATAGATAGTATTGTTACTTGGACTAAAGTAGATTATTTTGGCCCTTGTCTCACTTTCTGTAGAAGCAATTATTCTGTTATGTGATTGCAAACATTATGTTCTATGACTTCACTTTGCTTATAAAGATAAATGTATTGAGATACTAAATAATTGAATTATACATAAAACACCCTTTAGGGCATGCTATGCTACAAAATTTTGCATTTTAACTGCATTTTATAGTCTTTTGAGTTTCGAGCATGTCGTAGATAAGCCATTGCTGCTTGTTTTAATTTCCATCCGACAATCATGACTTGCAAATTGTGATCATCTCATCATGTTGACACCTCATCACCTTGGCACAAGTAAGGGTTTTCTTGGGTCATATACCTAGTTATATCCTCAGATCTATGACAATGCAGACTAGCTTGCATGCTCATTATTTTTTCTTTTTGACCATAGAGTTTGAGGTTGTGATTATTCACGTTCCCTGAAAACTATCAGTTATAAATTGAATTTTTTGTTGTGATGTAGAACTCCTGCGGGAAAACAAGAGGATGCTGGACAAATCTATTAGAGAAATAGAAAGGGAAAGACAAGGTTTACAAGCACAAGAGAAGAAATTGATTGTAGAGATAAAGAAAAGTGCCAAGCAAGGACAGATGGTATGTATATAAATCACTCAGTTGATTACATCAATACCTAGATAAATTCTTTATTCTTTAAAAATCCATATGCAGCTCTTGTCGTAAGTTGTTTTCTTGTTTATATGCTTCTTGAATGGTTAACATATTGGAAAACTATATTTTTTGATTGAAGCATGAGATTTTAATTCTAATAGCAGTAATTTTATGAGTTTCATTTCCCCCCTATCTGCACGCTCAGCTTACATTGACTCATATGTTATTTATGGGCTTTTTTAATTTTCTTTGAACTTGGGTGCACCAACATTTCACATTGTAAAGCACAGCTGACTTGTCCCTATTTCATAGAATGCTGCCATGAGCCTGTTCTGGACATGGCATTGGAACCTAAATTTTTTAAATTAAAATATGTACCATGTTATCTTTCACGACTCTGAAAAATTAGTTCAATCTGAATGATTAAATTGTAACACGTGTCCTTTGCTGCATCCTGATTATTGAGCTGTGTTGGCGTTGTATGCTAATTTGGTTAAAAGACTGACTGAAACAATTTTTAACATGAAGAAATGTACTCTGTATAACTGAGGGAAAGGATTAGTGTCAGCAGTTTGAGTTAGGGCTGCTATGCTGGTGCCCTGTCATGAAGCCTTGGTGAGCTATCTCATTTCCTGTACTCCAGTTATTAGTGGAAACAGGTTCCTAGTTATTCATGTACACTATTCATGCAATCAGGCTATTCTCCTTTTCTTGAGTTTTCTGCACCACATTTTATTCATAGATGTCATCGTGCTCAGATGGGAGGATTACCTTAAGAATGGCAGATCGACACGCATTGAGCATTTAAGTCTAGGGAGCTTGGCACATTCAGGATTGTGAACTTGATTGCTACCAAGTCCAAATTTATTTCATGTAGATTTCAGTCTGTTTTTAGTATACACTGCCACTTTAATTACTCATGTATTATGTTCTCAATTCTTAGCTCTGTGCATCAGTCATTAGTCTGCTCTTTTTTAGAGGTGGTGTTAGTGGGTTTGAAATACAGTCATTTTTTCAATGATTTATTTTCTGTTTGATAGTAAGATTTAAGAATTTCTTTCCTCCTCTTTCCACTTCTCTCCAATAAAATAGTTGGGATTTGCGATCCTTGGTAAGATCGGTTTAGGATCATGGATCCTTTTTTATCAGATAGGAAGGGCTATTGTACAAAATGCACTTTTAAGTAATTTCCCCATGACCGCGTGTCTATTGAACAATTGGCCAGCGACTCATGCAATGGCTTGGTTAAGGGAACCCACTGGAGTCATAGCAAAAGCGAGTCTTAATAGGACAATTGACACTCTACAGAAAATAAGAGCTTTGGTTTCAGCTCATCGTTTGTGGATCACTTGGATATACAGAGGAATTCGCGAGCATTTTTACCACCAAGTGTTATCTCGAGTAGTATTTTCTTCCACCTCTGAAGAGGAGATTGATGGTATTGGTCCCAAATAGGACAAATGGGCATGTCTCTTACTTGTTAGAAAAAAAAGTATATTTGAGGATAAAAGACCATTACCCAATAAAACTAATAAAAAAGACTACTACTTAATGTTGGTCCCACTAATGCAGGGTATTGAGAGGGGTTGACGGAAGGTAGACCTAATCTTTAACATTATTTCTACAAAGTGGCTGCTCTCAGACTCGAATCCATTCTCATACTTGACAACCCTAGCATTTTACCATTGCACTAAGAAATAGCCCCTTGTGCATTTCGGGATATCATTCTTTTGTAGTTTGCAGGGTTGTTAATTAATATGTAGATATTCCATGCTGTATAGAATTATCATGTTTGTAGCATCATTTATGAACACAATATAACAAGTTCCATGGCCACATCACTTAAATATTTATTTGATATGAAGTACTTTTGTTCCAGGGAGCTGTGAAGGTGATGGCGAAAGATCTTATTAGAACACGTCATCAGATTGAAAAATTTTATAAGCTTAAATCTCAGCTCCAGGGAGTAGCTCTTAGAATTCAGGTATGTTTTATTATTTACTATTAATTTATAATTATTGTCATTTTGGCTGTTCCCTATCATTCTTGTGATCCTTGCTAAATTCGCCCCCCCCCAAATTCTTGTATCATCTGGACAGAATCTATGGAAGTAAGTAGTTGTATGACACTTGAATCATTTAAGGGGCTCTTTGGAAAATTGTGAAATATGACCAACTGCTTTACATGGCGAACTTAAAACATGTTGAGCTGTGCTGTCAACCAAAAAGGGTGGGAAGCATTTTTTAGGGTTGTGTGTTTTTTATTTTATTTTTTGTTTTGGGGTTTTTTTTTTGGGGGGGGGGGGGGTGCTAATTGTGGTTCACTCTGTGAAGGTTTAAATTGAGTTTCGAAGTCATTGCTGTTATGATAATAAAAGGAAACTCAAGATAGTTGTAGGCTTGCAGTTCTTTGTTTTGTCTATTGTTGACTCGACATCCTCTGTGCCTTTTGTGAATTTGCTTTCCTCCTAGTTGACCCTACTTGATTCTGGTTAATATGCTCAGAAAAGCAAAAGTAGTAATGGGGATGAAAGAAATCAATTGGGCAATATGTTGACTGACTTTTAAACCCAAACTAGCTTTTGATTTGGAGACACAGATTTGATCTCCATTGAAATGCAAATTCCAGTTTCCTTTGAGCCTTAAGATTGTGTACTTCAACAAATTCATAAGAACTTTTTAGTTATCTTGTAGTGCTAAAATTTGGATTTGTTTGTTATAAGTACCTTAAAAAATTCATAAGAACTTTGCTAGTTATCTTGTAGTACTGAAGTTTGGATTTGTTTGTCAAAAAAACAGACTTTGAAATCAACACAAGCCATGGGAGAGGCAATGAAAGGTGTCACGAAGGCAATGGGCCGGATGAATAGGCAGATGAACTTGCCATCGTTGCAGAAAATAATGCAAGAGTTTGAGATGCAGAATGAGAAGATGGAAATGGTAACTGAGGTAATGGGGGATGCCATTGATGATGCTTTGGAAGGGGATGAGGAAGAGGAAGAAACGGAAGAGCTAGTGAATCAGGTTCTTGATGAGATTGGAATCGATATCAATTCAGAGGTATCTCAGTCACTCTCTGAGTTGCTTTGTCTACATGATCTTATGGTTAACTGTTCCTTTTTCCTTACTGTTAACTGTCTTAAGTATTTAGTCTGATACTTTTTATGGGCTTCGTATTTATGCAGCTTTTGAATGCACCCTCATCTGCGGTAGCTGCCCCAGCTGCAAAGAACAAGGTTGCACAAGCTGAAGCAACAACAGGAAACGATGACAGTGGGATAGACAGTGATTTACAGGCAAGGTTAGACAATTTAAGAAAAATGTAGTCTTATCTTGTAGAATAATTCAACTTTGAAAGTGGATGATTTATATGGCCCTGTAATATTTGTGAAGAACTTGCTAACTCGTGTTTGGTACTGTTGATATTGCAATAATAACTATGTTTGATGCACTTCAGATTGTCTTTTCGTGTGTGTGGGTGGGTATTTGTAGAGCTGTACCTGCCTTAATTACTTTGGATCAGCTAGATTATAGCATCTGCTTCGGTCAGTACCCTTGGTTAAATCATAGGCAATTATGTCCTTTCTTGTGACTTCATCTTGTGTTTTCTTGGGCCTTTCACTAGCCTTTTCAAAAGGTGAAGCAGCATTAATTGGGATTTGTTGCACATGGCCAACCATTTTGGATGACTCTTCATTAGCATATTTTCTCATCTTATTTTCAATGGATGTGAACACAAATGCATTCATTTCCCGTTCATTGTTTTATTTTAATGACACTCGTCCAATAGTAATAGACATTTGTGTGAATAGGTATTCTTGCGTAGATATAGCTTTGCTGGCATAGTGTGGTCAAGTTACCGGAATAGAACCTGTTAGTTCTCTCTTCCTCTCTAGTTGATTTAGCGAGATGTATCAGGGTTTGGTGATGAATGATGGGTGGCTATAGCCCTACACAGTTCTCCTTGTGGCTAAGACCATGGTAATGGGTTATTAGAATTCAGCAGTCAACAACATTGACAAGCTTTTTTTCTGTTGCTCTCAAGTTTATTACAATGGTTTCACGTTCAGTCTCATAATAGGTTTCGTTGCCAATTACTTTCTGGGTTCAAGCATTGGGTGTTTGTGCCCATACATTCACATGATGCGAGATGAAACATTACTCTTCTATAAAACTAACCACAGAGTTTGTGCTAATATGGAATTGAAATGCCGTGCTCATTTCAAACCTTTTGTGCTCTACCACAGCCAACTCGCTTATACTTTGGATTGGGCTATCCAAAAGAATTTCAACTGCCAATTGCTTCTTCACGTATACAAAAAAGCTCGTCTCAAATTTTAAAGCTGTTATTTATTGGTATTGGCTGCTGATGTGAATAACATTCATTCGCTTGAGTGTAATAATAAATAATTTTTCTCGGGTTTATGTGAAACCTGCTCTATGCTTACTTTCTTCATAATAGGGGCTCATTCAAAGTCTCAGTTGATGTTTCAAGATTCTGTTTGGGACCAAATTTTGCCGTGTAATACTTGTATTGCCCAAAACTTAAATATCAAAGTGTTGAACAAATAATATAACAGTTTTTCAATTTGATGGGCAACCACTGTTGGCCAAATATCTCAAGTGTTACCGCGTTATTTGAATAACAATTTTCAAGTCTATATTGGGTAGTGTGATATTACTTTTTTTCCCTCGGTTTCTTCGGGAATACATTAGTAAACAATCAAGTTACAGTGATACGGCTAACTCAAAAAAGATAAGTACGCTTACGTGGTTTGATTTGATCTAAAGTGAAAAAAGTAGGTAGAGAAGAACGCAAAATTTGGCCAACCTTATACACCAAATACATCATCTTTCTTCATATGGTTGAACTTCCCAACAATTTTCCACCGTCTAAATGAAGCTTAAGCTTATTTCTGTGCATTTCTCCTGTCATTATACACACCATACCCAAGAATAATATCCTTTTAATATTTTTATAATTGCAAAAATACTGAGAGGAAATAAAAATGAAGGAAAAAGAAAAGGAAAACATTCAAACTGAGATGCTTGAATCTATCAATCCTTCTCGAGAATTCTCCGACGGAGTACGTCGTTGAAGAGCCAGTAGCTCCACTGGAGCACGGCAAAGCGGGCAGTCCAAGTGAGAGTAGAGCCACATATCAATGCAAGGAGCATGAAAGGAGTGCTTGCACCTTGGCAGCTGCCTCACTTCTTCGCCTTCTTCAAACACCGATAAACAAACAGCACATTCATATTCGTAACCTTGATCTTGAGCCACTGATCTCTCTTTCTTGTACTTAAAACTCGACACCAAGGCTATGTTAGGGTTGTCAAAACTGTGACTTACCATGGCCGCCGGCTGGAGAGTTCGCCCAATTCCTCGACGTGAACGACGTTGATCATCGGTGCACCATCTTATGATGATGAGATTGTAGATTGCAAGCACGATGGCGGTGGTCCCGATGACCAGGAGGCCGTAGTACAACATGGGCAAGTTGGATTTTGGCAGAGGGAGAGGTGGTGAAGGCGGGGAGTCAGGGCTGGGAACATGATCACCCATGGTGGTATAGTGGAGAAAATAGCAAAAGGGTTTAGAAAGAAAAGGTCTATCCATTTATTATTTAAATGATAAAGAGACAATCTTAAAGGCGTGGTCCTGAAGGAGCACACAAGGATAGTCTATAAACTATGGGTTAATGAATGTCAAAGTAAAAGACAAATGAAATGATGACAAAAGTAATGTAAAATCACCAGACAGTGAACAAGGTTGCGTGAGAAAGATTGAGTTTTAGATAAGCGCTCTCTCTTTCTTTCTCTCTTGCAAGAAAGATTAGTATATGTTTGTTGTTTATAGGTGAATCTTGTTGTGGTTGTGTGTGTGTGTGTGTGTGTGTGTGTGTGCATGTATGTAAACTATGAATACAGAATTGTCTCTCTTTACAAACCATTGAACCAATTGACTTATCTTCACCCAACTTAGAGTACTACCCTTCATGTGTTCTAAAAAAAAATTAATTAATTTGAAGTGCTTTTCTCGTGCATATATATATTTTTTATTTTTCAAATATTTTTGGCCGTAGAAGATATTAATTTTATTGAAGTAATACGGTTCAAATCAGACGACAATGTTTCATTGATAGAAAAATGGTGGATCCCTTTGACAGGCAAACCTACCACTGAATAATAGAATATGATAATATAAACAATATATATATATATATATATATATATATTGGAGAATATGGAGTTTCATCAACATGTATGGCCATATTGGGGACTATGGAGTGAAATGATAACTATACATTTTTCCTTTCCCTATCACCAAAAAAAAGAATATGATAAGTACATAGTACATACCCGATGCTGCATGTTGGCAAAATCATCAAAAGGTGACCAACAATGTCCCTCCATAGCAAACAGTCGAGCTGGCCAAACACCATAGGAGAGAAATTATCTACTACGGTTGGGTGGGTGCAGCATAAGAGTGATCGCAAATCCTGAGAAGCAGCAATTGTACACGTTCAAGTATTAGTTCAATTAAAAAAAAAAAAATCCATGGGCTCCGTGTAGAAAGAAGTAGCCCAATTCTGTGTCTCACGAAGAATAGCCAGCCATTAATGTCAACTTGAGACGAAGCTTGATCCACGTTCCAAAAATAAGGGTCATAACTTTGCACTGGTTAAGTACAACAGAGGTAGGGTCAAACTTTTCTTGAAGATTGAAATTAGTTTAAAAAATCTAAATCAAACTTTTCTTTTTTGCTACCCAAATGTACTAAAGCTTAACTGCAACATGAATGGAGAATCAAAGAAGACTCGGTTGAGTTCGTAAAGCTTTCAGAAGCTAAGAGGCCAACCAACCAGTAAGAAAAAGGAGTATTTCGAAGGCAGGTGACTAATGGTAGATTATTTCCATAATCAACCACAAAAGGACCAGATAATGATTGAATTTAGTTTGAAAAATCTAAATCAAACAAAACCTAAGAAAAGTTAAGTTCACATGAAGTGAAAAACTTGTATGAGCTAGGTGAGGACCTGATTCCTCTAAGTTGAGTTCAAATGGGAAAGGATTGTGACACATATATATGAACTGGGCCTAACTAGAACTGGACCGGGCCTGGACAAAAAGCCGAAACACAGCCCTTTATTACTGCCCATAGACTCCAAGAGTCCAACAATGCATCCCTGCTCTGGCCTGGCTAAGGGCAACCTATGAGAGAGAAACACAGGTTCCAATATTCCATTTTGATGTAGAGTGGGGCAATGGTAATGGGATAACCTTATCCACCAAAGCCAAATGGAGAAGTTGCCACGTTGGAGGAAGATGGGAATGATAAAGCCATATCTCAGTTTTCCGCCTCTCATTTCACCCTCTCTCTCCACCATCTCAATCTTAGCCCCATCTTAACAATCCCAAAATTATCATATCAACACCAGCCTCTCATTCAACACCGACTGAAAGAAGCCGTTTGAGGAGGAAGAGCTAACAAAGAGAGAATAATGGCCTCTACTTCAGCAGTTTTGGTGGCAATGCCATTAACTTCGGCAACCCAAAAGAGGTTGCCCAACTCCAAAGCCTCCTTCAAGCCGGGGGCAGTGAGGGTGAAGGCGGTGACAGGATCAAAGTCCAATGGAAGGTCCGAAGTGAAGGCTTCGCTGAAGGAGAAAGCGGTGAGAGGGTTGACAGTGGCGGTACTGACAGCTTCCACAATGATTCCAGAGGTCGCAGAGGCTGCTGGGTCTGATCTTTCAGCCGTCCCTCAAGAACTTCTTGCTCAGCATCGTCTCTGGTGGAGTTGTGCTCGGTGTTATTGTTGGTGCTGTGATTGGTGTTTCCAACTTCGACCCTGTCAAGCGGAGCTGAGAAATGGATTGAACCGGCATATGTTTAGGAGTTTTCTCCCTCTTCATGTACCTGTCTAATGTTTTTAGTAATGATTTGTATGCATTATTTTCAATTGATTTGCATTTCCTGTGAGTCTCAGAGACACAATTAACAGAATCCCTCTTCATAAAAACAAACAAATCATACATTTCTGCATAATCAAGTAAGCTATGGCAAATGAAATAAGCTTCCAACAGAATGCAAAGCCTGGTACTTACCAACAGTAGCAGCAACAGCACGCATCACCCATTCACCTGGCTCAAAAAGATCAACGCAGCGCCTAAAATAACGGCTTTATATTGTTTATATCCAAGTAATACTGAACTGCTATATCTCAACTGAAGTGGAACTTTTGCAATGTAAAGAATTACATGTAACCACACCTTGGTGGTTTATAAAATCATTGATCAGCTGACATTTATTTGTGAAATCACTAACAAATCCTGTGTTAGTTATTCCTCATCACAAGGGTCAATCTTTTATCTTTTCTATGGAACTAAAGCTACTGCCCATTTACTTTGGTTCAGAATTATTCAGTGCAGACGAAGTTTTGAAATTAAATCAAGCATGTATCTGCTCTCTGAAGAATAGTTCACCTTCTCAGTCTTGAAAACAGTAATCTTCACTCTCTGTTCATCACCGTACATCTCCTCTTTGATTTTAAGCCTAAACAGACACTGGGTGAACAGACAACTTCTGATAATTTCTCCAAACCTGACATCATCCTGCTCTTCGTATTTCAACAAGTACAACTCCTTTGCCGAGCAGCCCAGTATCTCTTCCCCTGATTCTTGGAAAGCTGTCACCCAAGTCAACCCTGTATGATCCTGAATTTGAGCTTGAAGAAGGTATCTATAATCACACTCCTCAAATTCTTGATTGCATCTGTCACATTGCCATCGTGAACTTCCTGACCTTGTCACTTTCTTACTACACTGTCTATCTCCAATCATCAATGGGCAAGCAGCATAACAGAAAGTATCCGTCTTGACGAAAGATACAGTTGCCTTCACTGTGACCCAATCTGGTTTATCTGATCTTCCAAGACCTTCGTCCTTTATCTGAGACACGGTTTTGCGGATCTCATTCTTCGCTCCTCCAGGCATGTCTCTAGAGATGGACTGAGAAGCAGTATTCTTTCCCTCTTGATCAAACCACTGCCTCAAGTTATGGGCCTCTGGAGAATCTGGATTTAGAAAGAGCCGGGTGGAAGAAATTGTCCCTACAGATTTCCCACTGAAGTCATTAACTTTCCCAGCTTTGACAGCTAAAACTGGGAAAACCCCAGATTCAACCATTTCTTGCAGCTTTTGACCTTCCTTGTTGCAGAAATCTCCCCACAGAGTCAATTCAACACTCCGCCCAGATTGATCCTTTAGATTCAGAATTCTTCTCTGAGTTTCCATACCGTTCTTTCTCAAGATAGGGACCGAGGGGTTCACAGATATTACAATACCAATAACATCGAGTATGGAATTGTTTTCAATATTCTCAATTTCACCAATAGATTTATATGTGAACAGCTGTTCCGGTATGGAACCATCTTCGTCTAGGCAAAGATCCACAGTTGAAGACGCCTCCAAAAACTATCTCCCACTCATTCTTCAGATGGTTGAAGTTCTTCTGGGCAGGTTTTAAGCTACCTTTTGATATCAAATAGACTTTCCCAACCTCAATAACATCATAAAAGCGGTCAACGACAGGCATTGAAGCAGGTCGCTCGTATTTCTCCTCCGTCAGAGTCAAGGAGGTCAAAGGAGAAGACCTTCCCATCTCCCCTGGCATTATTGTAGCGGCGGAGATCTCCTTTTGCAGTCACTCGCGCTTTGATAGCCCACCGGCCCTGGTACGGATTCAAAGCAGCAATTGGAATAATCCGTGATGGTGCCTCATTCTTCATAATTGCCCCATGGTTTCTATAATTTGGAGGTGGTTGGTATGCAGGTTGAACTACCGGGCGAAAACTCTGCGTGTTATTATCAGAATTTTGGGCACGGAAATTATTACTATTTGTAGTCATTGTTGGCCCCACAGAACTGCTAGCAGGCACTGGTTTTTGAGCTACTGAATCAGATTCTGTGGACATTTTTGGGTTCCCAATGATTTCACATTCTGGTATAATAGTTTCCATGTTTAGAACAACAATAATCCTGCAAGAAAAATGCAAGAATTCAAACTCATCCGAAATTTAAAACTAGAAAGATGGCCCATTTCAATCAAATAAGAAGCAATCCCTCTCCTAATACAACATGATAGTAATTTTCTGAACATCCAACAAATTTAAATAGTGCAATCTTTTTCTGGCCTTCTGAGGCAGCAATATAAACAAATTCAAATTAGTAAATGTTTACAATTTCAATGAGCCGTCTCTAAGATTCAACGATGCAAATGAAAACTAGTTTGCATCAGTCTGAGAAACAGTAGCCTATCAAGCTACATAGAAAAGTTGCTCATTTTACATATTAAAACTTGCAAATTTTTTGTCAATGAGACGTTGTAATTTACTAATCTTACGTGCTAGGATTGGTTAAAACAAAAAATAACAATCGGTGACAGAAACGAGCCCATGTGGTGGTAATTGGATAATTTTTAGCATATACAAAGAATTTTTCTTCCGTACAGACATACCTTAGCCAGCATATACAACTCAAATAAGCTATTCAACCTAAATTAGATACTTCAAGTCATGCTAAAAAGAGTACCTCACAATAGACATTGCCCCCAATTCAAAACTTGCAAATCAAGTCACAACTACATTGCATCAGTTTCAACTTTCAAGCTGATGTATGTGTGTATGTAAGTTAGAAATGTATGCGTGAGTTTTTGAATTTTGAATATGTAATATGTAATTGACTTGAATTGTTAGTCAGTGCAAACTATTCTAATAAAATTTCCAACTTTGAATTACACAGCAGTACTTCATGACTAGAGAGATTCCCACCTCCTAAACCTACATTAGGCACTAATACAAAACTTAGCGGAGCAAGTAAACACTAAGTTGCATCGATATGAAATTCATTATGTCTGTATGCGTTTGTACATATGAATTAGAGATAAGATACTGACTTGCGATTTTGAACAGTGCTGCAGATGTAATCGATCAACTGAATAACAGATCCCTTCCGAACTCGGCCGTTCTTCACACGATCGTTGAGCTGAGTGGCCAAGCATCGCGTGCTGAGTCAGAACGGCATCGGAGAGTAGAAATCGGTACCGTTCCTGAGTGTTACCAATGAGTATGATGTCCAAGACCTGAACGAGCGGCTTCGAATTCACATCTCCAGCGTTTATCATTGAAATCGCGTTTGGCGTCAGATGCACCGGCATTGTAAAAATCCTCTAAATTGAAGAGAACAGAGCAAAATTTTAATTGCCTGAGGCAATGAAATGGAAATGAGAATCGAATTGAGAGAGAAATTATTCGGACGACAAAAGGATATCTGACCGAGTTTATTAGAAATTTATCGAATTAGAAACTGTGATCTTCAAAGAGATAATAAGAAAATTCTCAGGATTTGGAGGGCGAATTGAGGGGAGAGAAAGAGAGTTAGGGTTTCAGAGAAACGTTAAATGGCGGGGGATTAAGAAGAGGAGGCCGAAACCGACTCGTATGGAAGAAAGGGACATTTTGAATTGAACGAGTTAACCAAAATTTTGACTGGTTGTAATTACCAATATGCCCTCCCTTCTACTTCAATAGATATACAAAAAACACTCTCTCTCAAAATGCACTATGAAATGTTTTTGCATTTGCATTTGTAAACATTATTCTTATAGATATATTTGATTATATGAACAAGTTTTTATAATTAGTTTTATGTTAAAATTATTTTATTGATAAGTTAATCTATCGAGATGAAAAAAATTCATTTTTATTATTTTTACGATTTTCATTTATTTTGAGTTGAGAAAATTTATCTCTATTATTCACATAACTCTCGTTTGAATCAGTACACATACACATAAATAAGTTATGAATTCCCTTGCCCGTGACTAGTATAAAAAAATTATCAAATACACAAAAGTGTATTTTGAAAAATCATTCCAAATACTCAAAAGAGTGAGTTTCTGTTTAGTTTTGAGTCATTGTAGTCTAATTTGCAAGCTTCTTTTTTTATAATACGTGGGGAACAAAAGAAATTTATTGAAAAAAAAATCTAATTTAGTAAATGATTACTAGAATGGATCCTTTTATGTAAATGACAATAGATTAGAAATAATGAGTAGCATATGGGAAGTATTCCGTTTTCAATATTTGAACTTTTAAAGTGTAGTCGTGCAATTTTACATGATAATTATGTATTTTTTATTTTAGTTTTTCTACATTTAACATATATTGTACTTCATTTTTACTACATTTTTCTAACTTAAGTGTAGTTAAAACATTGATTTATACTTGGAAACAATGGTAAATAGTTTTTTTTTTTTTCATGAAAAGAGCATTGTAAAAGGATATAATTACTTTTAATTTTTTGAATAAGTAATAACAAAGTTTGTCATCTTTTTTAATTTTTTATTCATTCTTTATGCTTGAATGATTTAATTTTAATTTTTTTTATTGTTTTGATGTTATGAAACTTTATAAATTTTTCAATATCAATAGTTGTTAAAAAGTTATATTTTTTTTCATAGTTTTATCTAATATTATCATTTATTAATAAATAAAGTTATTACATAAATTTTCTATATATTATTTTTTTCTTTTCCTTTCTCTTTTTTTTTTACAAAAACATTTAAGTGGTAGTAACCATAAAATTAAGAGTGCTTGTAAGGAGTCCTAAAAAAAATATAAAAAAGTACTAAATTAGTATGATTATAATATCAAAAAAAATTAAAAGTTAACATCTCATCTTCTTTGTTTCTTCCACTCAGTTTTAAAACAAATTAAAATCACTGATTTCATATATTTCACTTGAAAATAACAAATTGCAATGAAAGTAATATCAAAGCTCACAATGATGCATAATTGCACAGTTCGTTAAGAGTATCTTCAATCCATAATTTTTAAATTCATCTTTATTTTGACATTTTTTTTCATATTTAAAGATAGTAAGTCCCACATTTTTACATTTTTACTCCAATCATACCAATCTTCAAATCACTATTCATTTATCAAATCTCATTTTTCATAATATTATTTATGTCTTATTTAACATATATTTATCCAAAATTTAATTATTTATCACTTTTCTTTCTTTCTTTTTTTTTGGTTAAAAACTCCATAATATATTCAAAAAACATATTGATAATAAATAATAATTTAAAAAATTCTTAAAAAAATGATTTTTTAAAAAAATATTTATTTAAATAATATAAAAATAATTAATTATCAATTTAAAGCATTTATAGTATTTATTTAAATAAATAAATATAGATGAATATTGAACTTTCAAACACAAAGATAAAAATAAAAATATTATTTATTCCTTCAAATTTGATGCCAATTTAAAGATAAATTAGAGTGCTTTTCAAATCTAAAGGTGAGTTAAAGATGGTCTAAAGATAACATGCAAAAACTTCATAATCATCCATATCAAATTCCAACATATATCATATATACATTTTATCTTACAACATCTTCATAACATCATTTATGCCATAGTTCAAATTTCGTTATTCAAGATTATGAAATCCTTCAATTGCGCCTCACCACCGGACTTTTTTCTCTCTCAACAAGGCATCTACCAAACCCCATTCAACTTATGTTCAATTACTGAATCTTTCCCCACTCACCCCTAGACATTACAGACCCATCCACATCCAACCATGAAAGTCAAGGAAAAGACCTCAACTACTATTACAGCCTTCAAATCCAGATCAAAAATTTAATGTAACAAAAACATGCTGAGAAATGAGAATAAAGCGCAAAAAAAAAAAAAACAAAAAGAAAAGATTACGTTGTCGAACAAAACTATTACTAATTAAATAAAACATTTAAACAAAATGATCCCCCGATACTCAACAGTCTAGCCTTCTTTAGCATCCATAATTGTCAATGAAAAAGCTAACAACACTCAAATATTCAAAATGAAATAACATTAGAAACTGATTTGAAGTGCACTGAAAAGCGGATACTTCTAAACTACGGGACTACGGGGACTTCAATTTCAGTAGTCATCACTGGCGGCCTCATGTATTCCTCTTCCTCCTTTGGAGGATGGATAGTGACAAGATCTGGAAGTGGTGTTGTTGGACCTTGCTTTCCTTTGGGATCCCAATCGAGCATGATCTTCACCTTGATACCGAGTACTCCCTGTATGACAACCCAATGCAGAACATGATAAGACGACCAAGTGCCAAAAGAACAGCAACATAATCCAACTTTTTTATTAAAAAAATAAAGGTAGAAAGAAAAATATTCGAGTCGAGTTGACCACTTGGTGGGAGTGTTCATGCAAAAGATACAAACACAGCAGAGAGATAAATAAACCTGTCTCAGAAGAACATGTCGAACAGCTGAATCGATATATTCATTGACTGGTTGACCAGAAGATATCATGTACCCATCCTTAAACTTCATAGATTTGGCACGCTTGTGCCCTCAGTTTACCACTAACAATCACCTGTAGTGTAACAAATATACATCACATTCAAAATCCCAATAGAACAGCAAAAACTGGATCTATGAAAGCAAAAGGCTGTGGGCGAACATACCTCACATCCCTTTGCCCCGCTCTCCATAATAAATCTCAAAACACCATAGCAGGCCCTAGAAGAGAATAACAACCATCAGGCTCAAGAATGAATTCCAAATAAACAGAACTAAATTCCATCCCCAAACCTAGGACCATGTAGACCACAATATCAAAAGAAGTTTCGTATTCTTTTAACAATTTCAAGCGTTGATTAGAAATTTATACTTCTCATATTACCACGAGCAAATTTAAGTGGCATATGTAATAACTCAAAATATTAGGAATTTTTTTTGCTAAAACTGATATCAGATTTCTATGGATGTTTGAGAGAAAGCGGGAACAAAAGAGACTCAAGAAGATGACAAGAAGCAAAGATAAAGTGATCCCATCAAAAGCACGGAGCACACAGTAATCCAGACCCAATAACCGGTCCAAGACTACTACTCATTTGCCTATCACATAAGAAACAGGAAAAGTGGGTGTGCGCATCTTACTTGTCAATAAATAAATTCACCAAAGATGAATAGTAAAACCAAACTACTACTCATTTGCTATCATATAAGAAACAGAAAATCCAAGAACCTCATCATATTTGATGTTCATCTGGAGAAGAAAGATATTGTCGTTATAGTCAAATTTAATTCAACTCAAAGCAACCAAGAAAAAAAAAAGGACAAAAGCAAACAAAAACTCCACAAACTGTTGCAAGTACAACTAAGGATTAATAAAACCAAATGGAGTTAGGAGCATTCGGAATGATAGTTGCAAGTATGTCGCTACTCCAAGCATACAAATGTATGTTACACACTAGCAACAGTGGCTCGAAGAAGCATGCTGATATAGTCATCTTCCGACACAAACTTGGTATATAAATAACCTATTTGCTTTATAGATGACAGATCGAGGGGTAACATGATGACTAAGACATGGCAAACAAAAAGGAAAAATTGAAAAAAGGCCAACACTACAAATGGAAGTGAAGTCAGTCCAATTGATGTAAGAATGAAAGTTGACAGTCTGATATAAGGATTCACAAAATTTATATTGAAATGTGAACTATTATTCAAAAAACATTATAAATCCACATACATGTTCATGTACCCCGCTAAGGTTAATGCATGAAAACCAATGCATTTCACGAGGATGATGGCATGGAGAAACATAATTGATGTAGTCAACTTCCGACACAGAGTTGGTACAGAAACACCAATCCGCTATGTAGATGACATTGAAATATAATCTAAATTACCAAGCAACAGCAGGCAACATCTTTTGAGCAGATAAGAAAGTCAACAATGCCAGAAAAATGTTTTCAATTTGGGTCTACCATACACGAGACCTAAAACCATGTCAGAAATATATCAAAAAAAGCATTTACTAATGAGAAGGAAATTAATGTAACACACACTAGTGCAGTAATGAACAGAAGAATGTCTATAAAATCACAAGAAAGTCAAACTAATCTTAGTTTGTATAAATCATCCACATAACAATACAATAAAGAGCATAGTTAACATTAGGTAATCAGATAAACGAAAATGATAGAATAAAATTGGCAAAAGTACCTCCGAACAGCAAGGCCTCCAAGGAGCTTGTAGCGTAGAGATTCGGCCTGAGCAATAGCACAGAGGCCTCTGTTGTTGACTTTCTCGGCGTACAAGCTCGACGCTGTTCTCCGGAAACTTGAACCGTTTCTGTACAACCGATGTCAGTTCTCTAATTCTCCTCCCCTTCTCACCTAAAACCAATCAAAAAATTATAAAACAAAATCAATAATAAGCCCACGAAATCCAAAACAATCAAACGACTATGATTAAATATCAATGAAAAAGGCTAAAAATCAGAGGAATCACCAAGAACGTTCTGAGTTCGAGTGGCCCTAATGATGATCTCAGTACGCATCGGAGTGACCCTGACCTCTACTCCGGAGTATCCATCCTCGGCTAGCTCTCTGGTCAAGACTTCGTTCAGTTCCGCAAAGAACACTCCATCGGCCACGAACTGTAATGAATTCAATAGGTGTATATTTACACATAATATATATATATATATATAAGCATTCAAATATATAAAACAGATCGAGGCTGATCTGCGCATGAAGAACTGACCTTTCGCTTTTTGCTCATTTGAGTCGCCATTTTCGCAGATTTTCCAAGGAAGAAACGAAGGTACGTAATTCGCAGAAATCAGATCCAATTGTGGCTTTAGTTTGTGCTCTGCAAACCCTAATTTTGTTAGGGCTCTGGTTTGTGCGCAGATTATATGTAGGAGGGAGAAGCGATCGGACGGTCAAAATAACCTCTAGGGTTTGATATGAACGGGTCAGATGAGTCTTAATATTTATTTGGACTCGGTTGATTTCCAGCCGATGACGGACTGGACCAGATAAAATAGTTCATTGAAAAAGGCCCGAGTATAAATCCGAATCAGATCAAGAAGTAAATAAGCTCCAGGCCCAATAGAAAAGTAAGTGCACTGCCAGGCCCAAGTCATGAAAGAACTCCTATGAGGCTGTCCGACGGTGTGTCAAAAGGGCCAGTTTTTTGGGCTATTCTTTTTCTTTCTGTCCCTAATGGCATGGGTTGGTATTAAAAAAAAAAGAAAAAAAGATACCAACCCAACTATTGTCACTATCATCAATAAGCAAACTTTTAAGATTGTTATAGAGGAACTTGTTTATAAATATAATAATAAAATAAACATAAGAGTTTGTCCCTAAGCATTTGACCAAATAGAATCGTCTAATTTCTTTATGCTGGTCATGGATAGATCACTAGGTTCGGGTCCATAAGACCAACCTCTGCAGGCTTTATTGACCATAGTATAAAATAACTTAAATATGGCTTATTTATTTTAAAATATATGTACCTATCAAAAAAATATATTTAAAAATATCTAACCTACTAATAAATATATATAATTGTAAAATTATTATACCAAGAAATTCTTTTATTTATTATAGTTTTTAAATAATAATAATAATAATTTTTGTGCAGTGGGAAGGGTAGGGTGGGGGCAACACGGGACGTGTTTGGGAATGGTTTATTTTAAGTGAGATGGGTTTGATATATGCCTCTTAACATTCTTATTTAGGCATTCTTTATAATGATTTATGTTAGATACACTCTCATTAAATTATTTGACTTTTAGAAAAACTAATTCCATATTATTTGATTTTTTTTAGGTTTTAAGTATATTTTAAGAGCAATTGTAAATTTCAATACAAGTAAAAAATTATTTGTTGGATAATAAAAAATTTAAAATCAATTCATTGCACTTTATTAAATTAGTTTTAACATTTTTCAAACAGACCTTATAATTTGCTAACCAAAATGCCTACCAAAGTGTATCATGAAGCGTCCAAGCTCAAATTTTGTATATCTAGCCTTATGCCTAATATGATGTCGTATAATACTTTTAAACCCACATGATATGTAGCATTACTCTTATTTTGTCGTGTAACGAGGAGTGATACTCCAACTTGTTTCAACTACAAGTGAATGGCAATTGTATCATTAGGTCATCCTCATGCAAATTTTTAGAGATTATTTGAAAAGAAAATGTTACTATAAACTCGAACTTATATGAGATAATCAGGTCTTTTAACCATTGGATACAACAATAGCAGTAGGAGTTTTGGATTTCCCTTAATCTTTCTTTCCTGCCCTTCAATTCCTTGGTTAGTTCTTCAATATCTAGAATTACTTTTATCATCTAAAATCTTACATTTGAAGCTTTGGAATGTATGCAATGGAATCGAAATGAATGAATTAGTTTACTTTTGAAATAACAGGTTACTTTTTCTCTTGCTTGATCATTAACTTCATGCACTTAGCAAGTTTAATTGCTCTATAAAATCAAAACATAAGTTGTTTAAAAGTCCTTTTCCTTGTGACCTCAAGGCCCTTTAAGAAAGATTATTCTTATTTTCCAACATTATTTTATCATTATATATGGACCGAATTCGACTTATTAGAGAAAATGTCACGCTCACGCACTTGAGTTCAATGAAATTTAGCATATAATTATGTATTCACATTTTTCAGTTTGAAAAATATTATATTTAACAAACTTTTTTAAATAAATTTTGACACTCTTAAATACAAATAAGTAATTCTGCATATATTTATCATAATGAGTTTTACTATTTTATATGTAAGAGTAAAAAAATTTATTAAAAAAATATGTTATATATCATCACTTTTTCAATTTAAATACATAATGAAAGTAGAACACATGAAAAGTGGACATGTCAAATTGACTAACACATCCACTGAAGGGAGCTAATAAGGCCAAAAAAGAATTAGGTAAGCCAGATCACTTTGAACCTTGGACACAGGGATCACTGTGGTCCAAGGTTTAGTTTCCATGATTTTAATGGCAATACATTTATTAAACTTGGAACCACTTCTTTTATTTATTGTTATAAAAATGATACTTAATTATCATTCATTGTATTACCAACTACTTCTGCAGTTGGGGATTACATATATATATATATATATATATATATAGAGAGAGAGAGAGAGAGAGAGAGAGAGAGAGAGAGAGAGAGAGAGAGAGAGAGAGAATTGATATCTGGTAGCTGATTTAACAATTAAAGAGAATCAATTAACCAGTTATCAAAATAATGGAGTTTAGTGGTCCTCCTTGATTTTCAGAATCCCCAAGCTGTGTGTAAGGCTGTAAGCAACATCACAAGCCCTACACAAAGGTTTCTAAATTTTAAGTCTATCCTAACTCTCCTCCTGACAGGTTTTTCAGAAAGTATGTGTATGGTCTTATGAAAGGAAAATTCTTGAATAAGATTGGTCACTGTGACACAGTGTATTTTACTACCATTATCATTTCATATAAATTAGACACGATAAAATATTATTAAGATTTCACATTGATATGTGATGACCGGAACTTGCTAACGAATGTCTCTAAAAGAAAAAGGCAAAATCATAATTGATGTTAGACTTTCCCTGTGAGTGAGAAATTGTTGGGTACTCTCGTAGTAATGCTCTCGATGATAAAATGACAAGTTAACTATTAGAATCACGATACTTCATAAGTATAAAAAATTATTTCAAGAGAACTTAATATTGGATTGTCCCACATCACCCGTCTCTAACTCCTCTAGTTTATATATAAGGCCACTCTCTCCCTCTCCTTAACACCTGAGTTTTAAGGAACTGAATGGGCTAGACCTCCAATTTTCAATATGGTATCAGAGTCAGGCCAGAGATCCAACCTTGAGCTAGAGGAGTCAGGGGTCGCTCACCTGGTTTCCCTCCGCGGGCAATGTAGTCCAAGAGGAGTGTTGAATTGTCTCACATCGTCCGTCTCTAACTCCTTTGGTCTATATATAAGGGTCCTCTCTCCCTTTCCTTAACACCTGGGTTTTAAGGAGTTGAATGAGCTGGACTTCCAATTTTTAACATGGTATCAGAGCTTGGTTTGGGTTAGAGGAGTTAGGGCACGCTCACCTGGCTTCCCTCCTCGGGCAATGTAGTCCAGGAGACGTGTTGGTTTGTCCTACATCGCCCGTTTCTAACCCCTCTACGTCTATTTATATGGCTGGCTGCCCCTCTCTTTAACACTTGAGTTTTAAGGAGCTGAATGGGTTGGACCTCCAATTTTCAACATAATATTAGATCCAGGCCAGAGATCCAACCTTGAGCTAGAGGAGTCGGGGCTGCTCAACTGGTTTCCCTCCGCGGGCAATGTAGTCCAGGGGGCGTGTTGGTTTGTCCCACATTACCCGTCTCTAACTCCTCTGGTCTATATATAAGGCCACTCTCTCCCTCTCCTTAACACCTCGATTTTAAGGAGCTAAATGGGCTGGGCCTCCAATTTTTAACATGGTATCAGAGTTAGGTTAGAGATCCAACCTTGAGTTAGAGGAGTCGGGGCCGCTCACCTGGTTTCCTTCCGCGGGCAATGTAGTCTAGGGGGCGTGTTGGATTGTCCCACATCGCCCGTCTCTAGCTTCTCTAGTCTATATATATGGGTTTTCTCTCCCTCTCTCTCCTTAACACCTGAGTTTTAAGGAGTTGAATGAGCTGGAGCCTCCAATTTTTAACATGGTATCATAGCTTGGTTTGAGTTAGAGGAGTCGGGGCGTGCTCACTTACCTTCCCTCTGCGGGCAATTTAGTTTAGGGGGCGTGTTGGTTTGTCCCACATCGCCTGCCTTTAGCCCCTCTACGTCTATTTATATGGCTGGTTGTTCCTCTCCTTAACACCTAGGTTTTAAGGAGCTGAATGGGCTGGACCTCCAATTTTCAACATGGTATCAGAGTCAGGCCAAAGATCCAACCTTGAGCTAGAGGAGTTGAGGTCGCTCACCTAGTTTCCCTCTGCGGGCAATGTAGTCCAGGGGGCGTGTTGGATTGTCCCACATCGCCCGTCTCTAGCTCCTCTGGTCTATATATAAGGGCCCTCTCTCCATTTCCTTAACACTTGAGTTTTAAGGAGGTAAATGGGCTGAGCCTTCAACATGGTATCAGAGTCAGGTCAGAGATCTAACCTTGAGCTAGAGGAGTCGAGGCGCTCATTTGGCTTCCCTCCGCGGGCAATGTAGTTTAGGGGGCGTGTTGCTTTGTCCCATATCGCCCGTCTCTAACTCCTCTGATCTATATATAAGGACCCTTTCTCCCTCTCCTTAACACTTGAGTTTTAAGGAGTTAAATGGGCTGAGTCTCTAATTTTCAACATGGTATCAGAGTCAGACCAGAGATCCAACCTTGAGCTAGAGGAGTCGGAGCCGCTCACCTAGTTTCCCTCTGCAGGCAATATAGTCTAGGAGCGTGTTGGATTGTTCCACATCGCTCGTCTCTAGCTCATCTAGTTTATATATAAGGGCCCTCTCTCCTTCTCATTAACACCTAAATTTTAAGGAGTTAATTTAGAATCGAGTCTCTAATTTCAACACTTAATATTATTTAAAATTTATACTTTTTTTTATACAATAATAAAAAAGGGGTTTGAACCGATGCTATTTATGTAAAGAGTAAATAATTGTATTACTTGGATAAGACGTGGGTCCTGAAATCTAGTCCATTCAGCTGGTTGGCTGTCTTAGATTACAAGAATTATTGGTTAAGAGGTACACTTTTTATCATCCTTGAGTGGATCAGACACTTTTGGGTTTGGGTTAGATGGTTGGACCCACCACTGTACATGGTGGTGCACAGTAGTTGGGTATCTCCTGAAAATTTTTCTAAATAGATCATAACTACATGATGAGAATTTAGTACTTTGCCAAAGCCAAAACAACAAAAAGCACGTGGGAATGCTTCACTCATCATTTTTCCTAGTTTTGTTTTGTTTTGTTGTCACTTCTCTTCATACAAAACCCATAAACAATGCTTATGATACATTTTAATTGCACAATGTTTGCCTCTCATCTCAATGAAATTTTTACATGAATCAGGTTTTTTTTTTCTCTCAAGTGAATGAAATATTCAAGTAATTAGAATTGAATTAAATTATTTATTTATTTATATTTTATATAAGATCACCATTTCATATATTCATATAACATTCGAATTACTTAATTTTGACTAATAATTAATTTTAAATTCGCAAATGGTCACGCCGAGAACCAAAACGTGATTTTGATGAGAAGGGGGTGCGGTTATAGGAAATTCATGTTTATAAATCCTGTTTTATTGTTTTCAAGAAAATGATTTAAAAAGCAACTAAATGGAAATACAGGCAAAAAAAAGAAACAAACATGACAGTACTACTTTTGTTTTGAGCATATATGTTTTCACAATCACCTAATTAACGCTTTATTGAAATAAATTACTGTTTAAACTAGAGCTTTGTGATATGTAGAGAGAGATGACGTTATTATTAAATTAATTTCCTCAAGATTGATTCGCTTCTAAATAAACTAATGTTCCACAATCAACTACTTTTCTTGGGTAGGTTATCAAATTTAATATCATGTTGGAGAAGAAAATTATTTTACGAATCATATCTCATGGGCATCAAATCCTGATTTGATACAAAGTAGTAATGAAGATAGAAATCTAGTATATTATCAAACTATCAGTGTGTGTGTGTATATATATATATATATATATATATAGTGTTAAGATCAATTGCTAATTGATTAATACTCATTCACATAATTAATACATTTAAGTCACTGTATTAACTATTACACCTGTGAATCAATTATATGTATAAATTATAAAGTAAGATTGATCACTCATAAGTGACATTAAACTTTTCTATATATATATATATGTGTGTAGTGTGTTTGTAGTGAGAGAAATGGTGAAGTGACTAGACTTATAATGCAAACGTACACAATTAATGGAGTCTTATCTCATTGTCTTGAAATGAAAGGATAGGATAAAAACAAGAAAAAAAAAGGGTGATGCTTATGGATGTTGCTTATATGTGATGTCATTTGAAGATATTAAACTGTCAAAGCCAAGATGATGGTACACCTCATGAATAAAAGAAAGGAAAAAAATAAAGAGAAATAATCCCAAAATGTACTTTTAGCCATTAGATTTGTTTCTTTCCACTAAAACAAAGTGCCTACCGTGTTGGTCATTTGTTGCTTGATAAGTGGATTATTCAAATCAAATCTCATAGGTGGATATATATAAAAAAAAAAAGCTTGGCTTACTGTAGCCTGAGTGTTTTTAATTGAGAGTAAATTATATTTATTTTTTTTAGATTTTTAATAATTATATTTAATTTTTTTAAAGTTTTTAAAATTGTACTGATATTTTTTATTTTACCTGATATTATACAAATATCTCTTTCCAGTTACTTTTTTTTTAAAATGACAAGACTACCTTTTTTATATTTTTTTCAATTTTCAATTTTCAAATTTCAAATTTTGATTTTTTTGTTCTTTTTTTTTTATTTTCTAAATAAACATTGATTAAAACCTTAAATTTATTTTTATATAAAAAAACTTTTAAAAAAAGTCAAAATTAAAAAATCTTAAAAAATGTTAATATAATTGTCAAAAACATCAGAGAGATTAATATAATTTATCTTTTAATTAAATAATGGTCGTCATTTTATTTTGAATTAAATCAACTAAATATGCAGTAAGTCATATAAAACTGTGATACAATTTGGTATTTTTAAAATTTTTTTGAGTAGCGTAAATGTACAATTTTTATGTAATTGAGGCGAATAGTGCACACAAAAACAAATAGTAATTAAGTTGTTGATCCATCTCTCCCAAATTCTACCGAGTGATTGAGCCTTACACACTTACTAATAAGCAAGTGCATGAACTAAAATAGTGAAGAGTAGTGAAATAGATGATGAAGCTACCTAAGTAAGGAATCCATTATTGTATAGGTGTAGGGTTCAAACAAAAGACATTGTTTTGTTTCCAACATATTTGCTGGAACTGCAACGAACAAAGAAGAAAGGGAGGGAAAAAAGCAGATTCCCACTTCACATGTTATGTTTTCATAGCATGTAGTTTGTCTTGGCTTCTTTCTGGGGACCAACTGCTCTCTTTTTCTAACCCCTTATCATTACCTTAAGCAAGGCTGATTTAGTTAAATTAATGATCAGTACGGTTTGTTTGTGTCGTTTGATCCCGTGTAATTCAGCCACATTCCCTTTGCTGGATTGGCACGCTTCCCAAAGAAAAATAAAATAATAAAAAGAGATAATTTTACCCACTTTTTCCATGAGATTTAACCATTACAAAGACATATTATGTGACTTTTTATTGTCAAAAAGATGAAAGTTAAAAAAAATATATATATATATATAAATATTTTAGTAATATAATAAATTTTATATGAAAATGAAATAATTCGTATAATAAAGAGATGTCAATATAATTTCAGATAATACAAAAAATGTCTTTGTAATTAGGACTAATGTAATTATCTCAAAATAAATTTGGTAATTGACATGCCTCAAATATGAAATGTATTTGAAAATACTGTATGTAGTTTCATTGATGTTTCTTAGGCGTTTTTGAAATGTATCCAAAGTGTTTCCCAAAAGATTTGTACAGTACACTTGTTTTGAAATGTATCTCTAAGTGCTTCCCAAAAGCATACAATGCAAAAAAAATGGGTTGTTCTCCCAAAATCTCCCATAAGTTTCCTGATAAGTACAGTGTAGAATCAATCTTTTGATTTTATAAAACATTGTTTTTCACAGCTATCTCTGATGATTAGCTTGCCAACCTTTCTAATAGCCCAATTTCATGATGATGTATATATCAAACACTAATCTTGGATGGCATGATATATAGATTCAGTTTTGCAAATGACAAAAGAATGATAATTATTGTGTCTTGCAATCAATATCTAAGGGCCATAAAGTGATAGACAAATCATGGTTGAACACATCATATATAATAGATCTACCTTAAGATTCTTGTATAAACCAAATCAGAAAGGAAGAGACACCCACAACAATATTCAAGATCTATGCCAGAAACAAACCATTTCCAGCAATCGCCCACGTGGGCCTCTATCCCAATATCAGGAAATTAGGATGCCAGTTCAAGGGTCCACCAACAATGGCAACTGTTCAATCAATGTGTGTGTGTGTGAGAGAGAGAGACTTGAAGCCATTCATAAAAGGACATTTATTGCATGCTATATCTAAAAAGAAAGGTAAAAGAAAAAAAAGAAGAAAAGAAAATTGAAAGAACCTAAGTAGAAGAAGGGATAAGCATGGAGAAGTTAAGCTCCAACCTAAAAAGAACCTTTGGGGCCCTTGTCATGTTGTTGGGGGTCACTGTTAACATATATCTGTTTGTCTCTTGGAACTGTAGTGCTTTGTTTTGAACTACCCAAGCTACTTTATAGTTTATACTTTATATTCCCCCCCCCCCCCCCCCCCCCCCCAATTGAATTATTTATATATTTCTTTCCCAATCAATACCATCCAAGAGATTTTCATTGGTTAGAACAAACAAAAACATAAAAAAAGGAGTCAAAAGTCCATCATCTCTTATCTGAGATTCTGTTCTTATGGTGGTGTGTGATTGGGAACCAAAAAGATTATCTAAAGCTGCTTTTTTTTCCAATTGTTTCAGAGCATCTTTGCAGAGATGGATGCTCAGTTCTCCACACACACACAATCACACACATCATGAACAGTCATTACCAAGCAAAGTGAAAAAGATAAAAAAAGTTTTTGATTTCATGGAGAGGACTGAAAACAGTATCTGCCATCTCTTCACTTCAGCTCTCAGTTAAGGTATAGAAGAAATTGGCTTTGGGCTGAGGTTAGAAAAGGGAATAAAGAGAGTACCCACCAAAAGTAGAGGAAGAAACTCCATCAAAAGAGGTTCATAGAGAAAATCTGTGAGGACCCATATCTGATTTCAGCCTTTTGACAAACTGGAAAAGGGAGAAGAAGGTAACAGTTCATAAAAGAAACATTGATTGTTCATATAAATGATAGAACTACTCACTATAATCTATCAATAAATGCAACCTTTATTACCCATTACAAGAACAGTACCAAAAATATATATATATATATGTATACGTATATATTAGATGAAACAAACATGACTGAGCTTCAATTAGATCCAGAGTTACAATGTGACAGATTTGGAATAATTATTTCATGAGAAATTAGAGTAAAGTGAAGCATTAAAGACAGAGAAGTTACAGAGTCTAATCATCTTCAACTACCTCAAGAACACTCTGAATTTTCTTGTTTCCCACAATGCAAAAGAATTAAGAACAGAAATGGCTGAGCTTGTCTACCCAGGCCTGCTCCTCTTGAGGCCAGCTTTCCCATCTGATTTCAGAGCACCACTTGAGTCTCCCTCAGATGAAGCTTCCATAGACTTGGTGTAAGAACTTGAAAGATCAGCATAGAGATCAGCCACCCTCCTGATGTTGTTATTGAGCTCTCTGATCAGACCCACATTCCTGCTCAAGTTGTCAGGGATCTTGGATTCATGATTCTGGTTAATCTCACTGATTAACAACCTGTTTTGATCCAATATGTTCTGAACTTGAACAAAGTTCTTCTGAAATGTTTGTAAAACCTTGCTGTCTAACTGGGTACCATTACCTAGGCCTGAAAATGTATCCCCCTCCATTTTTGGGTCAGCAAGATTCAATCAAATCAAAACCGGTCCTGCAAACAGAAAATACAACACCACAGGGAAAAAAAAATGATCATGAGAAGAACACAAGATGGGACAAAATTTATTAAATTATAACTTGACATTGAAAAATACCCATCATTATATCATCTCATCTGTACTTGCTTACATTTAACAAAATACCCAGACAACACATGATAAGGTTTGGAATTCTTTTAAGACATTTTCTGCATAAGAGACAAGGTCTGAACTAAGAAATCATGACCTCCATGGGTTCTTCTTTTCACAGGGGGATCATTTAACAAACATGTGTTTTTCCATTATTATAATTACTATAATTACAATTATAATTATTACTATTTCTTTAATTATAATTGTTAATATTATTATTTGGGGTATGATGAGATGTAAAAAGCAGATCCCATTTCCATAAAAAGAAACCTTTTTAATATGTCCTCAGAAATACCCACCTTAAGGCCAAAGCTCAGATTTTCAAAAGCAGAATCTCAAGTCCCCAGAAGACAGTAAATTATGCAGAGAAGACATGACCAGAATGGTATTACTGCATAGAGTCATAGACCCAGGCCAGAGACACCATTTCCATAAATCTCTCTCTCTCCCTCCCTCTCTCTCTCTGTCTATATATATATATATATATATAACAGCAAAAACAAAATTTTGAAAATAAATTAAGTAAAAGAAACCCATTTAAATCAAAATGGCTTTTACTTGAAATTGTGAAAAACAGAAGAAAAGGACGAAATTGGGAAATCAAATGTTCAAACCGTACTTTAAGCTAGCAGTTGCAGAAGCATAAATTCCTAAAATAGGAATAAACGAAAAAAAAGATGTATGTATATACTATATAGATACATATTGTTTGAAACAGTAAACAAGATTGATAAAAAAAAATTTTGAAACTCGATAAGATCAACGTTTGAGTTTAATGAAAGACAAGCCCACCTATCAACTCAGAAACTAATAAAACTCCACAAAAAAAAAAATTAAAACAAGATATTAATTTATTAATCATCATTATATATATATATATAACTACAAATATAGTGTTATCGTACCTTGAAAATCTGGGAACATTTTCCTGGGAGAGGAAGACACAGAGTGAAAGAAGGAAGACGAGAGATTTCCCAGGAAAGAGTATAAAAGATCGGCGATTGAATCGAATCTGCGGAAGACAGCCCCTGAATTCTGAATTTTAGAGAGAGAATATGTAGATTTGACAGTCACGCTCCGACCAACCTCTGTCTAAATATTTCTCTCAGAGTCTGTTATTTTGTAATTTATTGTACATTTTGTTCTATTTTTTCATTCAGCGGGTACCACTTGGGTATATCCTGCTCATATGACTTCTTGAGCAATTTACCGGACACGTGGCACATTATTCATGATGCAAATGATCGAGATTGTGGGGCTCACTTCTAGGAATTTTTTTTAAACATAACTAATCACCGGTCAAAGATATTAAAATCTCTATAATCTTTTTTTACTACTGAGAATCTTTTTTTTACCCCCCTAGAAATGAGAGGAAATATCATTGAATCATGGCCTGTTTTGACATTTACTTTTAAAATTTTAATTTTCACATTTTCAAGTGATGTTTGAATTTTTTATTTTATTTTAAAATTTTAATGTCTAAATCAGTTTGTACGCATCTTGATTAATTCAGAATTATAAAATTGACGATCATTCTCAAGAGAGACTCAAATTCGAGACCTAATTAATTAATTTTTTAAAGAATAAATATTTATTTTTATAATAATATTTTTTGTCCCAAATTCTAGTAACAAATTTTATATCTTAATTCATGTGACATTAAATTATGAATAATGTTATATGTCTCAAATTTTTATACTAAAACTTAAATTTCAAATAACGTGTCAATAAAATATTGGCAGAACATTCAATAATTGTTTAAAATATCACAAATGATTTAATATCGCGATATTTGGAATGAAAAATGTAGTACAAAAATTTGAAAAATTGAGTATTATTGTTAAATTATTGGTAATATTTTAGATATATTATAAATATTTTGTCAATAATATACTAACACGTCATTAAAAATATAAGTTTTAGTATAAAAACTTAAAAATCTAGCATTCCTCTTATATTTACTTCGTCAAATATATATAAAAGGTATTTTTTAAAACTAAATTAAATAGTCAAACAAATCTTGTAAATATAATTTTATAAACCTTTTCAATGAGGATATTAGAACCCTCGCTTGTTTAGAAAAATACAAATAACATCTAATTCTTAAACATTAAAGTTATTTTAACTGGTCAGATATATAAGGAAAATATTATCATCTTTAAATTTTATCTCAAGAGTTGTATTTTAAATGAATTGTATATCAAATGGTGTGACTAATGTCCAAATCCAATTAATACATAATGCTCATGGATAAAATATAATAATTTATATATCACACAATATAGGCATATAATAATTTTCAATGCAAAAGTTGGTATGAGTTTGTTTGGGAATCACATGTATTTTTCACTAATGAAAACTTTAGAACTTATAGTTTTTTTTTTTTTTGAATTAATCTTTTAGTGGTCTTGCAAGAAAGTATAGCTAAAAAAAATAATTTAGTATATAAGCATGCATTAAAGAAAGTCTCTTTAAATTCTTGCTCTAACTTTGGTCTATAAGGTAATATATAAATATATATATATATAGGCACACACACATATGTATAAGATAAGTAACATGCTCTTTTGGGTGGTGTGATAATTGATATTAATTTATTATTAAAATGTAATCTTATGCATTGTTGTGCCACTTTGAGTCTCACATCGGTTAGAAGTCGGACATTGGCGTCGCTTATAAGTTCCAGACTGCTTTCTTTTTAGCACAAGGCCTTTTTCTCTCTGGAAGAACAAAGCCGTGAGCCATAAGACCTACGGGCAGCAAAGCGGACAATATTGTACTAGGGAGCTTACGGTATGTTATGACGAAAAAGTACAACATCAGTTTGGCGCCGTCTGTAGGAACGCTTGGGCCACGTGCCTCGTTTCTACGCTCCATCAGTCCCGACTGGGGAGAGTAGCTGTTGTGCCACTTTGAGTCCTATATCTATTAGGAGTTGCGCTACTGGCGTGAGTAGCTGTTGTGCCACTTTGAGTCCTATATTTATTAAGAGTCGAGTACTGACGTCACTTATAAGTCTCAGACTTGCTCTTTTCTTAACACAAAACATTTTACTCCTGAAAGAATAAAATTGTGAGTCCGCAAAATGAATAATATTGTGTTAAAAAACTTACAACGTGTCAGGGTTTGTTGCTTTTAATAATCATCTATACATCATGCAGTGTGGTGGTGGTGTTTCAACTTGTTTACTTTATGAGATTAATTTACCTCCACTCTAATTTAGCCCCTCTAACTAGACCTTTTTGTCATTTTCCTTTTATGTCTTGTCTAATCAATACCTTTTTTAAATTCATTTTGCAAGCATGTTACTCTAAAGAAGAAAAAATATTTAGGGTAATTGTCGCGTAGTGTAATAAGTTCAAGTTTTATTTATTTAAATAATTAAACTATCAATAAATTTGTATGCAATAATACTTTCGACTTTAATATCTAACTAATTATTTAAAAAAAAAATTACAATTATAAACTAATCACCACAACTAGTGGGTTATTTACACAAACCACTAACAAACTTACTCACAAATTTAAATGTTAAAAAACTTTATTTTAGTTTGTTCTGATATTAGAAAAGAAAAGAGAGATGCTAGTGTCAGTCGTGAATGTCTAACACTCGCGATTTGATTAACGTATGTAATACACATACATAAAATGGATATGTGTAATATACATACCAATCAAATCGTAAATAGAGACATTCGCAACTGAAACTAACATTCTTTAAAAAAAAAAATTAATAAAACTTAAGACTTAATGAGAACAAAGTGGAATAAAATAAATTGATCCTTCTTTATTTTTCTTCATTTTTATATCTAACGATAAAGTATTAATGAAATTTGAATTCTAGCATTTGCTTTGCATCAATGATCTAAGTTTTATTCAAATAATACAAATACTTACTTTTTACATAATTAGCATAAGTTCGATATAAAAAATAAAATATATTTGATTTGTAGTGTCTCGAGTTATTAGCAGACCAAGATATATTTTAAACATATATATATATATATATATATATATATATAAAACACCAAATCAATGTCCCCACACAACATAGGGGGGATTGATTTGGACGCCTCACACATCCTATGGACAAAATGTTTGCCCTTGTAGATATACATTTTTGTCCCATTAAACCATCCAGTAATGTGGACTATAACAACCCATTATTTGTATTTTTTTAAACCTTCTCATTAGTTTAGGTGATAAGTTGGACATAAAAAAATTGAGGAAGTCAACCTGAATAAATAGTGACAGCCAAAGTACAGCTGCAGATTTCGCCATGCAAATAAGTTGCATGAATAAAAAATCAAGACCAAATTAAGGATGGAAATGAACTTTTAATATTCTGTCCCACTTTAATACTAGATCATTAACTCATAGTGTAATTTTAGACAGATTTTTTTTTTTTTTTTTATGTAATGGTTGTTGTGATTTCAAATTACACTCTAAAATAAAATAAGTTATTTGAATTTAACTCGTAAACAGTATAATTAAAAAAACTCGTTCGAAATCGGTTCATGAAATAAGTAAGTTAAACATGAATATAATATATTCAGTTTATTGAATTCGGCTCGACGAGGTTATAAGTAAAAATAAAAAAATGGGCTTGACTCATAATTGACTCAATTAAAAACTCGTTAAAGATATAAATAAATTAAACGTGAAATTTAAAACCCTTTAACGAGTCAAGCTGAAGCAACTCACTTTTTCGTTCGTTTGTAGTTTTATTTCATATTTTTTGGCATCAAATCAACCGTGAATGATGAAATTATAGCAACTTCCCATTATTAATGTCTTTTTATACAACAATGAAAAATAAGAGAAAAAATCAAACTCGGGCCAACTGTTTAAGAAAATAGGACCTCGTTCCTCACATCGTTGATAAATAGAAGAGCTAACCTATCAATTTCAGTACCATATGATATTAGATGAAGCATCAATGTATGTATTAATGTATAACAACCTTTTGAAGGTGTAATTAATGTTATGAGGTGTCGATGTCTGCATTATACAGTAGTATATATAATGATATGCTCTCTTTATTTCACTATGGAAAAAGTGCAACAATTAGATTGAATGGGGTGTGTATTGTTAGGTTTTGGCAGAAGCAGAAACAAATAGGACCAAACCATTTAAAAGAAACAGAACCCACTATTTTCACTTTGTAGTCTCAACTCACAACAAGGCCACACATAGTGCTGATCTTATTGTTTTCATTATTTGTCATGTTTTGGAAGCATCTCCCAACACGGATGGATCCATTGCCCATCAAACTTCTTCCTTTTTTGCCCTTTCCTCATAAGTATGCACTCTATAACAACTTTATTTGTTTATATTATTTTCTTAAATGATTTATATGTCACAACCAAGGACGGAATCAGAAAAAAAAATTAATAGGCTCGAATATTTTTGGGAAATACTTTAGGTGGGATTTTTTTAGGGGTCTTAGTAGCATTAATTATTTATTTTTAGAGAAAACAATAAGATTTAAGAGCTCACATAGACAAAAAAAAAAAGGGTTAATAGATATTTAATACTATTGACTTAACAATTGGCTAGATTTTTAACCAAAAAAAAAAAAATATGATAATAAATATTAGATTTACAATTTTTTTTTTTTGATAAAAATAATAAAATATTTTTCAAAAATTTATCAATATGAACTCTAAACGTACGAGAAAATCTAAATTATAATTAAATAAAACTAAATACTCACATTCTTGATAAGAAAATAATATTTTCTTGAGTAATGCTCTTCATACTATAAAATTTTATCAAATTTTCTTACATGCTGACGTGGCTGTTCGGGTGTTAGTCAATTAAGTCTCTTGGTAATTAACTAGTACTAAGAAGCTGAATTCATTAACACTAAAAACAGTCACATCAATAAATAAATTTTTTTGATAAAATATTAAAGTAATGATACAACTACTCTATTTTCTTTGATAGAAGTCATCTTTTTAAAACAAATTGAAAAAATGAGGGGTATTTTCGTCATTATAAAAGCAAGTGTAATTTGCAGCCGGGGTTCGTCTGCCGCCAAGTCCGCCGGCGGATCTTCGTCTTGGCCGAGAATGGAATTATATTGTTAAATCTCCTGGACAACAGGATCTGATCCAATGGTTGGTCGACGCGTGTGGATCTAGACTCGGAAGATCTAGAGGTTCGGACTCAGTACCGAGCCTAAAAAGATTCCCGAACCTGCTGATTTGCTGGGACGTGTGGGGGCCCAATGCGTCGGCTAGTGGACACGCTGTCCAACACCGATCTTGTGCCCCTGACGTGACATGCTACGGACACGCACAGAGACACAGAGAGAAGAGAGACTGAAACCTCCAATTTTGATATTTTAAGGCCTATCCTTGATTTTGTTTTCGTCATCAAGTTCAAGGGGCAAATTGATTGAATATTGATGCTGCTACCTTCTTTGTCCCCACTAACTAATCAAACGGGTGCATTATTCATTGATACGTACTACATTAGGACTAGTCAAATTATTTGAATCAAGAATTCGGAAAAAAGTGAAGTGGTACAGTAACATCATATAGTTTTGTGAATTAATGTAGATTTTATTATAATGTTTACCATTGTACAGTCTTACTCGCTATGTTTCAAATTAAGAGATTTTTTTTGAAATTCTAACTTTTTAAGTGATATTAATTTATTATTTAAAATTTTTAATAATATTCTCATTTAATTTTCAATATGTTATTTTATATATTATAATAAAAAGTAGCTTTAAAAATTTTTAAATTAAAATACATTGACTTTTCAAGTGAGACTCTTAAATTAAGATATTCTAAAATGGAATAAAGAACTCTTAAAATGTGATGAAGGGTGTATCATATTATTAGATTTTTTTTTCCAAGAATTCTATTGAAAGTTGAGGAATACTAAGAAGAATCGTGAGTAATCGTTACTCGCGATTTGATTAGTGCATATATTACATACGCCAATCATATTATAAATTTTCACACTCGTGATTGATGCTAACAATTTTTTTTTTTTTTTGAATTTCTCTATTTTATTTAAGACATTTATTTCTCTCAAAAGGAAAAAAGTGGAGTCTATTAGAGCATCTTTAACCTGTCATTTTCAAATTCATCTTTATTTTGACATTTTTTTCAAGTTTGAAGATGATAAAATTCATGTTTTTATTCTAATCATAACAATCTTAAAATCTTACTTTTCATAATATTATTTATGTCCAAAATACAATTATTTAACATGTATTTATCCAAACTTCAATTATTTATCGCTTTTTTTTTTTGGTTAAAAACTCTATGATATATTCAAGAAATAATTTGATAATCAATAATAATTAAAAATTTTGATAAATTAATTTTAAAATTTAAATATTTATTTAAATAATATAAAAATAAATAATTTTTAGTTTAGAGTATTATAAAAATAATTAGTGAATAAATAGTGATTTGAAGAATGAATAGTGAACCTTCAAATTTGAATATCAAAATTGAAAATACTATTCATTCTTTCAAATTTGAAAGTGAGTTGGAGACGGTTTTAGAAATAAGTTTTACGAGAAAAAAAAGTTTGGTGAAAAGATAATAAGGAAGAACTTCGTGATTATGTAAACTAAATTTTGACATGTGACATGTATTTTAAATTAAAACATTACAATGATATCGTTTATGTTACATGTGCATGACTATAAAAAAAAAAAATTCTTACTATCTTGTTACTAGACTTTTTTTGAATTTTACTTTATGTGAGATATGAATCATCTATGTTTCCTTTGAAATAGAAAGATCTATAATCCCAAAAATCAACACACTTGAGGATAGAGTTGTTCCAACTTAATTTGTTAAAATTATTAAGTTTTAGATTATGTTTAAATTTAATTTGTTTATGTGTTGAATCAATCTTCTAGTCAAACTAATTCGGAGTTGATGTCAAATAACTCGATTTTTTATATAGTGTAGAATATTTATTAGTTTATCAAACTAAGTTCGAACTGAATATAATAAATTAATGAGTTTTAAAATATATTTAAATTTAATTTATTTATTTTATGAATTGATTTCAAATAAATTTCTAACCAAATCGATTGTTGGTCGAGTTCGAGTAGATTGGTCTATTTTACACTTAGTGTTGAGCCCACTAATGGATACAAGAACTCTAGGACTTGAAATCAATTTTAAGTTGTTTTGTGTGTGGATTATAAAATGAAGATTGATAACAAAATGTTTTCTTAAGCATTTTGTGTGTTAATCACACATTATGCATAAAATATACGAACTATAACAATGTAATAATCGTGACAATCATGAATGTACAAAGTAATTCTCGTAGAAAATTGAGGAATGGTATATTAGGAGAAGATTTTGTTATGCCTTTTCTTTTTTTAGGCCATCGGTGGGAGGAGGGACAATTGCCCCCCTTTCAAAATCTCAAGTGTTTGACTATATTTGGCGAGAAGTGGACTTGTACCTTCAACCCATCGAATCATAGTTGTAAAATGAGATTTTGTAAAGAGTAGTGTTATATATTTTAAAAGTTTATTTTAAATAATGTGACAGTAATATAATTAAATTTTATTATGGTACATTAATTATATGACTTAATACATTATTAATATTATTGTATTACATTATTTGAGAAGTAAAATTTAGAATAAATATTTGAAAAACATAATATTACTGTTTTGTAAAAGTTAAAAAACAAAATTAAATTTCTAATTATTTTTGAATCTTTTATAAATCTTATCTATAAACCCACCACTTACACATTATCCAACATACATAATATAAAGGATGAATGTAACAATTTAGAATTACTTTACATAATTTTTACCAAACATTTAAATAGTTATTGCGAATTAATGATCTATGCAATTTTAATGAAAAAAAGTTTGAGAAAGAAAGAAAATATACAAAATTTACATAATTTGATAATATATGTCCACAAACATGATTATATTTTTTATTATATAAAAAATAAAATTATAACATATTTATAGCTTCATCGTTAAAATTTATATACTATCCATCAGGATCCCTAATAATTATCCATCAGATCATCACACTCCTGTCTTTGTCGAATGTAAATGTGTGAAAGGTTACGATTTTATCAAGTGATGTATAGGTTGGAAAAGTAGTTATAAAAGTTTAGTAAGAGTTATCCAAACGGGCCCTTAGGAAATAAAATTACAAAAAAAATAAAGAAATCATATAAATTGATTAGTATTTCTCTTCAACGAAATTTGAGTCTATCATCTTAGCAAATCCTCTTTACGGAAGCTACAAGAAAGATCTACCTCGTGAATTCCGTCCCTGGCCTTCCATAAATACAGTGGAGGCCTTCAACAAAGAGTCTCACAGCTCCTAAGCATTCTTTTCATCAAATGGCTTTGCAGGTGTTGTCTTCTCTCCCTCTCTCTCTCTCTCTCTCTCTCTCTCTCTCTCTCACACACACACACACACACACACACACACAAACAAACGTGCGTGCGTTGGTGTTTCAAATAGTAGCATATTGGATATGTGAGTTTTGATACAATACAAAAATATTTGACTGTCAGTTATGCTTGAAATGCTCAGTTTTATTGAAACAATCATCTGATACATAATACCTTTAGCAGGATGTAGGAATCCTATACCCAAATGCAAGACCTTTTGATTTTTGTTGGGTGTGTTTCTTTCTTTATATTGATCTTGTTATTGTTCTCTTTCTTTCCTCTCTCTCTCTCTCTCACACACACACACAAATTTTCTATTAGCCAAGATATATACTTATTCATGCAATATTTGGATTACAGCTACAGTGAACTTTTGCAATGATGTTGAAATTTCCGAACACATGGTTTGATGTGGAAAAATAGAATTGAAATATGGATATTGTAAAATAGCAAATCAATGTTTGTGTTTGGCTTTGTTATCATGGTTTTCAGTAGGTATTTCAGGAATGATGCTGCTAAAGATTTTCAAAGTTGCTTTCTTAAACTTTGATTAATATATACTATGTGATGCCATTGGTTTGGGGGCCTGGTGGGACACATTGGAGAATATGAATCATGGACATCTAGAGCAAATTGGTAAGATTCAAACCCTAGATGGAGATCATTCATTGTCCCAAATTGTAGATTTGATTTAGTCGGGTTATTTTGTTTCAAGGAATAAATTGTTAGAAAATTCTATTTTGTTGTTTAAGGCCTTGAAGATAAAAGATTATGTCCCAAAAAAGTCTTGGTACGTTCGTGCCACGTCAAAAGGCATGTCTCGTCTTATCCAATATGTGGTTCTTGGTATTAGGATGCACATTTGGAACTTGTTTCTACTATCAGGCACCCAAAGGACCTGTGGTACAGTGGTTGGCAGGTGTCTGTCATAAAAGGAAAAGAAATACTATTTGATGTTAATTTAGTAATTGATTTACTAGCCATTGAAGGCTTTTTCGTAAAAGTTGAAGCCATATATAGTGTTTGTCTCCATGGTATAGGCCTCTTTGAATTCCATTCATGCATATAATGTGTTCTTGAGACTAAGAGTACTGGCTCTTAGATGTGGTGCTTACCAGGATCCTGAAGAGTGGCTCTTAGTTAATCTTATTGGAAGATTGATTGTTTTATGAATGAGGCTGTCATAGGATAGGAGGTTATCTGAAATTTATAGTAGTGCTCTCAGATCTTTGGTTTAAGTAATCTTGAAGGGTGATTGCAAATACCTTTTTCACTTGTAGCCTTCATTATGGTTAAGCCCTTTGAATATCTAAATCTAGGACTGTAAACCACTTATATACATAATTCTTTTTTACTGTGAGAAGAAATTGTCTCTAAGATGATTTCATATAATCTCTAAATGCACCCGTTACGAAGAGCAACATGGTTCATATCGAGGGTCGTTTTAGGGAGCGGGGCTACCAAAATTAACTTTGCTAGAGATAGTAAATATGATATGTGTGGCTTAACATAGGGAATGATCTTAAATATAATGGAATTGTGAGACAAATTCATATAACCGATCCCAAATAATTTGGATAAGGCTTTGTTGAATTGAGTTGAATTTAACTTATGTGATTGAAGCTTTCTTTGATTGTCCACAGTCAAAGATATAGCCACCACTCATGTGACAATCCAATACAATGTTTTGTGTTCTGTCCACGTCTCATTTTGCATATTTCGCATGCACCTTTTTACAAACAATATCTGTGACAGGAGGAGTTTGAACAACACGCTGAAAAGGCCAAATCATTGCCTCCAGTAACAAAAGATGCAGATAAACTGATCCTATATGGGCTTTACAAGCAGGCAACTGTGGGAGCCATTAACCCTAGTAAGAAAATTTAAACCACCACAACCTTAGTTCTCTTCTTGTGCTGGTGATCAATCATTCTCTCAACTTACATGAATGATGCAGGTCGACCGGGACTGTTCAGCCCCAAAGAGAGGGCAAAATGGGATGCATGGAAAGCAGTTGAAGGTATAGAAAAAGAGCTTAATTTTCTTTTTTTGATAGAAATGTAAAATAATTTGGGAACTACAATGCTCAGACATTGAGTTAAGCAATTCTGGATATACCTTTTCAGGGAAGTCCAAAGATGATTCAATGGCTGACTATATCACAAAGGTCAAGCAGTTGGAGGAATCAGCTTCTGCATAATTAGGTCAATTCCATGACTTGAAAAGAGTTCTAAAGTGTGCTCATGATCTTTGTTTTCCTCTTATTCCAGTTGTTGAGCTGTTTTAATTCCATTTCTGTACAAATAATTAGTTTGAGAGTTGAGGCTAATTAATACTACAAACTCAACTCACTCAACAAAGACTTATTCCAGTTATTTGGAATTGATTACATAATCATGTCTTGCTATTCTAATTTTTTTAAGACCATTCTTAGAATTTAGGTTAATAAGAGATCTGACAAGATTTTTATGTTGGCTGCATAGCTAACGCAATCCTCTTCCTCCTCCTTTATCTGGACCTGGAACTTGCTATGCAATGATATGACATAAACACATGCAGAGTTACTCTTCATACTACAAACATACTGGTAAAATGTGAAAAATAGCAACAGCCATGTAGTTGCAATAAGAGATTTACAAAGGAACTTGGTTTCTGATGATTTGATTCCAGGAAATGTACTGCTCTCATGCCAAACATCTGACTCAGAAAAATGTTGAATGAAGATGTTATATTGCAGCAATGAGCAAGAAATTTTATCAATTTAATGGAGTAAAACAATGTGTGAATCTCAAGCATTTCCAAAACAGAAAAGTATACATATAAAGATACCAGATCGATAAATGTTTGGGCAATGGGGTGTTCTCCGGTTTAGAAAGCGGTGCGGTATCTCTACCTACCAAAATGGTTTTTTGGCTTGAAGATTTGACTTGTGACATTTATCTAGTTGTAGGATATTCAATCAAAGACGGTAAGAGATGTGATTTTTAGTGAGTCTTACCAAACTGAGACAAATAAAACTTTCTATTTCATTTTGAAATAATAAGGCATGAACGTATTTAATACAAAAATCTTTATAAGTTCAACCCAATTTTTTTTTACTTTTTTGTCCTCATAAATGCAACTTAAACACTTATTTTGTGATATTTAATAACTTTTCTACACTATTTATAATAGCATATATAAGAATAAGAGTGTTTTTTTCAAGACATGATAGTTTAAAAGAATAATTGGCAAACTCCAGATATTTTAAAAAAAATTGAAATTCATGATATTTAAAATTTAGATAAATTATAATGATCTTTTCTGAGATTTATGACAATTACACTAATCTCTTTTAAAGTTTTTAAAATTACACTAATCTTCCATACTTTACAAAATAATATGCAGATACCTCTCTTTTGTTAATTTTTTTTTTAAATAATGAAATTTTCATTTTTATTTATTTATTTTTTATATTTTTCTAATTTTGACCAATTTATTCTAACTATTTTTAAAGATTTTTTTAATTTTTTTATTTAAAAATAAATGTAAGATTTTTATCAAAATATTTGTTTAAAAAATAAAAAATGGTCAAAATTTAAAAAATTGAAAACAAATAAAATTAAAAATAAAATTGATAGTTTTATCATTTTAAAGAAAAAATTGACTGAAAAGATATATATGTATATTATTTTATAAAATATAAAATATTAATATAATTTTAAAAATTTCATAAGAAATTAATACAATTATTAAAACCTCTTACCAGATGGGATAATTTCCCCTTAAAATTTCATTACCCTGTCAATTAATGTTCAGGACTTATTGGGCATTGAAAAAAACTTAAAAAAATAGCTTTACCAGAAAACTATTGTATTTTATTTTTGAAAAAATACACATAAATCTTATGTCATTTATAAAGGTTATTTTAAGCACTTTACAGTAGGGATTGTAGGAAGCGACCCTATCACTATCCAGCAGCCATCATCTTAACGCTCTACCTGTAGGCTGCAACAGAGATGATGATGTGCGCTAGAGCAAGCCCACCTTTCTTATTATCTTCACTCTCTCTTTCCACCTCTCCTCTCAAGCCACTGCTCCAACGCTTCAAACCGTACACTGCATCACCACCCTCCTACTCTCCGATCAAAATGGCCTCCCAAATCGTCGAACATATCGTCCTCTTCAAAGTCAAACCCGACACAGACCCCTTAAAGATCGATTCCATGATCAACGGACTCAACGCCCTCAACTCACTCGATCAAGTCCTCCACCTGACCACTGGATCTCTCCTCCGCACCCGATCATCGTCCTTCAACTTCACTCACATGTTACACAGCCGGTACAAATCCAAAGACGACCTGAACAGCTACTCGGCGCACCCGAGCCACATGGCCGTGGTCAACGAATCGGTCCGACCGATCTGTGATGACATCATGGCCGTTGATTGGGTTGCGGATGATCTCACTGGACCGGTGGTCCCACGTCCCGGTTCTGCAATGAGAGTCACGTTCTTGAAATTGAAGGAGGGTTTGGGGGACAAAGAAAAACAAGAGGTTTTGGGAGTGATTGGAGGGATTAAGGAGTATTTTGGGTCTATTGATCAACTTAGCTTGGGCGAAAATTTCTCGCCGGCGAGGGCGAAAGGATTTTCAATTGCTTCGATTGCAATTCTTCCGGGATTGAGTGAATTGGAGGCTTTGGATTCGAATGCAGAGTTGGTGAATTCACAGAAAGAGAAAGCTAGGGATTTGCTCGAGAGCGTGATTGTCCTGGATTACGTGATTCCATCGCCGCAATCTGCTAGCCTTTGATGGTTTTGACGCTGAGGTCATGTTGTCTTTCGTTTTAACTTCATTATGAATGAATCTTGAATAGCTTGCTTCTGTTGTTCTGGACAATGTTTGACGCCCATGTGATGGATAGTATTTAAACCTGGAACTCATTTCTCTTTATGTTAGAGCTCATGTTTTCCAAAAGCTAATTATATGTTTTGGTTGACTGCTCTGATTTTGATGGTCTAAGTAATATTTCTGTTAGTACATAAAGCAAATGGAGGGATCAGGAATGGGAATGTTTGAGCATAGAGTGACTGTTCTCTTAGAGCATCTCCAGGGACCAGCAGTGAACCAAAGATTGACTCAAATTTAAATTTGAGTCAATCTTATCAAATCTATTTTTACTCAAACGTAAACCCAAATCTGTAAAATACTGTTCATGGACTCAAATTTACAATAGTTAAATACTATTCATGAACTGGCGGAGAACATCAAACTCTTCTCAATCTCAAATGAGACTTTTACTCAAATTTGAGTGCAAATAAAATTTTGAGTCATTGCTAGAGATGGCCGGAAGTTAGTAAGACTTGTGGAAAGCCTTGAATTTGTAGGAACAGAAAAAAAAATCTATCTGTAGGCAATGGGTGTGAACTAAAGTAAAAAAATAAATTATAAGTAAATTTGTATAAAATGCACCCAAGGGGGCGAACCCGCATACAAAAATACTCAACTTAGAGTATCATATTTTCCAAAAAAAAAATCTATAAAATCATGTACATATGAAGCGTATGTACATAAAAATGTATCTTTGGGTAGTGAGTGTGAACTAAGTAATGTGTTCCAAGGATTATAATAGTTTGAACTAGTTAGACTTATTTGAATGGGTACATAACAATGTATCTTTGGGTAATGAGTGTGAACTAAGTAATGTGTTCCAAGGATTATATTAGTTTGAAATGGGTTAGATGCATTATCGTGTCTGTGCAATGATTTTTTATTTTTTACTTGTGGAGGTGTGTGAGCCTTGAAATGGTGTCTCAGATGTTATTTTGAAGGAAGTTAGTGAGTTTTCATTGAGTTCTGAAAGATTTTTTTTTTTTTTTATTAGGGGTTCTGAAAGACTGAAAGGATATGATTTTCCCCTGCGTGAGTTAAAATTTTGATGGCTGTAATTTGACTTTTCTACTCAGGCTTTTCATAGTATTCCTCACGCATGTCATTCGAGTCATTTCCTCCTCCCATTTTGTCTGAATTTAACCTATCACAGCCGTGGATACGTTTTTTCATTAATCTTCTTTATGTCTACGAGGATGACTTGTATGCTATTTAATAGTAAATATGTTACATAATTGATGATTTGTTGAAATGGTATGGGATTAGCCATGAAAGACCTCATTCAAATGAGTTTTGAGGGTACAAAACATGGGGTCGGGGGGGGGGGGGGGGGGGGTGTTAGGGATTTTCTATGGTGTGGCAAGAAGAAGAAGAAGAAGAAAAATTAAACATATTATATAAAAAAAGCATGCTGAGGGTGTATAGAATGTTGTACTTTTTGAGTATTTTAATGAGATAATTGAGGATACAGCAGTTAATGAGAGAAGTCAATATTGATTATTGGATGAAATGGAGATTTGATTTGGGATACAACATGGAAGGATTTTGTCCTGCCATTCTCTTTTGTAGGATTACTATTATCTAGGACAAGAGTGGAAAACAAAAATGGTAACAAATTTTATTTTGGATTAAGGGTTAGTCTAGTACATGAGGCTCTCGCCACTGTAGGGTTTGGAGAGAGATTGCAATAACAAAATATATTGCAAGACGGTCCACAAATTGCACTGCTGGTATGATTCAAGGTTTTAGATTGCAGAGGTTTTGGGAATTTCTTAAATAAAATAAACTAAATTTAGGTGTTTTGATATTTAATTATTTGTATTCTACATGTCAATTTTCAAGCTAATATCAGTCTTTTTCATATATTCCCATTCTGCATAATTTTTTTTTCCTTTTTTTTTTTTGTAACTATTTTCAGAACTCATGCTTGAGGTATCATTTGGACCTCTGCTGGTCATGCATATCGTTGATAGATTTGTTGTGGACAATATGTGTGTGTATGTATTATGTATTAGTAATGGACATGGAATCGGAACCTGCTAGCAGCCTAGCCATCTTCTATGCAAGAATTACAAGCTGTTATCCTAACAAGTGCCAACTCTGCCATATTGCATGTAGTTGGAACCTGAGTTTGGCAGCAAATAACTAATCTTGGTTGTATTGTAACCTCGATATATAATAGGATATGGGTTAACTGATGGATAACAGCCGAAGTCCTCTGGACCTCTGCGGCTGAGTGACATTTTGTGTCTCTTTCTTATAGGAGATAAGAAGTCACAGTTTTGAATGTCCTTAAGAGTGTGGGTGTGTGGTATTATATTGATTTTCCAGCCATGGGCTGGGCTTCTTGGTGGTAGGGTTGTGTGTGGTATTTATGTTGATTTTTCAGCAATGGGCTGTGCTTGTTGGTGGTATGGTTGATTTCAGATAGGGGTGTCAATTTTTAACACAATAAGACAACAGGACTCGAACATGATACGAAATTAATAGGTTTGGGTTTAACCTAAATGGGTTTGAGTCATAAACGGGTTGACACGTATAACACGATTAATAAATAGGTCGTGTTTGGGTTTTATTAGTGTCAACCCGTTTAACACGACTTAACATGTTTAATTATAAAAAATATTATGAGTTAAGGTAATTCGTCTCACATCAAATATTTATCAAAGTTTTGAGATTTTTTATTTATAAAAGAAGTTTCTACTTTGATTTGGCCCATATCCAAAGTTACTAAAGTTGAAAATTACCTATACATATTAAAAGATAGGTAATTTTTTTTATTTAAAAAATAAAAAAATTAAAATAAACGGGTTAAGTGTGTCGACATGTGTAACCTGTTTAATAAATGGGTTGGGTTTGAGTTTTGTAACTTGACACAATTAGTTAATAGTGTCGGGTTAGGGTTCATACATATTTTTGAATATGTATGCCTTGACACGATCCAAACACGACACGATAACACGAATTGACATCCTAATTTCAGAGCAATGGACTAAGCTTGTTTGTAAGTTTTTTTTTAAAAAAAACTGATGGATAACAAAGCCTTGTCTGGACGTGAGAACTTGGAACGAGGTCTGGACATGAATGTTGTTATCAATCATTTCAATTGTGCCTATACTAAGTATACACCATGCTAAAGGTAAAACTGGTGAACTAACCAGAATATGTCACGTTGGGCTAGGTTTTGTAGGAATGGACCTGCCCCAATTTTTAGTTTACATGTCCTAATCTGTCTTTAACTTTATATATTCCACATCTCAAAATGTCTTGGCCTCACATACTTCTGTTAACAATGCTTGTATTTCCATCCTAAGTTTTGCTAACATTATACAGTTTTTGTTACTTATGTGATGACATTGAGGGTGTATTCAAAAACTTTGTATTGTAAGCCAATCTAAACTTACCCAAGGCTACAAATAAAAAGCCCATTAAGTAATTTAGCTATCTATAAACAAAAGAAGTGAGCCAGTACTACAGGCCACACTTGTAATGTATAAGATTCTCACGGTATCCTTGACTTGAATATATTTTAGGGTAAATTATATAAGACACTTCTTATATTTCACTCATTTTCACTTGATCTCCTGTAGTTTGAAGGTTAGATACTTCCTTCATGTGTTAAAGATGTATTTTGTATCTGTCCCCATTGGCGGTTTTGGAGGGGGGGGGGCCCAAAGTTGTAAAAATTTGTGTTTTTACCTTTATTTTTATAGATTTTTTTTTTTTTAAATTACGAGTTGTACTTAAAAAAAAAAAATCATATTTTTTAGAAGAGACCCCCCAAAAATTTTAATTTTAATTTTTGTATGTTTGTCTTTGAATTCTAACTGTCTTTATTTATTAACATTATATATATATATATATATATATATATTTATTACAGACTATTCGGGCTCGGGCTTGGGTTCCTGAAGCCCTTGTCCAGGCCTAAATACAATGCAAAAAAACTAATGACCATTTTCTTAGAATTTGGTGTATAGTTAGGCATTTGTCTCCTATTACAAAGGAAAAAGTTATTCATTACTTCTGGTGGATTGGCACTCAAGCTAGTGAATGCTCGATAAATCAATAAAATTGTTGGTGAAACTAGCATTCAATTTAGCCAGCTACATACGAAAGGAGGTAGATAAGACTTGAATTTGAAACGTTTGAATTTTATCTTTAATTTTTTTTTACTGCTCAACCACAATCCTAAGTGATAATTCACATGAATTATTCATTTTAGATATACGTGTCATGTTATAAAAAAAAATTATACATATCATAGACTATGCTTATTAGAATTAATCGCTCACTCGAATTCGAAACGTTTAAATTTTATTTTTAATTTTTTTACCACTCGATCATAACGTTAAATAATAATTCACATGGATTATCCAGTGTCATGTTAAAAAGTTATACATGTTATAGACTATGTTGATTAGAATTAACCGCTCACTTTAACAAATAGGACTTTTCTAAACGCCTAAAGGCGTGACAAATACTTTTTCAAGTCGATCACTAAATAGTATTTGTGATGCAATGTAAGCGTCATAAAGGTATCACTAATAATGACGTGCCAAATACATTGTTACAAGAGGAAGGCTCATGAATGTCCACGAAGTACTGATATTTGTGACAGTATCTAAGCATGATCCTTACTAAAAGTAAAAGTAGTGTCACAAAACATTGTAATTCATTGCCCAAGCTTGTCAATTGTGACAACTTAAGGTGTCACTAACGACGCATCTGGGCCTGTATTAGTGACACATTTGTTGGTATCTCAAATATATCAAGATTTGTGACGACTTGTCTCTTAAAGCATCTTTAAGAGACTTTTTAAAGTATCTCTTTAAAATTATATTTTAGTGATTTATGTGATATTTTGAAGAGTTAATTTTTTTTAACATCTTCAAGAGACTCTTCAAAATTTAATTTTTTAATTTTTATTTTTTAACATTATTTAGTTTTGTTTCATTTTATTTAAATTTTTTTCTAATTTTAAAATGTATAATTATATTTTAGTGATTTATGGGACTGTTACTTAGCCCATCTCCAACTTCTTCTGCTATAGAATTTTGGGTTCTTCAAATTGAATATATTGTATTAATATCACTTTGAATCATTTTGCAATTAACAAAATCATCACATAATGTATATACTATATATATATATATATATATGTGTGTGTGTGTGTGTGTTGACCCATGCAATAGTATCTATTAATCATACTGTGATCTATTTACAAATAAATGTATTCGTATTTATTCAGTTGACCGTTTTATAATTTATATTTAATAAATTAATAATTTATAAAAAAAATTATTTAATTTTATAATTAATAATTCTTTTTTACCAACAAAGAAAAGATAAAATTATTGATGTAAAAAAATATACAAGACATATATAACAAGAACATCAATAAAGACATTAGTAGTTATTTAAAAATTTTAAGTTAAATATTATATGCATTTTATTGAATTGTTATTTATAAATTATATTATATTCAAGAATTTTTTTGGTACGTGAAATTATACAAATACAAGGAATATTTTTTAATTAATACAATTATAAAAGAATTTACTAATTAATAAATTTTTTATTTTTTTATAATTATTAATTATAAAAATATTGAGAATAACATTGGGTTATCAATTTTATGACCGTTTAAACTATTAATTTAGACTTCGAAAAGAAACAAACATACTCATTGTAGTGTTGAATTTAGTTTTAAAATAATTATCTAATTCAAGCGTGCCACACATTTGTGCTTGGAAAATGATTGATTGATTGATGCATTCATTGACGTACTCACGAGACCTTTCAAAGTGTTTGACACCTTTTCAACTCTTTTTATTACTATTACTGTGGCAAAATAAAAGATTATAAAAATTTTAATTTTTTTAAAAATATTATTTTATTATTTTAAAATTATTTAAACTTTTCTTATTATTTTTGTTTAATTTTAAAATTATTTTGACATTAAGTATAATAAAGAGTAATTTAAAAAATTCATAAGTTAAAATACATTAACTTTTTAAATAAGACTCTTAAAATATGATATTTTAAAATAAAATAAAAGTCTCTTAAAATAAGACGAAAAGAGTATTATTTTAATTAAAAATACATTTTGTCTTATACTTAGTGAACAAATGCTAGTGGGTGGTGTAATATTAGGCCGGTACAAATCATATAATAAGAAAATTAATTATCTTTTCATCAAATAGGCCACTAAATTTTATATCATAAATTTTTTTTAATGTTATTATATTATATTTTATATATATATATATATATGTTATAACTTACTTTTTCAATATATTATATAAGACACATAAACAGGTGTGACAAATAACACAAACCCCTGCACCTAAGAAAAAAAATCAAGATTGAGTGAGTGCAAGGCTTTTTCCATAAAACAGTAGAGATATTTTTGTAGCTTAATTACAATTTACAATTAAGCCCACATTAGGACTGAAATTAGACCAAAATAACCTTGGCGCTGAAGATTTATTAGTCTTATGAAAATGATTTCATGACTTCCTAACAAAGGTTTATTGTAGAAAAATATTAAATATAAGTGATTTTCTTACTTCATTTTCTCACCCATACTAGATACAAGGTGATGTGGTATGTAAATTTCACTATCATGTGTTAGGGGTGTGAATTCGTGTTATCGTGTCGTGTTATTCGAAAGTATGTGTGAATCCTAACCCGACACTATTAACTAGTCGTGTTAAGTTTCAAAACTCAAACCCAATCTATTTATTAAACAAGTTACACGTGTCGACCTACTTAACTCGTTTATTTTAATTTTTTTATTTTTTAAATAAAAAATTTACCTATCTTTTAATATGTATAGATAATTTTCAAGTTTAGTAACTTTGGATATGTGCCAAATCAAAATAGAAACCTCTTTTATAAATAAAAAATCTCAAAATCTTGATAAATATTTGATGTTAGATGAATTACCTTAACTCATAATATATTTTATAATTAAACGTGTTAAGTCGTGTTAAACGGGATAACATTAGTAAAACCCAAACCCTGACCTATTTATTAATCGTGTTATACATGTCAACTCGTTTATGACCCAAACTCATTTATGCTAAATCCAAACCCATTAACTTTCGTGTCGTGTTCGAGTCGTGTTGTTGTATTAAAAATTGACACCCTTATCTTGTGTTTAGGTATGAGAAAATTTATTACAAATAGATTTTTTGGTGTGAAATTTTAATATGGAACAAATGTACTGATCAATTAGTTTAAGATAAGTTATTTAGTGTGATCGTTACTTCGCATCATTATTTAATTTAAAGTGATGGTCTCTCACAAAAAAAAAAAAAAAAAATATCCTTAAATTTATGATAATTATAAAATTTAATTACTTTTATATAAGATAATAACCAAAAAGATGGTCTCACGTTAATGTTTCCAAAAATAAGACAAAAACATCAGCTGACAAGGAAACAAATAATGCTAATACAAAGATGAGACAAATCACAACGATTACAAGATAGAAAGTAGGGGAGAAGCCTAAGGACAAAATCCATTATAGTCTTCAAAAGCTCCTTTAGCTTTAGCCCACGTGTTGATCTTCATCTTAATTAACTTGACTAGCATTGTTTTAAATATTTACTAAGGTAAATTGCACAAATCTTTACAAGTTATACAATAATTATACTAATTCTTTTTTTTTTTTTTAATTTTTTTAAAATTATACTAATTTTTTCTTTTTTATAAAATAATATAAAAATATTTTTTCTATCAATATTTTTTTTTAAATAATGAAACTGTCTCTTTTATTTATTTTTATATTTTTTTAATTTTGACTAATTTATTCTAATTTAAATAAAATTAATTAATTTTTATTTTAAAACAAATTTAAGATAAATAACTTATTTTTATTTTATATAAAAATAAAGTTAAGAGTTTTATCAATATTTATTTGAAAAAAAAATTAGTTAAGATTTAAAAATTTGAAAAAAAAAAGAGTTTTGTCATTTCAAAAAAAAAATTGATTGAAAGAAAATCTTTGTATATTATTTTGTAAAATAGAAAAGATTCGTGTAATTTCAAAAAATTTTAAAGAAAATTAGTGTAATTGTCATAAATATAAAAAAAAAAAAGTGTAATTTATCTTATTTATTATTTTTAAATTATAAAAAAATATAAATATTTTATTAGATTGGCACACTACATGGCCGCACTCAAGTGAATTCTTTTTCATATATATGAATTCTTTTTGCGGTCTTCTTTATTGAAGAATTATATATATATATATATAACGAATATATATAATCTTTATACGAAATTAATCTTATGATCACTAATGGAAAGTTTTATTTGGAGCGAGGGGAGGGGAGGGGGGGGTATCGCGGCAACAAACTTTCAGAATTAAGAAAAGTAGTTGAGAGGAAGTGACAATGCTTAGAAAGGCACCAGAGAGTGAAATCGGACTCCAAAGTTCAAACTTATAATAATATTTCAGATATTTACTTTTTTGCTAAAAGAAAAAATAATCATTAGAAAGGACGGATTTCACATTTTACTGTTAAGTTTCAACTCAGATGATCAAATAATATATTGCTAATTATACTGGTTTGTTGAGAAAATGTTAGAATCAGGTTTTATAAAATACAAATAAATTAGTTTTAAAATTTTTGTTATTTGATAAGTATTTTTTAACAGTACATTAACTTGTGTTTGATCCTAAAAATTACTTAAAATTTGTACAAAATCAGATAAAAGAGGAATTGATTTTTAAAAAAATTAGATAACTTAATGAGGATAATTCTGACCTGATTCCAATTTGAATAATTCGAAAACAGTCTCTTATATAGAAAACTATTTAAGGTACTCTCACACAATTACATACACCCTAACAAAGTCTAATTGTGTAATTTCATTGTAAGTAGACTTGAAACGTTCATAAATAGTATCAAAGCAAACCCTAATCTTTTAACATATTCTATACCCTCCTTCAAGGATATGAGTTGAGTCATGCACTAAGGACAACCACTATTACACATGGGTTACGTGTGAAAGATTAATTGGCATAGAAAAAATATTATAAGTTTTATTATTATTAATTTAGACTTTTAAGTATTATAAATATTTTTATTTATATAATTAAATTATTTTAAAAAATTATTGAATTAACGGGCTTAGAGTGTTATCCCAATTCTACAAGTACAAACCAATTAATTGATACCGTAGGAGTCGTGTTGCGGTGCATTAAAGTTTAATATTGAGTAATATTAATTTTATTTTTATATTTTATTAAAAATATTTATTTTCATGAGTTGACAATATTGTATTAACTGAATATCAGATAATATCACATCATGATATGATATTCAGTTAATTCATAAAAATAAATATTTTTAATAAAGTTTTTAAATAAATTTAACAATTATTTTTAATAAAGTTTTTAAATAAATTTAACAATTATTTTTAATAAAGTTTTTAAATAAATTTAACATTATTATTTAATATTTGATGGGACTGTTTTTTTGGCGTTGGAACATCACCATAGGCACAGGAGGACAATGTGAATCGTACCATTGAGGCACGTGAAAGTAGGGCCAACAAATGTTATCTATTTTGACCTGTTACATTTTTAATCTGTCTTATATTCAAATTGTCTAAAGCTATCCAACCCGTCGAGCCTACGTCTTTAGTATTTAGTAGGACTTTGTTTTTTTTGTGTTGGTACGTCACCATCGGCACAGGACCACAGCGTTACTAGAATCAAATTATGTGGATTTTACCATTATTAAAGTACATCGAAGTAGTGGATTTTACCATTATTAAAGTACATCGAAATAGAGGCGACAAATGTTATTTATGTCGATTCGTTACCATCCCATGTTTAAGTCGTCCAAATTTGTCCAACCCGTCAAATTTGCGGGAGACTAATGTTTACTTTACATTATACAATAAAAATAAAGGTTATTATTTAGATCCAAGTGATATCTTCTCCTATTTTTAAAATAATTACAAATTCGAGTCTAGTTTAAAAAATAAAATAAAATAAATAAATAAATTATTATATCTTTTAAAGTTTTTGATAATTATAAAAAAAAAAATTTTAGATTTTTAAAATTATTTTTTTATATTTTTTATTGACAAATTATACATATTTTTTATTTAGTTTATCTTTTTCAAAATGACACAAGTACTCATTTTATTTTATTGTTTTACTTTTTTAAAATTTTGATAAATTTTTTTTAATTTTCAAATAAACATTAATTAAAGCTTTTTTTTATCAAAAATAAAAATAAAAATTATTTATTTTAAATTTATTTTTATATAAAATGAAATAATTCTTTAAAAAAATTAGTCAAAATTTTAAAAAATGCAAATTAAAAAATAAATATGAAAATAATATTTTTTTTATTTAAAAAAAAAAGAGAAGAAAAACACGTTTAGTTTGTCAAAATAATAATAATAATTGAGGAACCACGTGAATTTCGACAAATTATTTTTGTAAAGAATGAGCCACATGTTATAAAGACACAAAATGACTAGTCTAGAAGGATAAGAAGCACAAGAGTCTCCCAAAATACCACATGCTTGTACAATTAAAAGTCCCCTCACTACTGAATAGAAGCTACATCACAGACTTCCTGTTTGTGAAATATAGAGAGAAACTCTGTGGGTTCTGTGTATGTGACATCTCTTCATCATTTTGATCAGTACAAGATGGGGAGGAGCCCTTGTTGTTCTAAGGAGGGCTTAAACAGAGGTTTATGGACTGCTGCTGAAGATAAAATTCTCACAGACTACATTAAAGACCATGGTGAAGGCAGATGGAGAAACCTTCCCAAAAAAGCAGGTAATCAGTTTGATATACATATACATATACATATACATATATATATATATCCATATACATATAGGTTTGTTTGATATATATTAGTGAAGATATGGAGAAAGGATCATATGTGGATTCATCTGGGTTCTCTCTCTCTCTCTCTCTCTCTCTCTCTCTCTCTCTCTCTCTTCATGAGTTCTTGAAATTCTCATGAAACGGTTCTTTTGCAGGTCTTAAGAGATGTGGGAAGAGTTGTAGGCTTCGCTGGTTGAATTATCTCAGGCCAGACATCAAGAGAGGAAACATATCACATGATGAGGAAGAACTCATCATCAGGCTTCACAAGCTCTTGGGGAACAGGTTTTCATCTCTCTCAATCGAAATTATTCAATACATCTAATGTACGGTGGGATTCACGTGGATTCCATCAAATGCTGAAATGACAGTAGCTGTCACAGGCGTGTGTCGGGCTCACCAAATAATTTCACTTTCCGCTCTCTCTATTTTTCGAGACTTTGTTGTCACAAGCTCTTGTTGTTTTGAATTCTTGTAGGTGGTCTCTGATAGCAGGCAGGCTTCCAGGGCGAACAGACAATGAAATAAAGAACTACTGGAATACAAAGTTAGGCAAGAAGGCGACTTCTTCAACTCATAGCCACTCAAAACAGAACTCTAATGAGAAGAACAAGAAGAAGATTGAAACACCTTCAATGGCGATAGCTAATACAGACACAGAGTCTAAGAATGAACCACATCTGGTCCGAACCCAGGCAGTCATGAGGTGCTCTATGACTAGCCCACAGCCACAAAACACTGAACCCATTGACACCAACACAGTGGCAGCACAGGCAATGGTTAAGGACATGACTTTCACTCCTCATGAAGAATGTCATCCATCTGATTTCATGTTGGATGTCAATATGGGGGAGCTTTGCTTATCAGATCTTCTCAACTCAGACTTCTCAGGCCTGCTGTTCCCTGAGGAAATGCTGGAGGATTGGACTGTTTGTGAAAATATTGTTCAACCAAATGAGGAATATTGCAATTCACCATGACCATGCTTTCGCTTCTTTTCTTGGGTCCGGAGAGAATTGGCTAGCGGAATAAGAAAAATTAATCAATGGTCTCGATGCATTATTGGGGCCAATCAGTGTTTGACATATCAATGTAAATGAATCATACATATATGACAAACACTCTTTATCTAGGTTTAATAATGATTTTCTTGATTTAGTACATTATTATAGTACTATACATTGGTCATACATGTTTAATCTTTTTTTTTTTTTTTGTCTTTTGGGCACCGTAAGACAAATTAAGACTAGATTATGTCATGGTTATGTTGGGCCATCTTGATAAAGTAATGATTTTCATTGGCTTTACTTACATTGGAGAATCTTATTAAAGAACTAACTTTTCTCTTCGTTGTTGTCAAGCTCATGCAGTCATCTTAATTAGTCACCTACTTATCATTAATACCATCAATATTAATTTCTTCTTCTTCTTTTTTCCTTTCTCTTCGTTGTTTCTTTTCTTAGATTTTCTTTTAAGAAAATCTAACGTGCACTGATTGCATTGAATGCTAAATGCTAAAGTGTGTCATTTTTCTTTTCTAGATTCTACCATGCCTCAATTTATTTAGATACTTTTACAGATCCATAAAAATGTATCAAATCTTTTTTATTTGAAGCCATGTGGCTATCTAATCCTGAATTTTTTAATCTAATACAGGAAGTGTGGAATACTAAAATTTGGAGTAATAAAAGTCTGATTTTTACAAAATTGTGTGATAAATTTAAATGGAAGGTTGAGTGGTGGAATAAGGTTTTTTTTTGAAAATATTTTTTAAAGATTGAAGATTTGTATAAACTAATTGGAATTAGTAGAGCAAGATAAACTTGTTAATATGACAAATGAGTTGGAAATGTTGCAAAAAGAAAAACAGATTCAACAGGAATTGAATTATTGGCTCAGGTGTGAAGAACACTTCTGCGGACAGAGAGCTCGGTATAATTGGATTCAATGGGAAAATCAAAATAACAAATACTTTCATAACCTAAGTCATTGCAAAGAGATATAAAAATAGAATTTGAAGGAATAAAAATGATAATGAGAATTGGGTACACGAGCCTGTACTGATTCAGGATATATTTGTTTCTGAATACATTAAGTGATTGACCTCTGAGGGTATATCTAATGTGCTGAAGGCTGTGGAGTTCATGGAAGCTAAACTCACAATGGAAGATAATTTATGCTTGATAGCTCCAGTTAGTAATACAAAAATAGAATTAGCTGTCAGGCAGATATCGGACTTTAAATCCCCTGGACTTGGTGGGTTGCCATGCCTGTTTTATAAGAAGTTTTGGCATATTATTGGTAAGTCAGTATATGATATGTGTAATGATTTCTTTCTGTCGAAACATGTTGTGTTTAGATTTGAATAAGACGTATGTGGTTTTGATACCAAAAATGGATTGCCCGGAAAAGCAGAATCACTTTAGGTCAATTAGTTCATGTAATGTTAGTTATAAAAATTATAGCAAGAATATTGGTTAATAAGATGAAGCATTTGATGCCAAAGATAATTTCACCCAATCAAAGTGTGTTTGTGAAAGGTAGACAAATTTTGGACCATGTGCTGCTAGCTCATGAGGTGAAACATTCTTTCAATTTTAAAACAAGAAAAAAATGGTGGATGAGTATTAAAATTGATCTAGAAAAAGCTTATGATAGAATTGAATGGAGTTTTATAAAACAGGTTATGAGAAAATTGGGTTTCCACAATGTTTATATCAATTGGATTAATATTTGTATTTCATCAGTCAAGTTTCAAGTACTTATTAATGGTTGTCCATCAAATGAGTTTAAACCTACAAGAGGTATTAGATAGGGGGATCCCCTTTCTTCGTATCTTTTTATTATGTATATGAAGTGCTTAACTAGTCTCTTAAATTCTAAACTCGGGAATAGAAAAATTAAAGATGTGGGTTTTAAAATTGCCAGTCAAATCCTATTAGTCATTTACTATTTGCGGATGATTGTCTAATTTTTGGTAAGGCATCAAGCCAAGCATATAATGATATTAAGTATATTCTCAATATATTTGGTAGAGTTTTTGGGCAACTAGTCAATTTTAATAAATTTAGTATTTTCTTTTAAAGAAAAGTGACTACCCATGATAGGAGAATAGTTAAGCAAGTCTTGGGACTCAATGTTGAAGGACAGTTTGACAAATATTTGGGAACCTCTTGGTTGGATTCAAAGAGTAAAAGTAATCAATTTAAACGAGTAACAGAGAAAATTGAAAAAAGGATGCAGGGTTGGATGGCAAAAACCTTATCGAGAGCTGGTCATGAAACATTAATAAGACCGATATCATCATCGTTAGCTCAACACAATATGAATTGTTACTTGATTCGAAAAAAGATTAGAGATGATATTGATCGTATGCAAAGGAATTTTTTATGGGGTCGTAGTGCAAAACGCAATAGTATTAATTGAGTTAAATGGGATCATATATGTTTGGTAAAGAATAGAGGAGGTTTGGGCATACGTAATGCTAATGATATAAATATGGCAGCTATGGCAAAGCTAAGATGAAAAATTTTAACAGATCAGAATAATATTTGGGTTTCTCAGGTTAAGGATAAATAGCTCTGTAATAGTAATTTTTTTAGCAATAAGTCTAAATTTAATGATTCTTGGGTATGAAAAAATATTTTAAAGGCCATACATGTTCTTATTGAAGGAATTAGATGGTCACTTGATAATGAAAGGAATATTCTATTTTGGGTTGATAAATGGGCTATTGAGCACGCACAAAATTATAGGGGAGATACAATTGACTGTGACTTAAAAGTTTGTGATTGTACTATTGGAGAACAATTAGTGGAACTTAGAAAAACTAAAATAATTGATAGGACATACTCTAGCTAATATTATTAGATAAATTTCTATTCCTGTTTCAAATGCTGAGGATACTTTGTGGTGGGAATTAGAGCCCAGTGGGTTGTTCTCCCAAAAATCAGCTACGAGACTGACTAGGGATTTGAGATTTGGATATAGAATTCAAAATTTACAGCAAAAGAAAACTTATTTCGCTTGAATATGAAACTTATGATGTGCTCCTAAAATTAGATCATTTTTATGTTTAGTTCTTAGAAATAGATTGCCTACGAAAGAGTTACTTCACAAAAAGAGGTATCAATATAGATATTTTTTGTGATCTATGTTAAGATAAAATAGAAACTCAAGACTATTTATTCCATCAATGTCAAGGTGTTAGATATGTTTGAAGTTTAATTAGGAGAGCATGTGAAAGTCCGACTATGAGAGATTATAATATTGTGAAGTGGTTAAAAAAAAATACATGAACTTAAAGTGTAAAAATGGGAGAGAGAAAAAGCGGTTAATATTCTGTGACAAATTTGGTGCCAAAGGAATAACAGAATTTTTTTAAAAAATAAATTTAATCATTTTCAAATCATTGAAAAAGCAACCAATATGTTTAAGGAGTAATTTATAATTAGGGAGTGGATAAGTTCTGATTTGTATGCTAAGACGAGAAGTAAACATATGAGATTTGTTAGATGGATTTCACCAATAGGAATGAAAAAGTTACACTTTGATGGATTCAAAAAAAAAAAAAAAAATTTATTGGGAGGAGTTAGTATTATTCTCTATAACGAGACATGTGAAATTTGTTAGGTATTATCTAATCGGTATAATGGTAATTATTCGATTTCTCAATTAAGAGTTCTAACTGTTCCGAAAAGATTTGCTACGAATTAGTGTACAGGATAATAAAAAATTTGTGATTGAGAGAGATTTCAAAACTATTATTAATTATTTATTAAAAAAAAGAAAAATTGTCTTGAAAGTTTTATAATATTTTAATGAATTATATAAATATCATTAAAAAAATTTAAAATTAATTTTAAATATGTGTATAAAAAAACAAATCGTGCTGCTCATTGATTATGATATTTGTGAAAAGACGGGCGAACTAAAAAAAAAATAAAAAATTGGGGGACACTTTGGGACCTTGCCCTCTGAATTAAATACAGATGTCATACACTGGGGCAGGAGACGATTCATCACTGACCCTGCTTTTGGCAGCATTTCAGTCGTACGGACTGTCTTTTTGAACTAACTATTGCATGGTCCTGATTTATTAGTCTCGATAGACGAGATGAAGACGACGTAAATAGTAAAAGATACAGTCACATGTTTACTTACTTTCATGTCAACTTTCGGCACCAATGACCTAAAAAAGAAAAAACATGTGATTACCCAATCATTTATATTTTAGGCACACAACTATATTATTCCCGAAATGAACAAGACGGGTACCTAAATACATCAAATTGTTGGAAGTGACATACGCGTGCGATACACGCGTGAAATTCATAGGCCAACACTTTTCTTCATTCATATTCTGAAAAGAAAAAAAAATTATTACATTAATCAAATCGACTCACTTAAAAATATAACCAATTTAATAATATTAAGAGTCTTTTAAATATAAATATTCAATAAATATATTAATTTAATTTATGATTTGGTAAAAATAATATTTATATTTCTTTTAATGAAAAAATGAAACTTGAAACAATGAGGGTATGTTTGTTTAAGTTTTCAAATACAGATTTTTAATTTTAAAATGTGAGATATGCGTTTGACAAGTTATTAATTTTAATTTTTTATAATTTAAATTATTATATTTAAATACATTTCAATAATTTTTAAAACATTAATTACAAAATTTTAGAAATATTTTTTTAAAAATTATATCTAAATTACTATTCAAATGCAGCATGATCTTTTCCTAACGAAGAGAATATGATTGTCAATTGGACTAGTTTAATTAATTTTAAAAAATATTTTCCCTTTTTGACATGTTTTAAATGGGAAAAAATCATAAAAAGACAATAGTATCTTGATTTTTTCATATCATTGTCATCTTCTTATAACTCAACAAGTTTGTTTTCTTTATAATTTCAATCAGTCTAATAGTATGGTTCAAAATGTTTAAAGTCAAGTTATTAGTAGTAAAGTTGTAAATTTCTTTTTTTTTTTTTGGCGTGGGTATTACAATCTCTTCCTTAAATATGAGACGCCCTCGTCTCATGTCCTAACCCACAAGACTTGGTAAATTTTTTTGACTGACAATATAAAATGCAACTCTACTTTTCTTATGATTCTAATTTTTCTATAAGATTTATCAAAGTTACGGCGTCACGTGTTCCTTCATGGATAATAGCCGATAGAGTACTACATTTTCGCAACGACAAATTAGCCAACATCCAATACAGATCATTTGACTTTAATAAAAGAAAGAAACTTACTTTGTGATAACTAAGGGCGAAACTAAGGAAAAAAATCGGAGAGGCCTAAAAAAAAAATTAGTGAAAAATTTAGGTTGGGCCAGGATTTTAGAGTGAAAAATGAGAGAGATAATAGAGTTTTTAAAAATTTTAGTGTGAGAAACTTTTGAAATGTGCTAAAATTTAGAGTGAGAAATGAGAAAAAATGATAAAATTTAAAAAGTAAATATTAGGCTCAACCAAATTTTGAGGTGCGTTAATTTGGAAAAGATTAAAATTTTACTGATATGAATTTTTTTTTTACTTCTACATCTACCCTTGGTGATGACCACTTTTTTTTTGTGCCATCTGAACATTGAAATGACACCTCAATTATCCTCCCCACTGTTTGGACAAAAATGGTGAAGATTTTGTGCCATTTGAACATTGAAATGACACCTCAATTATCCTCCCCCACTGTTTGGACAAAAATGGTGAAGAAATTTCTCTTTCAAAGGGTCACACTCTCACCTATACAATAGCAGTACTGCTCTGAGTGATGCTCGCTTGTGATCAATCCCTTTCCTCTGCAAATTATGAACGAAACTTTCTTCTTTTGGGAATTTGATTCTCTCTCTTCAAAATTCTTGACATGTTGTGGTGAATCTCGAAAAAATACATAAAATTCATAAATAGTTAGTTAGTTTCCTTAAACCGAACAATTGAGAATAAATTTATTATTGTCTGAAGTATTTTACAAATAAATAGTTTATACTTTGGATGTACTTTGAAAAAATACATAAAATTCATATTTAATTCTTGAAAAATAGATATCCGAAACAAAAAGTTGTGACATTTTTGAAATTTTTTTAAATGTAATGTTATTTTTGGATATATCTCAGAAAAATATATGAAATTCAAATGTAGTTCATCTGAAATGAACAACCCAAGTATAAAACCTCAGACCTACTATATGTACTGGTTTGATTGGTGCTCACTTGTGATCAATCCCTTTCCATTGCAGATTATGAACGAAACTTTCTTCATGGGAATTTGATTCTCTCTTTTCAAATTTCTTGAAAAAAGGATTAGTTAAGTAGTCTCCAGTTAACAGAAAATGATGTGTTTAATTATCTCTAAACTGTTTTGAGTTCATGAACTTAATCATGATGCCTCAGCAAAAATTAGAGTCTAAATTAAACCATAAGCATGGCGACATTGTGGAGATTTTCTAAAATTAATTGAGTGTTGCATTTAACTAAAAGTGGTAATGGGGCAAGGCTAAAAGAAATACTCTCTCATGTCTCTAATATCACTACCAAAGGAGGCCTTGATTCATATATCAATTACATGTAGGATTGTTTGGATTGATTTTTTTCTCCATAAGGATCAGGGGGATTGAATGATGTCAAGACAAGCAAACAAATCCCAAGTCTCTTAAAAACAAAAAGAAATGGGACTATTATGAGTTCTCAAAAAGTGGGCCTGATGAGATAATATCTCCCAGCTGTTTGGGTATGGACCTAAGGCCCATATTCCTGTTGGACTGGGCTGGGTAGATTGAGTCCTCACCCTCCTGACAAGAGCCTAACTGACATAAAGGCCCATTAGATTATATAGCTCAAGAAATGAAGACCAAATCTATTTAATTTCTCACAATATCTTCCTACTATTGGATTACATGGATACAAAATAAACATTTATCAACTAAAAGGCCAATACTCATGTCCTGCTTTCCTAGAGTGCTACAAGTGATAGACTGAAGAAGACAGATCTAACTTTTGACATTATTTTATACAAAATGGTCATTCTCAAAGTCGAATCATTATGTCAAAAAAGAGAGGATTCAGAAAGGCTTGTATAATCAACTGTATAATATTTATAAAGGATTTCAACCATTACCAATGCACTTCATTTGATGATATTTTGAAATCCCTAATTAACTCATTCAAGACAAGTTGAAAGAAAATTCACATAATGTACTGACTAGTGTAGATCAGAAAATACATATTCTAGCTGTAAACCAGGGCATTGAACACAAAAAAGTACCACATAACAATGGCTTCTCTTTCATTTTTTTTCTTGTAAGAATAATTCACATCTTTCTATTGCAACTTCTCAAACTTTCTTCCATGAATATTATGATGAAGAATTCTAAATAAATGTAACCTAAGCCACTACAATAATTTTTTTTTTAATTTTTTGGGCAGAAAAACTAATATTATCTGATTCCTTCATATGTGAAACAAAATTTTTGTTGCAAGTAAGCAAAACTGTCATAAATCAGACATACTATCTAAAATGGAGTCCACGTCTGGGGTTATAACGGCCCGCTTGCTGAGTTCCCCCACAGTGCAACAATGCTTCTCTTCTGTATTGATGGCAACAACATCCTGGGCAAACGTACAATCCAAACCTGTAGAAACCTGCATCCATTTCCAAATATTAGATATCTCACAATGAATCCATATTCCTATTATTTATCCTTGTAGTAATTTATATACTTGATAACTTAAAAATCTTTCTACAAGGAGGTGATTAATAAAGTTATGTGCCAATTTAGATACCTTGTAAGCTTTTTAGGAATAATTTATTACGACAACAAAAACAAGGGTTTTCACTTTGTTTTGACTTTAATATATAATAATTTATAAGCCTATGAATTTTCTAGAGTTCAAAAGAGTGAAGAGTAGAAAAACCATTTCCTGTTCTCCATTTTTTATTTTTGTGACTATACATCAAAATAATCAAAGATGGATGAAATAATTTTATCTTGGAAAATAGGACAAAGTCAAAATTGTATGTCTATAATGCATACTCACATTATAAAGGGTATCACCAAGCTTCAGCTTGATAGCACCACTCCTGTACACTAACATTTTACCCATAAAGCCTGCAGGTAACTCATCCAAACTACAGGTTTTTACTGAGCGACCTGCACCCTTGTGTGGCTTTGAGCTGCTGGCCATCTCATGAGCCTCTGCATTAGCAGATTGTTTTATCACAGGTACAGTTGGTGGCAACTGAAGGAAGAACATACTTGCTTCCAGATCCTCTTCCTGCAGACATTCTTCAAAAATTATAATAAAAGATTCTGCACAAGTATTTAATATCACTTGATTTTTACAAGTCAAATTACCAACCATTAGCCCAAGCTCGATTGCTGGCTCTGTCGAATGTTCATCATAAGTCGTGCTTTCTGAATCCCCCCCAAATTCCTCTTCATCAAGGAGTTCTAAGTAAAAGAAGCAAGTTAATTGCACTCTTGTAGTGACGGAAATATAAGGCACGCTGCACACTATGGTGTATTATATACTCAGTTCTCGATTGGAGGAAAGAAAAAATAACTCCAGCCCACCACTTAAGATGAGACCAATTTGGCGAATGCAAGTGCTGGACCATTTCCACAATGAGCACAGTTATCCACAACAGTGTGCAGCACTATTCTATATCTTCTCTTGTAAAGTAGTGATACTTTTCTTTGATATAAAAGTCAACAAATACCTGGATTTCCAGAATATGGCCTCCTCAAAGGAAGAGTTACAGGATAATTACTGTAGTAATCCTGCAGCACCCTTCAAAAATAATTAAGTAAACAAACAAACAGGCATGGCAAGGGAGAGAACAATTCAGGTTAGGAAAATAGTAACCTATAGAATCGTGGAATACAATCATGATTTTACCTACCCATGGTTCCTTGTATTCTTTCTCCTTTCTCAGGCCCGAGGTATATGCACCAGCACCTGGAGAAATACCTTTGCAAGTGAAATGCACTGGAAGCATCTACTTACGGCTAAATGCATATGATGAGGAAAAAAGTTGCTTACCATCAGAAGCTGGACCTTGATTTCGGTTGATACCAGTGCCACCCTTGGGAGCACCATATGATTTTATGGAAGTTGATGCACCTCCATAACCAAATGCAACTCGTGTAGCAGCTGCGAATTGTAAAAGGAAAAAATGAACTCACAAATATTAAAGGAATCACTTACCAAAGAGGGAAAAAAAAGACTATATACATATTAAAGCTATCAATAGTCAGTGTACCACTTGCTTTTTCACAGAACACATAGGATGGATGATAATATATTATTGAAAGTCTCCTGATTGGTAGTAAGATTTAAGAGGAAATAGCAAAAGTGAAGTCCTCATGATTAGAAATCAAAATACCATAGATCGATTTCTCTGACGTATACAACCATGGCTCCAATATAAAAGTTTTGACAAAGAATTGTAATTTTTGCCCTTGTGTAATTTATCTTCTAGATTCTCTGCTTCAATAGCAGATCCACAGAATGGGGAAAAATCATGCAGCAATTCAATTAGTTGGCACAAGATTTTGAGCATTAAGTTGGGTATAACCAACAAAATTTGAATTCCAAAAAAGACATTTTATACTTACAGAAGGAAGTGAACAAAAAACTAACTGGAATCACGCGGAACTTTGACAATTAAGTCTGAAACAAGACTGAGAAAGCAACAAGACCAGAAAAGAGCCTTACATTTATTTTCAACTTTAGGCTTTACCTTCGCAGAAGCTTCCTGTGAATGAAAAGCAACAATCTAAAATCAGGAAAGAGTACAAGAAACTAAGCCATAACATGTCCAAATCATAATAAATGAAAACAACAAAGTGAAACACAAATACATTGAAACGTCGCAACAATTCCTGCGCCTGGGCCACATCATTATCAGCAGTTTCAATCTTTTCACTGCAAACAGGAGATAAGGTCAACAGAAGTGAAAAGAAAGGTGTATCGAGGAAACAAATTTCAGTTTATACATTAAGTAAATGATGATTACACTTTAGGTACAACGGGCTGTTTCACTCTGCGAGGAGGAACTTTTGGTGCAAATCTCACCTGCAGTAGCTCATAGCAATTCATTATAAAATTCTAGAGAGAGCAAACATCTTCATATGGCTATATTTGGATGAAGGAAGATATTGAGACAAACCTTCCTAGGAGCATTATTATGAGTAGCATTGCCAAGAGATTCTGGATCCATCAGAATTGATTGATAAGCTTCTGGTAATAAAGACAACAGACATGAAATCACTAACTATACCATTATTTGTTAATGGTAACTTGGGCAATGTGCAGGCACAGGACTAGATACTATATAACCAAATGGGATGCAAAGGGTAAATGGGAAAATCAAAGTTTGGCCTAGTAGTGGGTATAATTGAAGTGTTTACTGGGATTACTTGATCCATGAAAATTTTGGATTATGCCAATGCCACTCTGCAGATCATTGCAGTATATAACTTATCAAAAAAAAAAAAAAAAGATCATTGCAGTATATACATTCATCTATATATATAATCAAAGAGAAGATGCCACTTTCTTATCTATTTATGTTATATATATGTGTGTGTGTGTGTGTGTTGTAAACGGAGAGAAGATGAGATTTTTGTGGGATTGAGGCTGCTTAAATGTCACCTAATTATATAATCCACTTAAACCTTTATAACCAAGCAATATACTATATATAAACAATCTATTGGAAAGAATGGCTCTGCATAAAACACATTGATGATTGAATTTCAACGAACCCTGTGCATAAACAGAATGATGATTGAATGATCCCAGCCATTTCACACCACTTGATCGAATTTCAATTTCAATTTCAATTTCAACAAACAAGTTCAATTTATATAAGATTTGAATAAGATAATACAAAAGTATATATAGCTATGCATGAAAATAATTATACACAACTTGAAATTCAACAAAGAATAATATATATGAAACTTCAACAGAAACTGATTGAAGGATAACAAACCAGCTTCCGTCAACAACTAGGCGTTCTTAGGGTTTAGATTCTCTGTCTCCTCTATCTCTCTCTACGTATAAAGCTCTTTTATAGCTCCATTTGTTGTTCTCTCTCCTCTCTTCCTCTCCTGAGGCAGGGTTTTAGAGAGCAGCACGGCCAACTTCTCATAATCTTACGGGTTGCTCGAATAGCCCATCCTACAATTTGGGCTGAAACCCAATCATACAGTGGGCTGCTTAAGTCTTTTTCTTTTCCTTTTTTAAAAAAGGGATTAATTACATATTACTATCCAAAAATTTGGTCTTGATTTCAAATAAGACTATCGATTATCAATTGTAACAATTCAGTCCCTTAATTTATAATTTTTTTTCAATTGAGACCAATTGCAAACAATCTTTTACGGCCATCTCAAATTCTAAATAGCAGCCGTTTCCCTATTAAAATTACAGAGTCTTATTTGAAACTTGTATAAAATTATAAGACCTTATTTAAAATCAGTATATAATTACAAAGTACTATTTTAAATTTCATATACAATTATAAATTACTAAAATATAATTAATTTGGGATGACTGTTAACAATAATTTACAATTAATTTTAATTAAAATAATATTAAAAATTAAATAATTAAATTATTACAATTAATAATCAATAATCTCATTTAAAATTAAAACAAAACTTCGTAGTATTAAACCCTAATTAATCCAAAAGAAAAACTAAAGCTCAACTAGCAGGTTTAATATTGGTTCGTTAACTTTTTAGGAACCCATATTATCACAAGCCCAATGAAAGTCGTTAAATAACTTAATTATTTATTTTTAATATCAATTCAAAACTCATATTATAGTTAGTGTTGCAGTAGAGTGATTAAAGCACTGGCAATGATATTTTAAAAAGGAGAAAGGGAATGGTTCAAAGTCTTACTCTCTCCCTTCTTAAGAGATGTGAGCATTATGATAAATTCTTTTTTGAGGTTCATATTTGAAGGATTTTTATTTGTGTATTATTAATTAATTATAATATAATATAATATTTAATTAATTAATAGATTATAATTCATATATTTTAATATCTCATCGCTTTCTTTTAAAAGAAAAGATAAATTGCAATGCAAACAATAATTTAACGACATTATCTGTTATAAATTTGAATTTTCGTAAGGGCATGAAAAAGGGTTTGGTAGGATATTAATTAACTAACCTTTCAAAAATAATAATAAATAAAAAAAAGGAGAAAATTAAATTAGTTTATGTGGGACATTTTATTAATAAAAAAGAAGAATATATAGGATTGATGTAAAATGATATTGCAACATCTTGTTTAAATCGGAATAATTCGGCCAGTAATCTAGAAAAGTTATCAAAATTATTATCTAGTTTAAGTTTAAATATATTAATTCATAAAATTCTTTAATTATTTAGTAACAAAAATACCATTCTAACCAAAAAAATATGCTAAATCTAGAACAGCCACACAAAAAATTTTGTAAAAATAAAGAGTTTTCTACACAAAGTAAATGCAAAAATAAAACTTAACTATTCAGAAATAAGAAAAAATAGCGACAATCTGAGTTTTCTATGCAAAATAGTTACAAGAAAAAAATTTAACTGTTTAAAAATAGTAAAAAGGTTTAAGTGACAGGGAGACATTTTTAGGTTTGGTGGAGCTCGCCACCATACAAGATGAGACTGCAACATTCATTGCACCGCCAGTCAAATTTCCAAATGGAAGTATATTTTTGAAGCTCAAGAGGCAAAATGAAAAAAAAAAACAACAGACAATCAAGTATCAATCAGTAATAACTCGTGTAATGTTGGTTTGGGTATCCTGAGGTTGAGAAGGAACCATTGCATTCTTGTCCAAGTCACCAGTTTCATTTTTCCGATTTCATGCTTTTCACCCATCTACGATCTCACAGACTGATTAGTTTTTGCATCACAGAACAAGGAATAATAATACAAATTTCACTTGAAAAAAAAAAAAAGGAAAGGAGCCAGTGATATGAGAGCATGTGAAACAGGAATCCCTCATCATCTAATTTCTCACTGATTGAGCGGTTGCTATCAGTTGAGCCATGATGGTAGCATACTGAACAGCTGTGTGTTGTGAAGAATAGTGGTCTGAGAGGCCAAACTCAGCAAAGTTTGGTTCCATATGCATAAAATGACCAGGTAATGATCTTTTTGACACAGATTCTTGCCATATATCAAAGAACTCCTCCATCATTTGTCGGGATTTATCCAACGAAGAAATTGGAAGATACTCCATCTGCAAAAGAAACAAGTGACTTTGAGACTTATGGTTGATCAAAAACAAAGTATCAACCAAACTTTTGACTACTATTTTATTTCAAAGAGCCGAGACATAAGTGTACCGCTAGAACAATGCAGTTAATCAATGATTCCGAATTCCTTATTACAGAAATAGGAAGAAAACATTATCTGAACACTAAACAGAATTCATAATTTTGGCATTTTTGGAGTGTTTGACAAAGCAGAAAGATAACTGGAAAAATATTTTCTTCCCTTCATTTTTAACAGCACAATAACGAATGTGGTTGATCCATGTAGGCACTGGGATTCTGATACCAGGATGTACTTCTACTCGCAGAAGCATCAAGGATTCCTTATCCAAAACCAGACTTAGAGACCAACAAATTCACCAGATGTAAGTTGGGTAATTATATTAAATATATGGTTGATAGTCACTCGTTATGCCATCAAATGCGAGGCGGTCAAGAGAAGGTCGAGGTAGCAGCACAGCACCAATTGAGAATAAGTTTTTTCTCTTTTGTATTTTTTTATATTTGATTTCTGATTGTGCTTGATCTATCAGTTAGATCCTTCATTTTTTCTGTCAGTAAATAATTTGTAAACGATTCATGAATTGAATTATCCAATTGTTGATTATAGAATCTTTTTCTTTGTTAGTTTCACTTGATTCTATTGTCAAAAAAATAGTTTCATTCGATTCATCTACTTCTTTCAATCTAAATAGTAGAATTTGATTTACTTCGCAAAGTTTTTTATTATTCTTTTTATAAATAGAACACTCTTGATAACCCAATTTTTAGTTTCTTTTGAAACCTTTAGAAAAAAAAAAAAATATTCTTTCTTTTAAAATTTTTAGAAATAGAAAATACTTCTTTTGAAAAAATGTCGCCTAAAATGTTTGAACATGTGCAACAAAGACCAAGGATTGTCCTAGTAAGACAATACATTAAATTCAATGTGAAGGTAATACAAGGGAAAGAGAAAGGCTCTCAATAAAGGACTAGAAGAACAGCTTATTGTGGCCAGTAGATAGCTTAGTTGTACACTTGTACGGCTGTGCTATGAAAGAATGGGGTAACAGTTGACTTATTTATCATACCCAAAAAAAAAAACAGTTCACTTATTATAGGGTGATGAGGGAAGCAATGGAGTTGGGTTTCCTTGGAAGGGTATTTCAAGGGTTTCAGTCCCTTTAAAGGTCTCCTTTTCTAATATTGTCTACGGTTTTGAAGCAATTCTTACTTTGGAGAATTTGGGGAGAAGAGATAACTAGAGAAGTTTCTTCCTAATTGGTGTTGCATGTGTAAAAAATTGAAAGAGTATACTAATCATCTCCTTCATTTTATGATTGCTATAGATTTGACCTATGCTTTTTGCAGTTTTTGGGGTGTTTTGAGTCGGACTCATGCCTAGGTCAGTGTGAGGAAACTCTGGGGGAGCTGGGATGTAGCTTGTCCAATTAGAAAAGTTCAGCAAGCAGCTATTCTGTGTGTGCTGCGGTGTACTTAGTGGGAGCGCAATCAGTGCACTTTTGTCACTTTTGGGGAGGTGGAATTACCTGTTTATAGGTTAAAGAAGAAAATTCTAGATACTTTTTGTTTTAGGGTTACAGGAAAATATCCTATTTCACTATATTCATTTGTTGATTTTTTGGGCAAGTCCTGTTGTAAAGATGGGGCCTCGCAGGTCTCTTGCTTTTTGCTTGTAAATGGGTTGTGCCCCCCCTAGATGCTTTTGTCTATAATATTACTTCTTACTTATCAAGAAAAGAAAGGGGTAACAGTTGACATGTAACAACTAACAAGGGCATCAATGACTACTGCCTAGGATAATTGATTTGGATAAGTCTCCCTTAGCCCCCAACAAAAAGGGTTGTTCTTCAGAACATTAACATATGTGGTATGAACACATTTCCTTCTTATTGTAAATCAACCAGCAAGAATGTTGATCATCTATTCCTTCAAACCCCTTTCTTCAATATTGGCAAGGATCAGATGTGCAAGAATCTACCTCAGAGCTGCATTCTTGATATCCCACACCTAGAGTTAGTCAAACTAAAAATTCGTGGATGCTTTCTCATGAGGTCAGTGGTTTCAACTTTCATAAAAACCCACTCAGATTAACATGCATACTATGAACACTGTTACTCCTAAAATGCAAATCAGCCATTAAGAAAATTTAAGATCAATCAATTGAGATCTTGAGAGCTTATTTAGTTTCATGCTTTCTTTCCAAATTGGTAAGGATCAGCTGTGCCCTTTCATAGCTCTAAACTTTCCTGAAATACTAATGTATTGACATGGAAATCCTTTTGGGAAAACTCCATTTTTTTTTTGGATAGGCAAGTGGCCCTTGGGTGGGAGATCCCTTTGGGAAAACTAGTACCTACCAGTGTTAACATTTGTGGTATGAACACTGAAATTACAGTGAAAATAAGGGTTTTGGGTCTTTTGACTAAAACATGTTTTTTTTTTTTTTTGGTAAGGGGCCAGAATAGGACATTAAAGCATAAGATTTTGAGATATAATTGACAAGCAATTGTTTCTTCTAATCTAGCAGGAGTTGAGAGTCAGAAGGAAAGAAATAGAGGTCCAAACAAAGATTACAATCTGCACCAGCATTCAAAAATAATAATAATACTGTCAAGAAATAATATTTATAATAATTTTGAAAGATTTCAAAAGGATTGATTGATCATAAAACTCTAGATCTAGCATATGTACCCATATCAAGACCAACTATCATAAAGTAATCATGAACTCTTCTAATGAAATTTTTTACTTATCAGACAAATGAGGAAATAAATAAATCATGAACATGTATAATCGGTATAATAAAAAGGAGGCTGTATAAAAGTTGAAAATAGAATAGAGGAGCATCCTTAATAATTTAAAATTATTTGATATGATGCATGTTTTACAAGGAGAAAAATCAGTATACCTCCATTACTATTCCCCTCAAACTTTCAGAATGCATTGGAACAACTTTCCCCACTCTCAACTGGAAGTCACCAAGTTGATATTGAAACCCCTACATAGTTTAAACATAAGTCATAGCTCGTAAGTTCTCATAGAAGAGAGGAGGAAAAAAACAATAGAATGGTAAAAGAAAATTTACTAGCAAAATTACTTCTATGAAATTATACTTAAATTGTGCAACTGCCATAAGAATTTTGCCAAAAGCCATTATTGCCAAGTACTCCTATCCCACATTGGTTGGGTAGGAGTAGTTTAATTGGTATGTAAGATACCACAAGTTGACTACTAACTACATGGGCTTAAAATTTTGAGTCATAATGTTATGGACTCCTTCAGGTTGTTGGGTCAGCAGGCTTGCGACATTACAAATGTTATCAGAGCCGACCCTGAAACTGTGACGGGCATCATGACAGTGTGATAGAGTTGGGTCCTCACATCGCCAACCAAGGAAAAGTTATGGGGTCCTGTGGGTTAGGTCATGTGACAAGGACATTGCATAATTAAGAAAGTAGATTATATTACTCCATCCCACATCGGTTAAGTGTGAGGAGTTTGATTGGCTTATAAAACACCACAAGTCTTACTACTAATAACTAGCGCTGAATTTTTTGAGTCATAATATTGTGGGCTCTTCTTCATATTGTTGGAACAACAAGCTTAGGGCATTGTAAGTGGTATAAGAGCTAGCTCCAACAGGATAGAGCCTCCTAAAGTGTCCGCTTAATGCACAGTTGGGAGAGATTTTGACCGAACCCAAGAGGACGTGAGGTCCTATGGGGGAAGAATGTGGAGGTCCAAAGGGGGAAGAATGTGGTACATTATATCGAGCTGGAACAACCTGTTCTTCCTGAATACCTCGATTCAATGCCAAAGAATTTCCTGCTGCTTCCAAGGTCCTAAGGGGGAAGAATGTGGTACATTATCTCACATCGGTTGAGTGAGAGTAGTTTAATTTGTATATAAGACATCACAAACTTGCTACTAACAACTTTGGCTTAAAATTTTGAGACATAATGTTGTGGGCTCCTTCAGGTTGTTGTGTAAGTAGATTTAGGGCGTTACATAAGGTGCTTCAATTTGATTGGGTAGTATTTGAAGGCTCCTCTCTCTCTCTCTCTCTATATTGTCCGTGTCTCTCTCTTCCTTCTTAATATATTAAGAGCCAGTTTGGATGTTAAGACAAAACCATGTTCCATAGACAGTTGGCGCATAAACTAAAACTATGAGCTATTGGAACTGAAGATAGGAAGAAACCATGGTCTCCGTATTATTCATTGATAAGTAACCACGGTCTCTATAAGTACTAATAATTATTAAAAAATGTGCAGTAAAGTGGACTTGCATTTCATGATAAAGAAAAAACAAAGGGTGATATCCCTTTTTTGAGGGGTGTCTTGCCACATTACAAAGTTAAAATTCCATAAGACTATAACCAGTAGTATAGAGATTTGTAGTTTGTAGCCTATTTCACAACAATAACCGTCACTTGATTACAGGCACACAATGTACATAACCTATAACAGTGTCTAATCAACTTCAACGTCATGTTGGATTTCCCAATTTGTCAAATTGATCATCCTAGTTTATGCATATTTCTAAAACTCGCAAAACCTAAAAAATTAGCCTTCAACTTCAATTCATCCTACTAGAATACACCCAGATATGCTTAACAGAGTAGCACATTTCACATCTTTATCAAATTTACGAACCTCGAAATTAAGTGCCACCCTCGTTTTATAGGACTGCAGTTTCTCCATTATCGTCTGAATTGTCAGTTCCGCCTCAAGAACTATCTTTTGCCCGCGAATTACAAAATAGTATTTATTGGGCAGGTCGGGAAGCGAAATCCCCAGGAAGTCGCGAGGAAATTCACCCATTGTTACTTGTTCTGGTGGGTAATTAAGAAATTATGTGCAAAATTAGAACCCCATGGATATACATAGGTTTGTGTAGCACGAAAAGAAATCATTCAGCGAAAGGTAAAGACAAGTACCTTTAACCATAGGTTTGTAGAAGGTGAGGGTAGATTTCCACCTTCCTTCCTTGACTCCATTGATGCTCTCAACACACTGAGACACTTCATTGAGGATTTGACTGTTGACAGTCGTTCCTGCATTGGGTTGCCAGTGCAAAACCCTAGAGAGAGAATCATAATATATATCTACATATATATGAATGTGAATGGACGAATCCAAAAGAAGAAATAATACTGATTCGAAAAATGTAGATTAGGGTTTTGTCGTTACCATTTGACGGGCATTGTAAGCGATAGACGACGATGATTAGAGATTGGATGAACCCGTGACACTACCGGTACCGGAGGTCTTATGAAGCCAAGTGACGTGTGTCGTCGTTTTTGATTTTTTTTTAATAAAATTTTAATTTTTTTATACAAAATAAAAAAATATTCACTTTAAATTTATTTTTAAATTAAATTAAATTGTAAAAAATTATTTTTTAAAAAAATTTAAAAACTACAATTTTATTATTTTGAAAAAAAAATTTAAATAAAAATAATATTTATATTTTACCAATAAAAATAAAAAAGATTAGTATCATTTTAAAAATATAAAAAATTTAATATAAATTTTTTTTAAAATCAAAACATGTTTTTCTAATTTATTAAGTATTTAGTTTGACTTATAATTATTAACCTTATTTAATAGGTCTCTACTTAATAGGTCTCTACTTAAGTAATTATACTATAAATTTTTTGAAAAAATAACATAATGACACTTATTAACATATAATCAAAATGTTACAATATCATGTAAGCACTTATCAAATAAATTTATTCAAATATTAAATAACTTAATTCAAACAATAATTTTGTACAACTATTTATTTAAACCGTAACATAATTCAAATCATATTTTTTCTCAACTCATTTAAATGAGCAATTTATAACCATAAAATCTATTCCTAGTAAGATAAATAAGTTTTGTTTGTTTGTTTGTTTTTGTTTTACTTTCATTCAAGAACGATTATTATTAGAGTATACTAATATTTTTTAAGATTTATAATTATTATACTAATTTTTATTATTTTACTTGAAACTATAGATACCTCTTTTCTATAAATTTATTTTCAAAATGATAAAATTATGACTTTTATATATTTTTTAGCTTTAATCAATTTTTTAAAATTTTTATTTAAAAATAAATTTAAGATAAATAAATTATTTTTATTTTATATAAAAATAAATTTAAGATTTTTATTAATATTTGTTTAAAAAATAAAAAAATTAGTTAAAATTTAAAAAGTTAGAAAATAATTATGAAAAAAATAATTTTGTTATTTTAAAAAAAATGATTAAAAAATATATCAAGTATATTATCAAATAAAATAAAAGAAGTAGTATAATTTTAAAAATAATAAATATAATTATGGAAATTTAAAAGAAGGTTAGGATAATTTATTCTTATTATTAATATAAATACGAGGAATATATTGAATCCAGCACGGGCAAAAGCTCAAGTATTCAAGTAATATTTCGAATCTTCGATCGTTACTTGTTCGCAACAGTCTCCGACTCTCCATATGCTTCTTAACCCACGATTGGCCAGGATTTCCCGACAGAGCCACGTAGCTAGGGTTTCTTTAGGAAGAAAATTATAGTTCGATTGGCAATCGAAACAGTCGTCGGAAATCAAATGGCGTGTGTTTACATTCTGGTGCAGAACTCCGAAGAGGAGGTCAGGGTAGCTCTCGACCAGCTTCCGAGGGACGCTTCTGACATCCTCGACATCCTCAAGGCCGAACAAGCCCACCTCGATCTCTGGCTCATCATCGCGGTCCGTTCCCACTATATATATATATGTATATATGTAATGTGTATGTGTGCATACAAGTACATGTCTTTTAACCTTATGTTTTCATATGAAGGATTAATGGAATTCAAATTGAAATTTGCGCTCTTTGAATTTTGCTAATAATTGGCTGATACAGTTCAGGAAGTTTGAATTTCTATTGCGTATATCAAGATAATTTAATTTTTGGTATTGTTAGTATCCCATCGCCTTTTTATAGTTGGTGTTCAGAGCATGACATTTCATATACTACTCGTTGTATGGTCAGCCTACACGGGTTTATATTTCTGACTGACTTAACTTAATGTTGTTTGGACTTTTGTCTCCAATTTACTGATTTATTATAAATTCATTTGTAATTTTTCATCAATATTGATGCAGCGGGAGTACTTCAAACAAGGAAAAACTGAACAATTCCGCCAAATTTTGGAGGAAGGGTCTAGTCCTGGTATTTCTTCTTACCAATACTGGCATTATTTTGGATCATATTGCATATTTTCTCCAGTAGATTCTTAGTTAGATTATTATATGATGACATGATGTCATATATATTTATATTCTGAAATATTAAATTTATGATCTGATTCTAATTTTTCTTCGTTGCAAAAATTGATGAATATTATGCTGACGTGAGATATGAGAGGATTGCCATTCTAAATGCTTTAGGGGCCTATTATAGCTATCTTGGGAAAATTGAGACAAAACAAAGAGAGAAGGAAGAGCATTTTATTATGGCAACACAATACTATAACAAAGCATCGAGAATTGACATGCATGAGCCATCTACTTGGGTTGGGAAAGGTGAATATCTTTCAGCTGTTTATGTTATTAAAAACATAATTGAAAGACTCACTTTAGCGACTATCCTTGTTTCATCGACACTTTTGTAATGGGTGCCAAATAGACAATAGACCATTTTTTGCAATTGTGGGTTAAACTCAGAATGGAGATTGAGAAGATGTTTTGAAATTGGGAATAAGCACCTAATTTTTTTTGAAGATAATGGCGTTGGACCGAGTTTTTGTTTGTTTATAGAAGGCAACTGGTTTTTGCTGCTTCTTTTGAGGACCCGAAAGAGAATGGAAATGGACAGCAAAGAAAATTTAATGCCCTGTACTTGGTACTCACCGTCAGCAATAAGAAAATTACGCTAGCTTATGTACAAGAGATGAAAAATTAGAAGGAAGTGAAGACTTGAGAGATGAAAGAGGTATCCCTAATGAAAAGGGGAGGGGATCACTGTTAATTTTATTATCATTCCCTTGAGTGTTAAAAGATAGGCATCATTAAAAAGCAAATGTGTTAAAAAAGGGGGAAGCCTTTTCCTTCATCCTCCTTGCCCACTTTAAAATAAGATTTTTAATTATAAATTACTAGATATGTGCTTTGAAAATATTTTTTTTTTAAATTTAGATTATTATATCGAAATACATTTTTATAATTTTTAAAAAATTAATTACAAAATTTTTAAAATATTTTTCAAAAAATTTTATCTAAAATACTATCAGGTAAACATCCAACATTGATCCATTGACAAGCCAAGCTAACGGATATATTTGCCGTTTCCTGTCGCGTGCTTAGTCCATTCAAATTCTTTTTTTTTTCAAAATTATTATTATATACTGGTAAGCTTTGATTATTTATTTATTTTCTTTTATAGGAAACGGTCATCCAATAAAAGGCATGGCTTACCTGATCTTTATTTAGGAAGATCAACTGATTTCTCAACGAATAAGACCGTTGACGGATTTAAGATCAATGTCCTATTCGCTTGGGGTGAATATTTATTTTTTAAATATATGAAATTTATATTTTTTATTATTTTATTATAATATTTTAAAAATAAAAACTGTCCCCTTTTATTTGTTTAGATTTTAAAAAATAAATTTTTAATTTCTAAACGTGGGATACGTCATTGACAAACTATTAATTTTAAATTTTTTTACTATTTTATAATTTAGATTATAATATTCAAATACATTTTCACAATTTTTAAAAAATTAATTACAAATTTTGTTACAATATTTTGAAACAAATTATATCTGAATTATATTTTCACAATTTTTAATATTCTTAAAAAGTGTGTTTGGTTACGTTTTTACTGTATTTTCACAATTTTTAATATTCTTAAAAAATGTGATCGAAATTTAATACATTTACTTAAATATGATATAAAAAATTTAATTTTATTCAAATTTAATAATTAATTTAATAAAAATAACAAGATTTAACAAATTTGATTCATTAATATAACATATATGAATTATTAAATTATATAATATTTTTTAAAATTAAAGTTATATATTATAAGTTTGGTATATTATAAAATAATATTTTATATGTATAATATATATTATAATATAATATTTTATAAATATAATATATATTAATATCATTATCAGTACGGAAGGTGAGATGCTGCTCTCTGTCAATGTTTTATCACCTCAGTACGGAGGGTTCCTTCTGAAAAATCAACCAAAATATTCAAGTGATGATCCTTAGTCAGCCACCGTAAAAACCTAACCAAGCAGTTTTTCAATTCTTGGATATTCAGTTCTCAGTTTTGAGTAGCTATCCAAACACACGCTTTTCCTTCATCCTCCTTGCCCACTTTTGGATGGGAAGTTTTTGGTGAGTCCAGAGGGAAAGTCTTCTCCTCTTCCTTTTTCATACCAAATGTTGGAAACTCCATGTTCCACCCCCTTCTCCTTCTCTTTGCTCTTCCCTTCTACCAAATAAACTATTTAATATCTTGTAATACTGGAAACTATTATTTTTTTGCTCTTTTTACTGATCCAAAAAAGGAAGAATCATGTAAAAAAAAAAGAGAAGAGAGAGAAAGCTTTCCACTTTGTTTCTTGTCAAAAAAGAGAAAACAAATGGGGAAAAAACCTTTTCACTTCCAAGAGCAGTGGACCTGCCCAGTACTACCTATTTTTAAAATCGTTTATTCTTCTTCACCATCACAAAATTTCTTCAACAGTTAGCCAAAACAATTACATTAGGATCGTGATTTTTCTTCTTGCTGGTGCTGTGACATGTTTCTTTGGAGGAATCTTAACTTAAAATTGAGTATTTAGCATGTCAATTATGGAGTTAATGCATTGCTGAACCCTCTCTTGTTTGGGTGGTAAAGCAATCCCTCCTGGGCTTCTTTATGGAGGAGTGGGTGGGGTATCAAGCCAATTGTTGGAGTGGCAGTTTTACCTTCTGACCTCCTGCAATGTGAAATAGCGTTGTCTTGATCATGCTTTTTACTTTTTAGACACAATTATTTTAAAATGCATCTGCTTACAGGTCAGCTTTTACTGGCTAAGGGTGAAGTAGAACAGGCATTTGCTGCATTCAAAATTGTATTGGATGGAGATCGTGATAATGTTCCTGCTCTTCTTGGTCAGGTATTTTTGTTATGCTTGTTTTCAAACAAAGTATGTAAGAAAATCATTATGTGTGTGTGTGTGTATATATATATATATATATATTATCTTAGTGTATGGAAAGTTTTTTCTCTCTAACATTCATATTGGTGATGTCCTTAGGATCAGATAATTTTAAAGTATTTGTTGATCACATGCATGAGATTCTGTTGTGGCTTTTACTGCAGGCATGTGTTCAGTTCAGCCGTGGACGATATTCTGATTCTTTAGAGTTGTACAAGGTTCGTTAGTTGCCTATATATTGTAATTGGGGTGCATTGCATAGTTGTCCTGCTTGTCGCATTCAATATCTAAATTTTAATTAATGGGGGTCATGAAAATCCTCTTCTTGTTGTTCTGTAGACATGATCTTATATATGAATATCTCTTTTTGGTGGTGGTGTTTACTTTTAATTTATGTGATTTGGTAAGATGGCCTTGCAAGTGTATCCTCAGTGTCCTGGAGCTGTAAGACTTGGCATAGGTCTCTGTCGCTACAAATTAGGTCAATATGAAAAGGCAAAGCAAGCATTTCAGCGTGTTTTGGAGGCAAGTTAAACTAAGTAGTTGTTTTGTGCATTATTAATGTCTATCTATCGCACAGGCTGCAAGTTTTTGATTGATGCTGATGTCTACTTGTGCTTCATTTTTAATAACTGTAGTTAGATGCAGAAAATGTTGAGGCTATCGTGGCACTTGGAATTTTGGATTTGCAAATGGACGAAGGTGAGTTTCTCTCCGTCAATACATAAATATACCCATGTTATAGTTAGCAGAAAACACTAATATGCTACCAAACCATGTTTTGGGGCATGCATTCTAAAACATGGTACACCACTTTTCTCGAAAGCTAAATTTAGCTGTCCAAAGATTTATTCTCACACTTCCCTTAGTTTCTAGTCGACCCCAAATAATTGAGATAAGGCTTTGTTGAGTTGTATCTTCCCTTAGTTTCCTTTTGATAAAACGATATATCAAGAGTGACAAATGCAAATCTTATAGAATCCAGACGTTTTTAGGAGAAGAATATGCAAATACAAATCTTATAGAATCAAGATGTTTTTAGGAGAAGAATATTAAGAGAGGGTCAATGAAAAACAACAGCTGAACATATATAGGACACATTTAGTTCAATGCTTTACATGATTAATTCCATTATGACAATTTTCTTTTGTTAATGGATAATTTGTGCAATTAATATTTTACTATCATTATCCATCTCAAGGATAGAAATCTATTAAAAAACACTCTAGCAATTATAACTATTGCACCACATTCCATTTCCACCTTCATCGTCTGTGTACGCCACCCCTATCATACCACATTCTAGAGTATTTAAATTACAAATTCCCTTTCCCATTTCATGGACTGAATGATCCACATTCTAGTGTATGCATGCTCATGCATATAAACACATATAGGGTCATATACATGCTTCTCCAATAATTGATTCCGTCTTAAGGTTTAGTTTTTTATCTTTTGTCTGAAATAAATTTTGAATGAAGTTCACTGAAATTTTATTTTCTAAATCTAGCGCTTTATTTGTCTGCACAGCTGCTGGTATTAGGAGAGGAATGGAAAAAATGCAAAGAGCTTTTGAGATATACCCCTACTGTGCAATGTCTCTGAATTATCTGGCAAATCATTTCTTCTTCACTGGTCAACATTTTCTACTTGAGCAATTGACTGAAACTTCACTTTCCGTGACTAATCATGGGCCAACCAAGTCGCATTCCTACTACAATTTGGCACGATCACACCATAGTAAGGTCTGAAAGATTACCCTTTTCCTTTGCAGCATTCTAACTAAATTTTTGTGCAGTTTTTGGTTGTCCAAAAAATTCGGAGGAAAATATTTTCCCTTTATTTTTAACCAAAGCAGGAGAACAATCAATGAAAGTTCTGTGGGCATGTGTGTTTGTTTGTCCCCTGTGGTGTAATTCAACTTTTCTCATCTGTCATCTTTCATGAAGTCGTAGGAAATTTCCTTAACCAAATGTATTCTCGCGAGGAAGCTCAAAAATAGGTTTTTGTGATGATCACATCCACTCCACTTGACCTTATGAAAACTGTCATATCTGGTAAAACCATCATGAACCTGACTGCCCAAATATCCTTATCAAGTTATTGTGATGATCACATTCACGAAACTTAACCATATGAAAACTGTCATATTTGGTAAAACCATCATTAACCTGATGGCCCAAATATCCCCTGATAAGGATTATTTCTAATTACCAATAACAACTTTATTTAACCACCCACAAATAATGATCATATCTTGTTGTCCCTATAGAATCTCTCAACTGTCATAGTATCTTTGACGGTTTCATTACCCATTTTGGTACATCTTAATGATTTTTCTCCAGTACTTGTCATTGTCTATATTCTTCTAATCTCTGGTGTATTTTTATATTTTATTTATTTGTTAAATTTGTTGATCATTGTAAGCATCGGTGTCAATGTGTTTATCAGTTCATGATTATATAAATGCGTTTCTTCTTGACTGTAGGGGGACTATGAAAAAGCTGGATTGTACTACATGGCATCTGTAAAGGAAAGCAATAAGCCTCATGAATTTGTATTACCTTACTATGGTCAGTAGATTTTTCAATTCTTTTATATGTTTCTGTGTGTCGCCATCTGTCACTCTCTTCTCTGTGTGGTGCTATACCGTTGCTTAATTATGGTTTTCATTCATAGAATCTGATGGCATGCATTAACCCATACATTTCTTCGGTTGATATTATTTTCATTTTACAGATTGCTATACTTGTCTCTTACTTATGGTTTTCATTCCTAGAATATGCTGCCAGTGCCTTTGCCCATACATTACTTCTTTTAATATTGGTTTCGCTTTCATCCTACAGATAAATAAAAAGACACTGGTGATTTGTCCTTATCACATACCTTATTATGATTTGGGATCATGCAACTTTAAAGAATAGAGCTCAAATGCCCTTGAAACCAGTGGTTAATTTGCATAAGATAATTAGGCCCATTACTATCATATTAGTTAAACCACTAATTCATCTAAAAACTTAAGCTGTTAGAGAATGGACCAACAATGTATATCAAGTTCTCAAATATGTTTAACATTCTATGAAAGTCAGCACAATATTATTGGGGTTTCCTTTTCTTCAGTGCAGCAGTTATAATGTGGGCTTCTATTTTCTTCTGATCCATTCTTTTTCATCTATGTGTTCACCTTGTACTTTTGCTTATTTGGAAACAGTTTGGAAACAGGTTTGGGACAAGTACAGCTGAAATTGGGAGATTTTAGAAGTTCCCTTTCAAACTTTGAAAAGGTCTTGGAGGTTTACCCTGAAAATTGTGAGACATTGAAAGTAAGTAAATAAAAGAATGTTCTTTGCTGTTTTAATTAGAATTTTTTTTGGAGGTTTTGTTCTTTATCAGTCTATACTTCTATTTTCATAGTAACTGAATTTTATTTTTCTTTGACATAGGCTCTTGGGCACATTTATGTTCAACTTGGGCAGACTGAAAAGGCACAGGAGTTTCTGAGGAAAGTGACTAAAATTGACCCTCATGACGCCCAGGTCATTGATCTTGTTTTGCTCTTTTTCACGGTTTAAATCCTGTATTAGATGATTGTGGGGTAAATGTATATGCTTGTTCAGGGCATTAGAAGATGAAATTCTTTAAACAAAAAAGGTGAAATTGAATGGTGCACTAGCTGCATTAAGTTCATCCCTTCTTCCTTGATCTGTTTTAAATGCTTAGATGCCAATGGCTTAACATGCATCAGAAGGATTGAGATATTTTTCTTGGATTTATGATAAGATTATTATTTTTGATAGGTAGATTTATGATAAGATTATCGGATTAAGTTTATCACCGTTATGTATTGCTGTGGTGTATCTATGTTAATTCTGCTTAAGTTAGGGCACTAGTATATTTGTATGTCCCACCAGAAGAAAGTCGTCGTTTGAACATATATGTGGTGGAGAGTAGATTTGGAGTCCAGGATAGGGGTTGGACTTCTGACACGGGTTTAATTGTGGTGAGGTATTTGGAATGGCTGGAGGGTGTCTCAAAACTATGAGGGGTTTGGGTGAAGGATTAGGTTTTGGCATTATCGGTGGTGGTAGAGTGGCTTGTCTGAGTGGTGGTTGTCCATCTAAGCATGTTAGAGGGGTTTGAAGGATTGTTTCTTTGATGTGGTGAATTTGGCACGAGAGGACTGAACACACATTTGATGATGTATAGGTGACGGTGCCGCATTTGAAGACTTTCTTTGGTGATTTTTAATTTTTGGAGTTCTGGATATTTACCAAATTCATTTCACACTTCTGTAAAGTTTTTTGAGTAGTTGAATTGTATAATAAGAGCTTAGCTCTTTCTCCTTATTTTCTCTCTTTTGTATTTTCTTTGTGCTTTTTAGGCGGTTTTTTAATCAAATTATTATTTTTACCGATAAAAAAATAAACTTACTAGTTAAAGCTAGGAAAACCTTGTATGGCTACTTGTAAAATACAATTCCGGAACAACATGATTATCTTGACATGCTTATACGCTGTGTATGTATATATAATTGATTTTTGTTTTATGCCATAGACTGGAGTTACGTCTTTATCCAACATTTGGGACCTGTTATGATGTTTAGATATACGAGTAACAATTTTTAAAGAATTTTTGTTAGCGGTTAGGTGGTATTCATGTATTAAAATGAGGTGCATAGTTTCTTCCTTTTTCTTGATCAGCACTGAACTTAATTCAATCCAGAAAGGGAAACAGGGAAGGCCTGAATTTAGCACTGTTATCTAGTCAATATCATGTTAGATGTTGGAGGAGAGGGGGTGGCTGCGCTAAATGGTCTTTTATGATTGAAATGGATTCTCTTGCATAGTTGTCAGTATCTTACGATACGCGATACATACCTTACGATACGTTTCGATATAGACATAAAATGATACGTATCTTATAGTTGTATCTTTTTATATTGTATCTTACAATACGTTTCGATACACAATACATGCGATATACGCAATCGGACTAAACGACATCGTTTTGACCTCTTTTTCATTGTTTTATTATATACATTTTTTGTTTTGTTTGGTTTTATATTGCTTATTTGTAATGCCTAATGATCTTTCCTCAAAAAAGAAGGAAAATAAGTATTATAAGAAGATTAGGATGATAAGTGAGCACATACAAGAAGTTGAATAAGAAAAAAGAAATGAAAAATTGTTGACATCTGATGACGACGACGATAATATTGATGCCATTGAAATTTGATATTAAGATGAAAATGGGTTAGATTTTTTCTTTAAATTTTGACATTAATGAACTTTGTTGGAAAATTGGATTATTAAATTTTGGTTTGAAACTCGTAGTATTTACAAATCTTGATTCTTTTATTGTATGAAATTTAAGTTGATGTTTTTTACAAGTGAGTTAAAATGTTATCTTTATCATTTTATACATTGTTTGTATCTAACATTATATATAACATGATACAACATATTTGGAAAACGAGATAGCTATACTTGGTACTATATTGAATTTTAATTCTTGGATAAATAATAATAATTTATATATCTAATTTTTATGACAAGTAAATTGAAATATTATTTGTCATTTTAAACATTATATATATATATATATATAGATGTGTGTACATATATCTATATATTTATTTATAAATGTATTTTAAAAAAATACATGTATCTTACGATACTTGATACAATACGCATTTTTTAAAAAATGATACGGCTTCCGATACACGTTTCGACAACTTTGTTCTCTTGTTGATTTTTTGCAGGATATGTGCCAGGATTAATACTTGTTGATACGTATACCTCACGTTCATGGGTTCCACCCTTGTTTTTGGCACCTTTACAGTCCATTTGGAGAAGTTAGAGGGAGAGGAGAGGAGAATATTACGTATGAGGGAGAGGAGTAGAGATGATAATCCTTCCTTCATGTTTGGATAATTAATGAGGAAGGAGGAGATGAGAGGATAGTGTAATCCTTTCATCTTGTTTGGGAATGATAAATGAGAGAAAAGAAAGGAAAGGGTTTGATATGAATTTATGATTATATCATAGGACATGGGTGTCTATTTTATTTTTACTTCTGCAATTTTAAGGGTATTATAAAGAATTCATTAAGGAGCTGTCTCCTCTCCCTCCGTTTCCTGTCCACTTTTGGAGGGATTGTAAAATGAGTCAAATAAGTGTTATTCCTTTTCTTCCCAATTTCTAAACCAAACATGAAATAACCCATCCCCCCTTCCCCTCTCCTTCCCTTTCTTTCAACTCCTTCCATCCAAACGGCTGTTAGTGAATATTATCTTTACTTATAAAAAAAATACAAATCCTGAGCGTAGTGAAACTGAATACAGATCAAGTGACAAAATTTTGAGCTTGAGGTCTACCCTTGCTAGTTGCACGGTTGTTGGTGAAAGTATATTGTCAACCACATCTGACTGCTTGTTAAATAGTGTATTATTGCTGGTGGAAGTGTATTGTCAATTGCAGTGTGACTGCATGTGGTGTGTACCTTTAAGGAATGCAATTAATTGTGTGATTGGTGTTAATTTGCAGATTTTTTATTTTTATTTTCTAAATTGTGTGCTTCCCCTCTTTTCTGTCATACATATGCATGACATTATTTCCTATATTATGTTCCCTGTTTACTGTTGTCTCCAGTACTCCACTTTTGACATGAATAATTCACCTTTTGCTTTAGCAATATAATCTTCATTGTCAACATGGAATTATGATTGCACGATCCTGTAGGTTACATGCTTTTGTGAAGTACGATATTTGTTGGTAGCTTTGTGTCTTGTTACTCATCTAACGTTTTTTTTTTGGGGGTAAGTAACTCATCTAACCTTAATACAGGCATTTCTGGATCTTGGAGAATTATTGATTTTAACCGATGCAGGAGCCGCCTTAGATGCCTTCAAAACTGTAAGGGCCTCCCACTTTTTAATGTTTTTGGGTTTTACATTTATGACAACTGTATTGGATGAAACTTTTTATCTGTTAACTCATGGGGTGTCATGGCTGTGTACTGATCTATGATGATCGTGCTGTTGGTCAGAGACTACAGTGCTATTCTAGTTACTACAATCATTGCCCATGGCATTGAAGGCTTAGGGCAGGAAAGACTACAAGTTCGGAATTTTTTTTCAGGGGTAGTCTCTCCGACCCTTGGCAAGGAGATAATCAATGAATTTTTAAGAATATCAGTTCTTTAGAGATGTGTCGGGCAGTTGGTGGTGGTGCATGTGAGCGTGCATTTTTTTTTTCTTTTTCCTCTTTTTTTGGTGTTGGGGGGGGGGGGGGGGTAAAATCTGTTGTTTCACATTTAAGTGGAGGGAGAGTGGGGCCCCTCGATCACAACCTGCAGTTACTGCTTTCAAAAATTTCTTGAGGGTATTTTAGTATTATGTCAAATATTGGCTAGCGGCACTATAAATTTTTGGGATGCTATAGATTTGCTTACAGTGTCTTAAACAACTATGCTAGAATCAACTTCTTCTCTTTGCTCTAATTACTGTATACATATAGAAATTTTTAGCATTCTAGTTTTTCATGTAATTTGCTTGAAGCCATTTCTGTATGGAAGACTACATTTTCATTATCAATTACTTACATTATCTTATTTTCTGATGAATAGGATATGTTTTAATTTTCACCTTCGCCATTGGTTTTTGATCTTGGTACTTCTTCCTTTTTCTTTTTCTTTTTCTTTTTCTTTTTTCATGTCTACTTGGATAATTTAGACCTGCAATGCTGTTTCAGGCATGTGGTCTACTGAAAAAGCAACGTGAAGAAGTGCCAATTGAGCTGCTCAATAATATTGGAGTTCTTCAGTTTGAAAAGGGAGAGTTTGAGGTTTGCAAAATTTCTTATGTTTTGTTTGACTTTAATACAAATAGAAGAAGTCGATGTATATTTTTGACTGAATCGTTACAATTACATGTAGATAATGAATTGGTAATTGTTTTGGAATAAATTATCTTTGATGTCTTCTTATTTTTTCAATTTTACAATTGTGTATAGGTAATGAACTTTTAATTGTTTTGGAATAAATTACCTTTGATGTCTTTTTAATTTTTCAGCTTGCTGAACAAACTTTCAAGGAGGGCCTAGGCGATGGCATGTGGCACAATTTTCTCAAGGGACAAGTACAATCCTGTGATATTGATGCCGCATATCAGTATAACCACATGCAGTTATTCTACCCACTTGAGGAAGCCGGCAAAATTGTGGAGCTACCTTGGAATAAAATATCAACACTATTTAATCTGGCTAGACTACTCGAGCAGTTACATAACACTGAAACGGCTAGCATATTGTACCGTCTGATCTTGTTTAAGGTGTGTGCATTTATCTCTGGTTATTGTAATTATTAATCAATATTACTGGTGTATGGTGACTACAAATAAAGGTATCGTGGTGAAAAGCGTGCTTTTTAGTGAGAAGAAAATGAGGATTTCTCAATTTTCCCCCATTTGTTGTGTAGTACGCAAATACCACCTAGGAGAAACTGAAAACTAAGTTTGGATTGGTAGCTTGGATTTTAAATAAATAATTGATTGGAGAGTTGCGTGTTGATTGGTTGGCTTCAAATATGATGATATTGACACAATTGATCTGGAAATTTGCAAAGATAGAGAAGCACTGATTTATCGTCTTGTATTGGAATTGTAGAATAACTTGGCTAGGGGTAGAGCTACCAGTCTTATTGTTAACATTTTCTGTATGCATCATGAGTGTTTTTATTTTTTTGGTATTTATATAGCCTTGTGCTTTTCAGCTTTTCTTCACGGGGCTCTTTCTTTCTGCTGCAGCTGTTTCTTGGCCATGGATCTTTTTTGTGCTCTTCTTTCTGCTATCAAGAAGGACCCCTCGTCTTTTCTTTGCATCTTGCTGTTTCTCTTGAGTTAAGTGCTTTCTTATCTGTCAAAATCAAAAGAAAAGAAAAGAAAAGGAAAAAGAGAAGGAAATATCAGATCCGCTAGTTATGCTCTATATAGACAATACTTGTTAATGAGCAAAAGAATTGCATATCTTTTCCTAATTGATAATCTGGACTTTAAGATCCTACCTTATTTGCTCTGCAGATTATGCAGGGTTGCGATTCAGATAATTATAGAATTATAACCTGGTAAAGTGAAATTAATAATGCCTTGAAGAACTCGTGATTTCTGATGCATCAGTGTCCTTCTTGCATGATTTTCAAGGCAAAAATTTGTGTCTAAATGCATTTATGTATTGTATTGATCCTGTGGGTGCTATTTGGTAGACCCATTTAACCTTGGTATGTCTCATAGTATAGAAACTTGAAGGTATCAAGGCATTTTCATTGTTTTTTGTTACTTTTTACAATGCTTTTTCTATTTTTTATTTTTATTTTTGTTGATCTTTACATTCTTCTCCCTGAGCGTGATTTTTCACCTCAACTTTCTTGGCTTTGATAAACTTAACTTGTCTTTGTCCCAACCATTAGAGATTGGCTACACGAGTCTTGTTTTGTTATTCCACTTTATATAGTGCCATAATTTTAGTCAAACGGCATTCTGCCATGTCTTTTATAACTATATCTGATTAGGTCATATCTTGCCTCTGGTATTACCCTTAATGTAGTCCTCATCACTCTTTCTCACTGGTGGAGTTATTGGTCTTCTTTGCACATGGCCAAACTATTTGAGTCTTTTTTCTTTCATTTGGTCTTCAATTGTTGCTGCATCATCATCTCATGAACGTGTTTATATCTAATTGTATCCTTTTTTGTTTTCACCACAGTTTCATCTCATGCATGTGCTCTTATGTTTTCTTAACACACAGCCATCACGAGATCTGTGTTTTAGCCATGTGCAATTCAGTGAACATGTTTCTTGCCTGCCCAATGTTTTGTCTTCATCGGGCATGACTGGTTTATAGCTACTTCATAGAGTATTTCTTTCAACTTCATAGGTATATGTACATAATACAGAAGATACTCCTTCATTTAACCCTTCTCCCTTTAATTTAATGAGCTACACAATCTCTAATCTCTCCCTCCCTATGAATAACGTTTCTAGGTAATAATATGTTCATTCTTTGGTATCTATGCGCCTTTGATCTTCACTACTCTATTTATAATCCTAAACTTTTGTATAATTACATCCCATATACTAAGTTTTGTCAAACCCCTAATGTTCACTCCTTGGCTTATATGTTCTAGCCCAATTCTCAATTTCTTTCAAAGCGCCATGGTAAATCTATAATCAACAAAGCATTATATTAGCCTTTATATAAGATTGTATCTTTTGCTGCTTTCTAGGGCTGTTGCTTGGTGCAATGGTAAAATGCTTGGATCGTTAAAAACAGCAAGTTCGAGTTTAAGAGCAGCCACTTTCTAGAAAATAATACCAAATGTTAGGTCCGTCTCCAACATCTTACATAAGTGGAACCAACACTCGAAATGGTCTTATATATACATATATATATATATATATATTGAGTTGTATTGAATCTTTCATTTTTCTCTTGTGATAAATTATCGAACTTTTTTTTTAGTTATGTAGCACCTTCACTTTATGTACTCCACCCAATTATCTTGTCTCTTTAAGATAATGATTGGGTTGTGACTTGAACTCGTGTTTTTTCTATGGATTTGAAATGTTGACGCAATCTTTTGCGGGTGTCTTTATATCACCCATGGATGTAGGTATTGTTTCCAAATGTGTATAGGTGTTAGTCACTGGAGCATGGACATCTAAAATTGATTAACCCTTTATTGATGATCTTGAAAGTTTTGTCCAAACACCAATGATTTTTTTTAAAGAATAGTTTGTGAATTTCGTTTAATGTTCTATGGCTTGCTTCATATTTTCCATATTTTGCAACTTGTCTAACCTGGGTGTTATTTTCTACAGTATCCCGACTACGTAGATGCTTATCTACGGCTTGCTGCCATTGCAAAAGCTCAAAATAATGTTCAACTAAGCATTGAACTGGTTGTTATTTCCCGTCTAGCATTTCTATGCCTGCTATTCTTTATTTTGTCATTTGTTATTATATTCGTATATTTTTTTTTTGTTGATGAAGAGGTGTTTTCCTCTTTTTTTTTTTGGTCATAGATTGGTGATGCTTTGAAGGTGGATGCCAAGTGCCCAAATGCATTATTAATGCTTGGTGACGTGGAGCTTAAAAATGATGACTGGGTTAAGGCAAAAGATACCTTCCGGGCTGCTAAGGATGCAACTGATGGAAAAGATTCTTATGCTACTCTTTGTCTGGTGCATACGCTATTCCGAGTGCATTCTTATGTTCACTCTTGAATCCATACTTTAATTATTATAGTTGACCTTTTAACCAGTGGTAATAGCTCACAATTTAATATTCTGTTATAGTTAATAATTTTTGGAGGAACAGCTTTGTTCCATGGTTAATAATTCTATTGCTTAATAATCATTAATTCTTTTGAAAATTACTTTATAGTATTAGCTATTAGAGTAGAAAAATGCACATGAATAAGTATATATAATAATTAGTGCTAACATTATTCTTTTAGTGATTAAAATGAGATCACAACTTTCTTTTAACTTAAATTAGATATAATCCATATTTATCTGTGAAGAAAGTTCACTTGCCTTGAAAAGATGCATGTATGCTGCATCATGTCCCTTTTTTATGCTGAAAATCGTGTACTTGTAGGAATTTTTTTTTTTATTAAAAATATAGGGAAGTTTTATACTTAATAATTCTACAATTAATTTTTTGTGTATCCCAAGATTACTAATTATTAGAGGGTTCCCTGTACTTTGTTGAGTGGTGAGTACTAATATTCCCCAATTTCTTGAAGAGGCTGTAATTCTGGCAATTTTCTTTTCATGTCTGCATCTTGTGTGGATCTGAAGGAAATTACATTAACTTATTAAGTCTATTAGATCGGTGTTTGTGTGGGCTTGTGTTGTCATTGTCATCTTCATTTTTGCTGTTATTATTATTATTATTATCATCATCATTATCATCATAATCAATTAGCAATATCAGCAGCTCATACATTTGCCTTGTCATTGGTAAGGGAAACTGGAACTACTTTGCAGCAGTTCGCTCCGAGAAAAGAGCTCCTAAATTGGAAGCTACCCATCTGGAAAAAGCTAAGGAGCTCTACACGAAAGTATGACAATGCATCTTTACTTCAGAGCGATTCTTAGCTTTTATTCTTAGATTTTTACTTTATAAAGTCACATATGCTGATGAGAATTTCTTTGACATTTGGTTTGATACAGTTACGAGTTTGATCCAATTACAGTGTTTGAGCCTTAGTTAGCAGCTCATTATTGAATTTTCAAAAATATTTTTATTATTTTTGGTGCAGATGTAAGGAAAAAACAGCAAATATAGTGTAGAGATTAGCAAGAATACAATAGTTTTAAGGAGAAATTGAGATATAATTGCTTCTAGGATTCAAAGAGACCCAAGAAAGCTGAATCTTTTATTCTTTAGAGAGAAAATAAGATGGCTGTTATTACAATTGTATTTATAGTGAGACAACTCTCTAATGTTGTCCTAATTGATCAAGACGAAACTAGTACCCTCACTTAAGTGACCCACATGAGTAGCACATGACATTTAAAGATACTAGAACAAAATAGTAACAACTTAAAACAAAGAACTAAACAAAAATTAAGCCAAGATAAAATGAGTTAACTTGGACAGCCTTAGTAGGCTTCCTGGCTGATCTACAAAAATTTTACCATTTGAAGGATTCCAAAGTGCATTTGAAGTGGTATTCACTTTTTCTACTAAGGAGGACAATTTTATGATGGTATGCGGGTCTGAGTGACAACATCCACTTTGTGCAAAATGATGGCAAAGGTTGGGTCTATCTCCAGTCTACCTCTCCCAAATCCGCACATTGGCAGGACCAACATTGGGTAATGCCTTTTTTAATTCATCAAATAAAAAAATTAAAGAAAAAGATCTAAAAAAGAGCATGGAATAGAAGTAAACAGAGAATCATGATCTTCTAATACATGAAGATTGAAATTGCTTTAAACCGGTTGGCCTTTGCGCATTAGTTTTTCGTTTGGCTTTAACAGAATGTATTTTCTGTTAAACTTCGCGGGCCTAGATAAAGCGGAAGGGTGAAATAGGATTTATGTATCTGCCCCAAATAGTTGGGACAAGCCTTTTTTGAGTTGAGTTTCTTATAAACTGTGACTTTAATTTATACTAATCTAACACTTTGGATAGAGATTTTAATTGAAGTTCATCCTCTGGTTTACTTTTTCTCATTTAGATTCCTTCTTGAGGTTCTTTCTTCTTTATGCTTTCTCTATGAATTTTTGTTTTCAGACATTTATTTCCTGATACAAAAATACTTGTGATCTGCAACATGAATTTTTAATTTTTTTCTCACTACTAGGTTCTGGTTCAGCATACTGCTAATTTATATGCTGCCAACGGTGCTGGTGTGGTCTTGGCTGAGAAAGGTCACTTTGATGTTTCAACGGATCTTTTTACTCAGGTCAGCTGAACTTGTTTTGTTATGGGTCATGATCAAAGAATAATTTAATAGTTTGCTTGAGTTTCTTTTAGCTTTCCATTATGTAGGTTCAAGAAGCTGCAATTGGAAGTGTTTTTGTCCAGATGCCAGATGTGTGGATAAATTTGGCACATGTTCATTTTGCTCAAGGCAATTTTATGCTGGCTGTGAAAATGGTTAAGTTTACAACATCTTTTCTCTTTCTTTCTAGTTGTTTTTATTTTTAATGTCCTCATTACTGCATGCATGTGCTGATATCATTACTTTATTTGCAGTATCAAAATTGCTTGCGAAAGTTTTATTATAATACAGATAGTCAAGTTCTTCTCTATCTAGCTCAGTACTCATTACGAAGCTGAACAGTGGCAAGACTGCAAAAAGACTTTACTACGAGCCATCCACTTGGCACCTTCAAATTACACATTAAGGTTTGATGCAGGTGTTGCTATGCAGAAGTTCTCTGCATCAACATTACAAAAGACGAAAAGGACTGCAGATGAGGTCAGTGGTGAAACCTACCCTTCGAATTTTTTTCTTTCTTTTTGCCTCTCCACAAAGTCTAATGAGACTTGAACAATTAAACTCTATAATAATTCTATGTGAACTGCTTCTGCTTTCTGTTTGGGAGTTGCAATGCATTAAGTTTCAAAACTTCAACTACAGGTGATATTGTAGGTTGTTTGAATAGTGATGATGAAGGAAGCCATAGAACTAAACCAAGGTTGTTTGAACTGAAGAAGTGATTACATTGGTGTTGTTTGATTGACAAAGATGAAGTTACATGATATGGATATACAAGAAGCCATATTTATGTTACATAACACTGAATTGATCATTGTCATTATCTTAAAACACTTTTCCACAATGAGAGAATATTGATGAGACTGCACATAGAATTAAAGCAGGGTTGTTTGAAGTAAATAGCGATTTTGTGAGTGTTATTTGATTGAAAAATGCCATTGAAGTTACTGGAAACTCATCTTGTATGGATACAGAGCTATCTATGCTTTATGGTACATAACATTTGGCTATGAAGAAATGGTACAGTGATAAGTGAGTTCAACATAGATGTGATGTAAAGATGGATCGGTGGAATGAGAGAAAATGGAGGAATTAGAAACAAGTGCAATTTAAAGAAGTTTTTTTTTTGATAATTAACGAAGTATATTAAAAAGGGCCCAAGGAGGGCACAAAGGGCAAAACCCCTACAAGCTTAGCTTTACAAAGGTCTTAACGACCCCAAAAAATCAACAAAAGAAGAGGCTATTTTTACTTTATTTCTTTTGGTTGGATGTTTGAGATCAATAGGCGTAACACCAATTGATGACGAGATGGAAGAAGGTCGGTTTATATGGTTTGGTCATGTGCAACTTGGACCAATGACTGCATTGCTGTAGTGTTGAGGTTAAGGTGCTACGAAGGACAAGAGAAAGGGTTGAGAATAGTACCTGGGCATGATGGATTTAGAGAAAACCATAAGGTCCATGACCAGTGATATAGCAGGTAATTAGAATCCAGACATAGCTTAATGGGCGAAAAAGGAATTTGTGCAGCCCATCAGATATAGTTTAACTGAGGCTTTGGGGTATTATCTTTATGAGTTTTTTTTTTTTTTCCAAACAGGCCTTACCTATACTTGGGTCCAGTGCCTGATATTAGAACTGGTCAATATTATCATCTTTTTCTTCTTCTTCTTCTTCTTCTTTTCCCCTTCTTTTTTCTCACTACTTCGAAAGTGAGAAACAAGAAAAATGTGGTATTATCTCATTGATGCCAAGGTTCTTGATATTTTTTTATCAGTAAAGTATACTTGTATTAAGGTGCCCAAGGGGGGCAAATCCATAAATACACAAAAGAAGGGGAGTGTCTACACAATTAAGGCCTAAGCTCCCCCAAAAAATCTGTGTATGATTCTAAAGACACCAAGGCTTTTGATATTGTTACATTTATTTTCTTCCAATAGATATTACATCCTTGAAACATCCTATATGAAATAACAATGAAGTTGGGGCTCTTGGGGGTGAAAGTAAGGCTGTGGTTTTTGCATTGTAAAAGTTTCTTACTGTCTTTGCTACTATCTTAATGAATTTGATGCACTTTAATTGATTTGTGGTGGCTATTAAATTATTAAAAACCTAAGCATTATTTTTTCCGTCTTAGATATGTAGAAGAAGTATATTAATCTGGAAATGACATGCGCTGTATACAGAAATTGACAAAAATATCCCATCAAAAATTAAATACCTATAAAAACCTATCGAAGAATTAAAATAATCTGGAAATTCCTTGTACCAAGACTGTAAAGTACTTAACGTCAATCTCTTAGGCCTATGGACTGATGCCTCTGCTCCCTCAAAAGTGCGGCAATTCCTCTCCTTCCAGCATGATACTTGTGGAATTTCCTTTTTTTATTGGTTATTTCGTGTGCATTGTATGCTAGTTTCACTGCAGATAGTATTTACATTCTATTGTTTCAAGTTCCTTAATATTGGAAAACTTTTTGAGTACTTTAATTATTTAATATTCTTACTCTTTCCCTCTCTCTGGGGAACTCTTTTGTAATATCATAGGTGCGTTCAACAGTTGCGGAGCTTAAGAATGCAGTCCGTATATTTAGTCAGTTGTCTGTGGCTTCAAACCTTCACTTTCACGGGTTTGATGAGAAGAAAATTGAAACCCATGTTGGATATTGCAAGCACTTGCTTGAGGCTGCGAAAGTTCACTGTGAGGCAGCTGAACGTGAAGAAGAACAGAATAAGCAGAGACAACAACTTGCTCATCAGGTCACGTTGGCTGAGGAAGCCCGTCGAAAGGCTGAAGAACAGAGGAAATCTCAGGTCAGCAGTTGTAAATATATCTGATGTTTAGCACATTTATCATTGTTGCTTTCTGCTCATTAACTCATTCTTTGTGGGGAAACAGTTGGAGAGAAGAAAACAAGAGGATGAGCTAAAGAAAGTGATGCAACAGGAGGAACATTTAGAGCGTATAAAGGTAGCATAGTTTCCATCTTTTTAACAGTGGCCACTATATCAGGAGGATAGTTGTCTGGGTATCATGTTGGATTATTCTTCTCTTTATTTTTTTGTATTGTGTTTCAGATTACTTTTTAACTAAATTGGAAATGTAATATGGAAAAAGGTAAATTATTTCAACTGAGAAATGAGAAATCTATTTTCATGATAAACTAGTTGTCAAATGCTCAATCCTTTATATCTAACCTTTTTTTTTTTTGTTTTTTTTTTGTGGGGAGGGGGGGTCGTCCATTATATCCAACTTTAAAACTCATGTTTTTGAGAAGATAGGTTCTTAATATAACTTCCATTGCATTGCATCAAAGTTCTTTGATAAATGCACAATTGTACATAGAACCTCGTAACATCATACGGTTTTGGTCTATCTCAGGAGCAATGGAAGAGTAGTGTTCCTGCCTCTAAGAGAAAGGATAGACCCCAGATTGAAGATGAGGAGGGTGGACATGGTGAGAAGAGGAGGAGAAAGGGGGGAAAGAGAAGAAAGAGGGACAAGAGCTCAAAGTCACATTATGATACAGAGGAAGCAGAAGCTGACATTATGGATGATCAGGAAGAAATGGAGGATGAAGACACCAACATGAACTATAGGGAGCCATCTAATCAGATGAATGATCATGGATGACGGAGAAGATAATGCACAAGATCTTCTTGCAGCTGCCGGGCTTGAAGATTCTGATGCTGAGGATGACATGGTATGTCTCTCTCTTTCCATGTTTGTGCGCTCGCGCGCATGTGTATGTGTTGAGCTGTTTGTGTAACAGGTGTTGCATCTCATCTCAAAATTCGACTGTGGCAATGCCCTATTCCTGGAAACACTGAACATGGTTATCTAGTAGTTTCAACTATTTTTAATCTTGTAGAAGCATATTAGTTGAAAGACATTTTTTCAAAAACTTTTTTCTTTTGGATTAGGCAAGAGTTCCCTATATATTTAGATAGGCTTATGGACTTTTTGGGGAATCTTAGGCTTTGATTTTTGTAGCCTTTCCTTTCTTGTGTATAGTTTGGGGTGCCTCTCTCGGGCCCCTTGTGTTTAATACAAAGTTTTTATTATTGATAAAAAATATATTTTTTTTGCTCAACAAATTTGTTCTTGACTATAATTTCTGTGATGTTCCTTTTGTGAACTCATATCTGTCCAATTATAGGTGGTTTAGCTTAGATAACTTACAGGAGCCTTTGTGATGCATGAAAGGTTCTAATGAGAGGTGTCCTAATTGGTCGTATATGTTCTCTCTTCTTTTTTTTTCCTTCCAACTTTCGAGTATTGTGCAATTACCAGTGGATCATTTTTACATCATTTGGTGCTTGTTTGATGAACTAATATTGGAAAATTTTCCGCCAAGACTTTCATATTTGCCTTTTTTTGGACCGACATGTTTATTATTTTCTTTCTTTCATTGCCTGAGATATTAATTTTGTTTGTTTCTTGTTAGAGGCTGCACCTTCATCAAATACAAGTCGACGGAGACGGGCATGGTCAGAATCTGATGATGATGAGCCATTACAGAGACTGCCAGAGTCCAGCCCCATTGGGGATAATTCTGGTGAGATGCAGGAAAGTGATGGGGAAGTCAGAGGAGGTGACAAGATGAATGGAGATGCTGCTGATGACGACGACGATGACTGAGATCAAACTTGTCAAGAAAAGCCCCTGCAAAGCTGGATAAGTAATCTAACTAACAGGTCTCTGGTTGCCTGACACTATTAAAATGTAAATGCCATGACCTTTGATGCCAAAAAGCCTTTTACCTGGGAATCCCACCGTTGTTTACAGGTGCTTTTCAAATTAAATGTGATTAGGCGATTCATATTTTACCTGGGAATCCAGGTAAAATATGAATCACCTGCTGATGACGACGACGATGACTGAGATCAAACTTGTCAAGAAAAGCCCCTGCAAAGCTGGATAAGTAATCTAACTAACAGGTCTCTGGTTGCCTGACACTATTAAAATGTAAATGCCATGACCTTTGATGCCAAAAAGCCTTTTACCTGGGAATCCCACCGTTGTTTACAGGTGCTTTTCAAATTAAATGTGATTAGGCGATTCATATTTTCTGTAATGAAAAATAATTTTCAGCTTCACAATATTTAGTGCGTGGCCTTCACCACATTGTTGCTCTTCATTCTTTTCCAGGGGTCAAAGTTTCCACCTTGAAGATCTCAATGGTTGTATTTTTCTTTTTGTAGATAAGATGATCTAGCAAATGGTTTCACATGGATCTTTGGTCTTAAATCTTGAAAATTGGAGTTGTTAGTGACGTCTTATATTTAGATGCTGATGTAGTGAGAGTTTTAGTGATGGATGTTGTAGAGAGATTTATAAGAAAGTGACGAGTAGTTTGTATCATATTGCCCATGGCCATGATATAGATATATGAATTCCGTCTTGTCATTAGCTGGTTTGTCTGTCATTAACATTAGATATACTTTCTACATTCAGAGTACTTTGTTATTGATTTAATTGACTCTGTAATGTTATAAAATGGGACAGGAAGATATTTGTTGGTCTGAGAATCGAATCTGGAATCATATTCCTTTAAAATTTTGCTTTCCTTGGAATGTTTCACCTAATGTTTGGAGTTCACATTGAGAAAGTTATGCCTAGTCTGAACCTTCAAAATTATTCTATGCACACGTAAGAAATTGATGGTCTGTGGGGTGGAAGGAAAAGGTGATTAATTGCGGTTTTCATGGTTTGAGTGGGCAAAGAAAATCCGGAGGGGGGAGGCTGTTTTTATCTGGGCCCATGAACTCCTTTCTCTCAACAGAAGCGTGAGGTATGGAGGGAAAGGTGTCTCAGTCTACGGTTTGTTAGTGAAAAACAAAACACACACACACACACACATACATAATTATTTATTTTTAAATTTAAATATACAAGGATAAATTGATAAAATCACAATTCAGCCAAAGAAAATGAAGAAAAGTCAGTTACTATATTAAATTTTATTCAGGTATTCCTTTCCTTCTAATTCAATCAAATGATACTTGTTGACATTTTTATCAAATATTCAAATGCTTTTCCTATCAGTTGCTCAACAGTGCTTATTTCTAGCAGCACTTTGAGCTGTAAACAGGACACTCAATCTCCATCCTTGTACGAGAACATACACGAATACAGTATGTGCAACTTTTTACCCAGTGACATAGCACAAAAATTAGCAAGTTATATATCAAGTTTTTCAGGGCATTTGGAGGGAAATGGGGCAAGGTCCAAAGTGGGGAGCTAAGTGTTAGATCATATGCCATGTGTATGGATTCATTAAAACTGTATATATGATATATCATCCGACAGTAAAGTGCAGTGATTCAGGAGTGATGAAGAATTTTTTCAAAATGAGAGTAATTTTTGAGTGAACTGGATTTATAAACTTAAGTTTATGATCCAAGTCAACCGCATTTTATCAATTGAATAATTTTCTTTTTCCTTGGAGTCAAATAATTTATCCACATGACAAATTATGATCCACCTTTAGATGAAAAATTGTGATCTGACTTGATTCATACAAAATTTTCTCCAAAATGGGCATTAAGGTTCAATCAGGTGAAAATAAAAATGAGTGGAAAAAAAAAAATGTTGGAACGACGACGTTTGGAGGAAGGGGGGGTTTCTCGAAAGGTGGGGACGGTGGGCTCAGGTTATAAGTCAGGGTAATCAGTAGTATTTGGTGAGGTGAGCTGACACAGTGAGCAGAACAAGAGTCAGCTGTGTTGACTGGTGGTGGCTCTGTATCTGAAACTGTACGGTACTTCAATAGAGACTACTGATTTTTTTGTGTATGTGTTAAAAGTCTGAAAAAAAAAAACTGGGAGTCTGAACACTTCATTTTCACATTCATGGAACCGTAGTGTCTTGTCATGAACAAGACCACAACAGATCAACAGAGTCCCTCCTTTGCCACTGCTCCTGGTTGTGGCTGTCTCCGTCCCCCAACCCCAATGACCCAAATATCCTTCATCCTCAACCATGAATGGAAAACTGATATTAAAGGACTCCGGTTTTACCACTCTTCACTAAGGAGAACTGATCTTAGCATTTCAATTAGGATTGTAAAAGTAGAGTCCGTAATTATTTTTTTGGGTGTGAAGAAGGATTTCCTAATTAGGGGGTGCATGTGTATACATTATATATATATATATATATAACCACTAATTTGAATGCCAGGAAAATTATCTTTTCACAACCCTCTCTTAAAATTGCGTTGAGAAACTTTGAAGCATCCAAGAAAGCTGATTTAGTACAAAGAATTTTTATCTACTGTTGGATGACATCAAAGATACAAAACCAATTTATTGGATCTTTTGTTAAAAATATAACAAGTGGCATTCATTAAATCTCCGATATCTGTTCATCTTATGCTAACATTGGTTGATTCTTGACAAAAAAAGAAAAAAAAAACATTGGCTGATAATAAATCCCTTCACAAATAGATTGTGGATGGCGCTTTAACCAAGTAATGTACAATCAGGGAGGGAGAGAGGAGAAAATGTGACCCGCCCCCTGATTTGAAGACGGAGCAAAGAACAGTGAGGGGAACGAGTAGTCCCGCACCATGATTTGGAGGCCATAACGCATGGCCAAACTGCTGCTTAATGTTGTGACTAGCAGGCTGTTTAACTTGACATTGGCAGGTTTGATCTTCTTTCCAAGAAAAGAATAGAAAACCTTGGTATGGAAGAAGATGAATTTCAAATGACCCACCTGGGATTCTGTCCAACAATGATTCAGTGAGTTTTTCTAATAATTTTTTGAAATCCTGAATTTTTTATTTCTTATTGGGGAAATTTGGCTGCTTCACAATTTATTCAAATAGCATTTTCCACAAAATATTGTTAGTACTGGGAAAATCCAAGACACGAAGATGTGACCAAGTACTATATTGGAAGGTAGTCTATGAACAATGAACTGTATCTTGGATTCTTGCTACTAAAAAAGATTGGTATATATACCACATAATTGTGTTAATTTATTCCAAGTGTTTCCTATATATACACACAATATTCCATGGTAATTATATTTCATTAGTGCAATTTGCCTTAGTTCTGAGTTCAAGGTAAGGTAAAATATGTACCAGCTAAAACTTAGGAATATCAGATAAGCAAGAACCAAAGTAGCCATTGGGTCCCTCAAATGTTACAGTAAGCAGAAGCTTTAGCAAGTGCTTGAAAGCAACCACAGAAAAAGCCAAAAGATGTTTAAGATGTCATATATATATCAATAAAGACATCCAAGCATGTGCCAAAATCACAGGATCTTGGCTGAGACATTGAGATATTAAAAGGGAAGTGGAAAGAGGAAGGGAAGATGAGAATCAAGAAAGCAAAATACATGTCACTCAAGGGAACTGGAAAGAGGAAGGGAAGAAGAGAATCAAGAAAGCAAAATACATGTCACTCTTCAATTTTAACACATATATAATTCAATTCAACCACTACATGCACAAACAAAAAAGAGCAGTTCTCACTTCTTACAACCCACAACATGTCTGCAGAAAGCACGAGGAGAAAAAGCACTGACCCACCACCGCATAAGTACTCTTTTGGCCTTTGATCCAGAAACCCACTCTGGAAACCTCATTTATCTGAGAAAACAAACACAAGTAAATAAAAATTAAGCAAGTATAGAAATGGAAATCCCAGAACAGGAACAGCAGAAGGAAGAAGGAAGAAAAATCAAGAACTCAAACAGGATGGAAATGAATGCATGTAGCAAATGTTGAATTAAATTACCAATGTGGTTAGTTAAAAAGTCGTGTGAATAATTGGGAACGGAAATTGAGAGCTGGGTTGTTGACACCGGTGCACGATTTGATGATTTATCCTCTGAATCAAGCCATGAATCTTTGTTTTTCAGCGGCCATTCATCGAAAAAATGGTGCATTACTTTCTGGGGTTCATCATCTCTCTCAATTTTGAAGGGCATTTCACATTTGAAATCACTACCCAATGGATAGCAATATTGATCTTGCCTTTGTTGTTTTGAGGTATCAGTGAGACCTGGAATCTGCAAGTAAGAGTACCCACTTTGTAAACCAGAGCAAGTCCTCTGTTTCAAATGGGTCAATGAAGAACCCATTGTTAGTGGTGTCAGCTGCCAAGAATCATCCATTGAAGAACCAGAATAACTTCTCGCATTCCTGGAGGCTTCTGAGAAAAAAACATGCTCATCCACCTCCTCTTTCATTCCGTGACCATACCTATTTCTTCTTACAATTTAATAAAGAAGATCAGTCATCAATAGAAGAATCAAAGCCTGAATAATCAAATACCATAATATACACACACACACATATTTATATAGAGAGATAAAACTACACAAACCTGTAATCTTTGTCTGAATGAGAATAAGGACCAGGGTCCAAAAGCAAGTGGGTGGTGTTGTCTTGAGATGACAATCCAATCCCTGGAGGTCTAGAAGAAGAAGAGTGAGGATAAAGGAAAGGGTGGTGGGGAAGAGTATTATAATAAGGATGGTTGTAATATTGAGAGTTGTGGGTCTCAGAGGTCATTGATGAGAGAGAGGAGAGAGAATGCGAAATGGTGTTGGATTGGGTGAAAGTGGAGGGGTTTGGGCTTTTGGTGATTGATGAGATGGGTATTGATGGGCGTTGGTGTGGTTGATGAGTTAGTTGTCATAACTTCCACAGGCTTTCTTGAACGGTTTTTGCCTCTGTGCATGTGTCTTTCACAGTACTTAGAATCTGGGTATGCTTCTTTTGAGCACCTCCATTTCTTTCCATCTGTTCTCCTGCACCTCCCTGGTTCTGGGTCAATTTTCCTCCCAAAACCCATCTGAAAACAGTTCCAACCAACTGCACCCACAAATTAATCAAAAAACCCCATTTGTTCCAAATAAGCACATTTACAATATACACATATTATACATGTATATAAAAACTTATGGGTATTTCCTTCCCTCTTTTCCTTTCCCTTGAAGAACTATATGTACAAAGGTAGAGAGCGCTTACCATGTTGAGGTTGGTGAAGGATGAGCTTTGAGGAGAGAGAAGAGTCCAAGCTTCTTTTGATGGTGAAGAGAAGATCAGGTGGGATAGGCATGCCGGAGACCATGTATTTGAAGATAAGAGCTTGGTGTTCAAGTTCTTCCCACTGAGATGCAGTGAAAGGGAACCTATTTCTCACACTCATCACTGTGTTTGTGCGTGTGTGACACAGAAAGATGAAACCTTTGAGAGAGAGAGAGAGAGAGAGAGAACAAAACAAAGATGAAACTAAGAAAGAGAAAACTGATTCAGAGAAGGCAGGGCACACTGAGAGAGAGAGAGACTGTTTCAGAGCAGATTGAAAGAAAGAGAGAGGGGGGGAGGTGGGGGTGTTTATTCAGTGTTGGAGCCCCCTCAGAATAGAAGTAGGTATATTTATTTCAGGGACCATTTGGGTTGCAGAATCTTCTTCTGTACATGGATAAAACTAATGGTTCTGATAATGGTGCTGCCATGCCATCTCTCTCTCTCTCTCTCTCTGAGTGTACTGGGTGCTCTGAGCTCATATTATGACTGCACCTCTCTGTTGCATCTGCATACTGCCTTAGTGGCAGCTATTGTCTCTGCCATCTATACGGAAACTTATAAAATAAAAGGGTAGCAGATTAATTAAATGTCTCTTTATTATTATATAATTTACAAAGTATTTTGAGAGAGGTGGTGTCAGAAGCCCCCAGTGCCTAGAGCCTGCAGCATTAATAAAAGATATTTCTCATATTTTATATGAATTTTTTTTTTTGAATAATTACATTTACTTTTTTTTCATAATTCTAGATATTATACTTATATTTTATATTAAGATTATTGAAATACGTATATTAATAAAAAAATTATGAATTTATTATTAAGAATTTTTTTTCACACTTTTTTTGGTGTACTTGCATTTCAAAATATTGTTTTTTAAAAAATATTAATTTTTTATTTTTTTGAGCTCAAACGAAGAACCCAGAAGAGGGGATGTGATTGTTTTATATAATTTTATTATTGTCAATAATTATATTAATTTTTTTTTAATATCAGATAATTATAAAAAAAAAAAAAATTCATGTGATCTTTAAAAGATAGAAAAAATAATATAATATACATGATATTTTAATTATATAAAAAATTTTAATTAAAATTCTAATACTATCAAAGAAAATTTTTATAGAGAGTGAACAATTTATACTTTATTAATATAATAAAGGAGAGATTAGTATAATTTTAGAAAACATATAAGAGATTCTTGTAGTTGTTAAGTAATTTATGAGAGGTTAGTGTAATTATTCTAATTTTTTAATTAATTTTTTCACTAGGTATAAAATATAAATATATATATATATATTAAAAAATTCATTATATATAACATTGCTCAAATTTTTTATCATAAACTTAAAACTAATGACAAAATTTGAATCCTCAAATATTACATTATCTTACACTCATCTCATTTCATAGGTATTGAACAGCACTTGTTCAAAATGACCAGCATAGCATTGCTCATTTTTTAATTACTGTAACACTTTTATTGTGTTACATTAATCATATAATTTAATAAAATATAATTTATATTAAATTAAAAAAAAAAACTAAAAATATACTTTTGGTGCCTAGCATGGGAAGATTGTAAGGCTTTGAGCCTTTACTATTATTGTTCACTTTCACATTTTATCACTGTACTTCTTACCTTGGACCCCAGTACCCTAGTTTACTTTTTTACCTTCAATTGGCAAGGTGAAAAATGAGAGTTCTAAGCCAGGCTCCATCTCAGTGCTGCTTAGCTTGAAGAGTGAATTTGTGTTACCTGTTCATGTTTTGTTGATAATTATTGAAGTAATGCAAGTCGGAAATGTTTCAAATTGGATAACGTGAGAATCATTTATCTGATTTTAAAAAAAAATCAACTCTTTCTTGATTTGATGTTATTCAGGGTTTTATATATTTTTTGAGAATAGATGTATAATAGTACCGTATTAATAAAAAGTACTTATTAAATAACAAAAAAATTTAAAATTAATTAATTTATATTTTATAGAACAAGTACTTTTCCCTGATAAGCCTCTGCTTGAAAATCACTTTAGAGTTCTTTTGCTGAATGGTAGGAGTAGCATATTGGTATCTGATACTTAACATTGCACATGCACAAATTTATCTGTATGCAAGCATACCCCTATGTTTATCAGTTAATAGGTAGCTTTTTGAAGATCAAAACCGCACACACACACACACACACATAAATATATATATACATATATATATATATGTAGAGGATGAAATTGAAAATGCTGTCAGATGGCAACACTCTGTGAACAATTTCCAATTAGTTTAATTTCCTCCTCTTGTAGTTAAGGGTTTTCATTTCTCTTAAGAATAGGATGATAGTTTTAATTTTAATATTAAGGCATTCAATCAAATGAAAAGAAGAAAAAAAGTAGTAGCACCACTTATTTAGTTCAAGACGTTTCTCCCACGTCATGACATATATGTTTAGTGTGTCAAATTCCAATAGCTAGATGTGAGATTGAGAGATCAAACACCGTTACATAATATTTCAAACCAATGAATAACAGTCGTTTGCATAGAAACAATTTTTTCATTATATTTTTGGCATGTAATTGTTTTTATTTCACTTGGACTATTGATTTAAAATCATTGAATACCAACTATTTTACTATTTATGTTGTTTTGATCTTATTTTTTAAACCCATGTAATTTCTTAAACTCTAGAGATGTTTAGTTAAGCATCTCTTCTTTAGTAGATAATTTTCAAGTTATAAAAGAAATTCATTGTTATATAAGACTTTAATTTTGTTCAAGAGACGCTTCATTCCTAAATTTTTATAAAGAAGACATGCGAAACATTTTTTTTCTTCTAAATTTTTGTTAAAAATGCATCTTCAAAAAACGCTTATAATGGAAAGACATGAGTTTTAAGAATAAGTTTAAAACTAAGCATTGATTAGAAATGTTGATTAAAAATTGACTTTTATAGAATTAAAAACTAGTGGGTGTCATATAAATAGTTATAACTTTGTTTGGTTGCAATCAAATCTCTTACACAATAATTCCTGTTGTTGCAGTAGTTGTACAAGTAATACACTTCTTGGAGCTGTCCCTATCCTTCTGGCAGGCTCAAACAAATGCAAATCACCTTTTTTCTTTTCCCCACCATATTAAACCTGAATCAAAGTTTTCTCAGCCCTCAGGTGCTGCATTTCTTGGACAAATTACCTTTCAAGTTTCCCCAAGCATTAGCTGGCAGAGAACACACACATTACTTCACCTCACTCCAAAATTAAACCCTATTAGGGCTAATTTGACAAGGACCATCTGATTCAGTAGGTGATAGAGATCCCTGTGATAACTCTTTCCATCGTCCCGGAGTACATGCTCCCGATGATGTACCACGTGTACATTATGTGACTGTTGGGAGAGTGTGCTCCCGGACCATTGAATATTTTTCCGATAACTCCGGCCCAGAATCATAACATCTCAAGGTGTTTAACATGACAAACTCAGCATAGAAGGTAACTTCAACACCCAGTCCTTTGTTGTCCCACACGACTCTACTTTAATTTCACTCTATCCCCCCAAAATCTCCATAATGCCACCTCAATTGGTATAAAGTCTATCCCGCTTTTGGAAAGTCCAAGGGCTTGATGCCAAAGACAGAAGACTCCCAAGCTAGAGGAACTAAGTATCCAAAGATGGTTGAATCACCCTTACATAGTGGTCCCAAGCAAGTAGAGAATCAACATTTGATACAACCTTGGACAACCAAGACCCACAGGGCCAGGAGCAAGCAACCAGAAAGATTTAACTATTGAGCAGGAAGATTTTACACCTACCAGAAATTGAATTAAAAAAAAATTGCTGGAGGAGAAAGCTACTTCTAACACAATCCATAAAGAGCCCTGCTTTTCATCAAGTTGCAACCAGTGAGAGGACTACCAAAATTGTTGTCATCAATGGTGTAAGTACAGGGAAGTTTCTTCTTGTTGACCCAATAATTGCAATTTCCTTCTAACTAGAGACAAGAAAAACCCCAAAATATAGCAACTTCTGCATATAATTCTACTTGTGGATATGGATTCTCACATGGTGGATATGGTTAAAGGGGTTCAAGTTTCACATGTTAAAGAACATAGCCTTCATTTTCCTTTAGATGTTCTGAATTTCCACAACATATCCCACAAGAGCCAAATTGTGATGATCAATTTAGCGCCGTAAAACTGTCTAGTTCAAGTGAGAGAATTGGAGAGAGGATAAGAAAACAGAAGAAGAATATTTATCAAGCCGAAAAAATAAAATAACAAATTGTGCTTAAAAAACTATAGGTTACAGAACTTGCGCTCAAGTTGTTATAAAATTACAAATTTCCAAACCAACCTTGCATGACAGAACTATTCCTTCTGGAAGAAAGAGAGTACAAGATCTGTATGTACAGAGAACAGTTGTGTGTCCAGAAAAAGCTGTTTCACATAACACAAGGGGAAATAACACATCAGTATGCTTTGAACTTTTACAACTCACCACAAGGGTACAATTTAAATAGCATTAAGAGCAAGGTCACTACTTGAAATAACATGCAAAACAATGATATGATTGACTTTTAGAACCTCATCTCTCATCTACTAGAATCCCAAAACAGATATGAGAGTGATAAAAAAACCATAATAAACCTAGGAACAGTTCCTCAAAGTAAATCATCAAGCATGATAAGAACAATATCTAAAAAAATTTGTTGATGGCTATTGCCAAGTTATCATATGTAGCAGTGTTATATATGAACCTGTTATTAGGCAACAATGAACTATTGTTACCAGTTTACCTTGACTTACATTAAGCAGAGCATATATTACAATGGAAGCTCAAGTAACACACCTTCATAAAAGGTCGATCGCGACTGGGGAATGACTCAATGAAACTCTCCTTCAAAAGCAATGATACCTAGTTCAAAGGTAGAGAATAAGTTATTTTAATGGCAAAATAATTTACCGCTAGTAAATTTCCAAATTCATAATATGATGTATTGTTTATCCATAAATTATTGGATGAAAGCATGCTGTTTATGCTCACATGCATGCTGGTATGACTGTGCACCAAGCCATGCAGTGTCCTTTGCAGGAGGGGTAATAGAGAAAATAAAGACCTCGCTTTCATAACTAGAATCTAGAAAAACATCACACACCCATATCCCAGCTGGGACATGAAATCCCCCCCCCCCCCCCCCCCCCCTCTCTCTCTCTGGGGAGGTGGCAGGAGATACCAATGAAGCTGACAGCTGGTGGTTGGACTTTCATAACTAGAATAAAAAGGGCTCAAGTGAATGATGCCTGAAATATCACAATTAAATAACTATCACAATGCTTCAAATTCTTCACAATTAATGCAGAGTGATAAATATATTTCTGTACAACATTTTCATAGGCAATTTACCGAGAAATTATGAGAGATTCAGATGATTGAGGATTACCCCTAATTCTCAAAACCGGTGGACTGATAAACACTCAACATCAGAGAGTTTTTGTAGTATAAACAGTTTCTTTATGGAAGGCTAAGATACTGGTTAATCTTACATATGGATCATGATTTCTAACAGGGTCGAAGTACACCTAGATATCCCTTTAGCTGTACCTTGATCATAACAGACGTAGAACTATACACTGAACCGAGTATGTTTTCAATCAAGCATTGTTTAATGCACTCTGGAGTACATATAGATACCCTTTAGTACATATTTTATTATTTGCGGACACATTCAATCAGGTTATCTTATATTTTAATATCCAATTGCATAAACAGTATCTGTAAATTAAAAACCCAGTTCGAAGAGCATTAATATAGTGCTGAATGATTAATAAAGAACGAAGTTCATAATTTTCCCCATAAATTCATTTAGTCAGGTGTTTCCTTCAGAAAACTCAAGTCATTCAAACAGAAAGAAAGAATAAGAACCCACTGCATTCCAGTCAAATCAATCTGTTTTACTTGATATTCTTTTGGGGACAGAACTCAAACCTTGTCATCATTGGACTGAACATTTGTAATTGTGTGAGAACGTAGGTTAGAGCAAAGAGAATCCAGATAAGATCTCAATACTGCCAGGAAACCCTTGGCAGCTTCAACCTACAAATGATAAATAATACCCATGAAATAGCAATTTGAAAGCCAGGAAAAATACAGCACCACATCATTATGAATACTTCAATTATGTTCCCAATAAAAATATTGTAACAAAATATATGACACAAGAAAAAGGTAAGTAAACCGAGCAGAAATTTTCATAAGCTTTACAAATTTTTTCCAAAAGAATGTGATAACTCATAACAAGTCAAGCCAACTGCCCTAAGAGCACAATTCCTGGCAAAATATAGACTCCAAACCCCAAATAATCAAAATTATGAAATGATAGAGAAGAAAGGCTGACCAATGACAAAGCTCATCTATGATCTAGTTATCCAATAAAACACCAGCTTGCATTTTGTGAGGCTTGTGAAAGAATCAGATCATCACTTTGTGTGGTGATGCAAACAGTCATTTCCTTGAAGGATAACACTACCCAGCTATTTGATTAGTCCTAAGATCACAATGATCTGCATTCAAAGCTTTAGTTCAGAGATAATAGCTGCTGGTTTTTCTTGTAGCAAAGCCAATCCCTCTATGTTCACTCTTAAATGTTCTCAAGGTATTGTGGTTCTTCTTTTATATGTAGATGACATTATTCTCGCTGGCTCCTCTGATTCTTTGTTACAGTCCGTGATTCGTTACTTGTCTTCTCAATTTGCTACGAAAGATTTGGAATCTTTACATTATTTTCTTGGAATTGAGGTATTAGCTTATAATGCACATTAAACTTTCCACCATATATGTTTTTTAGTTTGTTTTTCTTTTTGGCCGTATATGTGTCTCAAATGTTATTTCTTTATTTTTTTCATACTAAGGACTCAATTGCCCTTCAAGCATCCAATCACCTTGCTTTGTGCATGACACCAAAAAAATATATAGTTTTACTTCTTATTACCTTTTCTTTTGGTGGTGGGTGTTTTTTTTTTTTTTTTGGGAGGGGGGGGGGGGGGGGGGGGGGATGGGTCGTAGCAAGGGGAAGATCAAAACCCATATGAAAAGGGTTAAAACCAGAGATCCAAAAAGCAAAAACTTCTTTAAGTGCCAAAGAAAGTGACATATCTATGATCAGCATATCTTCACAGCCATTACCAATACCTTTGCTCTATCCCATTAGCGAAATCAACCTCTACAATAGGCCGAGAAAAAACAGCAGAGATACTCTTTAAGGTTTCGATTGAGACCACAACAGCTCAAACTTAGGATAGTGCCATTCTGATCTCTGCAGGGTCCCCCAATAATACACATGGTACCTAAAAAGCGACTGTGCATATATCTTTGACAATTTAAAAGACTCCAGAAGTTCCTCATAATATGGTTACTAGGGTGGTCACGACGAAATCCATAAACAACAATTATAGTTGAATAAAGAAGCTAAAGTTCTCTTACTAAATGAAAAGCCAAAAGAAGGGGCAGGGCGGGGGGATTGACCATCAATCATAACAAAAGTGGAAGGAGACCGAAGATGGTTTAGTGCACTTCAAAAACATTAGAGGGGTTTCTCGCTGTAATTTTCCTTTTAGGACAACTAGAAGAACTGTTTTACATGTTTTAATATGCTTTCATGTTTTGATTTACACATAAATTATCACAATTCAGCTATAAAAAAAAAACTTATTCCAACCACTTCAGCTTAGTTGCGTGGATCTTTCTCCAGTCAGCCCTTTGTAGAGAGTGATTGTATGGTGTGTTATGCTTTGGAGCCAAACTCTTAAGACTTAGGGGTCCAACAAAGTTAACTTTGGAGATCTTATTCTTTTGAATCCTGTGTTTGACCTGTAAAGTGGCGTGCCTTCATTTTGGGCTCAATACATTTTTACTTAATATTAATGTAATAATGTTATATGTAAATTGACTGCGCAAGTTGATTTGGATTTTACCAAGCTCACATAAAATAACATTTATGTGCATTTCACTTTCCTTTGGGCCATTTCGCAGGGCATAGTCTATTCCTTCTAGATTCCCAGAGGATCTCTTTTCCTACCCAAATCAACCGGTTGTTTCATTCCACAAAAGATTGGTTTCTTCATCTAAATCATTTTCCTTCTCTCGTCATAATATCTTTTGAGTCATGTTAGCTTCTCTCCTTTCAAGTTATCCCTTCCGCTAAGGTTGAACCATCCTCTTTTTTTTTTTTTGCTAGGTAACCATCCTTCTAGCTAGAAAAAAGTGAAATGACAATTATTTGATATAATTTTATGTGTTATGAAGTGTAAAATCCCACATTTAAAGCAATTGATTTTTTTATTATAAGATCTTATGTTAAATTCAGAGATCATTCCCCTGCCTCATTCTAAAATCAAACATGAATCTCAGTCTATTTGCTCTATTAGACATTATTATCTAAGGTGATGATTACACAAATTAATACAACACCTTACCCTGAACCCCAAGATGCACAAACACCATCATGAATGGGCATTTCTTTTAATTGTGATCTCGAACTAAATCAATGCCATTCATAAACTGATGCATATCATTTATTGGTATTACTATTGACACTCCCACCAAAATTTATGTCATGATAGACAAATAAAGTGATCAGCAGTGTTTCATACAGGATGTCCCAAGCATTTGAAAAATATCATAACCAATCACAACATCAATATATATTGGGTAGCTCCTATGCAATGTGATATAACACAACTTAGTTCATCTTTAATTTTTTTTCCTTTTATTTTTTCTTTTTTTGGGTAATTTCTTCCTTAAATTGATTGTCAACAACTAGAAACCCCTAACCTCCAAAGAGACAAAATAAAAATTCAGCAGCTGTAAACATGTAGCCTCCAAAAAGAAGAAATATATAATCTCTGAGGACACTGACAATTACTCCTCATGTTTAAAATTTCATCATGAAATCTCATATGAGCTGGTTGAGGGATCAGTTAAGGATATAACACGCAGATTGTGAAGGACAAGAATGTCCAGTCTATGTTTGTTTGGTAACTTAGAAAAAAGGAAAACCAAAAGATATTAATAGAAGAGTTTTGCAGCAAGGTAACTCTGCTTGTGTTGTGCTAAGTATATTGTCTTCTACATAGCTAGTCCCAAGCCCAAAGGACAAGAGGAAGGTCGTGATAGGTAGACAGCCAACGTAAAACTTAGTCACATCATATGAAGTGGCAGATCAATATGTTAGCACATTATTGAATTTTAGATTATTGTATATGCACGGTCTCGTCTGCCCAGCTCATTGGTGCAAGTTCAAGTCCTAGAAATCAATCTCTGCAAAATATTGGTAAGCTTGCCTACCATCCACCTCTCAGAGACCCTACCAAGCGTGGAGATCCTTGTGAGCTAGATATAGCCTTTTTATATGCAATAAATTACCCTTCTACATTCTTGAACCTCGCTTCTTAAATGAGGGATGATGGCTTAGGTACTTTGTCAAAATATAGGAAAAATATTGTTGCATTTTAGGTGTGCTCTCCATGAACAGAATATTGGCTAATTCTGAGTAGATCCGAGGCCCATCAGTTCCATTACCGAGACTGACACTTAAAAAAACAAGCATGCTTCAGACCAATAATGAAATAGAGACACCATTTTAGCATTCAAAAAAATCTTAATTTGAAATTAGGACCTCAAAAACAATTAAACTGTAATGATAATACATAGGATTGACTCGATTGAGTGCTCAAGTTAAAAACTACTGAAAAATAAGGATGAAGAGGATCAAGTAGAGAACATACCTGCACATCAGTACATTCATACAATGACCTTTTTCTCCCCAAATAACTTTCTCCAACAAGTTTTTCATGGTAAGGACTCAGGGATGAAAATAGCTCCTTGTGTTGGGGTAGTTGTGGTAGTGTTGGTGACCTCACCTATTGCTCCATGCAAGGTGGAAAAAAAATCAGATAAGTTAGCTTGAAAGCGTATATTAAACAATCTCAGATGTAACTAAAACAAGTGATAGAAACAACAAAATTAAAGAAACAAAAAATAAAAATAAAAATTGGAAAATTGGAAAATTCTCAAAGCCACTAGTCTAAAGCTGGTTTTGAAAAGCAAAAAGATGGGGAGCTTGAGGTATTTAGCTATTAGCTTATGGCAAGGTAAATGACACTTTTTCATAGCTGCTCCCCAAGAGATTGGGTCACCCTAAAATTGGGCTATCCCTTATCATCAACTGTGTTATGAAGGGCATGCTAGCTATCCTCTGGAGTGATGAGCAAACAGGCATTTTTAGAATGGAGGAATTACATAGGAGATGCTGTATCAAACCGTCACAAAAGATTTACAAAGCAGTCAATAAAATTTTATTTTTTATTATTATTTTTTTTTAAAAAAAGGAAACCAGTTAAGGCAGTTAGGACTTGTGCTCTGATTTTTCATATGTTTTTTTGCTGATGATTTGATTCTTTCAGCAGAAGTGACTATGAAATATTATGAAGTACAGATACTCTAGTTTGGCTTACGAATCCGTGTAGGACATGAACACATACAAACACGTCCCGCATACGCGTAAAAAGAGTCTCCAATTTGTTTTTTTTTTCTTCTGAATTTCAGACATGTCCCGGACAAGTTATTGACACATTTTGGACATGTTGGAGAGAGTTTTTATTTTTATTTTTATCTTTTTCTTTTTCTTTTTCTTTTTCTTTTTTGAATTTTTTCCCTTTTCTAGTTAGCATTTTTTTGGAGGGGAACTTGGATCATGGATGTTAATAATTAAATAAAGAAGTTCTTTTATTTAATGACTTTGTTATTTTGATTTCTTAATTATATTACTGTAATTTATGTGATTTTATTCTAATTTTTATTGAAATAATGTAGAGTTTTTATTATATGGTCATATAAAACAATAAAAAAAATATGTTCAATGTATCCCTAATGTATTCCTGTCCTAATTTTTTTGAGAAATGCTAGACGGGCGGCCGTCATATCTGTGTCCGGTGTCCATGCTTCTTAGATGGAATGTTTAAAGAATTTTTGTGAAATCTCAGACAGAGAATCAATTTAGCTAATTCCAAGTTCTATGTGCTTCCACTTTCCAGACATCCCATGCTTCTCAGCCAATGCTTTGAGTTTAGCTTGCCATGCACCCTTTCTGCATAGACACACGAAAAAGCAGATTTACTCTTATGTTTTTGCAAAGGAGCAAAATAGACTAACAGGGTGGAAAGTCGACCACTCACTTGCAGAAAAAAAAATCACTTCTGGTTCAATCCTTGTCCAGTAGCATTCCCTGATGCACAATGCAACGACAAAATACCAGAGGTGATCCGTAGTGAGATTGATAAATGAAACAGATGGTTTCTTTGGGAAAATATAGAGGGCAAAGCAAGAGGTGAATTTAGTGAGCCAGGATCATCTGTGAGCCCAAGGAGGGTGGTGGGTGCAGGTCCTTCAAAAAGAGTATCAGATGGAGGGAAAGTTCCTTGATTGCAAGCCAAAACCCATGTGTCTCACACATGGAGAAGAATTTTGGAAGGCCAGAAACCTCTGAAAGAGGCATAAAATGGGTGATAGAATCACAAGATGCAGTTTTGTCTAGATGCTTGGCTCCATGACACTCCCAGGGAGGAATTAGCTCTAGTTCTCCTCCTAGAAGGGGAGTTTAGAAATTGGATGTTTGATTATGCGAATGAAGATGGACAATGAGATTGGCCTGCACTGAAAAATTATTTTTCGAAAGCCAGAAGTTGACAGTGATTCAAAATTTTGTTAATAACCCCAACTCAGAGGGTCTAGGAATTAATTCTGTCTATTTATTTTTAGGGACCTTTGTTTATTTTTTATTTTAGGATTTTATTTTTGGGTGGCACTCCCCATAAAGCTTCTTGCACTCTACAGCTTTAAATTATATAACCAAATTGACAATTGCCTTCTTTCAAAACATTTTGCGTAAGGCTCTATTAACCTTTCAGCGTCAATTTGTTTCTTCCTCAGTACCTGCTCTTCAATTATAAGCCCAAATAGAATCCACCATTTATGATTCTGATAGCATTATCCCCCAACCCAAATCCTACGCAAACTTCAAATAATTCAATGCTCATCTCCATGTACAATCTGACCTTTATTGCATTAAGTTTTGGACCTTACATCACACGATCTTGTTTTCTAATTATGATATCCACAATTGAACAATCAACCTCAATCCTAGCTTTCCTTACCCTAGCTTTTCTTTGCTCTTCATATTTGATTGTTTGGCTGATTGGTGATAGAAGTTGAGATTTTTGGAAGCCATATCAATCTTATAACTTAAATTTTAGGGATTTATTTTCAGATTATGAAAAAGGGATTTGTGAGGATTTTCAAAATGTGTTTGTGGCTAGGAGCAACGAATCAAAATGATTGTTAAAGTTGCATCTTTTGATAGGGTATTCAATTGCAGAAATAAGAACTGTGGAACGCATAAGCTGTGGCCTTCTGGGTTTCTGCCACGACATAATCGCCTTTGAGGAATTCAGCTTCAATGATCTTCATTGATCATTGTTGGGGGGCCTGGGGGTTAAGGACATACCTTTTGTTTCAAACATGATGCAGCCTTCTACACAGCAGAAGAATGATAAAGAGAATTTGGTAAGTGTTAAAGGGCATTTCATCATTTAAATTAAAATTTAAAGTGGAGCGCCAGAAGCTTTTGGAGAGCATGAATATCACTACTCTCTTTTTTGGGTTTTTTTTTTTTTTTTTTTTGGGGGGGGGGGGGGGGATTGCCCTATAAGGCCTTTATGTAATCGATAATTAGGTTTTTTTTTGACAAATTGAAATTATTGGCAATTTTCTCTCTACAGACCTCTGCCCTGGTTTCTCTCAACTTTCCTCTTTCTTCTCTCTTTTTCTTTCCCCTCTCTTTTCTTTCTCTGTATTCTTCTTTCTTTCCACTCAAGATCATAAAGAGTTCTGGGATCCTCCAGAGGAGTATTTAAGGCTTGTTGGCTTCTCTTATATACCAGTGCAGGACTTATATTCAGAAACCATGTGAGGACTGTGTGCTCACCTACGGTGGGTAAAATTTGTGCCCCCACCCAAAATAAGTAGGAGGCATGCTTTTGTCGCTTTAGCAGTATATGTTACCAATTTCCTAATAGTACAGTAGTAAAAATCTAGCATGATATCATTAAAGCTACTGCATTGTTAAACAATCAATGATTAGAAGATTGCATGACAGAAATGAGTACCATTTTGCTAAGCAACTAGTCTTAATTTAGTTGTCACTACAATGAGAAATCCAATTGATAGGAGATACACACCTGGTTCTTGTTTGCATCAAGAAGAATAACATTTGTTAATTTTGACTGCACTTCAGTGGTTTTTTTCTCTACACCAACCTACTTAAAATCCAAAAGAAATGTCAGGAAGAGCCATGAAAGTAAATAACATGCAAAATAATCAAAGAAAGTTGGAAGCACAGAGCGTGATTGCAAAGGAAATGGCAAATCCTAAACACAACACATCCATTATCCATTTGAGATTTTATAATACTACTAACACAAAATTTAAGCTCAAAGAAATGTATAACATAATGGAATCAACAAAAGCATCATTAGAAAATAGTAACACGCAATATATATATATATATATATATATAATATGTATACATACATTCATACCCTGAAACAATATCAAAGAATACTGAACTAGTCTCCTCCCAGCCAAATAAATGATTCTATAAATTTGAAACATATAACCAATACATCTATAACATCCCCACGTCGTCACATATCTTCTTGTTACTAAGTTTTCTTTAATAGCATAAAATTATTTATAAGAAATCAAAAAATGAGATAAATTTTGATGCAACTGGAGAATAAATGAGAAACTGAATCATCTCGTTTCAAATCTGTTCCAAGATAGTGCCGCCACCTAAAATCCGTTCTTTGAATGATCCATTTAGAATACATCACATTCCCAAAAATCAGGGAAATGAAATGCCATTGGAAAACTCACTATGTACGGTACAGGTGCGTCCAAAAAGTCCACCATGTCATCTGGCAAAACCTGGAAGTTCAAACATACCGGGAAAGAAATTGAAGAGTTGAACAATAATAAAATTACCCAGAAAAGTAATAGTCCAATAAAACACAAAATGAAAGATCTTAAGGGATAAAGGAACACTACCGGCATTAACAAGCTCTGCCACTGATAGGGACGAATTAGTGGGATTACTGACAAAACTAAAGCAGACAATATTCCCTGTACATCAAACAAATTAAGATCTTAAAAAAAGGCTTTGTTTGGTTAGTAAATTTGGCAAGGGAAAAGAAAACTTTATTGACATATTTTCTTTCCAACTTGAATAAAATTAGAACTTAAGGATTCATTTGGTTTGTGAATATAGTGAGGGAAAGGAAAAGATAATGTGAAAGAAACTTTTTAATTTTATTTGAGTAAGAGAAAAAATATGAAGGAAATCTGTTTTCCTTTTCCCTCATCAAATCTGCAAACCAAACAAAATCTTAAGGTTTTAGTGTTTTCTGTTTAGTTTGATTTCTTTCAAGAGCTACACGACAATTTGGTTAGAAGTGCATCTAAGAGAAAATTACTTCAGCTCAACTAGCCTTCTTCTAAACCAAGCTGCTTGTAGAAAGACAATCCAGAAATACGAGTAAATGAGAACTAGATAAACCATATAAAATATCTACAAAATGGTCCACATCAATGAATATTGTGGACCCTTGGAATTTATTTCTGGCAAGGGAATTGGTCAAGAGAGTGGCTACAATGTTAATCTATTTATTTATTTATCTATTGAATAAGTGATGGGGTTTGGAGCCTGGCATCTACTCCGTAATAGCACCCAGTTTGTCACCAGGCCAAGACACAATTAAAGGAAAGGCTATGACATTAATGGCAAAGGAAGAAATAACCCCAGGTAACTCTTACAAAAGAATGAAAATTAGATGGTACAGATGACTCATCAGCATAAAATAATGATCAATTTGATTTATGTGGTCATACATACCAAATTAGAACAAACAACCACAATTTGCTTTTCCAGCAGAGCCCCAGCAAACAATGTCAACACCTGTAAAGTGCAAAAAGACTCAGCATTCAGCACCTCAAACCTTTATTCACCATTCGTGTAAACCCCATGGACAATCAATGTTGGGAAAAATAGAATAAAATCCCTAAAGCTTCAACTCAAGAAGTAGATAAAACAACCAAATTAACCTGATCAACAAAAGGTAAGGGGAAACAGAAGTGAATCCAACTAACAGTTTTATATTACCTTCCTTTTTTTTAAACTATTATTATTACTATTACTCTTCCGATAAATCTTACAGTTCCCACTATTATTGTCGTCTGGTTTTAACCTCGAAATGTAACTCTTGTCCATTCATTTCCTTTTCACATAATAATCCCTTGTTCTTGCAATGTTCAATTTTCACATAAGATTGTTCACAACTAAAGCTCAACTCAACATGGCCGTTTCCCAACTTTGTGATAAAGGTATATTATGCGAGTTCATTTTATCATGTACTCTATCTAGAGCGATATCTTAAATTAAATCATACGCTATCACATCTTTACTCATAACTTTAAACCACCTTCTTTCACTTTTTTCACTTGATCTTGTTCTACCTTCAACTTGGACAAAATCAAGTACATTCATAATTTTTCCCGAGAAATAGAAGACAAGAAAGCACAGGTAAAGTACATTTCAACATAAGTAGCCAGAGAATGTAGAGATATCATACCACAGGAAAGGAAAAAAGGGAGCTGCATGAAGTATGATAGATGCAACCTAATCCAAATGCGATCCATGTAAAAGGTGAAGAAGCACTGTGTCATCATTGTAACAGAACACTTAAATTATAAAACGGACGTTTCAGCATCCGATGATCAATCTCAACTGAGCACTCACTAGATATAATGACTGTTATGCCAAGAACTATTACTAACGCCACATCTTAATACAGATGAAAATATAGATATGTGTCTATCCGGACAAAATTCAGCAGGCCATTACAGCTAATGAATAAAAAAATGGCTACATGATTTTTGGCAAGTTGTTCACATAAATTAAGAACAATCAAGGGCATGGGAAAGCAATGATACAGCAATAAATTTTTAAGGGCACTAAGAAATGCCACTTCTAAATGAAGCACAAACTTACATTCTCAAGTCGCAAGGAACCACATGTGCATGCAATTGCCCATACTGACAAAGCAGTTGCCTCTTCCTCAGCCATGAGCACATTCTGTGCCTATAAAAACCAAACATGAGTAAGATAAGACTGACAATCCAAAGGAAAACATAAATTACATCAAGTAGCTGAAAAGAATTCAAGCAAAAGTCAACCAAACACACATTAAAATAGATTTTTTAAAAAGAAAAAAGAAATAAAAATGGGTTAGTTAGTTTAACTATCATTACAACCACACAATATACCTCTGCTAATTCCAAACTCGTACTGCATGATCTCAAATCAATTGTTGAGCCACCAATATGTAGAACAGTTTCAGGAGGTCTATGAAATTCCAAAGGATGCAGGTGCTCCAAAGGGTGGAACGTAATTGTTGAACCCCTTGCAGGGCAATGTAACTGGTTATACTCACGTATTATTTGTAAGGATCCACGGTTATTTTGCTGCAAATGTTGAAGAAAAAAGAAGTAAACTGGCAAGAGAAGACTTCAGGAGCACAAGAATAGTATCGAGGAGAGCTTAAAAAATATATGGGAAATCTGAAACAAGATTTAAACCTTAGACTGTTCAAGAATATCACTATGGTCACTGGAATATTTCTGGCCAGAGAAGGACACCTCTTCCATCCCTACTTCATTGCCGTCACTCCTAAAATTTAAATTTCTGTCTTCACTAGGAGAGCCCTGGAAACTGCATCAAACAATTAATAAGGTATTAACAGCAGCTCACAATCAACATGTAATCTTCACCAAAAATTGTATCAAATTTAGTTCAAACAATTCCAATACAAACTAGAGAAGATCAATTTAGTCAAGGTATCTATGCTGCTATTAGGTTTTTGGGTTCTCTCTGCAACAGTTGGTCCAGACACAACAAGGCAACAAAGATAACCTTCAACTTTTAAAATTTGCATGAAATTAGAGTTTAGATTCAACAAACATCATTGACACAAGTTGACACACAGCATATATAAAAGATACTTAATTCTCGTATTGTCATTTTCTTACACTGCTTCTCCAAGACATACTCATTAAGAGGAAAACTCAAATTTAAAGTATCTTACCGAACAAGAAACAAACACTTCTTACCTGTAATATTCATACATATAATTGCTACGTTAAAGGTGGAGGCACATTCTTAGTACCCTTTTCTCACTCAAAGTACACATCAAAGATAGGGGTCCCTTTTCTTACTCAAAGCACATTCTTAGGACCATTCTTAGTACAGGGACTTCTTTCATTATAACAAACAAAGTATTGCAGTGCCCTCTACAAAATTTATTAATACTTAAGATCAATTTTGAAAATAGATTGATAATAGGGGTTCCCTGTGGTATTTCAGTTGAAAATTTTCAGTTTTTATCTTTCATCAAAAAGAAGACCACAGAGATTCTGATAGTGCTGTGGCACATACCACTAAATCCACAGAGCAAATGCGAGGTTCTATTGAAACATGAAATAGCCATGTGATGCCCAACTCCTAAGCAATGACACAATATTACTAGCTCAAGCCAGTAAGCCTCCAGTATACATGGGCTGCATCAAAACGTAAAGATTCATTGACAGCAAAAAAAACGATAATGATGTACCTCGAGGAAGATTCAGAGCTTTCATATTGTTGATCCTGCAAAAGTGGTGAAACAGCATTTGGTATTTGTCTTTCAAATGGTTGCTTGTTTGTTACGAAGTCATCAACATAAGTATCACGAGCTTCAGAAAGCTGTGCTGTATCTCCAGATTCTCCTGCAGCTGGAAGCCTCTCTGTTTCAGGATCAACTGAAACAACAGCATAACCGTTGATGCCTTTCTTCAACAAGTGAAAGTCCCCCTCGGGCATTTGATGCTCAAGGTGACACCCGTCGTCTGTGACTCTTACAAGAGTAGAATCACTTGTGCTTGACTGGAAAATTTCTGTTGTTCCATTCAGCATGGTGTGTGCACTACGTTCCAGTGAAATTCCATCAGATTTCTCTTCCAGATTTTCTTCCTTGCCATATCCCTCAGGTGATTCCAAATCTAAATCACCCAGACCTCTTGTTAATCTTTCCAACCTTTCTTCAGTGAAGATTCTACAGATTAAGAGAGAGGGAGGGGGGGGGGGGGGGGGAGAAACAATGTCAAACTGAGCAATAACAAGAAAAGAAATTAAACTAATCTTTTTATATTAAATAATAAAATGTCTGTTATAATTATCAATAGAAATTTCTCCAACAATGCATGTTAGTCTATTAAAAAAATTCGAAGGAACCAAAAACCCATAATTACATTTATATTTTATACTACATTTGCATTTAGCAAATGGAGGAAAAGAACAGAAAAAATACAAAATTACCCCCTATCTACAGTGCCTAAAAATCCTTCTACCGAAAGGTCCAAAGGAAATATTCATTGTATTATTCAACTTTGAGTTAGATGTGAGATCTTATTTATGTTCGGAATCCAGACTTAAAAAAAAATTACAGACCATACTCTCTTTCATCTATCTTTAAAGCAGCATACAGTATAATATATACATAATTCTAAATCGATACAATAAACCCCCTCTTGTTGATACTGCTGTAACTTGGACATCAGTATCGGGTATATACACATGTATATGGTTGAACCAATTATTTTTATGTATAAATGTACATGTGTATGTGTAGATCTGTTTTAGCTAATTCTAGGTTCTCCTCACTCCCCAGCTTAAAGTAAATGTCACTTTCTTCACTGTCACCCCATTCCACACCCAGTTCCGCATCCATTATATTTTAATGCATTTTTAGGAAGCTAGAGACTCTACACTGAGAGGCAGAAATTTTCTATTCCTTCTGCTGAAAATTATATGACAATTCAGTTATGAAAAATACTAGCATCAGAAAAAAGCAGGTTTAACCATCATCCACAAATATAATTGCTCCTATTCATTCCAACACAAAATTACTTAAACAACTCAAACGTAAATTTCCTACGGACTATAAATATATAAACTACTCTTAAACCAGGCAGCAAGACAACAGACAAAGATTATAGAGAAGATATCCATTGGTTATAAACATTAACAAACCTATTCAATATGCCAAAATGCAGTTCAAAAAATGGAAGCCTTGTAAGAATGCAGTAACACCGGCGTGTGGTTAATATATGGCGACTCAAAGTGGAGCGGAAAGGTTGTCCATCTGAAATAACGGAAATCAAACCAGAGGGTTTTTGTACTAATTCTTCAACTAAGACACAGCAACCATACAAAGTTGAATCATCAGCAACCTAAATAACAAAAAACGTGTAAGAATGTGTCTTTCAGAAAGTGGGAATAACAATACTTAAACTATAAAGGAAGAATAAAAAAAATGTTACTTTCAGAAATACAACACTACTTAAAATATAAGCTTGAAGTAAAACAGAGATTATATGCTATGAAATGGAAAAACATAATCAAAAGGAACTTGTGGCCCAATGGAAATATCAGCTGTAAATGAACAAAAGTAATTCTCTTAACAAAGACATGATAACAAAAGCAATCCAACTCAAGTTTGTAGGTGACAAAAGAAGCAAACATCAGTTTGGTCACCTTGGAGATGGTTCCTTTAAATGATAGATTGTCTAAATACTTGCATAGGTGAACAAGTGATGGGGTAAGCACATTTGACAGAACTTCTGTGGTTTAATTAAGAACCAATTCCAAATTTCATTAACTGAATTTTAACATACCATTGTAGTATCTATATCACCATTTTTTGGTTACAAAATGCAACTTACAGAATATTTAAACATATATCAACAATAGAACGAGGATACCAGGGTCTCTGACAAGGAAACCACATAAAATTTGAAAAGCAACACAATTATAATCACAGCATAGTGTCTGTTCAAGAAACCACAATTATAATCACATCATAATGTCTGTTCAATATTGATACAAGGGTTTATTTAGAAGGCATGTCTAACATTCAGTCCATCACACTATATCCCATTACATACAACTAAGGGTAGGTTTGAAACATCAACCAAATGTAATTGTAATTTTGACTCTATGCCTAACAACACTTGAGTACAATCAAGTTAGACTGTTAAGACACCAAAAATGAAAAATAAAACAACAAAATATTGCAATTACAGGAAAAGGGTTGCCCTGCAAACAAGCAGACACAAATGATGAGTGTCCACATAAATACTGAAATCATGGTTTAGAAGTAGCGTGAAGCCCATTCCTGTCCCATGAACAATAAAGGATGTAAACATTTCAAACAGAAAATATATGTGGAAGAAAGTCATGTAAAGCACAAGCTGAACACACAAGTACAGCACATATCAAATGAAAGAAAGCAGAAAGGAAGGTACATGGTATTTCATAGATTACCTGTAAACGGAATACGAACGACAGATCACTTTGTTTAAGGTGTCCCTGCAAAGCTAGCAGCATGTTAATTTAGATAATTGTCTGCCAAGAAAATTACTTGTATAAATTAAAAGTTTATTTCATTTTGCAGTTTCTAACTTTCTATCAACAGTTGCAAAAGCTTAGGAATTGCTAATTTTCATATAGAAAAGTGTTTTGACAGTCAAATATATAATTACACACTATGAAGGCTTATGAAGAAATTCAAAAAGGAGCGATTTCTTCCATTTTATATCAAAATCTAATTGATACCAGATATATGTAGAGATGAGATCATGCAGAGCATCCTAACAAGAAAAGAGACAAATTGAAAATTTCACTTGGTGCACAATTTGGATATTTTGTAATCAAGTTTTGGGTTGAATTTGAGTCTCTTATTTATGTTTATTTCATGTTGATATGCTACTGGACGGGTTTTATATTTTACTGAGTTTTATGGGTAAGGGGTATGTTAGGCAACCAATTACTCTAAAATCTTAAGCTATTAGATAATGAGCCAATAATGTATATCAAGCTCTCAACACTCCCCCTCACGTGCAACTCCAAACTCGCACGTAGAGAGGCAAATAAACCACAACAAACACGGAATAGAACATAGTACAACTTTGCATAAACAAACAAGCGAAGGAATAAATGAAAATAGAGAGACTTGAATCCAAGACATCTCGTAACTAAGGCTTTGATATCATATTAAGCAACCAATTACTCTAAAAGCTTAAGCAATTAGATAATGAGCCAACAATGTATATCAAGCTCTCAGCAGGGTATTTTGGTAATCTCTGGACTTGTTGGACATGGGCTGTAATTGTGGTCCATAGGTTTATTTTGGGTCAAGTTATGTTATTCAAGTTTTATTTGAAATCCTAGTTAATTTAAACTAATTTTATTAGTCAAAGTTTTATAGATTCTTATTTTGGAGTTATAATCCTATCAAGAGTAGGAAACCCAGTAGCCTATAAATATGGCTGTAATTTCTTTATTTCATTGAAGTGACCGGGATTCACTTTAGAAGGAACAAAATTTCTTCAATCAGAGTTTGTGAGACAGTGTAGGGGATCTCGGCTTTTTATGAGGATTTCTTTAGGAGACCTGCAGCTGGAGACCTGTTGTGGAGAACTTAGATTTGGCTCGGTTGAATGGAGAACCTTCGAGGAGGAGATTGTGTTAGCCTTAAAGTCATGTGATGGGGATAAGGCACCGAGCCATATGAGTTCACAATGGCCTTCTTCAAACATTGTTGGAAGGTGATTAGAGGAGATGTGCTAGCTGTATTTTATGATTTTCACAGTAATGGGGCCTCTAAAAGAAACTTAAATGCTTTTTGTATTGCTCTAATTTCAGAGGGAGCTGAAAACATAAAGGACTTCTCGCCTATCAGTTTGGTAGGAAGCATGTACAAGTTGCTAGATAAAATGCTCACTATGAGGTTGAGGGATGTGGTTGTTAGTGTCATTTCCAACAGTCAGAATGCCTCTGTAGAGAGGAGGCAAATCTTGGATGTTGTGTTGATAGCCAACAAGTGCCTTGACTTTAAAAGGAAGAGGAAGGAAAGTGGTTCTTTTTTTTTTGCAAGTTAAACATCGAAAAAATTTACGACCATGTAAACTGGAATTTTTTGTTGTCTTTGACGAGGAGAATGGGTTTTGGAGAGAAATGGAGGTGTTGGATAAGACTTACATTTCTACAATTACTCTTTCGGTGTTGGTTAATGGCTCTCCAATAGGGTTCTTTCATTTGTCTAGGCCTTAGACAAGGGGATCCTCTATCCCCGTTTTTGTTCATGATTGGGATGAAGGCTTTTAGTCGAATGACGCATAAGGCGGACTTAAAAGGTCTCTGAAGGGTTTTAGTATGGAGGACGGGTACAATGGGGGAGTGGAGGTCACACACCTCTTGTTTGTTGATGGCGCCATAATTTTATGCAAGGCAAAGGATAGTTGTGGTTCCTTAGATGAATTCTTCTTTATTTTGAAGCGGTGTCGAGGCTCTGAGTAAAGTTGAGTAAGAATGATATTATTCCAATAAGGGAGGTTGGAGATATAGAGGAGTTGGCTTGGACATTGAGGCGCATAGTTGGATCTGTCCCTTCTGCATACTTGGATTTGCCTTTGGGGGCTCCGCCTAGGTCTTACGCAGTGTAGGAACCATGTGGTGGAGAGATTTCAGAAATGTATTGCAGGATGAAAGCAGCAACATCTTTCTAAAGGGTGAAGGATTACATTGATCAAAGCACTTTAGCCAATTTGCCCACCTATTAAATGTCTTTGTTTTCCATCCGGGCTTCAGTAGATAGGGGGTTGGAAAATCTGCAAAGAGGCTTTCTTTGAGTGGTATGGAGGATGAGAAAAAGATGCATTTAGTGAAGTAGAAACTTGTGAAGACTCCTATTCTCCTTTTTCTTTTTCTTTTTCTTTTTTTTTTTTTTTTTTTGGGGGGGGGGGGGGGGGGGGAGAGATGCATAAGATTCGAGATGGGGGAGGGTACAAGGGTAAAATTTTGGGATAATGTTTGATGTGGTGATGGGGTTTTGAAGGAGAGGTTTCCAGCATAAAGAAGCCTCAGCCATTGATTGTTGTTCTAGGGAGAGTAGGGTGATGACTTGGAAACCCATATTTAGGAGAAATCTTTATGACTGGTAGTTAGGTGAGACTGTGGGTTTGTTAGAGGACTTGGGCAATAGTAAGGTGATTTCAGGGAGAAGTGGATTCTTTGCATGGGTGGCGGCTTGGAGAGCCATATTGACTTTGGACAACCTTAGAAAAAAAAGGGGGTTTCAACTAGTAAATATTTGTTCTATGTGTAATAGAGAGAGGTGGAGACGGTGGATTATCTCTTTATTCACTGTAAGCTCTTTTTATAAGAGTTTGTCTGATTATGGTGGTCCTCCCTTTCCCTGGAAGCTCATCTGGCATTCAAAAGCTCCCCCCAAAGCCTCATTTTTTGTTTAGGGAAGCTTCTTAGAAGGCTATCTTAACTGCGGAAAATATGAAGAAAAGAGGTTTCCACTTGGCTAGCAGATGTTATTTTTGTAGGAATAATGAGGAAAGCATGGAGCACATTCTTATTCATTGTCAAGTCCCTTGGAGTTGTTGGCAACATCATTTTCTCTGTGTTTGGCTTCTCATGGGTCGTGTCAGGCTCCGTTAAAGATCTCTTATTGGCATGGGAGGGATGCCTCCTTCCTAAAGAAATTAAGAGAATTTGGAGGCTAGCTCCCATTTGCCTCTTTTGGTGCCTTTGGAAAGAAAGAAACAATCGGGTCTTTGAGGATCGGGAGCTTCCTACTCCTTATCTGAAAGAGTCCTTTTTGCAGTTTATTATTTTATTGGGCCAAAGAGGCTTCTCCTGTTAATGTTAATGTTCTTTCTTTTGCTGAATTTTTGGCGTCTTTAAGGACGATGTAATGCTTTGGGGTTTTTGCCCTTATGCCCTTTTTGTGGGTTTCTAATATATTCTTCTTACTTATCAAAAAAAAAAAAGAACTTCCTTTTTCTCCATTTTTGGATGCTATTAGGTGATTCCTTGTTCTTTGACAGAGTCAAAGAGGTTTTGTTGACTTGGGCAAGAGGGGCAAGTTAGGAAGAATGTGCACAAGGTGTGGAGGATGGCCCCCCTCTATTTGACTAGAGAATATGGAGGGGATGCAATAAGAGGATTTTTGAGGGGATTGAGCACTCTTTATATTTTGAAAGACAGTTTTTTTTGCATTTGTTGTAACGTTGGACCAAAGAAGGGCTCTCCATTGTACTTAGTTTCTTTTGTAGATTTTTTGGGGTCTCAAGGCTTTAATTTTCTTTAATTTATAGCGTTGCCCTTGTAAATATGGGTTTGTGCCCCTTGAGTGCTTTAATATAATTACTTTTACCTATCCAAAAAAAATGATATTGTGCTAACCCTTGTGATCGTGAAGCATAAGCATTCCAGGAGAAATTTCTAGATTCTTTTTCCTCTTCTTCTTCCCTTTCTCTTCTTCTCTTAAATTATTATTCCCAAATTATAATTCACAGCATTATTTCATCCCCTATTTCAATCCAAAAATTCTGCTATAGCAGGTCCGATTCAATCCTAACTCATTCCCTACCCATTATCATTTATTTTAACACCTAAAACCCTAAAATACTCACTGTCCAGAATTTCCAACATACTTTTCCTAAAAATCTCACAACCTATCAATTTTGAAATCAAGCCAATTCCAATCCATGAACCCTAAAACCTTTATCTACCCTTTAAGACCCTAAACCTACAAGATTTTCATAACCAAAACCCACCACAAAATCAACTGTAAACAGCTTTATTCAAGGTTTAGCTGTCCTACATCATGAGACCCCAAACTTGATAAATCAGAATTGATCAAGAAGGTAAGCCAAAGCAAACATGAGATTTTATCTGTTTACTAATACAGAAATTTTTTTACAAAATAACATAATGGGGAAACTGGAGATATACCTGCCCTAGAAGTATTTCATTTAACTCACTCATTGAAGGAGTTCTCTCAACAGCATGAACCTGAAATCATATGTCCCGATGTTTAAAACTCCATGTAAAAGGTTGCATCCACGGTGAATGATGGCAAAAATATAAAGAAAGAGACAAGATAAGGATGGGGAAATCTCTCATATAAGCCAAGTATAAGCCAAGTAAAGTTCATGTTTTAAATTACCCAAAAAAAAAAAGTTCATATTTTAACCTCGAAGTTGAAAAAAACCACATCCATTACCATGTATTAGTTATACTAACAAAAAATGGCGGGACTTACCAACAAAGAGTCCAATTAAGTAAATCAAGTGCGGAAAAATATCAGATTGACTTAAAAAGTTTCAACCATCTAATCCCATTTGGGACTTGAACCCTCAACCTCCTCTTTGGGAGGTGGAGGAGATACCACTCAAGCTAAAGCTTGGGGGTAGAGACATTTTCAAATGTTATCAGTGTAGAAAGAATACGATAGTAGAGTGGACAGAATAAGATAATAATTGAATATATAAGTTCATTAAATTATTATAAATATTTTCTCGAGTGTTCTACTAAAAAATTCTGATTAAAAGTATAGGTCACAATCCTTTATTTATCCTAAGGTGAGAATTTGTTAGTGTCAATAAAAGAAAAAAATCATATGTAAGTGGTGTGAACCACGTCCATGCGTTTCCCATCCTCTCAAAGTATTCAAGTTCATATCTTGGACTACATTAATGTAAGAACGAGATATACTACACAATTAAATTCTATAATTCATGCTTCAATTAAAAAAAACAACAGGATAAGACTGAAAATAAGCACTAAGAACCCTTTCCAGAGTACAATAACTCATCGACAAATAAAGAAAAGAAGCACCCATCATATATACACTCAACCTCCAGGCCTCCAGGAAAGCAGAATGAAAGGAGATCCTTATAGTTAAGTGGTAGCTGTTTTTCAGGAGGGTAAACAAACAAGACCTGAAAATAGAAAACAGAAAATCATATCTCATATTCAAAATGATTCCAATGGTCTAAATGCAAACATGTTCAGCATCGTGCAGAAAAGAATCAACACCTGGGGTTCTAGGTTAGGTTCCACACATGATTGATGCTGACCACCAAGCACACTTCGAAATTTCCCAGATCCTTCGGACTTTCTTGCAAAGTACTGCTTTTGAAGTGCCTGAGTATCACAATTAGGATGAAGTCCAACAACCACCATGCTCTCAAACAGCCTAGAAGGTTCTTTGTAAGACCTATGATCCTGCAAAAATTCCAACAAGTAACATGTCAAGGGCAAATGAGACATATAAAGTCTTGAGTTAGAATTCTCTATATCCATAGAAATTTAACGCCTACAATCGAAAGTATCCAGATCATGAATGGCCTTAAACCCAAGTTGTATCCAGCATCATGAGAAGTCTTAAACTCAAGTTGCACAATTTATTTCAATTTTTTTTGGGCAAAAAAAATATTGACATGTACACAAAAAAAAATAGGTTCATGACATGTACACAACAACTTATTTCAATACTAGTTGTTGAAATCAAATAACTTGAGTTATAAGCACTATAGAAAAAGTTTTGAAGCAATATTAAAAAGATATTTGTAAAGAGAAGAGTAACATGTACACAAAGGAGTCCACTTGACAGAAAAGAGGATACCAGGGATTGCAACTGAAAGCTTGCCCATTGACGCTTTTGGCTAGTTAGTAATTCTGGGTTGTAAGTTCTACTTTTCATTTCAGGAGATTGTGAGAAGCCTTTTAGTACTTTAGAAACTTGGCGCTGAAGTTTATGAAGTTGGCCGTTACTATTGTCATCTTTTGATGAAAATACCACAGATGGTCGTGGTGAATGAACAGCAGTGGCAGCTGCAGCAGCAACAGGCTCTTGCCACATCCTCTGTAGTCTGCATGAAGAATGAAGCACTCCAACCAGGGCTACCTGACTCTTCATTCTTCACCATGCTTAAAATTTTCCTCTCCTGCCAAGACAGGAAAAAATTATAAGCCATGTATATATACATACATTCATACATACAGACACTACTGACTGAATCACAACTTAAAATGCTACGGAAACACCCAGCTCAAAACTAAAACCATCATGTAGAAACCGCTAACCTTGGAAGCAGAAGTGGGTATTCAAATCTAATTAAATCATCAAGTTGGAAAGATGACATGATATAACACCTCAAGACTCAAGCTTAAATAGTTATGCCTCTTAAGGATGAAATGCAAGTTAGATGCGCATCATGGCCTTTCAAGCCAACCCTATGTCGGATTTTTGCACCTTACATTATATATAAACTAAAAATACATATACCCCTATCCCACCACCCCCCCACCCCAACAAAAATAAATGAATAAATAACTTTATTCTCCTCCAATTTCACTTTTGTGTCTGTAATGTTTACTAGCATCTGTTTCCTTTGTTTGGCAAAACTAGTTTTTGTGAGTTCTTATTCATCGGTTATTGCAATTAAACGATTCCCTGACAAAAAAGAAGGGAGTTGTGGCTGATGAGCTGCAATGTCATTGCCTATAACTTCTTGGCTCGACAGTGATTGTGACAATAGCGACAATATATGATATAAACCACATTGATGAACATACACAAATGAGCCCGATGCTTAAGGCTCACCAAAGTTTAGGCCTTACGTATTAACTCACTCCTCTGACTTACAATACACTAGCCCAACTATATGCAGTAGGCAACGTGATCCCTCTTCCACAAATTCCACCCTGATCAAGTTTTCTTTTACAGTTTTTGAAGTCCAAAATTATTTTAAGGCTGATCCTACAATTATTTTAAGGCTGATCCTACAATTATTTTATTGCTCCTGCTACCATTACAGACAGTTGAAAATTCTCTTTAAAAAAACCTTAGATACAAATTTAATCATAAAATTTCAAAATATAAAGATTCATAAGCTCAAATGACAAATAAAGTTACAGTTATTACTTTTTATGAGCTTTTGAAATCAGTCAGTTACTTTCCTTCTAGCATTATTTGCCAGTTACACAGGGTTGCAAGCAAAATACAACTAATTGAAGCAATAGACCGTAATTACCAATAAAAAATTAAATTTCATATTCTCATCACAATAAAAAAATTATTTTAAAAATCACTTCTGAATGAAATTATCACCAGCGAATAAGAAAATCAGAAATGATTCCGTCATAAACAGCAAATGATAAACAAATTAACGAAACATTTAGAATAACATTTCCTACGAGCAAATTCAATGTGTAAAAGCAAAAACCGCATGGAAATGAAACAAACTCACCTTTAGATAATCGATGACTTCAGATGATATATATATATATAGAGAGAGAGAGAGAGAGAGAGAGAGAGAGGAGAGAGAGGAATCAGGCGGCCATAACAAAGAGAGCTGTTGTTCCTTCTGAAATGAAGAGACCCCAAAAGACGGGCGGAAGTTTGAGTGCTAACGACGGACAAAATTATAGTGTTAACGTAAATTGATGATTAATTAAGTAATTAATTGAGATTTATATATAAAAAAACGAGAAGAAGAGAGCCCTCGCGTGCGTCGAATAATGCAGTTATCAAACTGCACTCGGACGGTCGTTTCCTTTCTTTTCGTCTTCCTTTCCCCTTTTCTTTTTATTTCCGTCTCTTTTAAATAATGTGCTTTGACTCGCTGGGTCAAATCAAATGTGCTAACAGATCTGAGGTGTATGTAACAAGCATCCGGATGATTTTTTTATTGATATTTTTTTTAATAAATTACATTAATTTTTTCGTAAATTTTTAATAATTATACTAATTTTCTTATTTAATAATATAAAAGATTTTCTTTTCAATTATTATTTTTTTAAAAATAACAATATTATTTCTTATATTTATATTTTTTACATTTTTTTAATTTTGATTAATTTTTTTAACTTATTTTTAAGTTTTTTTATTATTTTATTTAAAAAAATTTAAAGTTTTATCAATACTTATTTAAAAAATAAAAAAAATTAAATTTAAATGAATAAATAAATATATAAAAGGGGATAGTTTTGTCATTTTTTTAAAAAATTAATTGAAAAAAAAATATCTGTATATTATCAAGTAAAACAAGAGAAATTAATGTAACTTCAAAAATTTCAAAAAATACCAATATAATTATTAAAAATTTCAAAAGAGTTCACTATAATTTACATTTTTCTTTTTCACTCTAGTTTTACACTAACCAATCTTATTATTTTTGCAATTATACAAATTATCTTTACTATTTAATAAATTATATTAACATCTAACAATTTATCATGTATTTCTCTCTAAAGTGTTTGATCATTACTGAATGATAATTTTCTTTTCCCTTTCTTTAAAAATTCCTATTACATTGGAAATCTTTTTTTTTTTACCATCTAACATGTAATTCAAAGGCTCAATAAAACTAATAATAATTGAATTTTTTTCATTTTATATTAAACTATAAAATTTTATAGTTTCACTGGAACTATAAATTTTTATAGTTTCAGAGTGAATTTTTTTTTCCAAATTTTCATATTCAATAAGAATATTATTTGATAAATCTCGATATTTAATATTTAAATGTATAAATTTTATTAAAAATTAATTTATAAAATACAAGTTACTAAAATTTAAAATTTTGCTAAACTTTTTTGAAATTATTCAAAATTTTTCATAAGATTTCACTGGAGAGGCATTTTTTTGACTAACAATTAAAGGACTTTATTAATTAATATGTTTGAGATTGGATTAGATAATAATTTTGGTACATTTCTACATTGCAAAACCAACATTTGAAGAAGCTAAAAACACATGCTTCTCAAAATAAGTTTGATTTTTTTTTTTACAATTTTTATTTTGTATCCACCAATTACACATTACTCAACATATATAATATAAATGATAAAAATAAAAATTAACAGTTAAAATCACTTTAAGATAATTTTTACTAAGCAACAAATTGATTATATTCTTCGTAACATTCGGCTCTGTTTGTTTATATTTTCAAAAACAGTCTTTTAATTTCAAAACGCGTAATATGCATTTCAAAATATATTTTTTTTAATTTTTTAAAATTAAGATTATCATATCCAAATATATTTTTACAATTTTAAAAAATTAATTACAAAATTTTGAATATATATTTAAAAAAAATTTTAAATTCATTTCTTAATAATTAATTCTCTGTAATCTATTTTTAAAAATTTGAAATTCTTCCGAACAAATTTTAAATCTATCCCTGATAGTTATTCTTCATGTCAAAATTTGACAATGTTCTTTGGTATTTACTAAGAAAGCATTGATGAATTCTTACGGATCATTAATTTTATCTCCACAGATAGTTTTGTGTAAAAATATGATAATCAGAAAGAAAAAAAATTATTATATTAAAAAATTATGTTTTATTAATTTGGGTATGACTTAGTGCCATTTTGCATTAGAAATCTTCCTACAGAGTTTATGGAACCTTTATACACCCCTTTTTTTGTATTAATAAAAAAAATCGATGGATGAGAGATTTTCTTATGTGGGTAGACTACCTGACACTATCTTTCAATAGCATTGGTTTATTAAATAAAACTAGGCATAGCGTACAGAAATAGGGCTGCACCATTGCCGATTCCATTTAAAAAATATCAATTGGTCATATGACTAAATATTTTATAATTTCTAAACCATTAAACCGAATTATTTAAATTAAGAACAATAATTTAAAAAAAATTAATGAATAATATGAATTATTATTTTATAATTTTTGAATCATTAGATTGAATGATTTAAATTAAAAAATAATAATTTAATGATTAAATATACTATGTTTAAATAATATGCAACATTCACACAAGATAAAATTAATGGTCAAGGATCTCAGTGACAAATCTTACTCATGTAAGTGTTAAAAAATTAAATATTTGGGCATTCAAAAATTACCTTAAATTACTCTGAGATTAAAATAAAATGTGGATTAAATATTTTTTACGGATCATAAATATCGTCACTGATTTTGTAAAATCTGGGGACCCACCAGATGACTGTACCAACTACTCCCAATCATCACTGTACAGAGCTAAAAGACAAGACCACAGCCATCAGAGATTCAGAAGGCACGATCAACAAACCCCATGGTATGTCCGGCAACACCAGAATACTTCTCAACCAACACCGTCCATCTTTTCCTTCAAACTCCCACAACACATTCACATTATATATGTTCATTTGCCTTTTTTCGATCTCTTGTTAGTTTAAACTTTCTCAGCCAAAACGATTAATCGGATCACTTCGAAATCCGAACAACAATGGCTAAAACGTCGTCGGCTGAAGGCACCACAACTCTCTTCTCTCCTTACAAGATGGGCAAGTTCAATCTCTCTCACAGGTCAGTTCATCATGTCCTTCCTTTGCTCCACTGTTTCTCTCTGCTACACGATACTAAATTGCTTTCGCTGTTCCCTCAACGTCCGCTTTGAGTTCTTCACTCTGAAAGCTTTCAGTAGCAGTGTTTTAGGCAGTGAGATTTAGTGGCAATTCCGTCTGAAGTTGGAAAGTCGAGAGGGAAGGGTATTTTCGTCATAAAATTTGATTGATGATTCAACGATCTTGAAGAGACCGAATGATCTGGGGCAATTGCAATGAAATGTATTTTTTATTACGATTTTGCTCTTGAGATGCTACCTTGTTACGGTTTGGTTGGTGTTGGCAGGGTGGTGCTGGCACCTATGACCAGATGCAGAGCTTTGAATGGAATACCACAGCCAGCCCTGGTTGACTACTACGTCCAGAGATCCACCAACGGTGGATTTCTCATCACTGAAGGGACCTTAGTCTCTCCCACCGCCGGCGGGTAAGTTCGTAATTTTGTTTGCCTTTCAAGGGTTTTTTCGTCGAAGCAAATTATTTTTTTACGAGTCACGTCAACCCACGTGTTTTGCCCCCATTATTTAGTTTAGTGCTTGGCGGGGTCCATTTATAAAAGTCTATGCTGGCAATCCACCGTCAGATCATAATCAGACGGTGGCTGTGATAGTATAAATAGTTTACTGATTTCGTGAAAAGTTGGGTGGAACCAGGTTTCCACATTGCCCTGGGATCTACACCAAGGAACAAGTGGAAGCATGGAAGAAAGTCGTGGACACAGTCCACGCCAACGGGGCCGTTATATTCTGTCAATTGTGGCACGTGGGCAGAGCATCTCATCAAGGTATAATAATCAGAGGTGGATAATTTTAATTTGGCCTTTGTATAGTAAAAACTCATAATAATCACATGGTCAACAAAATCAACGTCCCAGATTGAATTTTAATTTGGTGAATTTTGATGAAATCAATCAGTCTATCAACCTGGTGGGGCAGCACCTATATCGTCTACGAGCAAGCCGATATCAAAGAGGTGGAGAATACTGATGCCAGATGGGACCCACAAGACGTACCCGAACCCTCGAGCACTGCAAACCTATGAAATATCGGAGGTGGTAGCACGTTATCGACAGGCAGCCTTAAATGCCATTGAAGCAGGTTAGTTTAATATATAAATCATCAAGTGATTACGTTATTAGTTTATAGTAAATTATCCAATTCTCAAAGTTCATAAGACTTCTGCGTTTATTAATGTTGAATTAACTAAGAGTAATGATCAACTGGTAACGTGATTGTCAAAGCGCATCATTTGTTTAAACTTGAATAAGGAAAATTCTAAATTAAGCAGGAAAATTACTATCAAAGTTGCGTCAAATCCTAGCATGTTCTCTCACTTGGGATGTAAATTGTGACGGGTACTAAGTTAATTCAGTACTTCTAATTTCTAAAACAATTCTTACAGCAGTAAGATAATAAGTTATATAATCACATGTGTATCTATTTTACTATTAGGGCTGCAAGATAAATCAAGTTATTTGAGTTTGTTCTTCATTCGAGTTCAATGACCTACTTTGTTCGAACCTCGTTCGAGATCAATTTGTAAAATAAATAAGTTAAGTTTGAACATATTTTGAATATCGTTAATTTATTAAATTTGATTAGAGCTCAATTCGATGATAAGTCAAAAGTTGTCTAATATTATATTAAAAATTAATCAAGATACTCAAGTTTGACTCGTGATTGGTTCAAAAAATTAATAAATTAAACTTAAACATAATTTGAAACTCATTTATTTTAATAAGTCAATCTTAAACAACTCACGTATGAGCTTAACTTAGACTTATTTATAGCCTTAAGTACAATTATGCATATGGGGCATTAAATTGAACTGTTGGAACCATGGTACTCTAGAAGTACAGAAAAATTTCTCCAACCTAGCCAGATCCAAGTTCGGGGAGTCAGGCCCACGGTAACTTTTGACCTGGCTTGACCAAAACTCAACTCAACTCTTTGCCCGTAGGCTTTTAGGATCTACGTTTTGGATTGGACCTGACCCAACTATTTTGATGGGAATCTGAGTTGGCCCGGCACAACCAGCCCATTTTACATGCCTATCTCCAGCTCTAATTTTCGTACTTCGTGTCAATTTTTAGAGCACTTCTTTTTCTGCCTAGTAGTAAAATTGTGATCACTACGTATTGAATAATAGTGGTTTCAAATGATTTGTAATGTTAGGCAAATTAACTTTTTGAGAACTCTATATCAATTGGTATGCACAAGGACATGAAAAGAAATATTTTGGGAAATTTAAGGAGATGTATAGTTTTTGCATGCAAGACATAGCAGTCACTGCCTCCCTAGAAGATGGTTCAGCTTGTAGGGTTGCCATATTTCTTTAATTTCTTTCATTTTTACTTACCCTTGTATATTTTAAAGGTCAACACCTCTTTATGTGTTGGAAGTAAGATTTTAAATCGCGATATCGAGATACGTAACAATTTACGTAATGGGAGTTAGAAATTGTTACTTTGATTTTTTTTTTTTTTTTTCAATTAATAGCAAATCTCTTAAAAGTCACTGATATGCATAGTTTGTTTCCAGTTTACCACTATTTTAACATTTTTAATTGTTTGTTTTAAATTTGTTGACACCTAAAAAGATGTTTTATTAATTATTTTAGATTTTAAATTATATTTTTGTTAAATTATTGTGAAATTAATTATGTATGTTACAAAAATTAGAGAGAAAGAGAAATCGACATAGAAAATTTATGTGATTCGGCAATGTGTCTATGTTCACGGGTGCAGCTATATTTTTTCACTATGTAGAAAATAGGATTACAACATATTTATATTGCATTGCAGTTAAATTCTAACCCTAATCGGATATATTAAAATTCTCTAATATATTCTTACTGTATTGCAGGGGACAAGCCCCCTGCACCCCCAACCTATTATTCATCCCTAACAACACAACTAGGGTTAAAGTCACATGAGTTATTATGTGCTTCGCCACACTCCGCATATAATACCTATATACCTAATTTATTTGTTACAATAATATAAATCATATGTCTAATATAAATTAATAAGAAAATGTTATTTATTAAATATAACATTGTATTTAAGCCACTAACTTATATAAAAAATAACTTGAAATACAACAAAAACTTGAAATTGTAAACTATCACTAGTAAGCCTAATCTTTTAAAAATCAAATCCACCCAGTAAATCACAAGACTGAAATTCTAATCTCAAGATATAAGTTCCTAACAAGTAGATCTAAAGAATATGAACGAATCGTAACATTAAGTTGAAAACCTAACATTGAATGAATTAGCTCAAAATCAACATATCTAGATTGCAAAATCAGTTTCGAAGGTCTGGAATAAGACTTAGTTGGATAAAAACTTAGAAGTGTGTTTAAAATCTTCCTTTTATACCCGAATTACCAAACAAGGCTGTAATGGTCCTAATTGGCCCTGTAACAACTTCTAACAAATACATACAACTGTTACGTTGTGAATTTTTTTAAAACTGATAAACCAGTGCACATCGGTATTGGCACCTTCAAAATCCGTCACATAACGGCTGATACATCACATAATGGCTGATAATTTATTCCATAGTTAGAAGTCTATTTTGTATTTGTCAACTAATTTTTTGACACGTGAAAGGATGTTTCTATCAACTTTTAAATTGTAAGAAGTCAAGTAAAAATAAGTGAAACTAACAGTAGCTTTGATGAGTTCATTTAAAGTTCTAAACTATACAAAGGGAACTTTTTTATGAAAATATCCATCATTCTTGTCATTTTTTATGCTTAAATGCTTTTTGGAGCTCTATGCATTTCTCATGTAAAGAACCTTCAAAAAACATTTTGGACAAAGTTCTTTTGTGATCATCAAAACATGATCCCATGTACATTAAATGGAGAATATTTCCATGTCACAGAAATATTGAGATTATATTGTTATTTATAATTGTCCCAGAGGGCATGCAACAATGATTCCTTTTTATGATGGCCGTGCTCAAGTAACGTGGGGACACATTGAGTGACTGTCTTTTGTAGTTGCTATATATAAATCAAAAGGCTTTATATTCATTACAACCATGATGCCATGAATCCCTACCATACTTATAAACTTGATATCTATCAGTGGCACCCCATTTGTGAGAAACATGGACCTTTTTGACTTATCTATGCACAGTACTTCTTTGGTAGAGTAGGTAATTGCAGATCAAGATTTTAAATCTCGAAGGAAATTTTGACTAATTTTAGTTTTCGTATGAAGAAAAATATACTATGCTAGAAGTTTATGATACTTGCAAAAATTTAGGCAGTGTCTTCTTAGCATTTTATAAGTGCTTTGTTCAAATCTGGAATTGCTACTGCAATTGAATTTGACCCAACCAGCAGGAAATTAGCATTTTTAGAAAGTATATACATTGTGCGTTACAATTATGACAAGTATACTACTTCTTAAGTTCACCATGTTAACCATGTTCTTTTGTCGTCAATCTATGTACATGATGGTCACACAATATACAGGTTTTGATGGCATTGAGATCCATGGGGCTCATGGCTACCTCATTGACCAATTCTTGAAGGATGGGATCAATGACCGAACAGATGAGTATGGTGGATCAATCACAAACCGGTGCAAGTTTTTAATGCAGGTGGTTCATGCTGTAGTTGGAGCCATTGGTGCTGATCGAGTTGGTGTTAGAATTTCACCAGCCATTGATCACCTTGATGCCATGGACTCTAACCCGCTGAGCTTAGGCCTGGCAGTGATTGAGAGGCTTAACAAGCTTCAGCTAGACTTGGACTCAAAACTCACTTATCTCCATGTAACTCAGCCTAGGTACACAGCCTATGGCCAAACAGAATCAGGTAAGCATGGCAGTGAAGAGGAGGAGGCCAGGCTAATGAGGACTTGGAGAAGGGCTTATCAAGGAACTTTCATTTGCAGTGGTGGGTTCACTCGAGAACTGGGAATGGAAGCTGTGGCTCAAGGTGATGCTGATTTGGTCTCTTATGGTCGCCTTTTTATCTCTAACCCCGATTTGGTTTTGAGATTTAAGGACAATGCACCACTGAATAGGTACATCAGGGCTACTTTCTATACCCATGATCCTGTTGTAGGGTACACAGACTACCCTTCTCTGAGCAAGGGAAGTGGTAACCATGAACCATTGTCACGCCTCTAATCAGAAAATCATTCACATTATTATGTATTGGATACTGTATTTGAAGCATATATAGCTTAATTTTAATGAAGAGCTTGCTTAAGAAGAATAATTATTTTATTGCATATCAGTTAAAATTTCACTTTTCTCAGTATTACAATGGCACATTGTCTGATATCTGATCTGTTGCAAATACTGGATTTTAGTCTGAAACAGGATTCAGTACAGGATAAGCAGGATCCATGTTGGGATTAAAGAGCCCAAAATGCTGCTCGACACCTTCAGGTTTGAGATTTTCATTGAACATAGCAAAGACATACCCTTCAATGTAAGCTTGAGGCCTTTTTGGTGTCCCTTTATTCATACGTAGGATGAAGTTCTTATTGTAAGTTGCTGCAAGTTCTGGAGTTGTAAAATCACCATTCCCAGCAGAAGGCCAACCGCTTTCGGATACTACCACATCCACATTAGCCACACCCTCTTTCTCCATTGCCCAGAAGAAAGCATCAACCATGGCGTCAAACATACTCGTGTAACTCAGATTTCCGTCAAATACCACAGGGCTAGTTGCAGTGAACTGTGCATAGTCCAACCGTATATTGACTGGATCTGATGCATAGGCAAAGTAAGGATACACATTGACCATAAGCGGCGAACCTTGAGCTGACAAAAATTTCAGAATGTTAATAAGATCAATGCGCGCCTCGGCTGTGAATGCACCTGCTGAAGGTGGGTAAGAACTTGCTAAGGTTGCTGCAGATAATACAGTGGTCACACTAACACCAGCTAGATTTCTATCATTGAGGATGTTTTGAAGATTTTGCATTGCATTGGCAATGTAGCTAGCATAGGGCCCAGGAATAGCCTCATTGCCAACACTAATATATTGGAAGACAGTGTTGTTGATGTATGGTTCCACATTTGTTGCAAACCATGAATTGGCAGCTTCTTGGCTTGAAGCTATTCTTTGTATGTCCTCATTCCTCGTGCCTAATGAGACGTCGATTTGGCTCCCCATTAGTGCTTCGAGTGCTGCGGGATTAGGATCAAAGAGCCTTACTTTGCCAATACCGTATTTCTTGTAAAGACCAATCACATCAGAGGCAGAAGGAAGGTTATTCCCCATCATTCCATAGCAAACACCTATGTCAAGTGATGCTTCTGTGGTGCCAATTTGGCTATGCATAGTAACTGTAATGGAGAGGAGGAGTGAAAGCCAAAAGCGTGCCATCATTTTTGTCATCAAACGTCTGTTGAACATAAATCAATAAGAATTAAACAATCATCAAGTTGGAATATAAGATTTTTCATATATAATTGATAAAAAGGATGGCTAGTTCAATGTATGAGACTTCTGTCATTACGGAATCAATGAAAGATTAAATGTACACAGTTTTACTCGATCAATTATATAAAACGTTGCTTTCTTAATACATATATGTATTAGCAGTAACCCAATGGAAAAAAAAATAAGTGAACAGCCCCCACCCCCAACCAAAAAAAAGAAAACACACACCCATATCAGTAAAATAAAATAAAGCAGGAGGGAAAAAAAATAGATATAAGTTTTATGTAGTTCAATTTTAACTGCTTACATCCTTGGACTAAACTTCCTTTACTAGTTCTTTTATTTTATTTTTCTCACACATGTATAAACTAGGGGTGTCAATCGTGTCGTGTCGTGTCGTGTTCGTGTCGTGTCAAGGTAAGAGTATTATACTATATGGGTCGACCCGAACACGACACAATTAATTAATCGTGTCAACTTGCTCAACCCTAACATGACCTGTATAATACACGGGTGACACGACATGACCCGTATAACCCGTTTATTAAACAGGTCATGTTAAAACACGATTAACACGACACAACCCGTATAACCCGTTTATTAAATAGGTTATGTTAAAACACGAATAACACGACCCATTTAAATTATATAACCTGTTTTCATAATAAAATTACTAGATAAAATCTAATTTATTCATTTTTTAACATATTATAGTAATAATAATTATTTTAACTGAGAGTAAGTTTTAAAATCTAATATTCATTAGGGTTTTTGTTTGGATGTAATTTGTAAAACTAACCTTACTTATATGGGTAATAAATGGGTTAGACGGGTTAGGCGGGTTTGTATTAAACGGGTTGACACGAATAATTAAATGGGTTATTTCGTGTTAAACGGGTCAACCTGATTACAACCCGAACACCACACGTTTATTAAACGTGTTAAACGAGTTGACCCGTTTATGACCCAAACCCATATAAGCTTAACCCAAACCCGCTAATTACGTGTCGGGTTCGAGTCGTGTTATCGTGTCGTGTCAAAAATTGACACCCCTAGTATAAACTTTACAAGAACGAGATACAGAAAAAGAAAAAAAAAAGGCCATATAAGGTAATAAAATCAGTCCACCAAAATTAAGTGATAACGAATACATAATGTATAGGCCCCAACAGCCCCCCACCCCAACCCAAAAAAGAAAACACACACCCATATTAAGTTGGGATCAAAACTGATGTAGACTAACATATATATGTATATTTATGTATATTGTATGTAAAAAAAAATTCAGGTTTCTATTGAAAAGAAAAGGGAGGAGTAAAAAAAAAAAAGAAGAGTAAAAACCCTACAAAAAGTACAGCTTACCAGTGCAATGAGGCCACTTTGATTAAAGAGACCAAAAAAAATAAAAAATAAAAATGGGTACATTAATGAAGTGTATTTAGCCAGATTATCCCAAGCCTAACACCAAAATATCAAGTGTATTTTGATTATTTTATAACTTAACATTGTTTGATGTATATTATATTAAATAGGTTTGATGACACAAATACTCCTGATTTTGTAAAGAAATTTCAAAAATCTCCTTCATTTTTGGACATTGTTCCATGCATGGTGGATTTATCTTAATCCATTTCTAATCCTTATTTTCCACTTACAGTAGTTTTTGTATTAAGGACACAAGAAGAAAAGAAAAGAAACATGAAATAACAATGTTGTTACTCTAAAATGAGATCATATATATTCAAAAAATAAAAAATAAAAAAACTTCAAGAAAAATTAAAAAAAAAAAAAAAAAACTACTGCTGGAATAGTTTCCAACCAGGAAGAAGTTAGAACAAATTAAATTTCATCCATTTTAATTTTTTTAAAAAACAATCATTTGAAAAACAGTTGCCAAAAAATTGCTTTCATAATTATTAATTATGAACACAATCATGAATTTATGGTTGTAGCCAAGTGAAAAATAATAATGAGTACAATGTCTTGGTAAAAGAAAATAAAAATAGAACAAATATGAATAATAAAAAGCATTTAATTAAATTTTACCTTAAATTCCAATAATAAGAAGAAAGCTTTGATGATGTTCTTGTGATGAAACCTAAGTAGGAGGATTGGATTTATAGCTTCAAATGATTTTTAAAAAAAAATCTTTGACTTTTTTCCCCTCCCATTTGCACAAACTTGAAAGGAAAAAAAATAAAGTGTTTCTTCCTTAATTTTTGGAAGTAATGTTCCAAACAGAATCTTTAGATTTATAATTATATATATATATATATAATTCCTTAATGTGCAATATTGATATAGCTGAATTTTCATTGATTTCCCCCCCTTATATCCCACTGAATATAAGAAAAGTGATTAATTATTTGCAATTGTCCAACTAACAAACAATTACAGCCATTAAACATACTTATGGTGTATCAAACTTCGCCACTATTAGGGGCTTTTTGTTTTTAACAAAAAAAAAAGTTTTAAAACCAGACACTATATATGTCAAAGTCATCGTCTCACATTAACATCATATCATAAAATGTGTAATACGTAATATATATATATAAAAAAAGAAGAAGCAAATATGCACAAATCTTTTCAATGTTGAATGTATAGCAGATACAGAGACACACACACACACACACGCATATATATATATATATATATATATATATATAAAGAGTTTCAACTCTATATGACCAAAAGAAAAAAATGATAGGTTTGAGGATCAATACCAGAAGAAGTACAGCTGACAGTGCACCTAGGGTGAAGTCGTAAAAATTAGAAACAGCTCTTGATAAAGATACAAAAGGATCATTGCTTAATAATGTATATATATAGCCAGTTTTTACAAGGCATGCACCAATAAACTCTATCTTAATTACATAATAATTGGATCAATCATGCGCAATGCTATTTATTTTGTAAATGGGATCCATCTTAATATCATTTCATGCTTAATTTTGCCTTTATTATTTTTAATTTTGATTTTGGATTCATTTTAATTTTTGGGCCATTTGCATTTTGTCCCCACCCCCCCCCCCCCTACCCCCTCTTTTTTTTCTTTTGGTTGCACTTTTAAAGAATAGTAAAAATTTGTTGTTGATATTCTAAAGCATCTCCAAGAAACTCTTTAAAAATTTTCTTTAAAATTGTATTAAAGCGACAAATTAAAGAGTTTTCAAAAAAATTCTTCAAATATATATATATTTTATTACTTTTTTATTTTCTTAAACATTATCAAGTTTGAAAAATGTTTATGCTTTTTAAATTTTGTATCCCAAATGATTTTGCTAGTGTAATATTAGTAATGTATTAAATTATTTAAGTAATGTGTTAAATTAATAAATAGTCACATTACGACCACATCATTTAAAATATAAATTTAGAAAATATAGCATTAAGTTTTGTGTATTTGTAAAATGTGATCCTCAAATGTGATTAAAACAATAAAATATGAAAAATAAAGAGTGAAATCAACTCTGGAATCTATAAAAATCAGTTGCTATTTACGTAAAAAGATTTTGTTGGAGACTATAATGCTTGATTCTATTGGGGATGCTCTAATGCGGTATCATCTCTTGACTTTATATATATATATATATATATATATATATATATATATGTATATATACTTGTGTATGTAACTTGTATTCCCTATTCTTATGGTCCTCCAACATTAAATTATCTGTGGTCGGTAAAATTGAATTTGTTGTTAATTTAGCTGATAAGGTGGGATTTTAAGAGATTCAGATACCATTATTAAAAGAATGTTTTAGGGATATATATATATATATATATATATATATATATATATATATATAGATGCCCAGATTATATGTGATGTTTTTTTCTTGGTTATTTAAAAGTACAAATCTCTCAATTATTGTTTAGTTTCCATAATTTATATCTTTTTTTTTTTTCTCTAATTGATTTGATTATTGAGTTAATATTATATCATTGCATCTTTTTAATGAAATTTAGTTTGTTTTAATGGTATTCTGATATCAAAATGGGTCTTTCAATGTTATGGTCCATTTTTGCTTTCTTTTATTCTCAGAATAGAATTAGGGCTTGGAACTCATTTGTTCATATTTAGAATCAATTAAATTTTCATAAAGAAGTCTGTTTTGTGCTTTGTGGTACATATGCAATGATCAAGATGCCATTACCCACTATTTGTCCTGTCAATATGTGGGGGTGTTTGAAGATATAATTTTGTTGTAAATTTAATATTTAACATTATTTGTATTTTTCTATTGCATGAGGCAATGACACCTGTGCCCGTACCCTTCAAAACTTTTAAAATTTTTATTTTTATTTAAAAAAAAATTAAGAGTTGCCCCTTTCAATTTTATTTTTCACAAAAGATTTTAAATTATAATTTTTATATTTTTGTTCCTCTAATTATATGGTCTAAATTCACCACCGCATGTAATGGTATTAATCACAATACTAACCATCTTTTACATATTGACATTGTGAGAGCTAAGTAAAGAAGACAGACCAATAAGATACATAATAAAATTTTTTCACTCTTAAGTACAATGTTAAGAATGGTAATGGGGCAAGTTCGGGATGCTGTCCTGCCCGCCCCGTCTTTTTTATTATGTCCCCCATTTCTCTTGTGTCGCTTTTCCATCTAAAAATTATTTTTAAAATTTTTAAAAAATTAAAAAAAAAATCAACTAATATTATTAAAAATACAAATTTATATTTACATATATATACAAATAATATATATATATATGTATATTTGTGTGCACATGTTATACATAAAACACATATTTAGATTTATATGTGAGATTATTTGATAAAATATGAAAATTTTGAAACGTATTTATGTAATTTAAATATATAATTAGAGTGGGGCGGGGATACTTTTTTCCACCCCGAACCTATAATAGGTTTTAGTATCTCCTTCTATTCCTGTCCCACCTCATTTATTTTTTCTCTAAACTCGTCCTATTAGGGACTGGACCAGTAGGATGGGACATTTTGTCATCCCTACACAAGATAGTGAGGTTTATCATAATAAATGTATGTAAGATCACTTATTTTTGTCTAAAAATAAAAAAAATTATTGAAAAAATCTCTTATATATGGTGTTGTGATAAAAAAGAAAAACTAGTTAAGTTTGATTAATGGCTAAAATTGTTTTTAGAATCTAGCAAGAGATGAACTAGGTTACTAGAAGTGCCTCAATGGTAGTTATTCTGACAATCAAATCAAAAGAAAGACGAATAAAATTTTGTAAGGATTTAGATTAAAGGAAAGAACTTAAAATTTTAGTGTATACTTTGTCTTGATCTTAACAACGGTGATGAGCTCTTCAATATTCACGTGTCTTGATCTTCATGACGATGATGTCTTTTAGTCATATCATCTACCATTTTTCTATCTTGAAAGCTAAACAATGACAAGGAGAATGATGTTATTGCAACGGCTAGTGATAGCGTTAATATTTTTCCCGCCATAAATGGAAGGCAATTGGCTAATGCTCATTACTCACTGGCGACCTTATTCTCTTTTTTCACAATGACACTTTATCACTAATTAGTGTAACATGCTTTGCATCCTTCACTATCTATTGTGAATTCATTAACACAATAAGGAATTTATTGCATCTGCTGTACTGTACATAAGCAGCAATCTAAAGTTTGAACTGCTACATGTTATTGTTATTCATGCAAGTTAATTATCAAATAGAGACACTAAAAAGAAGATATTGCTCTATTTCCATTGACCTGTAAAATGTAGCAACAATTCTTGTGTGATGCATTCCAATAATGAAGGTAAATTCTAGCAGATCTTACAATTGGGGAAACAGAAGTGAGAAAATTAACTTTTTGCCTTGTCCAATGAAATCCAAACACCCTAGACGATGGGAAATTTCAATAATAAAAAAAAAAAAGAAGAAGAAGAAGAAGAAGAAACCCACATTTTATTGTATGGATGCCTTTTAAAATGACTAGAACACTTCTGAGACTCCTTCTGGGCTGTCAAAAAATGCCTTCATATGCCCTCAAACTGTAACCATGGACCACATTCTGGTATTTTTTTATCTTCACACTTTTGAATTTGGGTACTCTTCTTGCATTCACAGAGAAGATATTGGGTTGTTATCAGAATCAGACAAAAAGTTTACAACATTAACAGACTATATATGAACTCGAAAATCTGGGAAGCTAAAATGTTTTACAGCACAGTTATAGAATTATAATCTCCTTTCATAATTGATAAAGAAAAAGTAACTTCATGGTAATGCAGATTGACTCTCCCAGAATGCTACAAGTTTATTGGAGTGAGTTTTTTTTTTTTTTTATCTTTTCCTTCATCATCCACTACTGTCTACTATATCTAATATTGTTGACTTTATCTGGTTGATGGTTATACTTTCTGTTGCAAGAGAAATTCACAAAATTTAGATCATTATGTTGTGCAGAAAGACAGAGTCCAATCTTCAACCATAAAAAAATAAATAAGTAAAAACCTATGGCATTGTTAATACATGGGAAAAAATGCAATCATAGTTCTCATTTAAATTAATAATAAGCAGCCAAAGGCACATCATTAGGCACAATGTCATTTAAGTATCAAGTATTTCTTACTTGCCCAAAAAAAAAGTATCAAGTATTTCTTACAGCTTATGAGGCCACAAGTTGGTACTAGACAGATTTTGCTTGAAAGCTACCCGCATTGTACAAATTATACATGTATGAAGAACTTACACACAGGAAAATGGGATCCAGCAATGGGAATAATGCAGAATATGAGTTTCTGACCCCTGAATTTTCAAACAAAAAGAGGCTTCATTTTGTTGTCTGGTAAAAGATCATACCCTCACATACATCACAACCCAGAAATCTGTCACTTCCCAAGCATTCGTTTAACATCACCATGCACGTGAAATCCTGCATGGCCATATCTCTAAAAGTAAAAACCAATAGCATTGGTCCAATAAGTATCCATGTTATACCATTCTATATAAATGGCCACATTATCTTGTCAAAATGCACATCCCCAGAAGGCTAAATCACAAACACACCCATTACACCTAGTGAAGATGTTTCACCCAATAATCGTCACTTTTCAGCTCCTTTTTTCCTCCTGTCATGCTGCAGTACTAGACTTCTGTGTGAGAGACTTAAAATTGGATGGACCTGCAGGCTACTCTTACAACGCCTGCCAAAGTCACTGTAGATGATTTTGTTTATTCTGGTCTAGGCATTGCCGGAAACACTTATAATATTGTCAAAGCTGCAGTGACCCAAGCATTCGCTGCTCAATTTCCCGGTGTGAATGGTCTTGGCATTTCCATGGCCCAGTTAGACCTTGCCAGTCAGTGGTGTTGTGCCAATGCACACTCACCCTGGAGCTTCAGAACTCTTAATTGTTGATCAAGGGACAATTACTGCTGGTTCATATCTTCAGCCAACAGTGTTTACTTGAAAACTCTTAAGAAGGGGGATATTATGGTTCTTCCTCAAGGGTTACTGCACTTCCAAGTGAATTCTGGCAGCACTACAGCTCTTACATTTGTTAGCCTCAATAGTCCAAGCCCTTGTCTCCAAATCCTCGATTATGCTCCGTTTGGAAACAATTTGCCTTCTGAATTGGTAGAGGTGGTCACTTTCCTTGATGATGCATAGGTGAAGAAGCTCAAGGGTGTACTTGGTGGCATTGATTAAGGTCTCTCTAAAAAACTCGGTACTTTCCTCCCAAATTTGGTGTTTACTGGTTTCTTTGTTGTGATGATTAAGGTCTTTGTAAGCATAGGATTCTCTTAGTTGTGGGCAGTTTCTTAGTGTACTACCTAAAGAGTCTAGCAAGAGTTTTTCTATTGATTTTCATTGTCAAATTGTTAGCTCAATGGATGCCATCCAACTGTTATGAGTTTAATAAGCTCCATTCCTTCTAAAGGCAAATGCCTTTCTATCTGCATAAATTCATTACATTAAATGGAATAAGTTACATCTATCAGTAGGTTACTTTATCATGGATTATTAAACTGGGAAAAGTGCATATTATCTTGAAAGAAAAATGAAAAAAATAGAAGCGCAACCAAAATTAACCATGTATGCAGAAGTAGTGGGAGGTCAGTCGGTAACAAGGCAATTTAGTTGAAATTGCTTTTGCTTCTTTACAATGGCATATCAGTAAAGCATAAACAGTGATTATCACCAAAGACATGGAAATGATTATAAATCCGAGAGATGGAAGTGTTGCAATCATCATTACAAGGAAGCTGCAAATAATCACCCAAAAAAATAAGATTGCTTAATTAGAAAAGCATCTATCCATCCAACACCTGGGAATGTGTGCACACAAAAGGAAAGAACGAGGTCATGGCAAAAACAATGGGAAATATGCTACGCAAATGCCGTTGTGGAGATTTTGGATGATATGCCCTTTCTTTCCCCGTCTTTTTGGATACCAAATAGAGCAGAAGGGCATGGCAAAATAGGCCCCTATTTAGTCTGCCCTATGGAGAATTCACATGAGATTTGGGTGAAAAAAAAATCTGACTGCAGGAAATTTTATCATTTTTCTTTTTCAGGTTTTGTCTATTGTTGTTAATGCATAGAATTTTCTTTTAGAGAGAGAGAGAGAAAAATAAGCTTAATCCAGTGAAGTGCAATGGAATGTGAAATAAAGAAAGCTCAAAGGTCATAGCTTATTCTAGGAAAAATATCAATCTAATCTGCAACGGTTCACTTTGCTTCAACAAAAAATGAAATCTAGGAAAAGTGTATATCTTTATCAACATGGGAGGAGAGTTGGCATTTTATCAACGACTGCTGTAATGTCCTTGTGTTTCTATCTTGAACTTAATAGCTGCATCTGGTATTTGCGGAAATCTTTTATAGGAACCGTCAAAATGGCCAGAGGGAACTCCCGTTGCCCTCATGTTTGTGTTTTCTACAACAAACAGGTAAGTAATAAGGGCATTGTCATCCATTAAGAAGCGACAGGCCTATATTCATGTAAAAGGTGGATTAGATGGATTATGGATGTTAGCAAATCAGAGCCACAGACTGTAGAAAAATAAAGATCAATCAGAAACAAAGGAGTGACATTTAGTATAAGCACATTGAATGGCAAAGGAATTGTGCTTGTACTTCAAATATAATCAATCAGTCACAAAAGCTACAATTTATAGAACGATGAGCTAAGAAGCACGGACACTCTATTTTGGCTCACGTGTCTGTGTCGGACACGTGTCGGACACCGACACTCTCGGACACTTCCCGGACACTTGAATCATGGATGTTGATGATTAAATGAAGAAATTCTTTAATTTTTATTTAATAACTTTGTTATTCTAATATCTTAATAACATCTTTTAAATTTGTGTGTTTTTATACCAAGTTTAATTGAAATAAGATTAGGTTTTTATTATACGGTCATATAAAAAATATAAAAATTTATATATATTCAATGTGTCCCTAACGTGTCCGTGTCCTACTTTTTTGAGAAATAACCTGTCTACGTGTCCGTGTCGCGTCGTATCTGTGTCCCGCGTCCGTATCCGTGCTTCTTAGACGATGAGGAAAAGGTTTATAAAAAAGGACACATGATAATGTTGCACTGTGTTTATAGAAACATATTGAAACAATCAGAGTTCTCATTTAATGGTATCATCTATGAGATATGAGATTAAACATCCATAGGCAATTAATCACATTATTGTTTAGAGATGTTACAATATATTGATGCATTTGTGAATTCCATGCTAAAGAAACCATGAAGGATTCAGCTACTAAATAACAATGGTTTGGGGGAAGTTGGAAATGAGTTCACACCTTGAAAAGTAGCATTAGTAGTGCTTTCATGCCACACAGCCTTTGGCATAAATATGAAGAGGACTTTGTCGTACATCATTCTATTTGGTTCATTGAGACAGCATCTGATGATGATTTTTCTCTGACTGCTTTTAGATACTTTCTTCTCTGACCAGTTCGGAGTATTCACCCCATTAAGTTGAAAGAATTGGAGCCGGCTCAGGTTAGTGTTACACTCATCCGAATAACCTTAAAGGAAGCTGGCTCAAGTTGAAGGCATTAAGAGAAAGGATATGCACCACCGGTCCCAATTTTTGGGGGAAAGGTTTTGTTTTCTTCTAACTATGATATTTAATAAGTTCTGGTTGCCTCCCCACCCAAGGCTGTCAATGTATTAATCTTCAAGATTTTCTGTCTTCCCTCCTTAAAACAGACACAATTCTGAACGTACTAGAAAGAACCATCATTCAAAAGTTTAATTTAGTCACCAATAATCCATGCAAGAGCAAGACCCCTTCTTCAAAATGATGAAATCGTTTCCGATCTCTCACAGCAATCTTCCTCTTAAAAACCTTTGAAACAAGCTTAATTGCAGAATGGCAGTCATTGCAGATCCGAATGTTCTTCACAATCCTCAACATTGATCCAGGCTTTGTGCAGATTAACCCAAAAGCCACTGCCAGTTTTTCACTGTGATATCCAATTATAGCTTCCTTCTCCTCCTCTTCTACATCGAACACAACCCCTCTTGTCTCAGCCTTATACCCAAAATTCTTTAGCTCTCTAACTATTTCTTGCCACACCAGATAGATCTTATCTGCTTTTTCATGGGATCTGTCACCTGCAAAAAACTCATGAACAACACCATCCACTTCTATCAAACTACACCCTGGTACCCGATTTATTTTTCTTCTTCTCATAGCTTTCCTGACTTCTTCAGCTTCTTCTCTTTTCATGGACTCGGCATAAATGTTTGAAAGTACAACGTAACGACCATCATGGGTTTGATCAGATTCTATCAGTAAATTCCCAACTCTTTGACCCATTTCAGCATTGCCATGAACCCTGCAAGCGCTGAGAAGAGCCCCCCATATGATATCATCTGGTTTAATCGGCATTGAAGCAATGAACTTCTCTGCATCATCTAACAAACCCGCACGGCCAAGAAGATCCACCGTGCAGGCATAGTGATCCAACTTTGGTCTTATTCCATGAACCTCTAACATTGAATCAAAGTAGCGAAAACCCTTCTCAACGCAACCTATGTGACTACAAGCACATAAAACCGCAATGTAAGAGATACTATCCGGTGAGATGCCCTCACCTTTCATCTGCTCAAAAAGCTGAAGTGCTTCATTGCTTTGCCCATTCATTGCCAACCCAGAAATTGCTGCTGTATAGGTGGAAACATCCTTCTTCCTTGATGAACTAAATACTTGCATTGCTAGATTGATGGAGCCACATTTTGCATACATGTCAATCAAAGCAGCAGAAAGTATGGAATCAATGTTCATATGTTTCTTTAGAATGTAAGAGTGAACCCAATTCCCATGATCCAGGGCACCCAACTGCGAGCATGCAGAAAGAACACTCACTAGAATCGCAGAGTTTGGCTTCTGATCCAATGCTTGCATCTCTCGAAACAATACCAAAGCTTCCTTTGGCCTATTGTGTTGAGCATACCCAGAAACCATCACAACCCAAGAAACTAAATTCCGGCTGGGCATTTCCATAAAAACACGGTAAGCCTCATCCAAATAATTGAACTTCACTAGCCCACCAAGGAGACTATTCCAAGAAATGTCATTTCTGTGAGGCATTTTTCTGAACAGGTTGAGAGCTTCCAATATATTACCATTCCTAAGATACCCATTAATCAAAGAATTCCATGACACAACATCAAGCTCGGCACTTTCATCAAACACTAATTTTGCATCATCCAATTTCCCACTAACAGAGTAAAATTGTATAATAGAGTTGCGAACAAACACGTCATTTTCAAATGAATTCTTGACAACCATAGAATGAAACTGTCGACCCAAATCAAATGCAGCAGAATTCGAACAGGCTTGGAACAAAAATGTGAAAGTGAAGTTATTAGGAGTAAGATTCAGTTCAACCATCCGATCAAACACTAGTAATGAGCCCGACAAAGAATCAGGACGGTTGGCACGTGCAAGGCCACGGATAACGGTGTTGAATATAAAAATGGTGGGAGGTGTTGAGGGTTGGAAAAGGAGGAGTAGGGCGTAATCGATGTCGCCTGAGGGGTCGAGAGCTGAAAAGGAAATGACAGGTCGGAAAGAGGGTGGTGGGTGAGTCAAGCCGTTGATGATCAGCTGTGTGTGAGCTTGTTTGAATTGTTTCATTGATTTGCATTTGTGGAAGAGAGATGTGAATGAAAAGGTTGTTGCCATTTCGCTCTAAGGGTTTGAAGAGCAGCGGGATTGAACACTGATGGAGATAGCTACAGTCATGAACTCTGTCAAGGTTTGAAGATTTTTAAGACGGACGAGTTCGGTTGTCTTTTCTTTTTGTAACCGTTACCAGAGCTGTGAAATGGCGGGAACATAGATTCATAATTTGCAAGCTCAAACTTAAATAACGGTATGATTTAGGAATTAAACCTTTGTTTGGACGGAGAGAAAGAAAAGAAATATGTATAAGTGGGAGAGAAAACAAAATATTTGGAGAGATTAGAAAAAAAAAAAAATATATATATATATATATATATATTTTAATAAATTTTTTAAAATATCAAATATATTCTTAAATGTTTGTGTTAAAAATTAAAATTTTTATAATAAAATGAATTTAATTGTCAAATAATTTATACACATTCATTTCTTTTCTCTCTTACTAATTTTTTAAATAAGAAATAATAATTTTTTTCTCATTTCTCTTCTAAATATTTAAACAAGTTAAAGAATAACTCTTTTTTCTTTCATTTTAAATTATCCCTTTTTTTCTTTTCTTTTTTTCTCTCTAAAACTTCCAAACAAAGGCAAAACAAAAGCGATTGGATTGAATAAATGCAATCCTTGCATCATTCAATAGCTAAATGAGAAATTACTGATAATCCCTTATGGTTACATCTGTTTGCAAGTAACCTCATGTGGTAATTTAACAAGTGAAGGACATGTATTGTGTATTTTGATAAAAAAAAATTGATATTTTTTACTCTTAATCTTAAGGGAATTAAATGCTAATTTTTAAGTTATAGGAATTATGTAAAAATAAAACTAACTAAAAGAGGATAAAGTGTAATTTTTTCGTAATTTAAAAATCTTGACTCGTATAAGCTTGAATCTATAGTTGCATTACTATCAATAATTACATTTTTTTTTTTTATGATATGTTGGAGCATCTCCAATAAAGAAGATGCATTTGGGTCGGCAAAATTCTTATTTGACTTATACTAAGTGTTATGCCTACACCAATAGTTTCGACTATTATATATATATATATATATGCACTCTAAAATGATAATGAATATTTATTTTTATATTTTAATACATCCCCCCTCCCCCTCCAACACCCTATCTGTTTCTCTCTCTTTTAATCATTTTCCCCAAATTTTGTCTCTCCTATTTTTAATTAAAAGTATTTGTGTAATTTTCTTTAAATAAAAAAAAGGTGAAGTTGAGTTTCATAGCAAAAAATGGAGGGTGTAAATACGGACATCCCCTATAATTCCACTCTTTTTTTTTTTTTTTTCACTTCACCTCCTATAATTTATAAGTTAACATATACACATATCTTTATGTGTTAGAAACATATTTTATATGTGTCAATTAAATTTGATTTTTAATGCATGAAATAGTATATCAGTCAACTAGTCAAGTGAAAATGAGCAGAATACCAATATATATATACACACACACACATGTATATATATAAATTTGATTTTTAATGCATGAAATAATATATCTGTCAACTAGTCAAGTGAAAATGAGCAGAATACAAATATATATATATATATATATATATATAAAAAACATCCTCAAGGGGTACATGCTATATTATTACCTTGGACCAAAGCTCTTTAAAGAACTAATTGTTATTGAAGTTGAAAAAGAAAAAAAATAAAGTATGTCTTTTCAAAAACACTAAACAACATAGAGATAATGTTCAATCTCAATCAAAGACATAAATACTGAAAATCTTGATTTTATATAAGAAAATAGATCACTTGGCCCAAAAACTGCAGGTTCCTTGAATCTGATTCTTTTGTGTCTCAGGCTCTCAGCCACTATAGCTTCCCAGTTCCCCCATACAGCTAGTAGCATAATTTCTAGGTCCCACCCTACCTAAAAAATCTCACAGCATCCACACTAATCAGATAGGCATAGCCCAGAAATGGACATATCACTTTTTCCATTTCTTTTAGAGGAAATTGCAATCATACAGCCTTCATTAATCATTGATATTAAAGTGATTGTGAAATCAAAATTGATTATAAGAGTAAGTTTTAGGGAGTCTCTCACATGCACATAATCTGGATACGAGTAAAGAGTAATCTTTGGTTTTTATCATCGTGAAATTCGAGTGAATATATATATATATATATATTATGTGAATATATGCATATTAATGTGTATAAATAGTGTCATGAATCTTTATGAATCATTATTTATGAATAAAATATGTAAAAGATAAACTAATATTTAATAGTTCGTTGATACCATAATTTTAATAATTAAATCTTATATTATACGTATATAAATTTATTATAATTATATATATGACATATTATTAGAACATAGATCGCGAGAATACGATATATTATATTACTATATTATCAGGTGAGAATGGATATATATATATATATATATACACGAGATTCGGCCAGGTAGGCTGGCAATGGCAAACAAAGACGACGACCTGGCTGATTGTGGGAAAGCTTAGAGAGAGAGAGAGAGGGGTCTCGCCTGACCTTTCCAGTGCCAGTCTGTCATATCCCTTGCCAACCTCTCTTTCTCTCTTTCTCGCTACCCCTATATATAGAACATGAATATCATAACCTTCATTTCTTCTTCAACATTTGGTCGTGAGTCTCTCTCGTTTTTTGTTTGTATTCTTAGAGAGAGAAGAGCAACCCTAGAACTAGACTAGGGCCGTCTGAAAACCGAGCTACTTGTTGAAATCATGAGTCTCTTCGGCCTCGGAAGCAGGTATTTCTCATATCTTCATGATATCATACTACATGTGTATGTACGCATATTGTTGGTTGGAGATGTTTTCGAATTATTGATCTTTCAAATTTGTTTCATCTATTCGCCCTGTGCATTGTTTTAATTGTTGACAGCGAAATCAAAGCGTATTTTACTTGGTAACAATTAGGATGCATTAACGTTCAATTGGATTCTTCTCAGGAGAAGAGACTATTAAATGAACAATACTGAGAAATGGAATAATCTTTTTTAATCAGTAAAAGAAATGGAATCAAATTAGTACAATGTAGTGAGATTGTCATTGTCTCGTGCGATTGGGTTTAGACGATCGGCAGGTTTTCATTGTTCTTTGCAGCAATCGAAAACTAGACTTATTGTTGGATCTATTTTATTTTATATAAACCAGGGGCATTTTTTCAATGGTAATGTCAAGATTTTAGGATTTTTAAGGCTGCTTTATAACTTTTAAAATAGATCATGGTATAGAAAATTCTAGGTGAATGATGCCATTATAGGAGATAGATAATCATCGCTGGGACTTGCACTTGGCAGACTTCATGGTCTTTTGCCCGATTAAGTTTGCTGTGAGTTTTTGTCCTACACTCCCATAGTTATCTGTTATTACTGTCTTAATTAGGGTTTGTATAGATTAGATAGGCGCGTTTTTCAACATATCAAAATCTTATGCAGAGAAGTTATGTTATTGAGTACTGCTGTAACTTCAGTAAATTTTCAAACCCGTTTGTAGAAGGCGTTATCATGGGCATTCTCATTTCTAAGAACTCTGTTGGTAGGGTGGAAGATCTAAAAAGAATAGTTGGTATTGTGAAACTTTTTGGGAGACAACAAACAGGGTCTTTTAGATTGCACTGTTTATTATGTGTTTAGAGTCACTAGATGGCCATTGTACAAAAGCTGAATTTTTTTGCCTCTTTGGTGGCAATTTGCCTCTAGTGTTTTAATTTTGTAGTCATCTAGTAACTTTTAAATGAAACTGATAATTTGCCTTGTGTCTCCATGTGGTTTGAAAAGGCCATCTTTTTACTGCTGGTATTACATAACAGTGTTGATATGTCTTTTTCCTTTTCTTTTAATTGCATGCATGTAAAATGAAGATATGTCTTTCTTTGCTGCTTTTCCCAATATTAATTATCTCTAAGTCCTAACCTTGAAATATGCAGAAACCAGAAGACATTTCGGCCTAAAAAGAGTGCTCCATCGGGAATTAAGGTTAGTGTTCTACCTTAAGTTACGATTTTCTCTCTGTTCTTCTTTAATTTAGTATTTTCTTTTATCCAATGTTGACAATTGGCTAAACATAATCTTAATCCCAACTCCTTTGGGGTTAGCAGTTTGTGATTTTTTTTTATTTATTTTTATCCATATGCAGGGAGCACAACTTCAAAAGCACATTGATGCTACCTTGGGTAGTGGGAACTTGAGGGAAGCTGTGCGACTACCCCCTGGAGAAGATATTAATGAGTGGCTGGCTGTGAACAGTAAGATTTTCAATGCTACTACTTCAAAGTTTCAGTCACAAATCATAATACTTCTTTCATATATGCTCTGATGGCCCATATTTTTATGCTGATATGTTTTGGGATGTATTTATGTAAAAGTCTCGTACTAGATATAGTTTTCCAATATGCCTATAGGATTCATGATGAAATTGTGAGAAAAAGGCGAATGGTTATTGTTAGATTTCTTTCTATAGGTCTTTTAAAAAATTAACAAAAAAATCATGTTAGTGAACCTATGTCATAGTAGTTGGAAATTGGAATGCCCTCATATACTTAATAAAAAAAAACCACTAGAACTCTCTAATATGGTATTTGTAGACTTATGATTGTATTAACTTATCTTATTCACTATATTTTCTTATTAAAAAAAAAACTTATTTTAACTGTATATATGGTCTGCGTAAAGCAACTTCAGAACTAATACAAAGTTCAATAGCTATAGAAAAGCATGTATGTATGTTGGCTAAATTGCTCCAAAGAGTCATTTCATAACATCAGTATATGTTTGACTAAGGTTTAAACGCGTGTTTGTGATTCTGGAAGTTTGGTAATCCCAAACCACCTCCTGCTCCCTGTACCGGCGTCCCCAAGAAAAACAAAAAGAAAAATGATATTGCAACTTGATATCTGTGGCACACAGTTGATACTGCAACTAAAAGCCATGGTTGCTTAATTCACTTGAAACAAAAAGTCGGGATCATGTATAAACTTGCAAAGAATAATATTGGATGCTGACTCCATTTTGTCTTTATTTATGTGTAAGACTTAAACCGTGAAGAATCAATTCAACCAAGAATTTATAAATTAATTTGTTTCTTGCACAAAAAAAAAGGAAAAAAAAAAAGCATTTGATGTCAGAAATTACACTATTTTGTCCACTTATATTTGGCATTTCTCCAAATCCCGTTAGTAAATTAGATATTTATGTGACATACACATTACATGTGCAAATAATAATATTGGATGCTGACTCAATTGTCGTTTTTTATGTGTAAGACTGAAACCGTGAAGAATCAATTCAATCAAGAATTTATAAATTAATTTGTTTCTTGCACAAAAAAAAAAAAAAAAACATTTGATGTCAGAAATTACACTATTTTGTCCACTTATATTTGGCATTCCTCCAAATCCCGCTATTAAATTAGATATTTATGTGACAAACACATTACATGTGCAAATAATAATATTGGATGCTGACTCAATTGTCTTTATTTGTGTGTAAGACTGAAACCATGAAGAATCAATTCAATCAAGAATTTATAAATTAATTTGTTTCTTGCAAAAAGAAAAAAAAAACATTTGATATCAGAAATTACACTTTTGTGCACTTATATTTGGCATTCCTCCAAATCCTGTTATTAAATTAGGTGTTTATGTGACATACACATTACATGTGCATGGCTGTTTGTTCCTATCCATTGCCATATATTTGTGACACTGACATCTGAACAAATTTTTTTTTTGGATCAGTATTGGTGACTTCGGAATATCTATTGTAACTTTACATTTTTTTTTCTGCAGCGGTTGATTTTTTTAATCAAGTGAATATTCTGTTTGGTACTCTTACCGAATTCTGCACGGCATCAAGCTGTCCAACAATGACAGCAGGACCAAAGTAATTTCTTAATTCCTCCCCACAATAGTCATTCTGACTTTATTGATGGAAAGTCTTGTGTAGGTAGATGCTTGATCTATTTATTGAACTTTCTGGAAATATTATTGTGACATACATATTCTTTTACTTGTTAAAAAATCCTTGTCTGTTCTTTTTGATTAATTCAGCTTCAGTTCTCTCTCTATACTATGTCTGCATGATTTAATTAATAATATGTTGAATAATTCTTAAAACAAAATGTGCTACTTCTGTCAACATTATTGGATGTCAATTTGGTTCCCGCTAAAGGTGCAGGTGCTCTGATTACCATGACCTTATAAGTTTTAGGTAAATTTGGTATTGAATGTGCTTTCTCAACCCATTTTTGCAGTGCGTTTTGCCAGACAGAAAATTATTTCCATATATCCTATTTATGCTACATTTTCTTTCCTTTGTCTGGTAATTTTTTCTTTTGATCATCTGTGCCTTCACTTAAGCATTTTATTTACTATACTCTTGCCCTTATCTGAGATCAAGTAAAATTAGAATTCAAGTGATTATGATGTATTATTCACATTGCAAGTCCTCAATTAAATTATCTCCCTACAGATATGAGTATAGGTGGGCTGATGGAGTTACTATAAAGAAACCTATAGAGGTGTCTGCTCCTAAATATGTAGAGTATCTCATGGACTGGATTGAAACTCAGCTCGATGATGAGTCAATTTTTCCTCAAAAATTAGGTATGTGTTATTTCTTTATGGAGCAAGATATGGTTTTTGATCAAAGCACTTTGTTATTTATCGGAATTGTTGTGCACTTCAGGGGCACCGTTTCCACCAAATTTCCAGGATGTTGTTAAGACAATATTCAAGCGATTGTTCCGTGTATATGCCCACATCTATCACTCACATTTTCAGAAGATCGTGAGTCTGAAAGAAGAAGCTCATCTCAACACTTGCTTCAAGCATTTTGTGCTCTTTACATGGGTAAGTTGTGAACTTCATCAACTTTTGAATATTCAGCCTCTAAGTTTCCTCCGTTTTTCATCGGACTCATAATTTAAAAATGGCACCAACACATTACAATCTCCACTTAGAAACTGATCTGCCTATTGAGCATTTTAATTTATAGTCTAGCTAAAAATTGCTAGATAGTGGGGGAATATATACTCTTTCAATATTTATACACCAATACCATCCTTCAAGCTTTGCAGGATCTCTCTCTCTCTCTCTCTCTCTACACACACACACATTATGTGTGTGTGTGTATCTGGCCTTTCAGCCTCTCTAATGAACTCTATGTAATGCAGGAGTTCCGCTTGATCGACAAGGGGGAGCTTGCACCTCTTTATGAGCTCGTTGAATCTATCCTACAGTTGTAGTGCCTTCTAATTTTTCCCCCTTTTGTTCAGTTGTTTTGGATAAACATTTTTGCAAGCTTCTCTCCGTTCATTTGTTGTTGACACAGTGAGTGTGCCCCCTGGGTATATTCTGCAATTTCTAGTGCCTTGATAAATTTATTCTTATTGTTCTTTTGTATTGGATACGCACTTGTGAGCTTTCTGTTTGGTAATTTATTATTATTATCATTTTGCAATTTTATTCGTATTGTTTTATTGTATTGGATACACACTTTTGAGCTTTCTTTTGCTCATTTATTTTTTGGTTGAAGGAGATGAAAAAAGGTTTGGAGTTGGGCTCTATTGTTCATTAAAACCCTATTATTTTGCCATGGCCATGGTGCTTGGGTAGTGACTATAAATTTGGTGGTCCAATCCCAGTGAAGGTGGACACCCAGAGCTTTGGATTCAAATATTTGAAGACTCTGGTTGGTTACCCTAGTTTATGCGGAGCATATTGTCACGGGCTTAATATTTTAAGCACCCGTGCGGCACTTAGCAACTCACAAAGGCTTGAGATGCTAAGTCATCCTATCTAGCTAGCTCACCTAGAGTGGTGGCTAGAGAAGATGGTGGCTAGGGAACAAGAAAGCTAGAGAGAGAGAGAGAGAGAGAAACTTTTATTCTTAAGAGAAAATTGCTTACACTTGATTGAGTGAGTGTCAAATGAGACCCCCACCCCTTTTATAGGCTCTTGGCCTTACAATCAATAGTTAGGATCACTTTGATCTAAGGGCTATAATGATGGGTATAGAATATTCCTTAAGGGAGTATTCTAGAATCCTTACAAAGTCAACATTCTAGAATACTCTATACAAGACTAGAAATATATACAAGGTGCTTCACAAGTCTAAGACTCCAAGAATGTTCTAGAGGATCCATGTAGACTTGCTATGCAGACAAAAGTGGCAGTCCAGTGAGCGCTCTTGTGGTGTCTACGTGACGTCCATGTGACGTAACCTTCCAGCAGACAAATGGGTCGTGACAATATGCTGGGCCTACTAAAAAGCTCGTTGCAAGTCAAATGATCAAAGGGAATGCAATTCTAATCCACAATTTGTAGAGCTTTCTTTAATCCCTAATGGGAATCAGATGTCCAACACTCTCTATGAAGGAATCAATTAAGGCATTAAGCTGATCAGCTACTGACCTTTGGGATGTCCTAACAGCTCACTTCCAGATAAATGGAAAAAAATGAAACGAAAAAAAAAAAAGCCAAAGCTCTATTGGCTTTAAGGGATACTGTCAAAACTGCCCACTTTCTCATTTTTTGAATTCCCATGCTGTAAAGGCATCTAGCACAAGTTCAGACTTATTTTCTACTCTGACTGCTTTGTGATCTTCAAATATTGACAACTATTTCTTGATGCAACTGAACCTAAAAACAATAGAGGTTGATGGAAAGAGGAGAGCCAAACCTTATTTTCATATCCCTTGGAGTTGGGACCACGTCATTGTGTATTTGCGCTGCTAAAATATGGAAGATTCCCTTGTAATTCATATTGTGTGTTCCTCCTGTAGGTTTAATAAATATCAACATATTAAACATCAAACACTGATACACTCCTTTTCCTCATTTTTTTTCGTACATAAATATTTCTAAAAAAATGACTTTATATAGACATGATCTTTGTAACCATATTGGGTAGCAATGAAAAGGATAGAACAACATTAGAAAAATTATCAGAAAATCATTTTTGTATTACCAATATTTAGAAGTAACACAGTCCTTTTAGTATCACCCTCTTCTATTTTCATTGATTATTCAAAATGTATAAGCTTGGGCATGTGCACCTCATCAAAAAGTTCTATATCACTCTAAAATGTTGGTCAGTGGAAAGATAACTAATCCAATGGATGAACTACAACTTTCCTGATGGATCACTTGAGAGCGATTTACGTTACTCATCTGCAATGACCCTCAAAGTCAAGTTCCAATTACCTTAACCTCATCGTATTGGTCCCATAGTACCCTGAAAATTTGTTCCTTCTGAGCTGACACCTTTCCAAACTGATGGACTGATTTTCTCTTTTGCATGCAGTTTCAATACTGTGACTTCCCCCAGAAATGCAGCTGAAGCTATGGCAACAAATACTTCAACTCTTGCTGCCGAACTCACACCTCAATCAAATGGCATATACCCATAACTTCAGACTCTACTCTTCCATTGTAGTTTCACAAATACATCCCGGAAGGGGATTTGCATAAAAACTCTCTTCTAGTTTTGGAAGGTTGCCAGGCTCCCTTAAATATGGAGCTCCAACTCGGTCTTTGTGAAGCTTCTTTACTTTAGAACTGAATTTCTTCCAAGTGATTTTTCCTCCATCAAATTCATCAACAAGTTTCACTAAGTTCATCCTGCACCAATAAATTAGGAATGATTACATTTTTATGCATGATATGAGTGAAAATTAACAATAGAACAAGAAACATAATCCTAATGTAATATTCATGAATTGAAAATGACCAAGTCAGACATTTTTTTTTTATTTTTTATAATAATTGGAAGATGGTAGGCTGGAATGTTACCTGTCTGGACTGAGAGTTTTCTTGAAGTCCTCAAAGCGCCTATGACCTTGAATTGCCTTTGCCATGTTTCCATCATAAGTATAAACAAAAACATCACTCTGAAGTGCAACAACATAGTCCAAACCAGCTAGCATGTTCTGGTGATTCCTGAAAGGATTCAGTTCATCTTCTGTTGAAAGAGTGGAATGGGTGAAGATGTTTGGGAAGTCTTCCATGAGATATTGCATACTTCCATTCCCATAAGCTTTGCCAGCTACCAAGTAAATCCTAGTGCTTGATGGGAAACCCAGCCCTTTGAGTAAAAGGGAAGTCTCCCTTGGGGTCAATGGGCAGCCACCAAGCTTTCTTCTCTCTAACCCATCTATCTCTTTCTCCTTCCAATGGCTGACCTCATAACGCATCCTGCGGAGCTCATCATCTTCTTCTGCTGTCAAATTATGACTGCAGCCAGTAAATGCAAGCATATCCTTCTCATACCTACATGGAAAGGGAATAATGTATTAATGCAAAGAAGAAACAAAATAAGTGCATAAAATCACCCAAACTCTCCGTGACACACATGAGCACATTATCTACCAGCAGTAGGTACTGCATCCTGCAGCAGTAGTGGCATTAATTTTTCTATTTTTATTTTACAAATAAGTAGTGCAAGTAACATTAGCATTTGGAGTAGCATCTTCTAATAAAGCTCCCAATAAATAAAAGAGTGCAACTAACTGATTCCCCCCCCCCCCCCCCTCTCTTTTTCCCTTGATAGGCATTCAGAAACAATTATTCATGCAAAAATTTATCTACACTTAGCAAAATGACAAGAAGAAGAAGATTTGCTACTACTACTTTAATTAGTATGATAGACAAGACTGGAGGTTGCAATTTGTGAAAGACGATTGATGCAACACCAGCAACTGGAAGCAACTGAATCTTTATGTAAAAAAAAAGCACTGATTGGATAAGATCACCATGCTTTCAAGAACCTTCAAATATGTGTTACTCAAATTTCTGAGGCCATAACGATATGGGTTACAAAGTTGCTTACTACTTGTTCGATGATAAAATGGCATACTAAAAGATTGATATAATTTTGTGACATTTTCAAATCCATATCATTAAGTTTGGGTTGGGAAATGATGTCAAGTTGTCAAAAGGACCTACAAGCGAGTTCCACATCACTCGTCATTAATTCTTACAAGAAGAAGATACAATCTTATCTCGCAGGTCACAATGTGGGACTACATTGATTGTGAGCTTGTTTGGGTTGAAAAAAAGTTAGTTGATTATGTGGCCTAACTTAGAAATACTGGTCAGGCAGCATAATGGCTGTGGTCATAAAGTGCATTGCACTATGGTGCACCTTAGTAGCATGGGAAAACACTAATGTGAGATGTGGTAGGATGGTGCAGCATAGTTTTTCTTATTTAGTCAATGATGAGTTAGACTCCTAGGCTTTTCCTAACAACACTAGGTCTCTCATAAATATACACATACTCTATCTCTCATAAATATACACATACTCTAATATGGTTTTATATAGGAGAGAGCAAGGCAAACTCTATCAGGTAAGCCATTAGGGAAAACAATAAAACAAAAGAGGAAGATCTGGTCTATGGATGTTAGTGATTGCAATTCAAAAGAAGGGTCGGTTCTTGTTAAGAGTATCTAAAAGTTCTTATTATTGGCTTCAAAATACACACATGTATTAATTTTATAACATTTCATAATTTGTTGTACTAGATTCCAAACAAATCCTAAAAGTTTTACATGAAAGTGAGAGATCAAATAACACATCCTTCATAACTGAATTCCTCTCGCTCACAAAGTTTCAGCATCTGTTAAAAAAAAACTATTTGAACCTACCTCAAATGGAGAGCAAGATACGGGCTTCCATTCTCCCGCATTCTAGCAACCAAGATCTTTCCAAGTTCTTCTATTGGGGCTGAATATTTCAATGCCCTGTAATTTACACGGCACCTCAGTTTTTGTATGGAATTCAGGAGACCATTGTTGGCAAGTCGGGAATCGGTATGAGTAAAATATAATACTTTGTGCTGCTTCAAAAGTGAAAGGACCTCTGATTTATAGTAACTAACCTGGACAATGGAATGTCAGTTAATTAGTGTTCTGAATTTCATAGAAAGGTATCAATGAGATGAGATAGCTAGCCGGGTTTCGTAGAATGATTACAAGACATAACCACTCACACACAAAGAATGGTGTGGAAGTCAGCATCCAATATTCTTTTTGATAAGTGAAAGTGGGTATCCAATATTAGCATCAACCAAAGATTTCTATCTATTTGAAACATACTTAACTGACCATTAAACTAGTAAATAGTTGGGAGCCTTACTGATGCAATTTCAAGAGCAGCTCCTTGAGAACTGGACATGTTATTTATAGCTATGTGATTGTGTGTGGGGGAGGAATTATACCACCCATGTTATAAAGATAGGCCCATATTATTATTTTTATTTTTATTTTTTTGGATGACGAAGAATCCTTCTAACCACAGGCCTTTGGATACATGGCTACAAGGCAAACACTGGATGTGTGCAAACACCCCACAATCCACACACATTGTTTAAGGAGGGGACTTAAACTTGCAACCACGAGGTAGTAACCCCTGAGACCATCCCATCCGAGCTAAGCCCGTGGGGTGACAGGCCCGTATTATATTTCCATTGTAAATATTATAAGATCAACAAATTAGTATTAACCTTAGACCAAGATATTGGTGCCTTCATGAAAGGCTTGATTCCAGCATAAGCAGGTGGTAATGTTTCAACTATGTGGATATCATCTTTGAGTGTCTCAATGAAGTGTTGCCAATCGAATAGATCTTTAAAGCCACTGCAAATATATATAAAAAGAAAAAAGAAAAAAAGAGTAAGATTCAAATTAGATCATCAGAAAACCATAATGCTTACAATCAGAGGACTTATGCAACTTAATCCTTGTGAACATCAAGAAATCTGCCTAGAAACTATTATTATCAAAGTGTCATTTAGTTGTTGATAATAATGGGAGATGTCAGTATAGTAGTTGGAATAGAAACAACATAGATTAATGTAAGGAGGGGTTTTATATCCAAGGAGATTCCTTTGGGTATTATTAAACTCCCAAGTATTAGAGAAAAGATCAGCACATAATTTTAACAAGGATTGTTCTTTTGTTGCAAGATACATGTAAATCGAGGTGATCAGCCCAGAATTCACGATTAAAAAGAAAGGACAGAAAAAAGGAAGAGGGAAAAAGAAAGAAACAACAAGGAAGTAATTCATAACCCAGCCATTGATGATAAGAGTGATGCTCTTGTACAAAAATTCAGTTATCCAAATTAACAAGAGAAACAAACCTTTCATCAGCCCAATAAGAGGTGTGATCAAGAGATGGAAGGACAAGTGTTGCCTTCATAATCTTAGCAACAGCAACCATATCACAGATCTGCACTCTAAAATTATTTATTTATCAGATTAAAGTTGATATTACTACTATAAGAGCAGGGGAAAAAACATCAAAACACACAACAGCCAGACCCCAAATCTCATCTGATTCAAGCCACCATTAGCGTTTATGAGAAGGTACCCATTTGTCTTTGCCAGCGAGCTCTGCCAAGAGAAGCAAAAGGAAAGGAGTTGAGAAATATAAACACGTGCAAAGTGGAGCAAATTAATTTAATTGTAGAGAATCCTTACTTTTGTGACCAGTCTGGCCGGTCAATGCACTGAGTGAAATTCTCACTGTTGGGTTTGGACAATATACCTGAATACTAAAGAATTTCATTCCATAAATAAGGTGGTAAACATATTCTTCACGAGGCTCTAACCGAGTAAATGTGTTTGCAATACAAATTTGATACTTACATCAGCATTGCTGTTCTGGATACCAACAACACCTGATGCTACCATCATTTGAGATTGTTCCACATCACTTCCTCCAACCCCGTCACTTTTTTCCTCCCTATATCCGTCATGAGCACTTTGGTCCATTAGAAGAGCAGTGGAGGAGTCAGTTACATCCTAATTAGAAAAAATAAAAGATACTTTAATTGAGATATGAGAGACACAGTTAACAAAATGCAATAAAATGCATAGATTTACATGCTTCAAAGAACGAATTATGTTGTCTGTTGCAAGAAAGGAACACACACACAGAGTTTTGCAATATCCCCATTAAGTTATACCCAGTATTTCACATTATTTTCCTATTGCCTAATACTATGTATCTATAGTTGAGGAGCCGCATCTCTTTATACTAGAATTTGTAACTTTTTTCAGATCATAATGAAACCGCAGCAGCCGTGGACGTAACTCTAGCCTGGGTGAATCACGTAAATCTTTGTGTTGTTGACTTGTTGTGTATGTGTGATATTAGATTCGTTTTCTTATTTGCTTTCGTGTCTCACCGATCCGGGTTAAGTGATTACATTCCTAACACTTTTAGGCCCATTGCCAAAGAGATGATCCTCTAGGACAAACTTCTCACAAGGCTAAATTCTTCTCCATTGCATTTTGAACTAGCCATAAATGAAAGTTAGTGACATAAAATCATATATCATATGATGAAATCATGGTATTAGTTTTTTTCTCCATTTTCTTCAACATGCAAAATTCAATTATCAGTACTATATTTTCCGTTGGGCTTTCACCAACACAGAAAAATAGCAACCAAACAATCACGGTTAAACAAGAAAGGATGAATCCAATGCTTTCCCAACTCAAATTTCCAAAAAAGAAATTAAAATGACAAATTTTTATTGTATAATTTCTTTTCTAAGAGGGAAAAAAAACTCAATTCCATTCATAACGTTCAAAAGGGGGAAAAAACAGCAGCCATTACTAGTTACTATAAAGTAAATACCAAACCCAAATTCAGTTACCAAACTATAAATTCATACAAAAATAAACCTGACAACTATAAAAGTTACATTCAGATAGTGATTTAGCCGAAGCTTCAACATACACTATCCATAATGCACCAATTTCAGCTAAATTAGTTTTCCAGTCGCACAGTTAATACTACCGTAATCATTCCATGGCCGAATAAACTAATACACAAGCTAAGCATATATATATATATATATATATATATATATATACACACACACACACATACATATATATATTATGAGTCTAACTAAGCACATAGACATATAAAACTAATGGTTTTAATAGTATAATATATACAGACTCATTTTCAGAAGTGAACCAACCTTAGTGGACTCAATTCTTTCAATGGCGGATCCAAACCACCCATTAGCGCAAATCTTCAGAACTGCGATAAATAAACACACCCCACAAAACACCAAGAACATCCAGTGCCTCAACTTCTTTTTCTCTATCAACCCCAAATCTATACCAACAGATCCAATAGACTTCTTCACATGAACTCTCTGGGTCAGATGATGATGGGTGTGCTTTTTTTCGAGTACTGACTCAAACTCATCAACAGAAACTGATTCAGATCTGGGTGAGCTCAGTTGGAGGTCGATCTCATGGTGGGTACTGAAAGTATTGTTGTTATTGTGAGTGTTGCTGTTTTGGGTGTTGCGAGTATTGTTGTTGCGCTTGAAGGAATGAGCTCGGCGAGTTATTGGGCCCGAGAATCGGGGACTGTTAACGCGCTGCGAGACGCCATCGGTGGCGATGTTGTGGGAGTGGCTATGGTGTTGATGGAGGTCCATGAAATTGATGACGATGATCTGGTTGTATAGTTGTTTGTTTTGCTTTTATTCGGTAATGTGTTGATTGGAAGACATCATCGTCGTCATTAACAGACCGAACCAGAAGAGTCGTCCTAATCTCAAACAATTATCTCTCGCGCGTCTCAGTCCCAGTTAAATGGGCCAGTAATTAATTTTTCCCCTTTTTCTTTATGGATTTATTCCTAATTTTAAAATTAAGAAAATCAATAATACAACTTTCAAATTTAAATTATTATTATAAATATTTTAAATTATGTAATTAACATCATCGAATAACATAAAACTTTGTACATAGGATCCTAATGGGACGGTTTGGCACATGAATCTCATCTTTAACGTTGTCCTCGGCCAGGCTCATTTAAAACCAATGATCGGTAGGGATGGGTCTTTATCGAAAATCTTTATTTATGTTTAAATTTTTATTTATTTATTTATTTTATTAAATTAATTATAATTAATACATGTTAAATAAAATAATATGTATTAAAATAAAAAAAATATGTATATTAATAAATAATTAGAATGATATTATATTTTTTTCAAACATATAATTCTAAAATATTTGTCTAATTTTTTAATAAGTGACTAAAAAATATAATTATAAATATTAATTATATAATACAAAACTTTTTTTTATATATAATCAAAGTGGATGCGGGGCGGGGCGGGACGGGACAGGATACTTTCATCCCAAATTCATTTCAAATTGTAATGAAATGAACATAATTTCTTCCAATCCATCTCATTAGAGACAGAATGTAACAGATCCAAACAAAACGGATTAAATTATTATTCTTATTTATACATTCAAAGATGTGAGTCTCCAACTTCAGCATTTTCACATGTGAGTGTCTTGAAATGTACATAAATTGCTTAGACGATCGGGATAGAACGTTTATTGTTATTTGTCTAATTACTTTGGATCCTACTAATTTAAGTACCCAATAATTTTTACCAACATCGATTTCATTGGTATTCTCTAATTATTCTTTCTATTTTGCAGGAATCTTTGACCGACATTTCATCAGTATCTTATAATAATTTTTTTTATTTTACAAGTATATTATTCTGCTCAAACAATCAATTTCAAGCGGGGATGAGACCAATCAATTAGATTAGGAGGGACAAAATTTTCGCTTAATCTTTATCATAAATTTAAAAATTAAAAAAGTATAAAAAGTTAATATTGATTGATGATGTTTTTAATAAGTAATTGATCATTTTACTGATATAAAATAACTTATAAATTAGAAAAAAAAATTCAATTAAAGAAAAAAAATACTTAAAAAACTTTAGGCTATAAAAAAAAATGTACAAAATTGATAAAAATTCTAGTGAGAAGTTAAATTAAACTTAAGATAAAGGTGAGGTGTGAAAAAATTTAAATTTAAGAAAAATAAATACTTAAATTAAAGGGTTATATTTAAATTTATTTTATAAAAATATAAAAAAATTCAAATAAAAAAATTTGAAAAGGAGACAATTGCCCCTCTTGGGTCCTTGGTGGCATCCTCCATGATTGCATGTCCACATCGAAACAAAATATTAATTATACTTAAACAGTAAATTAAGAAGAAAAAAGAAAACTCCTATCTACCAAACAAACGAGCCATAACTCACTAGTCAATAGTTACAATATCGTAAACATGGTCAAAGTGTAATAATAAGAATAATCAATCTCCTAAGTTGTAATTTTCTTCACGTCGACTCCTACTTCGCTATCATGGAAAAAAAGTTATAATTGTAGAAAGGGACATGAGCGTTAGAATAATAGAACTATGAAAACAACTGCATATTTCAGATTGGCACTGCATTTAGTGTTTATATTCATATTATCTTATAATATATAATAAGACAAAATAAAAATCAATTAAGGTGTTTTGACTATATACAAAACAAAGACAAGTAACTTTATAAAAGTAATAGAAATGTTAAAGAAGGGAAAGAGACGTAAATGGAAAAAGATCAATGTCCTGTCTCTCCCACGAACGTGGGTGGGTTTATGATAGGTTTTGTGAAGAATTTTATGAGCGGTGAATTCTAATTTTAAGCAAATGTAATTTGACTAATATATATATATATATATATATATCAATGTTTTAAAATTCGGATCGGATAGACCGGTTCAACGATTGAACCGTCGATCGGTTCATAAAACGGTCCTCTGTTTAACCTATAAAACCGTTTATAGTTCAAAACCGTTCTAAAAATACAAAATCGTTAAAACTGGTCGGTCGAACTGGATAACTCGGTACTGGGTCACCGATTCAATGTGTAACCGTCGACTAGTTGAGCTTCAATGTGTAACTTTATAAACACACTGACCCTTAGTTGTCCACTCAAAAACCGATGTGGGACGTGTTGCATCTTTGAAATTTGCATTTTTTTTCCCAGCAAGTTGAGATTCCTTTCATCAAAACTTCAATTGACTTTTTTACACCATGTATTTGTTATATATTATTTAAAAGTATTTTCAAGTTTATATAATATTAATATTAATAATAAATCTATTTAAAAGGTATGTTTACTATACTTTTTTCATTTTTTTCTTGAAGTTTTATATATTAAGAAAATTCATATTTTGTAAAATTTTTTAATATAATTTTTAGTAATTTTTGTATAATTTTTTAATTTTAAAATATCAATAATATGTATTATTAAATTTATTAATTACATAATTATGACATTATGGTTTGATTCCGGTTGACCGGACTGTTGAATCGATAATTCGTAATTTGGATTTTTTTTTTATTTGATGATCGGATTGAGTTTGAAAATATTGATATATATATATATATATATATATATATGTGTGTGTGTGTGTGTCGGGACTAAAGAGTAGAGATGGAAAATAATGGAGCAATATTAAAAAATAATTTTATCTTAAAATAAATAAGAAAAGTGGACAGCTTTTTGGCATCTGGTAACCGGCTTGAAGAGAGTTTAGCCATTTGTACATAAACATAAACAATTGTTGCTGTCTTTTTCATTTTTGCAACGTGACAATAATGACAGCTCGTGCAAGTCTATGATGGAACATGTGAACCCATATTGTTTCTGAAGAATTAATGGGCCCCCACTAGAAATCAAATGATAATCCTAACCGAAATATTTGTAATCAAACGCCTAATAACTGGCAAATGGGTTCAAGTTTAACAATTTAATTTCCAGCTGCTGCGAAAAATAAAACCTCAATAATCACTACGAATTATTTGCCACGTGTACGGTGTGAATATATCCAAAACCTTCTCAATTCTCATCCTCTTCTTGCATTCTAGGCCCTCGACAGAGGTCCACAATCGAAAAATTATTAAATAGTTTGATTTTAATGATTCTGATAAGTAGATGATAGTTCAATTTGAATAAATTAGCCAGTACATATCCAAACTTTAGAAGCCAGATGATTTATATTATGAAGGTATTAATTTTGTTGGTAGAGTATGTAAGTGTATGATTGGGAAAGAGTGGTAAGGTAGGCCTAAAAAAATTAAATAGTCATATAAATTAATTTTAAATATGTAATAAAAATGATGTTATGATAATGTTTATTTGTATATGATTTAATGCAAATCAAGTTGTTAAGTAAAAGTTTGATTTACATAATCATTTAATTTTTTCATGTTAACTCACCACTAGATTTTTTTTGTTTGGGACATTGAACCTCATGTTAATAAGACTCGTACGGGACTAATAGTCTTATTTTAAATCAGTTTTGTTTAGAAAATAATATTTTTTCAAATATGTCTCGTCTCACATCGCATGTTATGTTTATTTTTTTTTTGTTGATAGAATTAACACATACACACATGACGAGAAGAGAGTATCAAAATAGTAACTTTATTTTACCACTACAAAAGGCCTAACTTTTGTGGGAAAGATGGCCATTTTTTTTTATAATCGAAAGAGGTTCCTTTGTTGGCTTTATGGGCGCTATCGATCATCTTATAAACTTGTTGTCGTGTATGGGTATAACATGGTACTTAACAACCCATTTCATTGGAGTTTTAAGTGATGCAACCCCTTATATTCACCTGCCACGTAGTATAGGGCAATGCATCTCCAAGAAGTATAAGGAGATAAAGTTATGTCTTTACTAAAAACTATAAATTTTAACTTGATGGTAAGTCATTGATCTTAACAAGTGGTATCAAAGCAAGTTAAGGGGTTCGAGTATCCCGAGTGTCTCGGGGGGGAGATCGTTGGCTTTACGGGGGCCAACTATCACCTAATGGACATTTTGTCTTATGTGGGCGTTGCATCGGTGTTTGACAACTTATTTCGTTGGCGTTTTAAGTAGCACATCTCCTCATATATACCTGTTACTTGGAGTAAGATTTTGTTCTTTTATGAATTATAAGTAAATAAAGTTGTGTTATAACTTTTGACTTGATAATAAACACTGATGCTAACACCCTTTAAGTATTACTCCAAATCTGACATTCACCAATTTCGATTATAATAATCTAAAATCATCCTGATTATGCTAACATTTTTTATCTTGAATTCTAAAGAAACATACTGTTTGATAAACAAATGAACTCTTATAATTTAATCGAAAATGTGAAATATTAAAGTCAAAACTAAAATTTTAATACTCGGAACAATTGCTTTTGTGTAAAAAAAAGTGTTTCAAAATTAAAATTTATAAAATTTAGTATGTTACAAGAAAATTAAGTGAACTCTTGGTACTAATAATCAAGAAATATACTTAGCAAAACTAGCATATATAAAGTTAATAAGTAATTTGGCATCTTAAAAAAATTTATATTAACATTAAAAATACAAAGACGCTATTTAAAGTATAAGTTAATAACAATTTGGGAATAAAAAGGAGTGGGAATAGGCTCACATTATTTTTAAAAATATTAATTATTAAATACTAGAATTATTTATTATTTATCAAAGAATGAAGTTAATTTGTTTTAAAAATTATAATTAATAAAAAAATATTAAGTTATTAAATAAAATCCCTATTAGTCCTATCATTTCTAAATTCTATTTTATTTTTTCAAAAAATGAACAAGTAGTGTAACAGACCGCAATCTTAATTTTTATAAGGTCAATGATACTACGAACAAAATTAAAAAAGAAAAAGAAAGTAGTATATTACAAACAAAATAAAGGAAGAAAATAGTAAAAGCAATGATAATTTTATTAAATTCCAAATTATTGGAAATAATCAACACCTATTTCCAAGTGAGTGTTCTAGTGGGTGGTCCAAGTTTTGTTGATCAAACAATCAGAAATGGATGGTGGTGGGCTCCTCGTTCAATGTCCACCTATTGATATGTAGAAAATCACACTTACCAACAGGGTTTGACACATACACCCATCCCCCTTAATTTGGCGGGAAAGGGGAAGGTAATTCCATCAGGCGTATAGAGGAAGCTTCTCTCTCAAACCAAATAGGCGAACGAAACGAAAGAACACTCTCCCGCCGCTACCCACCACTGTAAGTCTCCCTCTGATCTCTCTCTCTCTCTCTCTCTCTCTCTATATATATATATATATATATATATATACACACACTCATATCGCCTTCAATTTTCCGCCAATTTTTTGCGACCGTCGTTATCCATCATCACACTCTCCAGCAATGACGGTATTAAGGTCTCGTGAAGTAGTCCCAATAATCAAATCTCAATCCCCTCGCAAAACCCTAAAAAAGGGGGATATCGAACCCGCGACCCCGGTGAAAGACCTAGAACCATCGAACAATCAATCTTCTCCCACACCGAATTCGACTCCTTTGGCACAAAATCCAAACCCTACAGGGTTAGGTTCCGGTTCAGTCTCGTTTTCGGGAACTATTCTAAGACGGAGTCTTCGCCTTGTTTCAAGATCAAATTCTAATGGAGTTGTTGATAATGTTCCTGTTTCTAATCGAAAAGGAAAGTGCATCACAGCGGAAAACAGTATGAATTGCAACAACGGGTCTGATTTTCGAAATGTAAGACGAGAGAGTGTACTTAGTGTCGAAGATCGGGTTTTGGATTTGGAAGTGAAGAATGCGAGGGTTTCTTATCAAAATGGGAATATGGTTAGGGTTTCGGGAGACTTAGGTATTGAAATGGAGGGTAACGAGAAGGAAGGGATTGACGAGATGAAAATGGATTTGGAAAAATCAGTTACAGTGGCAGAAGAAGTTGAAGTGTCAATCGGTTTTTGCAAGTCAGAGTTGAGTTTTGAGATGGGAAGTTCTGGGCGGAGGAGTAAGAGGGTCGTGAGGATGGCAAAGGTAAAGGGGAAGAGAAAGTTGGGTAGTGATATTGGCTCATCCGCTTTGAAATTACTGGGAGACGATGAGAGAGAGAACGGGCTTTCGAAATTGCGAACAGGAATGAAAATTGCAAAGAGAATAATGGAGGGGATCAATGGTGAAGATGGAGATAGTTTCTGTGGGGCTGAGAATAATAATGGTGAGAAGTCAGTTCATGAGAATGAAGGAAGAGATAAAGATAAACAAAGCAAGAGTGTTTTGAATGGTGGGTGCGGAGATACTGTTGTCGTGAATGAGTCAGAAAGAGACCCAAAAGTTGATGAAAATGGTACTCTTGAGGGCAGAAGGAGATCCATTAGAGGAGGGAAAGAGAAAGCAAAATTGGTTAATATGATGTTTACATCCAGTGGTGCTGATCCAGTTGAATTGGGTGTGGAACCCAAAGGAGAGAAATCAAATTGTAATGCAGTTTCAGATCCTGCCTATTTGTTGGGAAAAGTTACTCTGAAAGAATTGAATGAAAGTGGTACTTCTGTTAAGTGGGCAAGGAGACTCAGCAGGGCAGAAAAAGGTAAGGCAATAGTGGTTGAGGATCTTTTGCCATTGAATCGCATTGATGTGATGGAATTGGATTCAGAACCTAAACTTGAAAAATTAATTAACAGTGCAGTTTCGAGTTTGGCAGATAATGTAGCATTGCAGGGTGAAAGGCAAGTTACAGAGACTAATAAAAAGGCGATTGGTACGCAAAGAAGGGAGTACAAGGAACGATTCCGAGAAATAGCCCGACAAAATGCATCTAGATTTGCTCATTTTTCTTCCCAAGACGATGAGGAGAACCAGGTCACTGCTGAGTCTGAAAGGGTAATACCATCAAGTGAAGTCGACAGGGGAACTGAAGACTGGCCTGGTCCCTTTTCAACTGCTATGAAGATCATAAAAGACCGAGAAATGAATGTGAATGTGCAACATCAGAGTTCCTTTTCAGACAAAAGCAAGTCTGCACCTGTGATTTGGGTTCCCAAAAATGTTAAGCAGCATGAACGCCCAAAGAAGTTGGTTCCCTCACTGCAAGAACTATGCATGGCCATTCTTGCCAAAAATGCAGACGCAATCACTTCACTTGACGGTGTGCCAGATGTGTTGAGGCACAAGCTCTGTCAATTGCTCTGTGATTCTCGAAGAATGAATAGTAATTTTCTTGCCCTCCTTGTTTGTGGATCTCCTACACAGGTACGCGTGAGGGATTGTTCATGGCTAACAGAAGAAAAATTCACGAGGATATTTGAAGGGTGTGACACAAGCAACTTGACGGTGTGGTTCTTCTTTATTTGATGGTGTCGGTTTTGTATATCTGCCATGGTTCTTCTTTATTTGATGGTTTCAGTTTTGTATATCTGCTCCTTGATTTTGTCTTGATTTAAATAATGCATTGTATTTTGAACACCATGCATCATTTAATGATGTGACTTCTGACAGTAATTCCAATAGATGGGGTCTGACTAATGCCCCTACAGTGCTCCGTTTTATTGGAGTGATTGCCACCTGTACAACTCTCAGCTGTGTAAAATACTTAATCGGCAAACCAAGTTGGCTAATGTTCTTATTGGTTGGACATTGTGTCATGCTTGTATTTTGGGATCAGAGTTTTATGCCATACAACATGTTGAGCTCTGATAAACATTTGAGTCATACATTGCCTGCTGATAACTGCATTTTCCTTGATTTCCTGTGTTGGCCTTGTACAAATCTGCACTTCGGGTGAACTTGATTTATTTACTTTCTCATACCTAACAAATGTGCATCCCAACTTACCTGAGGTAGTCATGCATCTGATATTGAGCCTATGTTTTTGACAAATCATTTTGTTATCATATTCTTTTAGAAGAATCTTCCCACCAGAAGTTGTTGTTCTTTAATAAATTTGAACTTATTGATTTAAAGTAATAGCCACTTAACTCTTTGTAATTCAAATATTCTGGTTAACCTAAACTTCATTGGTCTTGTGGGATCAGGTGCTACAACTTGACCAATGTGGGCGCTGTATGCCAGATTATGTTTTGTTTCTTACCTTAGCTCGCTCATCAAATAGCCTGCCTGTGTTAACTAGAATATCCTTGAAGGGTGCATGCCGTCTTTCAGATGTTGGACTAAGAGCACTTGTTTCTTCTGCGCCTGCTTTAAGATCTATAAATCTTAGCCAATGCTCCCTCCTCACCTTTACTGGCATCAATGTTTTAGCTGACTCATTGGGATCAGTTCTGAAGGAATTGTATCTGGATGATTGCCAAAACATGGATCATAGGCTCATTCTGCCTGCATTGAAGAAGCTAGAACATTTGGAAGTGTTGTCACTAGCTGGAAATCAAGCTGTTAGTGATGATTTTATTCATGAGTTCATTGTTGTACGTGGTCTCAATATGAAGGAGCTGATTTTAGCTGATTGCGTGTAGGTATCCTTAACATTCTCTATGCCGTATCTCATGTAAATTCTCTCATTCTGTTTGACAGGGAATCATCATTCTCCCTTGGGCTTCAGAGGAATGTTTAGCCATTTACTCCTTTTCTTATGCTTGGTGTTTTGATTTCGTGCAGAAAATTGACTGATTCTTCCTTGAAAGTCATTGCGGAAACATGTTCTGGATTATGTGCACTAGACCTTGTCAACCTGCGCAAATTGACAGACTCTGCTATCGAATATCTTGCAAATGGTTGTCGAGTGATTCAAACACTCAAACTTTGCCGCAATGCATTCAGGTTATTTGCACTATTAGTTCAATATTTTTTTTTTCTTTTTCTATGTGGAAGAATTTAACAAAGTACTTTGGCATAACTTTTTGTGTCGGGTAGCAAAGATGCTTACACTCATGCCCTGTTTTGTGTGTTTGTGTGGGCATGTGCTCATAGGCCTTTCATGGTACCCATCTTTCTGTTTGTGTAGTGATGTAGTTTATGGGCATTTAGTTGGTAAATGTAAATTCTGCATGATTATATTTACATTTTTTCACTTGGAGATTTTTTATTCTGTGGGGTTGGATTGTCTTTGACTGCGGGTCCTATGTTATCTGTGCAGGTGTTCACATAGGGTGCTACTTCCCTAGCTAGCAAGTTGAAAACATGTTCTGTTTTGGGGACATACCTACATGATAAGAGATTAAATACATAGTTGTTAGTATCATATGATACGCGATACGTATCGTACGATACGTTTCGATATAGTAGAAAAACGGGTTACGGTATTTAGTATCGTTTTGCACTGTATCATATGATATAGTTTCGATATGTTACGATATGATACGCCGTATTGAACGATATGTGCGGAAATCAAAAATGACATTTTTTTATTTTTTTATTTGGCTAAGGAAAAAATGATGTCATGTTGCCTTTGTATAAAACTATTTTGGTTCCTCACTTGCACTGACGATCACGCTCTCCAACTCTATCATCGACCCATCAAACTCAAAGTCCCTATTCTGGTTGTGTTTGCATTATGTAACTTGTACAAATTTCTTTGTAGGTTGCATTCTATTTGTACCTTGTATATATTGTTTGTTTATAATTTATACAATTTGCCTTGCCAAAAAGAATTTTATTATAAAAAAATAAAATTTTATTATTGTCTGATTGGAACTTGTAGTATTTAATATTTATAATTTCTTATTTCTTGTATTGTATGGAGTATGGATTATGAAATTTAAGCTGAATTATTTTTATAAGAGAGTTAAAATGTTATTTATACCATTTTTAACAATTTGTATTTATATATTCATATATATATATATATTTATAAATATATTTTAAAAAAGTACATGTATCTTACGATACACGATACGATATACATTTTTTGAAAAACGATACGCCCTCCGATACACGTTTCTATAACCATGGTTAAATAAGACAATTTTGCTCTTTGGGAGGATCACTTGTCATCTATGCTGGTGCTCACTTAGGGTGCTACTGCACTTGTCAGCTAGTTGAAACATGTCTTGTTTTGGAGATATATCTGCATGATAAAAGGTTAAATGAGACAATTTTGCTATTTGGGATGATCACGTATTGCTACTAGTACATGCATATCTAACATAAATTTTTAGTACGAGAGTTCATAGCCTGCTCAAAATTTTTAACACTCCCCCCCCTCCCCCCTCCCCCAACAAAAAAAAAAAAGAAAAAAACTTGTTCTCTGTTACTTATCCTACGATATTATAGCTTGCTATTTTTGTGTCCATCTTCATATTGTTGATCTGATTTATTCCTGCAATGGATGCAGCACATAATGCTTACATCCTTTGACTGGAAAACTAACCAAACAAATTCTTCACAACATTATTACAGCGATGAAGCCATTGCTGCATTCCTTGAAACCTCTGGAGAGTCTTTAAAAGAACTGTCGCTCAACAATGTCATCAAGGTACTAGACTAACAGTATTACTGCTGTTTCTTCGCCCGTTTCTCTCTTTCTGAGAAAATAAGATACTTGACTAACTGTAGTACTGTTTTTTTTCCCATTCATTTCTCTCGATTTCTGAACAAGCATGACTCATGCTTATTTCAAGGGTCAGTTTAAAATTTGTCTATAATGTGGCTCCTATTTGATATTTACTTGAACCAACATGAGCCATGACTCAGTTAATTGATATTTGGTGCGTAACACGGTGGCATTCCATTCTGTACTCTTTGGCTTTGGATGCCATTTTTTGGCCAATTTAGGCTAATGACACACAATTTCTGCTCCACCCCTTGGGCTAAAGGGTAGTTTAGTTGAGCAAGAAATATTTGTCCTACGATAATAGTTTCCCACTTCCTCACGGGTGTGTGTGACATTTTTACAGGTTGGCCCTAGTACTGCTGTATCACTTGCCAAATGTTCAAGAAATTTGCTTAGTTTGGATTTATCTTGGTGCCGTAATTTGACAGATGAGACCCTAGGATTGATTGTGGATAGCTGCTTATCATTGAAACTGCTCAAACTATTTGGATGCAATCAGGTACTAACACATGCCAGGTTCACCTCATAGGCATAAAATTCTTAGCGATGCAAATTTTTCAAGGGATCTAATTATTTTTCTTATCTATATCTGATTATAGCAACTTTCATGTCATAAAGGTAGACATGGAACTGACTAGAGCCAGATATAACTGTTTTCTATAAAATGTGAACCATTAGATGTTATACCACTCTTTGTAGTGCATTGATGTAGTTTGTGTAACTAATATAGGTTAGGTGGTAGCTTGACTTATACATACCAGATAGATGAGCATGTTTACCATGTTGGAATATGATGTCTGATGTAGGTATGTATTATGGGATAGAGATCATAAATTTCCATGTGACGATCTTGATCATTGATATAGTAGTCCACTTATGCTTAAACAACTTCCGAAAGTATTGGTTCAAAATGCATACTTCAAATGGTTTTCAAAAATAGATAGTATGTTTAACTCATGAATAAATGACTAATGGCTAATGAGTCAATTGCTGGGCACTCGAGTTGGATTTATTTGTTTCCTATTTGTTTAATAAATAATAATTTATCAACTCACAGTTTTGACTGCATGTGGATTATACTTCTCAAACCTTGTTGTTTGTTTGGACCATCCATTTCAATCGTGTTTTACGTTTGATTTGGAATGATGCTGTCATATTACTCATAATATATATTAAAGAATCTCTATGTTGCACGTGTAGGATCTTCTCTAGGATTAGGCAATAACTTCAGTTCTCTTCTTATATATTATTAATGCTGAGGCTCCATTTTCTCCAATCACTTACCATGATGAATTGCCATATATTTTTAATGAACAATAGAGCCGAACTCCAAACCTTGTTTCATCTCCAATTTGTAGTGCCTTGATAAAATCATTCGTTTTGTTCTTTTGTATTGGATACACACTTGTGAGCTTTCTGTTTGCTCATTTATTATTGTTACGTTTTGTTTTATTATATTGGATACACACTTTTGAGCTTTCTTTTGCTCATTTATTTTGTTGTTGAAGGAGATGAAACAAGGTTTGTATTCTTTTGACATTACCAAACAGTCCCTGAATTATTTAGTATCGGCGCTGTGAAAGTTGGGCTACTCTTTGAACTGTTGTATTTTCCCTCAGATTGGTGCTCATCTTTTAGTACACCTAGTGGCTGCACTCTACCCAATACCTTGATCCTGCACAATTTGACATGCACAAAAATGGTGACATACAAATATATATTGACATAGTGCATTTTTGCAGATTACAAAAGTGTTTCTGGATGGCCACTCAAATCCGCTGGTGCAAATTGTTGGATTGAAGACGACTCCATTATTGGACCAGCTCAGGGTGCCCGATCCTTTAGAAGGACCATTGCATTATTCGGCCAGTGACTTCGATATGACCACATTTTATTCCATTAGATATGTGGTTTTTCAGATGCTTCCTGCACCATGTCCTGCATGCTCCGCAGTATTCTCCTTTTATTTGGAGTTTTGAACACCCCATTTTGTATTAGATCTATCTAATCAGTGTAATTCCCTCTTTTATGAACTGGTTATATGTACTTTTGTTGGAATACATACATGATAATAGTTTTGTATGATTTTGTTGAAATTAGGTGAATTAGTGCCCTAGAGATTACCTTGGCACTGCAGATCCATCCACACGTATATTCTCTTTGATTGTGTATGCAGGCATGGATGATAATTGAAGTTTATGGTGTTTATGGCAGATGACCTCGTTGAGTTTGATGAGTTTCTATGTTATCTTTGTGTGTTTTTTGGGGGTTGAAATGGAGGGCCAAGCCCAACTACACAAGGCAAGTGTCGAGAAGACATGCATTCTTCTGTTGTGCCAACTCCCCAGGACTCTTGAAAAACATGCATTCTTCTGTTGTGCTTTGGAGCCTTGGCCAGCAAGCCAATTCCGTTGCATTGTAAGTGTGCTGAATAGTGCATTGCCTCTTTTTGTTCAGATTGACTGCAGGCCTTAATGAGCCCAGGCTAAGGTTGGTTTTTCTCTGGCTCCTTGGTGATCAAAGCGTGCACCACTTCAGAATCAGTTTCAAGTTCAACTATAACTATAACGTGCCTGTGGGCCATCTTCCAAACCTTGTTTCATCTCAATATACTTCATTTTCTTGATAGATGGTCAATTGTTAGACCGATAAATAGTTGTCCGGCTCAAATTTAGGATGAATCCAGACACCAATATTCCTGTTTCATCATGAATAAATAAGTACATTTATGGACAGTGAACCAAATCTTTATTACAACACTGACAAAAAGAAAATTAATGAGAAGAAAAATGACATTTCATTCACTCTGGGGTTATGATTAATACAAAGTAACTGAATATAAGACCAAATTTCTCATCTTTTCCTGTCTGACTCATTGGAGGATGCGTTCACCTTGTTTCCAGAATAGTCCACGGCCATATGTGAACCTAATGATGTCCACAAGAAGGGGAAATTGCAAGAACACAAATAAAGTGATTGGTAGACATGCCGCTGCAGCAACTGGAATGAGAAACCATGTTTTTCTATGGCCAAACACGAGATAGATTGCAGAGCTAAAGGCGATCATCAGGGCGGCTATGGAGAGAAACAAGGTTAAAAGACCAATGATTAACCTCTTTGGAAGGGCATATAGAAAATCAGCTTCTGAGTAGCGGGAAGTGAGGATGGACAAGAACATCAACACCGAAGAAAGCGATGAGAAAAGAGAGATTGCATCAAATATGGCAAAGATTATGAATCCCTTTTCTCTTGAGAAAATTGGGATACCATTTTCGCCATTGTTGCCACCTGGTACTGTAATAGCTGCTGCAAACACTACCGTAGCAATGAGTGCTGCTGCAACAGTGCATGAATTTGCTGCATCTTTCATCCATTGCTGTCCTTCCTTGACCAAGTCGTTATGTGCCTCAGTAAATACCATTGCAGGTGTCTTACCAACAGAGTTCTCCGCTTCTTTGTGAGGAGGCAGTACAAACTTCTCCACTTCCTGAAGTAAATGGATTACTTTGGAATCAGAGAGCTAGTTTGTCCATTTGTAGGAATACAACAACAATAAAGAAAAAAGAAAAAAAAGGTTAAATTCAGGAAACCAAGTGTTCTCTCCATCAGATTGGATGAGTTTGATAAGGTGGGAAGGCCTAGGTTTTGAACGAGTCCTTTGCATGAAAAACACAAAAAATCTCTCTTAATGGTGACCTTCTCTCTAGTCTCTTACCCACCCATACTACTAAGCAATCAATAAATTGTGATATAAGAGTGAAAAAGAATGACCCCCACCTTACATATAAGAAGCTCAGGTATTCCAACAAACAATGTCTGACCCGATGAATACTAACATGCCATTTGCTCTCTTTTACCCATAACAGTTACTAGAGTTCTCAAGCCAACAAAAGAATTCAGCAGGACCTTTTTTTTCCCCTCCAAGAGATGGACGGAAGTTGGGCAGTCCCAGTGTACAAGGCTCCCATCATTGCGGCGTCTGGGGAAGGTTAGATGAATGGAAACTATAGTCTTCAATTTAAATAAATTTTTGGGTGCATTTGAGCTACTAGATGTGATCCATCAAAGTGTGGGCACTAATTGTTTTTTTTTTTTTTTGTAATGGAAGCGAAAGATATTACAATTAATCAACTCAACAATATAATTATTGTATTACATAGTTACAGAAGGAACGCACAGCCTTGAAACAAACCAACCAAACCTAACAATAACATGAGCCTCTCAAATATGGGTCCTGGACAAACAAACCAGCCCAACCCATAGTTGGATGCAAATAATGCTCACATCCCCTAATGAGCGGGAGTAAGATTTGAACTCATGACCTCTCATGACCTTCCCCTAATGAGTGGGTGTAAGACTTGAACTCATGACCTTCCCCTAATGAGGAGGACATGGTGACCAACAGGGTTTTTTATGCTAACATATTGCTGACAAAACAATATTCACTACTCAATGAAGGATAGGCCCATGAGAACATTTTTTGCCCTATATCTGTGTGATAAAATCAGCTATGAGTAAACTTTAGACTACATAGAAACTTATCACTTTTTGTGTGTGCGTGTGTGGGGGGAAGGAAATTATTACCTTAAACCACTGTAATTCACGCTGCATCTGTAGGGCTGCACCAGAAACGAGATTGAGTCTGTGTTTAGGAGCCAACTTTCCAGCCAAGTGATAAATATTGTTGCCAGATTTGTCAATAAACATTGATAAAAATTGTTTATACTCCCCCATTTGATATATCAGGTTGAAAACATTTTCATGTCGGTTCATAACTGCAAGATGGAATACAGTATGATTCTGTTCATCTCCAAAAGAAATTGAAGCAGGGAATGATTCCAAAATCTCCTCTACAATTTCATGAATCCCAAACTGTGCCCCAAGAACGAATGGCTGTCTAAGTATTGATGAGGCTTTTTTGTTTTCCAGACAGATGACTTCTGTGCAAAAGCATTTGACAAGTTGAATTGCTTGATGATGTATCAATTTTGTGTCACGGATGTGCTTGATCTGTGGTACTACATTTAGAGCTAACTCAATATAACTTTAAAATTTAGGTTTAATGTGCTCTCAAACTGTAAACTTTTGTATTCTGTACCTGATAGTTCAATGACTTTCCAGACAACTCCATGCAACTTTTGGCACACTGCACAATGAAGAAAAACAAATCAGAAACGAAGTGCCAGAGTGAAATGCTAAATTTTATCAAATCACCATACGAATTAATGTCTAAGGCACTTTTAAGGAAAGGATTGTTGAGCGGCACTAGTCTGTGTAAACTTCTAATTTGTATAAAACCACTCAATTAGAAACGTTTGGTGTAACTTAGATTGGGACCACATATTTGGTGTAACTTATATTGGCCACATAATTGGCCGGAATAGGTCGCTTGCCATATAAACACAGTAAGCCATACATACATATTTCGGAGTTTGAATATAGATAGCTTATTTAAACTCTTATCATTGGCATAAAAGAAAGGGAAAAACTGAAAAAGCATACAAAACAATTTACTATTGAGTTTGCAATAATGGACATACTAAAGTTAGAAAGTCCATCAAAATAATTTGAAAAATCCAACAATATTCAATTTTCCTTATTGGTTTTTGTAATGATAGTTTATTAGAGGATCATGAGACATGGCTTCCATGTAGTACAAATGATCATCATCTGCTTCAGCACAATTACTTTTGCATGGTATTCTGTATCTTTATATAGTTGTTAAAAATTTAGAATTGCAAAAATCTAGCTTCTAGAGTTGCATACTTGCATGCTCCATATTAAGAACTCATAAAATCAGGGATTCTTTGCCAAACCAGAAATGAAGTGGCTTTCTCTGAATAGTCGAAACCAGTGGCACACTTGCGCACACAATTGAGAGTTATCAGATGGGTTCTCCACATCTCCTCCATTTTGATGGTTTGGAAAATTTTTGAACTTCACAGGAATACCTGGAAGACAAAGCAAAAAGTTAACGTAATATGCTTATAAACACGAACTGCTTTATTGTAGTAAAATTTGTATACCTAATCAATATAAATATATATACATATACATACATATATTTATATATATATATATATATATAATGTGGCTCTCACAGAGCGAATCCAAATTGTCATTTCACATAAATAGATTTTTTCAAAGTTCTGATATTACCATCTTTTGAGTTTTCTAATTAACCATATTAAAAATCATGATCTTTATATAAACATCACTTGTTAGTTTAGTGTTGAACCTCATTTTATGTGACAATTTATTAAATTACTTTCAATTGTCATGTTATTTGAACATCATTACTATTTAGCTAAGTTTTGATAGGAATTTCATGTGGACACTTTTTCTTCATTAATTCTTATGATAATCTAATAGTCACAGTGCTTGATGTATAAGATGAAATCAAATTACAACCGAGAAAGAGAGAACCAGTAGAGATATTATATAACAGAGGATAGACAATGGAGTGAGAGACGAACAAGCATAAATTAACTGTTGCCAAAAGTTCAAGTGACCTCCACTTGGGAATGCAGAAGGCTTTTGTGCTATCACAATCAATGGAGAGGGATGGGCAGTAGCCAACTTTGGATAGCGCTGAAGCAGATAAAGAGCCACGTCTGTAGCATTGATGGAAAAGACCAGGGTACTTTATTATAACCAATTCCAAACTTCAGCAGGATTTGATGATTAGTACTTTCTGATAATAATTACTTACCATATAATCCACTAGTTATTAATGAACTCATCAGCTTAGCACCTAATTCATCTTCAAATGGTTTTGGCTCCATGTCTTCTTTGGTGATAGTTAATAAATACTGAATCATATCCTTGTGACCAACCATGGCAGCAAAGTGGAGAGGTAGGTCTCTAACAGCGTTCCATTTATTAGGCAGGTCTGGGTTTTTCTTCACTAACAATTTGGCTCTCTCAATTTTTCCAACTCCTGCAAGTATGTGGAGGGCTGTGTCACCACCCTTGTTTGCCAGAGCCAGTGCCTCTGGTGACATCATCTCCACTAGCTGCTCCAAAAAATATATTGACTGCCCTGTTGCCGCCACGAGGAGTACTGTATCAAAGGTTTTTGTGATCCTGGCTGTGATTGCATCTGGATCGTCCTTGAAAATTTTTCTGGCACTCTCCCAATCACCTTTAATTGCAGCTTTGTACAGTGGCAGGTACCAGCTGAGATCCCTCTCTGCTGCCTTGTTTTGCACTGTCATTGAAAGCATACATATACAAATAGATGCATGAATAAACAAACATTTATTCTCATGTCCATATAAAAGGTCAACTATGGGTATTAATGAGAAAACAATTCCCATCTTAACTTATGTGGTGAGAGAAGTACAAAAATAAATGAGGACAAAGGTCAATTTTGTTAGACGATAAAATTGCCATTAAATGGGGGTTGTTGGAAGTGGCCTTCTCCCAAGCACTCTCTTGCAATAGCAACTCGCGGAGAAATTTCAAGGCTCCTGGTTCCTTGAGCAGTGCTTCACATATTGGTTCAGGATGTGATCATGGAAATAAAGGTGGGTTGTTATGTCGCAAAGGGGTGTGATATAGCTAGAATACTATTTTGAGGAGTTGTGGGAGAGGGGCAGTTTGTTTCTGGGAAAAGGTACAGTTTCCAATAAATATTATAGTTTTTGTAGGAGGTTTCTACTTTCCAGTTTTCCCACAAGTATAGGCCTAAGTACCAACCATATAAAATCTTGTATTGTGGTTGGTTCGTTCTTTTGTTCTCCTCCATATTAAAGGGCTAACCCAATGCATGAGGTTTTCACCACTGCAAAGTCTAGGGAGGGTTAATGTACGCAACCTTACCTCTCCAAGTGAAGGGGTTGTTTCCGCGATTCAAACCCGTGACCTCCTGGTCACAGTGGAGAATGCCCGCCCCCCATGTTCCTAAGGTTTTTTTCTTTCACATAATCTTTGGGATCTTCACAGGTCACCAGATTCAAGAAATTAAATGTGCCTGGATCTTGATTCCAAAGTTGGGATTTATGATAATTGGTATATTAATGTAAAATAGATCACTGGAATCAAGTGTCCAAACTAGGAACTAGTTTGTTGATTTTATAACCCATTGAATGCCCAAGGATCTTCTTTAATTAAAATCAAGAAACAAGGAGAATATGAAAAAAAAACCATACAATCACAATACACAAGCACTAATGTCTATGGGCAATCCAGAGAGAACGCAACTTGAATTTGACACGGCGTTAGTGGTTTCGGCTGAGTATAAATGAGTCTATGTCATTAATGGGTCCACTCATTTAACGTGATTAATAAACATTTTGTGCTTAGGTCTTCTCGTGTCATACCGTTTAACATGATTTAACCCGTTTAACATGAACTTGTATATCCCAACTATAATTGGAAAATAAATATAATAATATCAAATAAGTTAGCTTGTATTATGTATGCATTTGAGTTTTTATTAAAATAAATTAATGTGTTTTACTATTAATTATGATTATTTAAATAAACATGATTTGTTAATATTTTTTACTAGATGATTTATGAATTTTTAAGATATCTTCCTATACTTCTTCATCAGGGAGATAAATTATTTTTAAAGAATGCATAAAATTCAATTTATTGTATAAAATGGGTTGTACATAAAAATAGACAAACACATTTAGTGGGTTATGTATAAATGGATTGCATGTGTGGACCTTAAAGACTTGTTTATTAAATGGGTTATACGAGTCATGTCATGTTACCTATGTAATATACAAGTTGTGTTGAGATTGAAAATTTTGACACTATTAATAAATCATCTCATGTTCATGTTGACTCGTATAATCAAGTATCCATTCCTCGACACAATATAATTGCCACCTTTATTCCCCACCCAATCCTATGATGCTATGGCTTAACAATTTTGCAAGCCTTGCTTCTGCACCAATCATAAAGTAACATGTTCCATGGTGATTTGGAGGTCAAGGGTTTGTGTTGCGGAAACAATCTCTCCATTTGTTATGTAAAACAACATACATATAACCGTCCCCAAATCTCACAGTGGCGGAAGCCTTGTGCATCGAGAATTTCCTTTCGCCAAATTCTCTTCAATCATACATTCCATTAAACAGCTTGTACATAGGAATTGTACATTTTCTTGGATGTTCAAACGAGTGTATTGTCAAAGACTCATCAACCATGGAGCCCTAGTAGCAATTATTGTGAATTCAGTTACTGAATTCAAGAAGCTAGAAAGTTTAGGCACAGATTTTGGTGAACAAACTCACAACATATTAAAGAGAGAAAAAAATGATACCCCCGTTATTCGAGATGGTCTAGGAAGTACGGATACTCTATTTTGACTCACGTATTAGTGTTGGACATATGTCACACAAGGACATGTGTAAGACAGGCGAAAAAAGAGTGTCTAATTTGATTTATTTTTATTTTTTTTGAAATTTAGACATGTCTCGAACACACGTTTTGGACATGTTCTTTGAATTATTTTTGAAATTTCCCATCCATCTTTTTCTCTTCTTCTTCTCCACTTTTATTGTGGATTATATATATGTATATGTTTTATGTAATCCTTAGTAAATTTCTTTTAGAACTTGAAAAATAGATGTTAATGATTAAATAAAGAAGTGATTGAATTTCTATTTAATGGCTTTGTTATTGTTATAATTGTATATTTTATGTCAATTCTAATTGAAATAATGTTAGTTTTTTATCATATCATCATCATATATATATATATATATATTCAATTTACTTTTTATGTATCTGTGTCTTACTTTTTTGAGGAATATCATATTCGCATGTCTGCGTCATGTCTTATCATATCCGTGTCCCTTGTTCGTGTCCGTGCTTCTTAAGATATGGGCATTTTCAGTGTGCAATGGGCATTTCTATTTACAGCAGCAATGCCACATGTAATAGCATTGCCAAAGGTAGGTAGAATGATACAGAGCAATACTGTTATTCTCCATGCAAGTATAAAGCCAAGAGTGTGGTGTATTTCTTAATTTTTTTTTTTGAAGTATGGGTCTTATCAGCTTACCAGGCTCATTGCTGATTAAGTTACCGATATTGCTTTTCTGCTGTGATGAAGACGAAGATGATGCCATGCTTATTGATACTTATCTCTCAGTTGGTATCCCTTAAGTCATGCCACATCCCACGCTTCACTTAGAACCCAAGCTCTGTAATCAGAGTGAAAAATATTTATAGTGAGTAGTCCTAGTGTTGTTCAGCTCAAAATTATAGAAACACTTGACTCTGTGTCCGGATTTCAATGCTATTGATCAGTACACCTTTAGGTGTGGCATGTTGTCTTGGTCATGGAATATTTATTTGGGACACTTTTGTAACTAGAGAGAGAGAGAGAGCACCTAGGTTTTTTAAGAAATTTTTAAAGTTGAAAGTTTATTTTGATATCCAATTTTTGGAAACATGCCTTGACGGCTTGATCCAGGAATGCACAAATAGCATCCCAAAGGACCCTTTGTTCTGATTGTCCTTACAAAATTTAAACACCTTTAGCCCCGTTGGTTTGCTAGACTAAGGGAGATTGGACAAGTTATTCTATGCCATGTTTGTTTTGCAGATAAAGAGGCCGGGTTAAGCAGAATTACTAGTCAAAATAGTGTAAGAGTCCTAGATAACTAATACCTAGGAAGGTGGACTTGTTGAAAATAAAAAAGGGACTTAAATCATGTCTTAGTGGACTTGTTGAAATCTAACCCTCCAAATACTTTTTAAGGATAAGGAGAACACTCCCCCCTCCCACAACAAAAGTACTATTCCATGAAACTTGCAATTTAATTTTGCTGAAAACCTAAGCGTGATACATAGAATTTCTCATTTACACTAAGCATAAGTTCTCTTTGACGTCATATCAAATATTTTGGTTCAAACCTTTAAAAGGGATTTCACTACTGACTGTCTTCACCAATTAACTTAAAATCATTGCACAGGAAAAAAATTATAATAAAATAAAAATGAGAAAATCTTCCCCTATTTCTATCTTACATGATGAGAGAAGAATGCTGAACAAATTTTGTTCAGAAGAAAGAAATGGTAGCCTAGGTGAAGTTATCAAAATAGGTATGTGCTAATTGTTGTGATATGGTTGCCGGATTGACAATTAAACTAGTAAGGGCAATTCCATTATTCTTCGTGAAACCCCGTCAAAATGTTTCCGACATAGGAAGTTTCATGAAGAATAGCATTCTTCGAATCAAATGTTAATTAGTCAAGAAAATTTGTGTGTGTCGTGATCAGCTTACCCGCATTGCTTCTAGCTTCTGAAGTTAATGGTGTTGCTAAAGCCATGCACCTTGAAGAAATCACTCACAGGCCAAGGCAACCTTCAATTTCTTGACATGATTTTCTCTTGTGTAGACCAAGTAGCTCGCCTAGTCGCCCCCAGTTTCTCTGTTAACATAATGCGATGAGCAGTTGAATGAAGAAAAGGATATACCTTGCTCCAATTTCGCTCAAACCATCTAATCTTCAAATTCACTGTCATTCTTCACATTTGAATAAATAAGAAATTACATACCGATCTTTATTTATTTAATTTCGATCACGTATGTAATTTATATGTATTTTTAAATTTATTTAATTTTATTTTTTTTATTAAAATTAAATAATCACATGATATATACATATATATATATATAAGTGAATGTCGTGACTTAATAAAATTATGACACGAATATAAATAAGAGTAGATTTTTCTTATCTAATTTGAAGCCAAACAATACCCTTATTCTAATTACATAGAAAAATAAAAGCTAACTTAATATCCGTAACCATCTTTTCTCTTGCAATTGCAAGAACCTACCAATATTCATGCAACCCACTTTACATATCCACCAATATCATGTGGCTAATATGGTTTAGACTAATGTTTCAGAAAAAATGCTTGACTCAATATGTGTACTCTACACACACAGAGGTTAGATACTTGATTCAAGGAGAAAATGAATTAGCTCAAAGAAACATAATGCATCTCATTCCAAACTTGGTTGCAAGAAAATCAAAGAAATTGAAAGATGTTTTTGTTTCCTAGTTGACTCCAATGCCAAGCAAATTGAAAATTTCAAATTATTTCCTTTTCTTGCATTTTTTTTTTCTCAGAAAACAAACAGTAATGCAGATTTTAACACAAAAACAACATCAACAAATTGAAAATAATATGTAAGCTTGAAAAATTCAAGAAAATTCCTGAATTAGAGTTAATTCAGAAGAACTAAATTACCTCTAGAATTAAAGACCCACATTTAACCATGCAAACCCAATTTATAAACTACCAGATTTATCAATTGCAAAGTGCAAACCTCAAAACTCAAACTCAAAAGCCTTTGTACCTATTATAATAAATAATTTAGAAACCCACAAGAAGTCACCTAGCCCCCCCCCCCCCCCCCTCCCTCAAATTCTGCACTAAACACGCCATAAAATCGGGAAAACAATATGATTTTGAGAGGTAGAGTTGAAGAAAATAGACCCTTAGTATCATCATAGAAAAAAGCACTAATAGTAAACAATCGCGCTATTAAAAAGTTACCTTTTGATCCAAAAAAACCTTGATTAGCCCCACAAGACTTCTTTGTGATTCATTCATAAAGAAAAAAGGTTACTTGAATTTCTAGCTTGCCCAAGAATCCAAAGTGACGATCTTGGGGTAGCTCAGATGGAGAAGTTTTGGGGTACTCTCTCAAGGTTGGAGAAGTTTTGGGGTACTCTCTCAAGGTTGCAGTGTTTAGGTCCTCTCATTACCCGATGTGTGTTGGCTGTAGAAGTGTTTGCACACATCTCAAATTTATTTTGCAAGAGTGAGTCCAAAGCTGGCCCAACTTTATAGAGGTTTCTCGTCTAACAAATAAAAAATAGAAAGTAATGATAAAAATCTTTAAAAAAGTAACAAATTATTGCAATAGTTAATTGATAATCTATTTGATACTCAGTGAAATTGGAATCGATGGATTTATCAATGAGCAATTTAGGGTTCATCTAACTACAAAGACAAATATGAGGGTTATTAATTTGGGGATGGATAACTATTGAATTGTATAGATCATAGATGTGAGATTCTCTCACATGTGTGAGGTCAAATTTTAATAGTCATCTAGCATTAAAATGATTTTTTTTTAACTAAAAAAGGAATAAAATATGAGGAACAGTAATTGTAATTTTATATTTATCCTTAATACACTCCTAAAAGAGAAGAACATTGTAATTTTAAGAATTATAAGATTTTATTTAGAATTGTCAAGAAATTTCGAATAAGATACTCTTAAAAAATTATATAAGTTACAAAAATAATGAAATAAAGGTAAGAATTTGAAGATCGTCAGTGGAGATGCAACAAGGCTTATAAGATAGGAAAATCAGTTGATTGCAGCCGAGCCCACCAAACTTTCATTCAAGCTTAAGAAGTAGGCAATACAAGTACAATTGTTGTCCGAGTGATGTCCCATTCATGCTGGCTTACTCAGCCCGTACACTCTTGAAAAAACTTGCACCCATTTTGTCTGTCCCATTTCACTTCCGTACCAACTACCACTCCCTCCCCTTCAACTACCTTTTAAACTCATGTTCCTCCCTATCAGACCTTAAACGAATCCATGCTCTGATCCTCACAAATGGGTCCCACCAAAACCTCCTCTTATCAACAAAACTCGTCACCTTAGCCTGTTGTCTGGCACCTGCGATGGATTATGCCCGTAAACTGTTCGACTTAATGGCCGAAAGGGATGTGTTCCTCTGGAACACCTTGATTCGGGGTTACGCCGATCTGGGTCCTTGCCAAGAAGCTATAATTCTTTACAGAACCATGCATCAAAACGGATTGTTACCCGATAACTATACCTTCCCTTTTGTGGTTCGATCTTGTGCGGTACTCTCGGCTTTGAGGGAAGGGAAGGAAGTGCATTGTAATATAGTTAAGAATGGGTTTGACTCGGATGTCTTTGTTCAGAGTTCTTTGATTACAATGTACTCACAGAACGGGGAGACTTTGAATTCAGAATTAGTTTTTGGTGAGATGGTTGTGAAGAACATAGTTTCTTGGACTGCAATGATTGCTGGGTATGTGCAAAATGGATTGTTCAAAAGGGGGTTGGCTGTTTTCCGAGAGATGGTGGCTTTGGGAACTCAGCCAAATGCAGTAACTCTCGTGAGTGTCCTTCCTGCCTGTGCTGGTTTGGAGATTTTAGACTTAGGAAAGTTGATTCATGGTTATGGGGTTAAATTGGGTGTGGATTCCGATATTTCACTGGTTAATACGTTGATTGCTTTGTATGGTAAATGTGGGAATGTTGATATATCCCAATCTTTGTTTGATCAGATGGCAGTCCGTAGCCTGGTTTCATGGAATGCCATGATTGCTGCTTTTGAACAAAATAATGCTGGTGGGAATGCAATTAAGCTCTTCCGTAGGATGCAAACCGAAAAGGTGGAATTTGATTATATCACACTGGTCAGTGTTATTTCAGCTTGTGCTAATCTGGGGGCGCTCAATACTGGAAAATGGATACATGAGCTTGTGAGAAGAAAAGGTTTAGAAACCAATGTTTCAATCACAAATGCACTAGTTGATATGTATGCAAAGTGTGGAAATATAGATTTAGCCAGGGTTGTTTTTGACAGGTTGCCTCATAGAAGTGTTGTGTCCTGGACTTCAATTATAGGGGCTTGTGCGTCTCATGGGCATGGAGAGGATGCTCTCAAGTTCTTCTCAAAGATGAAAAAATGAAGGAATTATACCAAATAGCTTCACCTTCACTGCTGTTTTGACGGCTTGTAGGCATTCAGGTCTCGTAGAAGAAGGGAGAAGGCATTTTGAAAGCATGACAAGAAACTACTCAATTGTGCCTGGAGTAGAGCAGTGTGCTTGTATGGTTGATCTTCTTGGTCGAGCTGGTCAATTGGTGGAGGCTTATGAGTTTATTGAGAGCATGCCTATTGAGCCAGATGAGAATGTCTGGGGAGCTTTGCTTGGTGCTTGCAGAATACATGGTAATCTTGAGCTAGCCAAGCTAGTGGCAGGTAAATTGTTCCAGTTGGACTCTCAAACTGTTAGTTTCTATGTCCTTATGGCAAATATCTATGCTGAAGCTGGTAGGTGGGAAGATGTAGCAAGACTGAGAAAATTGATGAAGGAAAGGGAGTTCAGAAAGATACCTGGCCATAGTTTGGTTGAGGTCAATCGAAGGTTCCATACATTCCTATCAGGTTCAGGATCCCGGCCTTCTTGAGAGGATCATATTCATCTCAAGCATTGCCACTCCAAATCTTGCTGGGGGTTGCTCAACTTTAAGTATGCAAAATTATTGGGTAAGTGAACATACAATCAAATTGCAATTGATTATCCAGCACTTATATACTCCAGGACACGCATTATGGATAATGTTTTCTGAGCAATGATTGGTGAAATGCTCACTTAAAGGATTATACTGGCATGAGTGAATTCACACATCTACTATGGAGATACAATTGTAGTCTAGAGTGGATTCATTTTGAGGGACAAAATTTCCATTGGTGGTGGTGCTTCACTTAATGTGGCAGCATTAGGGTTCTTGAGGAACTGAAGATTCATTTAGTTCATCCTCATATAATCGAGTTTTTTGCTCGTAGAACAACATCTAATGTTTTCATGTGGCAAAAGGTTTTAGGACTCTTACAAGGATCATAGATGTACCTATTCCTACCCATTATTGTGGGATTTGAAATTCAATAATTATTTAATTATTCTTCAAAGCTAATCCTTGTATTAATTTGAGGCCACAGTTAATTTTTTTTATTACATCATAAATACCTTTTACCTGAAATGAGCTGCCATGGGTGCCATCATCTTCGGCCTTCATACATATCTAAAATAAATCTAGAAAACCCGAAGAAATGCTTGCAGGTGTAATACAACTCTGAATTTATGTTCAAGGAGGATACTGCTCTCTAGATAACTTGTTCTTCTGTGCTTCTTCAACTATAAGTTACTTGGACAAGTGTTATGGCCTTACCACTCAGTTTGGATTGGATGATAAATTCTATTCATTATTTCATGATATTGAGGATATTCCTGTTGCTTAATGTCTGTATTTTAAAAGATTATTGCATGTGTTTATCATTCGGCAATTCTGCACATGGAGAAATGGTTGTCCTTTTCTTTTCCCATCTCATTGCTGATTCATTTGAAACAAAATAGATAATTTTACTTCTGTAGATTCTTTTAATGATTGTAATTTCATGGCTTTTGTTGTATTGTGTTGAGTATGAATAGTTATCATAGGGTTCGTTACTTGGTCCAATGGTAAAATGCTGACTGTCAAGTGTGAGAACGCAGCTTCGAGTTTGAGAGCAACCACTTCGTATAAATAATGCTGAATGTTATGTCTGACTCCAGTCTACCCCTCACAGCACCCTCCATTACTGCTACTAACACTGGTAATGGTCTTTATCAATAGTTATCGTGGCAATGTACAAGCCCTTATGATATGTTACAAGCTCACACTCACACAACCATGAGTTCCCTACATCCCAGACTCCCAGTATTAAATATAAATTTTTGAAAATGTAACCTCTCTAGTTGAATCTACGGCTGTATTCCCAAGAAACTTCTCCCCATGGTTTGTTTACCTTTTATTTGGCTAATTGTATGGCCATTCCACTATGGGAAAATACCCTTAGTCAGTCAATGCCTTGTTTATCTTCGTTTCCTTCTTGACATTATTTTGCAGATACCATTGTGTTGGTGTTTTTTTTCCTATTCTGTAAATCAATGCAGTACTCTGTTTTTCTGTGATAAAATCGGCAATATTTTGTTTCATTGTTCCTTTTGTCTTTGAGATATGTCAGTTGCCATCAGAGGATCACATAGTGGTGATTCATTGGTGCTGAAAATCAACTTCATTGTCCACAAGTATCTCTATCCCATTATGTTGATGTGTCCATATTCTTGGAGCATAGTAGTTGAAACCTCTTTCCACAGGAAGGGGGCCCTGCTTTGCCAGACAGAAAACTTTCAGATGTTCTTCTCTCATAATTGAAAGCTCCCGGATATGTATTATTCTCATAAGAGAAAATCCTTCAGAAGCATTCAAGAAATGTGTTTCCACTATTGTTGTAGCATCCATGTCAAATCTCTTCACTTTTAGGCATTTGGAAATGGAATGACTTTTTTTTTGTTGTTGTTATAAATGTATATTTTTTGGGGTGGGTCATACATGTATATTTATAGAAAGACATTGGAGAGAGAGAGAGAGAGAGAGAGAGAGAGAGAGAGAGAGAGAGAGAGGCGGAAATGAAGAGCAAAACATGTTGGAACAGAAAATCTTTGTCAAAGAGTGTGGGGTTCTGTTGGCTCTCGTTCTCCTTTTTGTTAGCAAAGATGAATCAGGTGAAGCCTGCTTTCTTAAAAGGTAGAAGTTGGCTGAAATTACATCTTGGAAAGAAGTTGAACAAGAAGAGGATGATTTAATACCAATTGACATGAAGTCATTCCAGAATGGCCATTCTAAACACACCCTTAATATTCAATCTTGATAAGCTTTGTTATTCTTCTGCACCTTATTAGCTCATGTCACATTATTCATAAATAGTTTGACAATTTGAATCTTCTTGCTTCTGTTTCTTATAATGTTTTACTTCCCGTTACTCATAGCTTTACTGGAGTAACTTATATTGTATGTCATGAATTCGTTACATTCAACTGTTAGATGGTACACACACACACACACACATACATATTTAATCTTTTTATATACTCTGGTCTTCCGTTTGAGAAATGATGTGCTCAGAGTACAATTTTATGAAAATTGGTTTAATGAGCAGAGTTGATTTCCATCCAATTTTTTTTTGCAAAAAATAAAAATTTGTGTCCAGTCTTATATCAACATAATGGTGACAATGATGATGATAATAATTACCTATCAAAAAATAATAATAATAATTACATCAAAGATCTGGCCACTTCTTATTAGAAATTCATCATATAGTCAACACAGTTAGCTCATCTGGAAATCATGAGCTTGAGATGACTAATAACCAAAAACTGATTCTTACTTCCTAATATGAAGTTGGAACTGGGTTTTTGTGTTTACGAAATTTTCTGTGTCAGCAGCTTACTTTACATCATGTTGTTGTCTTTCGAATTCAAGACTTTCTTACTAGTTGAATAATCCATTCATTGGATTAAAAAAAATGAGAACATCGATTATTCAATGAGATTTGATATTTGTTGATGCCAGTCCCATACCCTTCCAATTTTGCAGTGAACTGTTATTCTCTGCATGTAAAATGATTTGTGTCTTCATACAAACAATGGAAGAAAATTTCTGTTGAATGGGTTTTATGTTTTGAAGCGCAGCAGGAAAGTTTTCTCTTGTGACAATTGAGGGCTTGCCATTTCAACCATCTGATGAAGAATGTAAGAGCTGCATCAGCCCTTTCACGATAGAAACAGAAGACCACAAACTAAAGCCAGAAATTCAAATGGAGTAACTACTCTGATATTACCTCAAAGCCCATCTTTTGGTACAGTTCCTGTGCAGGTATGTTATTTCTGTACACATGCACAAATACTTGTTCTGCACCTGCGACATGAAGATCAGATTCAGAAGTTGAATTGCATCTTTTACTCAAACCTCTAGCATTCCTAAAGGACTAATACATGCATTTTTACCATTTGATTTGGCTGAATCAATAGCAAAATGCAACATGTTACTTGCAATACGCTGGCGGCGTGCCGATTTGGCAACACATAAGTTTGCAATATAACCATATGGGGTTTTGCCTGCTCTTTTAATGCTGCATAAGAGAGGGGCTTTCACCCGTTCCTGTGAGAGGGGAAAAAGTTCCAATGCCAGGCAGCAAAAGCACTGAATTATGTTCATTACTACAAATATTTACACTCGGAATTCAGATTTGTCAATCATAACACATTTTACCTGGGGAAAGGTCTCTCCATGCAACAAGTACCGGATGCTCAAATCTAGGGTTCCAACGACACTCTTCAGTACGGTATGTTTTACATTCCCCTCTTCCTTCTTTACCTAATAATTTTGAAGGCACTGTATAAAAAGCTATGTTCTTATATACAGAAATTTTGTTAAAACTAAGAGACACCAATTGACACCTTTCAATAATAAAAAAAAAGGGCCATTACTTAGTCTCACCCCCCCCCCCCCCCCCCCCCCAAAAAAAAAAAAAAAAATCTAATTTCGGCCCCTAAGCAAGATTTTGGATCCACCACTAGCACCAAGCAATGGCCCGTAATTGATACTTTGAATACCTAAAGGAAATTTCAAAGAAGATGGAGGATGAAACAGAAGCAGATGTTTAATTTGTAAAAATACCATACCGTTACAATGCAGGTGCATTTCTGCCCAAGTTTCCCTTTGCTTCGCCTTTTTAATGCATTAAACTCCTACCAATTGAAGAGATATTAAGAACTTTATACATATTATATATTCCACTTATTCATATTGAAAAATTGAAAAAAGGATTTCACTTTATATGCTACCTGCTCTGCGAATTTCCTTTTGTAGTTATCAACATATCTGTGTCATAGAGCAGAGTTAGAATCAATGACAATCAACTCTTCTACTTGTATGCACTAGTTTATGGAGCTCATCCGAGGTTGCCTAGATGCAGAGAACTAGAACTTGGACCCATGATTTGCACATTCTTGCAATGATTTATTTTTGTGAAAAGCAAAGTGATTAGTTGACAAGAAGTAAAATGTCCGAAATTCTCTCTACAAGTGACATCTTTTTCAATTAATCAGCTTGTCTGTCATTTTTGATACAGTGTGGCAAGTTCAGTCTCTGCATCAATGCTCCCTATGTGTTTCTTTGGATGGTGAGCCACCCATTGAGACTTCCTAGCCAAGAAGCGTGGATATGGATACGGAACACGAATACGACACGACATAAACACGCAAACACGTTATTTTTTAAAAAAGTAAGACACTGACATGTTGAATATATATAAATTTTTTTATATTTTTATATGACCATATAATAAAAACTTAATGTTATTTTAATTAAAATTGACATAAAAACACACAAATTTAAAAAATATTATTAAAATAACAAAGTCATTAAATAAAAAATAAAGAATTTCTTCATTTTATCATTAACCTTCATGATTCAAATATTCGGACACGTGTCCAGAAAGTGTCCAAGAGTGTCGGTGTCCGATATGGATACGTGAGTTAAAATAGAGCGTCCGTGCTTCATAACTTCCTAACAGGGACTTTGCATTACTTGCTTAGATTTCTTGATTAGTGAAAACATAAGTTGCCCTGGAGAATTTGATTTTGAAATTAATACTGACCTTCCGTTTGTTCCATTCTCCCACTGACTCTCTGCTCGTAGCCATGCTGCTGTCTACCACAAAAACAAAAGACCACCACCACCGCAAATCATTTGCAAGTAAAAAAAAAAATACAGTTTAGATTTCTTTTTTTAGTCATACATCAAGCAATATAACTGACCCAAAATTCTTCATCAAGTACAACCTCACGTGCCACAAATTGTCCAAACTCAAGTCTGTTCTCTTGAATTAACTCTTGCTCTGATGGCTGGAGCCGGTCAAATTGGAGATGGGAAGGACTGGCTGTTTCAAATTGAGGTATAGAGACTTTCTGAAGATCTATTGAGAATTCTTGTGTCTTCCTTGTCTGGGAAGAATTAGAGTTCATTGTCCTGTTGATGTAAAGAGAGTTTATAAATCTCATATACAAATTCGAATTCTGAGAACAAGAGAGTAAAATAACATTGAGCTCATCAATAACAAGAGGGAATTAACCATGAAAACTTGGTCAGAATACAAAACGAAATATTCAAAAATCAAGTTCTGTAACATCGAAGTGTTTGACTTCAAATTGTTTGATGCTTGTAGGCATAAACAGATAAACAGGAAGAATAAAGCTTGCTCACATTTTCCAAGAGGAAGAAATTCTCCGAAATTTGTGATGAATTCTGGTTCCATAGCAGGAAGTTCTGAAGACACCAGGTCCATGTATCGCGATTGTCGACATCAATGCTTGCTACCTCCAGGTTAGTTTACTTAAACAAAGTGAAGAACAAAGAGACTCCAGGAACTTTCTTGTTTCAACTTCTGAGAATTAGAAGAAAACAATTCCAGAGACAAACAATTATAGTTTGATCTATGAGACAGAGTGGCTGGCAAATGAAAACACGGTGCCTAACCAGTTTTAACTTCCTGCCAAGGTGGGCCTTGGAGGAAGATAATGTTTTACACAAGGTTTATTTGGGAGGAAATTCTAATCAAAGAGTTTTAAAGAGAAATGGTGTGGGTCCTAATTTAATGCCAGTCGCTTGATGATTGAGTGTTAATCCCACCCGCTTTGAACATGGGTGTTGATGGCAATGCCATGTATCATGGAGTTATTTTGTGGTTTGGTATGGTTCTCACTCTCTTCCATTCAATAATAATCAACATCTAAAGAGAGCCACTAAACGTTTTTTCCTAGGATTCAGTAAACACAAAGCTCTGTACCATCAAGCTTGTAGTTGTCAGTAGCCTAGTGCCACACATAACTCCATACCAAGGAATACAGTGATTTCACGTAAATTTTATAAAATATTAAAATTCACGTGTCTCATTCCACATTTAATAAAAATTAGAATGTGCTGATAATTATAAAATGAATATAATACATTTATTTAACAGATTTGTTTTTTAAATTAGAGACTTTGACTACTAATTATTAGTGTCAAAAACAAATCCAACCCTTTATCGGAGATATGACTAACACCCTCATAGTTAGGGTGGTCACTCCACCTAACGGCCATAGCATGGTGGTGGATCTGGTTTTCTACTTGTCAATATTTTGATAATAATAATAATTTTTTTTAAAAAAAAAATTCCAAATTAAAGGTGGTCCTACTCACTACAGATAAAGCTGTCAACACACCATAACTGCCATAACAGGTTTGTCTTTTCTCTTGTTGAAGTGTGGCCTCTTTTGAAAGGCAAATGAAAACGCAATTGAATGTGAAGAGATGAGCAACAAACTCTGAAACACACAAAGGTTTGAAAGTGAAACCATTAGCTTCTGTTAGGTATTGAGATGTCTTTGTCAGAGGAACATGTGGATCCCTAGCAGCCAACTCTCTTCCTCTTCATCCTCATCCTTACTCATATACGATGAAGTGATAAACATATTTAAAATACAATACATTTATGTACAAAGTTCGAAAGATTATCTTATTCAAATCAAATAAGCGAGGGATTCAAAGGTATATATAACATAGTATCGCCTTTTATATTATACCGATCTCAGTATAAGAAAACATAATTCAATATAGCAACTACTATCTTCAGATATTTTCAACTTATAAATAAGATAAAGTCGCTTTCAAGTCATGTTCAATTCTTCTTTTTAATGATAACTTTATTTTTTTTAACTTTATCATCGGAGCAGGTTACTACCGGAGCATTTCTGATAACTCTTTGATTTCGAGTTCTTGACAGGTAACAAAAGACGATAGGACATTTTGATAAAAAAAAATAACAACATCACCCACATCAGAAAAAAAACAGTATTTATAAATGATAAATTATAGTTATAATCATTTAATATTCTCATCTAACTTGAATTGTTGATTGTTAAGAGTTCTAGTTTAACACGACACGCATAATGTTGGCACATGTATATATGATTGCAGGATCCATAATTAATAATTGTGTCCCAATTGATGGATCATGATCTGTTAACTTTGTGCATATTTTTATTGGAGTAGGACAGATTTTTAATTTTTTAATTATTTATTTTATTCTAAATGGTTTTCAAAGGAAACATATGAAACAAATGGTTAATGCCAACTTTCATATTTTCTCATTCACATCCAAGGAAATAAATGAAAATATTCACAGAAGAGGCTTAGATTAGGACCCTGTGACAAGTTTTATAATTTTAATAATACAGTAAGTTTCACATAAATCTTACAAATTATAACACTAAAAACAAACAAGAGAAAGTTATGGATGAAGTCAATTAACCATTTCAAGGACACCCTTTTAATCACTATACTTACAAAATAATACAACTTATCTGCAAGTAACATGATTTATTAGTTATTACTCAGTATGGGTGTTTGTGTGTGTGTGTGTGTGTTCCTTGAAATTCCTTTTTGCTGATGTAAAGACTAATCTCCCACATGCTCACTTCTAATTTTACACACTTGTATCAAAACATGATATAATTCTAGTTTCTCATTCTTAAGGAAAAATAACAAAACACTATTGAAATTTTCTTGCTGCTAATAGTTGAAACTTATGTGAGTGGCACTAGAAATTCTAAAATACAAAGTTTGATGTAAAATAAGTGGCTGGGAGAAATTGGGAACGAAAGAAGTCTAATTCAAAGTTAAATTGCCTTGTGACATTGGTTAAAAATGCTTTCAAAAAATGTTTTGGCTCCATCGAGATTTAAGGTGGATTTTGGCAAAATTCGCACATTTAGATCTTCAATTGTATGTTTTTCTCATTTTAAGAAAGTCATATTTTTTTCAATTACTTTGTGTAGAAAACTTCGTTGGAATTGCCATTTGGGACAAACTTCTTCCTTTTCTATCTACTTTTTAATTCTGGGCACAATTTCAATTTTGCCCCAATTTTAATTTTTCGGCATTTTTCAAATTATTTACTAGCTTTAATATGATTTACTTACTAGTTGTTGTTTCCTAATCAAATTGGTAGTTTACAATCTCTATAAATGATTTAATAAACTTCAATTATTCAGATTTTAAATTTTAGAGATTTCTTTTTTTTTTTTTATCTTTTCTGTTTGTGATTTTTTCAATATCAAAAATTTGATAAATTTAATTCATATCACGCTTTAATATTTTCAGGTCTTCCTTGTTTTGTTCATGTTTTTCAAGTTTTCTTTTTATTTTTCATTTTGATCTTAGTTAAATAATCTTGTAACGTTGCTATCACAGGTTTCTTGTATCATTCAAAACTTTGAATTACTTATATTAATATTTATTTTATATAAAAAAAAATTATTCTCCTATTTATTTATGCTTGTTTACAATATGATATATTCCTCATGGGTGAGGTTGTCCTAGGCTAAAATTATTCATAAGCCAATAGTTGATATCATCCGGTGAGTAAAATTCCTATCATAAAAGGCATTATGTGTTTTAAAATGGATGATAATCTGGTGAGTAAATTCCTATCAACATACATTAATTTTCAAAATATGAAGTTCTCTTGAAATTGGTGGCATCACACAAGAACCAAAAGAATCTTGTTTATTGATATATCATCCACACTCTTTGGTTTATAACAATGCCCATCTGTTATTGACATCCCTCTCCCCATCTATATTTAAAGCTGCAAACAACACAGATATTGAAACAGTGTCAGGAACATTGCAGCTAGCTATGAATGATCATGAAGAAACCACCATTCTACAAGGTCTACAAGTCCCAGGTCAAAATCCAAGGATGTCCCAGTCCATAGAGGTTGCTTCGACAGTAGATTTGGTCATGAATTAATCGGCCCGAATGGTTGAATATTGAGTTATAAAAAAAAATATTCTACAAAGTTGGGCCATTTGGAAGCTTGCAGTCCAATTCATAAAATTTTTGCCCAGTACAATCTATTGATCCTTTATTGCTAAGAGGCACCATGCTTACAATTGTCCGGAGACTCTGGGAAGACTTGGGTTTGAAGGCGGAGAGAAGTGGATGCAGGGTTAGTATATTTATGATTTCGGCCATACTCATGGTCTGCCTTTCGTAGCGTTGCTGCAAATTTTTTTTTTATAACCCAGAAACCATGATCCCACCCCCCAACCGAGCCTTATGGACATTTGGCCCGATAGAGCCTCTCCAAGTAAAACAGAGCCTTTTGGCTATGCAGGAGGATGGCCCCAAGATCATTCGTGGACTACTGAACCAGAACTTATACCTCTTCATCGACATCTTGTCCCTCTAATATCTCCAATCGAGCTACCCTCCCTTGGGGTTCATTTCTGCATTGTTTCCCTATATGTTGTTTTCTATATATGCAGACACCATAGGAATCTCACACCTGTGGACTTGTACCTCTCTTGGCACTTTTTTCCTCTAATATCTCCAACTGAGCCTACCTCTCGGGGTTCGTTTCTGCATCGTTTCCCTATATGTTGTCATTCTTCGTAAGCAGGCACCATAGGACTCTCTTCTCGGTTCCCACTTCAGTACTACCCCTATTCCTCTTTAGTCCTAACTGCTCCATATGCAGACTGCAGAAGACAACCCTCTGAGAATCAACTGCCAAAGGAACTTGCTTATTGGTCTGGTTTCATTAATTCTTGGCCATCAAACAATTTTTTTTTTTCACTATTACAGATTTCCCTTTTTGTCAAAATATTTGTGTCAACATTTGAGTCTGGCATCTTCAATCCTCAAATTGAACATACAATTTACTAGCTGGACACATTCTAAACCCAGTTTCAGCGAGGGACAGACCTACATAAACATAATTTATATCATACTTTTTTGTACTAAACATTTTCGAGTTTCAAAGTTTCATTTTGAGTACACTAAATTGCATGCAAAACATCTGAATTCAGTCAGAGAAGAATTGGGAAAGATAGAGCCAACATCTCATATTATAAATACATGTATAATAGAAGAGCACACTGCAATACTCATCAAAAACACCACTGATAACAGCCTACATTCCATCCAACAGCCACCCTATAGTGACCCCACAAAATACAACAATAACACCCCAAATATGGGTCCCACCTTCTTCAAACACCCTTTCAGCCTTCAAAATCAGTTTTCACCCACTGCCCATACTTGCTCTTCATCTTCTCATCCAAACCCTTAGATTTGATCTCTGCAATTTTTGTTGCATTTGCCATGGATTCTTCTTGCACTCTGGCAATCCTGCGACTCCTCTTCTTCGCAGTCGCCTCTCTTTCGGCCTCTAATCCCTCATACTCTCTCACCCAACAGCTATGCACAACACAAGTCAGTATTAAGGCACCCAATTGCATTAAAAACATGGCCATCAAAATCCCACATTCCAACCTTACCAAAACCTTCGCCTCTCTCGGGTCTCTCTGCGACTTTAGCATGGAAAGGCTCGATTTTTCGTTGGTAAACAACGCTAAAATGCCTAGTAATTGACCGATTGAGGAGGCGAGGAGGAGCGAGACATGGGTTATGAAGCAAAAATGGGTGAGCTGAGAGTAGAATCCCACGAAAGAGGAGAGAAGTGAGATGCAAGAGACCATGATGAATGCCCAACCCAGTGAAGTTGGTGGAATTTTGAGCAAAATAGTGGGGGCAAGAGAGGTTACAGAGAGTATGAAGAGAATGAAATTCAAACATGAGAGGAGAAGATTTGGGAAGGAACATGAGCTCCTGAGCTTAGAGGAAGCCATTTTGGGGATTTTTGCTATTGATTTTGAAGTGCTTGAGAGAGAGAGATTTGCTTTGAAAGGGGGGTTTGAGTTTTTTGAATTTATATAGCGGGTCGATTTGGCCGTTGAGGGCCACAACGGCTAAGTCGGGGGGGGCCACTTTCTAACCTCGGGTGATGCGTCGATCCCTCCAGATGGCTTTAAAGAGTTTGGATCTTGGTAATCAATTGTTTTTTCAAAATTTGAAAGGTTACAGTTAATCCGTGTGAATTAATCCCGACCGTTTGATTACACTGGATTGTTAAAATAATTGAAAAAAAACTTAAATTTTCATTTTGAAAATAGTTTTCATTCCGATTCAACAAGCAGACTCTCTCTCTATACATGTAATAAATTACATCATATATATATATATATATACACACAAAAACAGTATATATATATATATATATATATACACACAACATTTTTTTCACACATTACTCAAACTTTTTGAGTAAGATGAAGTGTGTAGTATTTATTCTTATAACAAGTAATTAATATGAATTTAATCAAATTTACTTTAGAATGTGAATTAGTAAAAATCAGTCAAGCGGACTGATTTTGTAATTGACTGAGTGAACTAAACGAATTTTTGTAATCTGATTGAGTTGTAAACAATAATAAAAAATGATTTAATAACCAAAATTTTGAATGATTTATCCTCATGAATGATATTAGAATATCTTGAAAATTTAATATATTTATTAGGTATTTTTACTTTTAATTATCATGCTTTTATAATATTTAACTTGAATTTTGACAATAGATTTGGTACTTGAATGTAATTTAGTAATTAAAATAAGGAATGATAATATTGAAATTCCTATAATATTAAAATTTTTTGTTTATTAAGTATGATAATACAATAACTTGTTATTTAACATAGTATATTCATATTTTATTATTTATTTATTATGATTTACTCTAAGATAATATACTTTAAAATATATGTTTAATTTTTTAAAATATTTTTATAATATGACTAGTTTGACCAGTTGACTTACTGATTGAATCCGTAACTCATTAACCCGGTCCCTTTAACAAATTAATGTCTAGGCTAAATTTAATTAACTATGCAAATTTGAGTAGATCAACATGAACCCTGTACCCATAGCCATGGAATTGGACATTTACATATTTAGGCGTCGTTCATCTACTTCGATCTAGCAATGATAGATAGCCCACTTTTTTTTATACCTCACCAGAAAATCCACCATTTACAATCCAAGTTTGAACTTTGAAACCATTGAACTTTTCCAACTTGACAATTTCTGGGTACCAAAACATGTCAAAGCTTTACTACATCTATTGTCATGCACATCTCTCTGTGGCAGTGATCACAAACTTTCTAGCTTCTATATCTAGCGACACACAGAGCTCTGGTAGTGAAATAGCTCCACTGCCTGACAGTCCCGGCGGCATAGCGACTTCAGAGTCTGCTTTGCATGTCAAGGTTGCATCTATGACTCAAACTGGAAGAACTTGTAGCAACTAGCAAGAACTGATGGGATTTGGCAGATATGCACCGGCTCAGATAACAGCAGATCGAAGCAAAACATCTGTAGACTAAGTTATACGACGTCAAGGACAATATATCAAGTTCAATGCAATTGTAATCATAAAAGGAATGCAATCTAAAGGGCAAAAGGCAGAATAAACTAACGTAAATTCAGTTGTTAGTGGTTGGTTGATAAGGCTCTGTATGTCTAAACAATCCCGAGAATTAACGAGCAGCAATGTTTTTGTGCCGGGAAGGATCTCAGCAGGTTTATGCATCCCCTGTGGCCAAAAAAAAAACATAATGTGATGCATCCTAATGGAAGATGGCCAGCAATTCGTTTAGACGCTGTGTACTCAGCTGTCCCCTAAAACCTGAAGTACATATAACCAAGAGCAATTAATCTCTTCAACATCCGAAATTTAGCAATATTTTATAGAATTAAAAGCGACATCCTCCATCTTCACTTTGTCATCAACACCCAGGGTCATCACCTCCTGGGCTTCTACAAAAAAATGATTGAAGACATTAGACTAAGATAAACTGAGCAAACTTTGTGGAGATATCACATTCAAAAGAATTAGAAACATCGCAGCATCTACAAGCCATGGATATAGTAAAAATGTCAACAGCTGGGTAGAACAACTATGCAGGGAGGTAGGGACATTTCAGTGAAAATCACTTGTCATGGATATGGTAAAAATGTTAAATGGATTGTAACAATGCTTGAACATCAGTACCAGTTATGCCATTTATAATGATAATTAAAACACGTAAAGCTAGAAGATGGCCTCCTCGCTTGGCAAACGTAGGTGATACTGAATCTCAAGAATGTAAGACTACAAAGTTATTTCCCTTGCGTGTAGAAGCATCAAGACATTTACAAGCCATGGTGAAGAGGGCCTGCTGATAACCTCTCCATTCAACCTACTTTTCATATATCAGGAAAAAGAAAACAAAGCCAAAATGATTTGTCATGATAACATCAATAAGAAGTTTTGATTTAATTACAATCTTCTGCTCAAGTGAATTTCCATCAATGGCTATATAGTCCCACCTTAAAGGACCAGTACATAGCAAATGAGATAACAAACTCAGGATGATCATTATACTTTGCACGCTAAGCATTTGGACACTATCTGAATTCTCCCTGATTCCTGCAATCATGCCAAATAAAAGGTTCAGTAAGAAACATGGTGACATTAGTATAAAAGTTGAACAATCAAAAGTTCTATAACGATTGAAGCCCCTGACAGTCTCATCTATTGTGTTCCTGGGACAGAGAGGAAAATTATGTAGTTTGAAGTACGGCTGAAGGAAGGTCTGAAAATAACCTTGAGATAAAAGATTTACTGTATAAAATAAAAATAAAAAATTGAAAGATTCAAGTTTGATTTCCATGTATCCAAATGGTAAAGGTCTCAACTCTCATCATCATCGCTCATCAACAAAATGATCATATTAGTAAAAATAAGAAAAACATAAAATTGACATCAATACTGCCAAAAAAAGTTACAATAAAAAAGATGGTCATCTACTATAATTCTTTGTTATTTGCCAATGCTCCAAATTATATAGATTAACAAAAAATATCAAACAATGTCAGTTTTTATATATTTTTTTAAGTCTTTTCAAAGAAGTTAATGGATAAGCACACCTGGCCATTTGACAATTACCAGTTATGATTTATGGGTTAAAATGGCTTCAATTCTATCAAGCGATGCTTGCAAGCTTCCTGAGTTCATGTTGAACAATGGTTCACTGGTGCCCACACCCCTGCAAAAGCCAAAATTTATACCATGAGCTATCCCAAACTCAACACAGAAATAAAACTGTAATCTACTATGATTCAATCACTATTAAGCAAGAGTGGCCCCTACACCGAAAACAAAGAAATTTTCTGTAATGTTGACATGGGAAAATGATCACATCAAAAGATTGTTCTCTCCATTCCAGTAAGTTTCTTCTGGAGTGAATGCAAAAGATCAGGGAACTTGCCCCGTAATTTCTGGAAGAATATACTCTGCTCTCCACCCAAATCGCAAATCTACACCAGGGCAAAAACCAATGGACGTCTTATTCTGAATCCAAGATACACCATCCCCACCCAAACAAGTAGTAAGTTTCCATTTACAACCAGTTGCATGCAACTGAAAACTATGCCCAACGCCAACCTGCACTATTTCAAGAACTCAGCCTTGACACAATGATTTTGTACACATGGGGGCTAAAAGATTCTATTATTCCTATTGTCTACTCCACTCCATCTACTGCACTCCATATGTGGCATGTAATAATACTATCTACATTTAGGTACATCCATTGAGCCATGGGTCATGAATCATGTGAGAGAGAAAAGACATTTGTGGGGTTGTGTGTGTTTGGGGGGGTGTTTCAGAGCAAGAGCATCAAACCTGGAGATTTAAAAATTTAGTTATTGGGATCTTCTTGGAAAGGAGGCGCACATCATTGTGTATAGGCTCATAGATGAGCTTCCATCTCCGATCATGGGCCAGAGGTTTCAATACCCACTTTGCCTGGTACTCATTGTTTGGAGCATTATAAAACTGAAGCAGAATGATGAGATCAAAAAATTAAAATTCATTGACAACGATTGACATATCTTTAAAATAGCAATGTTACAGTCACAAACAGAAATCTTAGGAATGATATACAAAGATGCTAGCTTAGTAATGTTATGTATCTGAACTCCCATTGCAGGTATGTTTCCACATATCAGATCCTCCAACCCAGATCTCAGAGCACTGGAGAAACATCTAGAGTTTTTGTGTGTCCATTTTTCTTATTATGTGCCCAGGTAAAATCATGCATCAGTGTAACATAACATGGCCAGTGTGTTCCTGCTCAGCTCAGAATGTCCCTCAGACATGGCAGAAGAAATTACATTGAGAATGTTTGCCTGGATCCAAATTATTTAAAACAATGATCATCCATTAGGCTTTATCAACTACTGTTTACTCACTAAAGGAAGAAAGAAATCAGAGAATATTTAGAAGGAAATAACAGGAACAGGGGACTACTGTTGACAGAATCTTAAGTGTTCTGAGAGGCATATTTTATAACTGGAGAGGGATTGAAAATACAAAAGATAACTGGAAGCTAAGTCTTGAACTAGGTGTAACAAACTAAATTTTTCTGCCAAACAAAGAGTAGAGAGGTGTTTCTTGATGAAGTGGTCTACAGTTTGTGTGGAAATGAGAAAACGCCTCGGTGGCCGATTACGAACCCTCGATCCGCATGGGCCAGATTTGGGGTAGTGACAGTTTGGGTGCATACTTGGTTTTTCAAAGTGCTGCTTCCAGTTGTTCTTATTGATGTGGTTTAGTGTCCTGCTGTCACACAGTTTTTGCTGGTTTGATTGCTTTCCGATTCAATCATCTCCTGTTTATCTTGGTTTTTGGATTTGGTTGTTGTCTTTTGTCGTTAGGTTTTGATCTTTCTTTCCGTTAGTCGGAAGCTTGTTTGTACAAATTGTTTGGTCTACTGTATCTTGTTGGTTTAGGGGCTTACCCCTGCTTTTGGTATGACTAAAATTACTTTAACAAAAAAAGCATGGTTAATGTGGAACTGGGTCCATTTGTAACAAATCACATATAGCAGGAGAATTAACCTAGCATCACAAGAACAATTGGCAAACCATGAGGGAATTGCTCTTTTCCTTTGTTGGACATGCTTGTTGGGTATGTATGCTATAGTATCAATGCTTTAAAAATCGGACTGGACGGCCGGTTGGAGCGGTAAAACTGGGAACCGGTCTAAGGTCCGGTCCGTTTAAGCCCTCAAAATCGCTCTTATATAAAAACTGTTGTATTTAAACAAAACCGGAAAAATCGACGGTCGAACCGGCGGTTCAATTGAACCGTAAACGGTTCATGAAAACCACGTGGTTCCAAGAACTCATATAGCCACTCTCTTGGAAGTTGGAATGGAATAAAAAAAAATTAAACTCTTTTAACTTTCTAAAGCATTGAAGCACGCGGACCTCAAATGCTTTAATGCATTTAAATTTTTATACTTTTTAAGTTGCATCCAACTCATAAAAGCATTGAAGCACGTGAAGTTCTTGTGCATTAATTGCAAATTTGTTGAAGCACGTGAAGTTCTTGTACTTTTTCATATTTTTAGTAATTTTATATGCTATTAAAATTAATAATAAATATACTTATAACGTCACGGTTCGATTCTAGTTGATCCAATGATCAAACCGCTAACCAATGATCTGGTCATTTTTCTGGTTCATAGAACGGTCAGAGTTTCAAAGTATTGTATAGTATGCATGCCCAACCCACATTTTATACTTAAGAGGTGTCAAACAGGCCAGATTTGGCTGTTAATTCGAGGCCTATTAGTGCCAACGGACGGTCCCGTGCTGTCCCATTTAATTATCATGTTGCACTTAAGCCCCAAAAACTCTAGCCCGGCACGACCCATGGGCACAACACATGGCGGGCCTGGTCATGCCTGGGCCAGCCCATTTCCATTTTTTTTTTTTGATTTTACGCTTAATTTTAAACAATTAATATATGATTCATGTACATATGTACAAGTACAATTAATGTATACCATAATTTAATTTTATATTAATTGTTAAGATAAAATTAATGTATAAATATTAATACTTATTAATATATCCTTATTAATGTATACAATTAATGTATATATACTAAATTATGCTTACAATTAATGGGTTGTGTTGTGCCTGGGCTTCTAACGGGCTCGTGTTGTGTTACGTCGTGCATATGGGGAGGGGCAGGCCCAGCACAGCCCACTCACTCCCACATGGAAACCGTACCATCTCATGCCATCCTCAATGGTGTCAGCCCTGTGCCATGCCCATGCCGCCCCATTTTACACATCTATTTTATACCATATCCTTGTGCCTTGCCGTACATACTTCATATATTTCAAAGTGTATGTAACATGGCTGGTCCATGTTTAACTGTCTAACAAAGCTTCATTCATCTGTTCTTCTTTTTTCTCACTATTTTTACCCCATTCTAATTATATTTCTCCCTTCTACTAAGATTGAGAGGTTCATAAGACACTTTTACACGCTCCCCTTAACGTCTCTTGTGTTCTCCCTCTTTCTCACTCTTTTATTGTTGTGAATAAGAGGATTAACTACACAATGTGCACTCTCTCGCCAATAATCTTTCTTCTCTCTCGTCATATTTTTTTTTTTTGACAAGTCTCTCCCATCATATTTAAAAAAAAAAAAAAAAACATTTTTTTTAAGTCATGGGCCTTTGATCATTGTAGATTCCACCATAAAATATATTCAACATGAGATCCACAAGATGATAACATGGCAACAAATATATTACAGTTGTCTTTTCTTAAGAATAATGTTGTATTTTCAGTTTTATAGGAAGTGAAGGGTTTCAACAATGGAGTTTGGGGTTTATATTGTTTCTATGTTAGGCAGTATATAGAAGGTAGTTTTGTGTTGTAAGGTTTTGTAAGGCATACAAACAGCTCCTGTGGAAAAAAGAGGAGAACTTAGAGAATGAATAAATAGTGAGTATTTGAAATATTCAAAATATATATTTCTTGCCCTGTTATTCTCTCTTTATCTTCCTTTTCTTATCCATCTCTAATTCTATTAATTCTATTTCTCTTTTATGGAGATTACGAGGGTTAAAAGTAGCTTTGTACCCACCCTCTCTTCCGCTGTGCTTGGAATAGAGGGAAGAGAACTGAAGGGAAGGAAATAGTATGGAAAATAATATAAGAGAAAAGAACAGAGGATAAGGGAAGAAAATTTTAATTATTTTCTTTCATTTGGTTGAGAAAAGAAAAGAAGAGAAAAGGAGGGGAAAATGAAGAGGAAAAAAAAGGGAAGATAAAGTGGAGAAATATTAAATTTTCTTTTCCCCTATTTGATAGGAGGAGAAAAGAGAAGAGAAGAGAAAGGAGAATAAAAGAAGAGAAAAAGAAGGGAAGAGAATTTTTTTCCTCCTTTTGTTTGGTTTGGAAGAGAAAGTGGAGGGAATTCAAAACAATTCTCTTCTTTTCTCTTCCCTTCCCTAGTTCCAAACACACCATTATTACCTCTTCCCCTCTTCTTTCTCCATCTTCCTACTTGTAACGAGACGTTTAGAAGACAAAATGCACCCTCCCTCCCCAATCTTCTTTCTCCCCTTTCTCCTCTTCTTCTTTCTCATCAACATTTTTTTAAAATAAAAAAATATACAAGTATAGTTTAGTCCCCATTTCACGTTCACAGATATTGTTTTAAGAGTTGAGTAACATCACACGTATCATCAGCAGCAGAATGTTATTATTAAAGCAACTTCTCCACATGGAACATGATAGGAATTTTTTTGGGACAAGGCAGAAATTTTTTTTAAAATATTTGGGTAAAGATTTGAGTAAAGGAGAATATCAAACTCAAATGAAACTTCTACTCAAATTTGAGTCACTACTTGATATGGCCAAGGACACTGGAAAGAGGTTAAGAAATTGAATTTAAAACGGTTGAAGAATGCATAGGCATAGAGAAATACCTCCAAATTGAGCCCAATACGAAACCCTTCAATTTCTTTCCGGAACTTAAGAAACAACTCAGACGGCATTAAATCGACATTGTATCGTTCCTCCCACGAAACGGGTTCTTCACCAGTCGAACCCGACTCCATTCTCAAGAAATTTGACTACAAAACAAAACTCAATCAAACTATGGGCATTCTTAATCTGGGTCTCTCCCATCCACCCCAATTACCAAAATTTATTACCGAAAACACGTCAAAGTTTAGCTTAATTTCCACGTACGATTTCAAAAATTGAATATAAATGTAGTGCTACGATTATGTGTTTTGTGTGTATATGTATTTCTTACGTAGAGACATGGGAAGTTCATACCGTTTATACTACGATTATATATACGCAGAAGTGAGTTGAGTCTGTTGTTCTGCTTTCCGGGCCCGGCCATGTACTCCGTCACCGGAGGAGACAGAGGAGAGGCATTTCAATTCGCAGGGAAGCTTGGAAGACTGGAATAATGAATATTATCCCAATAATTAATCTTCCTATACTGCCCTTTCACAGTGATGTCCTTGGTTTATTAGGAATGGACCTACGTTCTTCTCTTCCAAATTGAAAGTGCAGTTGGTTTGGGCTAAAATGGCCAAACAATCCTTTTGAGTTACGAATAAATTATTTCGTAGGAAGAAATTGTTCTCATTTTATTTCAACATGATATGTAGGTGCCCCTTAGGGGACATTTATTTATTTTTTTAATAAAAGAAACGATAAGAGTTTTATAAAATAAATGATAATGTTACTAGGGCTACTACCAGATAATAATAATAATAATAGGAGAAAAATATAGATTGGATTTGAGTTGGGAATGATTCAAATTTATTTTGTTAAGAAAATTATTAGATTGAATTGGATTGAATCAAATTTTTTGATATATTTATAAATTTTTAGTTTAAATTCAGATTTATAACTATCAGATTTGATCCGATAATAATATTAATATATATTATGTATATAAAATATTATATTGAAATATATATATAATAAGAAATATTTAAAATATATAAACTCAATTTAAGAAACCCTTATATAATTTAATACATTATAAAATTTTAAAAATATATTTTAATAAAATATATATAAAAAATTAATATATATGTTATATTTAATCAGATCAAATCGTTAACAAGTTGAATATGTTTAATGCATATTCGAATTATTTATAATTGAATCGAGGTTTTTTATCATATTCAAATAAATTGATCGATATTTTTTTTTTTTGAGAAGAGTGATGGGAAATGGAGAATTGTTCTAAGTATGTGCGGACACAGTGATAGGACTCACATGGTGAGACCGACTATAATAAATACATGTAAATGACATCATGTTATGTTTACTAATGAAAAAAAAATTGAGTGAAAAAATTTATTATATTTATAACAATTTCCTAATCAAAGCTTTTGGATGCCGGGAATTTATTAACTGAAAATGTATTTAAGTAGGCTTATTTTGTTAAAGTTAAGAGGTATAATTGAAACTGGGTACGGTGACGTTTAAGGTTGTATTCTATGTCTCCATCACATAATTTACCATTTAATCTGCGCCCTTGATTCAATCCACCTTGAGTTGATACTCTTTTTATAACCAATTTTCTCATCTCATTTTTTACTATAATAAATGCATGTAAAAAATAAATGTACGTTGAAAAACAGATTTAAATCAAAAACTATTTTATAAAACAAATTGAAATAAAATATTGAGTTTTTTTTTAGAAATCAGAAATTCTAGAATTAGAATTAGAACTCAAGAACAAAAAAAAAATTAGAGGAATAGAATAATGTTTAACAAACAAAATTTACAGATTTCACAGAATTACAATTCCTAAAATAAAAGACTAAAATTGAAATTAATTGAACTTATAGATTTCTGTAAACTAGCGAAGGTGATGGTATGTATTTATAAAGAATACGAGCAACGACCCAAGCCCAATCCGATTCAGTGCGGGGCAGCGGTGTGCGTGTGTGGTGAATCGATTATGAGTTGGGTCACTTTCCTTCTACAAAAGTGGGGTGTCCCTTTGAGTCCAAATACTCCTTCAAGATAATTGTATATATACTCACTTAAAATTTTGTTACGAACCAATGCGAGACACAAGCCTTTCACAAGCTCTTGTTACCATGTTCTAGTGGTGATATTTTGAGTCAATTTTTCATTCACTTCTTAATGATTTTGAGTAATTCAATATATTTTCTTAATCTCCTCGTAGAGAAAAACATATTTTTATGTGAATCCACCTTAAATAATATGTGAAGCCCACTTTTATTTTAGCTCAAAGTTGACTAAAACCATTTGCTCTAAACCCATTTTGCCAACAATTGTTCTATATTCTAATTGATTCACACTGATATATTCTAAAAAAATAGAATTGAAGTGGTGGCACTCCTTCTTTTTTCCCACGACATTTGCAATGTAAATTCATTCAATAAAACTATTTAGAGTTATGTTATGGAAATAGTAAAAAATTTCACCTATCTAATCGTCGGTGCATTTTATGTACTCAGGTTTTATTTAATCAAATAGAATCTATTTGAACCATTTAAATAAAAAAAATTATTAAATTATGATTGAATCGGATCCTCGAATCAAATTTTTTATACCATATCCAAATTAACAGATTGAATTTGACAAGCCTACTCGTGACTACTATCTCACAAAATAGAAAGAAGTTTAAGTCTTTTAATGAAAATGTGAAACAAGTCATGGCAATGCAAAGCATTCAACACTCCATAATGAAAAAAATAATGTTCTACATAACAAATAAGACCCACTGTAATAATTACTTGTGACTCTCATCACATTATGTCTACAAATAAAAATAAAAAAATAAAAAAATTCATTATATTTATAACACTTTCCTAATCCAAGCTTTTGGACGCACAAAATATTTAAGTAGGCTTAATTTATTGAACATAAGAGGTATAAATGAAAATGGGTGCATGATGTTTAAGGTTGTATTAAATGTCTCCATCACATAATTTACCATTTAATTCGCTCCCTTGATGCAATGAGTGAATCCACCTTGGGTTGATAGTCCTTTCTTTGACTCATTTTCTCATCCCATTTTTCACTCTAATAAATGCATGTAGAAAATAAATATGTGAAATTCAATGTAATAATTGAAATTTCACCGTGTCTTATGTCTAATAGTAAAAAAATAGAAAATAATTAATTATATTTAATATTATTCTTTTACAGTTTTTTTTATGAATCAATTAGTAGGTATTCTGGATCAGTTTACACGCATCAGATTAAGTCTTCTTCCACGTAATAATCAGACTTGCCTTTTAAGTTCTAATTGTCAACAATCGATGCAGAAAAAACTCAAACTCAAGACACTTAAATTTTATCATCAACATCTTTACTGCATTTTTTTTTTTTTACTTTATTCATCGATGTTTAAAAGTGCAATAACATTATTGTTTCCTCCTCAAAGACACTTTCATGTTCATAGTAACACAAGACATTGGCATCGGAGAAATCACGAGGAATGTTAATAGCTTCCTTCAAATAAACTTTAAATCCTGTGAAAATTATTATTCTTTGAGTAGAAAAATACCTTACCAATTTCTATGTTCTATATTTCTTAAGCATGCCATTGCGGGGAGTGTAAGGAAACTATTATAAAGGGTATGATTCCATGTTGTTATTCTTGAGACAGAGATATGGAAGATGATGTTTGTGCTACAGTAATTTTCAATTTACTTTTTTTAAAGAGTTTTTTTTAAGTTATGTATAAGATTTTGTTAGTTTTACGATAAATGAATTTTCTAATCCATCCTGAACTTGTAACTTTAAGACTCAAAAAAATTACTTCACGTGAATTGTTGTAATTGCAGACTTTTCTTTTTAGGCAAGACTTTTGTTCTGTTGTTATTATTCTGACTTCTGTATTCTAATTAATTCACACTAAGATATTTTGAAAAAATAAAATTGAAGTGGTCCCATTTCTTTTTTTTTTTCCCACGATATTTGCAATATAAATTCATTCAATAAAACCATTTAGAGTTATGCTATGAAAATAGTTGAAAATTTTGCCTATCTAACCACATGTGTATTTTATGTTAACGGAATGAGTTTTTTTAATTTATATTCAAACCATTTAACTAAAAGAATTATTGAATTACAATTGAATCGAATCATCAAATCAGATTTGTTTGTACATGAATAAATGGATTGGATTTGACAGCCCTACTTGTGACTCCTAACTCACAAAATAGAAAGGAATTTAAGCCTTCTAATGAAAATGTGAAATAAGTTATGGCAATGCAAAGCATTCAACACTCCATAATGAAAAAAATAATGTTTTACATAACAAATTTTTTCATTCTATAGTTTCTCATTTGTAGATACAGGGTGATGGGACGGATATAATGGGATCGACTATAATAAATATATGTGACTTCCATCACATTATAGTCTATGAATAAAAAAATAAAGTGAGAAAATTTATTATATTTATAGCATTTTCCTAATCAAAGCTTTTGGTCACACAAAATTTCTTTATTAAAAGTTTATTTGATTAGGCTTAATTTATTGAACTTAATAGGTATAACTGAAATGGGTGCAGTGATGTCTACATCACATTATTTACCATTTAATTTGCACCCTTGATGCAATGGAGTGAACCCACCTTGAGTTGATAGTCCTTTCCTAACCCATTTTCTCACCCCATTTTTTACTATAATTAATGCATCTAGAAAATAAATATATGAGACTTATTATAATAAATGCATGTGGGTCTATCTCCTTTTATCTAATAATAAAAAAATCTCCTATATTTAGCATTGTTCTTTCACTTTATTCATAGATGTTTAGGAAGGGCATGAACATTGAGGGTTTCCTCCCCAGACACTTTCATGTTCTTAGTAGCAAAAGAAACTGGCACTGGAGAAATCCTGAGGAATGTTAATAGCTTCCTTCAAATTAACTTTAAATCTAATTTTTATTTTAGTTTTTTAAAGGAATTTTTAACTTACTTATAAAATTTTATATGTTTTACAATAAATGAACTCTCTAGATTTATCATGAACTTGTAATTCCAAAACTGAAGGGAGTTATATTACAAGATTTGTTGTAACTGTTGAGTTTTTCTTTTTAGACATGACTTTTGTTTTGTCGTTTTGTATTCTAATTGGTTCACACTGATTTATTCTAGAAAAATAGAATTGAAATGGAGCCACTTCTTTTTTTGTTTTTTATCACAACGTTTGTAATTTAAATTCATCCAATAAAACCATTTAGAGTTGTGCTATGAAAATAGTAGAAAATCTTGTCCATCTAACTAGCCGTATATTTTATTTAATTACATAACCATGTAAAATGTTTTACGTAAAATATACCGACGGACGAATTCCGACCTGCCACAATGTTCTATAACATTCTTCAACCATCCATGAAAAAGCCATTTAGGGTTACAAGAAAGTACACCATACTGATATTTCATTGATTGCAAAATGATACAAAGAGTAGTACGTCATTACCAACCACAAAAGATAAAACACACATGCAAGGAAAAGAAAGACAGGACTTGAACTCTAGAACTAGAAGGCGCCTGGCAGATTCTGCCGCGGCAGTGCTGACACTGAGGCTCTTGGAGTGGGATGTTTGGGCACAAACTTGCGAGCCCAGATGTGCTTTCCATTGATGTTGTATTTCACTTTCTCCTGACCGTTGAGAATCATATCAATAGCTGAAGCCGAGAAGAAAACAATTCTAGCATACAGAGATTGTTCATTAGGAGGCACTTCTTGCATATAGAGGGACTCGACGCATTTCCCAAAAGATCTGGTGAAAAACTGCCTGACTTCCCTCTCAGACACAGGATAGCCCTTAGAAAATGTAACAAACATGGTCCTGTCATCTGGTGGCACCTCATCTTCTTGGGTCTGTCCCTGAACCATATTGCCTCCAAGGCGTCCCATGCCTGCAAAACCTGGATGAACAGAGGACTGGTAACAAGCAGGTGACACAAACATATGATTTTCTGCTGCTAACTTTAGGAGACAGTTTCTCCGAATGGCATGCTGCATGATGTCAGTAAACGCCTTAAAGCAAACCTCAGTTTCAATTTGGGCAAACCCACGAATTACAATGCCCCGATTTTCATGAAAATACTGGAGAGAAATCCCTTCTTTCATTAGGCTTTCAGTCAAAGGAATCTCGGTGGATTCAGACGACAACAGGAAGAAGGCGTTGTTGATGCAGCTGATGCATGTTACTGCCTCATCTGCAACTTCATTGATCAAACTCAGGGGTAAGGACAGTATTTTCGTTACCACATTGTTGAAGCCCCGCTGCTCCAACCAGAGCCATAAGGTCATGACCTGCATAGATTCCAAGGGGTCGCGCCAGAGGTCATTGACAAGAAGATTGTACAACTCCCTGTCAATTGCATGAAAAAGATTGAAGTCCTCTTGGGATATGAAAATAGGTGAAGACATGCTAAAAAACGTATCTCGTGGATCCAGTTTGCCCCAGATGAAGAGGTACAGTCTAAAAGATAGCAAAAAACCTGTTCACACAAGGTAACATCAGATCAGAAAAATCATCAATCAATTCAGAATCTGAAGGGCGAAAGGGAGAAAAAAATGAGAGGAGAAAGTGATGACCAGATAACCAAAATAGTGACTCCATGCATGGCCAAATAGTATAGCATAGCATTACCACGACAAGTGACTTGTCACGTTTTAGCTTTCTCTTGTGCTTGTTACAAGCCCCTACCTCTTTTATAAAAATTGGCATAAGAGAGGGAACTAAAACCAAACCTCAGAATTGATGAGAAGGCCTCTCTAGCTACTCTGGAGAGCCCTTCCCTTGGATCTGAAATGTGGCTGCAAGAACTTTGTTAAAGGGTATCAATGGAGCCCAAAACTCATAAAAGCCCCAAATCTATAAATTCAATAAATCTTTGCAACCATTTATTGGATTTACAGATTCCTATGAATGAGATTAGTCTATCACACATGAAGTTAAAAACAATGAATTCAACAAACAAGAAGAAACCTGAATGTGACTCCTCTTAGGCCGGCAAACTTTTTCTTACCACCCTGTCTTCTCTGCAACCAACTCGCGAGCGGAGCAAGGCCTAAAGTGCTCTTACACTCATAGTGCCCCCAACTCTGCAGTCCAACCTACTTTATAGGCGTTTAAACACAGATAAGCGAACAAAGGATGACATAATCATGAAGTTCTTATCAATATTTTACTTAAACAAGGAAGGGTCATAATGGTTGTGGAATCATTTTCAGAAAGAAATCATCTCTGAAGAGGTGTAATTAATGTTTTAGATGTGATTATGGTAATCCAAATTGGACTCATTCATAAATTTTCTGTTTCAGTCAACTATCTGTCACAGGGAAAAATTTACACACGTCTAACATAAGGAGGGGCAAAGGAATCAAAAACTCTAATAGCTAGCTATGTGGCCAGTCTTTTAACTCTTCCATGGCTTCGCTGGTTATAATAAGTCAAAAGTTGTTGTAACGCTCATCCCTTGGTTCAAGTGCTCTTCTTTCCACTCAGAAAATAAGTGGGAAGTGGTTTGTCTCGGATGCAGAACCAGTTGTGAAAATTGAAACTCAAATTTCTAAAGGATTTTCACTACCTATAGCCTGTAACACGCATCCTCGTGCTATAAATTTTACACTCTATGCAGTCAGCTTCTTTATCCCCCATGTTGATTAAAAACCATCCCAGAATTTAGCTACCCTCTTCAAATTTGAACTACTTAAGTATTTCTCTGTTCGTGGCCTCAGTACAAATTCTAACATATAAGGCACTATGGCACCGTGTTTTTGAATTTACATAAACAACTTTCCAATTTTATTCCTGAAATCTGCTATATTATTTGAAATTATTATTGCCCTCTATTATATGAAGTGTTTAACCTCATTTGTGTAAGGATTAATCTACGTTATCTATCTGATTGTTTCTGATTAATGAAATCATTGTCAGAATTCATGAATCTGATAAATCTGTTTGCTGTATAGGTAATCATCCTGCCATTTATTTAGAATCCTAGAAAATGAGAATTACTATTAAACTGTCTATGGTTGATGCTTGATAAAAAGTTACAAAAGTTCGTTATAATAACGACAATAATTTTGATAAGAAGCTTCAAAAGTTCGTTAAATTTATCGATGACAATTTTGTTGTCACTTACCGTGGAAAGGGATAAAAAGAAAAAGGGGAACAATTATTTTGATTGTCGTCATCCTATTATTTATTCGGAATCCTCATAAATGAGTCTTACCGTTAAACTGTCAATAGTTGATGTTTGATAGGAAGTTTCAAAAGTTCGTTATAATAACAACAATAATTTTGATAAGAAGTTTCAAAAGTACTTTAAAATTATCAACGACAATTTTGTCGTCACTGTGGAAAGGGATAAAAAGAAAAAGGAGGACAATAATTTTGATTGTCGTCATTCTACCATTTATTCGGAATCCTCATAAATGAGACTTACCGTTAAACTGTCTACAGTTGATGCTTAATAAGAAGTTTCAAAAGTTTGTTATAACAACGACAATATTTTGATAAGAATTTCAAAAGTTTGTTAAATTTATCAGCGACAATTTTGTCGTCACTTATTGTGGAAAGGGATAAAAAGAAAAAGGGAAACAATTATTTTGATTGTCATCATCCTACCATTTATTCGGAATCCTCATAAATGAGCCTTAACGTTAAACTATCTACGGTTGATGCTTGGTAAGAAGTTTCAAAAGTTCATTATAACAACAACAATATTTTGATAAGAATTTCAAAAGTATGTTAAATTTATCAACGAAAATTTTGTTGTCACTTACCGTGAAAAGGGATAACAAGAAAAAGCGGGACAATGATTTTGATTGTTGTCATCCTGCCATTTATTTGGAATCCTTGTAAATGAGACTTACCGTTTAAACTGTCTATGGCTGATGCCTTGATAAGAAGTTTCAAAAGTTCGTTATAATAACAATAATAATTTTGATAAGAAGTTTTAAAATTCGTTATAATAACAACAATAATTTTGATAAGTGGTTGCAAAAGTTTGTAAAAATTATCGACGACAATTTTGTCTGTCACTTACCATGGAAAGGGATAAAAAGAAAAAGGGGGACAACAATTTTGATTGTCTTCATCTTGCCATTTATTCGGAATCCTTATAAATGAGACTTACCGTTAAACTGTCTACAGTTGATGCTTGATAAGAAATTTCAAAAGTTCGTTATAACAACAACAATAATTTTGATAAGAAGTTTCAAAAGATCATTAAAATTATCAATGACAATTTTGTCAGTCAGTTACCGTGGAAAGGGATAAAAAAAAATGGGACAATTGTTGTCGTCATGTGAATAACTATTATTGTTATGATCTTTCCATGTATGTCACAAAGAGAGTGCTCAACGTAGAAATTTGAACTTTGACCGGAAGTTTGGACATAACGTGATAATTAAATGAGTTGTAGGATCCTACATATTGTTATAGATATATCCACGTAGTCGCTAAAAAAGTTTAAAAGATTTGAGTTTATTTTTCCTAAACACTTGTTTGAAATAATGGCATTATAGGATTCTAATAAATGATCCTTCTCAAATTTTTTCTTTTTTCTAAATATATGATATTAACATTTTTTGCATGAGCAGTGCACGTCTAGAAAGATGGATTGTGTACCCTAAGCAAGAATAGGGCTGTAAAACAAGCCATGCTATTCGAATTCAGCTCGTCATTGACTTGGTCAGAGGCTCGTTCGAAATTGGTTCGCAAGATTAACAAATCACACTCGAACATATTTTGAGGCTTGTAAATTTATAGAGCTCGACTCGTTAAGTCAAAAGTAGTCTAATACTACATAAAAAATCAAGCTATCTGAACTCGATTCACGATTGGCTCGATTAAAGGCTCATTCGAGGTCGGTTCAAAATATGAACAAGCCGAACTTGAACACAATTTGAAACTCGTTTATTTTAGTCAGCTTCACTCGACTCGTTTACAGCCTTAAGCAAAAAATTTCTTAACTCAACATCAACATTTGCTAAAACAATAGGAGTTACCAAAGCGCTTTTCCTCAACTCCAGTTTCATACTTGAGAAGATTCTAAATTGATGATTGGAAATCATTCTCAACCAACAAAAGAGTTGTTCCATTTCTCCATCTTCTTGTCCATCATCTTATATTCAGTTTCCCGTTTACTCAACTTTTAATTTTTTGAGTGATTTCTACTATCATTATTGGTTTTTGCTTTTGAGTTTTGAGCTTTGGCAATGTTATACATTTAGTCTCAAATATATTGATTATACTCAGCATTGAAGAGGAGTTGAGTTTTTCAGTATGGTTTGCTGGAGAATTTCATATTCCCAGACTCTCTTTTAGGTTGGTTCTCCTTCCCTGGCTGTTTGAGTTCCTAGCAAATCATCAGGTCTCTTGTCTAGTTTTTATTTTTTATTTTTTGTGGGTTACACTGTCATAGCTAGGGATTTATGGGCAGACTGGCAGCAACAAGTAGGAAGCAGGTAGTGATTTCTTGGCCAGTAAATCAGCAACTTCCTCCACTTCTACACCAACCAGTATGTGAAGGGCCACGCCTTTCCATTTCAGTGGAGGAATTAGAGGTGAATAAGGTGGATTGGAATATTTGCCTTGTTAGATACCTGGTGAATTTTAGGCAGTTCTCAATACTCTACAACACTTCTGTGGATGAGTTGCAGCATCTTAGAAGACTAGTTATAGTAGTATGTCAGTGTAGGAACTTCTTTGCCTTCAGATTTTGTAATATGGATGAGATGGGAATTGAATGGGGCACGTCTGGTGTCAGATGCATGCCAGCCAAATTTTGAGTTAAAAAAGTCCATTGCATCTCTCTGTGAGTATGATAACATGGATTACATTGGAGTATCGGACACCCTCAATAGTGGAGAGACTTGGGCGAAGCAGTAGATGTTACAGAAGTGGATTGGGATCCTAGAACCTTTGTGTGGATTAATATATGGATAAAACCAATTTTGGTTGTTATCATTGGGTTTATTCATTTGGGAGAGGATGAGAAAGAATTAGATGTATAAGAGAATCCACAAATTGTGCTGAAGTTGAGATAGGATAGGCCCGATAGGCCATACCCTCCTCAATGTGCGTTTTATAGAGGAAGAAATTGGGCAAGTTCTTGCATAATAAATGAGGAAGTTCAACCAAAAGCTTCATGCAAATATGGTATGGAACCCCCTAAACCCCCTTTAAACTATGAAGACTAGGAAGGTCTTCAAGAATAGAACTGAAGGGATGAGTAATTCCATTAAGAAATGGAAACAGATTCCACCAAGGTTGATTCATAGAGTCTTCTCAAATATTCTGAGAACGGCCTCATACAAGGGTTGATTGAATATACCCTTTGTTAATGGATAAGTATAACAAAGATGACATTAGTTCGCAGAAATCCTATTTTAAGGTCATTAAAGATGCCAGAACGAGTAGCGATGACTAAATCTCCTCAAGAGCAAACAACACATTCCTTACGATCAAATCTCTTAGACCCTTACCCCAAGTCTTACCCTTTTGATGTGGTCTCTTATATTTAGTCAGTTAATGTTATTTTGGTTCCATTATTTAGTCAGTTAATGTTACTTTGGTTCCATCCCCTTGTAGAATCTACTGGAGTCTTACCTAATCAAGAATGTATAATGTTAAGTCCCTGAATTTCCTTGCTTTATCACCAACAAACTTCTGGTAATTTTCATAATATGGTATTCCATATGAAGTGTTGGAGGCAGTTTTGTGCCACTAGACTTCCATCAAGGTTCATCTCTTTATATGGAAATGTATTAAAAATATGCATTTACCAATAGGCCTTGATTTTAAAGTTGGCATTACAGTTCCTTATGCTCAAGGGTGTACTCTGTGTGTGTGTGTGTGTGTGTGTGTGTTTGATTCCGAAGAAATGAACTTCTTCCCTTAGGTAAAAGGAAGGAATGGGAATTCCCATGTTCTGTTGGATTAACCATTTCGTTGTAATGGTCATGGCCCATTTTGCAAATCCAAACTTGTACCAAACTTAACATAAGCCTTTTAGGGTTAAGACTTCCTTCTACATTCGGTTTTAAATTAAACCGAAGCCTTTTAGGGCTAGACTTCCTTTCACATTGGGTTTTTAAGATATTTAGGCGATAAGAGAGCGTCAGTGGCATAGCCTTCATTCTACTACACTAAGAAAATATTACAAAGTAACTTAGATTCACCTCAGGTCGACCTTAGGAAAGTCAAAGGGGAATGAGCAAGCCCACATAAAAGAACATGACTTTTTCCATACTGAAAAGGAATAAAGCCACTTTGCCCCACTGGTAGAGACTACTTAAGATTAAATCCGACAGGCCCTACATAATATCTTAAGCCTTCGTCATTGTATAATTGTTTAAACAACCCTCCATCAAGTTGAGTCCTAGTTTTCTCTCTCTCTCTCTCTCTCTCTCTCTCTCTCTTCTTTTCATTTTGGTACAAATAACTTCATATATTTTCCTTTTTTCGGGGGAAAGGGATGTGGCAGATGGGTTGCCTGGGGATGGATCCCACTCCAGTCCAACCAAAAAGGGGATTAGAGGGAAACCCAACTCCCTTTCACGAATTGGCTTTCTTAGATTCTGCTCTAATGGAAATGCATAATAACACTACCTGCACAGATGAGAAAATGCTGAAGAGGATGGAACCAGTCCAATCTGCAGCTTTTCCCTTCAAAAATGTTACCATCTCCTTAAACTTCTTTTGGTAAAACATTTTGGTTTCATTGGTAACCAAGTTGCAAACATTTCAAGACGATGAAAAAGAAAGTAAATGGGGTAACAAATAAAACTGAAGCTATTGGATGGTACAAAAGAAGCATTCTAATTGATATATATAAATATATAAAGCAAAGGGAAACAAGTCGAGAACTGTATTGCAGCCATGACATTGCTATGCCTAGAACCAAAACAGCGGGCAAGACAACAAGATCAAACCAGGGTGACCCCAACACTATGAACATCTTTCTAGATTTTAGATTCATAGTGCCATGGAGAAACTCAAATTAGATGTCAGTGCAGTTTGTCGTCCTCGTCTCCATTACCAACCACTAAGCCAGTGATGCTGGGAGTTGCAGCAGCAGCACACTGCAGATCAGACAGAGAGAAAGAACGCCATGGAGAGAAATTCCGTTGAGGAAGCGAGGGCAGTGATTCATTGTTGGGACAATCTTCCGCCGTGTGGGTACAGAGGAGGAAGACAGAGAGTAGGTGGTGATGATGTTGAGTTGGAGTTGGAGTTTTCATTATTATTATTGCTTTCAGAGCTGCTCATAGTTACAGCCAGAGCCAATGTACTTCTACTGGAGTTGGCAGGTCTCTTTGATATCCCACCACTATTACTTCTCAAACAAAAATTGCGATTCTTGTCCCAGAAAGTATTATTGCAAGCAATTAAGTTCTTGTGTTTCCTGGTGTAGGCATTTTCTGGCTTAGCAATGTCTTTTATCAAAGAACAAGAGGCATCAGGCTAGACTTGTAAAAGACTTCGATTTGCCACAGTAGAACTTGGATATGCCTCTCCTGAAATGAGTCCAATCGAACACATTACGAGAAGCATAGAGAAAATAGAACAAAAAATTGTTGAAAGAGACACAGATAGAAGACATCACGAGATTCATGTGTAATCTAATTGTAGTTTTGCAGTAGATACTTGTCGACTTTTATTTGGAGAATATTTTCCTAAATGCCCTATTGGGAAAGAGTGGTTAAAACAATTTCCATCAATTGATATTCTTCTTTGAAAATAAAAAAAGGAAAAAGAATTGATAAATAAATCGATGTATATATAAAAAATAGAAAAAATAAAAAAAAATTAAAAAGCGCACCCGCATACACAGTATAGTTCAACATTAAACCATTGAAGGAAGAAGAAACAATTAGTGGAAATGCAAACCACCTAAAGCTAACCTAAATCATCAGAAGCAATCAAGGATGGAGAATTTAGCACTTTAAAATTTACTCAATGTTAGAAAAATGGGGATTTTTCAACAGTCTAGACATGAAAATTTTGAGGAACTTATTTGGGTTTTCAATGCCAGTGCACGTAACCAATACGGAATAGAACCTCAATATTTGTGAGCTTCACCATCTGTTGGGTCACCAAGAAAACCTAGGATAAACGAGGAAATGAAATTCTTATATCGGTCCTTTTTTGGTTTCTAGGAAGTGAGAGAACTTGCTTGAATAAGCAAAATATATTGTCATTTTAAAATCAATTGAAGAAGATCTTGTTTTCTCAGGTCATGCAATCAGAAACTAAAAATGCTCAAACAAGAACGCTCTAGAAAGTATATAAAGGAGATTTCCTATGCCCGCATATTCAGACTATTTTTGGAGTCTGAAGGGAAGGGAAAAAAATGACAGGACAATACCAAACACTACATGGAAAGAACGTGTGGACTTAGAATTTATTTTCTTTTTCCTTTTATTATCCTTTCTCAGCAACCAAACACAACCGAGAACCCAAAAAAAAAAAAAAAAAACACCACAAACTCGGAAACACTGAACTTTTTTGCACTTCTGAAAAAGTAAATCTAAATCCAGAATAAGAACGTGATCGAATTAAATTATTGGTTCTCAGAAGTGATCAATAATTCACTCAACTCTAAATTTGATAAATTTTCAATTCAACAAATCATCAGCATAAAGATCCAAAGCATACCAAACTACCAATTTCGGTGTTATATGTAAGGGCATAAACAAGTATCAACAAACAAACAAACCCTAAGAAAGTATTCAGAAAGACACGTACTTGACAGGCAGAACTTCCTCCAAAGCATCCATAGTATCCAACGGTCCTTTATACGAGCTCTGAACCTCACCTTCGCCGGAACCATCAGCTCCATCCGACGACCCTCCCGACAAGTCACTATTTCTTACCGATCGACGACGAACTAGACGAATCCAATTCTTCCTCTCGCTCTTGTACTAAGTTCCTCGCCATATTACCAGCCGGAAACCTCCGATCTCCAGCGAAGATCCCAGAAACCGGTCTGCTGGACTCCGGCGAGTCGTAGATCGGTACACAGGACATTCCATGAACAAATCCAGACCGTTCGATCCGATCACTAGTATTGCTCTCCAAAGCGATCGACATCTTTCAGAATCGTCAATCAAAGCACACGCATACAAACAGAACTATACAACTATCGGCGTCTTTATATATATATATATATATATATATCCAATATTTGATATAGAAGAGAGAGATAGAGAGAGATGATTTATCGTCAAGTGGATAAAAGGGAATAAAATGAAGGAGACGAAGCCTTATCCTCATCCAGCCACGCTAAAATTTATTGCAAATTGGAAATGTGTACAAGTTTCTCTCTCTATCTTTTCTTTCTTTCTTTTTTATTTCTTTTTTATTATATTATATATGAAAAATATTTTCAACAATACTTAAGTTTTATTTTTAGTATTTTTATAATTCGATCACATTTATAATAAATTATTTTTTTATAAATTATATATATTTTTAATATCATTTTACATAAATTTAAAAAATTATAAAATTTGTAAGACATAATAATAATGATAAGATTGATAGATGATCTCATAAAATAATTATATTATAAATAAAAATTATTAATATTAATTATTAATATGTATATTTATAATTTAATAAATACATGTATTACACGAGTTCGTGTAATAACATTTCTCTTTATAAATTTATGATAGTAATTTTCAGACCGTTGATTATATCCATAATATCACAGAGGAAAGGACGAGATAAGGATTTAGGTTTGCCGCGAGTATAGAATTGGTGAGGTGGTGATTAGCTAGAGAGACACATGGGTACGTTTGAAAGTGGTGGCGTGTAGTGTAGTGTAGTGTGGCGTAGGAGTTCTCAATTTGCAAAGAGTCCTACGACTATCCTGTAAGTGGGACCCAGTATTATAGCTTATAGATATAATGTTTGGTCCGCTTCATGTTTGTCCCCTGGGGGTGAGCCGTCGATTCTTCCGTCCGTATCGACTAGGTCAAAGTTGAGCCGTGTTGACCAAGGAGCGAGGACGGACGTCGCTTTTGGAAAATGGACATGCTCAAAATCTGTCCATTAAGTTTCCAATATATACATCAATACATGTATAAATCCCCGGCTGGGAGTTGATAAGGGACTTATTTTGAGTTTAAAGATTCTATTTTTATTATTTATATTTCTAAAATCAGACTAATAATTAAAACATTATATAATTTTACAAGACATGACATGCATAAAAATACATCTCATTTATTTCACCAAAATATATATATATATATATACATGCACATATAGATACATACATTTATTATTTATAATAGTGAAAATTCTAATAGTTAGTTTTTTATGTATCTACTTATCTTGTTCGCTTTTATAATAATCTTATTTGTTTAATTATATGATTTAAGAGTAATACTTATTAAAAATAAAAATATATATATAATAAAAAGATGAAATTCAATCTACTAAATCATGAATTAAATAAATTACATGTGAAAGCATTTCAGACATAAGAAGACATTCATACGAGGTTCAATAATTCATAATATTTCAAAAAAAAGAATATCATTCAATTCATATAAAAAACTTCAACTTTTAAACAAAAAAAAGCAAAGAAAACTACAGAGTTCGGAACGAAGTGAAAGACAAATCACACAAGTTAACCAAAATTATTGATCAAGAAGAAAGAAAAGAAAGAGAGATTCATGAAGATAGACTTTGACCAATTATATTTAAGAAACTGACTAAACCACTCCTCTTCCAAGGAAAAGTAAACTCTAATCCGGTCAATGAAAAATCAAAGGACACCATTGCTTTTAATTATTTTTGTATATGGCTGTCTAGTTAGTCTCATTGCTAAAAAAATTGATAAGAGTTTTTTCTTTTCTTTTCTTTTTTTGTTATAAGTCTAAAATTATGGATATGTTAATTAATATATTGTAATAACATATCGATGTCGTAATTTTAATACTGGTTTAATACCTTGATACATGTTTATTGTATTCTTTAGAAACTAATTAAATTCGGATACCAACAAATACAATAGGCTTTTAAGCAATTCACCGCCTTGAAGAGTCTACTAATCTCATAACATAGAAGCAGAGTTCACGATAGTAACTTTTATTTATGAATATATTAAAACATTATATAATTTATCTCATTTATTTCACCAAAATATATATATACACATGCACATATAGATATATACATTTATTATTTATAATAGTGAAAATTCCAGTAGTTAGTTTTTGACGTATCTATTTATCTTGTTCGCTTATATAATAATCTCATTTGTTTAATTACATGATTTAAGTGTAATACTTATTTATTTATCAATTATTATTATTATTATTATTATTATTATTATTATTATTATGTGGATTTCGCTTATAACAATTATGATATTATCGCATGAATTTTACTTATAATTTTTCATTTTTATTTATTCATCATATTTTTGCTTGTCACTAATTATGTTATTATCACTTGAATTTTACTTATTAACAATTATGCTTTTGTTATGTAAGTTCTGTTTATAACAGTTAAAAATGAATGACTATTATTAAGCAATATTTAGAAAAAATAACAAAAATTTACTTGACATTCATAATAAAAATTGTAACTTAAAAGATTACGATCGGCCAACAAATAAAAATATATATATAATAAAAAGACGAAATTCACTCTACTAAACCACGAATTAAATGAATTGCATGAGAAAGCATTTCGGATATAAGAAGACATTGATACGAGGTTCAATAATTCATAATATTTCAAAACAAGAATATCATTCAATTCATATAATAAACTTCAATTTTTAAAAAAAAAAAAGCGAACGGAAATATAGAGTTCAGAACGAAGTGGAAGACAAATCACACAAGTTAACCAAAATTATTAATCAAGAAGAAAGAAAAGAAAGAGAGATTCATGAAGATAGACTTTGACCAATTATATTTAAGAAATTGACTAAACCTCTCCTCTTCCAAGGAAAAGTAAACTCTAATCCGGTCAATGAAAAATCAAAGGACACCATTGCTTTTAATTATTTTTGTATGTGGCTGTCTAGTTAGTCTCATAGCTAAAAAAATTGAAAAAAATTGATAGAGTTTTTTCTTCTCTTTTTTTTGTTATAAGTCTAAAATTATGGATATATTAATTAATATATTGTAATAACATACGGATATCGTAATTTTAATATTGGCTTAATACCTTGACACATGTTCCTTGTGCTCTTTAAAAACTAATTAAATTCAGATACCCACAAATACAATAGGCTTTTAAACAGTTCATCGCCTTGAAGAGCCTACCGACCTCATAACATAGAAGCAGAGTTCACGATAGTAACTTTTATTTATGAATATCTTTTAATTCCAATCTTTGTGACTCCTATTTTTATAACTAACAACCTAAGATACGTTGTCAGTTTATGGTTAATTATTATTTTTTAATTATAGTTTCTTTATTTATCTTTGACTTGAATATCGAAACGATTACCATCGAAGTCAACTTGCTGGCCCTCTGACTTTTGTTCTTGATAGAAAAACTCGAAGAAATTGAACTTTGATTAATAAATTGGTAATATAGATATTAAATAATTAAAATTTAGGATTTTTTTTTTAAATACTACTTAAGATGATAATACATATTTTTGATCCAACATATTATAAATAAAACATATTTTGGCTATGAATGTACAAGGTACGTTTTCAGTTCATGATTAATTATAATTTTTTAATTATAACTTCTTTATTTATCTCTGACTTGAATATCGAAGTGATTATCATCGAAGTCAACCTGCTGGCCCTCTGACTTTTGTTCTTGACAGAAAACTCGAAAAGATTGAACTTTGATCGATAAATTGGTAATATTAGATATTAAATAATTAAAATTTATGATTTTTTAAAATACTACTTGAGATGATAATACATATTTTTGATCCAACATATTATAAATAAAACATATTTTGGCTATGTATGTACAAGGTGTTTTCAGTTCATGATTAATTATTATTTTTTAATTATAGCTTCTTTATTTATCTCTAGCTTGAATATCGAAGCAGTTACCATCAGAATCAACCCGCTGGACCTCTGGCTTTTGTTCTTGACAGAAAACTCGAAGGGATTGAACTTTGATCAATAAATTGGTAATATTAGATATTAAATAATTAAAATTTAGGATTTTTTTAAATACTACTTAAGATGATAATACATATTTTTGATCCAACATATTATAAATAAAACATATGTTGGCTATGTATGTACAAGGTATGTTTTCAGTTCATGATTAATTATTATTTTTTAATTATAGCTTCTTTATTTATTTTTGATTTGAATATCAAAACGATTACCATCGAAATCAACCCACTAATCCTCTGACTTTTGTTCTTGACAGAAAACTCGAAGGGATTGAACTTTGATTAATAAATTAGTAATATTAGATATTAAATTATTAAAATTTATGATGTTTTTTTTAAATACTACCTAAGATGATAATACATATTTTTGATCCAACATATTATAAATAAAACATATTTTGGTTATGTATGTACAATGTAAGATAAAGGAAAAAGTACACGCTTAATTGTATAGTTAAAATTTAATTACATTAACGTACATAAAAGTCAAATATGAAAACACATCAAATAAATTTTAAAGATATATTATCCATTACATTAATAATGTAATATAATAAAATTAATATGTTTTAAATTGTAATGAATTGTTTTATTAAATCAATGAAACATGCAACTATTATGTTTTTTAACATTAAGTATTCTTTTCAATCAAAAGTATTTTTCATGACAAATTATAAAAAAAAAAAATGTTAACATTATGTTATTTTTAGTAATTAGCGACATTTCATGATATAGTGCGATATAAAGCAACTAAATCGCAATATTTTAAAAATTTAAATCAAACAAATTTTGTGATATAATAGAATTTATCACAATATATATGCAAGTATTTTTGTGAATTTTTATTTACATATGTGCCACCGGGCCCAAAACATTACTCAAAATTTATTGTCATAATTGAGGGGAAAAATAAAAAATCTAATGTCGATCATAGACAGTCCTATGGGTCTACAATCTACCACGATACATGAAAGGCCTTGTAGTGCTTGTCTCTCTCTAAACCCTCCCAATCGACCCCCAAAACCAGCGTCGCAGCAGTTGAAAGAACACACAAAAGCCTCCGAAATGGCCGCCAACAGCAATCCAGACATTCGAGGACTTCGTAAACGTTCATGGCTCTGTTACTAGCGGCTTCTGGGATACCTCAGTCGCTGTACAGCCAACTCTTTCAAAAACTCTCGACCGAGACATTCGATGGTGGCCACTACTTCCAGGTCGATACCTGCGAGGACGGCCGACAGAGGCGTCTCGTACTCACCTCTGAATTCATGGGGAAGGAGTCCCAGGTCTTTCTCATCGACCATGCCTGGACTTTTCGCCTCTCCGATGCCCTCAAACAGGTCCACCCTATTCGCAATATTCTTACAAACCCACACTCACGCATTCCATATTTATGTGGCTTAACGTGTTTGGTTCACGAGAAACTGTTGAGAAATAGAAGAAAACAAAACTATTTAGTCTAATAAATTGGTCAATTTAAAAGACTGAAATTTTCAGTTTCGCAAAACAGTTTGAAGTTTGAACACACACTGAAAGACTCTGGTATATGATGTGTTTGGTTCTCGAGAAAGTGAAGGAAAAACAGAAAGAAATTAGAAATTGAGCCTAATACATATTTAATTGAGAGTTGTTCATTATTTGGAAACTTTAACTTCAGGAAACATAAACCTCAAAGTTTTTATCTTGACCTTTATCTTTTCTTTTCTGGCATTTTCTTAATTCATAGCAGCAGAACAGAGGCTTTTTAGTATTTAAATTGATAAAAATGTATGACAACCGTGGCATAACTTTCATTTTACACAGCGTTGAGTGATTTTGTTTTGCTGTCTGTCTGATGCCTAATGATGTTTTCTTGTAACAAATTTGAATTTGATTTCATTTATACCATTAATAACCATGTTTAACATTGCTGCTTAGCATCTAACATGAACTGGATTGATGCTACCGTGCTAATATATATGTATCTGCAATATGCATCTTTGTTTATTTATTGGTTATTGTAGATTGAAAATTTGCGATTCTTGAATGGTTTTGCAGTTGGAGGAAGTTCCAGGGTTGGCTGAGAGGATGGCTTCATTGATGTGTGTTGATATTGATTTGAATTCAGATGCCGAAGAGGCAGACCATGTAGGTGGAGGTCCAGATGAGAATGGTACCAAATTGAACACTGTGGATATAAGTGGAGAGTGAAATTCGTAAAGCAAAAGAGGAAGGCGATGGGACTGTGAGTTGGTTGGAACTTGAGGAGCTCGACATTGACGATCCTACATTGCTGTTGCTCGACTTGCCTAGTAAATTTCCTGTATGTCACACATATTCATTTATGTTTCGTTTGTTATATAGAATGTAGCATGGGTTCTGTTGAAGCCTTTAATTGAAGAACAACCTTTATTCGATAACTGTATCTTTTCACTCCCAATTGGTTGGAATTTTATTTAGTAAGGGAAAAATTTTGGATTTTTTTAGGTGAATGGGCTATTTAGGTTTGTAGAATGATTGCAAGCAAGCTAAAATTTGAATGGTTCACCATTCACACGTGCTGGGTTGGTGCACTGTGCACATGATTTCACATGTTTTCTTGCTTCATTGCCCTTTGTACCACCTAGAAACTAAACTTTTGGCTGCACTTTCTTCATTTTTTTTTTGTTTTTCCGTGCCCCAGGGGTTGCATACTTGGTAACAGCACCCCTTCTCTATATTAAGTAAGTTTTTCAGCTATTATATGGGTCCTGATTTATCGAATTATGTATCAGATCAGGTAATCTTTGGTTTAGTTGAGTCCATTGTCATGGCAGTAGGAGATGTGACAACATTTGATACTTCGTTCTTTGCACAAATACTAAATCATCTTGGAAATCACATGTTGATGCTTATTTTTCTTGAAACTTTATTAATGGGTTTTCTTTCTTTTTTTTCATTAGAATTTACTTGCACTTAGCCTGTGTGGAAACAAGCTCGAGAATGTAGAATTCATTACACAGGAAATTACCAAATTCAAGCATCTCAAGGGTCTTTGGCTGAACAATAATCCAGTTCTACAGAAATGGTAAGTCTGCTGGTTTGAGGAATATTTTTAGTTTGTTGCTGTTGTCCTCCTAAAGTTGTGTTAGCAGCTTTTGATCAAGAAAGAACTGAGCTGTTCTGCTTCTAGTGATGATCTCATGGCAGATACTATTCTACAAGGTTGCCCAAGATTGGAAATTTACAATTCATGTTTCACTCATAATTTTGGTGAGTGGGCCTTGGGATTCTGTGGAGGAATATACGATAAGGACAACCCAGGCTGTTTCCATCAGAGTGACTGTCCATTGCAAAGTGTGACCTCTCTTGACCTTTCAAGCAGGCATATTCACAATTTAATTAATGAGGTTGAACCTCTTGCTTCTTAAACTTATGACTTCTTGTGCTTTGTTGTTGTTTTTATTTATTTTTTATAGTTTGTCTGACTATATTTTACAACATGCATGCCACTTCTCAGAAAATAAGAGAGAAAATTTACCATATTATCATGTGGTGGCCATTCAGCCATTTTGATGATGAAATGTAATTTTTAGTTGATTAATGTTTTTATTTTATTTTATTTTATTTTATTTTAATTTAAGGGCTGACAATTCAGACATTCAATAATTCCTAAAGCAAGTTGATAGCTGACTCTATTTGCTCCCTTTTGTTTCAGGCATTTTCACCTATAAAAATGCCATCTCTTTCATATTTGAATCTTCGAGGGAATCCGTTGGACCAGGAATCAGGTGGGAACTTATTGGAGCTCCTGAAGAGATTCACTTCCTTACGTGCTCTAGAGGTATCTTTCTAAAATTAGTTTTCTTGACATGTATTCAGAGTCTTCAGACGACTGGTCACATGCTGATAAAAACAATGGAACAGGTGGATATTCCGGGCCCTCTTGGAGAAAGTGCTGTCGAAATCCTTGAATCACTTCCTAATCTTTCACTATTGAATGGTGTCAATGCGTCAAAAATCTTAGAATCTGGGAAGTGTGTGATTGATTCAATACTTCAACCCCGTCTTCCTGAGTGGACTGCTGAGGAACCTCTTTCTGTTCGTGTTATCAATGCAATGTGGTTATATTTGATGACATATAGGCTTGCAGATGAAGAAAAGATTGATGAAACCTCTGTATGGTATATATTTAAGCTTGATTTCTTCACTTGTGCTGTCACTTGTTACATGTTATTCTGTTTTGAGAATAGCTGAGTAGCACCGACACGGACATGATACAACATGGATATTCTAACACGGAAAATTTAAAAAAAATGAGATATAGATAAAGTGAGGACATGGAAATATATACATATAAATTGTAAGCATCTATTATATTAAGCAAATATATAATTTTGATTAATTTGTTGTATTTTTATACTAAGAATTGCATAAGTTGAAGATTAAGATTGACAAATGTCATAAAGATTATTATTATTATTATTTGATAGGTAAGTGGCCCTTGGGGTGGGAGTTGAACTTAGGACCATGGGAATTATTGTATTATATATACTACTGATATTTTCCTATATTTATATGTTTACTATTATATTCTTGTCCTATATTGGAAAGAGTCTATTGCATGCTTTACTCGTGATGGCCATGTACACAAAATCAAAGTTTCTCAAGAGAGGAAAAGAGAAAAAGAAGAAGAAGAAGATGGAACAACTTGGCTCCTATTAAGATGTATTTATGCTACATAAGTCGTGCGGGGGAGTGTCTGAACACTTGTCTAGGTGTATCCACGAAGTGTCGGTGTCCAACATGGACATGGCATATTCACAGGAAGAGCCCATGCTTCTTAGCAAGCTAGCCATATTTTTAGCATAATATTTTTAGATCCTTGGTATGCAAGCATTCTTATACAGTTGGTGCAAAATTTGATCTTGAAAAATTTCATGCCTGTCCTTCATAGCTTTAAATCATGGTTGAAGGGAAGGGGACAATCTCAAGAAATAAAAGTCGGACCTAAGGGTGTCATCTGTGAAAAATATGAGTTGTTGCTGCTTCTGTTTCATTGAATTCTTTTAAATAATAATAATAAAGATGCACTCTGTATTTTAAGTTGGAATGCTGATGAAGTTGAGCAAGATTACATGATGAGATGACATCATGACACTGATGTGAAACTTCATTTAATAAGTGCGTGCAAAACATTGCTTGTTGACAGGTGCTGTCTTGAGGAATGGTAGAAACTAAGAAAAGGATATTAAAGAAAGTATGGAAGAATATGTTTGGAAGTTATGCAATTTAATTCATGTAAGGATCCTAGGGTCTGCTTAAGTTTGATGGTTTGCTGTTTAATGGGAGCATGAACCTCATAGAGTTGGGTGGGGAAGGACACATCTAAACAGGCCTGAATATATAGAAATATTTTAGTTGGATTGGATGTATGGCTAGTTGTCTATTATCTCACCGGAACCCAACTTTCTAACTGATATTGAATTCTATTTTCTTTTATATGATCTTATTTTGCTTACTAATTAAAGAAAGAGGTTTACGAACCCACAGCAAGGTCTCAGTTGGCAGTCCTGAGTCCACCTAATGATATCTCACTGTCTTACTTATATTACTAAAGTGGAGAAGCTTAATTTGAATACACCGCTGCATATGGTTTTAAAATCTATGCTGCTTAACTAGGTGCGGCATGTTGATCGTCCAAGTGATATTGAGGAAAATGGATGTCTTATTTCTTATCATAAATAAATAAATAGACGTCTTTGCATGATTGATTGATTTCTTCTATTTAATTAACAGAGTTTTGTTTTGGTATGCCTTGTAGGTATGTGATGGATGAACTAGGTTCGGCTTTGCGGCATAGTGACGAACCAAATTTTAGAGTGTCTCCTTTTCTCTACATGCCAGAGGGTAAACTGGCGTCAGCTGTGAGGTACTCTTCTCTGTTTTAACCATTGTTGTTTACTTTCTTACTTTATGAAGCATTGTGACCCGTATTCATTATACTCTGTAGAGAGTCAGTACATACTGCATGACTGCACTAAACAAAAATCATTCATCTTCATATAAATTTTTTTGTTAAATTGGAATTTGGAAGTAAACTGCTTTCAAACCCAGATTCATCCATGTGATAATCCTAGTGCCTAACTAATTGTATGATTAGTGTAAAGTTATGTGGAGATGTTCCGTGTCTTTTGTATCGATGCAACTTTTTCTTTGCAGTTAATTCAGTGATTGACAATTCTTGCAAAATTGTTATCTCGAACACATTTTTTCAGTTTTTCAATTCTATGGCCAACCCAGACTGTTCAGAAAGGTGATGAGTGCAATCGTGATTATCTATTTGGTATTGGGGAGGATAAACAACGTTCTGCCAGACTTAGTGCTTGGTTCCATACCCCACAAAATTACTTTGTTAAAGTACGTATGGTCATTTACTAATTTGAACTGTTTTACGGCTATTACTTAACTGACCTGTGACTCTTCGTCGTCTTTTGGTACTAATTGACATCAATCCTTCAGGAGTATGAGAAACACTGGCAGAAATTGCAATCAATAAGTTTTTGTTCTCCACCCATGAAGTCACCTGCAACCGCTAGTCTACTACGTAGTAATGGAAGTGCTTTACGTGTTTACACAGATGTACCTCCAGTGGAAGAGTTTTTGACACGTCCTGAATTTATATTCAGTATGTATTGTAATCAATTGACAGCATCATTCCTTTTGAAATTTGATTCTGATTATAATTATATCATGTTCTTCTCTTCTTGTTTTGAGATGTTCCATTGCTTTTTCTTTATTGTTTATTGCTTTATTTATTTGAACATTCACACTTACTAATTTTAACTAAATGCAGTCCCCCCTACAGCATCCTTATCCTTTTTTTCCCCCCTTCTAGATTCATGATTGTTGCTTGTCTGTATATAATTCCCTAAATTGATAAACTTATTCTTCTTCTCCTTCCTCTTCTTCTTTTTGGGTGGGGGGATAAAAAATGAAAAATTCAATCCAAAAGATAAGGATATGCACACAGAGAAGATCTCCTAAAAAATTGTCTAAAGTATCTCCTCAGAAACATTCTCTAGAAATGCCCCTCTTGGTTAATAACTTTGTTCTCCAAATAGGCCATCCTAGGGAACTGATGGAAATATCTTTCCCTTCAACTGTATTATGTTAGAACTTAGAAGTAAAACGTTTTGGTGTTTTTACTTTAGAAAGTTTTCCTGTTATATCGGCTATTTACTTTTAGGTTGCAGTATTCCTTTAACATTTTGTTCTGATTTGCTCTGATTGCAGCAACTGACCCAAAGGAGGCAGATATAATATGGACAAGTACGCAGGTGGATGAGGATGTGAAGAAGGCAGTAGGATTGACAGATCAACAGTACATAAATCAATTTCCTTTTGAGGCTTGTCTTGTCATGAAACATCATTTGGCAGAAACTGTTCATAAGGTCAAGACAGCTCACTCATATGTATTGCATGAATGAGATGTCTCTTTTTCCCTATCCAAATAAAAAAACCTCTTCCCCCCACACCCTCTTTTTTTTTTCTCCTGTCTATGTATGCGTGGCTGGTACGTCAAAGAGTCTTATGTTAAGATATTATTACAATAAGTTAATTTCGAATTTCTTTCCTGACAGGCACATGGATCTCCTGAATGGTTTCAGCCTACTTATAATCTTGAAACACATCTGACTCAATTAACTTGGTGACTATTATGCACGCAAAAGGGATGTGCTTGACAATCTATGGATCTTGAAGCCATGGAACATGGCAAGAACTATCGATACAACTGTCACCAGTGATTTATCTGCTATTATCCGTCTCATGGAAACTGGTCCAAAAATATGCCAGAAGTATATTGAGCACCCTGCTTTGTTCAAAGGAAAGAAATTTGACATCCGTTACATCGTTCTGGTTCGCAGCATGAATCCCTTAGAGATATTCCTTGCTGATGTCTTCTGGGTATGTATGTCCATATCTCTGGCGTGAAACTTGTGCGCCCTTTAGTATGTCTATGAAGACAGCCCAGGAAGAACTTGAAATAATAATAATAATGATAATTTTAATTATAACTATTTCACTTTGAAGATTTAGATAATTTAAACATTGAAGATGTCATATTAAAATTGTGATTCCGTTTCCTTTCTCAGGTTAGATTGGCAAACAACCCGTATTCTTTGGACAAGCGCAGTCTTTTTGAATATGAGACTCATTTCACTGTTATGGTAAGTACTGAACGCCCTATTTTACCCAAATCTAGTTAAAATAGAAACTGATTAATTTGGGAACAACTTTCGTTTGGAAGTATGGTCTCACTCTTCCAATGCAAATTCTGCATTGACCTTATAAAATCACCTTTCTTGTCTACAGAACTACAGGGGGATATTGAATCACAAGAACACACCAGAATTTGTCAGGGAGTTTGAACAGGAGCATCAAGGTATTAGCACCTGCCTATCTTGTACTTTGTTTTTGGCCTTCCCCATAAAGGGAGGGTGCATTCTTGCACCCTTGAATCAATCCTTAATGCAAGATTCTTCTATCTGTTGCAGTTAAATGGTTGGATATTCATTTGAGAGTTAAAAACATGATTCGAGCAGTTTTCGAGTCAGCTGCAGTACTGCATCCAGAAATGCAGAGTCCAACATCTAGGGCCATGTATGGTGTGGATGTCATGCTTGATTGTCATTTCCAGCCAAAGTTACTTGAGGTGGGTAATTACAACAACATTTACTTTATGCTTCTTTCTTTTGCATCAAAATAGCTAAAATGCAGTGTGAACTCAAAACTTTAAAATTGGCACAGAAACACATGTTTCTGATATTTCTTAAAATCCTCTTCTGCAATCAGCAGTCACCATCGTATTCGCATAGAGTTGTTTTGCTTTTAAGGCAAAATCCTTTTCATTCATAAACTGCACCATGTGAATGTAAAGGGATCAACAATGATAGACAATCCCACCTTGTAGTCCACCCTCTCACAAGGTTGAGACCCACCATTCAATTGCCTCACCTTGTAACCCATTCTCTCACAAGGGTGGGAGCCACCACCCGTGGGTCCCATCCCTTATGAGAGGGTGGGATACCGGATGGGACATCCATCTTCTTCTTTCCCATCATTCTCATTATGATCATTTACTTTTTGAAAATCTGCCCATATTTATTGAAATTAATATGTATCGTTCGCAAATGCAGGTAACCTACTGCCCTGACTGCACTAGAGCATGCAAGTATGATACTGAAGCTATATTTAGCGGAGAAATTATTAAGTCCCGTGAATTCTATAATTATGTGTTTGGTTGTCTCTTTTTAAATGAAGTTATTAATGTATCCCCATTGTAAGGGAGGTGTTTGCTTGTTTCTTTTTAAATGAAGTTGTTAATGTATTGCAAGGACTGCCAATGTAAACTGTGTATTTATTTGTAACACAAATTTTTGAAAATTACAAGAAATTCTACTTTTTTTTTCTTTGCAGTTAATGTAGACTTTGAGGTTGAACGTGTACATGTTGTGTGTTTGAGAATCATACTAGTACCACTAGGGGTCTTGTCTTGTGTTAGCTTTGTTGCATCAAATTTTTTTTTTGGTCATGTGCATCGACAATACACGCATCATTTAAATAATGAAGAATGCATTACCAAATATTCGGACTTGGTATGACAAACACTTGAGGTCTGTCCTAACATTTACTGCGCCACTACCTGGGGGGTTGAGGTGGGGTTATAGTTGCACTTGCACAACTTCGAGAGAGTTTGTGTTGTATTCTGCAAAGTTCATTGCCCCTTTTAAGGTTACTTGTAGACTGGTACTCGTCTTTTTACCAGTTAGCAAAAATAAGACTAAATAACAGTGGCTGTATTATCAATCATTTTAAAAGGTCTTGTATAATAGCATATCCAGCAATACTAGTATTTTAGCTAAAAAACTTTCATTTCTATTTTAGCTAATAATTTTTTAAAAACCAACTCTAACAATACTCTCAATTTTAACTAGTAAAGTATTTGAATTTGATTTTTTAATTCAAAATATTTCAATAATCAAATTTCAATTGCTATATCTCAACCGTCATTTTTTAATAATCAAATTTCAATTATCAATTTCTAATGTTCATTTTTTTTTTGAAAAAAAAACACAATAAAATAAGTTAAATAATCATACAAATATTATTTGATACAATCCTAAAATGTATTGAAAATATAATAATTTAAGAAAACATTCTAAAGCATTAAAATATATATTTTAACTATTAATATAATATGAAATAACTAGCCATTTTGATGAACTATTTCTAGCTGGCAAGATAGATATAAGCTATTTTAACTAGCCTGTTAGAAGACTTATTTTGATAAAAGACTAGCTATTATAACTAAAGAAAAGAGAGAACTAATTTCTTGAAAATGCTCCAAGGAGCGTGTATTTGGTGCCCGGCCACCACATGACTATGCAACCCTGAGATACTTTCCACCTCTTTTAATATAGAACATAACTTACATGACAGCCCACCGTGGGATAGGACATGGTCAGATGTCTCAGGGCACCCAAAATATTCTCCTTATACGGTGAAAGCAAAGAGTAGAGATGACAAGAACTCACCCTCACAATCTCACATATTGCTAAACTCAAGTTTAGCTGTTCTCCATGGTTAGGAGGCACATTTCTGGATTTAAGACCGGATATTCTGTTGACAAGATTATTAGTTCATTGTAAGGTAACAGCGAAAGGTTGGATTCCTTATTACTTATTAGGACTGCCAGTACACAACCGCCATGTTTTGGGCTGTTAATTATAGTAATTCCAATGCATAACAAAGAAAGAAAGTGCTAAACCGATTGATTAGTACATTAAACATAATATCTTGTGGTAGCGGTTGAGTATATATATATATATATATATATATATATATATATATATCTTCTTCACGATGAAAAAGAAAAGGAAAGAACAGGAGAATGATACATAGGATATATGAACATATTTGCTTACAAAGAAAATTAACTCCACTCTCCTAAGTTGGTTCGACTGATTCACGTGTTGGTTGATTTTTCAATGTTGATATCTTCTTTTGCAATTCCAAATTTGACATCCGCTCTGCCTCCAGTACTCGCTCAAGCTTTTGACCGCCCACCAAGAGGTATTAGCATAATCATTTTACAGAAAGACAAATGAATCCAGCAAGTATTGTATAAAGTTAGTATCATTTTCATGGGACAAAAAAATAAAATAAAAAAAATCATAAGAATTGTACCTTTGCTGCTCGCGCACTCCATTCCCCCAGTATAGCTCTCAGCCTTTCATTCTCCTCAACGTACTAAAATCAAAAACTTAAAACCATGAACAAGGGGTACTATAGGGGTAATAAAAAAAAGAGAGAGGCAAGAAAAGAATCTAGTTGATATGGGGACACTACTAGCATTATATTAACTCTACAAGGGATGTCAATGATGACGGAAAAAGAGTTCTAGTGGAAATATAGGGTGCTCCTCTCTGATAAAAGTTACCAAACTGATGGTCCACCAGAAAACAATGGGCTTCTTTGCTTTTTTCTGACAAAATGAGTCTTGAGAAGTGTTGCTGTTAGAGGAACTTCTTTAGATCAGGAAAATGAGTTTCTCTGTAAAAGGGCAAAAGACTGCTCAAGGATAGAAAGCACTGTGGGAAAGGGGATCATTTTGCTCCAAGGTTTTGTTGGAAACAAGCAAGAGATTGATTCATTTAAGTGTTCATAGAGAAACAAGAATTATGAAAACATAGTATTGCCCAGCACCCAGACAACGGGATCCGAGATATTATGAAATACTAAACATACCTGATTGTTGGTTGTGCGAACACGCTGGATCTCAGAATCTCTCTCAGCAATCAAAGATCGGGCAAGCCTTAGTTCAGATTGCAGTTGATTCATCTGAAACATGAAAATCTTTCTTGGCATCTCAGAGATAAATATCCTCAGACTGTAATTGTTAGAGTAATGCCTCAAATTTAAAACCTACAATAGGTGCCCTTGAAAAGCTTCAGCGAGTCAGCGACAGGATGGCTGAATCCTGACACGAGTCAAGATGCCATGGTTTCTAGGTTTAGGATTTTGTAACATACTATATATAAAAGCAGCAAACTTAACAACATGCACCCGTGCCTAGGGATGAAACTAGGTTCTGGTGTGGACAGGTTGACGCCAACCTAGGTCGGTTGCTTAAGTTGGTTGACTACACAAATCCTCTTTTGACAAACAACACTAGCTAGTGCCATGTCCTCAATTAAATCAGACTCATGTCTTTTCTCAATACTTCAACCAGCATTTGTTTTGACCTTTTCTCTTATTTCATGTAGCCCCTTAAACTTGAAAGAAATTGCTCATTGTTGCATTTGTCAATTTCCTGCAGCTGGTCAAACTAGACACTGTCCTCAATTGCGGCCATTCCTCTCCTTACAAATGCATTTGTTGTATGATTTTTGTATTGCTGCCTGATAGTCAGCCTAACATATCAAATCCTCTCTAAGTACTGGACAATAGCTCTGAAAATGATGACCAAGGGAAATTAGCTGGATGAGTTCACGACAAGTAGAAAATTTGACTGGGTGGTCTCTAAGAAGACTATTGCTTACCTAAACCTATGAGCAATAAAATGTAGCAGTGGCTCCCTATGGAGATGAATGCTCGTAGATTGAGCTGATCCTGTGGCCAATGAGAATTTTACTTTGCTAACCCATAGCATTGCCTTCACCCTCCCTTCCTCTAAGTTGTCTATTCTTGAGTAGCTGCGGCTTTTTTTTTTTTTAAAGAGATCCAAGTAAGCATAATCTTTGTAGAGAAATCAACAAGTATCTGGACATTTACACCACGGGATCAAGCAAAAATCTGCAAACTCATCCTCCCATTTGTGGTTGCAAGTCAGTGTAACCTATTGCTAGTATGCTCTTAGCATGTTAACAGATAATATATAGGTACATAATATCATTAATAATACCAAGAGCATAATACTCAATCTAGAGCCACGAATAAGGTGCATATATATGGTATCTAGCAAAAGCAGCAAGGAGAATAGCCAGAAGAGAACAATTAGGATATGAAGCATGTGACAAGGTAAAATTAATAGCTTACTGGTTAAATCAAACACTAGGTATGAACCCACACGTGGTTATATAAAAACAAGTATTACCTCAGCTGAAAGTGTTCGTAGTTCCTGGTCACGAGCTGCTAAAAGATGTGCAAGATCAACCTGCAAAAGGATCCAGTAGAAACCTATAACTATTCCTCGTACAGCTACTTGAACTCTCCAAGAAAAAAAACCACACCAGTTTAAGGTTCATTGTTTGAAGAATTATACAAGAAATGAGACAATTCACAAACTCATAAACTACTACTCTCTGGTGTTTGGCAAGAAGGCACCTCCACAAAACTGACAAATGAAAAGAGGCAAAGGGCTTGTGCAGCTTATATTCAATATCCCTATCTCAAATATTTATCAACAATCATCACCATCTAGAATTGAGACTATGATACTGCAGGTTCATGATAGACACAAACATTAAACTGCCCAATTTCATTTAGTATTAGAAAAAGAAAAAGCAAACATTCATGTTGATCTCAAATAATAGGATGGGACAAAATCAACTCTAACTTATCAAAAAAAAAAAAAATCAACTCTGATAGAGAAGACAAAGATCTTTCCGATCTTCTATGTTTAAACCACTATGAGGATTGATTTCTCAGCTCACTAACAGGATCTGTTATGGTTGAATTCCTACCATTGTAGCTATGATCGACTTCAAAACAAGAAATTGGGGAGGGGGGAAATGTAGCTCAATTGCACATCAAAACATCCATAGACCGACATAACATAATAACACAAATTAAAAACTTATTCTTTGACAAGGATGATCATTACCTGAGGTGTTCTCCCATCATTAGACTGCTTGTATTTGCTTAATAATTCTTGCAATCGAAGAATCTACAAAAAAGGACACATGAGGTTTGGAAATAATTCAAAATGGATATTGTATTATTACCAGATTTTACTGCTAAATGGGCAAATTATGCATATTAAAGCAGCTAACTGCCCACTGTTTTCTATGAGTACAACTAATACAGTGGGATCACTTCCAGAGCAACTGTAAGCTATGATCTGCAGTGCCAGACAGGGACAATCAACCACAAGATCATCATGTACCTCCTCACTCAGAAAGTGAAGGTTTTCGCGTTGATATTGCAACAGAGCCATTTGCTGATCAGAGAGACGACCACCATCTTGATACCTGTCAAAAAAAGAATCCTCAATATTGCATCAACCAAATATATATTTATATATAGAGAGGTAATATATTACACGCAGCCATGACCCAACCGGGGCTTTTGAACCGTGCACCTCTCCCTTTGGGGTTGGTAGGAGATACTAGTCAAGCTAGTAGCGAGTGATATTGCATTGAGTATATTAATATGTAAAAGTTTGTTTCAATTTTTCATTATGGCATTGGGAATCTTATTATTAGTATTGCAACTCCATCGATCAATATATATAAACCTGTGGGAGCATCAATCATTACTACTAACAAATAGATTAAAGTAAAAACTATCAAGAGATGTATCATCCTCTCTAAATGGTAAGAAGTATTATGTTCAATCTGATGTTTCTTCAATATTTAAGCAAGACCTTTATTCTGCCCCCAAAAAACTCTGGTTCCAGCCAAGTAACCACAGCCTAGTAGCTTATTCATAAAAAAGAAAAAAGGACAAAGAATTTAACATTCATAATTTTGGAATTTTAAAGTGGATTTAAAATAAAAAATTTTAAAATTGGGGTCCCTGTGCAAGTACAATTACCCCATTATATTCTTAAGATGTATTTTGGCGTTATAGTAAACACAGATTTTCCTGGATATTTTTTCAAGATCGGAGGAAAATGTTAGAAAATATACTGATTCTGATAATCCACTCTTGTTGAAGTTCAAAGGTTCTGAAAGACTGGCAAGAAGAAGAATGTATATCAATTATAACTTCATCATATTGAACTAACTATTCCATGGAAACCATCAAATAGTATTCGAAAGTGAATTCTCATGTACAAATATGCATGAATACCTACATAAAAAATGTCTCTTAGTGCGAGTGTGAGTGCAAGTGCAAGCATGTGCTGCTGATTAAAATATCTCCATTCATGGTTTAAGGCCCTATCTCTCCATATAAATGGTCCTGATGCAAATAAAAGGGAAGTATTGTGCTGGTTGAGAGTCAAAATAAAAATTGAGTCAGTGTACATCCAACAAAGAGTCATTGGTTCAAGTTGATGATGCCAAAAGGAGACTAAAATAGTTGGAAAAAACAATGTCAAAAAGTTGCAGTAGTGTAAAAGGACAAGACAGCCTATAAACTTAAGGAAGACATAATCCTAACTAGACTGACATGCATAAATAAAATTTTGTTACCGACCCCAAGTGGGAGGGTAATGCTGTTGAGTATACAATGATACCTGTGTATTTTGGGTTTTTTTTTCTTATTTTCTTTAAAGGAGACTGCATAAACACAAATAACTAATAAAACACCACCCAAGAAACAATGGCATATTATACCATTCATCCTGAGCCCAAACATCTCTGGAAGGTTTGTATATAATTTCAGAGGTTGCAAGTTGCAACTGAAATTTTCAAAAATACACTCTGATTTCAGAGAACCAAGCTGGACAAAAAATGGCTCTTTAGTTTATTGGACCATCCTTGTAAAGGAAGTCAGGCATATATTTTACTAATACAAACATCCAACCATGAAGTACGATAGTGCCTTTCAGGTACGTTGGAAGTCTGGCTAGCAAATTGCACTGATGGTAAAATATCAGATTGAAAATAAACTATGACGTGTACCTCAATTTACTACATTGACAATAGCTGGGAAAGAAATTTATCCTCAGAAAGCCATAACTTTTTCTTAAAAATTGATAGCATAGATTTGATAAACATATCACTACCTCAAGCCTTCCAAAGAACTTGATGGTTGAAGTGGAGAATACAATGACTTTAAAACATCAGGCTGAGAATTCAATGAATTATACTGGTGGACGTAACCTGCAAGCACAGACACACCCATTGAATTAAATTGAGGGAAGAACTGTGATAAACTTGACATACAATCTCCAGCACAACAAAATTTCATAGCTCTGACTCCTTACTAGGTGTTTTCAGTGTGAAAGAGCTCTACTATGATCAAGATATGGATAATCTCAATATTAGCTCATCAGTAAACAGAAGAAAATCTCTTCTTCTTTTTCTTCCTCTTCTAAGCATGGTAAAATGGTACCACTGCAGGTCCAGGACATCACATGAACACAACCCAGTTATAATGGTTCAAAATGTTCCTTATTACACGCCTGAATGGGAAAATTCCTAATCACCTACCATAAGAATATGGTTTAGAGTAACTGCTTGCAAATGCCATGAGCCACACAAATACAGTCATTGGAAGTCTTTGGAATTAATCGTTAGTCTTATTGATAGTCTCTAGGTAACTGTATTAAAGACTTGGATTGAATCATGCAATCACCTCGATTAGGGGGTGTAAGCATGGGGGTCAAAACTTGCACCTACTGCTTAAATAACAGTTATATTCAGAGATAAACTCAGACAGAGTGAGATTGAGGGAGAATGGCAGAGCAAACTAGTGGAAATAAAGGACTGGTGGTTTAGCCTACGTCGGGAATTCTGAATCTCTTTCTGAAGTCATGATGTCCTTTTATAGGCCACAAAGGGCATCAAAATTGCTTATGTAAGGCGGAAAAATCTGAGCAGGAATTTCTGTTTTAGGAAAGACAGTCTGTTATGGAGTCTTCCAGAATTGCACGTGTCCTTCATTTATTAGTCGGGGTACAACGTTCTAAGAAGTTCAAACCCCTAAGCTATATCGAATCTCTTCCATAATCCTCCCCACATGCTACCCTCGCTTCTGAATAGGACTATGGCCCAATGTATCACAGTTGGCACCAAATCATAGCCAGGCTAAGGCCCAGTATGTGAAATACAGAACCTAGACCACAGGATCGAGGCATAACGCGCTTGCACCTCATCCTTAGGTTATAACCTGACACGTATAGTATTGAACTATGATCTCGAATAGGGCTATAACCTAGTATGTTATAATACTAAACTATAGTCACACATTGGGCCACACCCAATTCGTATACGAAAATATAACAACGGACTAGACTATAACCCAATAGACAAAGTACTGTACTATAGGCGTGGGTTGGGCCATAACCCAGTACGTACAATATTAGAGCATGACTACAAATCAGACTACAACCAACATAGGAGTGAACCGTGGCCGCGAATTTAACCATAACCTAACATGTGAAATACTAAACCATGATCGTGGGCTTGTAACATACCTGAAGCGCCAAGAAGCATAGATGCAGATACAGATACGGGACACAGATACGACGCGTCAGGAACATGTTAAATATATATATATATATATATATATATAGCTGTTAACTATTATGTTTAGTCAATTATTCCTACTTGGGCTTTAAAGTTATTATAGGGGAGGGCCTAGCCCATAGCCTTTTCTTTGGGATTGGTCCTTCCATCAAGCTAAATGGGCTTATGATCTCGGCTCTAAATTCTGGTTCCAGTCTTAGTTGATTTCTGTTGCTTATAGGGGTTTTTGGGTAGGGAAGGGAGACTACCCCAACTATTACGTAGTCCAGCCATTGGGCAAAAAAAGAAAAAGTAAAAAATACAATAAATCAAACCAGAAAAATTGATTCCAAAAGCTAAAGTTTTATTCTCTTAAAGGAATGAAGAAAAAAGTAAAGCTCAATCCATAAAAGGTTCGAGAAAAAGTAAGCCCAAAGATGAAAACGTTTTCGGCAAGGATTTCAAGAAAGGCCCACTTGGAACCTCTTATCATGTTTTAGTTTTAGTTCTAGTTTAATTCTATCCCATATTTATTTAACGTTGCAATTGTTTTGGTTAGTGTTTTTTTTTTTATGAATGTTTTTAAGAGTCAAAATAGTATTTTGGTAATTATAAAATTTTATTGGACATAGGACGTTGTAGGGTTCATGGCCATTTTTTGGGTTAATTATGATATTGAGATTCTACTAGTCAAAGTATTAACTCTCTATTTTATTGGTGTCCAAGTCCTATTAGAGTTACAAATACCTAGAAATCTATATATAGCCATGTAAGACTTTCAATTCAATAATACTTGTTTTAGATTTTTTTTGCAGGAATTATGCCGATGGATCCTAGAACTAGAAGTGATCATTAATCTTCTTCTTCTATTTCTCTTCTTCTCTCTTCTGTTTTCGGCTCTTTTCTATGCTTTAAACTCCATAACCAAATCAGAATTAACCCCTTTACTCCCTTAAAAATTCTATTTACCAAGCCCTAGTCCTTCCCTCTTTCCATCATTGAACCCTAGTCCACAAAAGAAGCCCAACCAGCACCCAGTACTTTTTTCACAGTTACCGTTCACAGCCTCAAACTTTTTCCCCTTTTTGTCTCAGCGAATTTAAACCCTACCGTTCTGTTACACCTTTCAAACCCTTGACTCCATAATTTTTTCCCTAGCCAAGTCACAAATAAACTGATCATAATCAGCCGAAAACCTCCTTCCCACTGCTCCACATCAATGCCTGTAGGAGAGAATCCCCTGATTCCCCCACACTTGTCCTACATCACCCTAATAGAACACCCAACACAATAAATTTATGGAGAAAAGTCCAGAATTTAATTCACATGCAACCATAGGATCTAAGATGACATTTTCAGAATGGGAACAAGTCAATCCCCAGGATGCGGCCAACTCTAGTTTGGGATACCCATGTTTCATGTGAAAGTCATTCCACTTGCATAAGCATTCCCACTGACCAAACCACATCCTAAGTGCAACACAGTGCTAGATCAGGCAGGATTGGGAATGAGATAATGATTCCCAAGCCAAATTCTAGCCATCCTAACAGGGGTCATTAAAGGCCACCCAAAAGTGAAAGTCCACTAATCAAGGTGGAAATTATAATAATGGGGATTACAACTAGCTGATTCCCACATCAATAATCAAGAAGCTCTAGGATTCTAGTAAGAGGATAGAAATAATTTTTAGCGACTTCTGTAAATCCCAAAAACCCCTTCTCTTGTGGACCATAACTCTCAGACTAACCCATTTTGCATTAAAGAGAGTGAACAATTTAAACATCCAATCTAGGAATAGCAAAGAGACTAATGCCTTCAATTTTGGAAAGAGCAAAAAAATGACAATCTCAAGTCATCAAACCAAACATAACCGAAGACAAAATGCAACTTTGACAGGAAAAGAACTTCGCCAAACTAAATTTTAGAGAGGTAAAGGAAAAAACTGGTGGTAGTTATTAGGACTGCAAATGAACCGGGATGAGCCGAGTAGTAGACTGTTCAGGCTAGCTTGGGGGAGAACTCAAGGTCAGCTCAAACTTAAACAAGTCATCCCATTTGAGGAACTATTTTTTTTGTTTTGCCTTTTGTTCTCTGTTTTCCTCATGCTATCAGCACCCCCCCCCCCCCCCCCCCCCACCCCAAAAATAAAAAAGTTATTTTTTGTTTGGGAAGGGTATCGTCAAATTAGTTATCTTGTTTTCAATTACTTGGATGACTTCGTCTTCTGAACATCTGGGTTATTCAATGAGGTGTAGGATGCTAGATCAGGACCAAGAATATGGATCATCTAGGATTTATGAGGAAGATAATGTGCAAAGAAGAAGAAAATGCTGGAGGATGGGATAGGAACTAGGAACTTGGACTGGCTAGGGCAGAGACAGAGATAACATCTTAAAAAGTTGGATCAATAAGAACCCTAGGATCTCATTTAATCAAGTCTGCTTCAGATGGTAAATATTTTGCCCGCTTGAGAGATAACATCTTAAAAAGTTGAATCGATAAGAACCCTATACCAATTCCTTCTATTGCTGCAACAACATCAAGACAAAGGCCTTAAAATATTTTGGCTACCACAACACATGCCACATGTCCAACAATGTTTAACGCACATATTGCAACAAAGCTCAAAACCAAGATGTTAACAACATTGTAATTTGTATTAAAGTATAAGCATTCAAAAACTTCAGTTTGGGACGAATCGTTATAACTTCAAATGTCTCACACAATATAATTTCTTCCTCTAAGTAAGCCTGAGGGAAATTAAGTGATTTTAGTATAAGCATTCAAAAACTTCAGTTAGGGACGAATCGTTATAACTTTGAATGTCTCACACAATAGAATTTCTTCCTCCAAGCAAGCCTGAGGGGAATTGAGTGTTTGTTTAATGCAAATCTAAAGGGAGGTCATCGTCAGATACTTATATGAGGGGCAAAGTTCTTACCCTGCCTCAGAATAAACTCGTGAAATCAATACATAATTTCAACTGTTGATAGAACACTAAAATCTTGTCCAACACACATAAGAGATATTTCTAAATAATTACTTAAAAAAAGAGAGAGGAGATACTTCTAAATTATTAAACAGAACATACTGCACCAATTCAACTCCTCAATATCCCAGGTATGCATGCAAACTCACCGATGTAGATACTCATAAAAGAACCAGCACATATTGCTTCAACCAGCATAACAATTCTGAAAATTTGCCAGGCAAACCGAGAAAATATCAGTAGAACATACTTCAGCAAAGGAACAATCAACCAGAATCATCTATTCAGTTAAACAGATTTAGAAAAAGTCGTCAGGATTCATTGCTATAGTAATGCAACAATCAGGAATAGAACTAAAAAAAAGAGGGAAAGACAAGCCAGGATGATTTAATCTAAAAAAATCAACAAAAAGGAAATTACTCGAACCTAAGGGATGGATAAGCTAAGATAATGAAAATAATCTAATTTTTCTGGCATTATCATAATCAGAATTGCAATCCTAGGCATTAAGAAAGGCAATAAAGAATTAAAGATAGCACTGAAGAATTTCCCATACGATGAAATTCATGCTCTGGAGATACTAATGAATATGCTTGGTGTACTAGTTTTTTTTTTCTCTGTTCTTGGAAGTCTGAACATGGTTGGTGTGCCTGGTTAAAGGAACTGCCTTTTTACATCATATAAATAAGTTCCCACAATCTTCATCCAAAGTGCTGCAAAATGACACATTTGGGCATGGCTTAAACTATAAAATTTTTACAGACAGCAGAAGTTAACTTGGCATCATAGCCGATTTCATGATAATAGACAAGCAACACTTGAAACAATGTGACTGACTCACTGTCATCAGTTAGCTGGACATAGATTCCAAAGAAAAATGTGTTCAAGGTTTCAAATAATGTGATACAGGTGTCAAGGCCTCAATACACATTTAAGTTAAAACTATAAATTAACTCTTCATCTAATCACACAAAAAGATTCTTTGATTAATTAACAAAAAATTTATAGACTTGATTTTGAATGAATTATTTTGGATGTACTCCTCAAACGTTTGTTTTGTTTTGACTGAACTTTGATTCAGGATGTTTTAAAATTCAAGGCAAAAATTCAAAGTTTACCCTAGTTCCCCTTAACAGCAACATAGAGCCCCACTACCTAAAATCTGTCCAACTACTTCTATATGCACAAATGAGCGAAAATCATAACTTCCAAAAATTTCTAAATATTGTAACAAATTCTCATTTAACTTGAACATTTTCAAAACATTTTTCTTGCAATGATCCATGCAGACTGAGCAATATCCTACATTACGATACCAGCATGGGATAGCTCAAAGGGGATATAGCTCCTCATGGAGCATGAGGTCTCTAGTTTGAGTCCCCAGGCTTACTTAATACCCGTGCCTTGCATGAGGTTTTAGGACTCCAGGGTTTACCCAGTCGTACAAAATTCAGGTGAGGTTCCTTGTTACCAAAAGTACACACACACACACACATATTACATTATAAGTCTATGACCCATGTTTAAATATTAAATAAAAAATAATTCCTTTTCTCCCCCCATTCCAAGCTGACCCTGTGTTGGTAGCAGAACAATTCGGAAGGGAGCATGCTTGAATGGTCAACTGAATAATCCAAGAACTATAGGATCACTTATATTCTTAGGCATGCCTATAAAAGTTTTTGTAGCCAAGCAAACATTACTAAACTTGTATCATAAAAAATTCCAATATAGATTTAGCACTACACCACAATGCAAAAAATAATGCAGATAATTATTATTTTTTGATCGGTAAAGCAGGCAGATAATGAGATTGTAAGAAAATGATTTCTGAAATCAGTCAATCATAAAGCAAACAGCAAGGCAAGAAAGTGCAGTGCAGTGGAGGCACATGTAACAGAGTGACCAAAGAAAATAATTAAATGTTCAGGAATTTAGATATGTGTTGTGTGTACCTGAGTAATGCAGAGATAGAAAGAATACTGATATGGGGTTTCCAAACCATGACAAGCAGCATTGCAGCCGTTCCTAGCATTAAAGTGAAATATTTGAAATAAATACTACAGTCGAAGGCAAAGAAATGTAAATGAATTATAAATTTGTATGTGCGGATACAATCATGCATAACACCAAATGCAATACAGCCTTTGAATGAAATAGTCGATATTAACTGACGTGTGTAAAAGAACCTAAATAATATATATTATATATATATATATATATAGATATATATGTTAACTAATTTCAAAATTATTTCTCATTTTTTACTCTGCAATATGTCAAATGAAGTTGGGGCTGGAACAGGAAAATGGGTAATCTAACCTTTTTTTCACCTACATTTTAGTAAATCTACTGGGAGAAGTTTTAATCAATTACACCACCAGCTGGTATCTCCAACCACTCCTAAAGAGGGAGGTGCAGGTTTCAAGTCCTGGTTGGGACATTAGTGCCTCTTACACATTTAAAAAAGAAAAACAATATTAAACCATTAGAAAACAAATAAAAAAGAGCTTTTAAGTAGAAAGCAAAAAAAAAAGCTTTGGTGAGTAATTTGACAAGATTTCCCATGTTTAACTATGTGAAACTTCCGATGAAGTTGGCGGGGCACAAGTGAATGGATTATCTAATGGGAGAAATCATAAATGATATAAATATTATTTTTTATAAGTCAAATGTATTATAAACAAATGCCAGATGGAGCATAACCTATTTATAGTTGTATACCAAAAAAGAGATACAAGATCCTGAGATCAAGTTCCATCTATATAGCTCAATTCACCTATAAAATCTATAAAAATGTTGAAGAGTCTAGAAAATGCCCAGACATCCAAAAATGAAGAGTATGCAACAACATTTTTTTTAGGGATAATTACACTTACCTCCCCTGAGGTTTCTGACAATTGTAGAAACCTCCTCTATAGTTTCTGAAATAACACTGTCCCCCCTATCAGTCTTGTCTCCTTAACTCCGTTAACGAATTAATAAAATTACTAATTTATCCTTGTATTTTAATATTATAATTTTATTAAAAAATCCATAACACTCTCTCTCCTCTCTCATGTATATCTCAGAATAGTAAGAAATTGAGGGGAACGATGATCGGAGGGCACAAGAGGCCTCTGCTATGAGAAGGAGAAATTTCCTCCTCTGCGATGACGATTGCTGCAGCTGCAACAAGAACAGATTGACGATGGCTTCAGCGTGTTACGACGATCATGGTTGTAGCAGAGATGAAGTGGAGCAAAGGGATGAAGTGGAGGAAGACAGATGTTCCCGAAGCAGGTACTGATCCCAGGCACTCTCCTCAGGCGGTCGCAGCAGAAGATTTGCAAAGTGGGCAAGAATAAGCGTTAGCAGTGGGGGCGAAATTGAGGAGTATCAGGGGCTGAATAAAGACAGTAAAATCTTGGGTGTTCTATGCACTGGGTTTGAAGTAAAGCTGATGGATCTGTTTTCTCTAACTTGAGCATGATCCTGATGGGGAAATCAGTCCACTGTTTTTGGATACGGCATAGTTTTGAAGCTAATGTGTATGTGGAAACAGCATTGGTTGGTTTGTATTCTAAATTTGGATGTGTGGGTGTTGCTCGACGGTTGTTTGATGATATGTCGGAGAGAAATGTTGTTTCATGGAATGCAATTATTTCAGGTTATTCTGATAATGAGTTTGGTGAGGAAGCCTTTTGCCTCTTTAATTTGATGCGAAGAAATCAGTTTTTAGTGGATTTCTTCACTTTAATGAGCTTAATAACAGCTTCTTTAACTATAGAGGATTCACTACTAGGAAGGGGAAGCCATGGTTTTGCAATTAAAACTGGGCTTGAGAATTTTCAGCTTATTAGGACGGCTTTGATGAATATGTATGTAAAAGGCAACTGCATAGATTTTCATATCAGTGTTGTCAAGTTCATATAATTAAACCAAGCAAGTTATTATCCCTTAGTGTATTCAACAATTGGTTTCATATCAGTGTCGTCAAGTTCTCCTTAGCTGAGTGCCCTGAAATGCCACAATCCCTTGGTGTATTCTTGAGGTGGGAGATTGGGTGCCTATTCTATGTACCCTCTGTATTTCTAGTGTTACTCACTTATTTTCTCAAACATTGGCAGACACTTGTTAGATAACTAAGAGTAATGACATAAATATAGCTACATTAGATTTAAGATTTGCTAAAAAATAAATATATTATTTGTTTTATTAGTGACTTCATGTTTAACATAAAAGGGCTTACAGATAGTAAACACAGAACTTTTAACCAAACCATGAGCAGAAGGATCTCACTCTCTCTCTCTTTCTCTCTCTCAGAGGTTAGGCTGTGATGTTTGAATAAATTTTATGGTCACTGCTCTGCTTTTGTTGCCGTTTGACATGTATCTATAATGGTCAATTGAGATGTTTTATTGCATGTGTAGTGAACTTATAATGAATTGTTTTTTTTTCCTTTTGCTAAATTTTCATGTCCTTTGCATATAAGTTATAATCAGTTAAAATTTTCTTTGGCCTGTATGGTGAATTCTAATATCTGTTCGCGATGCTTGGTTGCCAAGTGTGGTGGATTTTCTTTGTGCTCTAATGCTTGATTTGTCAACTGAGATGATTGTTGTACCTATCATTTTTCTTATAAAAATTTTGTTTGTACTTGTTTCTCCGAGAATGTTTTGTTAGTAGTAGTTTTGTTGTTGTTGTTAAGTTCTTCCTTTTTATTTTTTTTGCCTGTAAAGGATGTGGTTGCATGGACCTTGATGTTAACAGGGTTATCAAGTGGTAGGTGTTGGAACAAGACCATGGAATATTTCAATAAGATGATGAGAGTAGAAGACTTGAGGTTGGATTGTCGCTTTAATGGGCATCCTTTCAGGCTGCAGCCGCTTAGGAGCTTTGAAACAGGGCAGAGAAATATGTTGCTTCGCCGGAGCTCCATCCTCCAGTAATGGAGCATGGTTAGGGCAGATAAATTGAGAGAGAGATGAGAGAGGAAGAAAGAGGTTAGGGCAGAGAAATTGAGAGAGAGATGATTGCGGGAATGGAGAATTTAGGGTAGGGAAATGGGTTTGACAGAGAGAGGAAAATGGAGAATTTAGGGCAGAGAAATTGAGAGGAAGAAGTGATAGAAGGGTAAAGGAAATATTTGTGAGGGTAGTTTTGTCAATTAACCATGACTTGTAAGGGATAAAATTGGCATTTAGACAAAAAAACTACTTACATCATCAAACTCTGTTAGGTCAACTAACGGTCATTGACGGCAGGGGGGAATCTGCTATCAACATTGAAGCCAGAAGAGGGACAGTGTTATTTTATAAACTATAGGGGAGGTTTTTGCAATTGTCAGAAACCTCAGGGAAGGTAAGTGTAATTTACCCTTTTTTTTAATTAGTGTACAACAACATTTTTTTCAATCTATGTGCTGGGGTATCTCACATATGACAGGAAACCTGAATATGACAGGAAACCTCTATCCATATTAATCCTGAATATGACAGGAAACCTCGCCTTCAATGGGGTATCTTACATCAAGCATCACGCAAAAACCTCACCTACAATCATCACCCACCATAAAACCAACCTGTTCAGGAAATCCTTCCAACTCTCAATACTCTTTTAAAGTCCCACACAGATTCCCACCCCATATGAGCAAGTAACCTCCCTAGGATTATCTCAAACTTTCCTTCAACTTTTCTCCACGTACTGTTAGATTCCACCATGTCTCCATAACCACTTGCCCAAAAGGACTTGGTTGAATTGTCAAAACTCAAAACATCTGAACTCCTAACCCTCTAGCTTGCAAAGTGGCACACACTTTGTTCCATGCCACAATATGGTATTTGAACTCCTCTTTGATACCACCCCATAGGAAATTCCTCATGCTCTTTTCCAGTTAGTCTATGACAGAGGTTGGAATGGTGAAAATAGACAAAATAAGTGGGAAAGCTCGAAAGAGTACTTTTAATTAAAGTCTATTTGCCGGTTAGGTTAAAAGATAGAATTCTCCATTTACTATACTTTTGGGATGTGGAAGCTTTTCCCCTCTATACAGAATCTTTTGTAAATTTTCTGGGGGAGTTTAGAATTTGATGCTTTCACTCTTTTGATGTACACCTGCCCACCTCAGGCTTTTTTTAATACAATTATCATTTACCAATCAAAAATTTTTTTTGCCCCTTTTAGAAAGAAGATGTCTCTTCCCTCCCGCTAACTTCCGTCTCAAATCTTTCTATCACCAAGTTCCACACCAAAGTTGCCTGAAAGATGCTCTTTGAGGCAACCCCAAATAAGAAGAAAAAGACTTTGGTAAATTACTGCAGTGTAAATTCAAGATTTAGCACCATAAAAAAGAATGCATATTGATATGTAGTATAGATAAAAAAACAAAAAATCATCTACTACCACAGCCAGTTGCCTTAGAATTGCTCTTTCACCAACAAGTTAGGCATTAAGAATAGAAAATTGAGACCAAGAGGATGAACATAAATTAAGGTCTTATAAAAATTTATTATCAACTTGTAATCCACATATCAATATATTTCCAAGGAAAGCAGGAGCAAGCAGACCAAGGATTGTCCCAAATAGTTGAGAGTATTCTTCAAGAAACAAGTATTCAAAGAGAACCTTAGGTTGTTTGTTGCATCAAGGAATTTTTACAACCATTTTTCTATACAGATAAAGTTTTTGCAACCACTTAACCAACTGAAATATTATATCCACACATCATTTTTTTTTCTCTCATAAGCCAAAGGAAGACCTTCTGCAGCTCTTTTATTATCTTGGAAGCTTTTATACAGGTGTTGAGAGCGTTGATGTAACAAATAATTAAGTGTTATGAGATTAATACTAGAGGTGGTGCTGGTAGCTTGCTTGTCTAATGGTTTTGGGTGTAAATGCTTCACGCTGTTGTCATTGTTTTTTCTCCTTTTTCATGCTGTAATTTTGTTTCCTTTCCCACAACCCAAGCAGGAAGAAAAAAAAAAAACAAAGTATTTGCGAAGGGCAGTTGGTGTTGCTGTATCCTCAACTATACTTGCACTAGGAAAGACTTCAAACACCATCACATATTTAGAACAAGGAATTTGCACAGAAACAGAAACAGAAACAACTGACGCGGGAACGACACTGAAGAACAAAAAATCACGTACCATATGCAGTAGTGGCGAATGGTAGGCGAACGATATGCTTCAACTTCTGGCTGAAAATATAATAACCCTACAAAATCAATGAGCATTTCATCATTTCATGGTTCTAAACTACGTGGACGTTCAGTTATGAATCTAAATGATTTAAGATCCAACAGCAGGGGACAAGAAGTGAAGCAGTCATGGATCTCATTCACCAAATAAATCTAGTAAACTTTATGAATATTCTCTCAAAGTGTAATTTGTGGACTGGAAGCAGTTTCATCCCTAAACATAAGCCATTATTTCATGATATGAAAAATCTGGTTTTAATCAATCCATGCTCCAGTTGTAAAAGCAATTTCCCAACGTCAGTGAATGTGAAAGTCTCAAATACAACTACATACATAATGTGTGTATATCTACATAAAAAACACACATTCATGCATTCAGAAACAAATAAGTTTAAATCAGTCAAAATTGCATGTACCTAGGTAGTACCAAGCCATGCGCAAAAAATAAACCCAGTGTGTGGGGGGAAGGGGACGGAGAATGGAATAAATTATGGGCTGTTATATAACATATCGGCTTACATAACAGATTTTCAAGGACTGATCTCAATATGAACCAATTTATCTGTTGGAAAATAATTCACAGCATAATGGTTGTTTTTGTTCCGTCTGGCAGCCTGGGTATAAAAGTAAGGTTCTGACTTCAACTTTCAGCCTTTCTCCAACTCAATCTCTTCCCCAAGCTTCCAAAACTGATTTTGAAGTCCAGATCTGTTGATTATGAACTAACAATCATGATTTCAAGCATGTAAAAGAACATCTAAGGTTGGGTTTTTAAACTTAAGAGCCGTGGTTTGTTCATATTCATACTAATTAAAAAAAAATGTTTCTAGTGATATTTCCATTTTAATTGTAATATTGTAGAAATTAGAATTGTCTTATCAACAGTTCTTTACTTTTTTTATGAATTATTAATTTTGGACTTATAGTTGCATTTCTAGTTATTATTTATATTAGTTAGTAGCTTACTACAATGTTTATCATAATAAATAGATTATTAATTTGAGTTAAAATTTAATACAAGAAGTAAACCATCGTTTTAGGTGTCATAAAATTGATAACAAACAATTAAAAATACAAAAAGTGACAAATTGGGGTCAAACTATATGTATTAATATCTTTTAAGGGGTTTGCTAGTGATTGAAACAAGGATCAAAGTTTCGTTTCTTTTCCATCAAAACGGCCGAAACGTTTCCGTTTCTCAGGGAACCGAAACGAAACACTAGTAGAATATCGAAATTCACATGTTTCCATGAAAACAAAATTGTTTCCGTGGAAACATACTGAAACTCGTGGAAACATACCGAATCAAAGGAAACATTTCTTTTATATCAACAATAATTCTAGAAGTTAGTAAAAAATAATATCCATTTATTTTTCCAGGATTAAGACTCAAAATTACAAGAGATATATTTCTATTATTTTTCCTAAAATAATAGAAAAGTAGTAGAAAAAATAAAGTGTATAGAAACAACTATTTTAATACTAAGTTACTAATTATAATAGGTTTAAATCACTATTTGTTTTACTTTTTATTTTATATGTAACTTATGTCAAATTATCTAATTCGTGGATATTACATATTATATATCTATTATGTCATTTATCATGAATTAGTATCATTTATCATGAATATGATGTATATGCCTTAAACATGCACAAATATTCAATAAAGAGGCTTATTTGTATAAATAAATAAATTTTAAGTTATGTTTCCACATGTTTCCAATTTTTTCTCCGTTTCCATTATGTTTTCGAAATGTTTCCGAAACGTTTCCGTTTCCGGACAGACCGAAACTATACATCGAAACGATATTTTGATCATTGGATTGAAAAGAATTCATGGTAACAGTTTCTTATTCCCGTTATGTATCAATTGATACTCTCATTATTGTTACATTGTGACCACAATCATTACGCATCCTAATACTGCAATTTAAAACCATAGGCGGGGGCTCATTATTGTTACATTGTGACCACAACCATTATGTATTGGCTGATATTTTAATCTGTGGTATGCGATAAAATACATTATTCAACTCTCTATTTTAAATCCACAATTTTTTTATAAGAATATTTTATTTGCACAGTTACATGCAAGTCTTTATAATGCGTCTCAATGTTTTTTCAGGTCAATTTCATTGGTAGAAAATGCACAACACAATATACTGAAGTAATTTAAAATCCAAAAATCCTCATATTATTTCAAAAACTGATTTCAAGTACTGTAAATTAAAAACACAATTAGAATAAAATTATCATGTCAATGACTCAATATATATAATATATATACATACTCCTATTACAGATCCCATCCATTAGAAATTCATAAATAATAAAATAATCATGCAAATTGGAAATAATACTTATCAAAAATAAATCATGCAAACAAAATAAATATAATAGCAGCATAAAAGCATATAAATATCATAGCAATATGAACAAATTTAACATCTGTGAGTATATGTTAAATTAGAAAATGAAGTGCACATCCAGATGGTTTGTGAGAACAAAAAAATCCCTGGCATACAAACAATAACTAAAAAGTCTACAAAAAAACTAATTTGAATAACCTGTAGTCGTATCTTCTGGACTTGGTAGACCAGATACTGCTGAAAGATGCCTGAAAATATAGGGAAAATTATCTTTAGTGAAGAACCAGTACACCTGTTTTTCTCCATACCAATAGAAAATTTGAACCAAGAGAACATGAGAATAAAACATGGAAACCATGATATGCAGTAAAGAAAGATTTAAGAGAAATCAACCACAGAAAGAAAAAGAAAAAACATATAATTTCATGATTCATTTACAATAACTAAATTGCAGTAATAGGCTATGCCTTAGGAATATGTTAGCCAAGGGAACATCAATATCAATCCCATCAGCCATAAACCATTATGAGATTAAAAGCCATGACAATAAGCTTTGCACTTTCAACGATATTAAGTTTCCATCATTGACCAAATTTCACCTTTTTTCTTAAATCTATCCACTAATTTTATTTTAAATTTTAAATTGTGGCAATACGCATAGAGATTTTTTTTTCAAAAAAAAAAAAAAAAATACATGGTGAAAATTTGCTGTTGAAAGTTGAGACAACTGTCAATAGAGACCACTTTTTTAAATTTAACAGTGCAGATGAGTCATTTTAATCAGAAGTTCTAATAACATGATGCCAATACCATCAATTGAAATTGGTTTTATTCACGATAAAATTCTGAATTTTGCAGATAAGTTAGAAAAAAGTGATATCTAAAGAAGACTGCCTTCAAAGTTTTGTTGAACAAAATATGAAAGTAAACTTCATTACCATGGAATTAGGTATATAAAAGAGAAACAAGACTTCCATAAACGAGTTACTGACACTTAGTGGATGGATTTATGGTCAAAATAATGAGAAACTGGAAGGAAACTATATAGGGGTCCCACAACTTATACTTGGATAACATGGGACAATTTATTACATGCAAAAATTTATTCAAAATAATCATTCAACTTCCATTCGAAGCGAATAAGCCATTAGGTGACAAAGATATCATCATAAAACAAATCCAGAGGTAACTGTGTATGAATATGGAGAATTCTGACAAAACCTGTGACAATTAAAAGAAAAACGTTGCAACTGGTAAGCAGTGGTGAAATTAATCCTCCTATAGGATGAAGAATCCATGGAGCTCCCACAGCCAAGATAACAAACCCTGCCTAGAGTTGAAGAAAGCCACAAACTACACGTCAATTTCCCCAATGAAGAAACCAAAAAAAAGGTGGCAATGGATTGAAAATATCATAGTTTTGCCCAATCACGAGAAAATCAAAGCCCCCAGGGAGAAGAATCTGTACTTGCCAATAAAAAACAGTAAAAAATACTCCCTATGATGCTTGTAGGCTTCCGATGACCAAATAAAGGAGCCTCATGTAGTATATCGAGGAACCTATAGTAGGAGAAACAGTTATCCATCAGCATGCAAACCAAATTTTATTTAAAGGGGATGTAGCAGAGAAGCAATCCCTTTCTAAATCTAATTGACCATACAATATCTTACAGGGTGTTCTCCTCAGGAGATGTGGAGTAGGAAGAGGCGTGTCTGTCCGTCGACATCTTCTTTCTTCTTTCGTCTTCTTTTAGGGTTTTCACTTCCCCAATTGATTACAATTTCAGAAAGATGGTTGGACTGAAAATGGTACATTCGTCGTGTGTAATTTCGTAATGCAACGCTCGAATTGAACTTTGGTTTTGCGGTTTCACATAACGGAGGGTGATACATGAACCGAACGGGCTGCGCCGATCTTTGCTGAAACCGGCTCGATCTCAGATTGACCTCTTCGAGTTTGGGGGCTTTGTCTCGACTCCTCTCAGGTCCAACAGAGTTGCTGCAACTGGACTGGAGCCATGGAGGTGGCAATTCTTTAGCTAGCCCCAAATATGTGAATTATGGCCCAGCCCGTACCGTCTCAAATGTCTAGTTTAAACTCTCTTTTCAACTACAAGTTCCAAATTATAGCCCCCAATTCCTTTATCTCTATACTGATGTTAATCACGGGTACGTCATTTTCGGAATCATGCTAATATATATATATATATATATATATATATAAATATGTGTTAATAATATGATATGATTAACTAATCATATCATATTTTAAAATCTAAACATAATTTATTTATTAAACAAGTTATACATACCGATAAATTTAATTTAATTTTAAGAAAAAAATTACTTATGATTTTCTTAAGTGTAAAATAATTTTTCAGTTAAGTAAATTTCAAATGTAGAATAAAATAAAACAACAATGTATTTTATAAGTGAAAAAGTCTACTTAAACTTTAGTAGATTTTTAATATAAGATGAATTATTTTAATTCATATTTTTTAAAATATGTAAATGCGTTAAATAATGTTAAACGAATTAACATAACTATAATTTAAACATGACTTATTTATTAAACATATTTATTTATTTATTAATGATGTTAACTGTATTCACAATCTTACAAATACAATAGAAAATGGAGTAGTTGGTTTTGGGATTTAATTATAAAAATTAGATAAATAAATAATTGCTAAAAATATATTTTTCCAAATTCATCAATTTAAAGTTTCAAAAATGAGATCTACATGTAACTGTGATATAGAGAAAGCTGCAAAGCATAAGACAATTGAACAACTTTTAACTGGATCTTTGGGAGAGCCTAGGAAACGCATGCTAGGTGGACATGAACAAAAGGGATATTGGAGTCAACCAATCAAAAATTGTCATATGTACAACATATTAGACTTTTACGAGACAAATTTAATAAACAAAATTTTATATATACGTCAACTCATGATTGATCAGAATCATTGATCAGAATAGTCTCGGATCATGCAATAATTTTTCGAGTATTGACACTCATTCATTAATTTGAGAATGGAGCATAGAGTAGCTTTCAGTATAGAAAATTTATTTTATGAGTCTGACCTCTATAATTTTAGTATTTTATAAGATTTAGGTAAGATTCAATATATTACTAAAATTACTGAGGGATTGTTCATGGAGGCAAAGCTTCTCAACTAAAGCTTACACATTGAAAAAAATACCAAAGTTAATGCACAGTAAATGTTGACTAAACACAAAAGTCCCTTGACATCTATTTCTGTACTAGAATGAGATTTTACACATGACCCATTCAACTTCTTTATCAGAGCACCCATTAAATTAAGGAGATTTACATAGTGTCTTTCCGTGTAAATCAGAGTCACCATTAACAGGAACACTTGTATTGCTTTCTTATCCTGTACATCATGCCTGAAATATCATCAATACAAAATGAAGCAAGATAGAGTTTTATGCTCCAAGTCTTACACAGATGTTACTACTTCTTCAAGAGCAATTAAGCAACAACAGGGTATGATGCACAAGTTGCAATACCTGCAACCAAGTACTGGCATTAGCTTTGAAGCATTTAAATGGAGGATTTTGACTACATAAATTTTTTTAACATCCACATCCACATCCACTAGTTTCAGGCAAATCAATGATTATAGATCACAAACAAGATGTTAGTGCATTGATTAAACAAAGACGAGCTAAATTAGCAAAGAAACTTACCACACATGTTCTTTCCCATCTCCATTTTGAAGTAGCCATTGTCACCCCAGTTATCTCCCCATGAGTTCTTAATGAGCCAATACGGGACCCCATTTTCGACTCCATACCCTACTGCAAGAACTGCATGGTTCACATCCTGCCAGATATATAAACTGACTGTTAGATAAAAGACTTGGCATCATGTATCTATTGTTTGCTGCAGATGACAAGTTGCTAAGGTATTTTAATGTGAATGATCATATAATAATATGCATAAATTGACATAATGCATTTAGAATTACATAAATACGGTTAACTGAAGTCTCTGGTATGACATCAAAGAGATATTACTAAGATGTTGCTGTTTTCTTCTACCAAGAGTTCATGATTTGATGATTAACAAAGGATTTTGATGAATTTTTACTCAATTCACATCCCAATAATCTTATATTTTTATTTTTACTTTAAAAAAAAAAAGTAAAAAGGAAACTCACCATGGGAGTGCTGCCACATGTGTTGCTGGTGTAAACTCCTTGCTCGTAAAATCGGAAACCATTCACCACTTCAAATGCCACACTCACTGGTCGAACAATTGCTACAGCATGCTTCAGTTCATCTTCAGCACCCTGCGATTATCTTCACAAGTTAGGAAGCCACAAAGAACACTAATTTCAACTTGTGTATACATTGATGTTGTGGCATCCCACTGAAGTTCTATTGTCTGCATCTAATTGAACCCGAAATTCAGGCTGGGTAGCAAATCAAGAATAACGTGACAATGTACACTATAAGGTGAATTTTATTGTATTACACAGGACACTGGAGCAGGGAAAGGGTTGCACCACTGCAACACATTAGTCTTAATTTGGTTGATTTAGTGGGTGTAATGCCCCCCAAAACGTGGTTTTGTGTCCAAAATGGGATTGTCCAAAACTATAGTTGCTCGGCATTTTTTCCAAAATCATGTTTTGCACATGGGACCCATTAAATTCCATTTGCAAAATGGGGTTTGGAGAAACCTAAAAAAACATGCTTCTCCAAATAGTGTTGTTTTTTCACAAGTTTTACCCTTGAGCTCATTATTGCACATTACCCAATATATACCATATAAAAAGTGTAAGGGGATAGTATAGAATCACTTTTATTCAATTTTTATCAAATACTCAAATAACAAACTGCTTATGCCATAATTTATTCTCCAAAATTCAGTAGTCAATTTATCAAAATCAGAAGCTCCCCAAAAAGGAGCCATAGATCCATGCAAGGGAATGATAGCTAACTAAATCCCTATGGATCTAGTTCTGTCAGATCTACCCAAAATCAGCTCAAATGTTTCATCTATTGATATAAATACTTGAAATAAACATATAAAACAATTTTTGTATAGTTGAAGGAAACTGTCCACAAATCATACCAGAGTAATGTTGACAGAGTCAAGGACTTGGACACCAACATTTTGTGCTGAGTATCTGCATTTGCCATCTTTCCCAGTGTAAGGGTATGCTTCTTCAGTGTCAAGGCCGCCATTGTATTTGATGTACTCGAAGGCTTGAGATGGTAACCCTCCATTGCAGCCAAAGTTATTGAAAGCAAAAGCGCAATCCACAAGCTGCTGCTCAGATAGAGAGATTCCCTTCCCAAATGCCTGTGTGTAAGCTGCCTCCAGAGCTCCAGTGGTGCTGCAGAATGCAAATTTTCAGGTTGCAAGCATGATATATATGGTTATGGTCTGACCGATTTCAATCCAAAAAAAATTGATATATTGGTCTTAATTTAACCTGAATGTCCAGCAAGATCCACAGTGGCCTTGATCTTTGACTGGGCTGACTATGCCCTCTTCTCTCCAGTCTTTCTATAATAGAGCAACAGAAACTGATATGAATCTTATAATGTAATATTTGTAGCAAAATTATTCCCCTAATCAGACCCTAACTTTCATTTGCATCCATGTGTGGTTCAACTATCCACTTTTCTAAATCATGTATTTGTTTCATCCAAATCCAAAATTTCTTACACAATATCCTTGTTTTGCAAATGCAGTGTGATACTCCTACCCTACATTGGTGGGGTGAGAAAAGTTTAATTATCTTGTAAGACATAGCGAATCTTATTGCTAATAACTTAGCTTAAACTTTTTGAGTCAAGTGGTTACTCAAGTTATTAAGACACAATGCTTGGATAGATACAACGATACTTGGGAAAACAAAAATGATTGGAGCTAAAACCAGAAGTCCATGTGTGTTCAATATCAACTGGTAGTAGTTAGCAGATTATTTTGTTGGTTGTATGGTTGATATGCATTCAAGCAGAACTTTATGTTAAAGATGCCAAGTGCAGAAGTTAGCATTCAAGAACTTCTCACCACAAACATACCGTTTCAGGGAGAACAACATCAGCAAGCTTGTGATTGCCCTTTGTGGTTGCAGAACAGTTTTGAGCAGCTCCCAACCTGTGCCTATGGAACTCTTCCCACGTCCAATCAGCAAATTCTGTTCTAGTACATAAACGTAATCAACAAAGGAGGTGACAACTTAATAATAACGACTGTTAACTTCTTCTTCTTCTTTTGGTAGGTGACTGGTAACTTACATGGTGCTCAATCTCTTCTCAGTGAGATTAAACTTGCTCTGCTGTGTGTGTATCTCTTTTAGCTTTCTATCTATCCATGTATATATATATAAAACATGCTGTATCTCTTAGTTCCTTGGTAAAAGGTTTTCACTCATTCATGCCCTTACGTTGTTCATTCTTACTCTTATTCTTGTACTATGTTATGTTTAGTGTGTTATTTTTTCATGTAATGTCATATTTTATCAAGCGATAAATAGGATTACATAGAAAAAAGACATTATTCTTATATACATTTTGCGCCTACTTTCTTAACAATATTTATATATATGTGTGTGTCTATTTATATATTATATTTATGACATATTTTGATTATTATATTTATTAATTTTGTATATAACTAAAGTAAAAAATATTGTAAGTATAAAAAAATTATGACATAAACAAATATATGAAACATAATTTTTAAACATGATATTATAAGTTTTATAAATCTTAACTTAAACATTATATGTATTTTATATGAAAGATGAAATCTTGTTAAAAAGTTCCATTTAAGATCTTACTTTTAACCAAAAATCATATAAATATAGAGAATATTTTTTTAATTAATAACAGCAGAGAAAAACTTAATAATTAATATTTTTAATAATAACATGTATCGTTACTGTTTATTAATTATAAAGGACTGAGTCTGCACATCAAGAAATGAGATCAGCGGAGAATAGAGAAGCTAAACGTCATCTTCATCGTTTTTTCAATTTGTGTTCGTTCCCAAAGCAGAAAATAATTGTTTAAACAAATTGGGCATATATCATCTCATCCAAGTCCATATGTAGCGGATCAGTGAGCTCAATCACTGAACCACCAAGTGGAGAATTAACACAAAATATAATACAACATAATTAATAAGTAGGCAACTTAAGAATATCCCGTCAGTACTACTAGTACTGTTCATTCATTTACTTACCAAATAACAATAATAATAGTGAACAACTGAAAAGCACAATCATCTCAACTTCTTAAGAGATGTGAATGACAAAGAACAGTGAAGCAAAGCTAAAAATGACCAGATAATTAAGAGCTTTGTTTTGTTACCAATAATCCACAGTTTGTAAGCTAATATTTGCATATACGACAATACATACATGAATGACAAAGAACAGTGAAGCAAAGCTAAAAATGACCAGATAATTAAGAGCTTTGTTTTGTTACCAATAATCCACAGTTTGTAAGCTGATATTTGCATATACGACAATACATACATGTACACACACACACACACACACACATATATATATATATATAATTGAAAGAGATGGAAATTAACTTACGATTAACAGCAAGAGTGTAAAGAAGGCCCTTTTTGTTATGCGATCTAATCAGCTTCAAGTTCTCCGAGAAAATCGAGAATCGGAGTTTCATTTCTTCGACCGTTTCATACTTCTTCTCGTACCTGCAAATTTCAGTCGGACCCACATAAGCAAATTAGATGATGTGCGTAGACAAGTCAACAGCCGTCTGATCGTGGAACAGACAGCGAGGGACTAACCTGTGAGCAAAACGGGCAAAGGAAAGAGCTTGACGAGTCTGGCCGATGACTCGAAGAACGGAGCTCTCGAAGTCACGAAGACCGTCTGATACAACTAGTCTGATGGGGTTATCGTCGTAGAAGCTGGATGTTCCGGCATGTACACCGGCGGCACAGGCGATCACAAGGAGTAGGATGGATACCAGGCGAGCCATGCTGTTTTCTCTCTCTTCTCTCTATTCACTCTTCGAAGTTCAAAGTGCGTGGGGCGAAAGAATATGGGAAAGAAGACGGAGGATCGTCGACTTGGGTTTAATTGGACAAGATTCGAGGCTGCCGTGTGGCGAAGATTCCTTGTATTATGAAACTACTAAGGTTTGTCTCCAATCGACATAATGATAGTTAAATCTGAAACCGTTGATATTATTAATCATAGCGGGTCCTACTTTAGTCGATGGTTGAGAGAGCACTGTGCTCGTGTATTTGATGGACACGATCCTACCATTTTCAGACACGAGATTAGTCATTTACTGCTTTACCTGTACGTAAATTACAAAGATGACGGATAGGATGACGTAGAATTTAATCTGCCAAGTTGAAGAAGTTGTAACGATGTCGCTTTTATAATTTCAATATTTATTAGAGTTTCCACACCCAAAAAATTGTCATCACTATTAAAAAAAATAAAAATAAATTATTATTAGAGTTTATGTGAAATTATTATATTATTAAAATTATAAACGCCATGTAATTAGTTCATAAAGGAACTTCTCAGTTATAAATATTGTTATTTTTATTAACAAAAAATTATTTTATCAACCTATCTAATTGATATGATTAAAAAATATTTTTGATGATATCACGTTTAAATTTGAATATTTTATAAAACTTACATGAATTCATATAAATATTTAAATTTTCACCATTGTAAGATTTTTTTTAAAATTTTTTGTATTTTTATTAAAATTACGTAAAATCTACTATACACTAAAATCAACACACACATATAATGGCCCCATACACATTTTCTTAATTAAATTAAAATTTTCTCAAGATTAAAGAGCCGATTTGGTGAAGAGATTTTGAAGGTGTTTATATTTAAAAATATCTTCAAAATATGTTTGGACTTTTCATCAAATTCTTAAAATTACTTTTATATTGATTTTGTTTTTCAAAATACTTAAAATTGTATTTATAAAAAATTAATTCTGAATTATTTTTAACAAAATGCATTTTGTGTAACACCCACTAACTATCACTTTTCGTTCTTACTCTTTAAAACTTGATTGCTGTCTTATTATGAAAAAATTACTCAATAGACTAGTTTTTATGGTCCTAATAATAAGATAAAAATAATGTGAACATGTATAATATGTTGTTATAAATGTGATACTCGATTTAAACTCCAAGAGACGATCCAACAATTTCTCACTTATTATTTATACGAGGATGAGAGATCTAGAAGTCATCCAAAAATGTAGGCTTACAAAAGTTGTCCTCTCTCTTTTTCCACTTTTTGAAGGATTATTTTATTACTTATTTTTCGGGAGTGGAGTCAGAATATGATAATTTTATAGATGCATTATTATATATATATATATATATATATATATATATTAGAAAATCATCAACATTAGGGAGACAAAAAATTCAATGAGACGATATTATGATTTTATTTCTATTGTGATTTGAATATTATTGTAAAACTCATACAACAAATAAATCATAGTAAGAATAGTACCTATGCTAACATGTCCCACTAAACTTTTTTCTAACAATAGATGCGATGAAAAGTAAGACAAAAGAGATAAGTCTTAAGACAAATCAAAAGAAGAATATCTTTTTCAGGTTAGGATATAATGGTCGCATGGAGTTTAACATTTCTTATTTTATTTTTTAAACTTTTTTAGTGTTAGACTTAAGATTAATACGTATTTTTAAATATGAATATGATATAATAACACGAATTAACACTTCTATCTTTATAACAACAACATTCAACTGATGAAACTTTTAGTCCCACAAAAGAAAAGGACTGCAAGTTGTTTGTTAGGTGTGTTATGTACCTTAATTTGCCTCACTACAATCTGCAATTGAGCATCCAAGTGAGAACCTGAACTTCTAATACGAGACTGAAAAACTAAAAGAGTAAATAGAACATGATTTGAGAACTTAAAAGAATTTGTGACCTACTATTTATTAAATTATCAATAATATGACCATCACATATTCACATGACAAAATAACCATGTAACACTGTAATTAAATAACTTCTCGTCAAAATTTTAATTGTTTTAAGCAAGCACTTGGTATTGAAGTTATTGTTGTTCCAGAAGGAATGGGCCAATCATGTTGTAATAAATGGGAAGAGACTAGAGACCCAAGACCAAGAAAAACTCAAAGCCTATGGAAATAAAACCGATTTCTATTCTTGATTTGATTGACAATAATATTAAGCTTCAAACTATGCGAATATATATTTTAATTATAATTTGTCATGCACGTGAAACACATATATTCTTTTCTCATATGATAAGGATACACTCATGTGGAAGAGAATGGTAAAAAGAGATGAAAGAAAAAAATAATATTATTTAGTTTTAACTTAGATAGTAAAAATCTCATTTCACTCAAATACATATCTCAATCACATTTGTTATGCATACAATACAAGTTTAAAGACATGTAACCTCGTCAAAGAAAAGTTACTTTTTACCTAATTTAAAGTTAAGTATTGTTTAATTAAAAATATTATTTTTCATGACTATTTTATTACATTGGGCGTGTAGGAGAGAAGTTATTTTAAGAACCCGTTATATGCAAGTGATAACTTTTATAATTTTATTAAATAATGAGTTTCACGGTAATTTTATACAATACTCGAATTATAGAGATTATTACACCATCTAATGGGCTCATAGAATAATTTTTATTTTTGATTAATCGGTCAAGGGTATTTTGAACCATATTTTTATTTTTGATTAATCGGTTAAGGGATATTCTAAACCAATTTACACTGTACCAGATTAAGTCTCCCTCCTTGTGACAGAGGAAATTCGAACTCGAGACGTTTAAATTTTATTTTCAACATCTTTACCGCTCGACCATACCTCGGGTGATGACCGATCAAATAATTTATGTAGAGATAAGGTGAGTAAAATGATTGAAGAATTACGCGAGGTAAAAGAAGGAAAATTCTTCAATGAGCTCTGTACAATGACATGATAATGTATCATTTTAATGATATTCTCTTATGTAAAATATGACACATCTTATTTATGAGACATAATATATATATATATATAATATAATTTAAAAAAAAAGTTACAAAATCACGTTGTATATGGACTCATAAAAAAAAATATTTAATAAAAAAGTCCCATTTGATATCCTCTTAGACTATAATGCTATGAGAACTACCTATGAAGACCGGGTTTGACCCAGATTTTATGCAAATGGTTCCGACTTGATGAATCATGTATAATCTGCAGAAAGAAAAATAAAGTAACGGAAGATCATTGACTGTTGACCCAAATAATCCTAATCGTCTTTGTATATGTGAACACACTGATACAGATACAGTGTTAGTGTTCCGCGCGTAACATACTTAGATTTTCCGGCCTGACGAATTTCACACCTATGCAATTAATGTTTTGGCCTCATAAAGAAGAAATCTACTTTTAATACAAGGTCCGTCCAGATCAATAATTATTTAGTAGTCCATTGTATAAAGTATTTGGATCAATCGCTGCTGCAGAGATTAAAATCTTATGACCGATTTATAAATACATGTACGAGCATGTGATATATGCACACGATTTATGTGTCAATTAAGTCACAAAACTTTAGAAATTCTTATACATTCAATGAATCGAATTCTTAGCATTAGAGATCATGAGATTTATAATTTGAGATATAGAGTATTATTCATCAAAGTTTTTTTTTTTTTTAAATACAAGCGACGTGGAAAGAAAAAATCATAACAACTATGTGTATGTACAATGATTCAAATTAGAGTACATGTGTATAAGAAAAATGAATTTTTTCATTTTAAATAGACCAACTTGTTTTACTCGTTGACGTTTTTTTATAGTTCAACAAACATAATATTCCTGTGTACCAAAAATCATGGGTGGGTTACCATGTAATTGAGTGGGTCAATTGACCCCATTGATATATATATATATATATATATATATATATATAAAAGTGTGATACATTATTTTTAGACGATTTTTCGTATATTGATCCTACTAAAATTATATTAAAAAAAGAGGGAGTAGAATTCACACAACTTGGTATTTGTTCTAATTTTATTTATGATACAATTTTAAAAACTCTCAGAACTATATCTCAGACAAAAATTCAATGTTATTTTATAAAATTAACTAAATCAGAAGGGTAGTTTTGTTTTACAAATACTAAAGTCTTACATCATCATGATGTTGAAGAAATTAGAAAGTGAAAATCTTATACTATATTTGTGTCTGGTGGATTAATTGAATTTATGTCTTGAAAAATATCTTAGATAACGTTTAATGAAAAATAAAATAAAATGAAACACCAATATCCCATTGACCATATGGTCCATATCAACACACTTAACTGTTTTATTAAGTTGAAAACTCATATGATGAATGAGATTAATTTACTCAAGTATTTTTATTTTATTTGTATATAAAAATTATTTTTGTTGATTTTATTTAAGATTATTTAATGTATATTTTTTACACGGTGATAATTTATTAAATGACCCCACTGAAAAAAAATTTATGACTACGCCACTATCAAAAATTTCATAAAATTTTAAAATACAGTTTTACAATGTTTGTCCTTTCATATTATGATACAGTTTGGTGAATAATGTTATCAAGTTGGTCAAGGTGACGACATTTCAGACCCAGTTCATTTTTTCATTTTATAGATACATAATAAATATCTATCTATCTATATATATATATATATATGTATAGTTTATAGCGATTATGTGTGTAATCAGAAATTAATCTGGACTCAAAATTGGTTGAGGAAACTGGAAAGAGAAAATCTTGGCGTAATGATAACATTTTCTTTTAGATGAAACTTTTCGGTCAAACTCAAACATAACATTTTCAAAATTTTGATTTTTCCAGGTGTTTGGTAAAGCTCCATTGAGAAGGTGTGGTAGTAGTTGTTTGATTAATATGTTCATCCTAATATTTTTGACCTTTGCATACAAACTAGCCACAAAATAATAATAATTTCTTACTATTAAAAAAAAGAAAAAAACAATTACACTAACCTTATGAGATTTGACAATTGCTAATGACATCTACCGTATTCCTAAAATTATAGAGCATCCGCTGTAATTTAATTGTTGATTACAATAACCAAGCTTATTGTTAACCTTTATTATTGACATTAATGATTTACACTTGCATTAGCATTTTGAATTTTTTTGAAAATATTATTTTTGCATTTTATAATAGTTAACTGACAAGGGTTAACTTTTGACTAAAAAAAATTATTATTTAAATAGATAATGAATTAGTAATTTTACATGCTTAGTGAAGGACAATAGAAAATGATAGTGTAATTTAAAAATATGAAGGGTGTCATATGTAATTATTAAAAAGCTCATGTTAGGTGTGTGTGTGTGTGTGTGTGTGTATATATATATATTAAAAAGGATTAGTGTGTGATTATTAGTTGTGAAAGGGCTGATTACTATCTAATTTGTAAGGTTCTTCCTAGACTAATATAATGTTATGCAATTAAATAATAATTAAGGAATGCTCATATATAGAACAGCTTAGTGGAGTTCAGCCGTTCAGATTGTAACCCAACTTGTGACCAAGTGGGTTATAGTTTATGAATAAGTGGTTGGTGAAAATGAAGCCAGCAACCTGCCTTGAATGATATATATATATATATATATATATATATAAGCAAGCAAGTTGATCATCGATCTTTTACCTGAATATATATTAATGGTGGGCCAATATAATCTTATACTGGAATAAAGAGGGTTGTTAATTATGTCCTTTTAAATTCTTGCATCTTGTTCATGAGCTATGCCTCTAGGTCTAGAAGCTATGCAACTGTACAGGAAAATTTAATTCTTTTTTCATTTAAGATTTAGTGGTTAGAGTATGTTGAGACAACTAACACAACACGTATTATATTAAATTTATTTTTGATCTAAGTTAAAAGCAGATTATTCAGGTCGAAACTAAAAATTCTTAATAAAAACATAGCGATCTGGACCCAAGTAAATTTCAAGGTTGGATCGCAGGATGTTTAGGTTTACGGCTGGAGGCCATTACTGACTGGGCTACCTTGGGGTTGGAAAAATGAAGAAACTTTCCGTAGGAGAAATGTGTTTCAAGTTCAAGAAGAGCTCTTTTTAAAGGCATAAAGGGCTTTTGAGACAACGATCGATGTTAAGAGGGAGAAGGACAAAGAAGCTAGAAAGGTGTAACTTACGAAAATCAACTTTACTTTGTTTCTATATATGACAAACATATCAGTCAATTAACTTCGAAAACCACTTTTCGGCTTCTAAGCAGTTTGGAAAGATATATTTGAGGAAGTATGGAAACAGATTTCCTCGCAAATCATTCCTAATTCGCGGAAACAAAGTCAAGGAGGGTACCCAAAGTCATTTTCCATTCAACCAATTTTGTAGACTTAAGACTCTCTCTCTGTCTATATATATAATGGTATATATATGTGTGTGTGTGCGCGCGTGTGCGTGTGTGTGTCGTATGAAAGTATTAAACATGAGTTTTTAGACTTCCAAATTCATTAGTTTTTAGGCTTTATACACATACACACACACACATATATATATATATATATAATGGAGGTTGAAGAATTGTGTGTTCATATGAAAGTAGGAAAGTAATAAACAAAAAGGAGAAATGCATCGACTTATATAAAGGAGTTGCAAACCTCTATATATATGTGTCCGAAGCTGAGAGCAATTAGTCATTTGAAATTTAAGTCTTAGCCTCACCATTTAAATACACCAAACCATTGCCCATTAATTTCCACCATCCCAGCCACCTCCGTGTCCTGGTTTTAGCTCATCATATCCATATAACTATGGTGAATCTGATGAGTTTTTAGGCTTTTTTGGTTTTTTTGTGGAGAAAAGTTGACAAGGGTTCAGTGCAAGCTTCGATAACAATTAACAAATGACTCTGAAGAAGAAGAAGATGTCGTGGCGATCTTTCGTCCCCAGCTGTGGCAAGAACGAGACCCTTAAGGGCAAAAAGGTGGTGGACAAACAAACTTCGTTCCAAAGGATCTCTCTATCGGATTTAAGCACTTCAACGCTTTCTGAGGACCTCTCCATCTCCTTAGCTGGATCAAATCTTCATGTCTTCACGCTCGCGGAGCTGAAACTGATCACGCAGAACTTCTCGTCCAGTAACTTTCTGGGTGAAGGCGGGTTTGGACCCGTTCACAAAGGCTTCATTGATGACAAGCTCAGGCCTGGTTTGAAGGCTCAGCCTGTGGCTGTTAAGCTCCTGGATTTGGATGGGTTGCAAGGTCATAGGGAGTGGCTGGTAAGTATTTACTGATCATATGACATTCTTCTCTCAAAATCTAATAACCTTTATCTTTCCGCCCAGTAAATTAAAGACTGAAAATGCTTGGAGAGATTTCCGGTTGGTGGGTCGGTTCTGATTTATATATATAAAAAGTCCTTTCTTCTTTGATCTTATTATGTTTTGTTTTCATTTTCAACAGACCGAAGTGATCTTTCTTGGGCAATTGAGACATCCACATCTCGTGAAGTTAATTGGATATTGTTGCGAAGATGAACATAGGCTTTTGGTATATGAATATATGCCGCGTGGCAGCTTGGAGAATCAACTATTTAGAAGTATGTTCTCTTCTAGTTTCATTCACTAGTTTGCTATATAATTTTTGAATTTTCAAAAATTTCCTTTAAAATAAGTAGGTAGGTGAATGTAAATCACATATAAGTGCAGTCCAGGCAATTTCTTAATTTTGAAGTAATACTCACTCTTAATTCTCCTAAATTAGCTAAAAGAACATATAATAGATAAGAGGAATAAAAAAATAAAAGAAAAGAAAAGGTCAAACTTGGGGTAGTTTCTAACATAGTTGACATTGCTAAGCATCGTTTTTCTTTATTATTAGAAGATTTTTATTGGATGTAGGTATATCCATTAACTCCCAGTTTGCCATATACCTACCAGCTGCAGTCAACAGATTACATATTCATATACAAGTGTAATTTATCATATGAATGAACTAATTAATTTATTAACCAATAATGATCTGATGCTTAAACTAACACATCATTATTGGATATGACAGCACTTAGCTTAATTTACAATTGACAGCAAAATTTATTTTGTTCCCTCTTGAATTTAAATCAAATTATTTAACCTTCTCAATCTTAGAATGTTTTTATTTTTTAAGAAAAAAATTTGCTTATCCAATTATATGCAAGGAAATTCTCCATTTTTTTCCAGTTTGATTTAGGAATTAAAGTATCATTTTGTGATGGTAGGCAACAACATTTTTAATGGAAAATTTCACATTTAAATGAATGGATTAGTGAAAATTTTGATATAACTTTTGAGTGTAGTTTTCCTCATCAGAAGCTGTCTTGTATAAACAATACCTTATCCTTTAATTTATATAAAATGATATATAAGTAAATTAATGTCTACTTCTCTACTGGTATGCAGGATATTCAGTATCACTTCCATGGAAAATGAGAATGAAAATTGCTCTTGGAGCTGCAAAGGGCCTTGCCTTCCTCCATGAAGCTGAAAAACCTGTTATATATCGGGATTTCAAGGCCTCAAACATCTTGCTAGACTCTGTATATATGCTACTCTTTCTATAGTCCTCTAAATTCCATATATAGCATCATGTTCACAACTATCATTATTGAATCTTATTCGATCATGTTCTAAATTTTCAGGACTACACTGCCAAGCTCTCAGATTTTGGGCTAGCAAAGGATGGTCCAGAAGGAGATGACACACACGTTTCCACGCGAGTGATGGGAACACATGGCTATGCTGCTCCTGAATACATTATGACTGGTAATATATCTGGTTTTATGACAATTTGAGTTGGGTAATGTTACTCGAGCTTCATTAATTAAGCCCGAGCTTACAATAACATCACCCATACAAGTTTGAAGATTTATTTAAGACTGAACCATCTAGAGATGTAACAAATTCATGCTGATGCTTCATTTTTTAGGTCATTTGACAGCAGCAAGTGATGTATATAGCTTTGGGGTGCTACTCTTGGAGCTTTTGACAGGGAGGAAGTCAGTGGACAAGAACCGTCCTCACAGAGAACAGAACCTAGCAGACTGGGCAAGGCCTCTATTGAAGGATCCCAGAAAGCTAAGCAGGACAATGGACCCAAGACTCGAAGGCCAGTACTCCGAATTGGGTGCTCACAAGGCAGCTGCATTGGCCTACCAATGCCTGAGCCACCGGCCAAAGCTTAGACCAACAATGAGTACTGTGGTCAAGACTTTGGAGCCTCTGGAGGATTTGGATGACATTCCAATTGGACCATTTGTGTACACAGTTCCAACTGAAAGTGTTTCTCACAAGGAAGGTGAAGCAGAAAAGGAATCAAAGAAAAAGAATGGCCACCATCACCAAAATCACCCACTCCATAACAGTCATAGGCATTGGATGAAATCACCGAAATCCCGAAACGTTTACTCAGAAAGTACTGCTCCACATCAAAATCTCAGACATGGGTTGAACTCTCCTTTGCACCATATATAATTTCAGGGTAGCATAGATTAGTATATATAACTGTAAATCACAGTAATGTAAATAGAGATTTACGAACGATTGTCTTGTGAGGTAAAGCATGCATGTTGATTATTTGAATTAATTCTTTCCAATTTTGATTTTCTCTCAGTTTGTATAGAAAACTGAGAGATTACCATTGAATTACAACCACTAGCTCTAGTGGTAGCGTGTTAAGGGACAAGTACTTGACAGTTAACACATACTAAGTTCTTAACTTTTAGTTTAAATCCCACTGAGTGTTATTCTCTTGAAGGACCACCAGCCATAAATTTACCCTATATGCACAGAGAATCGATATTGCACGAGTCCAAGAAGATTTTTTTTTTTTTGATCAGCAAAGAAAATTGATTGATATAATCAAAACTTGTGTGAGAAGTACAGGTACAATTACATCAACAAGGGAAAGAACTTATAATCTTATCAATCTAATACCATCAAAGGCATATCATGATAGACAAAACAGAGGAAGAAGGAGACTTATCTTCACCCAGAAAAGCTGCAGCATGGCGAGAGAGAAGATTGGTATGCCTCCAGAAGATTGGTAGATCTTTTCTTCATCAAGTTCACCCACAATTCAACAATCAGCAACAGTTCACTTGCAGGACTTGCTTCATGATGATCTGAAGCATTGCAGAACCAAGCAAACTGCTCTCTCACTGGTTATTAGCAGAAGTTGGCATACTGCTTGTCACGGAGGCCTCCTCACTCCAACAAGCATCACCTCAAAAACACCTCTTAGGACACCAAACCAGAGACCAAACAGACACAGAAAGATACCCAAATTTTATTTTTTTTTTCCACAAACCAGAGCCCCACAAAGAAAACAGCTACCACAGACTGCAAGAGCCATTGAAAAGGTCCCAACAGCCACAACATCAAATACTCAAATAGCCATGGCCCAAATATAACCTGCATTAGGCGAAAACTGACACCAGAGCATCCTCATTCCTACAGGCATCATCTCGGATTCACCTCTTAGGACCTGATGCATTCCTCAACAAACATCAGCAGGGCAAGAGATTCTCATAGATTTTTGATACCCAATCCGCCATTGATAGCAACAACTGATAACAAAAAAGTATAAAGAAAGACTGACCAACTTAAATTTACTTCCCACTTTTGAGCCTTGCAAATTTTGTTGGTCTTACCTTAGTGCAGCACTCCCAACAAATGCATAGATTGAATCCCCCTTTGAGAGGAAGCAGGCTGGGGAAATTCCACCAGGAGGTAGCACCTTAAGCAAAACATCTGTCAAATGCAACTGAACCACCATTTTATTTTTGTTTTAAAATGTCAGTCCAAAGATACATCACCACACTGCCATACAGCTCAGCTCCACTAGCATATTTGGTAACTGCTGGCTTAGTATTCTTTAGTGTCCCTGAAAAGTTTTAATTATCAATAAGATCCTCTATAGATTGTGAAAGAGCCAAAATCTGGATTGCTTGGGGACATCATCACACAACTTTCAGCAGCTCAACATATTAAGCAAATGAAATCATCTTTTCAGTAAGTTGCGGCTGCTAACCGATTCCTTCAGAAATCCTTTCAGACATATCAGAAACAAGTGCATATTTGTTGCTATCATAGCATGCAGTCATGAATGCTGCTAGAGTAATGTGATCCACATTCTGGTCCTTGTCTAATAATTCACGGAAGAAAAATGCTGCCATGTCCACTTTCCTCTCACTACAAAGCTTCCTGACCAAAGTATTAACTGTGCGGATCCATAGTTTTTTGTCTAATCTTTCTAAGAGAACCATTGTAGTGAGAGAATCATCCTTCTTGCAATACTCATAAGCTAATGTCAGCCTAGTAACTTCACACGGGGAAAGTCCCTTGTCCATCATAGTGTCATAGAGCCTGCGAGCCTCATCCAATTTGGATTCCTTGCAAAGCCCACTTATCAAAGCACCATAACTGATGCTATCAGGTGCACAACCATGGTCACTCATCATCTGGAGAAATTTCACAGCCAAGCTGGTATTTCCATTTCTACAGTAACCACATATCATGGATGTATATGTTTTCTGGGTGGGAACCAAGCCAAGTCTGACAGCATCATTGAATAGCTGCTCACTTTCTTTCATTTGTTTTTGCCTACCAAAGGCGGCAATTAATGTGGTATATGAATACATATCAGGCCTGACACCAACTTTGACCATTTTATTAAAAAACACCAGGGCTTGCCTAGTATCACCCCGCTTGCAATGCTCGGAGATGAGAATGGTATATGTGACTCTATCGGCATGAAGCCCAAGTTTAAATCCTCTTTTCAGCAATTTATAAGCCTCTTGAACCCTTCCCTTCTTCAAGAGTCCATCAATAATTGCGTTGTATGTACAAATATTAGGAGCAAAACCTTCCTTACCCATTGCATCCATCAACTCATATGCCCGATCAAAGTTCCCCAGTTTACAGTGCCCATCAATGAAAGTAGTATATGTGTTGGTGTTAGGAACCAATCCTTGTTCCTGCATTCTGGTAAGCAACATCTCTGCCCGATTCATCTTGCCCTCATTGCAATACCCACTGATCATGGCAGTGTAAGTGTGCACATTTGGTTTGTAATTGTCACTCCTAACCAGCTTAAGGAACAATCTAAATGCCTTATCAGTCCATCCCTTCTTACATAGTCCATCAATTAACGCTGTATGTGTATATACATTTGGTTTCCAACCTTTATGTACCATTTCCTCTAACAATTCAAATGCCTGCTTAATGCTACCCCTCCTGCACAACCCATTGATCAAAGAGGTAAAATTGATCACATTTGGAGTCAACCCCATCTCAATCATCTTATTAAAAGCCCATAATGCTCTATTCACACAACCCTTTTCACAAAATGCATGGATGATCAACGTACATGTTGAGTTGTCGACAAGAAAGCCTCTTTCCAACATTGCACCCAACCACTTATCTGCCTCTGGAATTCTACCCACTCTGCAATATGCAACAACAATTAGCTTAAAAGTACAAGAATCAGGAGACAACCCTCTATCAGACATTTCATCAAATATGTATTCTGCAATTTCAAGCAAACCCATTTCAGCAGCTACACCAACGATACAATTCAGAGTCTGGGCGCTCGGAGTCAGGCCCTGGCTTTGCATCTCAATAACCATACTAACGGCCTCCTTCAACTTCCCAATTTCAGTAAAAGTCTTCACCATACACTGCATTACTTCATGGGCTCTCTCCAAATTGCCCTTTTTGATGAACGACATCGACAGAACAATATAAAAACGCATAAAATGCCTGAATTTCAAATACCCAATGGCCCAGTAAAAGAAACTTAAAGCCACCATTGAACCAGCCTCGTCGGCAAGAGAAGCAACAACTGCGATAGCCTGGTCAGGAGTCAAAGAGCCAGAGTCTATTGACAGATTTAGCTTGCGGGGTGTTGAGTTGAAATGGGTTTGTTGCTGGTAATAAGATTGACAGACCAAAGAACAAACAGTCCTGATAACAGACTGAGATGATGAAGATGAAGCGCGGTCTGCTGAAAGGGTATTAAACCCATCACGATGAAGGTAACACATAGGTAGTTGAGTGAGGAGGAGACCATTGAGGGTTTCTGTAGGTACTATATGCCGATGCAGGTAAAATCGGCGAAGACGAACAAAAAGAAGAGACACCATGAAAGGTTTTCGTCAACAAGTTTATTTGACGCAGAAATAGCGGATTTGAAGGGTCCTTGGTTTTACGAACAAAGCTTAAATAACTAGGTAGATAAAAGTATAGTACCTAGTAATAGCTGCTCCAACCCAAAGAATAATTAAACAACCAAATTTTCATTTAAATTTGAGTACAAATTTAATTAAAAATCGAGTAAATTACACTTGCACTTCTCTGAATTTTGGATTGAATTTGATTTGTCACCTTAAATTTTTAATTACAACGCTTTTGTTCTCATAAATTTGGGCCCTGTTTTAATGTCACCCTTCTGTTAATGGATTGCTATATAAAAAAATGAAAAATCATCATATGATAATCACATTACCAAACTTTTTTATGTAAAAATTAGGGTAAATTATACTAATCTCGTATAAAATTTATTAATATTACACATAAACTCTTAAAATTTTAAAAATTATACTAATCTCTTTTATCAGAATTAATCGATAAACAGCTCAAACAAAAATGTTAAAATTATTATAATGCCTTCGTTTACTGTAATTTTACTCACTTTATTATTGCCCTTCACACAGACACACACGCACACACACATATATATATATATATATATAAATATATCACAAATCTTTGAATCAGTTTCATTGTTTACCCAAATATTTGAATCTACATCTTAGATTTATGAATCAATTTCATTTTTCAAATCATTGAAAAGTTTTATTTTTTTTGCACAAATCTTTGAATTTGCATCTTCATTCAGGACGATATATATAAAAATTTCATTCGGGTAGATATATACATACACACAAATCTTCAATAGGTAAACATATATACACACACAAATCTTCAATAGGTAAACATATATACATAGTTTCTTTCGGGAAGATATATACATTCACATAAATCTTCATTCTGGTAAATACATTATACACACAAATCTTCATTCAGGTGTGCGTCTATATATTTATTGGAACACAAATCTATGAATCTGTAAATCAAGCTTCATTCTAGATGATTTTGTGTGTGACCAACCAGAAACAAGTTGGTGAGAGGAAAAAAATATGCAAACCCTCTTTTTCTATTTATTTCCCTTTCTTAGTCCAACTCTACCATTTCCTTTTCTAACTCCTCCTTGGCTATTTCCTTTAACAATCTTTCATTTTCCGATGGAGGTATATATCTGGCATCCAGTGCAATGGGGAAGAATATCAACAAATTCCTGCCACCACCATTAGGGTTTTCTCAAAATTGCACAAAAGAATGATGTCTGTTATATCATAATTTGACTATAGCAATTCAGAGTTACCAAAGTCCGACACCTGCCTCTCAAGAATTCTTCTACATACAGGTCTTATGGTAATTGGTTCGTTCGACTGAACATGTATTGATATTTCAGAGGTAAGGAATTCCGAAACTGATCATTTTCTTTTCATAGGTTACTGACCTCAATATAAGAAAACAGAGTTCAATATGGCAACTACTATCCTCAGAATATCTTTAAATTCTTATTTTCACGACTCCTAATCCTATCCATCTTGGAAGATTTACAATCTATAAATAAGATCATATGGTACGATTTGAATTTATGTTGAATTCTTCTTTCAAATTACGGCTTTTATTTCTTTACTAACTTTATCATTGGAGCGGCTACCACCAGAGCTTTTCTCAGTGATCATCTGACTTCAAGTTCTTGATAGATAGCGGAGGACGAAAGGCCCTTCTGACCAGAAAAGAGCAACATCAGCTTGGCGCCGTTTGTGGGAATGACAATCGTTCTTACCATTTTTTTTTCAAACAACAAATCTATTGTCTTTTTTTCAAAATTCAATGGCTCCCAACCTTCGTCCTAAAAAGAAGTCCCAAAATTCTTAGAATCAGCCTCTTGCTAGAAGAGGAAGGGGACAAACATCGATTCATTTACAACAACAGCTTGATCGGATTCAACGACAATCCGATTAGATGTAGAAACAACTTACTGCCATGTCATAAGCTCTGACCTCACTAGCTCAGAATCAACAGAGTAATCATTCTCCTCTTACTAACACTGTTCACAGAGGACCTCAGCCTCCCACTTACCACCACGGGTGAAGGATCCCACAATGAGGAGCTGCCCAACACGCAACCGGTATACCCCACGGTACCGTTCATATGGGGACCAACCCTCAGTCATCAACAATTGTAGAGAGGGAAATGCCCACGTCTCATCCTGCTGTCCATTACCATAGTAGAACGAGGATACCAATTCCAATGACCTATGAAGCCAATCTAGTGTCTCAAGAATTCTAACCTTTCGAGATTCCAGTCCCCTTAGTCTTGGGAGAGCAGCATCCTCCTACTATGCATGATTCTTCTGTGAGGATCTGTTTTGTTTAGAGGTTCCTCTAGTATGGTTGGAACTTTTTCTTGCAGAAGATCGTTGATATTTTCTTCATATTATAATAATAAAGTTTATTCCATTGAAAAAAAGAAAGAAAAAGAAATGCACATTTAAGGTTGGAAAGTTCATATTTTGTTGAAGGGATGGTTATCTTTTTATAAGCCTTGCATCAAAGTCAATTTTGTTATTTTAAATTGTCATATGAGTTAATGTGATTAATTTATTATTTTTAGAGTAATTTGGATATATTTTTAAAAAAATTGGCTTATATGAGCATTGCCGTCTCTCTTAGTCACGGATTTAAAATTTTTTAATGGTATTACATTTAATTACGGATCCGAAATTTCTTAATGTTATTGCATGTAATTGTCTGATAAAAGTAAGAAAATTAGTGTAATTAATATAATAAAAAATGAATAGAATACATTTCGGTTTGGGAAAATAGAGCGCTCGAACCTAAAGAACTAATCGAAGAAGCGTTGACTGGCATTTTTGCCCCCTTTTAAGAAGTTAAAAATTAAGACTTCAAAGAGCAGAGAGAGGTGAGATCGTGTTATGACTGGCATTTTTGGCTCCTTTTAAGAAGTTAAAGGCTTTAAAGAGAAGAGAGAGAGAGGATCATGACAACACGATCCCCGAGATTACCGGCTAAGCCAACGATTTTATCTTCCGGACGAACTCTCGGCCCACACTTTTCTTCTTCTTTTATATCAAACTGAAATTTGTCTGACGTTGACTCTGAATCTTGGTAAGTTTTACAGAGTTGTTTGATTCATCTCTACTTATTTGTTTCGGTTATGTATATATGAACGAACAGAAGCAATGAATAGGTTTAATTTGCTTAATGATTTGTTTGGTTCCTTGGAACATGTGGAAACAGTTACGGCTTATGATTTTAAATCTTAGATTTTTCATTCGCTGGGATTCAATGGACCAAACCCAAAAAAAAATTCCAAGTTTGATTATATGTTATGGCTCACTTTATTCATTCAATTTTTAGATGCAGAAACAAAATAGCCCTATAGTAGATACCCAACACGTCCTTTCTTCTCTTTTCTTCTGTTTTCTCAGCAACCTAACTCATATGTTGTTTATTGTGTATAATTTCTGACTTCTGACTGTACCATTTTGTTGAAAATTTTATTTTGCTTGATGTGAAGCTGATGTTATCTAAAGTTGAATCTGGGAAGAACAGTGGCGGGGAATCGAGTGATGGTCTGTTATTGACCGATATTGAGGAAATAAGTAAAGCCCTATACCTACATAAAACCCCTCCAAAGGCTTTAATTTCACTATCTAATCACCGGTCCAAGTCTGTTGGTAAAACACGTTTCTCAGAATCAAAATCTGACTCTTTTAATGAAAACTTCTTGCATAAGGACAAGAGATCATCAATATGGAACTGGAAGCCATTAAAGGCTCTAACTGACATTCGGAATCGTCGGTTCAGGTGTTCTTTCTTTCTCCATGTACATGCCATTGAAGGGTTGCCATCGAATTTCAATGGCATTAGTTTATGTGTTAACTGGAAAAGGAAGGATGAGATGTTGCGAACACACCCAGCTCGGGTTACTCATGGGATAGCTGAATTTGAAGAGACTTTGATGCGTAGATGTTCTGTATATGGCAGTAGAAACGGGCTCCACCATTCGGCAAAGTATGAGCCTAAGCTTTTTTTGCTTTACGCTTCTGTGATCGGGGCTCCTGGACTTGATATTGGGAAGCATTGGATTGATCTTACAAGGTTGCTTCCACTTAGTTTGGAAGAGTTAGAGGAGGAGAAGAGTTTGGGTAAGTGGACCACAAGTTTCAAGCTCACAGGCAAGGCTGAAGGCGCTATGCTGAATGTTAGTTTTGGGTTTTCAGTAATGGGGGATAATTCATTTGAATATAGTAGTTATATGAATGTTCCTAATCTTAAAAAGGAGAGTACACAGAGTAAAATGGATCATTTTGCAGATTTGGGTCAGAGTAGTGGTAATGGTCCCAGTAGTTCAAACCTTGGGTCCCACATCCCATCTCGATCTGTAGACATAAAAATTCTAAGTGAAGGTTTTCCAAATCGTGGGTCAGAGCTCTCTCAATCGATAACTTTTCTATATCAGAAACTTGACAAGGTGAAGTTGGGTAGTTCGCATGAGTTTGATTTCTTTTATGAACATGTAGAGCCCACTGAACTTAAGCCTGGTTATTTACCCGAATATCCTTGTGAAAATGAGTGCAATGATACTGAGTTTACCATAATTGAGCAGGGGTTAGAACTTCCTGTGAATGAACAGTTGAAAATGTCAGGGTGATGCTCAAACTTTTGATGCTTCTGTGATTGAAACTATTGATGTGACTGAAATCTTCAAGGGTTGTGGAACAGCTCTTGATGAGGAGACAGAATGTTATTCACAAGATGACTGTTTTTGGTGATTTCAAAGACGAGCTTGTGGTTGATAACAACAGATATGAAGGAAATGATGTATCCACCTAAAGAATCAGCCACAGATGAACTTAAATCATTTATTCATAATTCGTCAATCTTGGAATCTGAAGAGTTTAATTTTTCACAGGATATAAGTGCATTTACTGAGCTAGAAAACAGCATGAAGACTAAATCATGTTATAAAGCAGGTAGGCTGGTAAAATCACTTAGCTTGGATGATGTAACAGAATCTGTTACAAATGATTTCCTAAAATCAGTGGGTATAGAGCAGAGTCCATCAGACTTTTCTGATGGTGAGCCTGAGTCTCCCAGAGAGCTTCTTTTGAGACAGTTTGAAGAGGATGTTTTAGCTTCGGGCAGCTTCATTTTTTATTTTGATGGGAAGGAAGAGCAGGTGGAATTTGGTGTTACTGGTCCAACTGCCAGATGGGGTGATCATTCTGACAATTTTGATTTGGCATTGGTTATTCAAGCTGCTGAGAAGGATCATAAGAAGGTGAGTCAGCCATTGAGAATTAAAAGGAATGCCAAAATCCTCGAGAACTTGGAAACTGAAGCTTTAATGCACGAATGGGGTCTGAATGAGAGTGCCTTTCAGACTTCTCCACTGCACTAGCTCTGGTGGATTTGGAAGTCCAATCTATCTCCCCCCTGAAGAGCCCATGGAATTTCCTTCCCTTGGAGAAGGCTTGGGCCCAATTGTTCGGACAAAGGATGGAGGTTTTTTGCGATCTATGAACTCCTCACTTTTCAGAAACTCAAAGAATGGTGGGAACTTGATCATGCAAGTTTCTGCCCCAGTTGTGCTACCTGTGGCAATGGGTTCTAGTATTATGGAGATTTTACAGCACTGGGCATCAGTTGGATTTGAAAAGATGTCTATGCAGGCAAAAAAGTTAATGCCTTTGGAGGATATAACTGGGAAGATGATGCGACAAGTAGCTTGGGAAGTTGCATCTAGATTGGATGTTCCTGAGAGGTCTGTGAGTTCACTGATTCATTTGAGTTTTTGAGTCCATTCTTCTTATTTTTTCATCTCGCCATTTAACATTTCTAATTAATCCTCATTTATTAATTCTTTCATACTTCTTTGGCAGGCTTCCTTTTTTGCAGCAAGAATCAGAAATTGGGCAGGATACAGTTGGTATGAGAAGGAAAGTTGAAAAATTCTCCTTTGATCAGGATTGTGATGATCTGAGCTCAACCTCAATATGCGATGAGGTGGATCTAGACTATGGTTCTCTTGAAGATATCGTTCTTTCTGCAATGGATAAGATTGAAGCCCTCTCAATTGAAGGGTTGAGAATTCAGTGCGGCATGTCGGATGAGAAAGCACCTTCAAGTATTAGGCCCCAGTACTATAGGGGAACCCACAGCCTTCATAGGGATGAGTGTCAAAACTGGTGAGTCTTTCAGTTTGGAAGGAGCTGCTGGGTTCCAACTGTTTGATGTCAAAGATAATGGTGATGGAGTTGATGAATTAATGAGTCTTTCTATAACATTGAAGGAGTGGATGAGACTTGATGCTGGAGTTTTTGGTGACGAAGATGAAATCTGTGAGAAAACTTCCAAAATACTTGCAGCCCATCGTGCTAAATACACGGACTTAATTAGTAGAAGGTTGACTAGAGACAGCAACTGGCAGAAGCTGTCCTGTAGAAATTGTGGCTATATGGGGAACAACTTCACAGTAGCTCTAATGGTACAGCTCAGAGATCCCCTCCGAGACTATGAATCAGTTGGTGCCCCAATGCTTGGTCTAATTCAGGTAGAGAGGGTTTTCCTTCTTCCAACATCAAAAGTGTACATCACGTTTCCAGAAAAAACCAGCAGTGGGGAAGAGGGTGATCTCTATGAGCAAGTGGTGGGTGGAGGAGATTAGTATTGAAGAAAAAGAGGAGAAGAGAATTAAAGAATGCGGCATTCCTCAGTTCAAAATCACTGAAGTCCATGTTGCAGGTTTGAACTCTGAGTCTGGCAAGAAGCAGCTTTGGGGTACCAGAACACAGCATCAGTCTGGGGCCCGCTGGTTGCTTGCTAGCCACATGAGTAAGACCAACAAGCATCCATATTTGAAGTCAAATGGAGTGGTAAAATCATCCTTGCAAGTGATGAGAAAGGTGCAGCATGGGGATACCTTGTGGAGCATTTCCTCTTATGTTCATGGTACAAGAGCTAAATGGAAAGAGATGGCGGCACTGAATCTACATGTACGAAACCCTGATGTTATCTTCTGAATGGAGCTAGAGGTTATGATAACCGTGGCATGCAATTTTTAGTCAATTGGTGGTTTTCATTTCCTGGATATGTTTTTTTCTTCCAAATCTTTTTCTAATAGGAGTGTATATAGGCTTTGGCACTGTAGCTTTTGTTATGTTGCTGAACATAACTACATTGAATAGCCCAGCTTGGGAAGAAATTTAAATCATATAGGATTTTGGGAGGCAGTGATAGAAATGAGTGGAGATCATATTTGTATCTAGCTTGGATGTTGTGAATCAATGTTTACGGATCTAATAAAAGGTAATAGCTGAAATGTTCTCTCCCCTTTTCTTATATAATCATTGACATTTCTCCTTGGGAAGAATATTGTTACTTTACTTTTACATGGATTGAGATGCAGTCATCATGGAATGCAATACAGTTGGTTGCCTTTGAGGTTTCAGTCCATGCTGGAGTCATGGCTGTTGCCAAAAATGGTCACACCCACCACTATAGTATGTAAATGTAATTTTGCTTCTTGTAGTTGTTTCAGGATTATTGTTTATTTAACTCGACCGACTACTAAACACGCACACACACACACACACACATATATATATATATATATCTTGTTGATCATGTATATAAGTAGAGGCATCCTCTATGGTGCCTGTCCTAACCCTGACCACTAGAATGATGGATCAGAGTGTAGAAGCACCATGGTGATTGTGGACACCACACCCTCTCATAGGATGTTATCACATTCCTTGTTTCTTTCAACTCTCAACTGAGCATCTATATATTGTTGTAATTCCTGTTGAGGACACAACGTGGTCCTTAGAGGTGAACATGAGTTGGGTTGGGTCGGGTTACAGTGGAATCGAAATTGACTTAACTTTAGGTGGTTCTAAAAAAATAGAACCAGAACTGGAATTGGAACCGCTAACATATAAACCCAATTCAAATATTTTCGAGTTGGGTCAAGTTGGACCATTTTTTATTTTAGTTTGAATGTTATTAGGTATGATTAAGCAACCAAAAAAAAAAAACCATGACAACATTAATATGTATTATATATACAATAATACACACACACACACACACACACATACATACATACATACATACATACATATATACATATATATATACACACTCCACATGAAGTTTCGAATATGGTAAAAACTAGAAAGGAAACGAATTAATATATAGTCCTAAATCATCGGTCTGGCTTGTTTACATTTTAAGTTAAGATGAAGACATTCATTTCTCTCACACAGAAATAAGACTCATCTTATTTTATTTGTGAACCTTATTGCAAAACTTCGTTTCGAAAAATATAACCAAAAATAAAAAAAATAAAAAATCATTTCACAATTTTTCATCCAACAAAATTATGATTTGAGTTGGGACAACCCCCACCACCACCATCCCATAATCTAGAAGTAACCAATCCAAATTTCTAAAATATAACAACCTAAAGTTAATTTTGATATTCAAGACTATGATTGTTGAAGAATAAAAGCTCTTATAAAATAGAATACTTTTAGGTTTCCCATGTTAGGATGTATGTTCTCACATCCAAGACATTTTGTTTAATAAATTTGATTTATTATTATTGAGTTTCATATTATCATATATGTGAATGTTGTTATTTTATACCATGAGATGGTTAGTCCTTGAATTATTATTAGAAATAATTCATGTATATAAATGAGATTTACTGTACAAGAAATATGAACTTATGATCAAGCGATTCTAGAATTGTTCGCAATCATTAATGAGAATAAGCATCTTGCCTATAAGACTGTAATACACTGACCTCTATGTGATAGGATGGTTTATTTTAACTATTAGAGTAGTGGACTCTAGGTTATTGTATTGGTGTATTTGGAATACACTGAACTGAATCACTACAAGAAAACATGCCATATAAAGCTGTTATCTTTGATAGGATTCTTATATTCACTATTTGTAGTAAACTCTTAATTCTAAGAGAATAGTGGATTCAAGTTCTTAATGGTGGTAACTTTGAGTTACCAATGAGTGAGGTCTCTTAGATCAGTACTTTCGGTATCTTGGAAAATCTTTATTTAGACTATTAGAACACATTCTGAAGGTGAAATCTATACTCTCTAAATTAGAGATAAAGACATCACTAATGTGTTAATTCAATTGATTAATTACTGAAACCCAGATCCGGTCTTTTCAATAAATTGTTTATTTGAGATGTTGACCATTTAATAGTGATTAATAATTAGTAAATTAAGTTGTAAAAATAACTAGAAATTGGTTTGACCATGTATAAGTCCAGATTCCTAATTATTGATATCCAAATAAAGGGGCTCACTATATATGTTTAGTGATTTTGGGCTTTTCTTTATTTCACCAAATTAGAGTATAATTCTAATTATTTAATAAAATTAATTAGTCATTAATTAATTAATAGTTAATTAGAAATTAATTGACTAATTGGAGCTAATTTGGTGGGACCCTAGATCCCTCATTTTGTCCGAATTTTACAAACTCCTATAAATATGTGATTTAAGCGGGATAACCGACATATGCTAATATATTATTTTCCTTGCGAGAGAGTAAAAAATGAGCCCACTTTCCTCTCTAGTATATGACTTACATAGAAGGAAAAGATGAGAAGACCTTAGAGGAGTAAGAGAATGAAGATTGTATCAATCTCTTCAAGAAGCCTTCTTCAACAATCAAGATTATCAAGAACAATGTGATTCTGACCCCTTTTTTCAAGATTGTATGATTCATGTAAAGAAAAAGATCCAAATAGATTTTTGAAATCGCTTCTACTGTGGTTACAAACCCAACAATTGGTATCAGAGCAACTTACATGAATCAATCAATTTTAAAGGTTATATTTATTTGTTCTAGGCCTATTCATGGATCCCAATTAAAACAAAGGATTGTTTAATGTGATTTTGTGGTACAATCTATTGATACAAAGATTAAATCGTTGTTTGAGACTTAAATTATTAGATACCCAAATTTATTAAATTATTTAGGTATATGATACCCAATGGCTCAATTTTATTTTTTATGTATCCATTTTTTTTTTTATATTATGGGTATATGATATCCATGAATAGGCATTCTTGATAGTAATATAGATTATTATTTTAATTAGGTATTAGATACCCAAATTTATTAAATTGTTTAGGTGTATGATACCCAATGGCTCAATTTTATTTTTTTATATATCTATCTTTTTATATTATGGGTATATGATACCCATGGACAGACAATCTTGATAGTAATATAGATTATTATTTTAATTGGATCTTAAATACCCAAATTTATTAAATTGTTTAGGTATATGATACCCAATGGCTTAATTTTATTTTTTTATATATCTATCTTTTTATATTATGGGTATATGATACTCATGTATAAGCAATCTTGATAGTAATATAAATTATTATTTTAATTGGATATTAGATACCCAAATTTATCAAATTGTCTAAGTATATAATACCCAATGACTCAATTTTATTTTTTATATTATGAGTATATGATACCCATGGATATTTTATACCCAAATATGTTGAATTTAAAATTATATTTTATATAGGTCAAGTGAGACTTATCTATAGGGGTTCTTGGATAGAAAGATTAAACCTTAGTATATTCTAGAATATACATGGATAATGTATATGATTATTCACATATTTAAATGCTTTAATATTTTATTTCTCATATTTGAATGCTTTATTTATGTGAATGAATGTATCATATCTCTCATAGTTGGCCCTTAGGAAATTGTAAAGAATTTAGATTTTAGGCAATTGTAAAGGGTAATGGACTTGACATTTTTTTTCGTGAAAGAGCAAGTTCTAATGGTTTACCTAGCCTATCTTTTTTTTTTTCTTCTAAATTTGATGTAAACTCACTCATGTGGTTATAGATTTTTCATGTAAATAAATTTTTATTCTCTTTATGATTGAAATAAGAATGTATAATATTTTATTTTTATTAATAAATATCATTAGTGATGCATGAATATGTAGATCTCATATGTTAATAATATCCATTTAATTTTTTATTCAAATGGAAGTATATTTGGATTATTATTAATACATGAGATATTTAATTATACATGAGATGCTTAATGAGATTATTATTTATATACATGAGATGTGTAACGTTATTATTATTAATAATAAAATATTTATTATTTTTGTTGGCTACAAGTACAGACCTCTTAGGATAGAATTGGAAGAGACAGTGTGTGGATAATCTCCCCATGGAGACACTACTCACAACAGTTGTCTTTTAATTCGAGATGATGGTATACACTTGATCAAGAGAGAATGGTATTCTCTCCAAGAAGTTTGTCGCTTTCTTTTGAAGATTAGAGGATATTGAAAGTTATGATTTTATTTGACATGAGATTTCTAGATAATAAGATCATATAGGATATGATGGTCCTCCTAATTATATAAATCGCATTGTCATCCATACGAAGCATGTTATTTATAGGGTTAAGTTCTAATGCATTTACTGACAGTGGCTTGAGGATACCACTATATGATTATGAAAAAAAATTTATTTATTATTTATTTTACATCCATGTCAATGTATGCTTGTATATGATTTTTAGATATCTATTTAATCTACTTGCTATCATCCTAAAAGAAAACAAATTGACTTGGTCTAAATTAATTGAACTGGAAAGGAACTTGGACATTATTCACTAGTGAGAGGTACAACTATGTGCTCACTACGGATTTTTCAAACCTTCTAGGAGCTAATGCGCCCTAATAGGACATTGACTACTATGATAGGTGGATCAAGGCTGATGAGATGTCACGATGTTATATTCTAGCTTCAATGTCAAGTATATTATAACATCAACATCAAACTTTCCAAAGTGTTAAGGATATGATCCTTAACCTCGGGGGGATGTTTGGAAATTGAGGCGTCTTACTAGGCAGACTGCCATGAAGGCTCGCATGAGTACTAAGTTGGTAGAGGGAGTTTTAATAAGAGAACTTGTTTTGAAAATAATCGATTTTTTAATATACTGGATGTTTTAGGGGCTAAGATTGATGATGAGTCCCGAGTTGATATTATCTTTGAGTCTCTTTTAATCAATTTAAACTTAATTACAATATGAATAAAATGACTTTGACTTTAGCTGAGCTTCTTAGCTCTTTATAGGAAGCAAAAGATATTATCAAAAGCCAACCTAATCCTCATGTGGTTGAGGATTCTTCTTCCAAGCCTAATCTTGAGGGAAAAGGCAATGAGAAGAAGAAAAAGAATCCCAAAAACTCCAAAGGAAATGTGGGTCCTAAAGGGAATATAAGCCAAAGAAAGAAAAGGAAAAATCCTAAGCCCAAAGGAAAGTGTTTCCATTATGGCCTTATGGGGCACTAGAATAGGAATTGTCATGATTATCTAAATAATAGGAGGAACTAAGGTGTGATTGAGACACTATTTATTGAAGTAAGCTATATAGCAGGTACTTTAGATTCCTGGTGTGTTAACTCTAGTGCAACTAATCATATATGTAATTGATTGTAGGAGTTTGAGGAGATTAGGAAGAAAAGTGATGGTGAGATGACGTTACACTTAGGGAAAGAAGCAAAGGTTGCTATCATGTTTGTATGAAATACATGATACTAAGAAGAATTATTCAAAGAAATTTTACTTAAAAAGAAAAGTTTCTTCTACTAATTCAACTTATCTTTGTCATTTGAGGTTGGGTCATATTAATCTAGATCTGATTAATAAATTGGTTTAAGAGTGTACCTTATCTTCCTTGGTTATTGAACAATTTCAGTTTATGTATCCTTTTTGGAAGGGAAAATGACCAAGAGACCCTTTTTAGCAAAAGGAAACAAAGCCAAAGAATTATTGGAGTTAGTTCATATAAATGTATGTAAACCCTTGAATGTCAAGGCTAAAGGCTAGAGGCTAGAAGAGGATATAAGTATTTCACTATCTTTACTAATGACTACTCGAGATATGGTTATGTCTATCTGTTACTCCATAAGTTAGAAGTTTTTGAAAAATTCAAAAAGCTTCGTGTAGAAGTGAAGAAACAATTAGACAAAAACATTAAATCACTTTGATCATATCAAGGTAAAGAATATCTCTCTAGTGACTTCAAACAGTATTTGTTGGATAATAGGATTCTATCCCAATTGTCTGTACCTAATATAACACCCTGACCCTGTAAATAAAATAAGAAAAATTAGATCAAGAAGACAAAGACAATAGTAAAATAAATATATAATGAATAAGAACGGTACGTGAAGAAAATAAAATAACAAGACTTCGACTAACGAAGAACGTGAACGAAATTGAAAAACTTTGATTTATAAAATTGATACATGAAGGAAGTTAATAAGAATACAAGTATACAAAAATAAAAAAAATAAAAAAAAACAAAAAGGGAAAAATGGAATAAAGTGAAAAAAAATGCCAAAGAAGGCATAAGAAGGAAAAATAAAGAAAAATAAAGCTAAAAAGGTTGGCCCAAAGGTTTGAACCTTGGACCAAAAAGTGAGAAGAATTTAAACTTAAAAAGTTGACCATTTGGGCTATAAGCACATTTGTGCTATATATCCCATCAAATATATATATATATATACATATATATATATATATACTTAAATAAGTCCCTAATGCTATATGCTCAAAATTGAGATGCCAGCTTTCTATTGGACTATCTCCTCCACCAATGATATTGCATGATATATAAGTCATGTCTTATATATATTGTATATATATATATATATATAAATATATATGACACGTGTGTGCTATAAACAAAACAGATCTAAAATGTGTGTGTTCATGTGTGTGTACGGTTAGAGAAAAAGAGAGAGAGAGGGGGGGAGTAGAAGGAAGAAGGAGAAGAAGAAGAAGGAGAGAGGGAAAACTTGAGGCAGGCTCCAAGGGACTTCAAGGAGCTCAGAACTGAGCCAAGCAAAAAGGGAGAAAAGCACCACTGTTGAAGGTAAGCTTATCAAACTATGCAATTTCTTTCTCTAAAAGTTCAAATAGGAACTTATGATTTTAAGCAATATTTACGCTTGCAATGTACATGCAATGATGAATATATGTGTTACATGTAAAGAAAATAGAAAAAAATCAAGTCAGAATGCCTCGAAACAGTGAATCAAAACCCTAACCACCATTGTTGGAGCTCAAGGTATAGTCTGAATAAACCTAACCTTAATGAATTTCTATGTATTAGGGCTTAATCTAGAGACCATGAGGGTCACGAAACAAGCAACACCATGAAAAAAAGACTAGTAATGAGGGAGAAAAACTCAACTACAAGTTACGGTTTCAAAACTGACCCTCACAAATTGAACACCAAAATCGATTTTGTGATTAGGGGATGAATTCCCATAACCTTAGGACCACGACATACTAAACTAGAGGTAGAAAGGTTCAAAGATGGACTTGTACGATGAAGTCGCCGGTTTTGGCTATCGAACTCCAAACCGAAATACTGAGCTCAATTCGAGCCCCAAACCAACGCCAAGATCATCCTTAGTGTTCTAGAAACACTATGGGGTGAAAAGCAGATAGAATCGGTCTTTAAAACATCATGAAATAAAGAAATAAAAACCTACAAATTAGGGATACAATGTCGGGAAAGGTGGGGAAGATGATGAACAGGACAGGTCGGGTCGGGTCGGGTCGAGACCTGCCCAGTCGCATATAAGGTTTAAATGAAACTATTTCATTTTGGGAAGTTTAGATTTTAATTAAAAATGAAACTATGTTGTTTTGAATTTTAAGTTTTTAAATTAAATTGGATTAGGTCTATTTGGGAACGGGGATAGTAAATTGATTTGATAACCACTGTTAGAACTAGGATAACCTATCCTGATTTAGCCCCCTTGTCCATTGTTTGGCACGGGAAATATGAGAAAAATAAAGGGGAGTCGTAGCTCCCCAGTGTTGAACCTCCAACCTCTCACTTGCTTAAACCCTAAAACCAAGCCTCTCACCACTGTGCCACCATGGCACATGTGACACAATATTAACTAAATAAATATATAATATGAAATTAAAAAACTAAATTAAATTAATTATTATAAATTATCCAGTTACCCAAATAAATTAAACAAATAGAGTATTTTAACTATTTTGGGCATTCTGGACCCAATGATGGGGTCCGGTTTATGAGACGGGATCTCAAAAAATTAAGACGCATAAAATATAAATTACCGTGTTACCCTTAGCAATGCCCGAAGTCAAATGAAAGTCCGAGAGAGTCTAAATTGACTTTCTCTAGTGTTCCAGACCCAATAATAGGGTCCATATTATCAAATGAAGTACTAAAAAATATGACGCGTAAAAATATAAATCACAAAAATTCTCAAGACTTAATGAAACTACTAGAAGAATATAATTGAAAAATAGAAAGCCCTAAGATGGTAATTTAATTACATAACACTTCAAATAAGTGGATAATAATATTTTGAATCATGTCGTAGGTTGTGAACTGATTTAGAGACAACCATGGACGACCCAGCATGGAGGAAAAGAGAAGAAGATAAAGATCGCCCAGAAGGCGGAGTTCCTTAGCTGGAACCCATTCTTAGCTGGAACCCATTCATTTACAGGGCTCCCATCATCCCAATGGGTCGATTAATGAAAGAAAGGGCCGCACAAAGGTTGGCCAAAAGACAAGAAAGCGTGGGTAACAACTTGCTGGAATTCGAGTCACCCAAAGATTAGGAATGCAACAACAACCGCTAGAGGGATGAAAAACAAGAACAATTAGTGAGTAATCCTATACTTTGAAATGGAGATTTAACTACATGAATTCTGAAGAAGTTTGTTCAAAATTCTAAAATATTTTAAGTTCAAATTTTTGTATTTATATGATTCATGACTCAAGTATTACTGCTTCCTTGTTAGAAAACTCTATTGTGACATGCAAGTTAGCTTGTTTATATTGCTGACTTTCTGTAAGTTTATATTCTAACATGTCTACGTTAAATGAAAAATTTTATTAAATGCCTTCGATAAGTGCACAAAAGTGCACTCTAAATATCCTATTATTAGATGAAATTGCTAAAATGTGAGTAAAAATGTTAGGTTTTAATTGATATTATTTAATTTAATTTTTATTTACAGTGAAATATATTTGAGCATTATTTTTATAATATTTTGAATCTCAAATAAATACATTAAATACTCTCTATGAATTTTATTCCTAAACAGTTGCAAAGTTCATTATTTGTTTCATTTACACGTGATAAAATTAACTTATTGTTTGTTGGGTTGCAGGACACGTGCAAACATCAAGTTGAAAGAAGAAAAAAAATCAAAGAAGCAGCGTGAGGAGCAGGCAAAAGAAGGGAATAAAATGAAAAAAAAGAAAAAGAAAAAAAAGAGAAAACAAATGAAGATTGAAGACAGGAAGAATGGGCTGACGTGAAGCTGCCTACGTGGGGCCAGAACCTGTTTTAACTTGTGGTGCAGCGGCTGTTTTAAAAAAAATCTATAGAGGAGAGGACCGACGGCTGTTTTTCTGGAGGGACGGCTGCACAGTAAACAGGGAGGAAGATATCAGTGACGGCTGCCTAGCTATTCCATGGCTCAGATTTTTTCGATAAAATTTATGTTATCCGTCTTTTATATGAGTAACTAAATTTTTAAATAGAGTTAGAAATGAACTTGCACACTAAATAGTTATTTTAATTTATTTTTTATTCTTGTACGTGGTTTTCATTTATTAAATTCTTTAGTTGTCATTCTCAATTTATTGTTGGGTTTTCTTTTCCGAATAATTAAAGGGTTCAGTTTGTTTATAGATTCAGTCATACTTTTTCTATTGAATGGATTAATGCTTTGATTATTTTTGAAACAATTAATTATTTATATTAATTCAATTCTTTGTTGCAATATTACTCGTTAGGTATATTGTCGTCGTTGAGTTTTCTCAATGTGAATAATAATTTGAGTGATTTAAAAGTGATGAATAATTTTTCAAAGGGTTACTTTCAGTTTAATTTTGGTTCATAATTTTATATCTTCCGATTGAGATTTTTGGAATTTAAATTCTCAATTGAGTTATCAGTTAATTAAAAATAATTAAAATAACAGATATGTGCAAGGGATTCTCGAAACTCTACTGTTCATTAAATTTGAGTACTTTGTCCGTTAATCACTTTGTTTAAATTTAATTTGCATTTTTAAATCACTTTTTATATTTTTATTTTCTCGTTAATCGTTTAATATTCCTTTAGTTTCAGAAATTTTGTCTATTATTCTTTTAATTTTGTCTCCCTGTGGAATCGACACCCTAAAGTTACACTACAACTACCGCGTTATTCTTTGGGCGTAATCAAATTTTGGCGCCGTTGCCGGGGAGACGGTTGAAGAATCAGTAGATAGTTTTTTCTTTTCAATAGTTTGTAAAGACGGTAATTTCGTTCCATTCTTTTTACTTGCTGCATTATTATTTTATTTGTTTATTTATTTATTTTTATTTATTTGTTATTTTGCATGCATAATAGGTATAGGGATGCATTAGGTCGATTTGCTTATAGGCCTGTGTTAGGTCAGATTTAGAGTCTAATTTTTCTATTTTTTCTAATTTTTTGTTTGATAATTCTTCCAATTTTGAAAATATGAGTGAACACGAGTATCAATCCACTAAGACCCTTCAGGATTACCTCCACCCTACTTGAGGTGCATTTCTCCTACTTGATTTAAGTGTATTTTTCTTTTTCCGTCACTATCACCCCACAAGAATCTTAATTCGATCTTGTCAATCAAATTCGCAACTGATGCAGGCATTTTAAATAAAGAGAAGAAGTACAGAGGGAGACTTTGGAGGACTGATTTGATTAGAGTTATTCTACCACCAAAAGAGAGGTACCTTCTTTTCCAAGAGGCCAGCTTCACTTTGAAATTGTCAATAACAGGGCCCAAGTCTTCTTTAATCTGGGGCTAGCACCTAGAGGTAGGCCAAGATACTTCAAAGGCACGGATTTGACATTGCATTTGAGTATGACAACTAACACTTTCTTTAATTTGAGCATAGGATTTTAGCAAGAATTTTGTAGACGCAGCCAACTAGGCTAATAGGCCTAAAATCCCCCAAGACTGACGCTTTGCTCTTCTTTGAAATTAGAACAATGAAGGAAGAATTAATGATCGAGACTAGTTTAGCATTTTCATGGAACTCTTTTAGGAATTGCATCACATCTGTCTTAATCACGTGCCAGCATTTCTTGATCCAATGAAAGTTGAAGCCATCCAGACCGGGAGCTTTATTACAATCGCAATTGTCAATTGCCTTCCAAATTTCGAGGTCAGAGAAATCAAGTTCAAGAGAAGAAGAAAGATTATGTTCAAGAGTTTTATCGAAGGGGCCAGCTAGCAGGGGTCTTACTTTCCAATTATCAGAGAAGACTGAATGAAAGTGCTTGCTTATCTTTGATTTTATCAACTGAGGTTCTGTGATGTCTATTCCGTTGACTGGGATAGAGTTAATGGTGTTTCTACTCTGCCTGCCTTTAGCTAAGAGATGGAAGAATCTCGCGTTCTTATCGCTATTAGCAAGCCAGTTTGCTCTAAATTTTTGGAGCCATAAAGATTCAAGCATCCTTCCAAGCTTACATACATCACATTTGAGAGCTAACGCGAATCCTCTAGTCGCCAGAGTGGACTGCTACTGATAGATCAAGATAATCAAAGGCTCTGCCTATTACCAAAAAAATAACCTCGAGTAAAGGGGCGTTGAGGCTGTAGAATGGAAGCATGTAGTATTATTCACCTTTTTAATTGTATTATTAGTACTATCATATTTAAGGGTCTCTTAATTTGGTTCTTTGTAATCTGCATGTATAATGTGAGATTTTTCTAATAAAGCTGGTGCCCTTGTCTCCTATTAACTGCCTGCAACCCATGATGCTCCTCATATAAGACTTGAGCCAACTCACCCAGAAAAAAATAAGGGCTAGTGTGGAATGGATTATGTCGATCGATGCAGTTATTATTATTATTATTTTGGGTAAATAATCGATGCAGCTGTTTGTACAGTCAAGAGTAAGATTCTTATAAAATAAAGAGTCACGGGAAAGATCGACTTGATGTTGGCTTTTGCCTTTCTGGTGCTTAAGTCAGCATAATTCAGAGTAATTAGACTATTAATTATGAATTAAAGTATATTCTCATACTTATCGTGCTTTGAAAAAAAAATTGTGTAAATACCTGTATGTTCTTCTCTAGTTAAATGGTTTTTCCAAGAGAATTTTATATCCCTTGTAAAATGCAATTCAACGCTATTAATCCAGTTATAGGTTGTCTGTTTTCTCTTTGGTAATATAATCTCATTTTCCCAAAAAAAATAATTTATAACTAAATATAATTGTAAATATTACATATCTAAATTTATATAAATTCCTGCTAGTTTCAAACGTATTGCCAGATGATTTCTCTCATTCCAACTTTATATTTTCTGGTGAGAACACCATTGAGGAGTACTAATCGAATCATAGTTAATGGCTTTTGTGATGAGCTTTAAGTAATTACTAGATTATTTGTTATCACTTGTAATGAGAATATCAATTTACAAAAATTAATAAAATAGCAGCGTCTACTCTTAAGTATTAATTAATTCTAAAATCAGTGGATAAGAACACAACATATCTAGCAATTGTTTTACAAAAATTCATCAAATTTCATAAAGGCTGGCATCATATATATATATATATATATATATTTGATAATTTGGTATACCCTTCGGGTTGAGGGGCCGATTAAAGTCGGGGCAGTATTCCATATGGACTCGCCCAAAAAACAAGTGACATCCGTTGGATTTTGACTTGACGACCTCCGGAGGCAAACCACTTAATTGTTGTCTATCGCCCACTCGACCACCTCCTTTGACAACATTTATCTTGTAGTCACATTGAAAGTTAAAGGGCATGTGCCTTTTCGTGTTTACATTTATAAAAGTGCGTTTAGAAAAGAATTAATTGGGACAAGTCTAATTGGTCACCATGTCCTCCTCATTAGGCGGTGATGCATGTCCTTCTCGTTAAGGAAAGGACGTGGGTTCAAGTCTCACTTTTCTCATTAGGCGGTGATGTTGGACTCTTGGTACTATTAGATTGTCTGTTATTTTCACTCATCTTTGAGCTAGGTTGGTTTTTATGTCCAAGACTTATATTTAAGAGGCTTTGGTCAAATTTTTAGGTTTGTGTGTCCAAGATTTATATTTGAAAAGCTTTGGTCAAAGTTTTAAAAGAGAGATTTGATAATAAGTCATTTACAAAGTATTTAATTAGTACAAGATTTAACCCAAACTATTATAACTTGATAAGTTTTTTATTATTTTGTTGACAAAAACTCCACTCTATTGAAAAACACGGTAGATGCCACTCTTTTTTCATGTAAGAAACTAACTTTTCTTGCATTCATGGGATCGCACAACTTGTTTCAAATTTTTTTTTTAATTTTTAAAATTCAATAACTTACAAAATATACATCCAATTTTATTAAAAATTATATATATAGACTCTATAAAAGTCGAGATCTATAAAATAAAATCAATATTGCATATGAAAGTCTGAAAAAAAAAAAATTAGATTTTTAAGAACATTTTTAATGTTAAAAGTCATTTGAGTTATGTTAAAACTAAATTTTAGCAGTACTATAGTGACATAACATTATATTTTGACATTTATGCTTTAATATTGAAATACTATTTTTTCAGTAAAACAACGATTAGTCTTTCCAACTATCAAAAAACTTTATAACGTTGTGATATTTTTAGCCATTAAATTGAAAGAATTCAAGCCATTGAAATGAATAGCGACTCCTATTATTTTTGCTATATTTGAAAGAAGATTTAAACGAGTTAAAATATTTTTAGGGGTAATTACAATTCAGTCATGATTTTTTTTTTAATATTAGAAGTCAGTCAGTGTCAGCCTTTAATTTAATTAGATAAAAATCTATCTTTATGAGTGAAATTGAGAAAACATCATAAAAATTAAAAAAGCATCAACTTTATCTCTTTCAACGTCAATTTTATCCCTTTCATATATTGTGTGACAAAAATACCATTTATTAAAAGACAAAATTAATATTCATTCTTTATTTTACACAGACCCTAATCTCTCATTATCTCACACAAACCCAATGAACCCCAACGTCAATTTCTACCATTGTTGCACTGTGGTGGAGTTTTTGTGTAATCTCACAATTGAAGAGGATCTCAACAATCAACCTTCATGGATCAAGAATTTTGAGGATCTAATTTATATCCAAACGTCATGATTTCTCTTCATCTTTTATTAATTCATTCCGTGATTTTAAATCTAGTAAAGATAGGATTGAAGCAAAACCTAAACCATACAAGATTGAGCTAAAACTATACAGGAACATTGTCAAATTGTTGGACTGTAGATTTGTGATGTAGTGGAGGGATGAATGGGCTTTGATATTGGTTATATATAAATAGCATTTGTTTATGGAAAAACTTAAATTCATATACGATTGAGTTAAAATTAAACACAAATATTAAATGTTTATAATATTTATGAAGATTGCACCATGTTTAGAAGAATAATATCAAATTAATTAATTCACAATATTATGTAAGTTGCACCAACATTGTGTAAGTTGCATTCGACGTATTAGAGAGTTGCACGTTAACGTTGAATAACATCAAATTGAATTGGTGCACATAGTTATACGAGTTGCACCAAACGTCGTGTAAGTTGCACTTTATGTTTTAGAAAGTTACATTTTAACGTTGTGAGGGTTGCACCCGAATTGCTCGAGAAAATGAGTAACGAACTTGGTGGGGGTCATGATTGTCGATATTTTTCTGTCTATACAAAAAGAGTATAATAAATAGTCCAAAAAGAAAAGAAGAAAGAGAACGTTGAGAAAGAGATGAATGAGAATCGACTATTTCTTCCATTACGTACATCTCAAACATCATTTTATACGATAATTTTTTATAGTGATTTAAAAATATGAGATTTTGATTTGTAACAATTCTTTTATCTTTTGCTTCTTTCAAATTCATATTTAATTGTAAATTGATAACATTTAATTGAATATATAATTAATATATATGCACATATATATAAATATGCAATATATACACAAGCACGCTATACACACACACACACACATATATATATATATATAATTTAAGATTTGAATGAGAAAGATATGAGAATTATAAACAAAATTATTTTTTTACAAATCTATTAAAGAGCAATAATAGATGAAAAAATTTAAAGTAGTTAAAATTAATGTCCTTTAATTTATGTTCTTGACAATGATATTTTTGTAATTTTTCTTGTGCCACTGACTAATTCATAAAAAGTGACGGCCGGTGTAACGTTGGAATCAGTCCCTGAGCTGAATTTGATGAAGTTAGACGGTTAAAATAGAGAGAAAACACGTGTTCCGTTTGTCAAACCTTCTTCATTTGAGTCACATACACGCAAAGCGCGTACCAAAACCTAAATAACAAGAACTTTTCTTGGAAATAAACTCCAAAAATCTATTTTTCTTCTCTTTAAGAAGTTGCTTCCATGCTGCTAGGAAACCACCCTGATATTCAGAATTTTAAAAAAAAAAACAGAAGTCATTAAAACCTATAGAGCTCAACCTTCTCATTTCTCTCACTAACCCATAACAAACTAGTAGTTGTTGAAGAAGAAAATGCCGAGAGACAAATCAATAGACAAACCTATGAAACCGACCAGACGTCGGCCGCAGCAGAGGCAGAGGAAGAACGATGACACCAATGGAAGCATCTGGACTTTGGTGGTTGGCTTATGCTACTTCTTTATTGGCGTCATCCTCTTTGCCTTGCTTCTCTTTTTCTTGGGCAGTTTTCTTTTCTGAAAACTGTTATAGCTACGATGGGATCGGGAGGATCGAGTTCCATGCACCTTAATTAATCTTTAGTCCGACAAGATGAATGGTGGCGATGAATTATGATATGGGTGGATGGCGCTCGATCCACTTGATCCTTACATATATATACTTATATAAAAGTGTATCACTGTGTGTTTTTTACCTTTTATTTGTTTGTAGTTTTGAGGTTGCAGACTAGCTTGGAGAACCTCTCTGGGTATGGCTTGCTGTATGTTATGATTTCGTGTTATGAAATAAAACGTTTAAAATCCAATTATATGTGACTGTGTAACATGTTCATGCATTCAGTGGTTTGAGCTTGTGTGAACTCATAGTTGGGAACCTGCAAACAGTGAGAGAGAGGCTTGGGGGTCTTTGAATTCAAAGGCGGAAAATTCTCCAATGAGAACCATTTTAATAATGTCATGCAATCTCTCATTTTTTAGTGAATAATAACACAAGGCGATCAACTTTGAGTCACCATTCTAAGTCAACTTGTACATTCCTGGCAACCCACTTGATCTATCAATGCTTGACCTCTTCCACACAAGTTTGATTATCAGTAAAAAAAAATATCACAGGTCTAATCAATTTTGAAATCTAAGACTATCAAAGATTCCTTTTGAATTCTGGTCGAAACGATGTAACTGGTAAACTTCGGGTCACTGTTCTAGTCAACTTGGACATTTCTAGCAACCCAGCTGTTCTAACAATGCTTGGACTCTTCTATACAACTTTGCTCATTGCAATAATAAACAAAAAAAAAAAACATGATATATCATATTACCAATTTTAATGTGCCAAACATAGGATAGGATTAGTACTTTTAAGGTACTAATGGCCTAATAGTCTTTGCTGTTACAATAAAATATATGATATGAACGTAAACTTGTAAGCTTGAAAACCACAATAAAATATATGATATGAACGTAAACTTGTAAGCTTGAAAACCACCATAGTAATCAATTTTTATTTCTCAACTAAATAGACTAATATTGGTGCGCCTCACCAATGGCCCCTATGTTAAGTTCTCTTAAATGAAAGATGGAAAAGACGCACATCTCAATTGAATTCATTCGTCCCACATCGGAAAAAATGATAGTTTGTTGAAATAAAAGCTTATAAGAACATCCTTCCAATTTGAATTTGATTATCCACATGTGTACATATGTCTAACATTTATTATTATATATGACTTGGCAATTTATTTTTATTTAAAATTTTTTAAAACTTGTCGGATTGATGTTCCAAAACTTTTAACAAAAAATAACACTTAACAATTTCATAAATAATTCAACAATTCAAAACAAATAGTAAATTAAGATTAGCAAGCCTGTCGACATATACACACACAAACACACACACACACACACACACATATATATATATATATATATATGTAATATCTCATCTTACCAAAATGAAAACTAAAAAGTATCAATAAGTTGAGGTAGGAATGGGCTTTCCCTTTGCAGGGCCCATTACACTATCATGAATCACTTGGGAAGAAGGGAAACTGCTTCTGAAGTGCAGGCCGGTCCATGAGAGACTTCAAAGGATATTACAATAATGTTTGGGTGGAGCAAGTTCGAGTTTGGATTGGGCTTGAGATGTGCATGCTGCATGCTAAACTCTATAAAGATGGGTTTCGCATTTTAGTTATCCTAGCAAAATCTCATTTATATGCTAGAATCAATTTCTTATTAGTGCATTCACGTTAAATTAATGAAAAATAATATTATAATTTTTTGTATATTAACATATTTAAAAAATAAAATTCTAATATATTGAGTCTTCAAACTTAACGGATTTTGAGAAATAAACTAATTTTAGTTTTATAATACTGTTAAATTTTAATTTTAATATGATTGAAATAATTTTTACTGATTTATTATTAGAGTTACTCTAAGGACTTATTTTCCTGCGCATCCGTGACGTCAAAAATAGCACTTTGTGCATTGAGCTGCTTTGCACAAACTCTGTTTCTTTGCGTTCTTGAACAAACAACACTCAGAACATTCCGGAAGAGGAAAAGCATAAAAGTGAATTTATAATGTCAACATTCTCTGCAATGTCGACATTATCACTGACCCAAACAAAATACGTTGTCATTAGTTTACTGAGGCTAAAAAAAAAATATTTAAATAGATTAAATATATATTTTTAATGTAATGTATTAAAATACATTAATTTTGAGTCTCACGTAATGCAATTAAAATAAGTCATGTTTGTTATGATTTTTAATTTTTAATTTTTGTTTGACATGATTAAAAATATTTATTTTATAAAATAGACATTTTTTAATAAATTATTTTAATTTATTACTTTGATTTTAATTATAATTTTTAATTTATTTCATATTATTTTTTTATTTCATTCCATTTTGCCCTTGCCAAACATGGCCTAAATTGAATACACCTGGTACAACTCATTTGGTCATTCTGTATCATTATGCAAATATGTAGTGTGTAGACTGGACCCAATCAAATGAGAACTGACTCGCTGCTTCTTTCCAAATTTTCTCTTCTACTCTTCGGAAGGCAACGCATACCAAACCCCGAGTCAGAACCCGTGCCCTAGCTTTCCTGGATCAGCCCATGGCTTCTCTGGACACCGACGTGACGATGGTTCCGGTCGGCGAGGGTTCCAGCGGCGCTGGACCGTCTTCTTCTACCCCATCATCGTCGAAGAGGGCTAAGCGGTTCGAGATCAAAAAGTGGAACGCTGTCGCATCTTTGGGCATGGGGTACCTAACTCGAAATCCCTAACCTTACCTTCATTATGCATATCTGTAAATATATTCGTATGTGTGTATATTGTTGCTTAGATCATTTGATAATGTGATATATATCTATCTATTTGTGGATGCAGATATTGTTGTGGATAACTGTGCAATTTGCAGGAACCATATCATGGATCTTTGTGAGTTAATTTTTCCCTCATCTATTTTTTTTTTTGGTTATTTTGCTTTGATTTATCGTTTTGTCTTGTTATATATAAATATTGTTATTATGTTTCCGTTCTGTGGTGGTTGATTAGGCATTGAGTGTCAAGCTAACCAAGCCAGCGCCACAAGCGAGGAATGCACTGTTGCTTGGGGTATGTATCTCTTCTAAAACTCAAATTTTTGTAGCCTCGTTGGTTGTCAATTTAAGTATAAAGTTCTTACCAAGAAAAGTCTATTGAGAAGGCCTAAGGATCTGTATTTCTGAAAATTATATAGAATTAAAGTTCTGTTAGGGTTTTGGACATTCTACACGCATCATAAGCAGAATCGTACATATAGATGCATGTATGTACTGGGTGTTGTGTCTCTGCTTTGAAGGTACTTGCCTTTATGGGTTTTGCTTAGTTATGCAAAATGCATTGGAAGAGCCTTGTAAATTCTTAATTTTTTGTATTTAATATGTTTGCTTTATATATCAAAGTTGGAATGTAAATATTTTGAAGGACTTTAGGCACCACATACTGATACAGTAGAAATTGTGGAATGTGATGGTATGATAAGCCCTATTTAGGCTATTTTATTCATTCAACCCTAATACCCAAATAACACATAACAGCTCCCAATTGTTTAAGTTAACTGTTCACAATATACTATTCCCATTCTTTTGTACCGGTAATTCACAGGATACTATTCTTAGCGCCCTAAACAGCCTTAATTCATCCCCCAAAACCCTTATTTCCATTATCAATCCTCAACGAGCCCCTAACCCTTTCCCCATGTTACAAGCCTTTTCTCTCACATTCGAGACCTTAAAATAATTGTTGTTCAGACATTTCAGCAACTTTTTTCCTGAATTTCTTGCCCCCGCCCAATTTTGATCCTGTTCCGTCCATGAAGTATATAAACTTTCTTCCATGTATTAAATCCCTCAATCTATAAGTTTTTCATGACCTAACCCACCATAAAATTGACCGTAGGAGACTCAATTATTGTTTTTATAATGCTGCCTATCATCATTTGGAAAAATCAAAGCATTCGAATTTGGAAACTATATTACGCAAATCTCGTTCGAACTTCGAATGAACTATCGAATGAAGTAGTTCGAATGAGCTCGAATGAAGTATTACTGGAAATTGAACTTTGTTCGAAGTGAAGTCTTGTTCGAACTAGAATTCCAATGAGCTTGCACGAAAGCTCACTAGGAACTTTTTGTTGAACTTCGTTCAAACCACTGCTTGTTCAAAAGAACTAGCCTCTGTTGCACAAAATTGGTTATTTGTTTGAATTGACTCCAATTTAACCAAAAGTTTTTTTCAACTTTAAAACCTGGAATGAATTATGATCCAAATAACATGAAACACACTCGAAATACTTAAAAACATTCAAGCACTTATAATGCCATGATGTGAGAGTGTCTAGCCAATCCTAGGTAATATATTCGGTCATTTTACCTGTATCTTACCATTGTGTACCCAACACTCTAGAATTTGTAGTTGTAGCTCAGACACAACTTGAACACATTACAACTTATAGTTTTGTCAATACGAAATTTTACCAACCAATGTTGTCAAAGGCGCATGCCTAGGCGACGGGGCGAGGCGTTTTCAAATCTCATTGCCTTGCTATGGTCCAAGCGAGGCAGATTGAAGAAGGCGACACCTGGGCGAGAGGCGTTAAGGCGCTAGCTTTTTTAAAATTATCAGATTTTACTTAAAATATCCCTGTTCTATGTTGATTTCTTATTTCAAGTAGAGGGGCATTTTGTCGAAGTAAAGTTAAAAGAATAAACGACAAGAATATAGACATGTGCAGCCCGATCGTCTTTGTTGGAAGACAAAAGGCTAGGAATTTTTTGTTGGGAGTTTTGGAACCACCATCAGTTTTTAAATTTTTTTTATACCTCATGTTATGTTTTTCACAAATTGGTTTTTTTTTTCTCCTTTCTTTTTATATCTTGCTTGCTCTCTCCTCACTTTATGTATTGCATGACTGTATAGTTTTTATTAGCACTTTATCAGTTTTTTTTGGCTTTCTCTCTATCTTTTTTTTCTATTTTCTTATTTTTTATACTAGTTTTTTTTAAAAAAATTTTTAATGCTTTCAGCTTTCTGTTATGTTTTTTAGGTATAGAAAAGATCAGCAAAAAGTTTCGAATATTCATTGAGAATAAAACACCAACTTAGGATGATCACATCACTTACACACTATAAGTTAAACTTTTTAGTGTTACAAAATACTTAATATAATTATAAGACATTATCTGACTTTGAATAAATTAATTTTAATGTCTAATATATATTTTTGATTATTTTTATAAGTTAGTGCCCTGCTTTGCTTAGATTAGTGCTTTTTTGTCACCTCACCTTTTGTTCAATCTAGGGCCATAGCTCCTTAAGGACGCATTTTACCTTTAACTACATTGTTGCCAACACAATTTAACTCATAGTTCTAAGAAGACCAATAGGTGGAGTTCGAAAGAAGTTGAAGGCCATTTTGGGGTGAGCTTGTGGAAGACCATTAGAAGAGGAAATGATGATTCCTTCCAGTGAGTTGGCTTTGTTATTGGTGATGGCTCTCAGGTTCGTTTTTGGATGGATATATGGTGTGATGACATGCCATTGCCATTACGAGATAGATTTCCATGGTTGTTTTGAATAGCCTTGCATCGAGAGGCTACGATGATGGATTATATGTCTCCAACAGAAGGTGGTTTTGTTTGGTCCCCTTCTTTTTGCTGGAACTTTTAGGATTGGCAGTTAGAGGAAGTTACGGAGTTTTTGTGTTTCATTCATAGAGTCAAGCCAAGGAGTTCTAATGTAGATGAGATTATTTGGAGGAAGGAGGTTCATAATTTTATTTTATAACCGTCCTTCCTCCAAGGGTTCTAATTTTATTTTATTTTATTTTTTTGTTTTGGGGTGGGGTGGGGGGGGAGGAATGTTTCTTTTGAAGGCTATTTGGTGTACTAAAGCTCCAATGAAGGTAACTTTTTTGTGTGGTCCTTCGCTGGAGATGCCTTGTTGATAGGTGTATAACTTGAAAAGGAGGTGATTTAACTTAGCCAGGAGATGCTATGTGTGTTTGAAGGATGATGAGAATGTAAGCCACCTTTTCTTCCATTGTTCTTTTGTAAGGGAGGTGTGGTATCTTTTGTTTGCAGTTTTTGGATGTGAGTGGGTGTTACCATTCTCAGTGGTGAATTTTTTGAAAGGGTGGTTGGGGGGTTGTGGCAAGAGGAGAGTAGGGCAAATATGGAGAATTGCGTCACTTTGTTTGTTTTGGTGTATATGGAGTAAGAGATGTTTTGATGGTGATGTGATGTCTATATGTAAATTTAAAAATAATTTTTTTTTAAGAATTTATATTTTGGATAGTAGAGGCCCACCCCTCATACGAACATGATTTTGTAGATTTTTTGGAAAACATGAGGTTCTAATTGAGTCTTTATATTTGGGTTCGCCCCCTTGGGTGCATTTAATACAAATTTACTTATTAAAAAAAAAGACAAGGGAAATTAAATGAGTTAAATCGTGCTGTTCCTTATCCTCTATCAACAACTTCCAGCCAACTTATCAAGTGCTCTGCTATAAATCGCTTATTTTCTGTACCACACTCTTTGAATTAGATGATCTCCCATGTCCAAACATCATGATACTAGGTGCTTTTGGATCTTTGCCATATGCATTTTACATGGGTAAATGACCACCTTTTTAATTTTCAATTTTCATTTTTAAATTTTTTTTGGAGAGATGTCACTCCCTCTGGAAAGTGTTTTAACACCCTCGTGTTGAACTAGCGATTGGTTGATAATAGAAATTTTATGGTAGTGGGCTAGTGGCTATTAAAGGAGTACTGCTTCCAGCTATTCTGCTCTTTTACCTGTGTTGTGGCCTGTCTGGCCCCTTTCTAATAGTACTTATTCAATGCAAATTATTCTCTCTTGTATCGTCTCTTGATTGCATCATTTTGTTCTGTGTTCTGCACCTTATGGACTGACTTTGTTTTTTTCAAATCTGATTTATGTTCTCTAATTGTTATCGAACTGGTGATTTTTTTCACTCTCTCTCTCTCTCACTCACACACACACACACACTTTGCCCGGGGAGTTGAACCCACAATCTCCCATATGGAGAGGCGGAGGAAGTACCGACCAAACTAGAGCCTGTTGGTATTGTCACTACACATATATTGTATCTTTGGCTAAAACAATGTGGATTTCCTTTTCAATAGGTGTTTGCAACCATGCATTCCACTTCCACTGCATCAGCCGATGGCTCAAGACTCGTCAAGTGTGCCCATTAGGTATGTTATCCTCCGACACACCTGCCACCCACCCCTTCTTTGTATAATCACTTTGCATGGTGATGTTATGATGCATCTTCCTCATTTTGTTTTGTGCTTGTCTACTTTGCTTGCACAGACAACAGCGAGTGGGAGTTTCAGAAGTACGGTCACTAGAGCCTCTATGCAACTGAACAGTCGGATCCTTTCCACATTCCTTTCAGTTTCCTGTTGATGCAAATATTAGTCCCTATAATTCTCAAGAACAATTTGGAAGTGCTAAGTTTCTGTTGATACAAATATTTGTCCCTAAAATTCTCAAGAACAATTTGGGTGTGTAACCAAGGTTCGGATTTGGGTATTCACTGAGGTGAAAATATGTGAAGTTTATGATCTTTTGCTAATTACATCATACACTTATCCTATATGGTCATCTACACACCGTTTGGGCTGGTGAACTCTAGTTGTGCCGTACTTGTTTTACTTGGTTGGTTAATGGAATATGCTGTGATTTGGCTGCCTTTTTAGTTTTACAGCTTAGGGATGCCTTATTTTGGCTCAAATTTGAAGGGTGGATGCTCTTGGTTAACATAGACACGTCAAAAATTAAATTACAACTCAATTGCAGCTACTTGGATGCCATGATTAAATGAAAATTACTAAATCTGATTTAAATTATTTCTTCATCTTTTTTAATGCAGTATGGTAAACTAGTGATAAGTGTAGTTAGTTTGACACTGTTCGTGCTGTTTATCTTCTTTTTCCTAATAATGGGTGAAGGCCAACAGGCCAACAAAGCAGAAACATTAGTGTATGAAGTGAGCCATAGTTGTCTGTTTAAAGAGGAATTTTTCAGTGAGATTGGATCATTGCGTGGTAGTGTGTCGTTCTAGACATGACACAATTAGAAATACACACCGCTTTCAAGAATTATGTATGTATATATGCTCAGTATCATTACATTTATTGCACAAATTAAGAAAATATCATTAGACCCATCTGTAATTTCACAGTCCAATGAGCTTTTAGGTTGTCGTTCGAAATAGCGCCCAGATATGTAGGGGCAGTAAGAACCTGTTAGGATACAAATCTTCCAAACAGCCTTCCGAGCGTTTGAGGCTGGGATGCTGGGATAAGAAGCAAAATAAAATTTTTTAATCATTTTCTTATGATAAGAAAAAATATATATAAAAGGGAGGAAATTACTTCTAACAACCGCTATTGATATTACTCATAAATTTTTGTAACATATTATTATCCTTATTGATGATATTTTTAAGACTATTAAATAGATTTCAAATATACTGATTATTTTTATTTCTTACATCTATTAGTATTATGTTTTATTAATATTTATACACAATAAATGATTTAATTTTTTGAACCCTCTTATATTAATCTATATTTCTCTATTGTTCTTAACTTTTGTTTTTGAATTTTTAAACATATATTTTCAAAAAATATATTTTAGAAATTTGATTTTTCTAAAATCTCAAAAAAAAAAAAATATTATTAAGAGTACAAATTTAATATCACAAAGATTTTATTTTCATAAGATTTTATTAATAATTATATCGATTTAAGTATAAAATTGAAATAGAACAGCATATCTAAACATGTTTCAAACACTGGAATAAATATTTAATATCTTATTAGATTTTATTTCCTATCCAATCTGAGCTTTTTATCCGATCATCTAAACTGATACCTAAGTAATGTATGTATTGTGTAATCGTAGTGTTATCCCTGGACCTGGAGTACAGTTTGTATGGAAGATAAAGATTAATTCTTTTAAATTACCTATAGTTGTCAAAAAACATCATCATTGATAAAGATTAATTCTTTTGAATTACCATAGTTGTCAAAAAAAATCATCATTGCTATGGATTTGAAGCAATAAAAATCATGCAAAATATACGTATATACATGTATGTATATATGTATATATATATATAAATATCAAATACTAAACTACAGTAGCAATTCTAGAAAATTTAATCCTAATACCATCAAACTATTGAAATATTCAACCTCATATCCACTCGAATTTATAGAAGATGTCAAAACTAAATTCATGCAACCAAACATACCCTAAATCATTCCAAAAAGAAAAGGCAACTAAAACTATATTTTTATTTTCTGTTTCCAGTTTCCATTTCTCATCTTCCAAAAAAAATTATAATTTAAACCCCACGTGATGATTGTAGATGTGTTTTGTTTCTTGAACAAAGCAACCGCCTAGATCACGCTTCCACCGACTAAAAATACACAAAACATCATCATCAACCATGTTATCCAAATCAAGAAAAACAGACATTTAATTATAAATGTAAAAAAGAGTCTTCTTCTTTTTTTAATGATAACTTTGAATACACATACCACTATATCTGCTTCCCTTCCGAAGGTATAAAAACATGCACAGTTCTTCTGCTTCTTTTGTATCAAATGATCAATATCTCTTGATTTTGCTCTTTCAAATACTATCTGAATATTTAGCTAAAATAAATTTCATATTCTCCTGCCAAGAAAATGTTTGTTTCCTTTTCATTTCTTTAAAGGTAACTCACTTTTATATGAAACATTTCTCACACACTGCTGTGATGTGAATCTCATACTGTCGAATATTGTATTAGTCATTTTTTTTTATGATTTTACATGATAACAAAAATAAGAGTTCCTACACTTACTATTTTTTTTAGTTTTTTTTTTTTTTTTTGTGAAAGGAAATGGCATTCTCACTTTGCTAGGCTAGTTCCCTCATTTTTCATAAAATAATTTGAAAATCTTATGAACCGTAAGTATGATAAATTAGATTTGAAATTTTTGAATTTACGATATGTTTTTTAAGCTTAACTCGCTCACTACACCGACTTTCCAACACTTGCTATTCTCCATACCATTTTATGACAATATCATTCACATTATTCTAATTATAGCATTGGATGATAACAGAATGCTATCATTGCCAGCCTAACAATTTTTTTGTATTTACTTGTTAATATAAACATCCAACACTTATACGCCAAGTCTTAACAGTTATATATATATATATATATATATATATATAAATATAAGTACAGCTTCAATATTCGATGGTTTTGTTGGGTGAAAGAAAAGGTATCTGGCATGTGCATGCGCAACTCGCAAGTAAACAAGAAGAAACAGGAAGGGAAGTTTCTGATTTTGGGCACAGCCCCCTAAGACCCTCTCATCTCCTTTCAATTTATTCACCCTCTACGGGTTGCACAATTATAAGAAGCATATGATCGTGTTTATATATATGTATATTACACCTTGAAAGTTGAAACGCACACATGAAACGTAAACCCAACGCAAGCAAGACAGCAAAAAAAATTAAGTAATACTAAAACATATAATAATTATAGTGACTTCGGATAAGAATATTGTTAACGATTATTAAAATATTTTAAAATTTTAAAATACACCGCACTCTCATTTATTTTTTAAAATAAAAATGCATTTATACGTTTCCGTTGCACCATCTTCGGTAATTTTACAAGAAGATATTACGTTCATTTTACGTCAATTTATTGTCTAGTAATTATTTTTTATAAATTTTTTATTTTATGGAAAAGTTATTTATTGAATATATTAAGAAGTTTTTGAATTTACGAAGAATAAGCACATTTTATCAAATAATGGCGTGAAATGATTGTTGTAATGAATAATTTTTAGTTAAGGAGATGGTTATAATCAACAATATTTTCAAGAAAAGTTAGTATAATTTATTAAAAAATACGTAACTCATACCTTATATTTTCTTATGCATATACACTTACACTTTTTGAAAATTAGATCAAGGCTAGACCATTCTTCTCTCTCTCTTTTTCTTCTTAAAGTGATACAAAATTTGAATTGAATGAAAAAGGACAACTACATGAAATTTGGTTGAAGATTATGCAATTTGAACTAATTTGCATTCAAGATTTATATTCTATTCAAGGGAAATTTCAGGTTGCAAAGAGAGGGTTACAACAATTTATAGAATGTTGAGAAATTAGCTCCTCTCCATTTGTAAAAATAAATGAAAAGTCATCCCTTATGATTTATTTTTAGTGAGTTACAACTAGGGATGGTAATATAGTATGTCCTGCTGGAAATTGTCATATCTCATTTTTAATGGGACGGATTTGAGAAAAATTATGTCTATTCTATTATAATTTCAAGCAAATTTAGGGTAAAGGCACGCCGCTCTGATTATATATATAAAAAATTTATGATACTTAATTAATGTTTATAATAATATTTTGTAGTCACTTTTTAGAAGTTTAGACAAAATTAATAAAGTTATATGTTTGAACAAGAAAATAATGTCATTAAAATATTTAGTTGACATTGATATTTATTATTTTAATACATGTAATGTTTTACTTTGAAATGTGTTAATTATAATAAAATAAATAAATAAAAGTTTAAAAATAAATAGAGACCTTGATGGGAACTTTGTCCGACCTATCACGGGGTTTAAATGGAATTGGGAGAAAACTTTATCTCGCTGGGCGGGATTGGAGAAGGCGTTTCTCACTCCAAACACATCTCGTTGCCATGCCTAATTGCAGCTATCTTAATCAATTTTTATTACTTCAATCTCATTGTCATTTTCTCCGGGCTTTGGTCTAAACTTTATTTTTTTTCATTGTCAGATAGTTGTTGAATTATTAAATTTTTCAAGATATGAGAGACTCGTATGAGTTCGTAAAATAATGATAATAATTGTAAAATACATCCCGTTGACAAATAAAAATAAAAATTCTCATAGCACATGTCAGCTCAATGGCCAAAGGAGAATTCATTTGCTTTCCGAACCACAACCCCCCAACACACACATGTGTGTTTGTGTGTGAATGTGCTTTGGATTCATTAGTGCTACTATAGTGTAGGGTCATGAAATGGATTTAAAAGGGGGGGCATTACTGTGAGTGAACCACTCTTTTGACATCCCACTATAAAAAGGTCTTCTAAGTTTTGAAAAGTTGTGCAAGTGATTTAGAGTTGGTGAACAAATAGGTAGAGATATGGCCTACGTATCAATTTGATTTTCCCTTCCTTTGTAAGCTACGACCATTTCTTTTGCTTTTTCAATTATGCCCTTCTCTATGATCATCCTTGTTTAGGTTACATAATATGTAGGATTATTATCCCTTAAAATAGAGGTTATAATAATTGTCTTTTATTATATTTTTGTGGATTGATGTTAGCTTCGAATCAAGAATAAGGGTATGAGAATCACTAGGTTGGTTCTGATGATAACCGTTTTCATGATAAAGTTAATAAAAAATAAAGAAATTGATAATGAAAGATGATGAAATGATCATAAATTGAAAACATACTTTAAAATCTTATTTATAAATTGTTAATTATCTGAATTTGAGTGAGATTAGTAATCATAAAGATTGAAATTTAAAGATATCCATAAATATTATTTATCATATTAAACCTTATTTTCTTAATCTGAGATCGATAGTGTATTTAAGATGATGAGATGCTTGAAATGCCACTGTCCTTGCTCGATAAGTATTATTTTGATCACTATCTTAATATATTTGATGTTTAACACATGCCGGTATTGTATCACGGCGTATCATGATCAAAAATTGTCTTTCATTTAGAAAATGTCTACTTAATCCTCCCTTCCAAATCAAATGAACTTGTTAGTTAGACATCTTTCATTATGATCTTTCATTGGAATAAAATAAAAACAGTATATTATTTTATGATGTTAGAACTGAAATGATGTTAGATTTTGAGTCGGTGGGGGGCTAACAAACGCGTGGATGAGAAAAGTTTCTTTAGAACCACACGGAAAAAGACAAAAAAGCATGAGGTGAGCGTGCGATAATCCTGCAGAGATTGCTGCCCGGAATGGCGCCACTATCTGCGGTTAATGAATGGTGGGCCAATCTCGGCTCACTCGTGACTCATGGGCCCCCCTTCCACTGCTTTTCTCCACTAACTTCCATGCCTTCACTGAATCCACGCGCCGCCGGCGCAACCACGTGAATTTTCCCGCAACGTCACCAAATTGCAGTAATAGGATAACATTTGGGTTGGTTTGGGATCCTACCTCTCTCTCACAGAGGAAAAAAGTAGCTCACAAATATCTTTAAATCTCGTAATAGTGCCGAATACTATGGAAAGTATTTATTTATTTATTTTATTAAATTAATTATAAATTAAAATAAAAACTATACATATCAATAAATAATTAAAATAATATTTTTTTTTTTATAAATGTATAATTTTATTAAAATTATATAAACTTTTAATTTAAAATTAAAATATATTATTATAACTATTAACTATGTAACACAAATTATTTTTATTATTTTATTTTATATATTCATATTGAGAAGGTGAAGTAGAATACCTTTATCTTAAATTTTATCAAAATTTAAGTAATTTTTTTTTTTTTAATTTGACTCATTTAAAATGTGTTATACATATGTGTCATAATTTTATTATATCACATATATAATTATATATATATATATTATGTAATAACTTTAATTTTAATTAAAAAAATACATATATATATATACACACAATACATATATCACAGATTATAAATAAAATATTTAAGCTGATAAAAGAAAAAAACTATTAATTTGAAAGTAAATATTATTATTTATAATAAAACTTGTTAAATTATGGTACGTGTAGTTTGAAGGTGGCGCGTAATGAGATTAGGACGGGAAACTTGGAGAGAAGTGGGTTGTACTTGGTCTGTTACACAGGCACGGTGAGGTGATGATGGTTGCCTTAGATTTGTCCACTCAATTTCAGTCAAAAAATTGAGCCATCCATCCATTCACTACCTCCAAAAATCTAGCCGTTACAGTTCATACCTGAACTTTCACCATCCCCATGGGTTTAAAGGACAAAACCAAAGACCAAAAAGGTTCCACGAGCCTACCTTGGCTTCTGTGCCCATTTTTATGTTTCCTAAAATACCCCCAGTTTAGGTCTCTGATACTACTAGCTTTTTTACTCACTTTATAGCAATGTTTTCAAAATCGGACCGTTTATCGAATTGAAAAATTGTTCGTGTTACGGGTTACTGGTTCAACCGTCGGGTCAACCGGAATCAAACCGTGATGTCATAATTATGTAATTAATAAATTTAATAATATATGTTATTAATATTTTAAATTTAAAAAATTATACAAAAATTACTAAAAATTATATAAAATTTTTTTACAAAATATGAATTTTTTTAATATACAAAACTTCAAGAAAAAAAATAAAACCACAGTCCATAACCATCACCACCACTGAAAAAATCCCCAATCGAGTTCAAAGGTCAAACGATGCTATAAACCCCTCGCGGACTATCCACAACCGAAAGCAAACTTCCGTACTGCGTGCAAACAAATAACCCCACTCCCAATCACCATCGAAACCACGATGTTCAACCACACACGAGTAAAAAATAGGGCGACAAGGGTGAGCACACTAAGGAAAACCAAAACCACCCGATCATCGACCGTCCGATTAAAGATCACCAACGGCTCGTCGCGATAGATATACAGATATAGCCACCCAATGAACGTGATCAAGAAGACAATCATAGAGATTGGGTGATATAACAGACTCAAGAACAGTATGAGCAATACGATAATTGTGTAGTTTACATGGAACCGCATGAGATTTTGCTTGATGCGGAAGGTAACTTCGTCGAAGGGGAATGGAAGGCTAAGTGCGGAGAGGTCCAGGAGTTCTCGCCATGGCCGTTGAGTGGCGGCAATCGATTGGCGGATTTGGGTGGTGCGAGAGAAGAAGTCGCCTGGAGGTCGATGGTGGAACTGAGGAGTACCCAAGTCGAGCTATTGATGACATCTCAGCGGGTGATTTGGCAGTTGATTGATTAGGGTTTGTTTTCTCTCTATTGCTGCACAAAAATGGGAAAATAGGAAAGGGAAAATCTCAGATCTGAGAATGAGAAATGAGGTTCCTGTCTCATTACGTAGGGTTTTTTTTTATATATATAGGTAGAGGCGAACCGGTCCGAACCGGTGACCCAGTGACGGGTCGACCGGTTCACCGGTTGAACCGCCCAGTTCGGACGGTTTTGAGGTTGAAACGGTTTTTAGGGTTCGACCGGACCGTTCCTTGGACAGGTCGACGGTTCAACCGGTCGAACCGTCCGGTCCGGTCCAGTTTTGAAAACCTTGCTTTATAGTTTATACCTCTTATGGACAGGAATGCTCTGGGCGGGGGGGTGCACCTCACTCATCCCTATTGTTAGGCCTTACTGAGTTGACATGGAGACATGAGGCATGTGGAGGTATGTCCTGTCTTAGTGGCATAGGTATGGGGAGGCATGCTATACTTTGAAATTACATTATAGACTTTGAATGTTATTCAGAGTGGAATGACATTTAGGAGTGAGAATGACTTTTTGAAGTTGGATTGTCTTAATGGATATTTAGACTTGACACAGCTTGTGTGCATGACTTGGGCAGCGAAGGCTAAGGCAGTAGTGCACTTTGACAATAGTTGGTGTACATTGACAGCCTTTGGCAAGATGTACGCGCACAGGGGGAGCAGCTCAACTTTGCAAGTGGTTGTATCTACTCCTGTCAACTGGGTAAATCGTCCTAAGACATATATAGGAGGTAGTACCTCTTGAGGCGCCCATGGGCGAGTAAGCCATGCGGCCTAAGACCTTGGCACCTTCGAGGCAAGACATGTTGCTATTGTAAGCTAGGTTTGACATGATAGTCTAACTTCCATCACCAACGATGGTGGCATATGGTGGCAACGTTTGACAAACAAGACCAAGCCATAAGTAGACATGGTTTGGCAATGGGGGCTGATAAGGAAGCATGGGGGGATCATGTGGTGCGCTGATTGAGGGTTGGGTGCACATAGCCTTGTCCTTGAGTGAGGGCTTGGTGTGGCATTAGTTGAGACAGAGTAGTTGGTAGCACATGTGGCAACATTTATTGGTTTGGCACAAGACAAGGTTGTCTAGAGGCAGACAAAGGGAACTGTCTACTGTGTTGGCGCACTGATCATGTGGCTAATAATGAATGCAGCAATGAGATGAACTGCCTGCTCATATGTGGCACAAATCCAAGGCTTCAGATAGCCCTAGCAGTTGGGGGCGTCAATTGCACTGCCCTGCATGGCAAAGGCTAGTTGGTCCAGCAAACCCAGCAGTTGGGAGTTGTCCTCTGCAAATTCTGTATATATAGGTGTGCAAGGTCTTTGGTAATTGCAGAGAGGGAAGAACACAGACATGTGTCTCACCGTGTGTACAGAGTGTGTCTTGTAGGCCTACGAAATCAGATTCCTTTTATATTCATAGTTGGGTTAATTAGTGAATAAAAATGTTAGGGGTTTTCCTTGTATGACTGTGTGTCTATATTCCTATTACGCTGAGCTAAACACTGTGTGTGTGTTGGTGAGTGATTTGAGTGGCTGGTTGTTCGGTGACAACGCCATCACAGACAAAAATTTTGAGTCGAAAATTGACCTTGTGACACCTTTCCAATTTAGGAATAGCCTCTCCTATCCTTCATGTCTCGTTTAATGTGTTTTTCATTCTCATCCCTTGCACCCAAACCTCTCATCCCATCCCATCTCATCTCATCTCAATTAATTTTTAAATTTAAAAATAATTCATTAATAGTATTATAAGAATACTACGGCTAGTTGTACATTGAAAACTCATAATTCAATTGATGCATGTAATTCAAATTTTAATATTACGTGCGATTATACGCTATACATGTCCATCTAAATGGTTAGCTCAAACTGAAATCGAATATAATTTAAAACTATTTGCTTAACTCAGCGCTTTGTAAAAAAAAAAAAAATTTGATAATAAAAATGCATGAAATTTTTTCATAATTATGTAAATTAATTTGTGACATATGATATAAATAATATCATAATAATTTATTATTTTAAAAAATAAGTCACATATAAAAAATTAATTTGCATCATTTTAGAAAAAATAACTCCTACTACATCTTTACCACTAAATTTGTTTTCCAAATTCAACCCTGACTCTTTTACGGACCGACCGTACAAGATTTCAATTGGGAAAATTGACGGTGATGATTTAGTGGAGCCAACAATTGACGCGTCTCCAGCTGTGCAGCATATCCAGATGTTTATACAGACAAAATTAAAAATAAAAATAAAAACAAAAATGACATAGTATATCTATATATATATATATATATATATAAAATTTCTGAAAGCAATGCGGATGCGTGTTTACAGTTTCTGAAAGCAAGCCAGTGGCTGGAGTTATATCCAAATATATAATTTGATTCCATCAATTCCAATTTTGTAAATTCGTAAGCTTGGATTTACTTGAAATCATTTTAAATATTTTACTCTTTTCCACAGTTATTATCTTCTAGAGGTGCCTTTGTACCAATTGCCAGCTGTTAACAGGCAATGGACACTTTGCTCTTTTTATCCCAATCACTTTTGGTCTAGCGTTTTTTTAACTAACTCAATTATGACTCGTGTTTTCTTTTACTTTAATTTTCTTCTTTTTTGACTCGTCACACATGGACATCCATGCTTGCTTGCTTTTTTTTTTTTTTTTTAAATTTTTTTAAGGTTGAAAATAAGGTCAAAATTAAAAATAATAATTTAATCCGTCCATGGTAAATGGTCAATTCAGTCATTAATGAGATAGATTTAGAAAAAAAAAAAAAAATTTCTTCACCTATTTAACCTCAATTATATGTTTAAAAATAAAAATAATGTCTTTCTAATTCTTTATTAATAATCATATTTCTTATTTTAACATATATAACATATTGTTAAGATATGTTAATTATAATTAATTTGATAAAATAAGTAAATAAATAAAAAATAATTGGAACTCCGATGGAAACCCGTCTCTGCTTATTTACGTAATTTAAACAGATTTGTAAAGAAAATTTATTTTAGACATGGTTGAAAAAGAGATCTCTCACTCCGAACCGGCTGAGATATCGTCCCTAATTAAAATATAAGTTTATTGGACAGACAAGTGAAAGAATTCATCTTTTTCATACACAAAACTCTTTATATGTAAAAGAAAAAAAAATTAAAAAGACACATCAAATAATTATTTAATAAATGTATCACTATATTTTTGTATTTTATAATTTAATATTTTCAAATAAAATAAAAGTATTACACTTACAATTATTTTTTAGTTATTCAAGTAGAAATGAAATTTTTTTTATTTTTTTCCTTTCCTTCTTGTCCAAGCACGGGGCTGGAGATTACAAAAATATCAGAGTCTACAGTGGCATTTAAGTAACTATAGCAAATCAGAAGCCTTTTCTAAAGGCTGCTCGTTTATAAAACCCGACATGAGTCCCTCAACCCTTCCATCCCCTCTGGCAGTTGCAGCACTGGAGCTGCAACGTCTGTCTTCATTCCTCAATCGCTCACGCCCATTTTCTTGAACCAAAACAAAACAACAGAATATATACATACACACATTGTATATAATCACATACATCATACCATAATATATATTAGCACCCTTAAACTCCCATTGTCGTTCTCTCTCTAACCATGGGGTCCGTGATCTGGTTCTGCTTCGTTGCTCTTCTTCTTCCATGCCTTACAGTTACGGCCAAGCAAACCTACATTGTGCACATGAAGCACAAGCAGAAGCCCTCATCCTACGCTACCCACCACGACTGGTACTCTGCGCATCTCCAATCCCTCACATCAACCTCCGACTCCCTCCTCTACACTTACACCACTGCCTACCACGGTTTCGCCGCCTCGCTCGACCCCGACCAAGCCAAGTCCCTCCGTCAGTCTGCCTCGGTCGTCGGCGTCTACGAGGAATCAGTTTACACCCTCCACACTACTCGCACCCCTGAGTTTCTCGGACTCGATACGGAGTTAGGCTTGTGGGCAGGTCACAGCCCACAAGAGCTCAACCAGGCCTCCCAAGACGTCATCATTGGCGTCCTGGACACCGGAGTCTGGCCGGAGTCGAAAAGCTTCGACGACTTGGGCATTCTCGATGTGCCTGCTCGATGGAAAGGCCAATGCGAGTCTGGCATCGATTTCAAACCCTCACTCTGCAATAAAAAGCTCATCGGTGCCCGAAGCTTTTCGAAAGGTTACCGTATGGCCTCTGGAAATGATCCAAGGATAACAACAGAAAATTTGTCACCGCGCGACGAGGACGGTCACGGGACCCATACGGCGAGCACAGCCGCGGGGTCGCACGTGGCCAACGCCAGCCTGCTCGGCTACGCTAGCGGAATCGCACGTGGGATGGCCACACGCGCGCGCGTTAGCAATTTATAAAGTATGTTGGCGAACCGGCTGCTTCGGCTCCGACATACTTGCCGGAATGGATCGCGCAATAATGGACGGTGTTGATGTGCTCTCGCTGTCTCTTGGTGGTGGTTCAGCTCCATATTATCGCGATACGATCGCCATCGGAGCGTTTACGGCGATGGAGAAGGGCATTTTTGTGTCTTGCTCAGCTGGAAACAGTGGGCCCAGCAAAGCCTCACTTGCAAATGTGGCCCCCTGGATCATGACAGTCGGTGCCGGAACATTGGACCGGGATTTCCCGGCCTATGCCTCACTTGGTAATGGCCACCGGTTCACGGGTGTGTCGCTTTATAGTGGACATGGGATGGGTGATAAACCGGTCGCTTTGGTGTATACTAAAAGTAGTAATAGTTCGAGTAATTTGTGCTTGCCTGGTTCGCTTGAACCGGAATTCGTGCGTGGGAAGGTGGTGTTGTGCGATAGAGGAATCAATGCACGTGTCGAGAAGGGTGCAGTTGTGCACGAAGCAGGTGGAGTGGGGATGATACTGGCGAACACGGCGGCGAGTGGGGAGGAGATGGTGGCGGACAGCCACTTGATCCCAGCGGTGGCAGTAGGGAGGAAAATGGGAGATCTGATCAGGGAATACGTGCGGTCCGATGCGAATCCCACGGCTCTGCTGAGCTTTGGTGGGACCGTGCTGAATGTGAGGCCGTCGCCGATTGTTGCGGCGTTCAGTTCGAGGGGGCCCAATCTGGTGACTCCGCAGATCTTGAAGCCAGACGTGATAGGGCCGGGCGTCAACATACTGGCAGCATGGTCAGAGGCTGTTGGACCCACTGGATTGGAGAATGACACTAGGAAAACTCAGTTCAACATCATGTCTGGTAAGCAAAGCTAACGGATCGATTTTAACATATACGCTCATTAAGATTTTAAATTAATTTACCCATTTAACATATAAAATTATACTAAAAAGAGAGTTTAATTTTTAGATGGCCTACCAATTGAATATAAAATAGTTCAGATGACCTAAATTCCATGATTGAAACATTAGGGCTGGAATAAGATTCGAGTGTATAGCATTACTTTTTTCGTATTATATTTACAAACATATAAACTTGTATTTTTGCTGTGTATTCTTTTCTATTCACTATTTTTTGTGGTATTTTTAAATAAAGCTGTATTAGACCCTCTCTGTATTTGGTCCTACCATATATTACCACCTATTGTGCAGTCTCATAACTCAAAATCTAGCTGTGATGGGTTGTTTCCACCACCTTTGCTAGGATGGATGGCTAATTGATACATGGGTTTTTAATGGTCATATATTGATTAGCCTTTTGGTTATACTTATAACCTTTTGATCAGCTTTGAATTAGCTAATTTGGTGGGTGGATGATGGTCATTGAGCTGGCATGGTGAGTTTTAGCAGGTGGCGTCTAGATTAGAGGGGAGTGACCGGTAAAAGCAGAGGAGAGAGCTATTTTAATCATGTGTATGTGTCACGCACACACGTATTGTATAGTTTAGTTTAGAAGTGGCATACATTTAGCGGGACTTGCGTTTAGAATATGGTTCAAAGGTTTACTTTTAGTGAAAATATGCAATTGCTGAGTCAAAAGTTTCGGCTAAAAGCAATTCATTTTGAACATTAAACATTTACAAAATTAAAAAAGACTGAACGACGCATGGGACCAGTTCCTATGGAGTCCAGTTGGTACTGGTAAGAGTGTCCACTGTCCTCTAGCAGGGGACTTGCCACTACTCTTGTCCCATGATGTGTCCTCCATAGAATGGTCTAGACATAGAGTGGTCCACAAATCTTTATAGGGCTTTGAGCAATGTTGTAGATCAAAAATTTGTGTTCCCGTTTAGTGGATTTGGTCCTCCCAAGGAAAAGTATACATAATTATGAAATGGTTGAGCTGTGAAGGGTGATCATGACTTGTAAATAGTACTTGAAAATGATATAGTCGAGTAGAGTAGAGTAGAGTAGAATAGCAAGTTATTTAATCGGATTTTGTTAAAATAAATAAATTTTAAATTGTATTTAAACTTGATTTGTTAATTTTTTAAGCTGATCTCGAACAAGTCTTTAATTGAGTCGGTCAAAAGTTGAGCTCGCATAATTTAATTTTTTTATATAGTATTAGATTACTTTTGGTTTAATGAATCGAGTTTTAGTCGAGTTCAATAAATTAACAAACTTAAAAATATATTCAAGCTTCCCTTTTTTATCTTGCGAGCCACAAACTTTTAACTAAGCCGAGTTCGAATAGTGAGTTGTTTAATCGAGTCTTGTTAAAATAAATGAATTTTAAATTATGTTCAAACTTGATTTATTAATTTTATTAAGCTGATCTCGAATGAGTTTTTAATTGAGGCAGTCGGGAGCCGAGTTCGCATAGCTTGATTTTTTATATAGTATTAGATTACTTTTAGCTTAACGAGCCAAGTTTTAGTCGAGTTCAATAAATTAACAAACTTAAAAATATATTCAAGCTTTGCTTTTTTATCTTGCGAGCTGATCTCAAACAAACCTTAAACCAAGCCAAGTTCGAATAGTGAGTTGTTTAATCAGGTATTTTTAAAATAAACAAATTTTAAATTGTGTTCAAACTCGACTTATTAATTTTTTAAGTCGATCTCGAACAAGTCTTTAATTGAGCCGGTCAATAGCCGAGTTTGAATAACTTGATGTTTTATATAGTATTAGATTATTTTTGATTTAACGAGTCGAATTTTAGTCAAACTCAATAAATTAACAAGCTTAAAAGTATATTCAAGTTTGGTTTTTTTATTTTACAAGCTGATGTCAAACAAACCTTTAACTGAATCAAATTCGAATACCTAGCTTATTTTATGATCTTAGAAAATAACATCAAAAGCCTCTACCCCAGGTGATATTGAAGAAAAAAGAAAAAAAGGTTTAGCAGATTCTTTTTGGACTTAAAACATGAGGTATTTTTTTAGTGAGTTTAGATCAGACTTGACAATGTATCTTCACGATAACATTTTATCACGAGTATTGTAACATGTGAAAAAAGATGAATTCCATTACACTTGACATAACACCTTTAAAAAGGTTTACCGTCACGATGGTGTGCCAGTCTCGTTTCAAATTTTTTTTCTAACATGGACAGAATAGTTTTTACTCAATGATTGTGGCAAGTCTGACTTTGATTTTGTAATTGAAAATGCAGGTACGTCCATGTCATGCCCACATATCAGTGGACTAGCAGCATTGCTCAAAGCAGCCCATCCAGATTGGAGCCCAAGCGCAATCAAGTCTGCATTGATGACTACTGCCTACACGCTCGACAACACCAATTCCACTCTCCGTGATGCTGCCGGCGGTGCATTTTCCACTCCATGGGCTCATGGTTCCGGCCACGTCGACCCACACAAGGCGCTCTCTCCGGGCCTAGTATATGACATATCAGCCAACGACTACATTGCATTCCTGTGCTCCTTGGACTACACCATCGATCAAGTCCAAGCGATTGTAAAGCGACCCAACATCACTTGTTCTAGGAAATCTTCTAACCCTGGCCAACTCAACTACCCATCATTCTCAATCCTGTTTGGGAAGTCGAGAGTTGTGCGATACACTCGAGAGCTGACGAATGTGGGAACTGCTGGATCGGTCTATCAAGTGGCTGTGGACAGTCCACCATCAGTTGGGGTGACAGTGAAGCCCTCAAGGCTTGTTTTTAGGAAGGTAGGAGATAAGCTGCGGTACACGGTGACATTTGTGTCGAAGAAGGGCATGACTCCAATGCCTGGGAATGCATTTGGTTCAATTGTCTGGAACAATGCCCAAAACCAAGTTAGGAGTCCAGTTGCTTATGCCTGGTCCCAGCTGTGAGATTGCTGCATAGTTTTTGGTTGTGAGACTGCATGATTTTCAGTCCCGTTTCCGGTTCAGGGAAAGCCGGGAACAGCTCTGAGACACCACAGGGGTTGGAGATAGAAAGGAAATTCCAGAGAGGGAAAGGAAGTTCCTAGAAATTTGAATTTGGTGTGCTAGTAAATTAATGTAATAGAATTAGTTTTTAGTGCAATGGAAATTGAAATGAATTTCATTCATAAACTCAATAATGGCTCTGTTCCTTCATACCGAATTACAAAGCCTTGCACAATGCATCTAACAAGATGAATCAAGTGTTTCCATTACTGTGAAGTGCATTGCTAAACCAACCTTTCCTCTCAGATACTGAAAATTGATAATACTAACAGAGAATTTCTACCTACCTAATCATGGTCCGAGTGACACTTTGGTGTTTGGCTCTAATGAATAATTGTAAATCTATAGTCCTGGCAGATGTGATTTATACATTTTATTAATTTTACTTTATGGAAAAATTACAAAAAGATTACTATATTTCAGGTCAAACAGAATATGAAAATACGTATAAAATGAAAGAAATATTTAGTTTATACGTATGTATTGTTATTCTATTTTTGTGAAAAAATTTTTTTGATCTCTTACCCTAAATGCTAAAATTTAAATATCTTCGTGTAAAAAAACATTCTTTCAAGATGCGTGCGTGTTTCTTGTAGATAAAGATGTTTTTTTATAAATTATCTTTTGAATAGATGCTTTTATATTGACAAGATCCTACAATTCTTCATACTTCTCAAAACTGAGTATGGATGAAGCTTATCTTATAGGCGTCTTTTCAAGATAGGAGCCAAGAAATTTTAAAAAAAGTGTGTACAGGGAAAAAAATTCACCGAAACTCCAACAAAATCTATTGCTTTTTTCTGGTCTGATCATCCATCTCATAATGAAAGAAACTTGAAGCAATAAAAGCATTTTGCTTTCTGTAGAACCAAAATAGGACATGCCCCTTTTGTCTGTTGGCAAACATTTTGATGCAGTGCCCGCATTGATCAGTCCTTGCAAGTTGCAACCAGCTTTAGATTCCTTGCCATTATTGACAAACTTTCTCAATTCCCATCAAGTTTGTCAGTCCTTGAAAGCCAGCTTTCTATTCCTTGTCATGACAAACACTCACAATGGCAATTATTGGATTAAAGATTGAACCAGAAGTGCAAGTTTTGAGGTTCCCACCCACATGCCAACAATTTTATTGACATCCAAGTTACTAGAAATTAAGGCTGCGTTTGTGAAGGAGGGTGTTTGAGAGGATTTAGAATCACAACCATTCTCAAGGAAGCTATTTGAGTTTGATTGGGGATAAATGGAGTGGAGACAGTAGAGTTAGGAGAGAGAAAATCATTAACAATCCTACTGAAACTACAGAGAAGCTCAGATATCTCCTTGTTAGAATTCATAAACTCTTTTCGATCTCCTTCTAATTTCTGATCTATTAGAAATTTAGAATTAGGCTCTCAAAATTACTTATGGATCTTGTTAAAATCCAAGACTAATTTATAATCATTAAATTCTAAAATTCAACCTAAGAACTTTATGCCTTGTTGACATAGCAAGGTGAAAATCCACTAATCCCATATTCTCCACATTTTCACAAAACTTATTTCTTTTTTCAATAAACCCTTTACTGTTGTATTAATAGGCATTTTCTTTCTTTAAAATAACGACCGGCCCAAGCTATGTTCATCAACTCTACATACTCGGATAAGAGAAAATTCTTCTTACCTAATTTGGAACTAAATATTGATCTCGTAGGACAGTATTAGTAGGTATTTTCTTTCAGTTAAATAATGATGGACCCAAGCTGCCTCCCTCAACTCCTTTATTTTCCTTTTCCCTCCTTCATTTACACGCTAATCAACTCCTTGGCTAAATTAATTTATTTCTTTTCCTCTACTTTTTCCCCCTAATATATGACTAGCCATATGTCCAGCATCGCCATAAACCTCTCCAGAAGTTTCTTTTCTCCGTTTTTACTATAAACAAATGTCTAAAGCACTATTGTATGGTCAACTTCTCTAGCGTAGGTTCCTTAATTTTATTCTACTTTCCTTTGGTGACTATCATGCTTACATCTTCTCTCCAGACTAACGCCAGTTATAAGCCAGAAAAACTATGCCTTCACTTTGATCATCTACAAAACATCAAACCAATCAAGAATGACCTTACAACCAGAGTGGCTATGAGTAAACCAAGTAAAGAACTGAAGAAAAAGAGAACACTCAATATCTAGTGGCTGTAGTTTTGCAGGAAAGAATTGTGGAAGCAGCCCTAATCATCAATCACATTATTTGCATCAAAAAATGAGTTTGTTGTCGGACCACTGATCTGAAATTTAAAAATAAAAAATGAAGATAAGCATTTGCTACAGGCATTTGAATAACAGGTATCTGAACATCAAAAGGATAAAGAGCATCAATGGATGAGGCCTCTATACACTTTTGAGACAGACAGAACCAACCCGGACCATCCAATTTCTGAATACACCCACCTCTTGGCTCAAGTGAGGAATCGGTCAATTGAACCACACATAGGAGTCCTACTGAATATATTCAAATCAACTGCAACAATCTAAAATCAAACAAACAAAAGTTTTCATTTGATGGTCATTGTAATTGCACTCATTAACTGTCCGAGATTAGTGTGGTTTTCCAATATTATTTCATTTCCGACTGACTGTTGCAAATGTAAGACATTAATTGAAAAATCACAGAAGATAAATTGGGCAATTCTTAGCATTGATCCAACAATGCATACAGATGAATGTGTAGCACACTATTCCTTCATAGATCTGTGCAAATCCAACAATAAATGCAATCACAGGGTTCATAAATACTCCATATTTGCAAAAACTGTACATTGTTAGAATTTAAATGGCACCTTGAAGACAAAAGCTTCCGTATGGGATTATTGCATAATTATACTAGCAACAAAAACAGCAAGGGTAGCAACAGTTTTTTGTACAAGAGGAACAAAGGTGTACCTTTGGACATTTAGGACAAGAACATGTCCATCTGCAGCAAGAGCAATCCGGGCAGGAAGGGCATTGAAGACTGCAACAACTTCTGCTGCATGAGACCTTGCCAAAGCATAGGGAGCACGGCCAGAAGCAACACTTGCACTTTGGTATTGAACAACTGATGCACGAACACTGGCACTTTGGTAGTGAACAACTGACACATGAATGACAGTTGACACACGAATGGCATTCGACACATGAACAGTGGCACTTTGGCATTGAACAACTGACACACAAATGGCAGTTGACACACGAACAGTGGCACTTTGGCATTGAACAACAGTCACACAAATGGCAGTTGATACACGAACAGTGGCACTTTGGTATTGAACAACTGACACACGAATGGCAGTTACATAAATTGCAGCGGCAGCAATGAGGCACTTCAAGATGAGGGCAGCACCCATAACAGCAAATCCACGAGAAATTGAAACAAGACGACGCTCCACTGCACGCCAAGTGAATTAATCTTATACTGGGAAGCATTTGCGTTAATCAAAGATTAATTGAATCTACTTAGAAAAGAGGCAGGTTCAAATAGGGGATAAATAGCTCTGGGACATGTACTCATAATTAGATTATGATTTTAGACATCGCTGCCAGTTGAAATATATGATCCAAAATAAATGGCTGAATAAAAGAATCTCCAATAAAGAATGTGAAGAAAATTAAGAACACCAATAGCCATTTGTCACAACTCAAATGTTTCTTCTTTGTTTTTTTTAAAGAAATAAGAACAAATCATTTTTCTGCTCAACCTTTTGTAACAAAGGGCAATCATGAAAGATTTGAAGGGTCTAGACAAGACTAAAACCCAAATATTTTCTCATTATTTAGCTCTGGAAGCAGAGTTAGAAACCAGGACTATGGTGTCAATGCCTCACAAAGTTCATCTTCGTTGTAAGCTGAAATCCAAATTGTGCCTTGTAAACTATGGGAGTCAAACAAGTACATGATCCAAAGATGGAATAGTTCATTTTTCCACGACAGAGCATCTCATGTGCAGTTCGTGACAACGAACTTTACCAAAATTCCCATGAGACTACTGTAACTGTAGTTCTCACATGAATGATATCCGACAAATAGATTTTTAAAAAAGAAGGCCATTTGAAGTATTTAATCCAAAAAGAAATTTGATAACTACTAAATGTCAATTCTAATAGTTCAGTAAGCAAACGGACTAAGTTTCGTTTCGAGAATTTTCACATGTACAAGTGTGGGCAGCTAATGGCTCACTTTGTAAACCATCCAGTATTTTTCTGAACAACATGTTAAGTTTTCAACTTTTTAAGTGCTTCATGTGGGAAAACATTCAAAGCTCATTATCTAGAAAGTAGGACAACATTAGGACTGAATATTTTGGTTGATAATTCTGGGGCATTGAGTATATGCATGATCCAATCAGCAGGAAAGGTTACAGTTGCATAAATAGTAAAGACAAAGAAATGATGCAGAACAAAGAATATGTTGATTATGATGTGGCTCTAATGGATTGAAGTTCAAGAATTAAATTCAGGTTGTCATTGTTCTACAAATGGTGACAACAAATACAATCTACATCATTATATCACAAGTTACAACTATTGAAGTACTATGACCATTTTCATGTGTAACAAAAGATTTTCACTTTTGAAGCACATTAAGTTTGTGGGCAAAGAAAATGATTATTCCATGAATTCTGCTTTAAGTGTTAAAATAGAATTTTTAACAAAAGAAAATCATTTTTTTGTGCTTGTTGAGCCTACTCATTTAGGGTTGCCATAAATTTATTACTGATCATTTGTGAAAAAAACATGAGGGTGCAAATAGCAGTAATCCATATATACAGAACATATAAGGAAAAGACGAGGTGGTACCAGAGCCACTTCCAGAAGCGACAAGACCTATGTATCTTCTGACTCCTGCTTGAAAAAAAAAATGTAAAGATTACAAACTTCTACTAAACTCCAAGGGAAAACCTATTGATAACTTTCTTACTCAGGTATTAAAGGATCTGAATTCGCCACCACAAAATCAGCAACTCTGCCAAATTGACAAGTCCAATCAATTGTAGGTTAGGCAACAACTGATGAATGGGTATCTCTGTATAATTCTAAATTTTTTTAAAAATAAAATGAACTTATTTAAAATGCATGGATGTATCTCTTCACATAAAATAATTGATTCCAATGAATCAACCAATCACATACTCTTTACAGCATCGGGAAGCAGATTGAAGACCATCAATGGATTTTAATTCGTCCTGTTAACAATAAAACTATCAATGAGATCGTGCTACTTTGGAAAAGGGGAAAGAAAATATATTAAAAAAATGGAAAATATAAATATTTAAGTTGCATCCTATCTTTAGGTAAACTCTGATCCATTGACAAAGTAAAACACAGCAACTAGTTTCAATGATTACCACAGGCAGGAATGAAATTGTGAATCTCGGACACTTGCAAGAATCCGATTTCACAGTGTTGATGAGAATTAAAACGTCACTGTAACGTTAAGCAATTGTAGCAACCATTTTCCAATCACATTGTAGATGGACTTACATAATAACACAAAAATTGTTAGATATGGATTCGTATCATAGGTTCTCCTTAACAGGGATGTGTTATAAGAAAAACTCTCAAACAGTTAGGGAAAACTAAAAGACATGATCCCTATCATAAGGTATCAAGCATGTCATTGTAATTACCTATATCACACGTTATATGAAATCATTAATACAATTTTCTAATTAATTGGTTCCTAGAACTCTCATGCTATGCACAGATATGGGAACAATAATCTCCAAGCCCATAAATTCTCCATTGCTCAGCTGGAGAACAAAAGACAAGAATTCGTTCTTCGTGTTTTATATGGCACGTGACAGTTGGGTCCATGACGTTTACCATGTGGCTGATGAGAGCAAAAGCGCGATGATAGAATAAGTTAAACCAGAATCCCCTAGCATAAAACAGGAGGTATCTAATTGGTTGAATCAAACAATTAGAGATTTTCCTTAGTCACTAAAGATCTCCAGCAAAGGCTGAGCTTTTGGTAAGCTATAACAGATGGTAACTATTATGGATTACCTATTTCCATCCTCATGAAATCTTGGACCAAAGACTGGCACCTTTTTGTGAGTTGTACTTCTTATGTTACATGTAATACACCCTACAATGGAATTGCTAAATTCCTAACTTGGAAGTTCATAGTAAGGCAGGTTAAGGAAGACAAGAAGAAGACTCCAATCAAGGGTGCGAGAAACATGAAGTCACAAATAGCTAGTGACTACATTCCCTCCAGCTTCCCTTGTCAGATAGTATTCTCAATTTAACAGGTCGATTTCCTTGGCATTACTTATTTGAAATCATGTTATAAGAGTTCAATTAGACTTCATGGAAGTTCATTCTGTATGAAGGGGAATAACAACCCATTTGGCATCTGAATTGACAATAACGTTTGTGACTTGATGTCCCTGTCCACTGTTCCTGTTCCAATTAAACCCACCGAACTCACATTAGCTACCTATAACGATCATCAGCAACACAATGAAATATGTCACACTACTTAGAAGGTGTTTGCCGGAGTGGGTGGAGCCGAAATCGCGGGTGTGCATCATCAGCAACACAATGAAATATGTCACACTTAGAGGGAGTTAGCCGGAGTGGTGTGGGTGGAACCAAAATCACGGGTGTGCACCCACGATTTTGGCTTTCATCTACTCCGCCAAACAGGATCAAAAGCACCATTCAGAGAGTTAACAGTGAAAGATAATTTTTTTACTCTCAATAGAATTCTAAAATGTGTTTCCATTTTCCATTAGTATATTCACTAATACTACGGTTTTCTTATCTTTTTCAATAAATTTTTCCCCTATGCAGACAATTGGTTCTTATATTAATCAATCCACCTTGGAATTTTATATACTAAGGTTCACCCAACAGTCAAAAAACTAAAATAAAATTTACAATAATTCAAAATAAAAAAACAAACATGGAAACATATGAAAAGCTAACCTCAAGAAAACCAATCTCTCTCTCCAACATCTGAACTTTCAACAGCTCCCGGCGCTTCCCATACAAATCTGGATACTGCGGCGGCGACTTAGGACGCGGTGGCGGCAACGACGGCACCCAAGGAGAACAGCCAGAAGCAGCCATTGATCAGCGAACTCGCCACCAATATTCCTCAACAGAGTATATGAATATAAATACAATCACACATATATGATATATCATATATGTTATGTATTATTCACTCAACAGACTAGGACTAGCACTGATAGAAGTACTAGTAGAGTAGCAGTAGTAGGTAAATACGAGAGAGAGAAGCAAATGTGGTTAGGTATGAATTGCAAAAAGAAGAAATGGTAAAGACAGGAAATTATTAAGGCTTACCGACATTGGGGATAATTACGAGCCAGACCCCCAAACGTTCTGTCAACAATAAACAACGACTGCAGAAGCATTAGCTGCACACATGTGTCTTTGTGTGTGTATACATACATATATATATATATGTATATATGTGAATATGAATGATTTATTGCGACTGTGTTACAACAGGCTACGGTTGCAGTTGCAGAGAGTAATTGAAAGTGTGGAACCCAACTCAACAATTATAATAACTTAAAGTACTAATAATAAGGCCAAAAAGTGAGTAATAATTATTACCGACGAAGAAGAGATCTGTAATCTCTGAATACGAGTCTTCTTTTCAGCTTGAACAATATTAATTGTAATAGAGATGGTTGGGAAAAAGTCTGCAAGTGATTGTACGAAAACATTATGCAGATTTGGGAGATTTTTACACAAACGTTTGGGGGTAAGAAGTGGAAACGTTAAAGTAAGAGCTCTGTCTCTCTTTCTTTCTCTCGAGAACGGGGCATGGTGGATGCAGAGTTTTTGCAGACTTAGCAGAGACGAAGGGCGAAAAGCTCAACGCCGTACCTCAGACCGCACGTGACTGCTGCGTCGGATAGAGAAAACTTTTATTTTCTTTCGATTTAAACGTTCACCGCCATTTCATCCTCGTTTTAGTAAAAAATTCTTGCTGTTAGTTGGGGTACGGGGAGGGAAAAGAAAACACTAATTATGGAGATTAACATAGGAGATGAGAGACCATTTTAATTTTAATTTTTTTTTTATTTTAGTATTTGAATAATTAATCATAAGAAAGAAAACGAGTATATAGTATAATATTTAAGTCTTATTTAAAAAATAAAATAAAATATAATTAATTTGAGAGGATCATTAATAACTATTTACAATTTATCTTAATTAAAATTAAATTATTATAATTAATAATCAAAAACTTCCTATAAAATCAAGACAAAACTTTAAAATATTAAAATATAATTAACTCTTAAACTAAATATAAGATAAGTCCACCTTCATCCCCTCTCCCTCCTTTGTCCTCATAAGAAGAAGTATCTTAAAAGAAAGCAACCATCGGGCATGCACGTTTCACGGCCTAACACTCATGCGAAGAAATGTATGTAAAACTAAGGAATCAAAACCTACCATTCTTTAACTACTTTTTAACGATAAATATTATTCTTAAAAAAAGAATGTTTTAAAATTAATCTTCAAAATACATTTAATATCAGCAAATTCACAATGTCAAGTCATTTAGAATATTTATTTTGAAAAGACTAATATTGCTCATTTTTAAAATTATATTTTTTTTGAAAACTCATCAATATAACTATATAACAGTAATTTAAAATACTGAATAAATTACACTTCACTTTTTTTGAAATTTATGAAATTATACTTGACCTTCTTTATTTTATCTGATCTATATACAGATATATCTCTCCAAACAATTTTTCTTTCAAATGACAAAATTATTCATTTTATTTATTTATTTTTATATTTTTTAGACTTTGACCAATTTTTCTAACTTGTTTAATAGTTTTTTTTATTTTATATAAAAATAAATTTAAGGTAAATAATTTATTTTTATTTTATATAAAAATAAATTTATGATTTTATCAATATTTATTTAAAAAATATATGAAATGAATAATTTTATTATTTTAAATAAAAAAATGAACTGAAATAAATATCTATAAATTATCAAATAAAATAAGAAAAATTCTTATAATTTTAAAAAATTAAAAAAAATTATTATAATTCTAAAAAATTAATATAATTATAAAAAAAAATTAAAATAACAAAGAAACAAACACATTCCTTGAGAAAACACTTAAAAAGCAAAAACAAAAATGAGTTGAGTTTGACCTTTTTATGGTTTAGAGAATCAGTGACGATTATGCAGATTTGAAGAAAATGACAGAAACGCATTAATGAATGGTCTATTTAGAAGATCAATCATGTCAACAAGTATTGATTAGACTAGACTAGACTACTTATCCCCATTTTAGATGAATTATTGGTTCAGCTGAGACAGTCCATTATCTATGATTACATACACAATTATACATATAACCTATAATACGAACACATGTTCTTTCCAAAACTTTCCATTGGGCCACACCTGTCATGCATGTGATACATCTTGTCCATCTCAAATCAGTAAGTTTGACAGCCTGACCCGCTTCTTTAGCCCGGCGGTCCCACTGCTATTTTTAGTGTGTCTAAGAAAAGTTTGAAAGTTAATGGTGGGTAAGTCCCAGTCCCTCAAAATAGATGATAAATACAGAAAAAATTCTGGTACATTAACTTGCAGTTTTTTTTTTTTTTTTAAATTTTGAGTTGATTTTTATTTTTATGATATTAGAAGGCGAATTACTACTTCTTAAAACTCAGGTGTTAAGAAGAAGGGAAAAGAGCCTTATATATTGCATAGGGAAGGAGAAACTAGGCAATGTGGGACATTTCCGAATACACCTCCTGACTACATCTGTCGGAAAGGGCAATGAGGGACATTCCGTACTAGTGTCGAAAGAAGCCTATGCTCTGATACCATATTAGAAGGCGAAACCCTGCTCCTTGATACCTGGGTTTTAAGGAGGTTTCGGGTTGGGACCATTTAACATAGTATCAGAGTAAGGTTTCTTCCAACGGACATTGTGGTCAGGGGGTGTGTCGGAATGTCCCACATCGCCTATTGTTTGCCCCTACTTACAATTTATAAGGCTTTAGTCCCCCTCTCCTTAAAGCCTAGGTTTTAAAGAGAGGGGAAGAAGGTCTTATATCTTGCACAAGGAAATGAGAAATTAGGCGATGTAGGACATTCTGAACATATGATGTGACAGTGATGTAATTTTAAAATGATAATAATATTTTTTATCTCATATATATATATAAAAATTTATTTTATGATGTATATTTTGTGAATAATTTAATTTTAAAAATTTTAAAAAAATTCTTAAAATTGGTTGCTATATACAAAGTTTAGTTAGGATATTCCTCAAGAAAATATTAAAATATTTTAATCACAAGTTTATTACAACTTTGTGGGATTAATACATTTGAAAGTGACTACTTTGTGGACGTTGAACCCAATTTTTTAACCGGCAATGGAGCTGCATGCGCACTGGTGAAGGCATTTGGAAGGGTCCCACTGCCACATCAGCAAGACCGTGCAAGTGCCAGTGCCACGGTGTATTTTGGCGCGGTGTTTTGCCAACGTACTACGGTAAATGTTCGGTGATGTGTTGTAAAAGTCAGGTTAGCAATTCTAGGTGCTGCAAAGTTATCGTGAGCCGAAATGTGGTTGTGTGTAACACATGCAATCATTGTCGTTTGTGATAATAATTGTTTGACATGACACGTGCTATCATCTACTGAACCGTTACTGTGGCGCATCAAGCCTCTTTTCTCTCGCGTCAAGACTTCATTCTGATTCAAATTTAATCATTATTACCCACAGATTTAAATATTATCCATTAAATTTAAATTAGAATTAAAATTCTTTTAAAAAAATTTATTCAAAATAAATTAAAACTTATATCAAATCTATTTTTATTCAAATTTAAATTCAAATCTACAAAATATTATTTATAAACTCAAATTTATAATAATTATAAATTATTGATAAACTAACTGAAAAATATCAAATTCAAATAAATTTTTTATTTAAATTTAAGTGTAAATTTGATTAAAATTTAAACTGAATCAAAATTTTGAAAGGATCAAAATCTTACATGTATATTAAAAAAAAATTCTATAGCTTGAGAGGCTATAGCTCGGCCCAACCCCATGTCCTTCCGTTCTTTGATACCCACGTCAATTGGGTGGACACTAACACCATTCAGATAGAATCCGATCCTCTCATTTTTGTCCTTTGATAATGGCTTTGTTTGGTTCAGTAGTTTCACTACGTGTTTTGGCATTTTAGAGTGCAAACCATAGCTTAACAGATATTTGGCTATTTGGATGGGCTCGTGTGACGCGCGAAAGGGCCATAGAGCAGTTCAAAACCGGCTTTTTTTACAAGCTGGTTAGGAGAGCTTAATCAAACCGTTGCTGACCAACTTTTTTGATGTTATAACATTATACATACTTTTTAAAATTATTACGATCATGCCACTGAATTTTTGTTTCATAGTTATCCTTTCAGCCACAAATTGGTCGTATATATATGTGCTACTGTATTATCTCTTTTTGACAACCATTAATGTTTAAAAATATTCGTAAAAGTTATTGGGGTTAAGCATGTAAAATATTTTGATTTATTTAAAGTGTAATGTTGATATGGCATTTTGAGAATATTATATCTAATATTAAAATAAATAATATTATATTTATATAATAAATATTTTATTGCTATTTATATTTATTATTTATAAAGATAATATAATTTTAAAAATATAATACATTACAAAACACATAATTTAATTTTCAAAAGTAAAAAAGACAAATCATATTCATAAAACACTTTTCTACCACTCATTCAAATGTTACAATATCATTTAAATACTTATTACTATATTTATTCAAATACTTAACAAATTAATTCAAATGACATTTTTCACCGTAACTTAATTCAAATAATATTTTTTACGACTCATTAGGAGTATAATGTCTTAAATGAGCATCACGTGAACAGCAGAAGGGGAGAGAATGGCAATTAAATGCCTTATTTACTTCGTAAATTGTATTCTCAATACAATACTTTAGCAGTGAAAGGCTCATTTAATTTTGCAGCTATGTGAGGGGCTGGGTTTTAAGAGGGCCAGATATGTCTGCGGGTGGTGGGCCTTTATTTTTCCTTATAGGTCCAAAGCCCAAAGTATGGACTATGGAGAAAGGGGTTTTGATCAGAAGCAGTCTTTTGATGCCAGAGATTTATGGTTCATCGAACTGAAGTCAGGTCTTGATACAACGGTAATGTTGATTTGTGATATGAATGTCACCGGTTTGAGTTACAAAAAGAATCATCAAAAAATCAATGAGAAGGTCTTGTGGTGATTCTGTTGATCAAATTCGAGTATTCATGTGAAATCTATGTCGATTCAAGTTCAACATGATGCTCAAATTTAGGTGTAAAACGTGTTAGACTTTGCCACCCAAACTTTTTCTCTTATCCTTTGCATACACTAAACATTGTCAATTTAAATACCACTTCCCAGACCAACATTAATCCTAATCATTCCCCCCAATGCTGCACGTGGCGCACAGGCGTGGTGTCTGGTTAAATGTACTAATCAGATCACAACGAACATTACTGTGACTCCAAAGTCAATTTCAATAAGATACCCCGAGTTAAAGGAAACGTGCCCTTTTTCAATTTCTTCGTAACTTTACTCAATGCAACTAATATAATCAGATTCAAATCTATATATACAATGCAAGCCACGCACTCAAATAATATGGGAATAAATGCCAGAATCAATTGATCTTTCAACATGAAGAAAGCTTGATGTATCAAACTCTCCTAATTCATAGTCAAGGCCTGCCAAACATTTGAATCTAGAACATCCACTTCTATTCCTTAAAACACACAAACACACACACACATATATATATATAGATTGTTGTATGGAGCCATAGGAAACTTGAAAGAAAATCATAAGAGTCCTTGGGGAGAGAGAGAGATGACAGCGAAAGACAATAACTTACCCATTGTGAGCAAGATGTTCTGTTCATCTTCTGAGGTAGTTCTTGAAGTCAGGAGGAGGCCACATGTTGTATATGGAGGAGGTTTTGTGGTCACAGACAGTAGCCAAAAGGTTGTTTTCAGGGTAGATGGCTGTGGAGTTACAGGCAAGAAAGGGGATTTGATTTTAAGGGATGGCAATGGAGATGCTCTGATTCTCATCCGCCCTAAGGTATATTCAATATTTTCTAATCATAAAAGCTTAGCTAGCTCTTTTTATGCATAAATGCATTAATATGCAGGCATGCATGAATAAATACTTGTACAAGGACATACTAATGGAGGGTGTCATGGTGATGGACCTGTATGTTTTCTCTCTGCCAGAGGTTTGTCCCCACCCTATATATATAGACACACACACACATTGTCGAAAGGATTACAGTTAGGAGACTAGAATTTGCAACAGAGTGGTTCCTTGAAGCCTTTACCCTATAGGAGGCTGTAGATTACAATTTAAGAGTGTAATGGAGGGGAAAACATCTCTAGGAAAATGAATATTACATATAACCCTCTCCATTTGTTTGCTAAAGGTAGAAGAAGAGGAAATTAGTTTTCAAATATTTCAAACTACTCAACTTCACAAAATAACTATATTAGGCTCTTCAAAAACAAAGTGTATCATCCCTTTTATGTCTCCAAAATTTAATATGAAAATGTAAATTTCCTAAACAACAAGGCAGACAAAAGCATGCCATCATCTCCTCTTAACACATCAACATTTATACAAATTTAATAAAACTCAACTCAACAAAGTCTTATCTCAATTATATAGAATCAACTAATTTACATAAATTTAATATTGTCCATAAATAAAAAACACACTCACACATATATTTATAATTTGTTATTATTTCTTTTGATGGATAGAACATCGTCGATTGTCCATTTTATGAGTTGAGCATTTGTTTTTATATTTTTCCAGGGAGGGATAGTCGAAGCACTAAACGTTAATAGGCAATGGATGGGTTACAGTTTTAACTATGAAGGATCACAAAAGTTGGTTTTCAGCTTGAAAGAGCCTAACTCATTTCTTGTGAAGAACAATCCAATCAGAATCTCCATTGAACACAGGGGACACAGCAAAGACTCGGACTTTGAGATCAAGGGCTACTTTCCTGATAAAGCTTGCAGCATCGTCGACTCCACAGGTTATATAATAGCACAGGTATGCCAATTTTTGTTCTCTGACTCAATTTCAACCACCATTTTGCTTTCAGCCTTTGTGGGTGAATCCAAGAATTAAAACATGATCCAAAACACTACATTTTCAATTTTACTTTTCTTCTTCACTCTTGAGAATAAACTTTGGAGGCATTAGACAATTGGGTTTTTCTTTTTCCTTTCAAGAAAAGACAGACAGAACAAGCAACTTGTGAAACTTCTAAAAGGGTCTAGCAGAAGACACTTCTTCCACGGAATTATTTTAAACGCACCCCATTTTTGGCAAAAAGGAGATGTTAATGTGTGAAATTTGTTGTTCTAAATGATGCACACAGGTTACGGTGAAGCAAGAGGTAGAGGAATTGATGACAAACAAAGATATCTATCAGGTAACGGTGAAACCAGGCATTGATCAAGCCTTTGTTTTTGGAGTGGTTGCAGTGCTGGACTACATCTATGACGGATCTACCAGGTGTTAAATCAGAGATTAGCTAGCCAATAAAAGAAAATGCTTCCCCCTTTTCAGCTTTCCACATTAAAAGATTCAAAACTTGAGAGAGATCAGTGTTATGCTTTCTTCTGGTGATATAAAATTATTATTTTTTATTGCTTTCATGTTAATTTTAGAGGGATTTGCCAATTAATTAAAAATGTACCGTTGAAAAGAAAGCACAGCTTTTGCAAATTTGGAGTGATTAGAGAATATACATATACATATATATATATATATATATTTATTGATCAATGCTCAGTGGCGAACCAAAAGATATATATTTATCATATCACAAATATAATTGAACCTCAATTCGACGAGTTTCAGATTAGCAAATTATTGAGAGAGAAAAAAAGACTTATAGATATAGACAGAGAAAACGGAGATCTCAAGCACAAGCGCATGAGTTCTCTACGACCGCCGCTTCATCACCATCTTCACTCCTGAACAAGTAATACCCAACGGCAAGCCCCGAAATGATAGCCACAAACACGCCTCCATTGAACGACATGATTGCCAACATCAAAAGGTACCCGATCGCCGAGTTGAATCCGAACAACACAGCGGAGATCAACTTATTCGGCCTGGCCCACCGGGTGCGGACGAGTTTCGAAACCAGAGGAGTCTCGATGGATGGCTGTGAAGGATTGGATGTGGGGATGGCTTTGAATTTGATTCGTCGATCTTCCATGTACTGGTAGAAGACGGAGAAGAGGAAGCAGGCGAATAAAGTGAGTGCGTAACTCGTCCATGAATCGCTCTTCCACGAATCGAACAAAAGCGTTACGTCTTTGCCCCAGTAGAGAGTCATGTGCATCATCTTCGCTGCGAAGAGATAGAGACAGGGAGAGAAGGAGAGAGGCGAGTTTGTGGAAAATGGTCGGGGGGCGATGAAAGTTAAGGCGAAAGTCTTCGCTTCCGCTCAGACCCAATGACACAACGCTTCAGCCATCGTCATAATACAACGAATCGAAATTTTATCGGCGTAACTACCATTCCAAATTTTCCATAATTACGAAAATGCCATACACCGAACTCTTGTTCAAGTTGTTGAACCGTTGGTGAAGCCGCGCAAGTGCAACAAAATTAAGGTTTGTTTGTTTCCTGTTAGTGGTTACGGATTGCCATTTACAGACAAAACTCTTTAGTATTGTCGTGCCAGCAACGCATTGGTTACATTCCATTTTGGGTTCCAATGGAGAGGGAACATAAATATTAGCGTTTGTCATGATGAGTGTGAAAACTCACGACACATTTATTATATGTATTAATATTAGTATTATATGTAATTATGCATGTATATATAATGCACACATCAAATTAGATTGAATGTAACAGTCATTTACGACTAATGCTACTATTCTTCATCAAGAAAAATTATAAGAACAACCATAATTTACCCATTTTTTATTTAATCATTTTATGTTTTAAGATTGAATAAAAACACACTATAGTTTGCAAATACAAATAACACTCACAATCATTAACAAAAATCGTGAAATGACCGTATTACATATACCATGAATTACCCTTCAAAAAAAGTGCCAAAATAGACGGCCTTATTAAAGCCCCAACACCACAATACCAATAAGGACCATTGACACCACAGTAGCAAGTTGCGTCGGGGCTCAAATTTGATGTCTAACTTGAATTTAATAATTGGTTGCTAGTTGATTACATCATTTTCAACATTGAAAGGGAAACATGCATAGAGAGAGAATCAAAAGAAAAATTGAATAGAATGATAAAAAGTACATTCAGTTTAGAGGGAATCAAGAGAGGGACAGTGAAATTGAGAAAGAATTGGGATCATATGAGATATAGCTACACAGAATCGGGAGAGAACAAGTGAAATTTTATTTGTATATATGAACAGAGATATATATAGAAAGATGTTTGTGGACTAACAGACATGAAAACAAAACGGGCAAAACATATAAAAGTGGTGCGCAATAGAAGCAGGGCTTACCGAAGCCTCCAATGGCTGAGTAGCATAACGTGACTCTCTCGAAAGGACATGTCATGCTCTCAAAGCGTTAGGAAGGGGGTTAAACCCAGCAACAGGTCGGCTATCAGAAAAAAAAAAAAAACACGATCGTTGCCTGTAGAAAAATTCTGATCCATACCGGCCAAAAGAAAACTAGACTATTAGGGAAATTCTACTGCACCACCACCATCTCAGAAGCAACAATTACAGCAACTGCCACAAGAACATTGTCCGAACTTAAAATCCTACCAAGCACCTCAATTGGACATCTATTCCTTATCTTAACAGTATGCTCTGCAAGACCCCAGCATGCAAAATTCAAAACTGAATATAATCAGGATTCAGCAAATAACTATATGAGATAATTGACAGAAATGTCTAAGTTCCAAGTATCATTTTCATCCGGGAATTATTGAGTAGAATCTTCTTTGATAATAAGCAGCTAATAATGGAGCAGATATAAATTAAGCAACTTACAGTGTACAAAACGAGCATGGAGAAGATGGCATAAACTAATTGTGCATAATCAGAGGAAGAGGGCCATGATGTGATTTAGCATCACAGTCCACTCAAATGCTATGCCAGGTTTGTCCCACAGATAAGAATCCAACATACTTAAACAATAACTTTACATTTTGTAGCCTTAGCAGTAAATATACATCTATATTACTTAATTTTAGTGATTTCACTTGTAAAGTTGGTTGCTCCTAATTTTAAAGGTTAAAAACCGAAAATATCACCTTGTCATGGTAAATTATATATTCAAATAATTTCAGAATGTTAACAACTTTCATTCACAAATCCATGTGTTGGACTTTAGAATTTGATGCAAAACTGGGTGGTTTAAAACAGGTTAACAATTTTTAAATAAAAAAAATGTAAGGGGAATATTCGCACACAAGACTTTACCAATGGCTTCAAAGTCTGATGATATCCTCATCATTTACACTATTAAAAGTAACAGGCAAAAGGTTTTTTTTTTTACCACTTGCATGTGTTTGTGTGTAGTTATAGAGATTCAGAGAAGGTGGTGTCTAAAAGATGATGCCAATTGTTTCTTTTAGCATCATCACTATTGAAAATTTCTTCAATGTTCTATATTGATAACTCATTGTAGAAGGGGAAGATGCAAGAAAGCAAAACCTAAAAGCAATCCCCATAAATGATGTCTGCTTGAGGATCGATTGGATGCTACTACAAGAGCAAGAACTTCGGGAATATATGTGTACAATATTCCAAATGAGGTGACTGATTAATTTTTTTGCCCAATAATAAAAGGGCATCATCCGAAGCCCCTCCAGCTGTAATGTCAGGAATTCCCTTTAGTCTAGGATACAACACAAAACAATAACCTAATATATTCCAGTCCAACTATACAAGTGTAAAACTACTCAAGATGATGGTGCAATCTACTGCTTAAAATTTGAGCATAAATGGAAAAATAGCTAGACACCATTACAGTATACTTCAGGTCATAATAGCACTTGTCTCGCCAACATTATATTTATCTATTCAACTGCTCAACCAGCATACCTAAACACACTTCAATAGTATCAGTTGTGACATCTAAAATTTTAATCAAGTCAGACACCGTAAGAGTAAAAACTGTGAAGTTGCTAAATAAAATGACTCATCAACTCATAGTACATGTTGAGATCAGTTACCAGAGGAGTAAAAGAAAGCATATCATCTGCTGCAGTCCACGTATGATATATAACAAACAGGCCTTGAGTGAATCATGATGTTCAACAGTACATAATGAAGCCAAACACTAATAAAAAAACACAATCAATCACATAAAATATAGAGGTTTTATTTTTTTGAATAAACTCCATGATCAAGGAAATATTCAACTTTGTACATGTAAATATTGTTGTGAAGTAGGGGCTGTAGCGGTGAAAAAAAAAACATGCCAAAGGAATGAAGTATTGAAAAATATGGTAATACAAAGAGTGAACGAAAGTCATGTATGGCACTCTGCAAAATACCACATAATAATCGTGAGATAGAGATGCCAATAAGTAAAAGGAAGTAAAATCAAACACTTAAAATACAAGAGTTCAGGGAACTAATTTCAAACAAATTTCTTTTACAAAATGAAATTTGTAAGATATCAACAGGGAGAAATTCTGCTTTGATTTTATGTACATATATGTTGCGAGACACAAATCATAAAATTGACAATGCCTCCAACCCAACAGTATACAAGCTGTACAGGAGTTTCTACACTGCCAAAATAAAGGAAAAGGATGAACTGTCTGAACAAACTCCTAAAACCAGGTTCAGAAATCATCAAAGGTCACTTTGTTCTTTGTGATTGTGATTAATCTAAAGCTCAACGTATACCATTCTATGACACAACAACAATAGCAGTGATCAGCCTAAAAAAGAGAAATATCAAATAGATGGTTATAAGGCTCACACCCAACATCTTGCTAGGGTGCATATCATTTCGTGGCAAAACAATGAGTGACCAAACAAGCCCTGTCATGAGAAACCCCAATGTAAAAAACAAGCTACTATCCCGTGGAATTATGTATGATGCTGGTCTCTTGGACCAGGCCCCCCAAAGCATTGAGATCCCCAAACCAACAAGCGTGTTGAACATAGGCCCTGCATAGCATCCCGACATGGCAACCTGCACACCATCTCCACCTTTCATCGCTAGAGTAACATTTGATATTAAATCACCCATTGAGTTTCCCCATGCCAATATAGTTAATCCGAGGATTGATGGCTTGATTCTAAATATTACACCTAATGCCTCCAGCAGAGCAACAAGCTCATTCGCAACAATGTAGATCCAAATGATACTCATAAAAAATCCCCCAAACACCCAGGGAAATAAGAACTTGCGAGGAGATTGATCAGCACTGGTATATATAAATGCAAGGATGCCAAGTATACCACCAACTACCGCACCAATAAAATATGCAATTTCTCCACCCAGAGAACTCACATTAACCTGGGTGTTCCAGAGGAATGCCAGAAGCACGGGTGCCAATGTAGCACTGGCCACAGCATACCCTTTTGACCAACGCTCCTCCTCGACTATAGGAATTGTCAACCGTCTAGGAAGTGTCAAGGGCATTTCCAGCAAAGCACATAACTTAGAACAGGAGAAGGAGCGATCGTTCACCAACTCCTCATCATTCCAACCCCACAAAGCCTTTGGGCTCTCTTCTACTGTAGCCTTCACAGACTCGTTTGAATAAATTGCAACATTTGAAGACCACATCCAATGGGTCAACTTAGTTTGGAGAAGCGGCACATCATTCTCAGAATCAGAGTCAAGAAGGGTGGCATATACGGATTCATCCTCTTCATTTCCAGGAGAAAACATATATCCAGTAACAGGAAGCAATGGTGTAACAGAATCCAATCTTAACCTCTGGCTATGTTTTCTCAAAATCTCATTCGCAGCAACAGAGAAAGCATAAACCACATAAATAGAAACAAATGCAATTGCACCCCCAACACTCACCTCACCGACAATGATAATAACAAGAAGCGAGATAAGAGTAAAGAGGAAAAAACATACATCTCTGATGAAGCATTTTTTATCAATTCGAACCGCTTGCTCCGCCACGCAGAGAGAAACAATCCCGACAACAATACAAGTAACAAATACAGCTCCACCCAACACACTATTAAGACCAACATCCCCTGCATCAGTCCCCACAAAGGCCGCAATGCTTGCAAACACATCCGGGGCTCCGTTCCCAAAGGGAAGCAGAGAAACCCCAGCCACCGTTGGTGGCAACTTCAAGAGAGTTGAGAGTCTCTCAAGACAACAACAAAAGTAATCTGCCGCAGTATTACCCAATAGATAAAAGAGAGCAGCCAACCAAATAGCCAGAACCACAAACCCCAACCAACTGTATTTCTCGCAATCACAGTAAAAGAACACAATGTAATTGAAAAACCCACCAGACGTGCACTGGGAATTGGCTATCACGTAGTCACACCGGCTCTGGTAACCCTTATGTTCATATAATCCGGTGCAATCTGTCGGATTTCTCACACTCAAATTATTCTGGACAGACCCATCATCGACAAGAGCATAATTTGACGAATTAACATTAACTTGGGCAATTCGCCTACGAAAAACCTCAGCCCGATCAATCTCATCATACAAACCACCTTTCAAATCCCAGCTAACCGAAGGGGACTCCGGTTGAAAACCTTCTTGGCGGAGGTAGAAGAAGAGAAACAATACGACAGCACAAATTACATTGAAAACTCCACGAAATCGGGAGTGCCTCCGATGGTAAAAACCATTCAAATCTTCCATAAACCCAAACTAAAAAGAAATTGATTGAAAATTGAAGTATTTCAAGAGAATAGTCTAGGGTTTCGAATTGTGGCAATTGAAAAACCAATAATTGGAGAAATTAGGGGTTAAAATGTACACGAATTGACGTCAAGAATCGACATTATATACACACAAGCTAATATAAAAATTTAAAGTTTCACTGTAGAGGCAAAAAAAATGGGTTTCTTAATGGTTAGGTAATGTACCTAGGAGAGAGAGAGAGAGAGAGAGAGAGAGAGAGAGAGAAATGTGTTAAGAACAAGAAACACAGCTTCTTCGTAGTTTCGTAAACAAATCCCTCACTGCTCTTTCATCAATTGGGGATGACGAAGAAGCGCATGCAAGGGCGGGAGCTTAGGGGGCGTGGGCGTATCACCGATACCTCCCTTGCTTTTTAGGCAAATCATATCATTCAAAAGTCCAAAAATTATTTACATTCCTCAGTTTTTTTCAAAAGTAAAAATTATTTGCATTCAAAATAGTGCGCCAATGAATGCTATTTTTGTTTAAAATTTCTCTCTTATACAATAAATATATACATAATTTATTTTTATTTAAATTATGTAAGCTAAATAAGGAGATCTTTCACTATGGAGCCATCTCATAATTTTTATTACACATTTTTTTTTTTAATTTTGAGATGCATTTGTTGTTGGCTATTTACATATAAAGTGTAAATGATTATTGTAAATGATAAATTTTCTTATAATAACATAAATGATTAGTTATTGTCGAGTTTTTATGTGGTTGAATAACATTTGTTATCAATTGAGATTAGTCCGATTGGTAATTCATGATTTCTTTTAAAGAGAATGTTATGAATTATATTCTCTATTTTTTTTTAATTAGGAGAAGATATATTGTTTATTTAATTTATTGTTATTTTTTTAATTTTGAATTAGACTTTGTCTTTATATTTGTTACAGTCGGTTAGATTTATTAAATTTCTTAAGATTAAAAAATGATAAGACTCCTATAAACTTGTAAAATAATAATTAATAATTATACAATACTTTTCGGTAAAAAAAAATATTAAATTTCTTGAAAATTCAAAATTATGACTCTGTAAACTTGTAAAATAATAATTAATAATTATATAATACTTCTTCCATCCCCAAAAATGATTAACATCACCTTTGTGATGTCACTTCTCATGTTTCTCTCACTATAGACATCAAATTAATAAATTAAAGCTTTATTGGGCCATTTCTAACAATAATTCAAAATTTTACTTAAATTTAAATAAAAATCTTATTTAAGGTTAATGTTTTTCAACAGTTCGTCAATAGTTGATAATTATTATAAATTTGAATTTATAAATAATATTTTATAAATTTGAATAAAAATAAATTTGATATAAATTTAAGTCTACTATTAAAAATAATTTTTTAAAAAATTTGACTCAAATTTATATTTTGAGTTAGTTTAGTTAGCGGTGAGATCCCTTACTAAAATAATTAAAACAAATAATAAGATTCATGTTAACATCCGGAATTCAAAGTTGGGCCATGGAAATGGATTTTGACGTTGGTGGGCCTTCAACTTCCAAAGCATTCAACGGTGCCGTTGCCATCCGAAAGACCCAAGAGTCAGAAAATCGGAGTGGGGATGCTAGGGTTTAACAAAACAACGATTCTATTGGCTGAAAAATCAACTTCAAATAACTGCTTCCGTAGCATAGTGGTAGTGCGTTCGCTTCGTAAGCGAAAGGTCGCGAGTTCGATCCTCGCCGGGAGCTTCAATTCATCACAAAGACAGGGGGGATGGATTCTTGACTTTCCTTTCAAATTGATTTTTGGGAATTTTAGGTTTTTTGCCATACTAAAACCATGGAATGACCTTCAAGAATGAGATACAAATTTTCAAGCATAGAACTCTTGAAAGAAACTGCAATATATATATATAACCGTGCGTGGCATGCTAGTAAATGTTGATTGGTGAATCTGTATATCTTAAGTGATCCTTTCTTTTGTCAATGTCTTCTCAATAAAATCATAAAAAAAAATATATATGTTAGGGAAATGACCTTCGAGGCTGAGATTAAAAAATTAAAAAAGAGATAGAAAGATCTCTGCTTTTTATAGGCTTACATGGGTAAATTTTACCTTTTAGAGTAGACTTCAATCAATGAATGGAAAGCGGATGAATTAATTACAAGAGACATGACAAGTTATATTGGGTTAGGTAAGCTACTTTCAAAGAAAATGCAAAAGGATAATACTATAATGACAGCATGAATTGGAGTATCCAGGGTTTCAACGCAAAAAAAACAAATGAAATATGGTAACAACATTGCTATTTAAGAAAAATGGATAATCTTAAGCTGGGTTGAACTCTTGAAATGAGCAGTTGAAGTTTTGTACTTAAAATTTGTTTTTATAATTACTTTTCTTATATTGAAATTTTTTTGGGTAATTCTGATATTGAAAATTGTTTTCGAGTTCATTCACTCAGTATATAATTGAGTACAAGAAATACAAAGAAACATCATTGCTAATTAAGAAAATGAGTAATCTTACTCTATCTGAAATGATTAGTTGGAAGTTTCCACTTCTTTTTTTTTTGGGGTTATTATTTTTCTAATATTGAAAGTTTTTTTGGGGCAATTCTGATATTGAAAGTTGTTTTGAGTTCCTTTACCCATTGTATAATTGAATACATGAAGTCCCAATAGAGATATGCTTCCACCCCAACTCAAACAGTTCTACTAACTACAAATCTGAGTATGGATTTTACAATTCCAGACCAAGGTACGATTGGCTTAGGCTGCCGGTGAATTGCCTGGTGTTGGGTTTTGACTGGCATTCAATTCACCAGCTTAGTGAGCTAAGCATTTAGACTCTCCACACTTCTTTCTACTACTGCCACTTTGCATCAAAATCACACAGCCACTTTGGGTCAGCCGCCAGCATAGCACTGTCCCACAGAGAAGCAGCCAAACAGGGGCTCTAGCTGGTGGGAGACACAACTATTAGACTTGGGCAGTGGGGTGTTGTAATCATCCATTTGGACCTACCAACTTTTCAAATATCTTGATATTCTCTCTTGGGCAAGATGATGACAATAATTTCTCTTATCTTCTTGTTCAAAGAATATTTTCTAGTTTTCCATTATGGAATTAGACAGATGAAGTTAGTAATCCAAGTGTAAAGGTGGGTAGAGCACTTCACAATTGAGGTGCACATATATCATGTGTAAAGTATACAAAGATTTGTAGATGCATTATATATATAGCATCAACTATATTCTCATATCTAATTGACGTCAAGCCAATTCATATTTAGCAATGGCAAAGACAAAAGGTTATTCCTTGAAGGGAAAATTTCACTTGGATCCCTGAGGTTTGGGCTAATTACAACAAGACCCCGACTTGTTTAAAAAATACAGACTTATCCCAGGTTTCAATCCGTTAACTTCTGTCACATCTTTTATTGGCGAAAAATACATTTGACCAGTTGACTTCAATAAAATAACTATTTTGCCCTTATTTATTGATTAAAATATAAAAAAAAAATGACTCTCTCTTTCTTCTGGCCTCTCTCTTTTCAAATGGTAGAATTGCATAAAGTAGGTATGGCTTAGATATACATACATACATTACAACATGTGGGCAATCTAAATGCTAGACACACATAAGCAAATGTATAAACACATTATTACAGCCAGTAATAATGTGCGGATCATTAATGTGCCAAGTTGCTTTATCCAATTTCTATTTTGAATAACTAAGATAAAAGCAATAGCCTGCAAACCCATTGAGAGAGAGAGAGAGAGTGTGTTCTCCATAACTCTTTCCTTCGAGGTGTATACAGGGGAATATATATGCAATATATATAATATATATGTATGTAATTAAATAATAACAGAAAGTTCTTATATACGTGTGCGCGCGCGCATGCGTGTATAATACCAGCTTAATCCATTTGTGGAAAGAGAGAGTTGCGGATGATTGTATGTTGGTATAAGACCTTGGGTTAGTAACTTTGAAAAAATTGATTTCTCTAGGAATATTCTAGGATCTGAATAAAGCCAAATTAAGAAGCACTATTTATTTGGGTGGTTAAAATCCACCATGGAAGGGTTTTGAAAGCTGTCTCTCGAGAGGAATTAGCTTCTCTCTACGATTTCTCACTCGAAACTTGAGGTAGGGGTTTTCTTACCCTCTCTAGATGATTGTATGGTCAACATATATGGATATATTAATGGATATATGTGCCTGTGTTTCAGTGCATGTGTGAATGATGAAACTACCATGGCCGAACCCCACAAATATGGATCTTCGGTTTTAGGGGCCTGAAGGTTAATATTCATACTTCTAGTCACTATTTTATGTATTTGAGCATGGTCACCTGACATTGATGAATAGCTTGTGGGTGTGAGTGTATAGCAATGGTAAACCCACAAAATGGATGTGTGTGTAACCACGGTGGCTGTGACCATGGCCATCATTAAGTCTTGCCTTTACATGCCTTTTGATCTTTCTAGACTCCTTATGTTGTCCTATGAATTCTAGAAGGATTTTGAAAAGATTGGGGATGAAAAGACGGAGAACCATGATGTGAAAAGGGAAAGGAACAGTGATGGAATCCCTTGGGTTCTAGACACTATGATGGATTTTAGAGGTTTTTGTTTGCTTTAATGAGTTTAAATCTTGTGCATGGCTTAGTGATACGTCACCAAACGTCTGATTAATGAAATTTGAACATGTGCAATAAAGATAATTTGATTAAGAACTTAGATTGAAAAGTGTATACCGAGGTGTACATCGGTATACCGATCTCGGAACGATGGGCTAAATAAAAGACGAAAAAGAATGACGAAAGTCTCATCATTACAATGATACAGCCTGACAGGCGGTGAGCCCTAACCCTACCAAAAATAGGTACAGGTTTGACAATCAATTCTACAGGTACACGTGTAAAGGGAGTCATACAACTTTGAATGCTAAAGTGGACAGGACATCCACCGCTTGTCAGAAAAACCCACCGCCTCTCCATGCTATAACTTCCATGAAGAAGGTATGAAAAGGGGATGGCCCCACATTTTGAATTATTAAGTGATAAAAGAGTAAAAACCTTTGATCACAGAAAAAGAAAAAACTAATTTAACCATCGGAGAGGTTACCACCGGAACCCTTCCCGGTGGCTTTTTATTAATCATCTCTTTTCAGGTTCACAGTGACGGATTATTCCATGACGAGCCCAAATTAGCTGCATCAGCTTGGCGCCGTCTGTGGGAACGTTTAACGTTCTTCTTTATCTTCTCTTCTTCGATTAAAGTGTTTGGTAGTCATGGCTTCCAACCGTCGCTCTGCACCACTATCCGCTCAACCGCTCGCTCAGGATGAAGAAGTTGCAACTTCTGATCCTGTGCAGCAACAGCTGGATCAAATTCGAGCTCAGATGCAGAAACAAGCTGATCAAACGCAGGCTCAGCTCTTTGCCATATCTCAAGTCTTGGCTTCTTTGACACAAAATCCATCGGTTCTCCCTCACTCTGGAGTGCCTGAAAGCGGATATCCATTAGTGTATCCTCCGCAACGGAGGCAATATGAGGAGGGTGGCCCTAGTGCTCGTCCCTTCTCTCCCCAGGGTGTAACTCCAGTTCGATATGACGTTCTAGAGGGTGTACCCAACATGCAACCTAATAACGTTAATTATAGCAGGGGCCATGTCGTTAGCCCTGCGAATTCTGGCGCTAACTTGGTGCAATCCGGACAACCATTTCAACCGGCACCGGCGTCCAATCAAAGACAGCCCGAGCATGCAATCCCCAGCCCGAACAATCTTCAACCTACTGGGCTTGAGGGTGGCATACCAGGATTTCAGCACTCTGCCCCATCCAGAGTACCGCTACGATCAGAAGAAGTGGCAGATTCCATTGGACAAGCAGTTCCTGCTCGAGAAGGACTTCCACCTCCTCAACAGGACGAAATAGCAAAGCTTCTCGGAAGATTTACGACTCCGTTTACTCCAGCTATATTGGCCGAGGAGCGTCCTCGTAAGTTCATTGTCCCAAAATTCACCCCGTATGAAGGATTGGATGATCCTGGCGATCATCTTTCAAATTACCAGCATACCATGGCCCTTCATGGCGCCACGGATGCATTTCTATGTCGCACCTTTGTGACGAGTCTCAAAGGGGCAGCCCTTCGATGGTTCCATAATCTCCCTCCAAATTCAGTCCCTAGCTTCTACGAGCTCAGCAGGCGTTTCCTTGATCGTTTTCTAACCAGCAGGCGGCTCAGAAAGGGACCAGAATTTCTCTTGTCCATAAAACAACGAAAGGGAGAATCCCTCAAGGATTATATCGCTCGCTTTAATGCCGAACTGACCGAGATCACTGATTGTGGCGCGGCCTTCTTGGTGGCCGCCTTACATGCTGGACTCTGGCCAGGACGTTTTCATGATTCCCTAACGAAAAATCCTCCTGCCGATATGGCGTCATTAATGGAGAGGGCAAGAAAACACATAAACTTGGAGGACACCAGAACATCCCTTCGTCTTGCCAAAGAACAAGTACAACATGAGGGAAAATCACAAACGCAGAATGCTGGCAATACCAGCAAGCGGCAGAGAAGTCCTGAGACGAAAACATCCCGAGGTCAAAATCAGACAACCTCGGGACGTTTCAGATCACACGCACCTCTGAGTGCGCCATTGCCACCCTTGACTGCTTCTATATCTGAGATTTATCATCAGGTCAAGACACAGGAAAATTTCAAGCGTCCAGATCCATTATATGCTGATCCGGACCACCGAGATCGTAGTAAGTATTGTGAATTTCACCGAGATCACGGACATACTACGGAAACATGCCGACATCTTCAACAGGAGATTGAGCAGCTAATTCGAAGGGGACGATTGAAAGAATTCGTTCAACGGGAATCTGGATCAAATAATCAGACTCAGAAACCCCAACAACCTCGGCAGGAGCCTAAGTCTCAGCTACCAAGACAAGATCAGGGGTCTACTCTTGGGACGAATCAGCCATCACAAGCCAACGCTCATGTCATCCTCGTTCTCCATGCCACTAATTCTCTTTCTGGCACTTCAAATCGGGCGAGGAAGCGTTATGCGCGAGAAGCAAAAATGGCACCAATTCCGGTTCAAATCATGACTCTGGAGAAAAAGCTGAAACCCTCACCACAAATCCAATTCTCCGAACTGGATCTAGTTGGCATACATCACCCGCATACCGATGCGTTGGTCATTACTCTTCGTATCGCCAACTTCGACATCTCTAGAGTATTAGTGGACACCGGCAGTTCCACTAATATCTTATTTTTTGAGCCATTCCAAAAGATGAAGTTGAACGTATCTGACCTCAAAGACACCTCGGCAGTAATGGCTGGTTTCGATGGACATTTAAGCTCTCCTATGGGCGGTATTGACTTCCCAACAACTATTGGGGTTGGCGACGAACAAAAAACGGTCTTATCTGAATATGTGATTGTGGACTGCCGATCTCCCTACAACGTGATCATGGGAAGACCATGGTTACATCAAATAGGAGCTGTCACGTCTACCCTTCACCAGTGTCTCAAATATGTACAGAACGATCAAATCTGCACTATTCGGGGTTCCCAATCATCATCTCGGGAATGCCATGTTGTTGCACTCAGAGGTGACAAACAGCAATAGCAATTACAGACATCTCGGAGGCAATTGATTCTCGACCTGTCCGACCGAGGTGAAGACGCTTATTGTCCTACCGAGATTGATGCGCCTTTAAGCCCGCGTGGTATAGATAGTATGGCTGCTCCGGTCCAAGATCCACTGAAGATCTCGGTAGGACATGAGGAAGAAGGACGTTATTTACAGGTGGGCGCTGACTTATCTCCACCAGAACAAGAAGTGATAATTGAGTTTCTGAAAACTCAGTTGTCAACCTTTGCATGGGAAACTAAGGACATGGAAGGTATCGACCCCTCATGTATTTGCCATAAACTAACGACAAATCCTGAGTACCACCCTGTAAGGCAGAAGAGACGAACATTTGCTCCCGAGAGACATAAGATCATCAATGATGAAGTCCAGCGATTACTAGATGCACAGTTAATCAGGGAGGTATTTTACCCAGAATGGCTTGCTAACACAGTCCTGGTTAAAAAGAAAAATGGGAAATGGCGAGTATGTGTTGATTATACCGACCTTAACAAAGCTTGCCCGAAGGATAGTTTCCCCATTCCCAGAATTGATCAACTCGTTGACGCAACTGCTGGTTACGAGTTGATGAGCTTCATGGATGCATACTCAGGATACAACCAAATTCAGATGTATCCTCCCGATCAAGAAAAAACCTCTTTCATCTCTGAACGAGGCTTGTATTGCTACAAAGTGATGCCTTTTGGTCTTAAAAATGCTGGAGCCACCTATCAACGTTTGGTCAACAAAATGTTTGCATCTCTGATCGGTGATACGATGGAGGTGTATATCGATGACATGCTGGTCAAAAGTCAGCAGAAGAAGGATCACGTTGAACATTTAAAAAAGACCTTCGACATCCTGAACAAACATAAGATGAAGTTAAATCCATCTAAATGTATCTTTGGGGTGAGCCGTGGTAAGTTTCTGGGTTTTCTTGTCTCACAACGAGGCATTGAAGCCGATCCATCCCAAATCAAAGCTTTGGCAGAACTCGAGCCTCCGAGGTCTAGGAAGGAGATACAGACTTTGAATGGCCGGATTGCGGCCCTGAATCGCTTCATATCAAGGTCTACGGACCGCTGTCTTCCCTTCTTCAAAGCTCTACGGGGAAATAAGACCTTGGAATGGACCTCTGAATGCGACAAAGCTTTTCTGGAGCTTAAAAAATATATGGCATCTCCAGAATTGTTATCGACGCCAATAAAAGGAGAGAAGCTGCTTTTATACCTCGCGGTATCTGAAAATGCCGTAAGCTCTGCATTACTCCGAGAAGACCAAGGGGTTCAAAAACCCATATTCTACGTGAGTAAAGCACTTCTTGGATCAGAACAAAGATATCCCGAGATAGAAAAGCTAGCCTTCGCACTCGTCATATCGGCCAGAAAACTCAGGCCTTATTTTCAGTCTCATTCAATTATAGTCCCAACTTCATACCCCTTAAAAGCCGTACTACATAAACCTGAAATTTCAGGTCGTCTCGTGAAATGGTCAATAGAGCTGGGAGAATTCGATATCACCTATACACCTCGGACTGCTATTAAAGCACAGGCTTTGGCAGATTTTATTGCCGAATTCACCCCGGCACTACAAGAGAAGTTAGACGCTAACCCAACCATGGCCACGTGGCATTTATATGTGGATGGCTCTTCCACTGATAAAGGGTCCGGAGTTGGTCTTATCCTCCGATCTCCCGACGGTATTTTTACAGAGAAAGCAGTTACTTTGGGGTTTAGGGCTTCAAACAATGAGGCTGAATATGAGGCATTAATCCTTGGCATGCAACTAGCCCGAGAACATGAAGCTCATAACCTCGAAGCCTTCTCTGATTCTCAATTAGTGGTGGGCCAAGTTCTGGGTGAATTTGCTGTGAAAGATGACAGAATGATCAAATATGCCGAAATGGTAAGTTTTCTACAAAAATCATTTGCCAGTTTCCGTATTCATAAAATAGAGAGAAAACAGAACACAAGGGCAGATGCATTAGCAAATATGGCTTCTCACCTCGGTACCAAAGGGGATTCAGAATTAATTATCTCCTGCCAAGATCACCCCAGTATTGACGAAATTCAAAAAATTCACATCTTAGAACAATGTTACGACTGGAGAGCTCCTATCTTCAGATACCTAAAAGAAGGAAAACTCCCGGAAGATAGGAATCAAGCACGTAAACTACGGATCAGAGCAGCTCGGTATCTGATTTTAAATAAGCAACTCTACCGTAGGTCCTACACCCAACCTTTACTGAGGTGCCTATCTCCAGAAGAATCGGAGTATGTACTAGCCGAAATCCATGAAGGGATATGCGGCAATCATAATGGTGGCAGGACCATCTCCCATCGGGCGTTGACCCATGGTTATTATTGGCCCGGTATGCTGGTTCAAGCTCGGGAGTATGTCAAGAGATGTGACAAATGTCAGCGTTTTGCTTCCTATCAACATCTACCACAACAAGAGCTTGTACCCATTGTCAGTCCTTGGCCCTTTGCCCAATGGGGAATGGATATTGTTGGACCTTTGCCCAAAGCTCCTCAAAATAGGAAGTATTTGTTAATCGCTATTGATTACTTCTCCAAATGGGCGGAAGCAGAACCACTGACTCACATTACCGAGGTGGATGTAAAAAATTTCACATGGAGAAATATCGTTTGCAGGTTTGGAGTGCCACAAACTATTATATCGGACAATGGCACCCAGTTTACAGGAAAAATATTTAGAAAATTCTGTGACGATCTCCATATCAGCCATCATTTTTCCTCGCCAGGACATCCACAGGCAAACGGACAGGCCGAGGTGACTAACCGGACAATATTAAGTGGTATCAAGAAGAGGCTGGAACGAGCAAAAGGAAAATGGACAGAAGAACTTCCTGGAGTACTCTGGGCTTACCGAACAACGAGGAGCAGTGCTACCCAGGAAACACCATTCTCACTCACATATGGTTCTGAGGCGGTCATTCCCGTAGAAATCGGTATGCCCACATGGAGAACAGAAGCCTTCAATCCGGAAACAAATCCGCTTCAGTTAATCGAGAACCTCGACCTACTTGAAGGAAAAAGAGAACAGGCTTCAATTCGAATGGAAGAATGTCAACGAAGGATGGCCAAAAGCTTTAATAAAAAGGTCAAAGGTAAAAACTTTGACTTAGGTGATCTGGTTCTACGAAGAATCTTCCCAAATACCAAGGAGCCTACAATGGGAAAGTTGTCCCCAAATTGGGAAGGACCTTACCGAATTATAAAGATTAACAGGCCAACAACCTACTGGTTGGAAGATATGGAGGGAAAACTGATTCCCCGACCATGGAACATCGAGCACCTAAGACAGTATTATCAATAAAATTATTTCTACCTTTCAGGTGATATCTCTTCTCAACACGGAAAATCTACCAACTTGTTCTGCCACAAAGGCCCCTACAAGCCTAAGCGCTGTAGGTATGGCTCCAAGAAAAGATACAGGTCTACCGACCTGGTCTTGAAATTCACCAAGGCCCCTACAAGCCTAAGCGCTGTAGGTATGGCTCCAAGAAAAGATACAGGTCTACCGACCTGGTCTTGAAATTCACCAAGGCCCCTACAAGCCTAAGCGCTGTAGGTATGGCTCCAAGAAAAGATACAGGTCTACCGACCTGATCTTGAAATCACAACGGCCCCTACAAGCCTAAGCGCTGTAGGTATGGCTCCAAGAAAAGATACTGGTCTACCGACCTGATCTTGAAATCACCAAGGCCCCTGCAAGCCAAGGTGCTGTAGGTATGGCTCCAAGGAAAGAGACTGGTCCACAGGCCTGATATCTAGCTCAGCAAGGCCTCTGCTAGCTACGTACTATGGGTATGACTACAAGTAAAGATACCGGTCTACCGACCTGGTTTCAGAAAAACATAAGATCCTTATCAACTTGGTTCACTTCAGATGACCACCAGGTTAGATTCAGATACTTGTGATAAATGAGAATATATTTGTTCTATCTTTGATCTATATTCTTTGATTTATGTCCGAACAAAATACATTTATTGTTATCTGCTTATTAGAACGAATTGATTCGGTATTAAGTATCAAAGGCATTCAGAGCTAGATTAAAACAAAATGAAAGTCAAAACAGAGAACTGTTGTTTTTCATTTCATAAAATGACCAAGTACAAAAAATAATAAAAAATTTTCTCAGGGCATAGCCGACAAAGGTACTACGCCCTCTAGCACTTCATCTTGGGCTGGAACTTCGGGAGAGGTTGGTTGAGACTCAGCTACCTCCACTTCATCCAACTTCGAAATATCCAGATCTGGATATAAAATTTGAATTCGCTTAATACATGATTGATATCCGGCATCTGACAACTCTTTGCCCATGGACGTCAAAAGCCCCATCATGCTTGCTTTGGTGGCCTCCTTCGTGGCCACCTTAGCCTCTTCAATCTTTTTCAATCCCGACGTCTCAGCCACTTGAAGTTTCTCTTTTAGCTCTGCAACACTCTCAGTTAACTTGGTTCTTTGAGTGATGAGGGATTCTGTGGCATTCCTCGCTAACTTAAGCTCTTTCTTAAGTTCGGTACACTCCACTTCGGAAGACTTCAGTTTGGCTCGAGAGGTCTCCAGTTCAGATTTTGCAGACTTCAACGACCGTTGGGCAGTTTTTAGGTCCAGCTGAGCCGTTGAAAGTACGTTTTTTGTGGCCTTCAGCTCCGACTGAGTTGTCGTTAGCTCGGATCGAGCTACTTTGAGCTCTTCTTTAAGGCCACCAAGTTGCTGCAGTTGCTCGTCACGATCCATTAACATGCTCACCGCTCGCAAACCCTACCAACATGAAAAAGTAAAGATTAGAAGTAAGTTGCACGAAATACAAAAAAAAAAAAAAAAAAAAAAAAAAAAAAAAAAAAAAAAAATTTTACCCTGGTGTAACCCAGCATCAGATCACCCAAAGTGCGTCGTGTACTTTGGTCTGGCAACCCAGGTGGGAGGGCCGCCTTTAAAGCCAACTTTATCGCCTCGGTACCCGAAGAGGCTTCAGAGGGGTGAAGATTGGTCGCGTTGGCGCTTTCCGGCCTTTCCGGTTGTCGTGCAGAGGTCTTGTTCCTTGCTTCACCCATCTCGGTAGGTTGAGGTATTTCGGTAGTGGCTGTGGGGACCTCTTCCGTCCTTACGGGTTCCGTCATTGGCCTAACGTCTGCATTTGTCCCCTCCCCGGGTTGAGAGATCTCCTCGGGAATTGAGGTAGAAGGATGAGAAGCCTCCCGCTTGGCTCGGGATATCAACCTTCTTTTCTTTTTTTCCGGCTGAGTTGCCGGGGCCATAGGTGGATCCCCAGCCTTCGTCTTCTTCGACGGAGGGCCACAAGCCGACAAAAGGCTCTTCTTTATAGCAGCAGCCTCCTCCTTCGTCAGCCCAGCATCCATCAAGTTCTTTGGGGACAAAATCAGATAATGCGGACGAATAGCTGGTTGAAGCAGACGTCGGTATCGCTCCTTGATCTCAGGAGTAAACTCTGCTTTCTTCCACTTCCTACTATCTGCAAAACAACATATTCTATAAACCGTTAGTTCCTTCGGATGTATCCAAAAATACTGAACTCACGAACAATGAATCCTCTAACAACTCACCCTTGGGACCGGACTGCCGAGGAAAAAGGCTCATTTGACCTTCATAATCTTCTCGCTCCCAACCTCCTCCAACAAAGAAATACCATTTTTTCCACGTTTTGTTGGAGGATGGTATTGAATTCAGAGGTCTAAACCTCTGATCGAAGCAAGCATAATAAAGGCCCTCAACAGTCAGACGTTTTAGTTCCATCTGACTCCGGATAAGATCCAGATCAATATCAACCTTATTTAGGTGACCTAAGACTATAAAGGCTAAAAGCTGCCTCCAGCTGTTTACATTAAGCTCAGCAGGGCAAATATTATACCAAGTAAAAAACTCTATGAAAAGAGGATGGAAAGGAAAACGGATACCTATCTCGAACCATTCAAGATAGGCACAGATTTCCCCCCTTTTAATATCGGAGGGACGGTCAGTAGGTTTTGGAACCCTACAAGTTATATTTTTTGGGAAGTTAAATTTTTTCATAATTGATTTTAACATCCCTTTGGTTATGGCACTTGCTCCCTCCTCTCTAGTAGACACGTTGACCTCTCCATCACTCGAATCTCTAATATCCGCAGAGGAAGGGGAAGACACGGCCGTAAAAGTTCGAGAAGGACCTCCCTCATCGAAGGTCCCTGGTTCGACCCTCACCTTTTCTCTATTTGGGTCAGACATGATCGACAGATAGAAACGAGAAGAGATAGAATAAAAAGAAAAACAGAATCAAGAAGAACAAGAAATTTACCAGGTATAGAAGGAAAACGCGTTTTAGCGAAGCACAAACTTGAAATCGCACTCGTAATTCAAAATCCCACTCCAAATCGAGAAAAATGTTTGAAACTGAAAACGGATCCAAGACTTACATTAATTCCATGATTTGTTATTAATATTTCACATTAAACAACGCAAGCATCCGTTCAAATCTCGACAAGCATCCGTTCAAAATCTCGAAATAAACCCATTAAAAGTGAATGACGGCCATGTCATTAATTACTCCAGTTACCAAAGCCGCAAAATACGCTATAATTATGCCTGACGGCTACAGACCCCTCGAAATACGATATAAATAGTGGTACACGTCACCCATTACAAAAAAAAAAAAAACCCTAAAGCCAGAGTTCTGTACGTGTTACAAAACCAAGGCTTCAGGGGGGAGTAACTGATACGTCACCAAACGTCTGATTAATGAAATTTGAACATGTGCAGTAAAGATAATTTGATTAAGAACTTAGATTGAAAAGTGTATACCGAGGTGTACATCGGTATACCGATCTCGGAACGATGGGCTAAATAAAAGACGAAAAAGAATGACGAAAGTCTCATCATTACAATGATACAGCCTGACAGGCGGTGAGCCCTAACCCTACCAAAAATAGGTACAGGTTTGACAATCAATTCTACAGGTACACGTGTAAAGGGAGTCATACAACTTTGAATGCTAAAGTGGACAGGACATCCACCGCTTGTCAGAAAAACCCACCGCCTCTCCATGCTATAACTTCCATGAAGAAGGTATGAAAAGGGGATGGCCCCACATTTTGAATTATTAAGTGATAAAAGAGTAAAAACCTTTGATCACAGAAAAAGAAAAAACTAATTTAACCATCGGAGAGGTTACCACCAGAACCCTTCCCGGTGACTTTTTATTAATCATCTCTTTTCAGGTTCACAGTGACGGATTATTCCATGACGAGCCCAAATTAGCTGCATCACTTAGTATATGTGTTAGAAGGGTTTAGACATGAAAATGATGGAGGTAGAGAAATTAGGCTTTGGTACGATGAATAGTAGCTAACTACATCTACATGGCGCCGTTTTCTTTGCCTTACTGACTTGCACCAAAAATTCAATGATGGGTTGGTTTATAATGCATATGAACTACCATTTTTACCCTTACACCATTTGGGTGTTTAACAGAATTGAAAGCCGGGGGTAATAGTGTATTTTTCAAACAAGCCAAAACTTGCTGTAATTAGGCCAAACTTTAGGGGGTTCTATGTGAAATTTTCCCTTCCTAACTTAAAGGGGAACTAGAGGTGAGATACTAAGATTTGTCAAAGTATCAGATCATATAAACCTAAAAGAGTGCAAAGCATAAGTCTTGCTTTCTTTCAATTTAGAAGATCTCCCTAGCAACTCCATTCCGAGTCACCATCTATGATATTACCTTTCTATTTATTTTTCTTCTTTTAGTTACACAACACATGCAGTTCATACAATTAGATCAGCTTAAAATGCAATCAAATTCACTTCTAAATGCCAAATATATAAGAATCATACACTTCAATGGTTCCTTGCTTTTTCATTCCTTAAATAGTGCTCATTGCAGACTTTTAGATAGCTTTGGGAGGTACAAAGTACAAACTCGTCATCTATAGTAGTGCCATTACAGAAAATTGGAATCAACACCAAAGCTAGTGGCATAAAAATTAATCTTTAAGATTTCATGAAATGTATTCATCGCTCAATCTATAATAATTGCAACCAATAACCCCATTAATATTTATACATAATCTACATGTATGTATATATTTTTTGACCAGTAACGCCATTAATATCTGTGTATATGTAACCCATATGTATATATATAGGTTTATGCATATGATGGATGAATATTTAATTGCAGAAACAAGAGTTGAATTAAAAAAAGGATTAACGAACTTACTGTCTAATGGATAATATTTATACATTTAAGTCCCGAATCTAAATCACTTTCATATCACTCCATTTTTTTCTGGTCTATCAATCAATTTCTTTGGTTAAGAAGAAGAAGAAGAAGATGAGCAGCTAACTAGATTAATTAGAAGCACATCTCTTTAAAAACAGAGGGTCAAAATTATTAACTACAATAGTTTGCTATAACGATTAGAAACTTTTATAATATATCCTCTGTTTGAGGCTTTCAGCATTTCCTTTGAATTTTCCATGACAATCACCGAGACAGAGCAGTGAAGCAACTGTCAGAACGAAGCAGGGAGGGACGACGAACCTGTTGAAGAGGACTATTTGGTGTCGTTCTTGAAGCTCTCGGAGAATCCAAACTTCTACGGAGAAGCCGTGCCATAGCAAAGATCGGATGCTCTGCAGGACTTGAAGATCGAAACTTTGTGCAGAAATTGATGTGCCTATTCAGAGCTTCCTCTGTACTTATAAGCCTCTCTGATCTCAGAACTTCATCTTTCACTGCCTCAACGCATAAACCACATATCCACCTTCCATTATAACTTTCGCGAATCCGAGATATGTACGCCAAAGTGTATTCCTCTGTGAATCCACACGAATCGCATTTTACAAACTCTACTTCGACTTGAACACTCGCTTTAACAAGAGGTAATTGTGACTCTGAATCGGAAATTGCCATTCCTGAACTGGTTTAAGAAAGAAATTGAATGATATTTGTTCTTTTTGTACTTTGTATTATGAAAAAGTTATTGCTGAGCTTGAGCATGCCATCGACTGAAATAATTAAATTTCTTGCTATCTTTCAAGTTTTCACATACACTGACACACACACACAACAAACATACATAAATACCCACATGTATATATATTATGAAAGTAGAATTGAAAAGCGATCTCAGGTATTCTTTTCTTTCATCTCTGTAAATTAAGCTCTGTTTTTGTCTCTGTTTCTCTTATGCCAGGAAAACAGGACGAAAAAAGGGGATTTATGTGTGTTGCTGTGCGTCTGTCTTGCCATTTGAGAAAGACTATCAACACTGGTTGTCCCATAAATATACCATGAACTGGGTTCCTGTTTTTATATTCTTTACAGATGTCACAATGGAAATCCTGGTCATGGAAATTTTGATAGTCTGAGTGTTGTTCTATCAGTTTTGTCACCTTTTGGTAAATGACCTAAATCCCAATGATTGATGGTTTAGGGCTCTAAAGTCAGCAACTGTCACTTGTGAAAAATGTGACAGCCAGAAGACTTGTGATTTTTGAAATCAGGCTTTATAATTGTGGTAGTTGGAATTATTCAAGCCCCCTCTAGGGTTTGATTGATTAGAAATTTTGTTCCATATCTAGGTCATTTTTGAGTAAGTTTAAGTGTATATTCTTAACTTAATTAACTCTAATTCGATTCTTTAAAACAGCATATACACAAGAGTAAGTAGTAGTTAAGTTTTCTTTTTTTATTTTTTTTTAAAACCAACCTTACTAACAATAAATAAAAAAATTACACAATTTTTATTAATTTTACTTGTTTTTATTTGACCTTCTTACGGTTTAAAAGTTAACAAATTCATAATATATTTTTATTTATAAATCAAATTTCATTTATAAAACGTGAAAGAATGTCTTTATTGATCTTTAAATTAAACGAGATCAAGTGAAAATAAATAAAATTGTTTGTTTAATTTACCCATGTAATAAAGATGATAATACATAAAAAAAATAAAAGATTTCACTCATAAAAGGATATCTAGTCATTAACTTTTTTATCGAATACCCTTTTTTACCATTATGAGTTTTACAACAAAAAACAAAGTTTTTTCAAATTTCATTACTTTAATGAATTTATGTTTTTTTTTTTTTTTTAATCTTGTACAGGAGAATCTATAAACTGTTTTATAACCATAACGTTTTCGCATAAACTTTGATTATACGTAAAGTAGTCTTCCAACTACTTGAACCAGAGACCGTTAAAAAATATCTTATTTCATCAGCTGCAACATTTTTATATAAATTTTAATTAATATGGAGTGACCTCCCCCATTAGGTAATTCTCCTAGTCGAATTACCCAATGGGGTTTTCATGAATTTATATTGATTGAACTCATTCCTTAAATTATGATATGACAGATGAACCAAATATTAATTTCTTTACAGTATATGAATGGGTTTCAGCAGTCAAGGGAATGCATTGAAAATGAGCACTTCTTCTAACCACACACACACAATAATTGGCCATATCGGCATAGGAAATGCTGTAGCTATACGGAATGTGGTGGCATGGGAAATCCTTTTCAGTCGGCACCAATAACCGGGGTATGATGCATGTATTATTTTCGTCACAATTTAAGAATTTTTTATTCTATTTTGTAATATCTCATTTTAAGAATTTTATATAAAAAAGTCAACGTATTTTTAACATATAAATTTTTAAAATTATCTTTTATTACACCTAATATGAACATAATTTATAATTAAATGAGAGTAATATGAAAAATTTAAATAGTTTTAAAATAATAAAATAATACTTATCAAAAAATTAAAATTCTTAAATAAAACTTCCATTTTGAGACAGAAAGAAAGAGTATATGAAATGAGCACGTGACTGTTTCAATCAAGCACGCACTTTTCTTTTGTTAAGCGTTCGAAATTTTATAATAATATAATATATACATACTAATCACGTTTTAAAATTTCAAATTTTATAATAAGCCTAGCAATTCTCTTCTTTGTTTGGACATTGGACATTGGACAGTGGGCTTTTCCTTTTTTTTTGGTCTCATCAAACATTATTCCTCTTTTATTGCTTCCGGGCCCAATATTAATTTTTATGTTCAAAGTTTAACATACAACTATGCTAATCAGAAATGGCCCACCAAGTAGGTGGATTCTCAGTCTGGGCCATAGAAGTTGTTTTTCAAAGATTGAAAAGAAATCACTTTTGCTTTTACATGGTTGATCAAGGTTTGCGGATGATGTGATTCAAGGATCAGACGTTTAACTTCTAGATGCTTGAGAGGCAGGACCTCATGGGCCGCTTCTCAAGTGCAATCTACCATCAAATGTGACATTGATATTGATTAATGATCTTTGTTTTCTTTATGGTGTCACACTTTTGGCAGACCAGAGATTATCTGATGTGGTGGTCTGCAAAAACTTGGAAGGGAATGCAGGACCCACTGTCCAAAATGAAGACATGTCCCCTCACATAAGCCATGAGTCTCGCGCAGGTGTTGATGAGAATAAGATTCTTGCAAAACAAGAAGAGTTTTGAAAGGAGACTCGGGACCCGCATGGTGCTGGTGGAGGCTTATCCGATATTCAAGTTACCGCAATTTAGACTCGGAGTAATTGGATAGTATATAATGGGATAAATTAAATTAATTTTTTTTTTAAGTTTTTAATAATTGTACTGATGTCTTCTTAAATTTTTAAAATTATATTAAACTCTTCTACTTTATTTGACAAATTATAATTATTCTTCTCTACCTTATTTTTTTTTTCTCAAAATGACAAAGCTATCTTTTTTTTTACACTTTTAAAATTTTGACTAATTTTTTTTATTTTTTTCAAATAAATATTAATTAAAATCTTAAATTTATTTTTATAAAAATAAGTTATTTACCTAAAGTTTATTTTTATATAAAAAAAATCTTTAAAAAATTATCAAATTTACCTAAAATAAGTTTTTTTTTTTTTTGAAAAGTATGAAAAAGTTCAAATAAAAAAAAATTAAAGGGGGACAATTGCCCCGGAAGATACAAGTGCCCAAGGGTCTCGGTCCCTGAGTTAATGTAAAAGAGAATAACGTTTTTATATTTTGAATTTTGTTAACTGGATTAATTTAAAGAGTGGTGTTTTATGACCTATACATGTTTGTTCACGTCTTTGTTCGAATAAAAGATAATCATTGATTATTATCATATCAACTGTTTTTAAAAATTATCTCATTGATAAACAGTTCTCACATCATTCGGACACATTTTTGAACAAAAATGCATGAACACGAAATATTATCTTAATCTAAATTGCAGTTTGCTACGGAGAAAGTTATAGATGGTTACTTTGTTTGGCCTTTTTATGACCTGCGGGTCTCACAACTCCAATGGGTACTGCAAAACAAAGCTAGAAATAGAGGACCAGTAATCAGATTTCCTCAGAAGTGGTTGAGAGCTGGTGTTTGGCAGGGATAAGGATAACCATGATTTTGGAGGATTAGTATTTTAAGTTATTTGTTCTTGTTCTTTTCTTCCTTCTTTTGGGTATCTGTTATGGGTTTCCCTGAAATGTATCAGAAGCCAACTCTTGAATTAATTGAATACTAAATGAGATTCAATAAATTATGATTCTGTTGGCAGAAATCAAGATTCTCTTGACAAAGAAAAGATTCATTTGAAAATCTTCATGAATTTTTTTCTATATTTATAAGAAAAAAATCACACGTTAATCTCCATGATAATATATAAGAAAATAATGATATGTGAATTTCTAAGATTTTATTTTATGTAAACATCAAATATAAAATGTGAAAGGAAAACTATTCCTTCACGAAATATACTTCTTATTCTTATTCTCTGTCAGGTTCTCCATCTCATATCTAAAGCTGACACGATGCAATTTCAAATGCAGTTTCGTCTGTATCTGATATCATTTTGAACCTCAAACTATATTAGGAAAATATCTCCTGTACTATGTATCAAACGGTAATTTACAGATACTATTCAAACTTGGGTTATTTTGTCTGATATATAGCATATTTTGAGCCTTTTATTTACAAATCTCAATTTCCTTAGAAAAGTTTTTAGCCCCAACACCCCCACAGAACCAGAAGAAGAACTGCCGGCCCATGGATTCCACAAGGACTTCCAATTCCAAGCACTTCATGACAGCTTGTTCAAGCTTTCTCTTAGTTTGTCTTCTTGCAATCATACTTCAAGTTGTCTTCTTCTCACCCATATCTCCAGACCCACTTCATATTCCTCCACCCTCCTTTCTTCCCACAAACAGCCTATTGCAGGTGAGGAACTTATATATATATATATATATATATATATATTGATGCTTAATTATTATATATTGATGCATCTCTTTCTTACTATATATAGGGTGTAACAAAACTTGGAGGAAATCTGAAGAACCCAGAAGATGTGTGTGTGGATAAAGAGGGTGTACTGTATACGGCTACGAGAGATGGTTGGATCAAAAGATTGCATAAAAATGGATCCTGGGAGGATTGGAAGATGCTCGGCGGCGATACTTTACTCGGAATCACAACAACGACGACCGGTGAGCTCATTGTTTGTGACACTGATAAGGTAAGATTCAAACTAGCTGTGCAGTAGACTCTGCAGATTAAGTGATAAAAGTGTTTGGGAATTGCCCCGGTGCTTGTATGAACTACTTAGCATGGTTTGTAATTACTCAATTTAAATGATAATTAATTGTGATTTACAGGGTTTGCTTAAGATTGGTGAAGATGGTGTAACTGTTCTTACATCATATGTTAATGGCACCAAAATAAGGTAACAATCTCTCTCTCTCTCTCTTGACTATCAATCACAGCATACTACGTCTTGGATTGACGGTATGGAAATTCCAGGGTATCGTCATTCCAAATTTCCAACGCATGGTCCTTAAATCTTCACTCTTTAGACCACGAACCTCTGTCCTAGACCATAACTAGTGTTGGCAGCTAGCAAATTAAGGGTCTTTTGGGTTCTTGTTTTTGGGACCAGCACTGTTAAATTTTTAAAAATTTTATTTCAAATTATGTAACAAATTTTTTTTCCTTCAAATAATGTGATATTAGATTACTGATAATAATTTAATTAATGTGATTCAGCCACTCACATCATATAGAATAAAAATTTAAAATACATAATATTTTTTTTTTCTCACTCTCAAATACAAGGCGAAGGAACTCACTATAATAAATGTACGTGAGTCCACTACCTTGCATCTAGTCCCAAAAAAATAAAGTGAAAAAATTTCTTATGTTTAACATTGATATTTGAAAAATAAAATCACCATTTTCAGTCATCAAATGACACATTGTGATCAGTTGGCCGTTAAGTTAGCAAGAAATTATTGAATGATTATGAAATATTGATCATATCAATCTATCCGACCAATCAAATTGTGTCACGGATACAAAAATTGATTTATGTTTTTTAAAAATCCAAAATATTATGTACATGGTTTCTTATGATTAGTCTGAACCAATGATCTGAAAACCGGAATATTCGTGTTGAGGCGAATTAAACCTAAATTGATTTACTTAATTTAGATAACAATAGAAGGTATTGCGGCACTCGAACCAGTAGCTTGGGCCACAATTTCAATATGATATGGCCTAAAATTATTAAAAATATTTTAAATGTAATTAATATAATGACGTGATAATGTATTTTTTTAATTATACTTTGTCATATATATAATATAATCTAATTTTATTAATAAAACATAGTATATATAAGTAGAATGTCACTAAATATATATATATATATATAGTCATGTGATATACCAAAAACTGAATAAGAATGTCTCAAAATTATTTGGCCAATCAGAAAAATATGTAAGCCACGTGGTCATTTAAAACGAGCCATGCGACCAGGCCCATCTTGGTATGGAAATATGACACTTGGGTAATTATCGTAAAGGAATCTTTTTTCTATTGGTTCCAAATTTCTACGAATGATGCAGCATGGGTTCGGAAGTATATGAAATAAGTCCACAACGGTTTCAATCAACCACTGTTTCCTTGATGTGATCTCTGTCTCTCGTGTCATACATATTATTCTTCGAGTTGTAAAATGGGTCGGGCCAAGCCAGGCGGGTCCAGGGCCAGCACACTTGAGAAAAGCCCGGAATGGTTTACACATGAGTTGTGCCGTACTCTGTTCAGGTAAGTGGATTATGCTGGGCCTAGGCACTGCCCGGTCCAGGCAGCCCAAGCATGGCATGGGTCAGGCAAGATCTGTCGTGACTTGGGAGGATAGCAGAATCCGTTAGGCCCGTAATGGCTAATGAGTTTGACACCTCTAATTATTAGTCTCAAATCAATTATATATACACGGGCACATATTGTGCCATACCCAATATTTATACTTTCAATTTTATTTTTTTTTAATAAAAATCAAAAGCTTGTACCAAATAAATGGGTTCAATTGATAATTTGCAGGTCACATTGTGGGGAATTTATGATTATTTATCCAAAGTTTTTTAAGTGTTTTTTTAACACGTTTGATCAGGTTTGCAGATGATGTGATCGAAGCATCGGATGGTAGTTTGTACTTCAGTGTTGCAAGCACCAAATTTGGACTTCACAACTGGTACCTGGACGTGCTTGAGGCAAAACCTCATGGGCAGCTTCTCAAGTACGATCCATCATCGAATGAGACTGTGATATTGCTTGATGATCTTGGCTTTGCAAATGGGGTCGCAATCTCTAAAGACCAGGATTATGTGGTGGTCTGCGAAACATGGAAGTAAGTATTTGATGATACAAACCTGGAAGATAAAAACTTTTGAATGCACCAGTAAATTTTAGTATGAAAGAGAAGTAATGATTTCTTTTTACTTCAGTTGGTGCTCTAATGGACTTCTCTCCCCCCCATGTTTAACCAAAAGGGAACCCATATATATATATATATATATATATATATATATATATATATATTATACTCTCACATAGAGCCATGAGTCTCATGCTGGACTATCCATTTAGCCCATTATCGATTTGAACTTGGATGTAGGGGGCTATTGATTATATTGTTAGATCAATTACATACTTGATAAAACAAGAACATTGATAACCTTTCTTTTTTTTTTTTAAACTAACTTTTTGATGTTCAATGTTTTTTGGATTGTGGGTCAGATTTAGATGCCTGAAGTATTGGCTGGGGGGAGAAAGGAAAGGAAAAACAGAGGTTTTTGTGGACAACCTTCCCGGTGGACCTGATAACATCAATCTTGCTCCTGATGGGTCCTTCTGGATTGCTCTGCTGGAGGTATATATACGAACTTGAAACTGCATGAAAGTTAAAATTCTCACAGACAAAAGCTTTGTAATATATATTATGATGATCTAGCAAACCTCATGCCCATAACCATTGAAGCATGATGTTAAACCATTAATGTAGAGCTAACCAGAGATCTGTCTGCCACAGTTAACGTCTAGCGAATTCAAGTTTGTTCACAACAGCAAGGTGGCGGCCATTGTCAAGCACTTGATAGCAGCAATTCCAAAGTTGATTGAGCGAGTCACTGGTGTGCGTAACAAAGCAATGGTAGTGAATGTGGCGACTGATGGAAAAATAATGAAGATGTTTGATGATCCGAACGGGAAGGTGATGTCCTTTGTGACATCGGCGTTGGAATTTGAGGACCATTTGTATTTGGGAAGTCTGAACTCCAATTTCGTTGGAAAACTGCCATTGAAAACTGCATAATACTCTGTTATCTTGCAGAGTGAAGAGAAATAAGATGAACAAATGATTATGGGTCTGCTATAATATAGCAGGGGAGTACTTGACCCATTGTGTCAAGATTGTATCCCGTAGAAATGTTTTATATAGTTTTTGATATTATGTAATTAAAAGCATGCAACAATCTTTCTTTCACAAATTTGGAGTTTTGTTTGTTTTTTTTTTTTTTTACGCCGGGATGGATCCCATCAAAGGGGCAAGTCGAGAGCGAAGTAGGCCCACCCTTTTAAGCTACCACCCAATAATGTTATCAAGAGTTGGTTTTGAACTTAGGACTATTTTTTCCAAAACTCTTATTATAAGTATTTTTTTCCAAAACCCTTATTATTCAACAGTCGATGTAGAACAAGTGGTGAAAGAATTCATGCAACAATGGAACAAAGAATAGAAGAAATCCAAACTAAACTCAAATTAAATGACTGAAAATGTTTTCGAAAGGTGTTTTGAAACTGGTCACCTCTGTATATTCATACTTGAAATCACCTTATTTCAATCCGACACAACCCAACATATTTAAGTCACTTTCTTCTAGCACCCAAGCTGAATTTTGACCAAATTCACGCATCTGAGTCTTAAATTTAATGTTTTTATTATTTTTGAAAAATAATTTTTCCGCCTGTTATTCTACAATTACTTTGCATAGGAATTTCGGATCAAGTTACCATTTATTTCTATCCTTTTTTTATCTTATCTAATTTTCAATTTTGGGCTCAATTTTAATTTATCTATTTTTTTATAAAGTTTTATTATTGAAATTTCATTAATAATATTTAGATTTCGAATTTAGAGAATTTGTTAGTTTATTGGTTGATTACTCCCCTTTTTTTATATTGATAGATTCGTATCCATTGATCACGTTTCGTGCTGGTGATGTTGAAAAAAATAAAAACCCTAACATGAAACAGAGTCCACAGAGGCACCAACATCTGCTTACCAAGACAGAATGCTGGAAAACACCATGCACAGAGCAACGCCAAAACAGGGAATAGCAACAAAACCTGGGAGTTGGGATCAAATAATTCAACAGCTAGCGTAAAAATGAAGACCCAAGTGTTTTCCTTAGATGGTGATAAGGGTGGCATTGGAAAGTTTGTCAGATGTGGGGGAAGACAATCAGGATTCCTGAGAATAATTATTCGCTCGTATTTGAAACTGCAAGAGATGCTAGGGGCTGTTGTTAAGGTCAATGGCATTCATGTTTCTAGAGTGATATATGACTTGACATGGACAGTTTCAGTTTTAGGAATTCGTACGATAAGGCTTTGTTGAGTTGAGTGAAATGAAAATGCATTGTCAGATCTGTCATGGATTTACCTGAATTACAGCAGTATAACATACAAATATAGGTACAGAAGAGTCTAAAATATGGGCAATCAAAGGAAAAATTTTACAAAAAAGAGAGAGCATAATTTTAGTAATTGATGATAATTTCAATGAAACATGATTTTGATAATTGATAATTCCTACCAAGTGCAAGAAAAATCTCTCCCTTCTCCTTCGCATAATCAATAAGAGCATATATTTATGATTCCAAGTACCAACATAAACATCTCTCAAAAGAGCTTCCTATATTCCACCATAAATTAGTCACGTTCACTTATGGCAGTCAAGTGCTCATCAATTTCCTCAGTTGGCAGCACTCTGAAAACTGGATTCTCTTTCCTCACAACTCCCACCTGCCAAACACCCAGAGGTTCATGGCAGTCAATGTCAGAACTCAGAAAGGTATGCAACCATACAGAATGAATTGAACAAATATTATTCCAAATCCATACTCTATTGAGTATTGCCTTCAGAAGGAGAGGATAGGAATTCATAGTTCTTACAACTAAAATCCATATTCCACATTGGACACACCACAAAGGGCATATGGTGGTGGGGGGTGCTAATACAGAAAACCTGTCAACTCAACTACAGAATATGGATATCCAGTTCATGCTCTGTAACTCCGATCACTAGCCAGAGAAACTCAAAACCTAAGTGAAATTCTTGACGATTATATAAGATGCAGGGAACTAATAGCAGGCACCGCTTCCAGAGCAAGAGATGGTAGTATTTCAGATATATATTTATTGACCTCCTATACGATACATATTGTGAGCTGAATAAGACAGATACTAAAACATATTTCAAAATTTTCCCCGTCAAGAAGATAAAATATGGAAGCAAAACCCAGCAGAGTAATTGTGCCAAGCAAACAGTTGGATTGCAACACGAAAAATTCTCCCATGCAATAATAACTAAATATAATAAGTTTTACTAAATGAAATAAAGGAGACATCAATACCTCAATTTCATTAGACTTGAAATCCTCTTGTAGAACAGATTGCAGAGCAGAAATTGCAGCCTATGGAACAGCAGCAAAGTTGCAACGTTAGAACCTTCATATAATTTTGAGATTAACTCCTAACAAGTATACAGATTTTTAATAATAAACTAATCACAGATTCTCTAATACTGTATAAAGCTCAATACAAGAATTACTCATCCTACTACTATTTTGTGCATAAAATTATGATCACCTAGAAAATCAAAAATCAAAAGCGTGGATAAGTGATTAACTTTTCATCTTAGAAACTTCTAGTGCCTAGTAAAAGAGATTATCTAATATACTGGGGCCAAATTCATGACTCATGAGTCCTGTTAAGTGCATACTCAACTTATTACTTCTTTGGGATTAATAACAATTAAAAACACTAGAAATTCCAGTGCTAGAGGGAGAGCAAAGCAACTCATATATTTCCCACTTCTTTCTTTACAAGGGTGGATTTCTCTGTGTAAATATCATGTACTGCATTTCTTGAAAAGAAAAGGCGAGAAGCAGCTTTGAGGGAAAACAATGGCAAGTGTAATCATTTTTTAGGATGTGTCTTATCCAAATGGACTTCTTAGCCATTTGTACATCATTATCTCCTCTCCTTCAGAAGCAGCTTTGAGGGAAAACAATGGCACGTGTAATCATTTTTGAAGACGTGTCTTCTTTAAAAGGATGTCATACCCATTTTGTACCTCATTATCTCCTCTTTTTCATTTATTTCTCCATTTTGAGAGAGAGAGAGAGAGAGAGAGAGAGAGAGAGAGGGAGAATGAGGAATTTTGCTTGTTCACACTTAGACAAGGAAATAGTTTGAGTACACCAGCAATGCAATCTTTATCTCCTGAACAAAAGTAAGCTCTGGGCCACTAATGATTCCCAGAAACTAGCTGACACATCATGCAACGGTAGTCAACCCCTTTATTCAAGGATGCAATGAGAAATTCCATTATGGTAACATGGCTGCTGAATGTCTGAAAGGAAAAAAATCATATACTTGAATGATTTGACTTACAGACAGCAGTAGGTAGCCCATTGCAAGTAACATAGAATTTGAATAAATAAATAATAAGCACTTACAGCAAATTTAAGCCTTGACATGAGAAACAATATTTGCATTAAAGCAAGAAAAGTAGCAGAGCTAACTCATAAGCCTTACCTTTTGCCAATCTAATGATAAGACGAGATAATTATACCTGTACTGTTTCCTCATAGGAGAGAGCAGGATCATTTTTCATCTTCTTCTCTAGAAAGTTAATTGCCTCTTGCTCTTTTAACCCAGCACTTGTGGCCTAAGACAAGTTAGAATTAAGTCAAAATATGTTCCTGAAACAAAAACCTCTAACAGATTTCCAATTAAAGAGAAGCAGAAAAAAAAATTTATATGCAAACTCAGGCAAACACGAAGATTTCAATCATTCGACCTAGGCAGCTCATGAAAATGGCAAATGTGGTCCAAAGGATGAATGTGTCAAAGGACTAACCAATCCAACTAAATCATGGTTTATGACTACTATTAATTTGTTATTGTTCCTCCTCACTAAGCAACCTAAAACTTGCTTCTTAGGTAAGCTGTAAAACTTCGAATAAGAAGATAGAAAGAATTCATGAAAATTAGTTGAATGAAATAGGTCTTGTAATGAAGTCCAACAAAAACAGAGTTGAAGAACAAACAACAAAGCTCCAAATGTAATGTGTTGATAAGTGATGAAGGAAACAAGTTGGCGGATACCTTGTGACCAAAAAAATGACCAGCTGGATCGCACTTGAAGAGTTGAGGCCCCTTCTCTTCATCAATACCCAAAATCATAGCGACTTCACAATGAAAAAAATATGAAAAATAAGAAAAGGCAACATGAAAAGGATACTACATATATATAAACTAAAAAAGTAAAGAACTCACTATAAATCATTAAATTACACAAAGAAATTGAAATATAATAAAGATCGTAGAACGTGTACAGGAGACCACAGACAAACCTATTCCAAGGGGTCTCATATAGGCATGCTGAGTATAAACCTGAGACTTGTCTGCAATCCTGAAAGCACAGGGGTGCAATATTAGTTGATTATGATGGTATTTTTAAAAATCTTGAAGGAGTTATGCTTGACCATAAAAGACAGATAATACTAAACCCAAGCAGGATTCTTTGTTGCTTCAAGGAACCACAAATTTATTTTATCCCAAAAGTTTATGTAATGCTAAATCCAAACAAGATTCTCCAGTTAGTTGCTAAAGGAACACAAATTTATATATGACCTAGATATCAACCCTGAAAGTTTACTGAAGAAAATTAAATTAGTTGGGACATGATGACAACATAGCTGACAAGGAATTAGAAAATCCAAGCACTGAGAGAATTTGAGCTCCGAGTCTATAACAAAATCCATGGGCTGTTATTTAATGTAATTGAAGGAATGTTGATTGAAACACATGCATAAAGTGAATGGGATGTATCCACAGGAAAATCCAAAATTAAGACAACAGTTGGCACAGGATGAAGCAGAATTAATATACCATCTAGCCAACACATCCACAGGCATTTCATATCCATATCTGAAACGAAACTCGGCTGCTTCGTTCCTTGCTTGTTGCACCAAGGTCCTTGCATCAGCTGTGAAATGAGAAGAGAAACCTAATTAAAACAACACTTCAAATACCACCAAGCGTTAGCTCAAGTGACATCTCCTCCACCTCTCAAAAAGGAGGTTGAGGATTGAAGTCTCAATTTGGACAAATGGGGGTGCGTGTGTTTGACCTATCAAAAAATAAAAAGAATTGCTTGAAATAAGAACACAAAGGAGATATCCTAAAATTCCTAGTTCATAAACCTATTAACTTAAAATGAACTTTGAAGTTCAAGGAACCAAAAACAACATAGTTAGAGTTAGAGTGAAGCAGTGCTTGGAGCAATAGCAGGTATAGCACCCCATATACAAAGTTATGGGATTTAGGGCTAGATTTCTACATATTAATCATTTTTTTTCTTTAAGAAACAAAATTACCCATGCTCAGTTCGACTAGTTCAGGAGATATTGTTATAACAGCCTAACAGGTACACATATCAATTACATGCACTCTCTGGCACTTCCACAATTTTGGGATAATCCCTTCATTCCAGTCCAGCATATTCTATATACATGTTCCAAAGAAGAAGAAAAAAAGTGCATAGTTTGATTCACATTTATATAGATGATTAGTTTTATTCAAATTTATATAGACAACTCTTTCAATGTTGGAAAATAAAATTCACCCAATTAACTGATGTCATACATATAAAATAAGTTATATTATTGCATAATATCTCAATGCCAATAAAAATTTGCAGAACAATCATTTCCATATACATTTAACCGATAACCCCCAAATGTTAAATTGCCCACTGAAAGAGAAATTAAAAGCTCTTAACTTTTAAAATCCAGTCACCGCCTCACACTAATTTGTCTTCCTGATTCAACATGATAGAGGCAAGAGAGCTCAGGAGAAGTCACAAACCTGTCATGCCAGTGGCCAACAGTCCAAGGTACTTGGTAATAGGAAACAGGTGGGTGACACTAGCCTGATCCAAAAGCTTGTCCTGCTCATTTTATTCCATTAATCAAATTGAACACATGACGATTCAAGCCCTAGATCAAGTGCATAGAGTTTCTACAGAAGAATCAACTAAATGTACTAACCGGAACTTTCTTCTGTGTTACGACACAAACTGAGTCCTTACCACGCACACCAATCGAGGTTATTCCAGCTGCCTTCACAGCCTTGAAAGCATACTCTGTTCATAGAACACATTAAACCCTGATGAAGTCGAATGATTGATCTTATGCATACACAAAGATAATCGTAGAGGAAGGGAATTGAAGAGAATGCTTACCGACTTGAAATAGACGACCTTCGGGGGAGAAGATCGTTATGTGACGATCGTAGCCACCTCCACTTCCTCGACTCATTGTTGAGTGTTTGCTTTAGTCAAATTTTCTCGGTGATTTGATATAGATATAGATATAGATATAGATACAGATGCAGAGATTTTTAAAGAAAGGGTATAGCAGAGGAAGCTTTGTCTCCAAGACAGCCTATGCGAAGCACTGCATTGAAAAGTCGCTGGCGAAAAAGAAAAAGTGAGCTGGATGCCCAAAATGTCCTCAATAGTGCCTGTTTGGTTCCTCGAATAACAAATCCTCTTGATCTCTCGGTAAAATGACTGCTCTAACCTTTGTAATTATTTTAGACAAACAACTTTTGTAAAAGTAAATACAAATACAAATACAATTACTAATACAAAAATGAGATATAAAAATTACCCCAAATGGTCTCAAAACCTAAGTTTCCAACACATGGGATGAATTTAAATTGCAAAGTTATAAGGGTTTTTCTGCCACATATTTTTTTTTTTTTGGCTAAATACCAATGATCTAAAATGTCATTAGTGATGATATTAATGTCCTTAATTCGATAGGTTTAAAATATCAAATTTTAAGAAATTAAGATGCCTTTGAATTAAAAAATTAAAGGAGTTTTAAGGGCAGAGGAAAAAAAAGAAAAAGGAAGAAGATGACCGATGATATTATATGTATATAGTTTGCACCATTAAAGCTTTATATTTTTCAACATTAAAGTTGGTGCCAACTCTAAGTATAAGGCGAGCAAAGCGATTGCTTTAGGCCTCATCTATAATAAAAATCCTAGATTTTGTGTATATTTATGTAAAATTATATTAAAAGTAGAAGTATAAGGTGCATAAAACTCTAGACCTTATAAAAAAAAAATGTCCCATATTTCATAAATATCAAAATCAATGAAAAAGTAAACCAAATTTTTCTACTTTTTATAATATATTATCTATTATAATATACTAACATACGTATGCTAATAGGAAATAGAAATTCCTAAATAGATAAAGAAATAAAAATATAACTAAACAAAGCAAACATGTGCAAAGAAATTTATTACAATAAAACACAATTTAAAAATTATATATTAAAAAGCATGAATAAAAAAGAGAAAAATGGTAGGCACATGGAGATAAAGTCCAGGTAAAAAAAAATTTCATAAATAAAAGAAATTTTATACTTTTAAAAAATAAGTTTTTATTAACACAGAACTAGTGCTTAATTTGATTACAGGAAAAAGAATTAATTTATGTAATTATTTTTTCGCTTTAGGCCTCAAATTCTCTTGAGTTGCTCCTGATTAAAGCTTTATTACAAAGCTTGATGTATATAATACACACACTTAAAACATGAAGGTAAAAGCATAAAAGGCTAATTCTATTACAATTTATTACAGGACAAGCTCAATAAGAGAAGTAATTTAATCTCCAAAAACACGAAAATTCATGGAAGGTCATTTTAATTTTTTTACAAATATAATAAAATCTCCTATTTCTTCAAACCCTCCATCCAAATTGATGTAACTAGACATATCATGCTTGCAAATTATAAATGAGTCCATTTTAATTCAAAAGATATCCTAATAGACCTTTAAAAAATGATAGAATTATGTTAAAAACTTAAAAGTATTAGATTAAATAATTATACCAAAACCTGAATTTGGAATTTATTTGCCAGTCACCCTTTGGAAAACTACCAAATCCAAGCATGTGATAATACCACAAACACACTAACAATCAAGCTAACATCTCAGAAAAAAATTTCTTAACAGATTCATTCTAACATATAAAATAGTTGTATGCAATTTACAATCTTCATTTTCTCTGGTGCATGTCAATTTTCCTTTCATAACCCAAGTTCATGTAATACCTGTTACAAGTTGGTTTCAACTTTGAAGTCACACTTTTTGCAGCTAAAAAAACTGTTCCTCAACCCCAAAAAAACAATTAAAAAAAGGCAAAAATCCTGTGTTCACACTGGCAACAACCTAATGAACACTGAAGAAGCTTGACTGCACACACACAAGAAAGAGGCAATTCAATCTACTGCAATCTCATCCTCTTTTCTAGATTCTTTGGCACTCCTTCAGCTGATTGCTTTTTTACTTCTCTACTGTTAACAAACTCAGAAAAAGATGGGATTGTCGGCAGCCTTACATCTTGGGAAGCACTTAGCAATGCATCTACAGGAGTTTCTGATCTAACACTGCCATAGATTTCTTCATTGATAGTTTCTGTCAGTCCCTGATCTAACAAAGACGATGATGTTGAAGAGGAAAGTGTTTTTGAGGTAATGTTATCGGAAGTAGAATTTGTATTGGTGCCAAGCCTATTTGTCAATTCTGTCGAATTTACAGTTGAAAGCCACCTCACTGTGCTTGCTACTTGTGAATAATAGAATGATTTCCCCGTCTTCCCATATTTCTTGTAGCATTCATTCTCAAGGAACACAGCTGATGTTTCAAAGTCAATCCTGCAACAGAGGCAGCAAACAAGGAGATGATCCTATGGTTATTTACAAGAACTGGGCTTTTTATGAGAAGATTACAAGCATTGACTTGACAATGAAATTCTTTATCACACATGAGCAATGTCTGTTGACAACAAGAGATATCAGTAAAAAAATTATAAAGAAAAAAACTTTACAGAAGGTCAAAATTGTTGGGTATAATTTTGTGCATACTGTAAGTTGCTAAGCTGCTGCTGGGTTTGCTTTAGAGCATTTAATAGTCTTTGCTTGCTTGCTTCTCTCAGAGTTTCGGATATGGCGTTCTTGTCCAGTTTATTGTTCTGTTAGCAACTCAAAGGTTAGAAGATCAGTGGCTAAATTTACAAAATTACTGCAGCATAGAAAACTTCTAGCTAATGAATTGATGACCAACAAAAAAAATTCATGTTTATTCTAAAGTAATGGAAGTAACAAATATATATATATATATATTTATAATAAGATATTGTTTGTAAAGATAACACCATAAAATCCCTAAGAGATGCATCTATAAGGTGAGTCATTTCATATTTCACTTTGTTTGAGCAAACATCAATATGTGCAGAACAGAGAAACTATATTGCTTTTCCATTCCTCTTGAATAGCACGGTGTACCAGTAGGACCACACTTGATTGGAAAATTTCTAACTGCAAAAAACTGTGGTACCGAATAATCATGTATTTATGAGTAGAAAGAAAGAAGATTAAAGCAGAAAGCCGCCATTATTCATGGAGATGGTAGTATTTCTAATTACCTTGAGAACATGGAAGTTTTTCATAAAATGTTAGTTTTCTCATGGTACAAGAAATATTTAGTGAATGATTCCCATATACTCAAAAAGTTCATAGGATTCAAAAAATTTGTATTGGTCCTCTGATATTCAGGTCCCCATATCCTCTTATTAGAACATATTTTTAACCACATATGTACCACCTCCAGCACAAACCTTCAGTGAGGACTTTTCAATTCTGTCAAGAAATTTGAGGTAAATGTCCACAATGTCATCAGAACACTTTTTTTTACTACATTGAATTATCTGAGAGATCCTCCTACCCTGTTGCCTATTAGAATTTTAAAGCTCAATTCTCAAAGACGAGACTGACCAAATTGAATGAAAAAAAACCAACCTCTTTGCCAGGGATTTTCTTCCGATAATAATTCTCTTCTGCACGCTGCAACAATTCAATCTTCTCATTCACTCTTGATTTTGATGGTAACTTTGACTGGGCTAGGCTCTTCACAACATCGATACCATCTGGCAGTTGAAGGACTCAATTTATGAAAACCATCAAAGGATGAATGTAAAAATAAATTACACTTCCAAGCTACTCAGATGACAAGCAAACAGGCGTGCACTCCTGTGCGCACGCCATCATTGCAAAGGCACTTGAAAAAAGATTTGGCATTTAATAAAATTCAGGGAAACTGATATACCATCAGAATCAGATATATCTTCCTCAGATCCACTTGCTTCATCATCACGATTCCAAAATTCTGAAAACTGTTCTTCATCATTGAGATTTGAGGAGCTGAAACAGAAAGCCATGAATAAATCAGCATCTAGAGCAATAATAAAATCAACCTTGTATATGCGTATTAAGGCTCATTCTGGCCTCTATCTATATCTTCCAAACTCTTATTTAGAAGAGAAACTATGAAAGAGACAAAAATATGGATATACTCCCATAGTCACGGTAGAATATCTCCCCATTCAAGTGAGCCATAGATTTGTCAACAATCAAAAACTTGGTTAAATTCACGCAAAAATAGTTACAGAAGAGACCACATGATGTACTGTGTTATAAAATTGCCTCTGGATTCTGATAGAAGTTCAATCATACAACACTTTGCAAGCAGTAATCAAATTCATTCACCTTACCCTAAAAAAGGGATTCAAAAGTACATAAAATGGTTGATCTATCTTGGCCATCAATCTTCCTATTCTCTTCTTTCTATGTGTAAAATAGATAAATTACATTTCATAGATCGAGCTTTTTCTTCATAATCCCAAACCTTTTTATCCCAGAGACTCACAACAACAACAACAACAAGAATAAATACTTGGGGTTTACCCTAGTTCTGTTTGATAACCCAAAGTGCTAGAAATTGTGAAGTCTCAGTGGTTTCTCTATCAAGTGTGTTTGCTAAGGTATAATTAGTTACAACCTAAAAAATGTTTTTCACTTAAAAGGGTCTGAATTTGTAGCCAAAGAGATCTGACTTTTCTCTTATCACAGAATAAGCTTAATAGAAGGTAGTTTTGGATTATATTTGAATTGATAAATTCACCTTTAAATATTATTTTGCAAAATTGGCGCTACCAATTCAGCATATCATTTTAAGCACTGAAATTGCAGTTTCATAAAAAATCCATAAATTTATAAGCAACATACACCATGACATATCTTGAACATGCCCAAACAAATAACCTGTTGCCAATATAAAAAAGATCAGGGCTGAAGCCCATCCTTGGTGCAAACTTCTTGATGATTGTAGATACCTTGGCTCTCCAAAATTTATTCTCATGATAGTTACAACTCCATCCTACATTTCCTAGACCGTACCACTAAATGTATATGAAATTTCAATATTTTGTAAACTCATTAACTCTTCGGGGTCCTTGCAATAAGTTTCTTTTCCAAGTTCTCACAAACTCCCCATAATTCACCAAAGAAAGAAAATAGCTTCCTCAGCCAATTTCCCTTAGCGTGAACTGTGAAGCAAACTTGATTTTTGATACTCTTATTTCCAAATCTTAATCTTTGCTAAATTACTTCTTCAACCATGTTAAGTAACCAATTGCTCCAAAAGTTTAAGCTATTAGGGAATGGACTAACAATATATATCAAGTTCTTAACACTCTCCCCTCACGTGCAACCCCAAACTCATATGTGGAAGGCAAACAGAAGACAAACAAATCTAGAACATAGTGCGACTTTACCCAAAGAAATACAACAGGAGAATAAAGGGAATAAATGCAAACAGAGAGACTTGAATTCAAGACCTCTCATAATTAAGGCTCTGATACCATGTTAGACAAAAATTTCTCCAAAAGCTTAAGCTATTAGAGAATGTGCCAATAATATATATCAAGTTCTCAACAAACTACAACTCAACTCTATGAGTTAGGGTGATCAACAAGTCGGATCATTGTTTGCACAATTCACTCCCCCTATCGATATGCGATTTAGATCGTGTGATCCAAATCGTGGATCATTTGCGATTTCGAACGCAAGATTTAACATTTCAATCTAAAATATCAAAAATCTCAAAATATACGCATCAAACAAGAAAACATATACATACATCGTTCACAAGTATTTTTTACAACGGCTTGCACTCGTTAGAAGTTTTCCAGTGTACGCACACACACACACACACACACACACATATATATATATGAATATTATTACAAAGAAGAATAAAAAGCATTTCATGTTCCAAATAAACACATTTCATTAGAACATAATAATCCGAAGAAGTCTACCCCTAACGTACTATGTTTGATAGCAAGTAACAATTTACGTTCTTATTCCCATTCCATGTACCGTAACAATCTATGTTCTAGGTTGGTTCCAATCCGATTTTGATCCCGTTAATTTGGATCAGAATCTGATTTCAGATATCTACTTATACTCACATTGAACTTGAATCCACGTAAACTCTATCTAATTAAGATCCAGTTTTGATTATATTTAAAAATATAATATAATTTTTATATGTTTAATGAGAATAATTCAATTATTTCTTAATGCAATAGATAATAAAACATTAACTTATAGATAAAAATATTAATTTCTATACTTATAAAAAAATATTATTTTTATATTTAATTTTAATTTGTATCAAATTTAAGTATTTGGATATTTTACTGAATTTGAATCAATTTCATTACTAAGGATCCATCAAATTCAAACCCAAACTCGAGTCTTGGTATATGAAATCCAATTTTACGAGGTTCACACCGAATTTGGCTGTTGACAGCCCTACTGTGAGTTTTTTACTCTCTTTTGGCAAGAATCTTTATGCAAGAAGATATTTTATATTCACATTTAGCTCCAGTTATTAGCTACCCATATTAGTACTTAACTACTTATATCGAATTGCCTAAAAAGAAGAAGAAGATGGGGAAAGTCTGCTAGAAATCACAATCAATTACATAGATGTATTTAAGAAAATATATTCGTGGTGATAATACAAGAGAATGAGAGATTACATTGTGATATACAATTTCACAAGGGGTGAGATGAAAACCAATAATAGAGCAGGAATTAGAAATGACCTAATCAATTTAGCCCCTGAAGAACCAATTGATAAATAAGCCAACCATGATAAATAAAAATTTTATGCCTTGAGAATATCTTATAGAAATAATAAAAAATTTATAAGTCACTTTTTGACTGAACATAAATCATATCTACATTCCAATCTCAACTCTTTTATGCCTTTTTTTCTTTGGGAAAAGCAATGAGCTGATGTCAAAAGCCAATGCATCTAGTGATGAGATTTTTCCAGCAGAAGTATAGTTTCCAATACAGCACTAACATACCGCTCTATTGATATGATTAGAAAATGAATTACCTGCTTATATATATTCGAGAGGATCCATTTTTGTGGCAAAAAGCAGTAGTAGTTGTGAGCTCTTCCAAATACTTGGCAACTAGATTTGGATGTTTGCAGGCATCACATGATTTTCTACACAGCGATGCAGGTACCTACTTCAAAAGATGATGCATAAGTGGCATAATTTGAGCATTGATAACAATATAAAGCATCTTAATGGCTAATGTACACAGGACCATGCATAACCATAGATTAGAATACCTGTTCCCCAAAACTCTCAAGAATCTTTTTCCTACGGCAAGCAGAACCTTCACAGTACTCAACCATCTGCATACATAATTTGCTCAAGCCGAACTGAAGAGTTACAGCTCACTTTAAAGACAGGTTTAAGAAGTTACCTGGTTGAAGTCATCCAAGGACTTCTTCACTGATCCGTCCCGCAAGTTTGATGGCTGTGCCTTCTTCCTCTCGGCATTGCTTAAAATAAATTCCTGCAACATATTTTCTAATGTTTCAATCAAAAAATTCTAAATATATCTCGCAAATAAAAGAAAATAGAGCTGATGCTGTGAAAGATGGTAACCCAACCATTCTTTTCCGGTCATCCATTCCATAGTACAACACACTTCTAGAGGGCAATTGATCACGACCAGCTCTACCTGACTCCTGATAGAAGGCTTCCATCGACTTGGGAATATTTAAGTGGCAAACAATTCTGACATCCTTTCGATCTATACCCTAGAAATTTGTAAATAAAGCAATAGTTCAAAATGTTATCTGTTTAATAATATCTCCAACAGAGAAAGAATTCATGTTCAGAGTTTGATAAAACAAATATTAGTTGTTCCATACCATCCTGAAGGAGCACCACTAGGTCATTAACTGTGCACACACCAGAGTTGCTCCAACCAAAATTCCAGCAAAAGAAGCATTATTTATCACAATGTTAATCATGAGTTTTACGTAATAAAGTGAACTAAATATCTCATCATGAGCAACAAACAAAGAACTTTAAAAATCTTCCAGAGTAAGCATTTATTGCCAGTTTCCCAGTGGAGAGTTTTCCTTTGCAAAATCATTCACACGAAATATATTCATTTTTTTGTTTTGGTTAATAGCTTCCCAAAGGTTAACTAATGGTTGGGATTTAGGATTTTGGTGTCAGAGATAAATGGTCCCTGGTTGAAAAATAAACAAGCCAGTGGTTTTGGTTAATGGTTAAAAATAATATTCTATCATGGGATTCATCACTGATATTAGATTATGTTACTTGTTATACGATATCATTCTCACTTTCAATATGATTAAATAAATTCTAATAATAAAATGAACCAGTTTACTTTGTTATGCTGAAGAATAAACACTTATTAACAAAACAGGCAAACAGTCATACAACAGCCTAACAGGGTTGCAGGACAATAACACTAGCGCCATGCTGCTTTGCAGACAAAAGTTAACCTAAATATTTTGGAATTTATTATTTTTATATAAAGACTTTTTGGGGTTTGTTGCTAGGGCACAGGGAAAAACAAAAAAAAAAAAACCTTGTTTGACACGCTGCAAAAATGAATTAAAGTATCTCAGGCACATCTGCTGACAGTGGACATTTGCTCTTATCATTATTATTATCCTAGGTGACTTTTGTGTGCATGGATTCACTTCAAAGACTCCTTTTTCACAAACTTAGATTACACATTTTTCTTAAATCTTGCTAATGTGTCTTTATTACAAAAGAAGTGTTGTGTGTCTGTCAAACTAGATTTCTTTTAATAGTAGGTCTGGACAATCTGGATTGTCCAACTGAAAACCTGATTAAAATCAAAGTACGCCTCTTTTTGTCTGAACCACAAATGAAAAATATATAATATATGCAATTGTATTGTATAATTTACTTTATATAAATAGTCCATCTGACAAAGCCCTGTCCAAACAATTTGGGCCTGCTACACATCATTTTGCTCCAGTGAACTCATTCTAGGAACATTCTTCTAATGCCCAATCACAAAATTGCAAATTTTCAGCAATTAACATTAGCATTAGATTGACTAGAGGTTTTACGAAGATGTCCACCTATCACAACCCTCCAACTTTCTCCCCACTTGGGAACAGCTGTGTGAACACGCAGAGTCAACATGCAATAACATTGAATATGATTATGGCATTTACGTCTAAGGATATGATCCCATTCAGATAAATTGTGTTTGTAAGTGGTTTAAATTTAAACTGGCTCAGTTTCAGGCACATGCGCTTGTCAAAAATCCATAACCAGGTTGGGTCTGGGTGAGGCAGAATACAATCTTGCTTGCTTTGACTGCTTTCTCTCTGAAATAAAACTGAATTTTTCCACCATTAAAAATAAATAAAAACCAGTGGATCATATTAAAATGTAAGAAACCATCAGGAAGCTACTTTAGTCATAAGCCAGATGATTGCACACAACAAATGTGAGCACAGCAGAACTCAAGGGGAAGATAATACTCTACTTCGCTAAAATTAGAAATACAATCGTACCCAAAGGCCACTGTAGCTACAACTACTTGTGTCTTAGAAGAAATCCAATCATCCAAAACAGAACTCCGCAATTTACTGTTCAACCCTGCATGGTAAGCTGAAAACACACCAGAAACAAGAAAACGTCCTTACTAAAACCCATTAAGAGTAAGAATTTATTTTTTTTGTTGGGGGGTGGGGGTGGTAAAAGGAGAACCATTGGGTTACCAGCACAGGAAATTCCACTCTTCAATAGGTGAGCGGCAAGGTCATCACAAGTTGTACGTTCAAGGCAGTAAACAATTGCACAGACATGGCCACACGATTTGAGTAGAGTAGTTAGATCGACATATGGATCGTTTAAAAGGTCTTTGTATCGAACTGCATTATAAAAAAAAAAGCCTAGTCAGGAACATATACAAGTGACTGTATCTGTTCCATTAAAAAAAAAACCAAAGAAATCAGTAAGACACAAATCATGCCTCTAGAAAGCATCTTGGGGTCATAGTAACTTTCTGCATGTAAACCATGTCATTCTCCCATGACAATGAGAAATGCACTCCATAAGAAAAAGAGAAAGCTAATAGAACTTATACCACTCAATTTTTTATTTTTTTATTTTCAAAAATCAACCTAGATAAAATAATCTTGACTGGAGAAGTACAGGTAGAGTTCACTGGGCAAGTGTAACTTGCATGCTATTCAAACACATGGAAAATGTCAAATCACTAAAAGTTTCAACAGGCTGTATTACATAATTCAGATACAAAAAACAAAATGAATGCATAAAATAGAGTTATCAGTGTCTAACCTTCATAATATATATTTGGACGATCAAATGATGATTTTAGAACTAAAGGGTCTTGCAAGCATAAGGACTCTATCACATCCTTCTGAACTCTGCAGAATGAAAGCATGAAAACAGGGAATGCATGTTGCTTTGTACTTCTTACAAGGAAAGAGATATAGCTTTGAACAAAAACACGGGGAAAAAGAATTGCAGTAGAACTCACATAACTGAAAAAATTAGGGATCTCCTAATAACCTATTCATTCCCAGAACAAACATCGTACCAACTTCAATGTTCACAATATATCATCAAAGAAGTACATGTAACCTTATCAGAATCAATAACAATCAACTTTTTGAATGTAACATTGTCCAAGGACATGATTATGCCCACTATACAATTCTTGAGGAAAAAGAAATGAGTACCCTAATCTTTCAATTGTTTAAGAGGGGATAGTATAAATAATTTTTTTTTTGGTGCCCATCTGTGTGAGTATGCAGAATCTACAACTATTGTTGTGAGCATAGAAAGGATTATAATTCACAATATTTCCACATAGAGTGGATCAAAACACACACTTTGGAACAGCAGTTGCCGTCAAAGCCAATATTGGTACATTTGGTAGGCGGCTCCTTAAAGAAGAAAGCTTCCGGTAGCTAGGCCTGCGTTGCATGGACAAGTAAGAAAGAGGATAATCATAAAAATGAGTAAATAAAGCTTCAATATCAACCTAAATTTGATGTGAGCAAACACTAATTCTCAACACACAAAACAGTAATCAACCTATGTGACTTAGAGATATTGGTGAGCAGCAAACAAAACAGTCAAACGTGTATCAATTATATGACGACACTGGAAGTAATAATATAAATACATATTACATACATATATGTGTGCGTGTATGTATATAAGAGCCATGGCATGAGATGTTCAGAGAGTTAAATGAGGAGCAACTAGGATACTTAAGGGGGCAAACACAGCCTAAAATAAATTTCAATAATGTTACACTTATCCAAATTTCTATCCCAAATTTTGCATCCCAAATGATGTGGCATTCATTATCGGCAATACATCAAATCATGTAATTGATGTGGCACATTGATGCAACCACAACAATCCCACCATGTAACTGATGTGGCACAATGATGCAACCACAACAATCCCACATCATTTGGAATAAAGATTAGGGATAAGAATTTGAGAAGTATAGCATTGCTCGATAAATTTTGCTTCATTCTAAAACATTAACTATTAGAACTAATCTTTTACCTAGCCAATTACTGAGAGGATAAATATATAGAGAGGGGGAGAAAGAGATCCTCAATAGTCTCTATTGCAAGAGAGAGCATAGAGCAGGGCCCTACAAGGGTACTCTACTGGATTTTGAAAAAAAAAAATCTCAAAATAGAGCTGTAACCAGCATGAGAAGTACACATTCATAGTCTTGGATTTATATATTTCATAAATTTTCAGAAACTCATTCTAATTCAGGAGTGACCAGAGTTCAAAAGTTTAACAAAAAATTGAAGTTTAATCATTCAATGGATCAAAATTGATTCTTTAATTTTAAAATCCATAAAATACACATACTAAGCCCATTTCTATCGTGACCACACTTTACTAGCCAATGACAACATTAACCAAATATGGGCCCCTAGAAAGGGTCTAATGGCACAATAGAGGGGTGTTGATGACCCCAAATAGTTGAGGTTAAACTTTGTTGACCTGAAATGAGTAGAAGGGTGCAACTTATATGTAAGAACATCTCGAGATGGGTGAGACTTACCTGAAATCATGGCCCCAAGTTGAGATGCAATGTGCCTGAAGTTTTTTACGAAAGAAATTTCATTGGAATGAAATACCAAAGTTGAGCAGAAACTAATTTAGTATCATATTTACTAGTGTAGGCCATATGAATCAAACCTCATCTATCGCAATCAGATTCAACAACCCTCTAGCATGAATCCTTGTCAGCTTCGACATAAATCCTGGTGTAGCAATCAACTCTGGTGTTACATACAGCAGTCTTAAGGATGGCTTTCCACATTCAAGGTCTTCATGAATCTAAAATTTGGAAAAACAATTACAAGTTATACAGACTTGAAACACCTCAACATCACTTTTAACAGTATACAATTCATGCAAAACAAGAATTTGCCAATGTCAATACTAATTATAAAGTTAACACAAGAAACCAAATCTTCAAAGGAATTAGATTTGGACATTGATTTCTGAGTTGATGATTATGGTTGTGACATGATAATAAAATGAGTAAGAGATGCAAGTATTTGAATCTTTTATATGCCAAGGGAATTGATGAGCAACCCAAGAATTCGCAGTGGCAGAGCCAGAATATTGCTCCGGGAAGGGTACTAGGGTAGTCAATGTTCGATAAGTCAGCCAATAATACTAAACTTAGATATCAATATAATTTCCTTTTCTTTTTTTTTGGATAGGTAAGTTGCCCGTGTGGGAGTTGAACCTAGGACCTTGAGGATCTTACTTAGATACCAATATAATTTCATTTTTTTTTTTTTGATAAGAATTGTATATATAAAGGTGCCCAAGAAGGGCATCAATGGCAAAAATCCCAAAAGATTACATCTGCTTTAAAGAACCCAAAAAATCTACAAAAGAAGAGACATTTAAATGTAAAGCCTCTGTGGCCCAAAAAAATAATAAGTGCAAAAAGACGTCCTTAAAGAAAGGGAGAGAGAGTTCCCGCTCTTCGAAGACACGATTGTTCTTTTCAATCCAAATACACAACAAGAGGCAAATTGGGGCCAGCCTCCAAATTCTCTTAATATCATTTGGAATGTTGCACCCTTCCCAAGCCAACAATAGGTCTTTAACAGAGCCTGACATAACCCAAAGAAGCCAAACAGAAAAAAAAAAAAAAAAAAAAAAAACAAGATTCCAGCAACTCCAAGAAGCATGACAATAGATGAGGACATGATCCACCCTTTCCTCATCATGCTTACAAAAATAGCATCTGTTAGCCAATAGAAAGCCCCTTTTCTTCAGGTTTTCCGCAGTTAAAATAACATTCCAAGAGGCTTCCCGGGCAAAGAAGGAACCTTTAAGGGGAGCTTTAGAGTGCCAAGTGAGCTTCCAAGGAAAAAGAGGGTTATCAGAGCTGAACATGCTTTTGTAAAAAGAGCTAACAGAAAAAGATTTCTTATCCAGCATCCAAATTCTCCTATCCTCCCTACCATCCATGGCCCAGAAATTGTTGATGTGATGAACGAAAGATTCCACCTCTTCAAGCTCCCAATCAAAAAAATCTCTCCTAAAGCGGGAGGTCCATATGAGCTCATTCCCTACTCTCTCCATACAATTACTAGTCCAAACTGCCTTATTGCTAGCCAGACTATATAACATAGGGAATTTTACCCTCAACGACTCAACTCCAGCCCAGACATCATCCCAGAACTTCACCCTATCACCATTCCATATAACAAAGCTACATCTTTCCTTGAAAATCCTACAATCACCTCTAATGTAGCCCCAAAGACCACAACCCCTCGGGCCCCTTGCATTGCCCGAGCACCAGCCCCCAATATCACGCCCATACTTGGAAATAATGATCTCCTTCCAAAGCTCCCTGTCACTTTCACCAAAATTCCATAACCATTTCCCTTGAAGGGCTTTATTAAAAAGTCTCAAATCCTTCACCCCTAAACCCCCAAGAGACACTGACTTCTTGATTTTATCCCAAACAACTATAATTTTATAAAATAAATCAACTACTGATTTTGTCTTGAGTTCTGTTAAGAAGATAGTAACCTGCAAAATAACACTTATTTATTACCAGTGTACACCAGTGACTAATTCTGCTCACTATGTGATAAGTAGCTTCACTAGAACAACACTAAAGAATGAAAGGTATGGAGCCTCCTTGCCATGGTAGTTTGATAGAGGCACAACAACACTCTAATAGACAATTTTACACTCATAAGGCAATGTCTTGCCAGGACAGTATTCATTTTCATAACATAAATTTACTTTGTCACTGTCAAATACCCTAATAAAATGAGCTCCCCACATGATATTGTAGACAATTTTCTGTAAGTCACGCACCATGGAAATGAAAATGTAGAAGAATTAAAAATATATATACTAGTCACTGAGAAAGTATCAAGACGGGAGAGAGAGAGAGAGAGAGAGAGAGAGAGAGAGAGAGAGAGAGAGAGAGAGAGAATTGGACAACTCAAGGCTCCATGAAACTCGAAATTGGCATATGCGAAATGCACTCAAAAGGAATGGGATCCCCCCATCTATTTGGTAACTCTCATAATAGACCAAAGAGGATAGAGAAACTTAATGACTTGATCAAAAGATTCTGGTCATCCTGGTTCATCATGGAAAAGTATTCAAGTTTTTACTTTATTTCTTTTAAAGACCCAACATGGTTAAAACTCAGTAAGTTGCCTAACTTCTTTTAATTGCTCTCTCAATTTGAGGCACATCAGATAGCGGGTCCCATTTGCACTTCAGATAATTCGCACAAGAACGCGTTGATGTAACAAATTAAGAAGGGGCAAGTTGAAAATATGTAGTGGGAAGTGTTAGATCACCCGTTGCTCCAAAAACTTAAGTTTTCAGAGAATGGACCAACAATGTACAATGTATATCAAGCTCTCAATAGGAGAGAACTATCCTTCCTTCACTGATGAATAGAAAGGATGAAAGCTACCAATGGGATATGCTCATATGCTTTTCAAAAGCTCCCCTGTAACGAAGCATGCCTTGGCATTTTTTCCCTTAACAATTCATAACCCATTTCCAAGGAACAAGATGTCCCACAAGAAAAAAAAATAGATATCAATACTTTGAATCTTGAGTCATGTTTGTGGCAAATTTTAGATGCACACGGCATTCATTTCTTTTAGAATGCAATCTATGAGCTCCTATGAAGCACGACACTCTATTTTGGCTCATGTGTCCCTAGTCGAACACCGACACTCTCGTACACTTTCTGGACACATGTCGGACATGCCGAAAAAGAATGTCCAAACCTTTTTTTCTTCTGAATTTCGGACATGTTCCAGACACGTTTTCTATTTTTTTCCCCTCTTCTCCTTAGTTTTTTTTTTTTTTTTTGTTATATATGGACATATAAATGTTCTATGTAATAGTTAGTAAATTTATTTTGAAACTCAAGTCATGGATGTTAATGATTAAATGAAGAAGTTTATGAATTTTTATTTAATGACATTGTTATTTTAATATCTTAATAATACTTTTGTGATTCATGTTTTTATTCCCAATTTTAGTTGAAATAACTTTAGGCTTTCATTATTTATTCATATAGAAAAATTATATATATTCAACGTATCCTTAACGTGTTCGTGTTCTATATTTTTGAGAAATGATGTGTCTGCGTGTCCGTGTCATGTCGTATTCGTGTCCCAAGTCCGTATCCGTGCTTCTTAGATGAGCCCTCTCTCCCCCAAAAATAAAATAAAATTAAAGATAAAGCCCAATGATAGTGATCATAAATCACGGTAGAGATGTATAAAAATAAGGGAGAACATATCGTATCATATGGCACTGCCTTCTTTGTGGCATTTCCTTTTTTTTTTTGTAAAGTTAAAAGATATCATCAGATCCGGAATTCCACATGTTGGTGCTTGACCTTCATTGTACAGAAGGTTCAAGTAACAATGGATTAACCTATCATTAGAACAAAGGTTTTTCCAACTTTTAGGGGCAGAAATTGACATCCACCACCCCCTTCCCCCCTCTCGAGGTTCTCCTTGGCTTCACCCTTGAGATCAACACTTCCAACCTGACATTTATAAATATCTACAAATATAAATAATCTCTTTGCAGAAATTATTCATTACTCCACTCTTTCATACCGCCAAAAGGTTGACATACACCATGCCGGTGCTTGGAGAATTGAGAATGGTGATAACTTATATTTCTTTGGCAGTTGGGCACAAAATCAACATGAATAATGAAATCACAGCCACTTTAAGCACAGCCAAAAAATGTTGTCATTCAAATAATTACCTTATTTCTGGCTTCTGCTGTTTGGGTTGAGGAAAGATATTCAGCAGCAATCCCTTTCTCCTTCAATGCCATGACTTGGTTTTCCTGAACCAACAGAGAGAGAGAATGCCAAGGCTAATCATATCAAACCCAAAAATGAAAATCTGAGACTGAAGGTGCAAGAAAGATAGCCCATGCTTACCATCAAGGCTGAGAGTAGAATTAGACAAACAATGGAAGCAATCAGAGCACTGCCCTAGCATTTGAAAGCCAACAAAAACCTTATGTAGCTCCAGCTTTCACTACGATGTGAAAATTAAAGAAGACAAACACCGTTCACCTATTAAAGGACAAACAACAAGCACAATTCCTGTTTTTGAGAGTGCCGGGATCTGATAACACATCGACTTCCCTCCTCCAGTTGGCATGAGACAAAAACAGTCTCTTCCTGCATGAAAAAAAAGGCAAATAAAATCAAGAAAGTAATTAATCATTAAAAATGCCATATTACAACCAAGTTTTCTGAATTGTGAAAAGGTTGCTCGCATGCCACGAATTAAAAAAAAAAATGTTGAATGAAAAAAAATTCAGAGGCGTATACTGCAATGCAATTCTAGTTTACTGGCATCAGTCAATATATTATATGTATTTCATGATGGCAAGATTAACAGTACCAGATATAACTGCTTCAATAGCTTCCAACTGCCTCCCCCGGAATTCAGAATGCCCAAAATGCCATCTCAAAAGTTTTACTAAAGCTTCCTTCCCACATATCCGCTTATCAGTTACACATATATTTTGCAGTGGCAATAGGCGACTTCTTCATTTCGACTGCTTAACTGACGCAACCTCACAAACAGACGGCACCCAAAAAAACTAAAAAACAATTAGAGAAAATAAAGCACTACAACAATGTTAATATATGAATCACCACAACCTCAATATTTTGTGATAAAAAATAAAAAATCCCAAATTTTGGGAAGAAATCGAATTTTGAAAGAACGAAAAAATTACTAAAAATGACACAAAAAAAAAAACTTGAAAAGAAAAGAGTTGCTCGATTATAGGTCTGGAGAATCCCAAATTTATGTATGAAATGACCGTGATATATATATATATATAGAGAGAGAGAGAGAGAGAGAGAGAGAGAGAGAGAGAGAGCACCCTGAAACCGCCGCGAATCGGAGATGCAGAGAACAGGTGCGGGAAGAGGCCTTCATAAATTACCGGGAACTTATTATACTTTGGGCACAAAAAGTAGCAGGGCAATCTGGGAAACCAAAAGTTCAGGCTCTTAGGGTAATTCAATATTTATTAGGGGTAGTTTGGACAATACGCTGAGTCGGCTGGCTCAAGCCCAACGAGCTGAGATTGCATAAATTAGGGTTTTGTGGAAGCCGTCAGTCCCAAGTCCTAACTCTCTCCGAGTCTCTGTTCTTTGTATTTCTTAACTCCTCCAAAACTAGGGTTTCAAAAAAGTTACAGCAGAGCGAGGATGGGTCACTCGAACGTCTGGAACTCACATCCTAAGAACTATGGCCCTGGATCGCGTACATGGTGATTTACAACTTGACTATCAGTTCTTAGTTTTACAATTAAATGCCATTTAAAATGTACTTGTAATATATGCGTTTGTATATTTATGTCTATATGTTTATATGCTTTATGTGTTTTATTTCAGTATTGCGATGAAGCTTCGTTGAAAGTTGAACTGTGGTGTTATTTGTGCTTAATGCTAATATTTTGTTTACACTCTGATATATCTAATCCCAACCAAAGGTAGCTAGAGCTTCTATAGCATCTGGGTTCAGGGTAGATTGGCATAGGGTGAACTACAAGTTTTCTTCTCGAAGATCGTTGCTCATGTGAAAACCTGCCAGATTTGAAGCCCCTAAAATCCCTGTTGATTGTTTTGGTTTGATTTAAAGCAACATAGTAGGATAGAAGTAAGATGGGTATTCATGGCATAGGGTGAACTACAAGTGTTCTTCTCGAAGATATTGCTCATGAGAAAGCCTGCCAGATCTGAAGCCCTTGAACTCCCTGTTGATTGTTTTGGTTTGATGTAAAATAATATAATAGGCTATAAATAAGATGGGTGTTCATGCAATTACTAGAAAATTTTCTTAACCATAATATTTGATGATCTAATTAATGTAATTTGAGTATTTGACTGATTATGAAATTTTGTGTGGTTGAGATGTTTGGAAGTATAAATAGTTTTCTAGATTTATTCAACTGATTATGAGTTAGTATGAAATATTTTGTGGTTGAGATGGTTGGAATTGTTTTCTAGATGATTCATGAGTTTTGCACCTGTTTAATTCAAACTTAGAAGGCCTAGTGGACACATTCTTTGGGTTCCCTTGCTTGATGGTCCATTAACATATCAGCACAAAAGTTTTACTTAAACTGTTAATTTCAGGTTTAAAACATACTTGTTCCCTGTTTCAATTTTATTGAAATATACTAATTCTGGTTTTTTTTTTTGTGTTCATCAGCCGGGTCTGTGGAAACCCACATGGGTTGATCAGGAAATATGGACTCATGTGTTGCAGGCAGTGCTTCCGCAGCAATGCCAAGGAAATTGGCTTCATCAAGGTTAGTTTTGATTTGCTGAGGATATGCCTTGAGCATGTATAATGTTTTATGAGTGGTTTGAAAGATTTATACTGTGTTCTATATGGCAATATGAAGTGTTTTCTGTTTTGCAGAGCATTTTCCCATATATTTTTTATTCCTTTTTGGCACAGTCCATTTTTGTTTTTCAATTATATCTGGGGAAAACATTTTTTTGCAGCTTCTGTGAAAAACATTATGAAACCATCTTTTTACATTGAGAAGATGAGTGTGTGGCTTGGTATCAAGTGTTGTTAGCACTCTTACACTCTGCTTGGGATTTAGAAAGAAATGAGAGGAAAGGGGAAGGAGGGAGATGTTTTTTTTTTTTTGTGCTTGGTTTAAAATTAGGGAAGGAAAGGAAGGGGATGGAGGGAGGCTCTCTTAACCCTTATTTTATTCAATTTGCTTTCCTTCCAAAAGTGGAGATAATGGAAGGAAACGGGAGTCTTTAATGAATTTTTTATAATACCAATTCTAATCTTAAAATTATAAAGGAAAAAATAAAAAGACACTTCTATCCTGGGCATAATAGTAAAAAATTATATAATTCTTTCATTTTCTCTCTTATGTTGTTCTTAAGTAAGATGTGAGGATTACAATCTCATCTTCCTAATTTGTTATCCAAGCATAAAAAACGGATTACATTCTCCTCTCCTCTCTCCTTTTTGATGAGCCAATAACCCTTGTCATTTGTGGGTGATAGTGTTTGACCAACTGTATACAAATGCATATATCACATGCATACATACATGTATATATATATATATAGTATATACATATATTTGATAGATTTGCTTTTATTTGTGACTTGTGGAAAAAATTTATCAATAACATGCGAAATAATGAACATAATTAAACATCTCTCTTTAAATATTTCTTGCAACTTACATTTTGAAATTCAGCTTATTCCATTGCATCAGAGGTGCTTGTGAGTTCAGTTTATAACTGTCATTGACTTGGATGGGGAGAAGATATTAAGAATTTTTTGAAAATACTGCGTAGATCCTGTCTGCCTAAATATTTATGTTCCTCCTACCAGTTGGTACATTACTGATGTTACTTTTTTGTTTTGTTATTGCTTTTTTTGGTTCTTATGAGTTTTCAGTATCGCTAAGGATCGCGAGGGGCATTAAACCAAGCACTGATGGAGTTGCTTGAAGTTTGAAGATTCTGAGGATTTCTTTTAAGAACCAGTTTGAGCAGTTATTTAGAACTCTTATTTTCCATTAATATTACCCAGACCCATTACTGAATATTATAGATTGTACTTTTTGATTTTCCTAGTGGTTGGATTGCCTTGGTTGACTCATTTAACCTTTTGTTGAATATTACTTTATATTGTGCTTTGTTGTTTTGATTTTATCACCACTTTGCAGTGCTCTGGTTAAATACCTCTAGTTGCATTTGTGCTGAGCTTAAATCCCAAACTTAAAATTTGTTCATTGGATTTGGCTTAGTATATCATGCCATCTAAAGGAAATTGACATCTATGTTATTCCGGCGTTGACTAGAAATTTAAAAGCAAAATAACAGTGATACAATCCAAATAACATGTCATGTTATGCTAACAGGCCACTAAGTTGTCTAAGTGAGCTTACCTTCAAATATATATTTATATACACACACAGAGAGTTGTGTATATGTGAATTATTAGTTTATATTACCCGTCAAACTCGAACAATATTCCTTGATGCCAAATTAGGTACTTTGCAAAAGGTACGTTAGTTTTGCAAAAGGTACATGAGTAATGCTGGCGAGTGCCGATTGTGAGCAAAATGCTGGCGAGTGCTGATTGTGAATTAACTTAATTTTAATTAACTTAACTCAACTACGAACACAAAGTCTAAGCAGTAGTAGGAGTTTTTTAAATGAGTTTTAAACACATAAAATAGTTCAGTTAGTGAAAAAAATACATATATTTTTTTAAATAATGAGAGTGGGTATTGAATCTACATGAGAAGAACACGAGATTGGTGATCAACTAAGCTACCCAGTTAGTTATTTAAATCTTGTGTTTTGTAAAGGTATTTTCTTTTTCTTTTTCTTTTTCTTAGTAAAGTATTTGTACATTTTTTAAATTTGTATCTTAAACTTTTATTTCAAATGACGTGATATTAATGTGTTATTATATTATTGGTGATATCAGTTATACATTTGAGATATAAATTTGTGATGTAAATTTGAAAAGTATAACTATTATTGATTTTGAATGTGATTGAAAAATTAAAATAATAATAATAATAATTTTTTAAATGTCTATTAAAGCAAAAACAAATAATACTATATTTTAATATTTTTGTTTTGATGTTGAAATATTATTTTTTAAAAAAGTAAAGAAGGCTATGAATATAAATTTGATATGTAAAGATTTCTAGTCTTTTTAGAAAATATCAGTCATTGGATTAAGATATCTTTTAGATAGAAAAACTATTCTTACTCGTACAGCTATAAATACCAAAATATTTGACAGAAGTTGAAAATATACCACAGCATTGAAAAAGAATGTTTGACTCTCACTTGTATTTTAGACATAACAAGTAGTTTAAGAAGGGTGTTGGAGTTGGTATCACATGGAAGCCCTTCCCTACCTAAAAGCCTTGAAGGTGTGGACAGAAGAATCGTCACTGGTTCACTACTTAGAGAAGACCTTAGACTTCAATTTTTTTTTTATTTATTTAAAACAACTAAAAGTCACTATCCAAATCATTCTCCCAACCCACAAGATTTATAACTCCATCATATGTGTCACCATTATTCTCAGTGGAGTCGTTTCTAATTAACTCGTTTTGGAACTTAAAATTTACACTATCTTTGGATGGAAAGAATTGGAAAGAAAAGAAAGGAGAAGAAGAAGAAAGAAGAGCTTATATCATATTTGTTTTAAAAATTAGAAAGAAAAGGGAGTGAAAGGGAGGGAGGGAGAGGGAGAGCTTAACCCTTATTTAAGTAATTTTGTTATTCTTCTAAAAGTGGCCGGAAATAGAAGAAAATGAAACAATGATTTAATAAATTTTTAATAATGCCAATATTACCCTTAAAATTATAAAAGCCAAAATAAAAATGACACCTCTATCATAGGGCATCCAAATATAATTTAAAAGGGTATAATAATAAAATAATATAAAATTTTTTCATTTCTTTTATCTCCTTTATCAATCACAAATAAGATGAAATGATTATATTTCTTTCCTTTCATTAGTTATTCAAACATAAAAAAGGAATTATCCTCTCCTCTTTTCTTCTTTCTTTTCCTTCATGACTAATACTCTACTCTTCTTTCTTTTCTCCCATACTTATCCGAATGAAGTGTTAAACTTTGGAGAAAGAAAATTTTGAAACTTAATATAATGGTGGAGCGGAGTTGAAACTGTTAATTTTCACTCCACTGAAAATTAACAGTCGCACCATTATGGAGAAAGAATTTAAAATTAAAGAATCACTTTAGAAACACTTCAACTTCAAAACCATCTCTAATAATTACTAAAAACTTTTGTTTTTGGAATTGGATTTAAATTAAAATTATTTGAATATATTCTATAGAATTCTTTTTATAGACTTTTTTAATTAAATTTGAATTTTATTCAAATTATTAGATAAATTATATTGAATCTCTTTTGAGATTTTAAAAATTATACAAATTTTTCATATTTTAAATGACAAATTAAAAATATCCTATTTCAATAATTTCTTTTTAAAAAAATAATAATAAAATTGCCATTTTCTTTTTTTTTTCTTTCAATTTTGATATTGATTAAAATAAATATTGATTAAAATATTAATTTTTTATATAAAATAAAAATAAAAATGAAAAGATAATTTTGTTATTTGTAAAATAATTAACTAAAAAAAAGTAATCTAATCTTAAAAATCTTAAAAAGCCCCCAAATTAATTGATAAGGGATTAATTAAACTCGACAAACGTGACATCATTTGTTACGGTTACGATATACTATATATTTCCCGTGATATTCTCCGTTACCGTCAGAGTCACCTTTCCGTACTGTACGGGTCTACTACTCTCTCTGATTTGGTCTCTCGCTCTCTCTTACCTACTCCCTGTAAATATACTCCGTTGAAAAGAGCACGACGGTGAGCGTTGAGACCTAACGCTCGCCACCTCTATTTATTTATCTACCCTCTCTTTTTGTCTCACTCTTTCTTCTTCACATACTCTCTGTTATAAATTAAACATTTTTCCAGCGTTTCCTAATAATTGTTCAGAGAACCGAGCTTCTTGGAGTATCAATTTCAAGGTACGTATGCATCTACCGCCGAGCTTATATATATATATATATGTGTGTGTGTGTGTGTGTGTGTACACGCACATATGCATATGTATATATAATGTATTTGTATATATTATTACTTGATTAATTGCTTGGGAGATGCCGTTGATTATCCCATATTTATGTCTCTCTACATATTGCTTGTGTTTGGAATTAAGATGGTAAATTCCTATTGGACAGAGCGCTGATAAAGATATTGATTTGGCTCGTGATCCAGAAATTGGCGGATACAACCTAAAGTTAATAAATACGCAGTGGACAAATTTGCTTTTTTTTTTTTTTTTTCAATAAATCCGCCCCGTTTGCTATTCCGAGGTATGTGATAAGTTCCATTGTGTGACTTAGACGTTTTGAATGTCTTCTGTTTCTGAAATCATTTTTGCCACACCTGAAATTTCTTCAGCAATTTTCCATATTATTATTATTATGTTTTTGATAGTAGTTGTTATTATTATTGTTTACTATTATTGCTACAACTACCAGTAAAACAAAAAAGAAAGGGAATCAGAATGTAGGTCATATTAATTGTAGTTAAATGAATTGATCTGGATCTGCGATTACTATGAGCTTTTCAAAGTTGGCAAGAACTGCATTATTGCTATTTAATAATGTGGCTGTCAAACTAAAATTCTGTGCTTTTTGATTGTCGTGGTAACACTCTTCTTTATGCATATAATGTATGGTACTCATTGTACACGTGTACAACGAATTTGGTTGAATTGGTGGAGTGTAAATGATTGAGAATGATCATGGTTGTGTCGTTGATATTAGAATGTGTCATTTGGTCTAAAAGTGCCAAAGTGGTGATAAGAATACTCTTGTTGGTAGAAGACTCTTTTTACAAAGGTTTAGATAAAATTCTGGTGGATATGTTAGTTATTTAACTCAACTTTGGCGCCCCTCATGAATTTGATAATTGAATGAATGCAGTTGGATTGTCCACTATGCTGCCTTTTTGAAATCAAAAACAAAACTCGAGAGATGTTGGGAAAACGAGTAAAAGTAGTATGTGGTTTTTTTTTACACGACTTCATTGACAGGCTTGTTCTATTCATGTGAATGATAGGGGTGAGTGACGTGAGTCTAACCTTAGCTGTGTTTCTTGTTTCTTAAGGACATACTATAACAGCCCCTTCTTCTATTGTGCATTCAGATTTTGGAATTATTGTACATCTCAGCTAATAATTTGCTCATGTGAACTATGCTTTTTCTTGTCTTCTCTTTACTTTAATTATAGGTGTGTTCAGTGTGTGCTTGTGTAAAGAGACTGATCCACAATAAAAGAAAGATAAAGTGTGTAGAGAGAGGGAGGGATTGAGATAGGGGGAAAGATACTTGGATGTGGATCAGGAGCTCAGTTTCTGACATTCGTAACTAATCATTGGTTTTTGTTGAATTTTTTTTTTTAGATAAGTAAGTGGCCCTTGGGGTGGGAGTTGAACCCGGGATCTTAGGGATATTATCCACACCTCTTCCCAACTCAGCCAACCTCAAGGGTTATGTGATTTTGTTGAATTATACCTTTTCTTTTAGTATTTACTGTTTTCAATTTGAAGGATACCCTATGCCTTATAATGACATCTGGGTTACTTTGTATTTTTATATGCAGTAAGGATGAAAGGAGTCTCCTATGGATTGAGGGCCTAAACAACTCGCTCTTATTCTCATTTCTCTCATCTGCACAACCATTCTTATTTGGGGATGGGAGAAAACCCCGCTTCTCACCTCCTTACTTCCACCTCAGAGGTCCCCTGTTGCAGCTGTCTCCAGGTCTGCCTCCAGTGATATTTCTCTTTTCTATCATTCTATGTATCATGTTTTTCTCTGCTTCAGTTATTATCTCATGTTTTGATATTATATGGTGTGGTGGCACTTAAAAGGATTAAGAGAGTAAAAAAGGCTATAAGAAGTTTACCCTTGTGTCAGCATGCACAGACTCTATTTTCCAACTGTTGGATTAGAGCATTATTTATATCCCTACCAAAAAATTGACAGAACCAGAGTATATATTTGAAACGATTTAGGAGGGATTTGCTCATGCCTCCTCAGACGAGGATGCACTCAAGATAAATATTGGTTGCTCCTTTGAAATTAGAAAGTCAAGAAAGAGTGTATTAAGTGGTGCATTTGTGACATTTTACTACTTTCTTAAGTTTGCATTATTTGTTTTTATATGAGGTGCAGAGATTCTACTCTGTGCTCCCTTTGCAAGCTCTGTGTCTTCAAAGTCACAGACAAATGTGAATGATCTTTTATATAAATGACCTAACTTTTGTGCTTTATTGTGGTGACAGAAGGAGGAGCAACACTCAAACGAGTTTCAAAGGGAGAGAACAGTTCAGAACTAGTGGACAAAAGTGTTGATTTAGTGGCACCAATAGATTCCACAAGCTCCTTTTTGGGAGGGAAAGAAAATAACAATTTAACAATTCTCACAGGGAAGCAAGGTAGAATATTGCTTGTATTTGGTCAGGGTTTTTTTCTTTTGGGTTGGGGTTGGGCTGTGATTCCTACACTATTGACATTACTGATATTCGATGAAAAATTTACCCAACACCTGTATTTGTATGAGCAGTCCTATATTTCATGAATTGCCCCATCAAATATCCATCTCAAATGATGTCTCTATTCATACTCCCTTAAGGTTATAACAGAATGACCATAATTTCCTTCTATTTTATAATTGCCCTTACTGCAATACACTTGTAATAAGTTTGAGATGGGCAATATGTATAGAAGACCATTTTTCATTTCTTCTGGGTATGGTACCAGGGTTAATGGTGCGCATGTTCATCAACTTAGGCTGCTAATCAATGTGCTACCGTTGAATTGAACAGAGTTGAATGTCCAAATTGTCTGAGCTAAATATTTAATAGATTGTTAATGTCCAGAACTCAAAAATCATAAGAAATTTAATTTGCTTTAGCCTTTCACGATCTGACTGATGAAAGTAAGAGAGTTGAAAGGAGATTTTTTTTTTATAAATGTGACAAACAGATTTTAGTACCCCATTCCTTCTAATTATTTGCCTGCTGGGTCCTGCATTTGATGTGCACCTTCTTGGGTTTCTTGAAATCTTTCTCTGCAGATTGTATATTTGTATTTCTCATGCTTTTTATTTATTGAACTGTTATGATCATCAGCTCAGAGTGGCTTGTGTTTTGCCAATTCATTTTTGCTCTTATTAATAACTTGCCTTCTTTTCTATCCTGGACTATGGTCTAATATATTTCTTTTTATTTTGATTCTATTGGGATCTCGAAGTCGTTCCCCATCCATACAATTTTAGAAGTGATTACATCTTCAAGACCTAAAACTTTTTATGTTATTGTGATGATTCAGAAATTCCCATGAGTGTTGTAAAAGAGGCAGATTTCAAACAGATTTCAGAAGGAAAAAATTATCCAAAACAAGCAGATCAAAATGCGCAAATTGTAGTGCCAGTTGGTTCTGCAAACATGAGCTTTTCAGTGAGGAGAGAAAACAATATGAATTTGACGATTCACTGAGGAAAAGCAAGGTAAATATTGCTTCTATCTGATTTAATTTAAAACAAAGTCAATTCCCTATATTCCTCCACTCTTATACATGTGGGAAACTTAATGATGAGAATCTATCAAGGACCATTTTCTGATAGGCTTTTCATGTCTATGGGGAGAATGCTGTACATGCTCGTTAATGGAGACTACTTAATCAATGGCCTCCCTTTCAAATTATATAGAGTTAAAAGTCTCCAAGTGCCTGAACTACTTTTGATTGGTATTGAAGCCATCCTAGAAAGCTAATATACACGATTTTTTCATTTGGCTTTTGCATGTTCTGATTGGTGTAATGTTGCCTGCTTCCATGTCAGGAACTGATCTATCAGTTTGGATTTTCACATGTGCAGCTGTATTCCTTTCAGTTCTTCCTAACTGATTGATCATTTCTCATACCATAAAATAATTTGAGTATTATTATGTAGTGTTCCTGGGTTGTAATCACCTTTCTATTTGACCCCTTGTTTCAGCTTGTAACTATGGCAAGGGAAAATGGGTTACGGATGATAGTTGGCCTTCATATTCTGGGTTTGGTTGCAAACAATGGCTGTCAGGGATGTGGGCTTGCCGCCTGACACAGCGCACAGATTTTGCATACGAGAAATTACGATGGCGGCCGAAAAAATTGTGAAATGGAAGAATTTACAGTGTCTAAATTCTTGAGGAGGTACTACTGTGTTTTGTCTTTGGAAATTCTTCATGTTGCTCATCTTTAGTATGGTTGTTTGATTGGCATTACAGTTCATGATTCAGTGAATCCGACCTAACCTATGCATAAAAAATGATCTAAAACAGCTGAGACCCCAATGATTGCATTCTGGTCTTGCTCAAATTGAAATACGTACTTCTAAATTTTTGGGTTGGGTTGGGTTGGGTTGGCTAGGCTAGTTGAGGCATTTGGCAGCTGACCCAGACTAAACATTGTTAAAATTCTCGACTGAGACCAAGAAGTGTTGCCCAAGACGTGTTAGTCTCAAAGCTTTCCAGTGAAAAAATTGATACACATTACAAGCATTTACTGAGACAGTGTTGGCTCAGGATATCCCATGATGTCTCATGCAAATCACCCGAGACGTTGCTGTCTTGCCATGACATTGTGTAGGATGACTCCCAATACACGGACTACATTTTCTAGTAGGTGAAATTAAAGAAAACAACAGCAGTCATTCATCTCAATTGAAATATGATTTTCAAACACTTCCCTTTGTCTTCCAAGCATAAATTTCAACTCCGGACACTGCGGGTAGATCCTCATCAATTTCATCATGGGTGCTTCTCCAAAGCAATATACTCTCTAAAGGCCAAATCACAGTGCTTCTCCATAGTCTTTTATTCTGTATCTCTATTCTTAAATCTCAACAGTGCATGATCCCTGCTTCTTTCCTTTTATTTATTTATGATTTCTTTTTGGACATCAAATAAAACTCTCCGTCACTCTCTCAACTAAGATTGAAGACTCTCACTATCTATATCCATTCTCCAACTGTGCATCCACTACTTTTATTTATTATTTATTTTTTTATTGTCATCAAGTAAAACGAGAATGATGAATGATTTGTATTAGATATTTATTAGATAATACATGTTGTTTTAGGTACTTGTTACTTGAGAATATATTTTTATAGTAGTTTAGTCAGGTAGTGCCTAAATTGACTATTTAGGCAATGCTGTACATGTTGGATGATATATTTTGTTGATTGATGGATTCATTTTGTTATTTTTATTTTTTTTCTTTATAATTTTTTGAACATTATACCTAGTTTATCCGCAACATTGCAACCGAGTCATCTTTGCACTCTCTGAGTCAATGACTGATACTGCAACTTTGAACTGTGATACTGAACCAAAAGCACACATATAAGCCGGCAACCAAGGCGATTGGTTTTCTGATACTGGTGCTGCTCCAAGTTTTAACTTACCAGAAGCAAGTTTTTTCATTTGTGATCTATTCCTATCCTCAATTTCTTTCCAGCCTGCATGAAAATTTCTCTCTCCTGATCAAATCCTTGGTTGAGCCAGATCTAGTTACTGTTCAGATTGTGGAGCACATGTTCTCTTTTCCAATGTTTTTTTTTCCACTGTCATTCACTCTTCAAATGAATTTCTTAATCATTTTTTACTTTATTCTAATTTTGTTCATTTATTTTCGAGCGTATGCATTTGTATGATGGTGCTGATTCTGGTGATGCATTCAGGATGCAGGACAAAACTCTAGCTTTTGTTGGGGATTCATTAGGCCGGCAGCAGTTCCAGTCACTAATGTGCATGATTACAGGTGGCAAGGATAGTTCCAATGTTGTTGATGTGGGAAAAGAGTATGGTCTTGTCAAAGCTCATCATTCTGTACGCCCTGATGGGTGGGCTTATCGGTTCCCAAGCACCAATACTACCATCCTCTATTACTGGTCAGCTAGCCTCTGTGACTTGGAGCCGCTTGATATTGCAAACCCAGGCCACTGATTATGCCATGCACCTCGATCGGCCACCGGCATTTTTGCGCCGTTTTCTTCACAAATTCGACGTCCTGGTTCTCAACACTGGACACCATTGGAACAGAGGGAAGCTTAAGGCAAACCGGTGGATCATGCATGTTGGGGGCATGCCTAACACCAATAGGAAGATTGCATATATTGGTGGCGCCAAGAACTTCACAATTTACAGTATTGTTAACTGGGTAAACTCCCAGCTCCCAAGATATCCACGCCTGAAAGCATTCTACCGGTCTATCTCACCCAGGCATTTCTTTAATGGAGACTGGAACACTGGAGGTACTTGTGACAATACCACCCCTCTATCTGGAGCGAAAGAAGTTTTACAAGACGAGGCTGGTGATCCTCTTGCTGCGGGGGCAGTGAAAGGGACAGGGGTTCAGCTCTTGGATATAACATCTCTATCTCAGCTGAGAGATGAGGGCCATATATCAAGGTACAGCATTAAAGCCACGCCGGGGGTACAGGATTGCTTGCATTGGTGCTTACCCGGTGTTCCTGATACATGGAATGAAATCCTTTTTGCACAACTCTAGTCCAACAATGCCGGTGCTAGATGAAGAATTCTCATCAGATGCCATGGAAAAAACAGAGATTCTACTATTCCATGGGTTGGATAAAAAATAACACAGAACACCTAAATTACATGAGATGGAAGATGTCAATCAATCCGTTGGAAGATGTGTAATCAAATGGTTCATTGGCTTCTTTGTTCTTGAGTCAGGTACCGACCATGAATATTCCTAATAGTCTCCATGTCTGCCATACATAGATTCTCTTGCATTTCTTAGCTGGCTGTATTATTTTTGGTGCTTTTTCATGTTGCACCATACTTCATAGATTGAGGATTGCTAAAGAAAGCAGGGACTAGTCTCAAAGAAGACCATAGGAGGAGGTAGAAATTTAGATAGAAACTATATTTGCGTTTGGATTACTGTATAAGCAAGAAAGAAACCTCCAACGCATTGCTGTTATAGATCGATGAATATGCCAAATCACCATGACAGAAGTTTATGCCAAATCACATTGACAGAAGTTTCCATAGTGAATAATGTGTCATTTTGCATGCTCGAATTCCCCCTTTTTGTGGTTGCTCTCTGGCTGAGATATGCAATAATTTCAGTGCAACGGTTGAAAAAATTGTTTCATTCCCCCAGATGAATCACTGAAACGATCTCGTTTCCACTTGGGTTGTTTTTCATATTTTTGAAAACACAAAAAACATTTTTTACTAGTTTCCTAAAAATGGACTCTTTTCATTTTTTTTTCTTTTGCAAAATACTTTTCAAAACCAAACCTGTTTACTTTCAATATTTTTATTAATAAATAAATTATATTTAAATTTTAAAGTTTTGACATGATTAATTAATAATATTGAATTAGATCTAACTCATATTTATAAATATATATATATATATATATTAATACAAATCGACATACCTGCTATTAAACTTAATTATGATGGTTTGAAAAAAAATAAACTGACAATTTTCAAAAATGAGTTCACATGTCCTATTATTATTGGGTGGTGGGCACCACATGTACCCATGCAGTGGTGCCAATATCTTCTCTTGCGTAAGAAGAGACACTCTTGACGTGTTGGAAACAGTTCCCTGATTTTATGTGCAAAAATAATTAAATTTTTAAAATTTAACATAATGAAGTCCTTTCAAATAGAAAATTTATTCATTAATTCTAATGCATTATACTTGACTAATGAATATACTATACATAAACAGAACGTGTGAATTATACTATGACAATTTTGATGATTTGTTACAAATTTATTACTCCGTGACTAAGAAACTTAAAATAATGAATAATAACTCATCTAATTATTCTCATAGTTAATCAAAATTTCGAAAAATTATTTCATTAGTGTATAACATATGTGTAACGATTTTCATAATTTTAATAATATAATAAATTTTATAAAATATTAAAATCATAAAAATAAGTGACGGTCATATAAAATAATTCAAAATATAAAATATACATCATGCAAAATCCTCGTTTAAAGACAACAAACTGATTATGAATGATTCCACCCACCCTACCTAAACGAAAAAGAAAGAGAAAGTTGTAGTCATTTAATTAGTAGACATATTTCTGTAGTACTCTAGCTGAAATGATTCGGGAGTCACTGTCTCCGATGGCTGGCTGGCTGAATTGTAAGACTTTCCCAAAGGGGAAAGTCACAAATCACAACAAGGGGGGGTTGTTTCCAAGAGCATATATATAGCTTTTGAGAAAACCTCTCACATGGCTTCCTGTGTTTAAAATTGTATTCTATGATTCTTGGTAGAAGTGTGTTCACTTATATGGAGACCCTTCTCCATTGCCTTTGATCTACATCTCGAGGAATTTGGTTAATCTTTGGAAATGAAATTTCTTTTGTTGCATAGGATAGGATTGGAAAATCTGTCATCTCATGATTTAATAAATCAACTTATTGGAATTAACATAAAATAAGAGTTTTCACCTCAGCTCCATACAAGCCTAAAGTTTCAGAATTCATACCTGTCTTTTATGCCATGAACGTCTCTCTCGAAGAGATGTTTCTTGACTTGAATTGTATACTTCTGTACAAGAACAAATTTTTCTTCCTTCGTAACTTGAAAATTATTTATTAAAGAGGTATCTTACGGAAGAGAGACACCTTTATCTTAAACGACATGGATTTAAAACTAAGATCATAGCAATGCAAGATTAGAAAATTTGATTTCAAAACTGTCAAAAACTCCATAAAAGAAAATCACATGCACCCTCTCTGTCTCCTCTCTCTTGTCTGCATATACTTGAAAACTAAGTTCCAGGCCCCAGATTGTCATTTAACTCTCCCTGATCACATGCATTGGTTGTTAAAATAATCTCTTCAAAATAGCATTTCCGAGAGTTTCTCTCTGCGTTAATGGCAGATTCTTCATGGACCACAGACTCAATATCATTCGATGTGTTCATAGAAACATATATATGCTGCATGATATATGATTGGACTTTACCAGTTATGGTGTGACGGGACCACCAACTTAATATGTTCCAAGTAACTTATGCTGCAGTAATCCAGTGCCTAGGTTGAATTGGGTAATTAAGAAAGATCAGCCTAAGGAAGCTCTCTCATGGTTTTATTTTATTCAATCATGCTCAGATTATATATATATATATATATGTGTGTGTGTGTGTGTGTGTGTGTGTATGCTAGAGACATGTACATTGAGATAAGAAGTGGAGGTCAGGCAAGTTGATGGAAAACAGTCAAATAAGCTCATTTTTAAAACACAGATCAAAGTGATCATGGATGCTTCCTTTGATTTTTCTAGTGTTGCTGCAGAAACAAAGCATCTAGGGAAGAGCAGCATGGAGATTATTAGATTAATTAACCTCTTAGACACATGTTGGTCTGATACAGTCTGATGAACATTCATCACGTGTTGTCCTTTGACACGTAGCTAGACTGCACTAGTTCGGCATATAGTATCGAAAAATTCTACAGTCTGATGTGAAATAAGTGATGTGATCTAGTTGTTATAATATGAAATATATTTCACATGTCAAATTTTAATATGCATAATCATAAAACTTTTGGATACTACTTATCTCTGTATTCTTTTTCTATACCAACTTGCAGGAGATGTGATCATCAAGAGTCCAGGTAACCTCAGTTGTGTGTTGAAATGGCATGGACCCATGTGAATGGACAACTTCACGTGCCCTGGTGGTGTCAAAAGCAAGAGGCCAAGCCATAGATTTGAGGGATTTTGACAATGTTATATTTAATTTAGAAGAAGAAGAAGATAAGGGCAGGTGGGGTGTGAGATTCAAAAATTAGGTATTAGGATTAGCTACAATCATGATCAAAAGAGAGCCTATTTTCCATGATATTGTCTTTGTATCCAGTGTAGGATTGTGTTGGGCTTCTAGTGTATATCCAATATTCTTTATTGATGAGACCTTAATGAGCTTCCACCGTTTTTATTATAATTCTTCAGTGTTAGTACACACACACATATATGGTCACTAGTATATAATGGTGGTAGTTAGTGGCATAGATGGTAGACATGCAGAAGTCTACAATTTGGCTTTCAAGCACAATGTTATAACTATAAAGTGACAAATTTGAAAAGAAAATGTTAGTAATTGATTTATGTTTGGAAAGGGTGGTTGGAACAGGACTGAGAATCATGTCCTGGAACTGTCTTCAAGGATCGTTTTAGCAGAGGATCACCTTGGCAATGGGGATTTGTATTTCTTCTGCATTTCATGACCCCTACTTTAGGGATTTGCACAGTGACTATAGATCATAAGATTTAATAAATTTTATTTTATTTTAATCTTTTATTTTTGGATTTAAACACAAGCAACATTTTTATCTGGAGGAGTAAGCATCTCTGGTTTTAGACCTAATATTTTTATATGCACGTGCTGAGTTCTTTATTCTTTTATATTAATATGGGAATTTTTGTGAGCCTTTTTGGATGCAATTCCTCCACAATTACCGAGAATTTCCTCCCTTCACTTTGCAACTAATGGAAAAAATTGGGTAAATACAGTAATCAAATTGGTCACAACTCCATGACTTCTCATGGGTGGAAAGGATGAATGTATACATTCATATCTCTACAAGCGAAAATACTATTTCTGCAACTTAAACTCATGACCTTTAGATTTCAATGGAGTAACTTTACCTGTTAAGTCAAGGTTCACCCTCCAACTCTACAACTTCTGGTATGGATAAATATTGCATGTAATGCATACATAAACCTTTCTACATTTAGCCAAAAAAAAGTAAGCTCCCCCTGGTAACTTTAAAATTTTGATAAAACCAAATTCTAGGGAAGGGTTGCTCGATCACTTAAGATTCAGTCTTACCAATTAACTGCTCTATCACCCGGAACTGACCCCAAGACTTGAAATGGAGACTTCTAGATCAATATCTAAACGCCGAATGGGTGGGCTCAAGACAAGAATCTCCCTCTAAGGCTTGACCACCCCAAGAGAGATTCCCTTTGGTGGTCTTACATGAACCGGTCTTTCAATACATGCAGGGTTAAGTCAGTGGACTTGCTCAATAGTGAGGATTTGATAGGTTGTCTGGTCACTTAAGATTCGTCCAATCAACTAATTGTTTTATCGCCCGAGAGTTGGTCCCAAGATTGAATTGGATACTTCGAGATAAATATCTAATGCCCTTTGTAGTTGAGCTAACCCTTGGAGATCAAGACAGGATTGATGATCATTTTCCAGTTTTTTATCTGCATGCTGAAACTAGAAGATTTGTGAAGAAGATGTGCAGGTTTAGAGGGCTCCCCAAATCAAGTTGTGTGGTGGGATTTAGCAGGTGTATGGAATAGCTGTTCGGTTAGTAAGAGACATCCCCACGGGAACATGGGCTGTATTCTCCTACTTAAACCCATTGCTTCCATACTTTTTTAGGTTCGATTTTTAACAGCTTTCTTCCCTCACTTTTGTTGCCTTAGGTGGCCAACTTTATACATGCCAATGTCACTCTATAGTCAAAGAAAGTGGCTTTGTTTTCTATTATTGTCGAGTAAAGTTGAAAGTTTGAAAATTTATAACTAAAAATAATTAACATAAAAAATACACATATATGGTGATATATCCTGCCTATTTCATGTAAATTAACATCAAAATAAAATAATGGAGGCTGTTATCTCATCATTCTGGGGGTACAGGATTAATTGTAGATCAATGGAGACAACAAGAGTAGAGTTGTTCTTCTATTTCCATTTCAGAAACAAGTTACACAAGGAGCAGATAAAACTCAATTAATTCCCACTTGTAGAGTAAGAATACCTCTAACATAGGGCCCATGTAATGGACCAAGCCATGACCTCACATGTCATGCAGCACCGCCAATTTCAGCTGTAGATCATCAATCCTGATTGTGCCATTTCTTTATTTATATTTATATACACACACACACACACACAAAATTCTCTTTGCCTCATTGGTCCAACATACAATCTTCTTGAGAGTGGTAAGAAATCTTATTATGGGTATAAGTTAAGTTCAAGATTATCATGCATATCAATATGACTCCTGGGAAAGGACATTGACATTGTAGTTGAAAAATAAAAAGTGACAAGGAGATGAGAGAAATAAAAATTAAGGCGGCCAAAGGCCTGGTTTTGGAACTTGAACCAATAGAACTAGTAGCTTGGTTGTGGAATTTCTCTCGCTACCCCACCTCTATTTAACACATGCCAATCTCGGATTTCTTTGGCTTATAGGATCTGTGTTTAAACACTAGATTTCTCTAAGCCCACCCTCACCATATCTGCCACCCTGACCATTTTGAAGAGCTCTCATTTAATTCTCTCTCTCCAAATGAAGGTAAGCAAGAACATATATATATGTGTGTGTGTGTGTGTGTGTGTGTGTGTATTGGGAGGTGGGGTTGGTTGCAAATGTGGTACTTACATCTTCTGATTGCAGATATTAAGTTGGATGCAGAGAAAGCTTGATGGAAAACATGGGACCAGAAAATCAAAGTCAATTTCAACCAATCGTAAGTGCTATATATGTGATTGTTTACTTCTTTGGTTTTTGTTGATTTTTAGTTTCCAAACTTTTCAATTTAGTGGTCTTAATCTTGTCCTCTCATTTTTCTATTACTAGAAAACTGTGGGCTTCTATATAAACTTAAGGAAGGTTTCTTTTTTCTTTTTGAAAAATAACTTGAATATTATTCTGTGAAAACATATATTTGTTGCCTGTAAATTTGGAAGAATAATGATAACTTTTGTGAACCATAATGATATTGATTAGTGGACTCAGATGAATCTTTCCAGCACTCCCCTTCTCCTGAAGTTTATTCATACCTTCAGTATCATGGATTTAAATTTTTATTTATGTTGATGTACTAAAAATTAAAAATAAATAAATAAATTTTATTATGTCAATAAGCTAGTAGTGTTTTCAAGTGTAATAAGTCTATTTCATTGAATGTTCTATGAATGCACTTCATCATTCCATCACCGTAATGTAAGTTCTATAAGTGAAATCCAAATACTGACAGAGATTTGCTCATTTCAACTAGTTCAATACCTGTAAATTTTGCTTTTCGATTATTGTACTTCGCGATTGCTTAGTAATTACTGAAAACAATTTCCTAGGAAAAGAAAGGAACTCTCAAGTCTTCCAAGTTTTTAAAAGTTTCTTATTTTTCATGGCAATGCAAAGGAATACAAAGGAAAAATTCAAGCAAGAAACCATAAGAAGCAGCAATTTAAGTGGCTGCAAGGTTTCGCAAGATGCTGGATTTTTCACCAATGTCTTGAGCCTAATTTTTTTTAAATCTTGAACCAAGTTAATTAAAGATTCACAGGATGAGATTTGTGAACCTTATCATTAGTTATTCATTGAGCTAAAATTTCATGGAAAACACAATAAAAGTGCATCCCAATGAATTAAAACTTCTGATGAACATACAAAAATGAATATTTATAGACAGTGAACTTTGAGTCCTTGCACACCATTTCTTTCTTTCAAGGTAGTGTGGCGTAGGCTCATTCTTCGATGCATGTTCAATAATATTTGGATTCTTCTACCTTTATGTGGAGATTTGATTGGCTCCTCCTGCAGTGTTCTTGAAATTCACAACTTGATGGATTCCCCTACCAGGTCAAGTGGACAAATTAATCAGCTTTGGCTGGATGAAAATTAGTTATTAGTACTACTTTAGTAGCATTCTCAAATATGGAAACATTCTCAAATCTTTTTTCAACCCTCCAAAGAATTCCATTGCAATTGATTCACTGAACATATTAGAACAATCTTTTTTTTTTTTTCCATACACAATGTTCTCTAATGAAATCCATCAGATGGCTACTTCTAATTTTTCTGTGATTTAATGTTTCAAGTTGCGATTGATTATTATGTATCAACTTAGAGAAGCTGCTAAAAGGGAGGCTTTCAATGGAATATGTCTTCTTCTCATCCCCCCCTAATTACATTTTTTGTATAAGAATAAAGCTGAAGCTGACATTAAAAGGACTCTATTCATGTCATTACTTTTTTTTCCTCAATATAGATCATAAGCAAGAATTTCACAAGGAAGAATTCAGTGATTGGCCACAAGGATTGCTTAGCAATTGGGACATTCGGTAACAATTTGAAAGAAAATACAGAGAACCACAGTGTTCAGGGGAGCCTGTCTTCTTCCCATGACCATCTACCAGACATTACTGCTGAAGAAGTTGTAGAACTTCAGAAAGAATTGACATTGGTATTGCATCAACAAGTTCTTGTTGAATTTATTTCGGAAGAGGAAACAGAACCTCATATTCCATTGGATAATTTCCACTGCCCATCAACCTTGGAAGATGACAAAACTAACAGCAATACAGCTTTTGGTGTTTCAAATGACAAAGATGGTCACCTCCAGGATAATTGCAGTTTGGTTCTCAATAGAGAGAAAGATATTCGTCTGGATCATGCTAACAATGCTATTGGCAGAAAATCATTGTCTTTTCTTCTTAAAAAGATGTTTCTCTGCAGAAGTGGATTTACCCCAGCTCCCAGCTTGAGAGAAACACTTCCTGAGTCCAGAATGGAGAAGGTAAGCATGCCCAAGTTCCTTCATGCATTCCTACACAAATCTATACATACAACACAGAGTATATATCAATATATCATGATGCATATGTTATCATGAACATGAATAGACGAACACTTGTAAGAGGATCATTTACACTTTTTTTTTTTTTTTGAGTGAAGGGAAAAGGGTGGGATTGCACTGATAAGAACTAATAGGACCAAATGCAGAAGCCTTCACTACATTTTCATATCTATGCATTCTGGATGGACTTTGAATGGAAATTTGCATCCATTTATAGTTTTTATCCCAATTGATTTCCTTGTCGATCTGAATTGTTAATTGTTTCTTTCTTTGTTAATGGTGTTTGTTTATAGATTTTGAGGGTTATACTGCACAAGAAGATGTATCCTGCAAAGCTCTAGTCCAAAGGCTATTGCAAAGAAGAACTTGTTGAACAGATATATGTCCAAGACTGACAGTGAAGATGAAATGCTTGAGAATGCAAGTGATGGAAGTAAATGGGTCAAGACAGATTCTGAATGTAAGTTTCTCTTATGATAATCCAGTTGCTACATCAATACATATAAGATTTGTAATTGAGACAATTTTTTCTTCTTTGGGATGGGCATAAACTAATCTTACAGAAATTGACCGTTGTATCTATTTTTCTGGATGCAGTTATTGTTCTAGAGATTTAATGTGCTTCTTCTTTAGCCATTTGTGAAGATATCACTTGGTAAGAATAAACTTGTCAGATTCAACAAATTTGAACTTTGTTCCCTCTTGCTGCTTATAATATTCAGCTTGTGCTTCAGACATGAATCCTGTCCATTTGATATCTGATCATGCTAATTATATATATACAGGTATCTATCATGTTTACTTCAATTGTCATGCTTTTTGATTGCATGAATTCAAATAGTTGGAGCTGTTCACTCGTCGTGAAAATCTTGTTCACCTCTTCTATTGATGTACCATGAGTTTATAACTACAAGGGCAGACTGCAGACACAGAGAATGACCTAAAAGACAAAATGTATATGCATAATAAAATCCTGTTCATTTGTGGAGGTGCCTTCTGAATTTCTTATATTTTTGGCATGAATGGATGTGTGAAGACAGCACAATGAAAACTCATGTTACAAATATTTCAGTCTTGGAAGAAGCTAGTCATTCTGTGAAAACAGAACCTTGTATTGGATTCCAAATCAAGAGAACATAAAGAGCTTATAATTTAAGCTCTCTCTCTTGGTGTTGGGGATTTAAACTTACTCTGTTTATCTTGGGAGAAAATAAAATTGGAGGGAGTGCAAGAATGGTGTTTATTAAACTGCATGTATTGTTTTGTGATGTTGCATTTTAATTATTACATTATGTGGGCAGACTAGCAGTTGCTTTGGATGGGATGATTTTGAGAAAAAAGAAAAGAGATTGCTAACACTTTCTTTCTTTTGGATTATTATAACAAAGAAAAAAGAAAAGATTTGAAAAGAAAGTTTAAGATTAAGCCCTTTTCTCCAATCTCTCCAAAAGAGGAGAGATTTGGAGAGAAAAGAAAATTTATTTTTTAAATTACTAACAATGTCCTTAAATATATAAGTTAAAAATTAGGACAACTATCAAATAAAAAATGGTATAATTGTCAAATAGTTTAATATACTTTATTTTCTTTTCTTTCTTACTAACTATTGAAACAATATATAATGAGTTTCTTCTCATTTCTCTCCTAAACATTCAAACAAGACAAAAATCAATATTTTCTTTTGTTTCTTCCCTTTTCTCTCATATTTTAAATTATTTTTTCTTTTCTTTTCTCTCCAAAACTTCCAAACAATCTATAGGGAATTTATAATGAGATTCCTACTAAGAAGAGAGGGCATCGTTTCTCCTCGCTTGAGATAATGAATTTTTCTTTCCACAGTATCGATTTTCCTGCTCACCAAAAATCTGATCAATTGGTGTACAGTCCTTGGATTATTTCTTAGACCTATAGTTAAATGCTTATGTTCCAGTTTCCTGTAGATTCTCTTGGTGAAAAATCATAAATAAACTGAGTTTTAGACATAAGCCAACCCCACAAGTATGAATGTTGCCATTGTTCTTCTGCATAACATCTGCAGTAAGCTCATTTTCTGCTTATTACAGCATCCATTTTATGTAAAATTACTTTTAGAAATTTAAGAAATGTCTCTCACTAATTTTTAGTGGTGATGACCCAACTTTCTATAATAATCTTCTTAAGGACTCATTTATGACATCGAATCAAGAAAATAAAAAATCAATTGGGTTTCAAGTGACAGAATAAGTTGTTCATTTAAAATGAAAATGACAGGTTTATGACTCATTATTGAGTAGAGTAATATTGTAACACATTACATGGACCACACTTAACCAGTGGATTCTTTAAATTAAAGGAGTGAAGATCTGAAGTCATATAAAATCATTTGGTTGGATGCAAATCTCAATTGGTGACCTGTTGCAATCATTTTAATGGGAGAACTATAGAATAATCAGCAATGGTGCAAGACAGACATGGAAAGTATCTATCTAGTGAGAATCATTGATCCAAAATTCTTTAAAGCAAAGGCCAAATATTTCATGTAGGTCCAGATTCCAACTAATAATTGTTCCTCCCAAAATTAGTTTGCAACTTTATAGTTGCTTGCAAATGAAATTAACAATAGACTGTCTTTCTCATGTGCACATTTAAGTATAATTTGATGTCATGAGCTTTGGATAGCCTCAATTATTAAAGCTTTGGCCCTATGAATGTTATGTCACCATTTTGTTTTGCACACACATTATGTGCATTATGTTGATTATGAACAATACCAACTACAATCAACAGGTCATACATAACTTGTAAATGAGAGTTCACGTATTCAACCTTTACTCTTTTCAAGAAAATATACGGTTAGTTTGTCCCTCTTAATTATTGGATTAGACTTGTTTGTCTTGAGCAATGTTTTAAAACCCGGACCGGACCGGCCGGTTCAACCGGTTGAACCGTCAACCGGTCCACAAAACGGTCCGGTTTAACCTATAAACGCGTTTTAAGTTCAAAACCGTTCTAAAAATAGAAAATCGGTAAAACCAGACGGTTCAACCGGTTCTTGGCTGCATTTTTTTTTTTTTTGGTATATTCAAAATCTCAAATTTCATGCAATTTTTTGGCTGAATTTTGGCTAAGTTGAGTTAGTATTTGGCTGAATTTATTTTGGATTGTATTTAAAATTTTAAACCCTTGAAGTTTGAAACTTCAGTATTATATATTTGTATCATGTGGTATTTTATTTTATTTTATGCATGATTATTAGTATTTATATCTTCTTTTTTTCATGTAGTTGAAGACTAAATTATTGGATTATACTTGGATTGGATGTTAAAATGATTTTTGTTATGGTTCTTGCGATTATGGAAGAATGGCAATGAAGTTTTAACTTTCAATATTGTAATAAAATATGTCTACTATACTTTTTTCAATTTTTTCTTGAAGTTTTACATATTAAGAAAATTCATATTTTGTAATTTTTTTTTATATAATTTTTAGTAATTTTTGTATATTTTTTTAATTTAAAATATCAATAATATGTATTATTAAATTTATTAATTACATAATTATGACATTACGGTTTGATTCCAGTTGACCCGACGGTTGAATCGATAACCCGTAACCCAAACATTTTTTCGGTTCGATAAACGGTCTAGGTCTGAAAACATTGGTCTTCAGATCTAGATTGAATTGGATTTTTTTGTCGGACCCATATTAGAGTGGCCTCTGTAATAATGAAAGGTTTGAAAGTTTGTATATTATTGCTATGATCAATACTTGAATTTAAATCAGACAAATAAAATTTAATTTTATTCAAATATATGTTACAAGTCTAATTTATCGCATATACAATTATATTTATAATACTTGACTATCTAGTGCATCTAATGGGAGTGTTTTGGCCACTCACTCCCACCCACTCCCTCTATAAATGAGAGTGCAAATGTAGTTGGAGAAGTGGAAATAGAGGCAGCCAAATAAAAATACCAACTACATTTTCCACGCGAACTACATGTGAGGCCTCACCAATTCTGCACCAAATCTGCCATATGTTGATATTTCATTGGCAGCATCCGATTTTTTTAAACAAGAACATATCAATGTCAATTTTACCTTGACACTAACTTTAATGATAAAAACTCAATCCAAACGTAGGAAGTTACAATTATTGGAGCACAGTCAACCCATTTTCAAGCACAATCCTAACCTTGATTCACTGTATTTATATCTTTCTGTATATGTACAATGTCTCATGTATGAGCACATATTATTTATGACTAGAGAGAGAGAGAGAGAGAGAGAGGGGGCTTTGACACTATCACGGAGTGAATTATGGGACGGAGAGCATAAAGAAGATATCTTTCCGCAAAAACGCACCGACCAAAAGGTTCACCCAAACGCTTTAAAAACCCTAACTTTCAGTCTAAATATTTATATATGTCTGATGGTGAGTCTATGTAGATGAAGTTTGTAGCTTGAAGGTGTTAAACTAAAATATTAGGGTTGGCACTGGTAAATTGGGAGGTGATACCAGAAGCTTTGCCAAATGCCATTTGTTATGGTTTTGGAAAACGTTTTGGTGATTTTTGAAATATCAAAACTCAAAACAGATTGCCTCCATGTCTTGGCAAGGCCCAGATGATACCTTTCTTTCCACTTCACTTGCAAGCTACCTTGACAGTACGTGCCCTCTCTCTCTCTCTCTCTAGATTCTATATCTATGTATATATGTATATTGGGTTGCTTCATGCTGTAGTAATATCATTCAGTCTCGTTTGTTCTGGGTAATTAATTACTTAACGTTTACTCAGGAAATATTAGCTATCATTTGCAAGTTAATTGCTTCACAAAATTTTAATTAGACAATATTAGCAATTACGTGGCCATATTAATTTAACTGTTTGATTTGTTATCAAGAAGAAGAAAAAAATTACTGTTCGATTCCTGAATTTATGGCAGCACCCTGCTTAATTTTGATTTGTCATCCACTTAGTCCTATCTAATTTTGCTGCCATTTTAATTTTTGATTTACAGTCCAATAAAAAGAGATTCTGATATTGTTTGTTCTAAACTCAACTCTGTAGGTTAATTTAGGAGATTAAATTATAATTAATTAAGATCAAAACAATGTTTTCTGCATTTACTCTCTCTCTCTCTCTCTCTCTCTCTCTCTCTCTCTCTCTCCCTCTCCATGTGTTAAATTAAATCATGCTTGGCATAAAGATTTGATCAGAATTTAGTACATTTTTAACCGTTACTTGACCTTTTCAGTATATATCTTCCCTTTTGTTTTGTTTTGTGTGTTTTTTTAAGGCGGGGAAAGGGGGTAAGGATTGGTTTATTATAGTCCATCTATGACTGCGTAAATTTCTCATTTTTCTGCTTGAGTTTCTGACTGTGTTCTCTTGCTGTGTCTGGAGTTCTTCCCGATTGATCTTAGTTTTCGGCAATTGCATCTTACATGCAACTATATGGACAATCCTATCTATGATTGAAGAATATTTCAATTTTCATGGGACTTACAGACTACACTAACAAGCTCATCTATAATTGAAGAATATTATGTTTGACTTATCACATGTAAATTATTCGATGAATGTCAGTTGCATTATTGCAAAAATTTTGGCTCTTTGATCTTCTACTTCTTTTACAGAAAAACTTCTTGTGTTGTTGCGAGATGGTCGGAAGCTCTTGGGGATACTTCGTTCTTTTGATCAATTTGGTACAATCCCAAACTGTATAGCATGCTGAGGTTTTTTTTTTTTAACAAGCTAAGTATTAATGGAAGTTCATTCCCATTTGCAGCGAATGTTGTTTTAGAAGGTGCATGTGAGCGAGTTATTGTTGGAGATCTTTATTCTGACGTTCCTATAGGTCTATATATTATCCGCGGGGAGAATGTTGTCTTAATTGGCGAGCTGGTGTGTGTGTTACCTCTAACCTTAAGAGTCTTGAATATTACAAATTGCTAGTGCAACAAATTATCTTGTCATCTCATTGTACAGGACTTAGATAAGGAGGAGCTTCCACCACTTATGACTCTTGTCTCAGCGGCAGAGATAAGAAGGGTAAGTGCTACATATAGGATCTCTGCTAAGACTAATATTGCAGATCACAATATTTATGCCTTAAATGTGTGAGCATCAAAAAGTTGTGTTGCCTAGGCTTTTTTTTTTTCCGGGGTAAGTGTGTCGCCTAGGGTTGATCGAGATAGTAACATGTTAATATGCTTGTGGTCTGGATCTGTGTTTCGCTGCTATCCTAGGAAAGGTTTATGAATTATATCTGTTTATGTTTTTTATTTGTGAATGAATTAAAAATGATCTGTCATTTTTTTGAAACCTTAAGCAACATACTTAGCACAGAAGCCTAGCTGAGTCCGGCATCATCAACAATATAGTCAAGATCACTTTTCACTTGTTATATACCTTGTTATCATCTTTGGAATCCCCTTCCGCAGAATTCAAAACTACATATTTTGCAATCATTTTATCATCTTCCTAAAATCATACTAGAGAGTCCAAATCTCTCTTTAAGGGGCCTGTCGTCCAAGCACTTCTGCTCAACTCATATGATCCTCAGTTGACATGTCTACGGATTTATTTATTTTTGGTTCTTATGTCTCTCCTTTGCTTTAGGAATCCACTCTTCCTAAGACAATACTAGAGAGTTCAAATCTCTTTTGAGGGGATTGTGTTCCAAGCACTCTGCTCAACTCATCTGATCCTCAATTGACATGTTCATGGAATTTTTTGGTCTTATGTCCCCCTGTTTTCTTAACCCCCCCCCCCCCCCCCCCCCCCCCCCCTTTTTAAATTCTTGTGGAAATGCATGAAATTGAATGGTAGGTTGAAAATTCAATATGCTTCCTTTGTGTCTTTTGATTTTAACTAAAATCATTCAACTTATTCATCTTCAGGCTCAGAAAGCAGAAACAGATGCCATGGATTTGAAGGGCTCCATGAGAAAGAGAATGGAGTTTCTTGATTTAGAGTAGTGATTTTTCCTTAAAGAACAGATTCCACCATTATTGCAAAAGTTTGTGACTTGCCTGATGAGATTGGACAAGGAAACTGGCTCTTTCAGAATTCTTCTCCATCAGTTTCAAGTGGGTTGGGTTGATCTGTGCAATATCTGGAGTCATGATTTGTAATTAGGTCATTTAATTCTTTCATGTGTTACTTAGTCTCCTTAGTCCTCCATACCATCTGCTTTAGTCCTTTCACGGGTGCTTCCCTGCTGAAGATAACTTGTTGAGATGGGTAATTGCCTTGGAGCAGCATTTTGTAATGGCTTATTTACTCTCAATTCATTTGTAAAATGACACTGTTGGCAGATTCATGATCCTTTTATGTGCAGCAGACATTGTCTTAAGTAATATAATTGAAACAACACTCGTGCAAGACCTTTTATCTTAAAATCATATCAGAAATGAAGAAATACGTTGTTGTATAAGAAATACAATGCTATAATGTTGTTTAAAAGCATTTCATGTGTACAATAGGAAGAACCAGACTCCATGTACTCTTCCTTTGTAATCCACATCTGCATCACAACCCCCATCACCAAATGTTAATTAGATGATCACCAAAAAATGTCACCTTATCCTAGCATTCTTAGCTTTTAGAAAACAAAACCGATTTTACTTGGTGTTTTCATTACTGGGCTGAATCATCTGATGATAAATTATTTTACTGAATTATTTCCAGTTTAGTGCTGAGAAAACAAGATGATTGAAACTTTGTTGTGTTCTCCATTGTTTTGATATCAAAAAAAGTTATATTAGGCTCTACCAATTAGAGGTTTAGTTTTGTGATGATATTTGACTCGTGAGAAATGCATATATTTAGAAAGGTACCTGCTCAAATGTGCTTAGTGAAGCTAATATGGAACCACCAATCCAAACACTATACTTCCTCTCAGGAGGTGCAACCACCCTAACCCTGACTCCAGGAGGTGCCATTGAGCTCAGATCCTTCACTAACCTATCAGCCAAGCCAGGGATGGTGCTGCTCCCACCACTAAGCACCACATTTGCAGACATCTCTCTCCTAATGTCCATATCACACTTTCTGATTGACTTCTGCACAATCTCATGGATTCCACCCGACTCCATTCCCACTCTGCTAGGATCAAACAGAACTTCCGGGCACTTGAAGCGCCCTGCTCCAATTGTTATGACTTGCCCATCTGGCAATTCATATTGCTTGTCTAGCTGAGAGCTTTCCCTCGACATGGAAAGTTCCTTCTCAAAATCCATGGCCACGTAAGTGAACCGCTCCTTTATATCCCTAACAATTTCTCTCTCAGCAGTTGTGGTGAACACATGACCTTCTTCGACTAGGATCTTGGTGAGATAGTCTGTGAGGTCCTTTCCGGCTAGATCAAGCCGTTGGATGGCATGTGGAAGTGAATAGCCCTCGTATATAGGGACAACATGCGTTACCCCTTCTCCAGAGTCCATCACAATTCCTGCTTCATTTTCTTCTAATGAGTTATTGAAACACACTTATATAGGAGACTAGCAGGTGCAGTTGCAGGAATTTTACCTGTTGTGCGACCGCTAGCATAGAGGGATAGCACTGCTTGAATGGCTATATAGGTGGCAGGAATTTCAAAAGCTTCAAACATGATTTCCACCATCTTCTCTCTGTTGATTTTGGGATTTAAGGGGGCCTCTGTTAAGAGGACAGGGTGCTCTTCTATGGTAACCCTGAGCTCCTTCTCAAACGCATGATTCCAGAGTCTCTCCATTGCTTCCCAGTCTCTCACTATTCCATGATCAACTGGATAACTTAACCTGAGGACACCGCGCCTCGCTTGCGCTTCATCTCCAAAGTACACATCCTTCTGTCCTATGCCAATCATTGCATGCTTGTTTCGAGGATGGCCTATCACGCTAGGAAAAACTGCACACGGAGCATCATCACCAGCAAAACCTGCCTGCATTTGGAGAGAACACTATTCTAGTCAATAGCAAGAAAACATGAATTGACATGCTCAAAATTTCAACATTGGAAGGGTGCAATTTGCATTGTAAAGCGAAGATGTGAAGTCATAAATTGACTTACTTTCACCGAGCCTGATCCATTGTCACAAATAATTGGCCTGGTGTCATCAAAATCCATGGCTGTGCCTTGAAAACTTGTTTAAAGAGGACACAGAGGGTGTAGACGTAGGAGGCTTGGAAACTACAGGTAATGATTTATATCGAAGATTAAGAGGATGAAAAGAGAATAGGGAGAATAATGCATGACTTTAGCTTTGACATGAATCTTAGAATAATCCTTTTCTGTTGCTTGATGAGCATGTCAGTCTGTCGTAGCATATTTAAAATGCTAAATCAAAACGGCAGATGCAAGTTATTGGCTCCCCTTTTTCTCACTAAAATCTAAGCTGAGGTCATGCTGTTCTGCTTGAAATTGGTCACCATAAAAGGTGAAATTTGGAAAAAAGCAAATTCAAAATTTGAACATAGAGCAAATGAATTTTTTTTTTTTTAAAAAAAAAAAACCCATGTCTATAGGTGAAAAAATGCATTATAAGTTTATAATGCATGTACAGATATTTTGTTCGACTATTATGCGTATGCTTCGAGTCCATTACAATTGTTAATCAACCATCTTCCATATGTTGATCGTGATTGCATGATTGATTAGCCATCTCTTTGTTTCTTTACTTTCCATGAGCTCAATGATCACTTTACATATCTAGCTTTTGCGTTTCTTGTCTTTGGATACTTGCAAGAACTTCATTGTAAACATGAAACCCACAACCTGATTAGGCTCCAAATGAGCGAGTGAAAGACCATTCATTCCAAGTTTCAAGGAAAACATTCCGTAGCTACAGATGTAATAACAAGATTTTGAGTGAGCATCCTCAATCACGCATGGCTAACCGAAAAATAAATATTGCAATGAGAGTCCCTCCATTCAAATGAAATGAATAGAGTTCATTTCGCTCACAGGTGGAGGCCTACCAGGTGATGAGCACTACAAATGAAATGGATAGAATTCATTTCGCTCACAGGTGGGAGCCTACCAGGTGATGAACACCACCTGTGAGCAATTGATTCTATCTGGTTCATTTCAAATGAACAAGAAAAACAAAATCAGAAAAAGGAAAGAGAGAGGGAGAGGAGTTGTGAAGTAATTTGGAGTAAAATGACAGATATTATTAATATAGGTTAATTATACTTTAATACTCTAAAATTTTATTCCGATTTCAAATAAGACTATCAATTATCAATTATAACAATTCAATCTCTCAATTTTTAATTTTATTTCAATTAAAACCAATTCTAAAATATCGTTCCAAATTCTTAACAGTAACCGTTTACGCATTAAAATTATAAGACTATATTTAAAACTCATAAAATTATAAAAAATTATAGGAACTTATTTGAAAACCGCATACAATTACAGAATACTATTTTAAAAATAATATGAAATTATAAAGTACTAAAATATAATTAATTTAGAACGACCATTAATGGTCATTTACAATTGATCTCAATTGAAATAAAATTAAAAATTGAATGACTGAATTATAAAAATTGATAATCGAGAACGTTATTGGAAATCGGAACAAAACTTCGTAGTATTAAAGTATAATTAACCCTATTATTATCTCTTCCAGTTACAAAAGGCAAACTTGGAAACACACATCCCTTCTGGACTCTATGCGCTTCAAAAATGAAGAAAACCTAGCAGTTCTGAATTCTGAAAATCACGAAACGACCAGGAGATGTTTATTGCCCTAGTATCTTATGAATCATCCTATGTTTAATGTTCAGCGGGGAAGAACTCTCTTCATGAAACCTTGCAAAGAGCTACCCATCCCTGCACCAACAGTTTCTGCCAAATACTTCACCTGCAAAATTCCCACAACACCAAAGGGTTTATAAGCATTTGAAACCCAGTTTTCTGAATGCCCATTAATGAGGAAGGAAAAGGAATTAAAACATTTTGCAAGGGACCAAGTAAGGCTACCTCTTGAATGGTATTTTTCATATCAAAGACATCTTTAACTCTCCCATTCAAAAACACCCATGTATCATTGAAATCTGTCAGAAATAAAATAAAATTGTTAAATCATTTTGTGTGGCATCACCTTCCCATGAATGGATCATGGGGCAATCTTCATCTAACCAGAATTGGTAATAAACACCATGGTAGATGAAGCACCTCCTGGAGGGTACAGAAAAGTAGAGGGCAGTGCTGGTGCTTATATACCCTTTTGGCTGCATTTTCTTCCCACAGTGCTTTAACAATGTCAAGTCTCACACAAATAGGGTGAAGCAAGCAACGAAAAGGAGAGTGTTCTATACTAGCCAAGAGGATCTCAGGAAATTATTCAGAAATAATCTCATATTATTCCTTGGATTTTGAGGAGATGTGGAAATTAAATGTACAACAGGATGTTGAAGGGAAAAAAGAGTCACAATAATCAATGCTGATCCAAGAGGGTATCCACATACTAAATGACCACAAACCAATAAGAATATGAACACAAAAAAACCACCAAGCAAAGAAGAATATACATACTATCTATAGTAGAATTAAAAAGCACATTAGAAGCAAAGAAAATATACCTGGAGAACTATCAGTCAGCATGTACACCTCAGTTGCTGAATATATTGCCCCAAGAGCAGCACGCTTCATATACCAATCAACATCACTGGCCTCATCACCGGCAGCATGCCAGATATCATCAACCAGCATTGCCCGCTGCTTGAAACTTGTTGGAACATTCAATGGGTGCGCCTGCAGAAAGTTATGATAACAGAGATTTTGAGTGCTTCAGTTCCAATAATGCAAGTAATCTGATGAGTGTAAAGGGAACATAAAATGATACCTGGATGCTAAGAGCTTGAGGCCATTTTGATATGTACGGTGCCTGCATTTCTAAGCGAATCCTGACAAGCTTTGTGATGCGCTCACTAGGTATCAAGTTACTTAAATCCTCTCCCGAGTCAATTCTATCAGCAAGCCTTTGCAAACAGTCATCCATGAAAAACTGAACATGACAAATTAAATAGAAAAGGCAAAGAAATTAATCATTAAATACAGGACATGCATACAAATGAAAGAAAATGAATTTCAAGTGGACCAACCAGACTGTATCACAGAGCATGAATTACTGGGAATCATTGCAAAACCATTAACACTCATTAACTTCTTTCAGTAAGCATGATAGCAGACTACAGCATAAATAAAGGACAGTTTCCCAATAAGCTATCCAATATTGTGTAGAAAATCCAAAATGCATCTAAAACAAGAAACAGCAATGTTCATCAATCAAGGAGCCTTAACGCACTATTCAGAAGTTTAAAATGAGCATACGTGGAAGAGAAGTGGACAGCAATACTAGATTAATCATTTATAAGAAACCTGATACCAGTGTTAGAATATAAAACCCTCAAACAGGGAAAATTGCCTAAACTCCTACCCGTCCTTCTTTCCAGTTTGAAGGACAAAACATTGCAGCAGCCTAATTGATACAAAACCACTTCCCGTCTTTCTCAGCTAGACTCTTGCTCGTCCTTCACTTCTCTGGCAACCTCTGAGGCAAACACTCATTAACTTCTTTCAGAAAGCATGCTAAAACAGCTCTTCAAGGTACGACTTCCGTGCTGCAGGCTAAAAAAACTGGTCTTCCAAAAAGTTTACCTTAGAACCCCAGCTACTACTAGATTCATACCTTTGATTAATGCTATACAGACATAAGTTTCTTATTGAATAATGTGTCTCATTCAGCTTCTATTACTTCAAAAAAAAAAAAAAAGATCATCAATGTGCTTTTTATTTCAAAAATACCAGAGCCACATCATTATGGATGAGAATTCTATATGAGATTTTGTTCATCTAATGTTTTCCTCACCATTTACCATCTGTTTCTAATGACAACTACCCAACAATTTTTTTAAACCTCCTAGCTGCAATTATCCACTTTGAAATTTAAAAAGAGAGAAGGCAGAAATGCTATTAACCCCACAACAGATGCTCAAAATAGTTATCATTAATACATAAATTACATCTCAAATCAAAAAAAGTAAAAAAATGTTACACTGGAATAAAACTCTATCTTTCGAAAATAAATAGCCAAGTAAGTATTTCCATAATTGCTGATTCACCTAAAAACTTATCAGAGTGCAACCTATATTTAAGTGGCAAAGTAATAATGAAAGAGTCACAAATCACAATTTTACCTCTACTAGTGCAGCTTCTTTCCTAGGGAAGGATCCAATGATAGAAGGAGACACACCAACATCCCTAGCCCCAGCAATCATGGCTGCTTCAGTCCATCCCAACCTATTCTGCAGAGCAACTCAAAGTCAGCCAGCTCAAAACTCAACTAAGAACATAATCAACAAAATTTTACAGTTGTATAACAGCGCACCTAAAATGACCCACAGAATCAGTCCATTGTGTTTTCGATACCACTTAATGAAATCATTTAAGACAAATTTTCTTTTAGGGTTTCAATAAATGTCACCATTTCGGCTCAACTCAGGGCATTATGGAAATTCCAAATCACATCAACAACTTCTGCCTTCAAATTCAATGCCAAACACCATAGACTGGCACAATATGCATCAAATGTACAGAAAAACCCATCAAGCATATGTATCTTCTGTACTGCAGCAATGCTTTAGTCTGTTGATATGATTGGACCTTTTCTTGTATCAAATTAAATAACATTTTGGCAAAATTACATTCATGGAAAATCGAAATTTCAGAAATGGGTGGTAAACCACATTGCAGAGGACAACAACAGCTATAGGAAATGAAAAATTAAAACTTTTTATTTAAAAAAAGGCATATATATGTATATGTGATTGTGTGTATGAAGAAGAACAGAAACAGAATGAATGTGTGGACTACGGACCACGTGTCGAAGAGAGGCGTTGAGCAAACGAGCTTGTTCGTCCTGGTATTCAGGTCGTGGTCGTGTTCCTTTCGGGGTCTGGCTCTCATATTGACGAGGTTCTTCTTCTACGGAAGTTGATGATGATGCAGCTTCGGAATGATTTCGGGTTTCGGGTGTTGTGTTATTAGGGCTTTGATTAGAGAACGTCTGAGAAGCGGCAGAAGTGGAAAAGCGAGATGAGTTTAGTACAATGGTTCGACTGTTAGAGGTTTGGGGTCTGGCGTTACGAACCAGAGACGGTAGTAAGAAGCAAGCGCTTCGCCGCCGATCGATACATGTCGTCAACTTTGCACTTCCGAGTTGAGACTTGGGAAGAGTTTTTCGTTCTAAATAATGTGAAGATCTAATTGGATCTTGAGGGTTCCACGTAGCTGTCTGTGCTGCGCCCACTTGTCATACGTTCCTGCCTCTTGCCCGCGATTAGTTGTTGATTTCAATTTATTCCTTCGAATAATTTTATATTTACCATTTTTTTATCAAAATAATTTAGTAAATGGTGGGACAAAATGGCATTGAATGTGATGCCAATGATATGTTATCAAGTTATTTCAAATTTTATTTTAAATAAATTATATTAATCTTTTTTTATATTTTTAAAATTACAATAAATTTTTACATTTTTACTAATAAATTATAAATACTCACCTTTAATTTTTTTTTTAAATAGCAAGATTATTCCTTTCATACTTTTTTTTTTTTGTATTCTTTTAATATTGACCTTTTTTAAAAAAATTATTTTATATAAAAATAAATATTTAAGGTAAATAACATCTTTCATTTTATATAAAAATAATTTTAATATTTTAATCAATATTTATTTAAAAATGAAAAAAAATTTAAAAACATTGATCAAAATTAAACAAATATAAAAAAAGAAAAAGAAATGAACATTTTTGTCATAAAATTATCTGAAAGTATGTATTTATAGTTTGTCAAATAAAATATAAAAAATCAGTATAATTTTGAAAAATTAATTGTTAAGAAAGTTTACCAAATTATCTTAAATAATAATGCAATAATTAGGCGAGTTGACATTGAAGTCAGACATTTGTAGGTCACATGGCAGAGGTTCTCCCCTATATATTTTATTTAGAAAACAAAAAACATTACACAAATACTCTCAATTATTTTCAAACTTTTTTCAATATTTGTATTCTTTATCACATGATGTTTCCATGATGGAATATGTAAGTGTCACTAAGTTACATTATTAAATGCATAAAGGTTTTGAAATTGGAATTTGACTGAAAACAAAATTAATATTTAAACTAATATAGTTTTAGTTTCAATTCAAGGATGCAAATTACCTGCTTCCAAGAGAAAGATGTTATAAAGCAACAGCAACCCTTCAACTCTAATATGACACTATTAGTTTTACTTTTCTCTGAAATTTGTATTTGTGATATATACATAAATATCTGTGTGTGTGTGTGTGTGTGTGTTTTAATTGTGTACTCAAGCATTACACTCCTTTTCATTCTTTACTCAAGTGGAAGCTTTTTGCCATTTGAAATATAAGAAATTTGCACTTTTAAACATGCATTAATATAAACTGTACAAGAAGTTGAAAGAATATTAACAACTGAATGTAATGAACAATAGAAAAAGGATGACAAATGCATACATGGTGGTTCTTCCCGGCTTCTGTATCAATTTTTTTTAATCAAGTCTCATCTTACATTGCTAAGGTCATAATATCCCCCTGGCCACAAGGATTCGCTGCAAATCAAATTCGAGTGCACAAACACTGGATTGACAAACCAACCCAGACCTTGCATCTTAAAGAAAGGCACAAGGCAATGTATACCTGGAAATAAAATTGAATTTAACATATATATCATATAGATTAAAGTTGATCATCTCCTTGTGCTCTCTTCAAAATGCATGGACTATGACCAATTGGGTTTTAACCTTAGCTCCATTTTACCGTGTTTTGTTCCCTTTTTCTAGTATAAGAGAAATGAGAAGAATTGCGATTTTTCTTTGTAAAATGCAACTCAAAGAGCGTTCACTTGGTAGTTATGATCAAGTGTCAAAAACAAAAATCTATCCCCATTCCGACTAGTCGTCAAGTTCTCTTGCTAAGCTCAAACTGTGTTTTTGTTGATTGGAAAGCTCAATATATGGACCATGGATGCTCGAAGCATCGCTAGTCATGCTCTCGATTCTGGCATGTACTGGAATGGAATGGAATGCTTCAAACTGTTATCTCCTCTATCCTCCTAGTGGCTTCTTTGATGTCAATCCGTTGATCTTGATTATCATCAGTACAAGCAGCTCCAATGTGGAGGAGCTTACTCATCTGTCCAAGTGAATTTGTAGCGCCGACTATATCTGGATCGATCAATTCTGTTTCTCTCTTCTCAGAAATTGCTGATTTGACCCATTGCACCACATCAGTTCCACCCTTTTGGTTGTTGAGATATTGAGAAGGAAATTTACCAGTAATGACTTCAAGAATAATGATTCCAAGACAATAAACGTCGCTTTTGGGAGAAACTTGTTGGTATAGAATGGCTTCTGGGGATTTAAAAGAGAACATTGTTTGTGAGGCTTGGGTGTTGTTGATTAGTGGATACAAAGCATAGTCACCGAGAAGTGGCTCATAATTTGAGTCAAGAAGAACATTGCTTGACTTTAGATTTCCATGGGGGAGCTCATATGTTGCAAACTCAGAATGGAGGAAACCCACTCCACGGGCAACTCCCTGGATAATCTTTAGACGTGTAGGCCAATTTAGCTGAGCATGAGAAATTCCACGATCACCTGAAGAAAAAAAAACACATGTTTGTAGTAAGAGATTGATTTTAAAAAAAAAATGTTATCGTAAACTCGAATTTATATAAGACAAGATTTAAAAATTGAGCTTTTATTTATCCTGGCAATTTTATCACTAATCCGTACATTATTCAATGATTAAAATACCCACTTTTATGTATACCCTTTTTAAAATAGAATCCCCCTATGATGGATTTGGATTCTTTCTCTTTGTCTTTGTTAAGATTGTATGATTTCATTATGCCACATTTGGATTAAACTTTAATACCAAATCATTATGAAAAAACTAAACTTTTTAAAAAAATTGTCACATAATAATCCGATATAACGATATCGTGTGACAGTCACACAGGAAGCAACCAACTGTCGGATAATTACTCACACATCAACTAACCGATGTGGTGGCAGCGATTAGTTTCATACCATGCAGGATATACAACAAGCTGCCTTTCGGAACGTATTCGGACACCAATAGCTTTTCCTCTTTCCGGTAATGGTAAGCCAACGGCGTCAAAATATTCCGGTGCCGGAGTCTCCCTAGCCGCCTCATCTCTATATCAAACGCATCCTTGCTCAATTTATTCATTTCTCTCATCCTCTTCACCACAACAGACACCCCGTTTGCCATTGACGCCTTGTAGGCTGACCCCAATCCGCCATTCCCAAGCACCTCCGCGGCTGCCTTCATTAAATCCTGCAATCCAAATATACCCTTGTCTACATTCACTACGACAAGATCACCACCCCCTTTGCGGGATGAGTCTTTCCGGCTAGACCGATGGGACCGGTTGGACCTGCTGGACCGGCTGCTCTCCATGCCCCTCCTGTTTGACGATGGTATATGCACTTCAACTACATCGTCGAGGTTCTCCTTACCCATTATGTCGAATTTATCTTCCTCGCGTTTCTTCTTAATAAGTATTGTTAGCAATAGCACAGTAACCATTAGGCCTAATACCACCCATCCCGCTTTAGAGGTCTCTTGGACCCCTTTCGGTTTCTCCTCCGGCGGCAGTGCCGTGTCGTCCGCTTCCTTCTCGAGCAATGGAGGAGGAGGTGACTTCAGGCATTCTTTGCCCAAGGGTTTTCCACACAACCCTGGATTTCCCTGAAAAGAACGGATATGGAATTTCGACATGCTCGCTGGAACTTCACCTTCCAATTTGTTGTAAGACAAGTCAATGGACGTTAAAGATGTTTGTGCAAATGACGGAATGGGTCCTGAGAATTGGTTGTTTTCCAGGTGAAGTTCTATGAGATGTGGTAATTTTACCAATGATTCTGAAATTTTCCCAGAAAACTTGTTCTCAGAAAGCCAAAGTTTCTTCATTGACAACATTTTTGAGAAGAAATCATTGGGTATTTCCCCAGAAAATTGGTTCTTTGATAAATAAAGAGACTTCAACCCACCGAGGCGATTGAATTCCGGTATGGGACCAGAGAAAGAATTGTCCACCAAAGCGATGATCCGAAGGCCAGGAAGCTCATGCAATGCGTCGATATCGATTTTTCCGGAGAGTCCCATATGACCAAGATGGAGACCGGTGACAATGCCTCGGAGACACCGAACGCCGACCCACGGTGCATTGTTGTTGCACGGGGACGTAGTTGGTTTCCAAGAATCGAGAGCGCCCGCGTCTGTGATTGATTTTTTAAATTTCAGGAGAGCCTCGTAGTCGGGAATAGAAAGACAAGGAGGGGAGATGGAGAGGGATATGAGGAAGAAGAAAAGGTGAGAGGTGAGAAGACGAACAGCGGCCATGTTTCCTTAGCCGGAAATCGAAAATCTCCGGGAAGAAACTAGCCGCTGCTCGGAGAGATGGGGCTTCTCTGAAATTTTTGGGGGGACTTGGGTTGTTTCGTTTTGTTTAATTTGGAATTGGGATGTTTGTGTCTCATGGTGTGGTGATGGAGCTGCCAACTGCAAATCAGACAAGATTCTAAGAATAGAATCAAATTCTGGGGTGGGGATGAAACTTGCGTTGACCAAGTCAGCTTCACAGGAGGGCTTCTCGGTTCAAGACAAGGCAGATTTGATTACTGATTATTCTCCAAACACACCTTTAAAAAAAAAACACTTATGGGATTTCTATTATTATTAAATTTTAAATAAAAATAATTAATTTGAAAAATATTATTAACAAATAATTAGATAAATATAATTGAAGTAATTAATTGTAATAAGATATGTATGTGATTTTAACATTTATTGTAATATTGACTCGTAATATCTTTTGATTTATGAGAGTGAATTCAATCACAATTATTTTTTATATTATTAAAATTAATTTTTGTAATAATTTTTGGTATTTCAAATAGATTAAAATCCAATTTTGAGATGGTTAGAAAAACTTACAATATGACTCTATGTCTATGATCACAATTAATCATGAGTTGTTATATATATAAAAGTAATTTTTTTGTTTTATAAGAATCTCCATATACCCCGTTTGTGTAAGCTTTTTTAACAAGTGATATAGAGGTTTTTTTTGTTGTCGTGTGCCGTCATGAAAATTGCGGGCTTGTCTGATATTTTTGTGACACTCTTTGTAATATGTTGAAAAATTGTGGTGTGAGTTCACAATTTTTAACCTTTAGCCGCCCACCAAACAAGGTCTTAATGTCATAGAAATGTATCTCACTGTCATCCTCATTGCCCCAAGATCTCGCTGGTAAAAACTGAGGTGTCCAATGCATGGAAACACACTCAAAATGGCTTTAAGTTTGCTGTATAGGCTTCAGTTCAGCTCATTGCTAACAAACAGTGTGCAATATTAGGAATATAATCACTTAATTAAAATTGATGAGATACAAAAGTAAATAAAAAAAAAAATTTAAAATTTTAAGTACATACAAAAATATAAAGATTTATGTGATTGATTCCAAAATAAGATTACTTTTATAACTGTTACGGTTTTACTATGATTTGAAAAAATTATAATACAATGAAATGAAATGTGACTTTTAACTATAAATACATTTAGTATTAAGACAACAAAAAAAAAATAATATGAAATATCAAAAATACCTTCAAAAAATTTCCGATCGAATAACTAGTGTTCAGTCTTGTTAAAATCCCCACTACCCAACATGCAATGCAAAAGGGGAATGACACCAGATCCTAGTTGTCCATTATGCAGCTCTGGTAATGAAACTAGTCTACATTGATTGAGAGATTGTTCCACAGCTAATCAGCTATGAAATTCTATTGTCCTTTGATGAAGTTAGAACAACAGACCTTCTTCCAATTGCCTCTCAAAAACTAGCTGAGGACTGAGGTATAATCTAAACAACTCTACAACCTTGTTGAGAAATCTCCCATGGCACATTATTGTCTTTCTGGCTGGATTATGAGGAATAGATGGATATTGGATAAATGTCTTCTTAATCCTAGCAACATCATTTCCCAGATGTCGTTGGACATTACTTTGGAAAACTAAAAAGCTTTAACCATCTTAATGTTGTTGTGAAGAAGCTGCCAAAAAATAGACTTAATTCATTGGAATTTTCCCCTTGCAGGTTTCATGAAAGGCAACAGAGGGAGAGCAGCATTTGGTGGAGTTTTGAGGGATGACCCTGGAAGATGGATAAGAAGCTGCTATGAATATATTGGCCAGGTTTCCAGTCTCATGGTAGAAATGAATTGTGGAGCATTAAGAGAAGGCTTAAAGCTGCTGGTGGAGTGGGGGGTGTTTCTACTTCTAGGGTGCTGATTGAGGCCTGTGAAAGTTGCAATTTCTCTCTTGCAAAAACTTGTGTCATCAGTGACACTTGGAGGGAAGCTGGAAAGGAAATATGTGGGCTATATCTCAGCCTATTGCTATGGATTCACTATTTTTCCAATGTCTGCGATTCTCGATCTCTTTGGCCCTCGGCAGTGTTGACACCATCATCAGTCTCAGGGGACCTTCTTTTCTGAGTTATTTTTTACTAGTTCTAAGAAAGAAATTAGGTGTCATATATACAAAAGTATATATGTGACACTTAATCTCACTGTCAGAATCATACTCTTAAGATATCATAAGATATTTTTTCTTTTTTGTATCAAGGAATTGAAAAACTTTTGAATAAACCCAGTGCAAGAACCAATTCACTCAAATTGTGTCACGTTGTTGTGTATCTTTAATGGGATTTTGTCAGATGGCATAAAATGATCATTGGTCAAAAATTTCTTCCTTGAAGTCAAATCTAATTCTCTGTCTCTAATCATCATTTGCTTGTCAATAACTTGGATTAATTGCAACCCTCCACCACCACCAGTCTACTACTTTTCTTCTTTTTTGTGTTGACTCTATTACTTCAAAACCCATTGAAAGATACACCTCAATTGCTATGTAATCTATCTGATAAATCATGCTGGTTGTTAAATAAACAACTAAACCCAACCAGAAGTTTTTAACTTTGAGAAGTCTAAATGTGATGTGTAGTCAACCTTTTTTCATTTGGTTGCTGATGGAGAAAGAAAAGAAACCACAAATTGAGTCATATGTTTCTGTTGTTTTTGCTTTAAAAAGTAAATAAGTTCAACTCAATTTAGGTCAGATAGAGCAACCAAGAAAAAAAAGCCAGATAGGGAATTAAGAAGTTGAGTGGAATTCTTAATGGTCATAGTAATAAGATTAAAAAAATTTAAGTACTTTTCTAACAACCAAACAAACAAAATCTAAGGTCATGGAATTTCAGATTTTCAACCTTAATTTTTATTTACATTTCCGTTAAGTAAATATTTCTTCGTCAAAATAATTTCCTAACTTAATTTCGAATTGAATATTTATTAAGGACATGTTTCTTGCAATTTTCAACATCATACTTATCCCCCCAAAAAAATAAAAATCGATACTTTTAATTACTTTAATATTTTTAATTGGTAAACAAAAAGAAAAAGAAAAAAAATAATTACATGATGGGATAGAAAAAAAAAGACTTTATCATCTCAAATAAAACATTAATCTGATATTCTATCTAATTTTTAAAAGATTATTCAAGTAAAACAGTCATGCTATGTGACCTCCTTTAATAATTTCTATTACTTTTTTTTTCTCAAAATTATAAAATAAATGTTTAAATTCATTAATTTATATCCTTAATTATATTTTCATTATCACATGTCATTTTATATAATATTTTTAAGATATTATATAAAAATTTTACTAGGGTTGAAAGAAAAGTTCTATTACACGTGTCACACTCTGACTCAAGTATCACCAAAATTTCCACGAGAGCTGCTGTTACTGGTCCGTGGAACAACTTCCGAATGAAACCTCTCGTCTCGTCTCTCCCATCTGGAGCAGGGCTATTCTCTTCCATTGTACTCCAATACCACTTCCCAAATCCACCTGATTCCGACCACTTGATATTTACATCCAATCCAACCTCTCAGTGCCATTAACCCTAACTCTCACTCTCTTCATCCGAAAAACCCCTAATTTTATTGCTATCATCAGACGCAGGTTCTATGTATTCAGCCAATTCCACCAGTACACTAACTTCTCTCAGTCTCCTCTGATCGCAATCCATTTCTATGATGCTGGAGAGCTCGACGTCTCCGCGGCGATTTCCCCACCACAGAACCGACATCAAGCGGTGGATTTCGACATCTTTCTCTTCCCACAAGACCCTCTTCACGGTCCTCTGGATCGCCGGCTTTGCTTCGGTGTTCATATGGCAGCAGAACAACGTAGGTGGGTTCTCAGTTTTCTGGCGGGCTGTTCCGTCCAGGCCTATGCCGACACTCCGGCCGGTGGCCTTCAATGTGACCGATTTCGGAGGGGTCGGGGACGGCGTCACGCTCAACACAGGGGCCTTCGAGAGGGCCATCTCGGCTATTTCGAAGCTGGGAAAGAAAGGTGGTGGCCAGCTCAACGTTCCCGCCGGCTACTGGCTCACTGCGCCGTTTAATCTTACAAGTCACATGACTTTGTTCCTTGCTGAAGATGCTGTTATACTTGGCATCGATGTGAGTCTGTTTTTGTTTTCAAATTCTTTTCACAATTTCAGTTTCAAAAATTGAACTTGCTTACAAATGAATAATTTTTGTCAAGTACAGTAGTAGTGATTCTAGTAGTCATTTTGATAATTATGTTATTTGACTGTATTGTCTTGTTTCATTTTGCCAATTAGCTGTTCTCTTTAGTATGGTCTGTCATCTAAGATGAATAGTGAAATTTTGCTACTGCCTATATAAATTTGTGTGTGTTAACTAATATGAAGTTCATTCGGCCGCTAATCATGCTGGTTTTGTTTACTTATATATGTGCATGTAATGAAGGGTGTTTCATTTGAATTTTACCTTCTTCTATTGAATGAGATATTGACTGGCAATCTAGTCTAAAACTTTTAATATCGTAATAATTGTTGAATTAGTTCATCTATACTCACATAATAAATCTGAAAGATAATATCCAAGGGAGTTCTGTATTAATGCAAGTGAGATTCACCTACTAGTTGGTGAATGTGATGACAAGTTTTAGATTAGAAAGTGTTTAAATCAAGATTTGATTTATATTTAGCTGATATTGTAACAGGGACTTGAATCAACTAGGTTAGGAAAGTGCAATAATTATTTCTTTATCCCCTCATTGTTGTTTTCTAGGTAAAACCTGTAAGTTTGGAAAGTGGGATACTTTTTTCTTTATCCTCTGATTGTTGTTGTCAAGGTAAAACCTATTAGACCCATTTAATTCCATCCAAGCATTGTAAATAGAGCTCCACTATTTTTTTCACATGAAGTTTAAATTCATGTTGAGATATTGTTATTAACTAACTAATTTCAGATTACTAATACCCTTTGGAAGAATCCACCTGCGACCTAAATTACAATAATAGACTCGTTGGAAACATACAAAAAATCGATTGTGCGAAATTGAATAATAAACCATCTTATGTCTTTCAACAGACTTTAGAGTCACCAAATTTCTTCAAGATTTAACTGTTTTCTTAATATAATTAGTGTCCATTTTGGAGTAGGCCCCCAATTATGATTTAGAGGGCATTTAGAATGGTCATTCCAGAATGACTTCTTATCAATTGATTTTAAATAGTTAACTGCCCTGAGGCCATACAGTAATCTGTCAGATAGTTGATGGGCTTAAGTTACAGTTAGTTGTTAGTTTGCCATGGTTATTTTTTCATGGTTTTTTAAAAAACTTTTCATTTCATACTTAAAATAGAACACATGGACATCTTGTGCTGTTTGTTGGTATGTCACAAAAATCATTTTGATTCAGCTCTATGATGGGGAATTTGGACAATACTTGTGCTGTTGAGTCACAAGGTGATTAGGAATCAGTTGAAGAGCATTTTTAGATTAAGGTTAGAAGTTTTTCTCATGTTGTTTGAGTGGACTTTCATGGAAACTTAAGCAGTTAATTAACATCAAATTTGTGTTTAGAAGTGGAGTCTATTCTTGCATATGTACTTTTGAACTTTTTGTTTGGCAAGCTTACGCTTCTTGATCTTTCTGATTGTGGTAGTTTGTTTCAGATTTGGACACAAGTATGAAATCAGTTATAGTTATAACAGTCAGTGAATTATTCAATCTATAATTTACTGAAATCGTCAACATGGGCTATAGGCATCAAGATAAGTTTAGGCACTGACCCATCTTTGATTTGACCTTTAGATCATTTAACTTTCTGTTGATACATGGCAGTCATATATTGCTAGGTTGATACATGACGGTTATAGTTATAACAGTCAGTGAATTATTCAATCTATAATTTACTGAAATCGTTGACATGGGCCATAGGCATCAAGATAAGTTTAGGCACTGACCCATCTTTGATTTGACCTTTAGATCATTTAACTTTCTGTTGATACATGGCAGTCATATATTGCTAGGCTGATATGACGCACCATAGCAACTGTTTTTTAATCAAGTTAGAATTATTATTTGTAGCAAAGCATATGACGCTGGATTGTCTTTTTTGTGATTATTATTGTAATGTATTTTTTAATATTTCAACAAAGAAGAGAAAAAAGAAGGAAAATGCTGGCTGAATCTGTTTCTTGATGTGACCAAATTGTTTTAATACACATGACTATTTTTCTGTTTCTAAATAAATGAAAAGATCCTCAATTTTGTTGGTCAATCGTGGGTTTGGTCGACTGCTTGTATCAGTATAGCTAAATGAATCCTGGGAGATTATATCATCTGCAATTAATAACTTTATGTAGAATATATGTTAAAATCAAGGGTTTCATAAGTTGTAATCCGAACTTAATTCCTTTTGGGATATTTTACCATTTTATCATTTTATGTGTACATAGTGGGAGGCATAATACTTGTTGCATGCCCAGAAGATTCTCACTGTTTGGGTGGAAGTTTTCTTCTATATAGGTGTTAGTTGAAAAAGTAATACAAGTTGATCAATCAATCATAGTTGTCACATTCTACCGATATATGACTCATGTGCAGAGTGGAAAGGGAAGATACTAGTTTTACTTTTCATTCTACAAATCTAATGTGTAATTGATTGCCATACATATATTTTTACCATATGCAACATAGGCATATTAGATGTTCAATTAGCTGCTTAGTCAATTTAACTGATATGGCAGTGCATCTAATGTCATGTAATTGAAGAACTCTTCCATTAGTTTTTTTTTTCTCCATATTATGGTATGTTCATCACATGCCAATTTTTCTAACAATAGAAATATGGTGACAAACTGCCGTTATAACAATGAAGTTTGTCAAATCTTTTCTCATTGGCTACATCGTCAATCTATAAATATATGTCATAGTAGATTTTCTGTAATAAATATTAAGATTTAGGATAAGGCTTGGAAAAGGAATTAGGAATCATTGACCAACTAGGCAACTAAGCAAGTAGTATATCACCATAATAAATTAGAAGTTTCTATTGTTAATATGCTACATACTGAAGGAGCAGGTGTGTTGTCGATAATCAGGGGAGCTTCTTGACTCGGGCAAAACCAGTTAGTCTGTGAGCACTATTTGGATTTCTCGTGCTTAGGTAAGACAACCCATTATCAAATTTTAACATTTAGCTGCCATAGTTCCAAACTGGGAAATGAGTGAGTGACAACATGGTGAATAATTAAGGTCTGGTCCATGAACATAAGAGAAGAAATGGGAAAGCAGTATATGAAGGCAAAAGTGAAATTGAGCCTAAAATACTTGATTTTACAGTCTTGAATTATACTATTACGATTTTTTTGGTTATGTATCATCAACATGAAACTGAAACTTAGTTATTGTAGAAAACACCAATGTTACATAGCCCATTAGTCCAAAACTAATTACTTTTCTAGAAGCTTTTCAGCATGGGGGATCATTCTCATAACTGACTTTGGCACTGCTGATATGTATTATGTGAGTTATGGATATTAAATGATACTTAGACCTAGCATAAGATACAACAACTCAATAAGGTAGTATGTATTTTGTTCCTGCAATATTGACTTGAACTGATATTTCAGAAAAATTGTTTTGTTTGCATTTAACATGTTTAGCTGATATATCTTGCATTGTTTTTTATGGTATTGCTTACTCTCTAGCTATTTTCCTTTGTGCTATTTAATAGGATGTGAAGTACTGGCCTGTCTTGCCCCCATTGCCTTCATATGGGTATGGAAGAGAGCATATTGGACCTCGATATGGGAGTTTAATTCATGGTCAACATCTAAAAGATGTAGTTATTACAGGTCAGATTATAATCTCCCCCTCTGCTGGTGGAAATTCTATAATATTTTATATATCATGGGAGAAGCCTTCACTTGGTAACTGAAACAGAATACATCTTTTCTCCTGGTTTTCAAATTTATATTTTTGTCTTGAAGCTCTTCAAGTTCAAGATTTGTCCCATCCTTGAGCATCAACCTAAGTCACTATACAACTGAATGCAATGAGTCCTTTTGATGGGACTTTGATCTTCCAAGCAAGCTTCGAACCAAAATTATATATCTCTTTTTGCTGGTCTCCTTTCATCAATAATAAGAAAAATGATTGATGAAATAACTGCTGCTTCGTTGCTATTCCTACTGGTGCCGAATATCTTTGTAGGGATAGAATCCTTACACACTATTTAGCCAATAGAAATTAGTATAGAGAGTGAAAGAGAGGCCAAAAACTCAGTTTATTATTCTATGCCATCGTCCCAGAGATTTTGTTTTTCAAGTGCTTCACTACTTTAGTGGCTGATCGAACGTTTTCTATTTTTTTGGTTTTTGGTTTGGTGGGGGGGGATTAGAGCTTATAAAGTCTCTGCTTACAAGGACTCTCAACTTGGTTCATAACTGCAGTCCTTGTTACTCACTTGGACTAGCAGTATTTTAATTGAGACCACTTGATTACTTACTAATTACCATCTCTTGGATGAGATATAGCCTGGAAATCATTCTAGTTAATTGTACTTTAGGAATTTATTCTTGGGTACAAGCCACAAGTAAAACATAACTTCTTCTGGGATGGCCAAGATTGTATGTGACTTGAATGTAACCATGCTGGACATCATTGCTGTTCACATGTTCTCTCCGCAAACGTCTTATTGCTGACTTGGTCTGATTATATATATGTTATTGCTGACCAACAGGGAATAATGGTACCATTAATGGACAGGGTCAAGCATGGTGGAAGAAGTATCGACAGAAGCTCCTCAACCACACGCGGGGCCCACTTGTGCAAATTATGTGGTCAAGTGACATTCTGATTTCTAACATAACTTTACGTGATTCTCCTTTTTGGACACTCCATCCATATGACTGCAAGAATGTAACAGTCAGAAATGTTACAATCTTGGCTCCTATCTTTGAAGCTCCTAACACTGATGGTATAGATCCTGGTAAGTGTGCTCTATTGATCAACTGCTTTATTAATGAAATTTGTGATGAGCCAGATGGATCCTATCCTCGGATTTGTAATATGGTCCACTGGTTTTGAATTCACTCTTGGATGGAATGGGCCACAAATCAAACAAATTATGACATGTTGAATTTTACAAGAAGAAATCCTACTTTAGATTTTGTGGTCTTGCCAACCAGCTGACAGGCCTGATTATTGAGGATGAATAATGCATTTAGGAATCAAAACTAGGTTTTCAACCAGTTAGAGAATAAAAATCATGTTTAGGGGCTGGGAATAGTTAAAGTTGGAATGTAGGATCACATGTTGTTGGTCAAATACTCAAGTTCCTTTTTTTCTTTCAATATGTTGAATAAATTCACTCCTTTATTGCTCCTATTCTATAAATTCAAATTCATCAAGCTATATCTGCTATTGTTTTTATTGGTATCAAATACTAAGTTCCCTGATTAGTTCTTTTGTTCTATACAGATTCATGTGAAGATATGGTAATCGAGGACTGTTACATAAGCGTCGGGGATGATGGCATTGCAATAAAGAGTGGCTGGGATCAGTATGGAATTTCTTATGGACGGCCTTCAAAGAATATCATTATTCGAAACCTTGTGGTTCGCTCTATGGTTAGGTGAGAGCTCTTACTTATTTATAGTGCTTCAATTTAGTGGAGATAGTGTGCATGTTGTTTGCTATGATGACACATCATAAAAATATCGTAATGGTTGCATTATGCAACTGCAATGCAGGTGCATGGCCAAAGAATGAATTCATGAGTCTTTTATGTGTCTGCCAATGCCTGCACATTCTTTGGTTGCATATTGGGAATTTCTTACAGTGCTGTGCTGTTAATATGTCCTACACTACATATTAAAACAAATTTTCATTATGGTGCCAGCCCCGAATTATGACCAGTAAGCTATTTTTTCAAATTTTGGTCTTTGGCCCAATATCTGCCAATCAAATTTAAATTTGAGTTGGTCCATATTTAACCAAAGCTTGCGTTTTTTCTGTTCTATTTTTTGGCCCAGATTTTGGCTTAGCTATTTTCCAACATTTAAATTTTTTTATAAAATATACGTAAAAGTTGCAATTTGATAATATTGTTCTATTTTAGAAAAAAACAGGGGCCAAATTTTACAAAAATATTGCTTCAATATATACTTTATCTTGACTTATCCTGCATAACAAATCGGAATGTGTTTATTCTTCAGAGATTTTATGGTGATTTCATTCATATAAATATTTTTCTTATGTATCAAGGGTTCAATTGTTTGGATAGTTTACTAAGCATTCAAGCACATATGTATACAATAACACACTAGTTTTCTTGTTTAGAATATCACTATCATGTAGCTTTTACTTATTTATTTTTTGATGGCCAGCTAGTCATTGGCTCGATGTAATTCGAACCCTATTAATCCCCCATCCATGATCATAGCAGGGCTTGAAACCATGACCTCCCCTTTGGGGAGAGACATGTGATGCCACTTGGCCACGTAAGGCTTCGGCACAATCATATATCTTTTTAGGGGAATAAAAATGAAGAATTACAATTCTAGAGTGGCAAAAATTAACCTGATATAGGTGGATTGTAAATTAACATTCCAGCAATCATTAGGTGAACCTGATGAGCTATCATAATGATGGGGCATGTTTAACATATCTCCACCTAACTAGGCTTTTTGATATCATATGATGTTAGTATTTCAACCACTTCATATGCAAACCAGGGTGTAGTAAATAGCATGTCTTTGGATAACAACTCAGATCTACCTTGGCTGAATTGTAACAGTGCGGGCATATCAATAGGCAGTGAGATGTCTGGTGGGGTCTCAAATGTCACTATAGAGAACCTTTATGTGTGGAGCTCAAGGCGTGCTGTTCGGATCAAAACCAGTCCCGGAAGAGGGGGCTATGTTCGTCACATAACATATCGGAATCTGACATTTGACAATGTTCGGGTTGGGATTGTCATTAAGACAGATTATAATGAACACCCTGACGGGGGATTCGACCCCAAGGCATTCCCGACAATTGAGGACATAAGTTACACTTCAATTCATGGGCAGGGTGTCCGTGTTCCTGTTCGTATCCAGGGGAGTGAAGAAATTCCAGTGATGAATGTCACTTTCCGGGATATGTCCGTAGGGATAACATACAAGAAGAAGCATATATTCCAGTGTGCCTTCCTTCACGGTCGTGTAATAGGTACCATCTTCCCTGCTCCCTGTGAGAACCTTGATCGGTATGACGAGCAAGAACGGCTTGTTAATCGCTCTGTCTCCCAGAATATTTCAGACATAGATTATGAATTTTGAGATGATGGCAGGTTTTCATTTTCAAGGCCATATTTTCCCAGTGGTCAACGGCTACATTGTATCTGCATGGGACAGTTTGGGTTGAAAGACCTGGGATCAATTGATCTCATTGTCCTGTTCTTTCATTTTTTTAATTTTTTGTGTAACTTCTCTTTTCCATGGATTGTATATACAGCAAATACTAATCAGCTAGTATTTTCATGAGATCAGAAACCCATACGATGATACAATTGTGTTAAATGTGAAGGAACAAATATTCAATTGTTGCTGTTATTGTCATCATTGCTTTTCTTATGCACTGATTTCAGAGAGAGGAAGAATAAGTTCAGTGGGACGGTCTCACCGAGGAGATTCGCGCAGATTTGAGCATTGTGTGGAGAATCCACATAAGTACTCAATGAAATTATCAAGTGGCAATGGATTTGACAATAAAACAGGCAACTAGAGTCAATAATGTGGCCACTCTCAAATGAAAATGTTCCCCAACTGTGGAAACCTCTGGTCCTCTCCTCATGTAAAAGGTATTTTTCTTCATGTGCTAGCTGGCTTAAGATTGTCTCAACCCAATTCAATCTTGATAACATTATTACTGAAGAATCAATGCTTCCAAGGTTTGGATTCATACTGAAAGCTTTTCAATTACTCTTATCTGTGCAGGTTGAAGACACGGCATGATTGCCAAAGTTGCACAACTAAGATTAAGATTGGTGTTAGCCTCTCATTTAAGGCTCATGAACTAAAATTTAGATATATTATATAATGTTGGCTGCTTTGATTCGGTCTTTTGAAGCACTTGGCAATGTTGGGAAATGGTTAGGAAAATTTGGAAAAAGTGTTAATGATGGTGGACCACGTAACAGAATGACTTTAATCTTTTTTTTGACTTGGGAGTAGTTGGAACATTTTGTGCAAAGTAATAAGCAGACTTGGACCACACACACAGACACACACACACACACATATATATATATATATATAATGTGCAGTGGTCTCAGTCATTTTTTAGACAGTTTTCTTTGTTGACCTAAGAAATTTCTATGAAATTCTCATTAAGATGAAATTAGGTGATATGCGGACCATGTCAAACTAAGGATCCAAGTTGTGTACAAAAATAATAGTAATAATAACTTAGCATCAAAGTAGCAATTTTTGAAAATTAAATTGAATGGTTTTTATGTTAAATTCTATAAATTGCACCATTGATTAAGTTTACCCCCAAATTATTATTTTTCTTTAAAAAAAAAAAAAAAAAAACCAATCCAACAACCATATTAGTATATTACCATACATTTCCTTGACAAATATCATAAATATAAATATGGATATAGATACGGGACATGAATACACGTCATTTATTAAAAAATAAGATATGAACAAATTAAGAACACGTTACATATATATATATATATATATATATTATATTTTATATCAGTAGATCATAAAAATATAATGTTATTTTAATTAAAATTGACATAAAACAATAACAAAAATATTATTAAGATATTAAAATAACAAAATTATTAAATAAAAATTCAAGAATGATTCATATTTCAAAATAAATTTACTAACTAATACGTAAAATATATGTGTGTATAAAACCAAAGAACAAAAGCGAAAAGCTAAAGAGAAAAGAAAAAAAAAAAAAGACGAATTTTTAAATAGGAAAAAATGTATTTTAAATGTGTTTAGAACGTGTCTGAAATTTTAAAAAATAAAGAATTTAAATCGTCTTTTTTCTTATGTTCGACATGATTTGAATTATCCGAAGGATGCCTTATATATATCAAAAAGATGAACAATCAAACCTATTTCTCAATTTAATAAAAGCTCAAAGAGGTAAATAAGATCTCAAATAATGAAAGATATGTAAAACGCAGGTCTGATTATGCTTCTTCCTAATCCTAAATGGAATGCAACAACGTAAGAATCTGAACATATGAACCAAAATAAAATATTTGTCATATCCAGTAACTAATACACTATGCAGCATGTTGTGTTTAAAATGAGGATGCATCAGGAATGCTAATTTATAAACCGAAACCACTTGACACAAAAAAAATATTAGACATATTAATCAGAATCTCGAGCGTTTAGAATATTTTTCAATTTATCCTTGTTAATAATCTAAACTTTGGGAATGTTGGTTTGTTTGATTTATGGAAATCATATTTCTTTTTTTTTTTTGGGATAGGATTTATGGAAATCAAAGTAAATTGACATCATTACACTACTCTAGTATTTTTTGTATATAGAAAGTTCAACTTATAGTGAAACTTGTTAGCGATGTTTATCTACTTAGTAGTTAGAACTCCAGAGAGGTTGGCAGAGTAGAGTTGAATGCTCTGCTAAAGAGTTTAACACGGTTTGACTCTCTCAACCAACACTTTTCTTGGGATCACTTCAACCAAATTCCAAAGCGAAGAAGTAAAGGCTGCTAAAGACTACCGGAACTTAGTCTGGCCCTAGTCCGAGGTGTGCACAAGCTGCCCAGACTAAGCTCAACATACCCTATGTCACCAAAAAAAAATTGTTTATCTACTTAGATTTAAACTAGGGCTTGTTTCATTTACATATAATGAAATGTTGATAGCTTAATTGGAACGAAATATAATAGCCTGCGGCTATTTATTTTATTTTATTTATAAAAAAAAAGTCTAACTAATTATCAGAATCAAGAATATTAAACTCGAACTAACATTGCATATTCCTCGAATATTTGAAACTTATCCCTTTCTCTAAGAATGTGTAAGAAATATTATTGAACCACTATTAGCCTTGATGTATGAGGTTAGCCCAATTGACCACCATGTTCTTCTTAATAGGGGGAGGTTATGTGTTTAAATCTCACTCTTTTCATTATAAAAAATGTGAGCATCATTTCTACTATGTCATGGGCTGAGTTGATTTGTGTATTCAGGATTCATATTTAAGAAGTTGAGTTAGTTTTGTCTATCAATGACCCATATTTGAGAAACTCTTATTGTCGTTATATTTTATTTTCACATTTAGATAAACACCAAATAAAATACTTCAATATTATTTTTCATAAAATAATAAAGTTTTTTAAATTTGTATTCTTTTATAAATTTTTTTAATATCATTAGAAAATATTTTTCAAATATATATAAAAAATGAGAATAAAGATGCAAAGAATAATATATATATATATATATATTTACATATACACACACATACATTAAGAGAGAGAGAGAGAGAGAGAGAGAGAGAGAGAGAGAGAGAGAGAGAGAGAGAGAAATAGGAGATGATTAAACAAATTTAATATTTTTTTGTGAACAAATGTTAATAAAAAATGGTAACCAGTATATGCAAAAATATAAAAAATGGTTTATGCATTTGAAATTTATTTTAATAGCCTATAGTTATTACTAGTAATAATGATGATGTAGTAATTAAGGGAATATTAACATGTGACAACAATAGTGACGGTGCAAATAGTCTCTTTTTTTCTATCTCTTATTTTTCTTGTCCCAAGAAATTAATCAATGATTTTTTGAAAAGAAAATTAATATTGAATAGGATCTAACTTATTCTCTCTTACTTTTTTTATCTCATCAAACAAATATGATCTAATAAATCTAATTATACGAGTTTATTAATCTCATTGCTTCCATAAAATAAATAAATAAATATATATATATATATATATATATATATATATATATATATATATATATAGATAGATAGATACACACAAAATGGATTGTTATCATGAATTGGAAGAGATTGGCAAGGTGAAGGTGTAGTAATGATACAATGAATTTGAGAGAGCAAGTTTAGTTTTGGCATGCCAAATCCCCACCCCACCACATGTGACCAAAATTGAATTATTCCTATGATGAGTCTTATACATTCAATATAATTTGTTGCTATCCCTTGGACCATAGTTTCGTCCTCTCTCTCTCTCTCATATATATATATATATATTTATAGAGAGAGAGAGAGAGGCACGCACATGTATTATAATGTAAAGCCATTCACATTAAATTAAAAGGAGGATTCCTTAATCACATTTTGACCATTGTGAATTCATCTAATTATTTGATCAATATTTTTAATGAACATAGATGAGATATTATTAATTTAAATAAAAGAGTAATGATCGCGTTGTTTCCCATTAGCATTGGCTGCTCCACTATCAAAAATTATTAACTCAAAGACCGATCATAAAAGGTCACCTAACCATATATATATATATATATATATATATATATATATGTATATGTATATGAAGGCACAATACAAAATTTGGAAATCTTAATAGTGATAATAATAATAATTTTTGGGTAGGTTTTCTGTCTGGACTATCCTAATCAACTTTTTTGGTAACAGGTAGTTTTCTCATCATTTTCTTTCAAACTTTCACTTTAATTTTGTTATTGTGAAGGACTATGGCAACAAAAACATCTTTAATCTTGCAAAGTAATGACTCATATGCTTCAAACAATCCATACATGCATTTGGTGTTGAACAAGAAGTTATTCTATAAGTTAGTCTCCTGCGTGCGATGGATTTTAAGATTTTGGCATTACAACAAATTTCATCATTCATGTAATGGTAGATTTAAAGATTTTAGTAAGCGGAGGCAAAGTCTTATTTTTTAGGAAATTCTAACAAAATTAGTAATAAAAAATATAATATTCAAAAATTTTAAGAGGCCAGACCCACCTTTGTCTTCCTGCATCTGCCATTGATCTCATGTGAAATTTACAAAATACTGAAATTATAAAAATTATCACATCATGTGACGGACTCGTGAAATAGTTTTTCATATTGGACATGTTGGTGAATTAATTTGACCTCTTCTTAAAAAGAAAAAAAAAATGCTTGATTTAATTAAATCTTCAATAATATTGTTTATCATGAGGTAGGTTTGAATCCATGCATGCCACCAACTCAATTGAAGTCAATACCTAGGTCAAAAGGTGCCGATGATTTTTTATTTAGAACCAGTATTTTCAATCATTGTTGCCAAAATGAACACTTCTATCATAATAGAAGAACATGGAGATCTAATTGACCACATTACACTTCAATTGAAAAGAAAGATAATCTCAAACGTAACAACAAGAAAGGGCAAGCCAGTCATTAAACATAAGAAAAAAAGAGAGTTTATTTTCCATTCATCTTTAGTTAATGAATGAAAACGTTTATTAACAACCATAATTAACTTGTCTATTCACACACGCTTGCAATTAAAGCACTAATAATGATAAAGGAATGTTACTAAAAGCTGTTTTCGAATGAGGACAATTAGATAGTTTAGGAATTAAGTTTTTATTTATTTTAATCATTTTATATCTTGTTCTTTTAAGTCATATAATATTTAAAATATATTACTTACTATGAACTCGAGTTTACAACATTACTTTTAATGATAGAAGAATTTGAAACAAGCTAACATATATGCCGCGGGACTTCGTAACAAAACAAAATGAATACAAGTAGTGTTAGAGATTTCTATTTATATCTCTGATTTTATCCTAATGTGATGTGTCATTATATAAAGTTCTTAAAAATAATATCATGTGAGGCTTTGTAGAGACAATATCGAGCAGGCAACCGAGTTTCGGGACTATCATTCCCCACGCGACCCATCTAAGAGCACGGGAACAGATCGTTGAAACCAAGCCCGAGGTACATATTGACCGGTGCACAGTCCACGTTCCAACGCCGAGGCAAAGCCCCAACGCCTTCCCGAGTCCCATTGCGGAAAACTAACGACCCCAAGATATCAACTTTCCATTCCCCCGCCATTAGAAAGGCTTTGTGGAGATAATCCTAATACTCATTTTCTTACATAAAACCATTGCCTCATAAAATTGTATAACGCCCGAACTACTAGTCTTGACTGATGACTCAGTATAAGTTCAATTGTTAGCACGTAATCATCATGTCCTCACTATCGATCTCATGCCGACATCCCAAATATCTATTCTTGCATGCATTGTGAGAATTCACTGTTTGTTTTTCAATTTGATTTTGACTTGATTGTTAAGTTTATTTTGGCACCATTGATTCCTTGGACACAACTTTATCCCAGCAATAAACAAGCAAAGAATGTTTTAGAAAAGCAACGGAAAATGAAAATTGAAACCATAATTTCAAATATTCTGAAATGCCAAAAGAAGGTTACATTGGATGAGAAAAAAAGTTTCTCCATTCCCAACTAAAAGTTTCATATATAAGTAATACCCACAAATTACCTATATAAAAATGCCTATTTTCATATTCGAATCATACAGGTCTAATTTAGAGTAATTATTTAATTCCTTTAATTTGGTTCTAAGAAAAAACAAGTTCAATTTAATTCATAATTTATTTATTTTTTTTGATAGAATCCGCTCAAATATGAGTAGGGCTGTAATTCAAGAGGGTCAAACCGGATTTGGGGGTTTATCTAGGCTTAATTCGTGATGTAGGACGATCAAACTAAACTTGAGATTAAGTCCCAATAAGTTTAATCAAAGTCCGGCCTGAGATAAAGTCGATCAGTGTCAAATTTTTCGTACATTTGAATTCGTTTAGGCTAGGCTTGGGTTTCGGCTAAGTTTAGGTTCGGATTCAAGTTTATTTCGAGTTTCAGTCTGAATCAAATCTTGCTCAACAGTCGTATAATTATATCTTATATATTATATATCAATTAATTAATAATTAGGATCTATTAAAAGTTTAAAATTTAATAATGTATATTAATTAATATTATAAAAATTATATTATATATATAAATTAAATTTAAACTCATGTTCACGAAACTCTTGTCTAAGTTCACTCAGAATTTGAACCAGATTCAATAATTATTTTATCGACCCGCAGAGTTACCATCTTAAATATAAAAATTGAATAAATAACTGGACTAAAAATAAATGCAAGGGCAAACTAATTCCACCCAACCCAATTCAAATCATCATTACTGGGAATAAACTAATTTTACATTTACTTTGAGAAGAGTTTGACATTAATTCAAGACCAGTGAGCTAAGTCCAGGACTCCTGGGGCTCTTGTAATTTTACAGTAATAGAAGGTTGTTTCGCTAGGCAGAATCAATGTACACACACAGATCACGTGGTGGATGTGAAATGCTTCTGTTATTTTTTTGAGAAGAATAGGAGAAACCTTTAAGAGCACGTCAGTCGACACCCTTTGACAATCCAAGCACCAAAACATATATATCTTTAAAAACATATCTTAAACACACTTGAGAGAGTTCACATGCTTTAGTAGGACCCATTCAAATATCAATATATGTATGGCAAATAAAAATACATATAAGCATTTCCAATGTCACGATCACGAGAAAAATGTTCGCCTCCGCATCAACCGTTGGGATTCCAACACGTGTAAGCATGTGCACTGTGCGGTGCATGTGCATCCACCAACTTCGGCCACTCTATCTCTATTCCGCGTTGCCTCAGTCGTCACGCGGAATTCACACTCCACGTGTCGTGTCTCGATTCGTTGAAGGGACGTGTACTTGCCGTCTGCCTGTTATTTTAAGTCCTTTCCAACTTTGTGCTGCCCCCACTTCGGTCGTATTGCTTGCTTGCAGGACAACACGGGAACGAACTCTAAGTTAACCGTAACTCAACTCCGTGATCTCTCTTGCCGACTCCCTCCACTACAAAATTGAAAAGTCCAATTCAGTTATCCATTTGCGCCCAAATTACGGAAACACCACCGTTTGATTTGAAAATTATTGAATCTCAAAATAAATTAGAATTTTGTTTGTATTTATTTCAAAATATAGCTGAACTTTTGTTTTTAAAACTCATTAATTTTAAAACTTAGAATAAATGAAAGAAAGTAAAAAAAGAAAAAGAAAAAAGAAAAAAAAGAAGGAAGAAGAAGTAAGCCAATACAGAAAAATAAAAAAATAAAGAATAGAGGTGGATTGTGGTGGGAGGAAACTGGGGTAACGTCGTAAATATAATGAAAAAAGAGTGGCAGTGTTGAGGTGGAAAAGTGAACACGCAATGTACACCGTACTGCGATGCAAAGAACACGTGTTTGAAATGGATGAAATAAAAAATTAAGAAAATAATCAACGATTGGAAGTTGCAAGGAACACCGCCAAAAGCCCCATATATTCCTCGTGCTTTAACACACAAAGAGATAAGGCTTACCTAGAGAGAAAGAGTAGAGAGGAAGCTAGAGAGAGAAAAAGGGGGCAGGTATATAGATATAGAAAAAGCGTTACCTCCAAGTACATGAAAAAGCTCGCTTGCGAAGACATGTCGATGATTCTCTGAACCATTGATTCTGTGTAAGTAGTAGTATTTATTCGTCTACCTGCAAATACAAACGTACGAAAAGGATCTTCTTTTGTTCGCCAGAAAATATGTCGAGTTCGTCGGAGTTTGTGGATTCCGGGAATACCTCCTGCCAGAGGCCGGCGAGATCACCGGAGAAGTCGAACTTTACGCAGACCTGTAGTCTGCTAAGTCAGTACTTGAAAGAGAAGGGAACATTCGGAGATCTCAGTCTCGGAATGAAATGCAACTTCGAAGGAAACGGTACGGCCTTTTTTCCGCTCTATTGTTCTTATCTCAATCTCTAGAATTTTTTGAGCTTGATCTGTAAAAGGTGATACAATTGGCATATGTTTCCGTGAAAACAATTTCGATTTTGCCTTGTTCAAATCTCAAATCCAAAATTTGAGTCCATTTTGACGATTTCTTCCAAAATTGATGTTAAATTGTTCACGGCCGTATAATATGTTCTCCGTTCCTTCTCCTCCAAACACGCAATATCTGGATTTTTTAATTTATCAGATCCAAAATGTTGTCGTGGTTATCTCTCTCGACTCTTTCTCATCTTTCTTCTGTTACCGACAGATAACATTACATCTGTTTTTACGTTTGTGCGCGTCTCTCTCTCTATATATATATCTGCAATATCGTGTTCTACAAACTATGGCTTGTTTGGGCTCTGAGTTGGAAAAGGTATCTGATGTGTCTATTGTTGTCTGGAAATGTTACAGGCATGCCGGAAACATTCCGTCAAACTGCAACAGCTACGACCACTATGAATTTGTTCCCAATGATTGAAAAGTCGGGTGAGACTTCGGGTGTTTCAACCCGAAATACGGCCCCTATGTCTCGTAACCTCAAGTCCATGAATTTGTTTCCTCAGCAAGCTGGTTTTGCTTCTGCTGTTTCTAAGGAAGAAGTCCCAAAGAAGGCTGATTCAAGGTAAGCCATTTTTTGCTTTCACAAAATTACAAATATACCCCTGATTTGATTAATAATTAATCAGATAGAGTTGTTAATTGGAGTAATTTACTATTTTTGCTTAGGGCATTGTTGTCATTAAAATAAAATACTTCTTGCAGAGTACTAGAACGCAATGCTTATGAATTGTTATGTGAAATTGATGGAAGGATATGGAATTTCCTTATTTTTAAATATGAAAGGGTGTTTTCATCATTAAGATATTAGTAATTCCATGCACGTAGAAAACTAATACTAGTAAACAAACCAGTTTATATTTATAGCTCATGTTCTTCATTAAACTGATTATAATTTGTGATTCATGTGCCAGTGTAAACAAGTCTGAGCCAGAAACTGCACAAATGACCATATTTTATGCCGGGCAAGTCATTGTGTTCAATGATTTTCCAGCAGAAAAGGCGAAGGACATCATGCTCTTAGCGAGCAAGGCAGGCGCCAGCGATTCCGTCCAAAAACCTCTTGAATCCACCAATTTGGTTCCCTCTGGCTCAAATGTTGTCCCCAATTTTGGCAACAATTTGGTCCAGGAGCATGTTCAACGGCCTTCTCAACCCATTGTTTCTGGTAATCTTTTTTGTCCTTGCTAGTTTTCTTCACTGAGAATTGAGAATTATGGAATGTGAAGAGCTTTTTGTGTACATGTTTATGAGATATCTCATAAAAGGTTTTTCTTTTTCTATTGCAGATCTACCAATTGCAAGGAAAGCTTCACTCACCCGGTTCTTGGAGAAGAGAAAAGATAGGTAGTTATTCAAAAACAAAAGAAGGAATAGATGATTTACAAAACTGGTTAAGCACTTGTGTAAATTTAGCCACATATTGAGTTGGCTCACTAATTTCAAAACTGCTATATTTGCACCAAGAATAGAGAAACGTCTGCACGATATGCTTCCTTTCAATGTGATTGATCTTGTTGATTTTGTTGTCGTTTTTGCAGGATCACCGCAAAAGCACCATACCACACGACCAACTCAGGAGCAGCTCCTTCCAAGCCGGTTGAAAGCAAGCCATGGCTCGGCTTGGCTGCTGAATCTCCACTCCCGTTTGGGCACCAATAGTCAATTCTGTGGTGGCTTTAGTAGTTATCATCAGTTATCTTTCATTAACTCTGGTATGGGGCATTTTGGCCATTGGCTTTACTAAGCCCACTTTAGATCTAACTGTTTTGATCGATCTTACTAATAGTTTCTGTAATTAAATCGATGAGAAATTTCTACTACCTATAAATCTTGAATGAATTTATTGTTCCAAAATGTGATTCTCCCTCTGAATGGATGGTTCCCAGCATAAAATGAATGGTGTGGTGTTATGATTTGATTCCACGGCTTTTGAACCATTGCTCTCCAACTGTAGTCTTTCTTTGATTAGTCTGCATATTTTCATACGTGTGGTTGGTAGATGAGAAATGTTAGAGTAAGTCACGGCGAGTTGAAACACGTAAATCGGTTCATGTAATTTACCATTTATGATATTTGTGTGTGAATTGTATGCCCAAATCAAATTGTGAGTTTCGATCTATCTATCGTGACATAGTATTCCTGGATATCTTATTGTCTGCCAGTCATCATCATCATTGTCATGATTGTGATGCTGCTGAATTGGTTTGATGATTGCCCATTTTTGTGACCGCATGGTTGATTGGACACCACTTTGGAAAATTATGGCACATTGCCTCCCCTCTTTGGTTTTGAATCTTTTTTGTTTTTCTATTAAAATTTCTCTATGTTTATGATCCTTTCTTCAAAGCTCATGTGATGGACAGGAGATCATCTCCCACTAAACAATGTTGAAAGCAGGCGCATTTGAAAATTGAACACGTAAATGGCTATTTTAGAATTTAAAAATTAAATATAAAAAAGATTCACGAGAAGACAGTACTTATATATATATATATATATCCAGTCTATATAGAATCATTTATAGCGGCAGACAAGTCTCAAGTGGTAGGCAAAGGTTAGGTGAGTAAGCGCATCCGCATCCACACCAAAGGTAGTTGATAAGGAAGACTTGTATTGTCACGTTGTTCACGTCTAGCCATCTTATAATTAATTATCCGCGGAAAGAGACGGAGGGCATGAGCGTTAGTGTCTTCTTACTTTTTTTGTTGGCTTCACATGCTATGTTTGAAGATTGTGGAACCCACATTTGACTCTTCATCCTTTGGATATATATATATATAGTCACACATACATACGGGGTTTTGTTAACCTAACCCTAACATACTAACATGTTTCTAGCTTTGCTAACAACTCTACCAATAATGCAAAAATCTTAAAGAGCACACCATGGCCTTATCTCTTTACCGCCAGAACAAATGAGTTTTTGTTGGTATTCCAATCTATTTGAACCCACTGATTTCCAAAACTCTCAGTAATGTAAAGGACACATATGAAGCTTATCATGTGATTGGAAGACCAATAACCTCCTAAATTATCTAAAATTGTGAGATGGTTTTTTTCTATTACAAGTCACCTACAGCTTAACACGGATGGAGCCTCGAATGGAAAGTCGGGACCAGCGGGTTTTGGAGGATTGTTTCTCGCGACGATAGCCGCAGCTAAATAAAAGGTTATTATGAGTGTTGTATGAAAGCAATTAAATAAATGATAAATTGATTTTAAATAAATAAAATATACAAAAAAAATATAAGATTTGCATGATTCGGTGACATGTCTACGTTTACAAACAGCGATAATCAGTCTACTGTGTATCAAAAAGATTATAAGAGCAAAAACTCTCGAAACTCTTTTTTTTTTTTTTCAATGACAATTATCTTCTCCTCAGTCAAAACTCTAAACGATAATATACTTATATAAGTAGGTTATAACATAGGAGACAAAATAGGCCAAAAAACAAAAGTAAGGTCAATAAATTTTTTTCCATTTTTCTGATCGGTCACAAACAGGTTGTTAGAATATTCTAGATTACTCATAGACTCTATTTCTACTTTGTCCCACATCGTATACACTTTCACATTATATTCTCATATTGTACCTATAAATAGACCTCATATTGTACAGTTTTAAATACATAAAAATATATATAAATTTTTTTCTCTTCTTTATTTCTTCATGGTATCAAAGCCACAAACTTGTGGCCTGTAGTCTTATTTTTTTCTTCTTTTCGCCGTTCTTCTGGCAAATTTTTGGTGCTCTTCCTTGTGACAGTATCTTACCTCACGAGCTGCCACGCACCACCATTCCTCTCTGTCTTCCTCGATTTTTGCACTGTTCCGGTCACCATCTCACAAAAGTGCCACCACCATTGGACAGCCCATTCAGAGAGGAGTCTAACGCCGCCAAGATCGCCCCTATCGGAGCTGCCACGCTCCCTCACGCGCCTCCCAAAATTCTATCGTGCCACCCACGCGTAACCTTACGCGCCCCATGCGCCAGCCTCATCCTTGCGCTGCCACGTCAGCCCTAGTTCCACTTTAGCTTTCGCCGCCACATCAGCGTTAACCGTTGACCGCTAACTTTGACCGTTGACCGTTGACTTTGACCATTGACCGTGGACTTTTTACAAATCAGGTGCATTCTGCTCAGTTTTCGTCCTGGTTTCATTTTTGCTATTTGCTTATGCGTTTGAAGATTCGATATGTCTCAATCTGCATCGAATCTCGATTCTATTGTTTGTCCTATAGACATAATATTGGATGGATCCAATTATAGTATGTGGGCCCAGAATATGGAGGTTTTCTTAAAAAGACGCCGATTATAGCGTTATGTGACTGGAGACCTTGCTACACCAACGCAAAAGGCAAGTGAGACAGAAGAGGCGTTTTCAACTCGTCTGGAAGAATGGGGTAGTACGCACTACAAGATTTTGTCTTGGTTCATCAACACCTCTATTCCATCCATCAACAGTCTCCTTCCAAGACTTGGGGGGAATGCTAAGGTTGCTTGGGATTTTCTGGCCAAAAGATACAACTGCACCTATGATGCTTCCCTGGAGTTTCAACTAGAAGGTAAACTTTATCAGATGCGTCAGGACCCAGGTCAGTCTATTGCTGATTTTTATTCTCAAACTAATCATCTTTGGGAACAATTCTCTACCGCAGATCCAAAGTTAGTATATGCTCAAGACATTCAAACATTTGTTGTCTGGCTTGATCGACGGAAGTTCATGCACTTTATGATGGCTCTTCGTGATGATTTTGAGTCTACTCGAGCCTCTCTTCTTCATCGTCAACCACTTCCGACTTTAGATGTTGCTATTTCTGAACTTATCTTTGAAGAAACTCGTCGTTCCACTATGAAGATGCAATCATCTGATATGGTTCTTGCCGCTGCTTCTCGTGGTCCTTCACCATCTTCTACTCGACGTCCATCATCCCAATCCAACTCCAGGATTCGTATTTGCCAGTGGTGTAATTTTCGTGGTCATACCATCGATGAATGTCGCAAGTACAAGTATTATAAGAAGCACCAAACTTTCCGACAGACAGCCACGGTCACTTCATCTACTCCTTCCCAACAGACAGTTGCGCTTGTTTCCTCTACTTCCTCTGCACCCTAGTCTTCGTCTCCATCCACTCCTTTCACTGCAACTGACGTAAAGGCCTTAATTCACTAGGTTTTGTCCCAATCCTCCATTGTCTTGTCCGTCACCCCAGGTAAATCTCAATGGTTTATAGATTCTGCTTGCTGTAACCATATGACATCTGATTCCACCATCTTCTCTCATAAAACTGCTCTTTCTCCCAATCCTGCAATATACATTGCCAATGGTTCTCATATGCCTGTTAATCACGTAGGGTCTATTTCTACCTCTAATTTATTTGTTAGTGATACTTACTTTGTGCCTCAATTATCCTTAAATCTTTTTTCTGTTGGACAATTTTGTGAGTTTGGCCTTGATCTGAAATTCTCTAACAAGGGTGTTGATGTACAGGATTCACGGACGGGTCAGCTACTTAGGACAGGCCGTAAAGTTGGACGTCTTTTTGAGCTCACATCTCTACAGATTCCTTCTTCCACAAACACTTCCATGACCGCCATCATAGTTACTTCCAGTTTGTGGCACTCCCGGTTGGGTCATGCCTCACTTCCACGTGTCCAGTTCTTAGCTTCTCAAGGTCATTTAGGTCCAGTTAAATTTCAGTCTTTTGATTGTGTGTCATGTCATCTTGGAAAACAAACACATTTATCCTTTAATAAAAATTACTCTTTTTTCACAGCACCTTTTGACTTAGTTCATTCTAATATATGGGGTCCTACCCCGACACCGACTGAGGGGGGATCTTGTTATTTTGTTATCTTTTTGAATGATTACAGTCGTTATACTTGGATATATCTTTTGCAGCATAGGTCTGAACTCACCACTGTTTACCAGAATTTTCACAAAATGGTGCAAACTCAATTTCTTGTACTATTAAAACTTTTCGTTCAGATAATGCAATGGAATACAAGGATAAGTCATTTCTTGCCCTTTTACAACACAATGGGACAGTCTTTCACCATTCTTGTCCATACACCTCACAACAAAATGGTCTAGCATAACGTAAACATCGCCACATTCTGGATACAGTAAGAGCACTTCTCATCTCTGCCTCTCTTCCAGAACGTTTTTGGGAAAAAGCTGCTCTTACTGCTGTCTACACTATCAATCGTGTTCCCTCACCCACTATACACAACAAAACTCCGTTTGAGCTTCTCTATGGTACATTTCCTAACTATTTATTACTTTGAGTTTTTGGTTGTGTTTGTTTTGTCACTCTTCCCTCACATGAACGCACCAAACTTGAGCCTCGATCTCGACTCTGCTGTCTTCTTGGTTATGGTCTCACTCAAAAGGATTATCGTTGTTATGATCCTATAGCTAAACGTCTTCGTATTTCTCGTCATGTAGAGTTTTGGGAACATAAGATGTTTACGAGTATTTCTCCTTTTCTGCAGTCTTCTATCAGTTATGCTCCTATCTTTACTGAACCCTCTATTGCTTTATTTCCTGACTCCTCTGCAGAGATGCCAAGCTCCTCAGATGTTCCTTCTTCGCCTGTTTCAGAGTCATCTGACACTTCTGTTGATACTCCTGATCCAACAACTGCCTCCGAGCCTGTCCAGGTACCTGCACTTCGTCAATCCACTAGAGTAAGAGCTCATCCTTCTCATCTTCAAGATTTTCATTGTTATTATGCTCTTGCTACCCTTCACGAACCTCACAGTTATCGTGAGGCTAGTGCTGACCCTCTTTGGCAGAAAGCTATGTCTGATGAACTAGAAGCTCTCACTAAAACTCATACTTGGGACTTGGTGGATTTACCTCATGGCAAGTCTGTAGTTGGATGTAAGTGGGTCTACAAAATCAAGACTCGGTCAGATGGATCAGTGGAACGCTACAAAGCTCGTCTTGTTGCCAAGGATTTCTCTCAAGAGTATGGTATTGACTATAAGGAGACTTTTGCCCCTGTTGCTCGTCTTACCTCTGTCCGCTCTTTGCTTGCCATTGCTGTTGTGCGTTATTGGTAACTATTTCAGATGGATATCAAAAATGCATTCTTGAATGGTGATCTTGTTGAGGAAGTTTATATGCATTCTCCCCCTGGTTATGCCCATCCTCCTCACACAGTTTGTCGTCTTCGGCATGCTCTTTACGGTCTCAAACAAGCTCCCCGAGCCTGGTTTGCTAAATTCAGTTGTGTTGTTGCTCAACAGGGGTTTACCCCTAGTGCCTATCACTCAGCTCTTTTCCTTCGGACCACTTGTGCTGGTATTATTCTTATTCTTCTTTATGTTGATGACATGATCATTACAGGCGATGATCTCTCTGGTATTCGAGATCTTTAGCACTTCTTAAGTCAGAATTTTGAGATGAAGGACTTGGGGCAGCTTAACTACTTTCTGGGTCTTGAGGTTACATCTGGATCAGATGATTATTATCTTTCTCAAGCTAAGTATGCATCTGACTTGCTTTCTAAGGCCGGCTTAACTGACAGCAAAACGTGCACTTCTCCGTTTGATCCTAATGTTCGATTACTTGCTACTGATGGTGAATCTCTTCCTGATGCTACTCTGTATCGACAACTGGTCGGTAGTCTCATCTATCTCACTGTTACTCAACCAGACATTTCCTATATTGTTCATCTGGTTAGCCAGTTTATGAGTGCCCCTCGCTCTACCCACTATGCTACTGTTCTTTTCATCTTACGGTATGTTAAGGGAACTTTGTTTCATGGCCTTCACTTTTTCTCTCGCTCATCTCTTGAGCTTCGCTCCTGCTCTGATGCTGATTGGGCTGGTGATCCTACCGATCGTTACTCCACCACGGGATACTGTTTCTTACTCTGCACCTCTCTTATTTCTTGGCGTCGTAAGAAGCAAACTGTTGTTGCTCGCTCCAGTACTGAGGCTGAGTACCGTGCCCTTGCTGATACTACAGCTGAACTTTTGTGGTTACGATGGCTTTTAACAGACATGGGTGCTCCTCAGCTGCCTAGTTCTCCTCTTTATTGTGATAATCGGAGCGCCATTCAGATTGCTCACAATGATGTCTTTCATGAGCGCACCAAACATATTGAAATTGATTGTCACTTCATTCGGCACCATCTTCAGCAAGGCACTTTGGACTTTCGATCTGTCTCGTCTAAAGATCAACTTGCTGATATTTTCACGAAGTCTCATTCTCTTGGTCGGCTTCGTGATCTTGTTTCCAAACTCCAGTTAACTTCGTCATCTCGAGTTTGAGGGGGGATGTTAGAATATTCTAGATTACTCATAGACTCTATTTCTATTTTATCCCACATCGTATATACTCTCACATTGTATTCTCATATTGTACATATAAATAGACCTCATATTATACAATTTTAAATACACAGAAATATATATAAATTCCTTTCTCTTCTTTATTTTTTCACAGGTCATCGAAAATCTAATCGAATTTATGACAATCACCCAATAATAAGTACATTAGTCAATCATCTAGTCTCACAGTGAAGTTGTAGAGCATTCGGGGAAGATTTTGTTTAGCCCTTGAGAATGTGAACTAAGTGGTTGTTTGGCCCAAGTGGTTGGCGGCTATAAATAGTATCACAATACTAAAATTTGCTTTGAAACCACTCCGCCAAACAGAGCTTTTAAGTGTGCTCACTGTAGAGACATGCAGTGAAGTAGCTCTCTCAAACTCTGGCAAAATGAGGACAACCAAGATCATGTTCATGAGGCACTCACTGAAGACAGTTTGGCTTGTTGGAGTGTCCCACATCGCCCGTCTCTAGCTCCTCTGGTCTGTATATAAGGACCCTCTCTACCTCTCCTTAACACCTGGGTTTTAAGGATGAGCTAATTGGGAGTTGGGTATCCAAATTTCAATATGGTATCAGAGCCAGGCCAGAGCCTAACTTTGGGCTAGAGGAGTCGGGGCGCGCCCATCTGGGATTCGCTGAGACACGCGATGTACGCCCGTCTTTAGCTCCTCTGGTCTGTATATAAGGGTCCTCTCTACCTCTCCTTAACACCTGGGTTTTAAGGATGAGCTAATTGGGAGTTGGGCCTCCAAATTTTCAATATGGTATCAGAGCCAGGCCAGAGCCTAACTTTGGACTAGAGGAGTCGGGGCGCGCCCATCTGGGATTCGCTGAGACACGCAATGTAATCCAGGAGGCGTGTTGGAGTGTCCCACATCGCCCGTCTCTAGCTCCTCTGGTCTGTATATAAGGACCCTCTCTACCTCTCCTTAACACCTGGGTTTTAAGGATGAGCTAATTGGGAGTTGGGTATCCAAATTTCAATATGGCTTATGCAAATCAACTCGGGTTTGCTTTTTGATAAGATGTTTAAAAATGGAAAATCCAAGTTCCCTCCAGTTCCATTTGTTTAAATTATTAATTAGATCTCTAATAAATACTTAATCACCATTTCACATTTTTTAAATCAGTCAATTGGAGCTTGTTCTTGCTTTGGAAATATTAAAAAATATATATATTGTTACATTGAAGCAAATTGGATTTAAATTTACATCATTTGAATATATTTAATTTTAAATCTTTAGATACTAAACAATCTATTCCAACGAGTTTTTGTAGAATTCTTTATTAAGCCCAACTATATATATAATGGGTTTTGAACTTCTATTTAAGACATGAACTTGAACTGAAAAAAATGAATTAATTTATTAAAGAAAAAGAAATGAAGAGTAGACATTTAAATTTAAAAATTTACGCAAAAATAGAGCATCATAATTTACATTTCAATAACTTCATAATATGTCTTAGAACTTATGGGCCTTGTCTTAGAATTTATGGGCCTTCTCCCAAATTGTGGGAAAACCAATAACTCAAACCAAAACATTTTCTACAATGACTTTTGTTTTTTTTTTTTGGACATCTCGGATCCAAGGGTGAAACTAGAAAAATTATTATAAGGGGGCTAGAAAATTTTGGAGTAAAAAATGAGAAAAATGATGGGTAAGATTGGACTTGGTCAAAATTTTGAGAGATTGTGCTAAAATTTTGGGTGAGAAATGAGTAAAAATTGAACTAAGTCAAAATTTTAATATTACCTATTTTGAAAAAACCAAAAAATTCTATAGTTTGGGGGGCTGTAACCCGGCCAGCCCCCAACATTCTTCCAACCTTGTTCGGATCATTCGTTAAAATTTTACCAAACTTAAATTTGACTCAAAATTGTAAAAAACTCTCTCCCTAATTTCATACATAAACCCATATTAAATTGAGTTTTACTCGAACTTTTACCAAAATTCATAAAATATTATTTATACACTCAGATCATTGTTTATAGTCAAATTTAAAATTTTCAAGATGTGATAAGAATTTTGGAAAAAGATGAAAATTTTGAAAAAGATTTGAGTAAAATTTTTAATGATCATTAGATAGTTTCATATCAAATGAAACTTTTATTCAGTAACCATTAAAATGGTCAAACGAAAACTGAAAAATGGAGATGACAATGAACATAAAATTAAACAAAAAATTCTAAGTATTTTGAGAGAAACGCGATTTCTTTTAATATGAGAAGGCTATGAGTTAGCTCTTTGGCACCTATGCAAAGTCATGGACAATTGGGCTTCTAATAGTTTGGATTGGCTTTGGATAACCCTGTAGAGGCCCAGATAACCACCACTAAAAATGTGGCTTGAAATCGATTGGGCTCTCAGCTCACAGAGCTTTGGAGCGTTCCAGCCAGAAGAAAATCAAAATGGATTGTGAAGTTGCAGCCAAAATGCTCGAATCTCTACAAGATGAAGGAGGAGTTAATGGAGTTTTTGGTCCAAGAATGCACACTGCATAAAAACAAAAAATAGGAGAACCCGTAAAAAAAACATATGCTATGTTACGTTGAGTTGAACACAACGCTCTATCATATCGTTGTATTGAAAAACTAATAAACACACGATTCAATTGCCTTGACGAGCACGATCGCAGTGGAAGTTTTTTTTTTATGTCTATAATTTATACTCGACGTTCTTCACAGATTGTCTTGATGGCATATTCTTTATATAAATACTCTTTAAATAGGTATCCATTTTAAGAAAAATTGAGCTTGTTAATCATGTCACAAATTTTATAGATCGTCTTGACGTCATATTTTTTGAATAAATACTCTTTAAAGTTCAAATAAATATCTGTTTTAAGAAAAATTGCCAAACAATAATTACAAATGCAATTGTGGATATCAAAAGCATACTCAAAGTATGCTTTTGAAAAAATCAGTTTGAGAGACAAGGACAGGCTACATGGAATTTTTCCTCAAAATTTTTTTATATTAAAGAATTTAGTTATTTGTCAAAATTATTATTAATTAATATTAATTATTTATACTTTCAAAATCTTTAAATTTGTAATTGATCATTTAGTAAAAAATTTAAAGATCTTAGCTTCATCCCTCATGATGATTTTTCTAATATAAGATGAGTTAATGAGTTTGATTAATAAGGATAAATTTGATGTTTAAAATATATATATATATATATATATACACTTATCAAAATATATATATATATATATATCATTCAACTTTTGATCAATAAAAGAAAATGTCAATATAATATCTCAAATTACATAAATTAAATAAAATAAAATGTCAATATAATATCTTAAATTACATAAATTAAATAAAAGAAAATGTCAATATAATATCTCAAATTACATAATCAATAAATAAATAAATAAAATAAAATAAGTGTAATTATTACTCCTATCTTACAAAAGAGAAGGGCGGATAGAAACGGAAACGAAAACGAAAATGGAAACTAGCTTTATAGATATCTCCATCGATCAAATATCAACGGCATGTAGGCTGATTGCACGGATCTCATAGTTATAACAGATGTATGAGATTAAGATTGACGCCGTCGGCCTTCATAGTTCAGGACATCTTCCTAAGCATCTCTTTCTCGACCTTGTTCAGTCTTCGTTTCCTTTTCTCACCCCTCCTTTGAGGTTTTTTTTTTTATTTTTTCTTTATTTCTTTCTCAGTTTTTCCCCTCATTTCCTCTTCCTCGCGACTGACACCTAACCCTAATTTTTTTGGGCCAGTTCTGTATTACCTCCCTCAGCCCTCTGTCCTTCTATCTATCTATATATTACATAATATAATATAAGAAGATGCAACAACAAAGGCTGAAGGAGCAACAAGCATTGATGCAGCAATCTCTCTACAACCCTGGTCTCCTTGCCCCTCCTCAGGTTCCTTTCTTTACTCTCTTTGTTTCTTTTTTTTCTTCTTCTTCTTCTTTCGGTTATTTTAATTAATTTATTTATTTTGACTCAAGTGTGTATCTATGTGTGTCGATATATATATATATATATATATATTCAAACATTGGTTTCTTTTTGTTTTTTTTTCGCTTTTTATTTTGATTGATGAATTTACAGTCTCTATTGTTAACTGTGAGCCTCAATTTTGGGGGAAGATTGAGTTATCGGGTAAAATTGTTTTACAAAGAACTTCCGTTTCCCGAGTTCACTCGTTTGTTTGCCAAAGTTATCAAATTTTAGATTTTTCTTAAACTGAGCTTATTTTAACTATTCGTCTTAGCTGGAATGAGTTTTATTTTTTTGGGAAGCCGAACCACAAGAAACATATGATTCAAACTTGCAAGACAGCAATTGAAAAGAAGAGTGGGTTTGTCTTTTCTAAATTTGGTGATTTTAGCTTCTGGTCATTGAAGTTTAAATTATTATGAGGGTGTAACTTTGTTTTTTGGCTCTGATTATTTTGGTTCTGAGTCCTTTTCCCTCTAACTTCATATATGATTCTGACTTCTGAGGGAGTTTGGTTCGAATGCTATGTTCATGCTTTGTAGGTGACGCATTTTCTACATTATCAATCAGTCCCTTTGTTTCATTGATGATTTGTATCCAGGATAGAAGGTTTCAAAAAGTATTTCCTTTTCTATATATCTTTATTATGCTATATAAATATAAGTTTGTCAATTTTTTTTTATTTTTTTTTATAAGCTTTGTCAAAATAATTATTGATTTTGTAGTGTGAGAATTCTTTTGGCTGAACACTGCACTTGATGCTTGCTTGATTATGGTGTGAGTCCTAAAATTTTGAAAAATCCTATTTTTAACTTTTCATAGCAGTTCTCCTTTTCTTTTGGTACATTTTTTTGGTCAGTTTTCTCCATTTTGGATCGGCAGGAGTTTTTTTTAGGTATAATTAGCAGGAGCAAAAATGTGAATTATGATGCCTAGTCTTTTGCACATTTTGGGGTTTTAAAGTTCAACTTTTAGATGGCGTTTCTTGCTGGAAGCAGCATACTACTGGCACACGAGACAAGTCTTGACATATAGCTCCACTTCCATCTTCATCTGTGGCCAGTAGTATGCTGCTTCCAGCAAGGCACATGTGCGACGCTGCCCCGGGTGTCCTGCCTACTTAGTGTCGTGACATTCCTTCATAAGATTGCGCCGTAGGTTGCCCCACCTTGGCACATACACCCTTCTGCCCTGGGTGTAGATAGCTCCATCTTCCCACCAAAATTGTTTGGTCTTGCTCTCCCTAGCAAGACTTATGAGCTGCTGGGCCAAGGGGTCATGTTGCATGCCTTCCCTTATGCTGTCCAAGATATTTCTCCTAACCTGACTAATACTTCCGGCCAATTCAGCCTTATGGCTCAGTGCATCAGCCACCACATTGGCTTTGCCCGGCTTGTATTCCATCCGAAAATCGAACTCTGCCAAGTAATCTTGCCACCTTGCCTGCTTAGGCGTGAGCTTTTTCTGGCTTTGAAAGTAACTGGTGGCAACATTGTCCATACGGATGATGAACCGCGTACCAAGCAAGTAGTGTTACCAAGTCCTTAGGCAATGCACCACTACGGTCATTTCCTTTTCATGCACAGTATTCCTCCGCTCGGTATCATTAAGCTTCCTGCTTTCAAAGGCTATGGGGTGTCTCTCCTGCATACGTACTGTCACGCCCCGAATTCCAGCGAACCCGAGGCATAAGTAACGAGGCAAAAAAAAATTAAAATAATAAAGAAATAAAGACAATTAAAGACAATCACATACATTCCATACACTGTTCTGATACATTACATAGGTTCTGGTCCATTTGTTCACGACATACAAAATAAGAAATAGTCTCGGGCTTATGCCCTTTTACAACATTACATACGCCCCTCGGGCCAAACAAAATCCACAATCAAATCATCTCTACATCTCGTACAACTGGAGCATCATCTGAAATGTTTGTCCCACGAATGGGTCAGCTCAACTGCTGGTACAATATAATGCTAATGCAAGAAACAAAATTAAGGGCATGGCATGTGCAAGTGTACAGTTATTTCTATATGGCATTCAATATCATTATGGCAATATATGAACAGTATACAATATATGAATCAGTATGCGTGACACACCCATGCAACTCTATGCCATCCATGTCTCATGATACGGTCCTTCCCCGCTGGCATGAGTACCGCCACGTATGTCTCGCTTCACGGTCCGGAACCCGTCAGGCATGCGACTACCTAATGGCCGATTTTGAGTTTTTCACCACAGGATCTGCACCCTCATAATGCACTAGCACCACGTGCTCAACTCATGCCATGTACAAAGAACCACACTATGCCAATATGCTCTGATTCATTCATGCCACAATGTAATCTCAATGATGCATCTCATTCATACATGAAGCATGCTTTCAATCACATATTTCATAGTCTCAATAGTTCTCAAGGAATATAATTCACACACAATATACTAACACATGCGATATACACACAATCATTATTCACATTATCACCCAACTTACAGTAATATAGCATGAAGCACATAAGCATGTGAACAATCAAGCAAACATGTAAAGCATCAAGTCAGCAGAACAAGTACTCCTAAACTCAATTCTATTTCTTACTTAGCACAATATATCGTACCTGATAATCGACCTCAACCCAGGAAAGTGTACTCGTAGTATAGTAGGATCACTGTGAGAATACCGAAGGTCAGATCGCCTTCTCCTTGCCTTTTCGTGTCCCTAAAATCACAACATGTGACTCAGTTCATTTGTTTCCTAATTGATGCTATTCAACAAATTTTATGTCTTTATTTTATAAGTTGCTATTTTGCTAAATTAAACTCTACTATTGAGTCTGGAACGTCGAAGAAAATAAGTTTAGGTTTTCGTAAAATTCAATTCGGACATTTGGGTTCAAAAGGGCAAAACAGTCATTTTGCACTTTTCACGGGTCCTTATATTTCGAGACCTCTTTTCACAAATCGGACTCCACGGTTGAGTCCGGAATGCTCGAGATAATAAAGTTTCACTATGTTTACTTAATTTGGAGTTCGTTTGACTGTGTTTCAATTCAGGGGCATTTTGGTAATTTTAAAGGTTATTACGGGTCTTTTATTTTTCGGGACCCCGTCTCGTAAAACGGATCTCACCATTGGCTTCAGAATGGTTGAGATAGTCAAAATACACTAATGACTTGTTCCATTTGGACTTCGGATTATTTTAGAATATTAAAATAATTAAAATAATTAAATTGATTAATTAATTAATTAATTAAATTAATATTTTATCCTGGGGGTCAGTTTATAAATTCCAAAAGTTCTGGGTCAGAATACAATTATTTAAAAGTTCTGGGTCAAAGTTAGTTTCCAAAAAGCCTAGGGTTAAATTTATAATTTTTTCAAATTTCTTATCCTCAATTCGGTTAGCCAAACAAGGTTTACTCCAGAACAGGGATAAGATATCCCTGTTCCTGTTTCAATTTCAATTTTCAATTTCTTACATCCGTAGCCAAACAGCCCCTAACCCACTTTAATTTAAAACCTAGAGGTGACACGTGGCAGGGGCGGGTCGGTCCAAGCCCGACCAGAGACCGAACCGGACCTGGACCGAAACAGTTCCTTCTTCCCCGTTTTTCCGGCGAAGCTCCGGTAGGGTTCCAGCGCCTTCTCCGGCGCCGGCGACCGTTTTCTAGTGAGTTTTTCATGTTTTTAAAATGTGATTCCCTTCCATTTTTCGTGTAGATCTCATATTTAAGGTTGGTTTTTGATGTAGATCATCGGATTGCCACGAATAGGAGGTCAAACCCCTCGGTCAACTCTCCGGCCGACCCTTCCTTTTCCATTTTCATGGCTGTTTGGTCACTACCCGACCTCTATTTTGATCCCAATACATTTCTGCACCTCATCCCTTGAATTTCCCATCTTTTAAACAAAGTTTTTCACATAAAATATCAAGACCCATCTCCCATGGCCGTGACCTGCAACTGGGTCTTATTCCCTCATTTCTCAACCATTTAACTTGGTTATTCTTCCTAATTACTCCATATTTCATGCACTATAAGTCCCTAAGAATTAAATCTAAACAATAGGCTACAAAACAGGTTATGCATATATGAGATTCTAGAGAGAGAAAGTAAATGGGTTGAGGTGTTTACCTCAACAACGGTGCTTGTCTCTTACTCCTTAGCTTGCCTCTGATTTCTCAACCTCACAGCTCCTCACTTTGCTTCCTCTCTTCTGGTTCTCTTTCAAAAATCAGAACCCAATAAACACACACATATACACTCGGCAGCCTCTCTTTCCCTCTCTATATCTCTCTCTCTAGACCCACGGTTTGGTCTGCACATGCACACACCTATGGACATATATACACACTCACAGCAAACCTATTTCTTCACTCCATCAGCCACCAAATCTCTTACACACCCACAGCCCACCATGCCTCTTTGAGTGAGGCTCACTCAACCTGCACACCCACGTGCACACACATCTGCCCATATATATGTACATATATAAACTTTTAAATACACCCCCATATTTACACATCACATATATATATATACATGCACATCCCACATATATACATATATGTATATATATACATAACACATAAAATTAACATATATACTATTCATTATTCACACACATATAATATTGGAATTTATAATAATAATAATAATAACTTGAAAATTTTATTTATTAAAAAAAAAATTTTCAGGTTATTACAAGTACTCCCCCAATAGCATAGTCTGATGCGTCCGTTTGCACCTCGCATTCTTTGGAGTAGTCTGGCAATGCTAAGACAGACTCCTCTGTCACTGCTGCTTTCAGCCCATCCAAAGCATTTTGGCAACTCTTTGTCCACTCCCATGGTCGGTTTTTCTTCAATAGGTCAGTGAGTGGTGCTGCCTTTGCCGAGTAGCCCTTGATGAACCGTCTGTAATATTTTGCCAAGCCAAGGAAGGACCTTAGCTCGGTGACTTTTGTAGGGGGTTCTCACTCCTGGATGGCTTTCACCTTGCTCTTGTCCATCCTCAGGGTCCCGCCCCCTATTATATGACCAAGAAACTGTACCGCCTTCTAGGTGAATGAGCACTTTTCTTTCTTGATGTAGAGCTGATTTTCCCCCAAAAGCTTGAAAACAGTTCACAAGTGGCCCACATGCTCCTCCAATGTCTCACTGTAGATGACAATGTCATCCAAGTAGACAACTACAAACTGATCTAAGTATGGATGGAAGATCTTGTTCATGAGGGTACAAAATGTAGTTGGTGCGTTGGTTAAGCCAAAGGGCATCACCAACCATCCAAAGGCTCCATATCGTGTCACGCATGCGGTCTTTGGCTCATCGCCTTCAGCTATTCGCACTTGGTAATACCCCGACCGAAGGTCTACCTTTGTGAAGTATTTGGCTTTGCTAAGCCTGTCAAAGAGGTCAGATATCAAAGGAAGAGAATACTTGTTTTTGATGGTTACCTTGTTCAATGTCCTGTAGTCAATGCACAACCGCAGGGAACCATCGTGCTTTCTCTGAAATAGTACTGGGGCGCCATAAGGTGCCTTGGATGGCCTGATTTGAATCATAGCTTGTGCCGTTCTGCCATTGATTGAGGTCTCCACGTACATCAGCCCTTTGCTTCCGTTAGTTTGGGGTAATGGCTTGGCCTTCAAAGCCGTCATCAACTGCAACGATCCCATGCTGCTGGTGGGGTCTTGGTTTGCTGTTTCACCCCTTTCCTTCACTAAGGCTGACAACGAACCAGGCTTTGGGCATTCCCGCATAGGATGGGGCCCTTTGCACACATAGCATCCTGACTTTGGGGCAAAGCTATATTTCTTCTCCTCATAGGCCTTCTTGCTTGAAGAAGCTTTGGGGTCCGTAGTCTCTTCTTTCCTGTGCTGTTGTGGCTTGGAGCTCTTGTCTCCCCCACCCTTGCCATGATTACCCTTTGAAGTGGCATTTGGTTTGGAAGGTTCCCCCCTTGAGTAATCGTTGAGGGATTCAGCAACAATAATTGCCTCATCGATATTCTTCACGCCCATTCTCTGCAACTCATTTTTGGCCCAATTTTGCAAGCCATCAATGAAGTAGAAGAGAAGATCATCACTAGTCATGTTGGGAATTTGAAGCATAAGAGTGGTGAAGTCCCGGACATAATCTCGAATAGAAGACTTTTGCTTCAATTCCCCCATCTTCTTTCGTGCCTCATAGATCACATTTTCGGGGTAGAATTGGCGCTTGAGTTCCCTCTTGAACTCCTCCCATGTATCAATGTGGCATGCCCCTTTCTCACTGTCGGCATGCTTGCGCCTCTACCATAGAGCAGCAGTATCAACTAGGAAAAGGGTAGCAGTACGTACTTTGGCTGCCTCCTCCTCTAGTCTTGTTCCCTCGAAGTAGCGTTCCATTTGCCACAGGTAGGTCTCCATTGCTTGGGCATCCCGTTTGCCCGTGAACTCCTTTGGCTTAGGGATGTCCACCCTTGGTGTACTAAACGGAGTAGCCACCCCTCCGCTAGCCATAGCCTTCTTGTAGATGGCCCAATCCCGATTTGTCGCATCCAAGCTCTCCTTGAGTTCTTCAAATTGAGCCTGCATGTTGGCAAGAGTCTCTATGACTTTGTCAAGCCGTTGGGAATCTTCTGCCTGCAGCACTTGAGTCTCTTGGAGGGTGGCCTTAACCTGTTCCATCTCACCCATCATGTAGCCCTCCAAAATCTCAAAGTCGTGCTGGTGCCGTTCTAGGCGTTCTCCCATATCGCCCACAACGTTCTCCATTACGGACATTCGGCCCTCCAACGAAGCCTGATCATCACAAACCCTACTTTGTTCACGATTCTTTTTGCCTCCACGGCCTGGCTCCCTAACAGGGACAACAGGGACATCCTCAGTAGTGCCTGACATGATACCTTTCCCGAACTAGTGAGTAGTCTTCAAAAACCAAAGCTCTGATACCATTTGTCACGGCCTTAGACTAGATCTAAGCCAACCGTGCGGCCTTAGCTCACCACCACGCCTTGTAGGAACTAAGTCAGCCTGAACTCCCGAAGAGAAGACACTCACTTGGCAACAGATCGAACACTTAGAGAGATATCACACTATTGAGAGAATACTTGCTCTTGTATTGCTTTTCAACTCTTAGGTGTGTTATATTACAAATGAGAGTCCCTCACCCTTTTATAGGCTAGGAGGGATGATTGTAGAACTTCTAGAATATTCTTATATTTACAAAGCAAATCTTTAGATCTAGAATGATCTATACAATTTTGGGAAAGTCAAGTAATAAACTAGGAATCAAAGAATAAACTAGGAATCCCTAGAGTCTTCCACAACTTTCCATAAGGTTCTAGATTCTTCTATAAACCTCATGAGTTTTTCAGCCCCTTCCTCCAGATTTGCGCAAAGGAAAGTGCTGGATGTGCGAGGCATGACATTCTCCCCCACCTAATCTGGCGACGTCCCTGTCGCATGCTCCACATAGTGCCGCACCTCAGCTGGGAATTGCCAAAGATCTTCAGCATTTTCCCATGTAACTTCGCTCTCAGGCAGTCCATTCCATTTGACTAAAAATTGCACACCCAGCTGGGTACTTCGAAGCCGAACCATCTTATGCCCAAGTATTCTGTCCACGTCCTTTTCATAACTAACGGTCACTGCTGGGGGTGCCCTCTTTGAAATGCACCGTTCCAAGTCGTCCTTGTCCCTATAGTAAGGCTTCAGCATACTGACATGGAAAGATTGGATGGATCTTTAACCCTGGTGGGATGTCTAGTTTGTAGGACACTCTGCCTACTTTGGCAATGATTGCAAAGGGGCCTTCATACTTGCGGATGAGGCCCTTGTGCATCTTCCGGAAGACCTTGAATTGTTGAGGGAGGAGTTTCATCATGACCATATCCCCTACCCTATACTCCGCTAGTCGTCTCTTCCGGTCAGCAAATTTCTTCATCTTTATAGCGGCCTTGTCTAAGTAAGCAAGGGCCATGTCGGCCTGTTGCTTCTAAGATGTCACCATTCTGGCCGCGCCTGGGCTCCTATCTTCACTAACCATGATGGTGTGAGGTGTGAGAGGTTGTTGTCCTGTCATAATCTCGAATGGGCTTTTATGAGTGGCCTCACTGTGCTGCAGGTGGTATGACAACTGAGCCACGTCCAACAACTGGGGCCAGTCCCTCTGATTGGCAGTCACAAAATGTCTCAAGTATAACTCCAGCAGTGCATTCACCCGCTCAGTCTGCCCATCCGTCTGTGGGTGAAAGCTGGTGGAGAAGCACAATTCTGTCCCAAGGAATTTGAACAACTCAATCCACAGCTTGCCAGTAAAGCGTGGATCTCTGTCGCTTATGATATTCCGTGGCAGCCCCCAATACTTAACCACGTTTTTGAAGAATAGCCGTGTTGCTTCTTCTGCTATGCAGTCCCTTGAGGCTGGCACGAATGTCGCGTACTTGGAGAACCTGTCTACCACCACCAAGATGGAGCCAAATCCCCTTGCTTGTGGCAAAGCTGAGATGAAGTCCAAACTAATACTTTCCCACGGGCGTTCTGGCACTGGTAAGGGCTCCAACAAGCCTGCTGGCAGCTGGTTGTCCACTTTGTCTTGCTGGCACACGAGACAAGTCTTGACATATAGCTCCACTTCCATCTTCACATGTGGCCAGTAGTATGCTGCTTCCAGCAAGGCACATGTGCAACGCTGCCCCGGGTGTCCTGCCCACTTAGTGTCGTGACATTCCTTCATAAGATTGCGTCGTAGGTTGCCCCACCTCGGCACATACACCCTTCTGCCCTGGGTGTAGAGAAGTCCATCTTCCCACCAAAATTGTTTGGTCTTGCCCTCCCTAGCAAGACTTATGAGCTGCTGGGCCAAGGGGTCATGTTGCATGCCTTCCCTTATGTTGTCCAAGATATTTCCCTTGACCTGGGTGGATTACTACGATCATGGTCCAGTTCATTTTGATTGTTTTCCAAATTTTTTAGTAAGCCTTCATGATCCCCATATCTTGAAAACTCTCACTCTCAACATTCAAACTTCTGGCACCACTATGCTAGAAAACACACAACAGTTAGCCCTCATTTATCGTATTTATTACAAGTGCTTTAGAACCAATCTAAATGCTCTTGCAATAAATAAAAGTCCTAAGGATAAAACCATCCTTATTCAGTCATACACTGAAGGAGCCAATATACAGGTTCCAAAGTCAATTCAATGGTCTGACGCCACTCTTCCTTCTGAATGGATCATTGACAATGAAAATCACCCTCTTCCCCTGACATTCGGAAACCAACGTTGAATGTATCCAACAATTCGATGATGGTACAGTCATAATCAGTTTCGATGAACAAAGATTTAGAACCCGAACCCCAAATTCCAGATCTACCCTTAGTCACATTAGATCTGAACTTTTAACATCTAGATCTGAAAAGTTAATACCCAGGCAAAGACGAGACTTACACCTAGATCTTCAAGGTCTAAAGTTAAAATCCTAGATTAACACTCCTGTGTTATACATCACAGTCACAAATCTCCTCGCAAGTCCTAGACACTGAGAATGAATCAGTCACATCCCATAGTCCTACAGACTTTGAGACACAAGAAGTCCATCATGAACTCAATACACTCAGTAAAGAGTTCATCATTGACTTAGCCACATTAAGAGCCGATTTTGAATCAGAAGCTAATAGAGCCAAACGAGAACACTATCGAGCTAGTCATACTAAAGAACAAAAGTTAGACATTTACACAAAGTGGAGAGAATTCATGCTAGAACAATGTGAAAACATCCCATTTTTTAGTTATATAGAAAATCATTACGAACAACACTCTAAGTGTAACACCCTCACTAAGGTTAAATGGATTAAAGAAGATAAATTCACAATCCAATCTAGTCATCCACCCATAGGAACAATCATAGTCCAACATCTAGGATCAGAAATAGTTGCTTCACCTTTCAAAGCGACTCCTACAGACGAGACGTCTAGGAAGATAGTTGAACAAAACAACTACACTAACCATTGTTTAATTACAATAGGAAACCAGTTAGATAAAGTAGAAAAAATAGTTGACAACAAACAGCCTAGTTCTTCTCAACCTTTCTTTCTTATCCAGTTAGAAAGGCCCTTAATTAAGTTACCTGAAGTAAAATTGTCTCAAAAGCCCTTTCCGAAATCCACAACGGCTTTAGAATAGGTCAATAAGATGCTCAAAGAATTAGTTAAACCAATTAAGGCAGAAACATCCAGTTCTTCTAAAACAATAGTTACTGTAGCCAAATTCGACACCCCTTATAGCTCAACCTCATCATCTGAGGATGAGAAAACCTTACAAACGCATTATCAGGAAATAGATCAGTTACAAGGTCAACTCCAGGGTCTTACAGTTAATAAATTCCATCGTCCCCGATTTAACCCCACTAATATCACCAATAATCGGTATAGTCGTTCCACACCTTCCGATCTTCAATATGAAGAACGACTACTACATAGTCAATTTTTAGTTGCCTCTGATCGCCTCTATGAATGGAATATAGATGGTTGTTCAGAACAAGAGATTTTGAATAAATTAAGTCATATGGCCATGACAACCAATTTTTATCATGAAAGGAATAACAGTCCTCAAAGCAACATAGTCAAACTCTTGGTTCTAGGATTCACTGACAAGCTTCTCACTTGGTGGGAAAAGCATCTCACTGATGAAACCAAAGAATCTATTATTCACGCAGTAAAAAAACCCAGAAGGTAACCCAGTTTTTGATGAAACAATAGGCCAGGGTATACCTGATGGAATTAATACGCTCATTTGCACAATCACAAAACATTTCATAGGAACCCCGAGTCATGTAACCGCTAGGATTCATGATCAGTTAAGTAACCCTAAATGTCCTACACTTAGTGACTTTGAGTGGTATGCAGATGTCTTCTGCTCAAGAGTCATGGTTAGAGTGGTGAAGTCCCGCACATAATCTCAAATAGAAGACTTTTGCTTCAATTCCCTCATCTTCTTTCGTGCCTCATAGATCACATTTTCGGGGTAGAATTGGCTCTTGAGTTCCCTCTTGAACTCCTCCCATGTATCAATGTGGCATGCCCCTTTCTCAATGTCGGCATGCTTGCGCCTCCACCATAGAGCAGCAGTATCAATTAGGAAAAGGGTAGCAGTACGTATTTTGGCTGCCTCCTCCTCTAGTCTTGTTCCCTCGAAGTAGTGTTCCATTTGCCGCAGGTAGGTCTCCACTGCTTGGGCATCCCGTTTGCCCGTGAACGCCTTTGGCTTAGGGACGTCCACCCTTGGTGTACTAAACGGAGTAGCCACCCCTCCGCTAGCCATGGCCTTCTTGTAGATGGCCCAATCCCGATTTGTCGCATCCAAGCTCTCCTTGAGTTCTTCAAATTGAGCCTGCATGCTGGCAAGAGTCTCTATGACTTTGTCAAACCGTTGGGAATCTTCTGCCTGCAGCACTTGAGTCTCTTGGAGGGTGGCCTTAACCTGTTCCATCTCACCCATCATGTAGCCCTCCAAAGTCTCAAAGTCGTGCTGGTGCCGTTCTAGGCGTTCCCCCATGTCGCCCACAAACGTTCTCCATTATGGACGTTCGGCCCTCCAACTAGGCCTGCTCATCACGAACCCTGCTTTGTTCACGATTCTTCTTGCCTCCACGGCCTGGCTCCCTCCCCTTAGGAGCTTCAACAGGGACATCCTCAGTAGTGCATGACATGATGCCTTTCCCGAACTAGTGAGTAGTCTTAAAAAACCAAAGCTCTGATACCACTTGTCACGGCCTTAGACTAGATTTAAGCCACCCGTGCGGCCTTAGCTCACCACCACGCCTTGTAGGAACTAAGTCAGCCTGAACTCCTGAAGAGAAGACACTCATTTGGCAACAGATCGAACACTTAAAGAGATATCACACTATTGAGAGAATACTTGCTCTTGTATTGCTTTTCAACTCTTGGGTGTGTTATATTACAAACGAGAGTCCCTCACCCTTTAATAGGCTAGGAGGGATGATTCTAGAACTTCTAGAATATTCTTATATTTACAAAGCAAATCTTTAGATCTAGAATGATCTATACAATTCTGGGAAAGTCAAGTAATAAACTAGGAATCCCTAGAGTCTTCCACAACTTTCCATAAGGTTCTAGATTCTTTTATAAACCTCCCGAGTCTTTTAGCTTCCTCCAGATTCCTCCATGTCGGCCTATTGCTTCCAAGATGTCACCATTCTGGCCACGCCTGGGCTCCTATCTTCACTAACCATGATGGTGTGAGGTGGTGTGAGAGGTTGTTGTCCTGTCACAATCTCAAATGGGTTTTTATGAGTGGTCTCACTGCGCTGCAGGTTGTATGACAACTGAGCCACGTCCAGCAACTGGGGCCAGTCCCTCTTTGAAAGGGTGATCATGACAAGGGTGGGGGAGACAAGAGCTCCAAGCCACAACAGCACAGGAAGGAAGAGACTAAGGACCCCAAAGCTTCTTCAGGCAAGAAGGCCTATGAGGAGAAGAAATATAGCTTTGCCCCAAAGTCAGGATGCTATGTGTGCAAGGGGCCCCATCCTATGCGGGAATGCCCAAAGCTTGGTTCGTTGTCAGCCTTAGTGAAGGAAAGGGATGAAACAGCAAGCCAAGACCCCACCAGCAGCATGGGATCATTGCAGCTGATGGCTTTGAAGGCCAAGCCATTACCCCAAACTGACGGAATCAAAGGGCTGATGTACGTGGAGACCTAAATCAATGGCAGAACGGCACAAGCTATGGTGGACACGGGGGCTACCCATAACTTTGTGACAGAGAAGGAAGCTAAAAGACTTGGCCTATAGATTACACAAGGGGAGGGTTGGCTCAAGACTGTCAACACAAATGCTAAACCCCTTCTCGGTGTGGCTCGAGGGGTGGAGCTATGCCTTGGCACATGGAAAGGCACGGTGGACTTCTTCGTGGCGCCCATGGATGACTTCAAATTGGTGCTCGGAATGGACTTTCTTTGCAAGGTAAATGCTATCCCTATGCCTTGTTATAATTCTATGTGCATATTGGAAAAGGAAGCCCCTTGCATGGTCCCTACCACTACGAAAGTCCACACAGCCAAAACCTTGTCAGCAATGCAAATTGCCAAGGGTCTCAAGAAGAGAGAGACCACCTACCTTGTAGTTTTGAAGGTGGATGACATCAAGGAAGCAAAGGATTAAGTTTTGCCACCAGCCATCCAGGAGTTGCTGGAAGAAAACAAGGATGTTATGCCACCTGAGTTGCCTAGAGAGCTACCACCAAGGAGGGAGATAGATCATGCAATAGAGTTGGAACCAGGAGCAAGGCCGCTAGCAATGGCACCATACAGGATGGCACCACCAGAGTTAGAGGAGCTCCGGAAACAACTGAAGGGATTGCTCGAGTCAGGGCAAATCAGGCCATCCAAGGCACCTTATGGCGCCCTAGTACTATTTCAGAGAAAGCACGATGGTTCCCTACGGTTGTGCATTGACTACAGGGCATTGAACAAGGTAACCATAAAAAACAAGCATCCTCTTCCTTTGATAGCTGACCTCTTTGACAGGCTTGGCAAAGCCAAATACTTCACAAAGGTAGACCTTCGGTCGGGGTACTACCAGGTGCGAATAGCTGAAGGTGATGAGCCAAAGACCACATGCGTGACACGATATAGAGCCTTTGAATGGTTGGTGATGCCCTTTGGCTTAACCAACGCACCAGCTACATTTTGTATCCCTCATAAACATGATCTTCCATCCATACTTAGATCAGTTTGTAATTGTCTACTTGGATGAGATTGTCATTTATAGTGAGACATTGGAGGAGCATGTGGGCCACTTGCGAACTGTTTTCAAGCTTTTGAGAGAAAATCAGCTCTACATCAAGAAGGAAGAGTGCTCATTCACCCAGAAGGAGGTACAGTTTCTTGGTCATATAATAGGGGGCGGGACCCTGAGGATGGACAAGAGCAAGGTGAAAGCCATCCAGGAGTGGGAACCCCCTACAAAAGTCACCGAGCTAAGGTCCTTCCTTGGCTTGGCAAACTATTACAGACGGTTCATCAAGGGCTGCTCGGCGAAGGCAGCACCACTCACTGACCTATTGAAGAAAAACCGACCATGGGAGTGGACAAAGAGTTGCCAAAATGCTTTTGATGGGCTGAAAGCAGCAGTGACAGAGGAGCCTGTCTTAGCATTGCCAGATTACTCCAAAGAATTCGAGGTGCAAATGGACGCATCAGACTATGCTATTGGGGGAGTACTTATGCAGGAGAGACACCTCATAGCCTTTGAAAGCAGAAAGCTTAATGATACCGAGCGGAGGTATACTGTGCAGGAAAAGGAAATGATGGCAGTGGTGCATTGCCTAAGGACTTAGCGACACTACTTGCTTGGTACGCAGTTCATCATCCGTACGGACAATGTTGCCACCAATTACTTTCAAAGCCTAGAAAAAGCTCACGCCTAAGCAGGCAAGGTGGCAAGATTACTTGGCAGAGTTCGATTTTCGAATGGAATACAAGCCGGGCAAAGCCAATGTGGTGGCTGATGCACTGAGCCATAAGGTTGAATTGGCCGGAAGTATTAGTCAGGTCAGGAGAAATATCTTGGACAGCATAAGGGAAGGCATGCAACATGACCCCTTGGCCCAGCAGCTCATAAGTCTTGCTAGGGAGGGCAAGACCAAACAATTTTGGTGGGAAGATGGACTTATCTACACCCAGGGCAGAAGGGTGTATGTGCCGAGGTGGGGCAACCTACGGCGCAATCTTATGAAGGAATGTCACGACACTAAGTGGGCAGGACACCCGGGGCAGCGTCGCACATGTGCCTTGCTGGAAGCAGCATACTGCTGGCCACAGATGAAGATGGAAGTGGAGCTATATGTCAAGACTTGTCTCGTGTGCCAGCAAGACAAAGTGGACAACCAGCAGGCTTGTTGGAGCCCTTACCAGTGCCAGAACGCCCGTGGGAAAGTGTTAGTTTGGACTTCATCTCAGCTTTGCCACAAGCAGGGGGATTTGGCTCCATCTTGGTGGTGGTAGACAGGTTCTCCAAGTATGCGACTTTCGTGCCAGCCTCAAGGGACTGCACAGCAGAAGAAGCAGCACGACTGTTCTTCAAAAACGTGGTTAAGTATTGGGGGTTGCCACGGAATATCATAAGCGACAGAGATCCATGCTTTACTGGCAAGCTGTGGACTGAGTTGTTCAAATTCCTTGGGACAGAATTGTGCTTCTCCACCAGCTTTCACCCACAGACGGATGGGCAGATTGAGCGGGTGAATGCACTGTTGGAGTTATACTTGAGACATTTTGTGACTGCCAATCAGAGGGACTATCATTTGTAATATAACACACCCAAGAGTTGAAAAGCAATACAAGAGCAAGTATTCTCTCAATAGTGTGATATCTCTCTAAGTGTTCGAACTGTTGCCAAGTGAGTGTCTTCTCTTCGGGAGTTCAGGCTAACTTAGTTCCTACAAGGCGTGGTGATGAGCTAAGGCCGCACGGTTGGCTTAGATCTAGTCTAAGGCCGTGACAAGGGGTATCAGAGCTTTAGTTTTTAAAGACTATTCACTAGTTCGGGAAAGGCATCATGTCAGGTACTACTGAGGATGTCCCAGTTGAAGCTCCTAGGGGGAGGGAACTAGGCCGTGAAGGCAACAAGAATTGTAAACAAAGCAGGGTTCGTGATGAGCAGGCCTCGTTGGAGGGCCGAATGTCCATAATAGAGAACGTTGTGGGTGACATGGGGGAACGCCTAGAACGGCACTAGCACGACTTTGAGACTTTGGAGGGCTACATGATGGGTGAGATGGAACAGGTTAAGGCCACCCTCCAAGAGACTCAAGTGCTGCAGGCAGAAGATTCCCAACGGCTTGACAAAGTCATAGAGACTCTTGCCAACATGCAGGCTCAATTTGAAGAACTCAAGGAAGGGCTTGGATGCGACAAATCGGGATTGGGCCATCTACAAGAAGGCCATGGCTAGTGGAGGGGGTGGCTACTCCGTTTAGTACACCAAGGGTGGACGTCCCTAAGCCAAAGGAGTTCACGGGCAAACGGGATGCCCAAGCAGTGGAGACCTACTTGCGGCAAATGGAACACTACTTCGAGGGAACAAGACCAGAGGAGGAGGCAGCCAAAGTACGTACTGCTACCCTTTTCCTAATTGATACTGCTGCTCTATGGTGGAGGCGCAAGCATGCCGACATTGAGAAAGGGGCATGCCACATTGATACATGGGAGGAGTTCAAGAGGGAACTCAAGCTCCAATTCTACCCCAAAAATGTGATCTATGTGGCACGAAAGAAGATGAGGGAATTGAAGCAAAAGTCTTCTATTCGAGATTATGTGCGAGACTTCACCACTCTTGCTTCAAATTCCCAGCATGACCAGTGATGATCTTCTCTTCTACTTCATTGATGGCTTGCAAAATTGGGCCAAAAATACTGGACGTCAAAATCAAAAACAGAAAGAATGGCTTGCCAACGTGCAAAAATTTGTTTAGAAGCAATGTTTTTAACATCCTTTTCCAAAACATGCTTGGCACTTTTACAATCAATTTTGACTAAAAAGCGTTGGTTTAATAAATGACTTTGAAATTTATTGATGCATAAAATAAGAGATAAAATTTCTTTTTTAATAGTACTATAATTTAACTGGGTAGGATTCCATATTCCGGAGTGATAACAAATGATCTGTTCGGGAGAATCAGGACTTAATTTTTGACTAAGAATACCCCCATAACCAATATCAGAGGCATCTGTTTGTTATCATTCAACTTTTGATCAATTAATGATTGATTTTGAAATTTTTATTACATAAATTAAATAAAAGAAAATGTTAATATAATATCTCAAATTACATAATAAATAAATAAATTAAGTGTAATTATTATCTTATAAAAGAGAAGGGCGGATAGAAACGGAAACGAAAACGAAAATGGAAACTAGCTTTATAGATATCTCCATCGATCAAATATCAACGGCATAGTAGGCTGATTGCACGGATCTCATAGTTATAACAGATGTATGAGATTAAGATTGACGCCTTCAGCCTTCATAGTTCATAACATCTTCTTAAGCATCTCTTTCTCGACTTCGTTCAGTCTTCGTTTCCTTTTCTCACCCCTCCTTTGAGGGGTTTTTTTTTATTTTTTCTTTATTTCTTTCTCAGTTTTTCCCCTCATTTCCTCTTCCTCGCACCTGAAACCTAACCCTAATTTTTTTTGGCCAGTTCTGTATTACCCCCCTCAGCCCTCTGTCCTTCTATCTATCTATATATTACATAATATAATATAAGAAGATGCAACAACAAAGGCTGAAGGAGCAACAAGCATTGATGCAGCAATCTCTCTACAACCCTGGTCTCCTAGCCCCTCCTCAGGTTCATTTCTTTACTCTCTTTGTTTCTTTGTTTTTTTCTTCTTCTTCTTCTTCTTCTTCTTCTTTCGGTTATTTTAATTAATTAATTTATTTTGACTCTAGTGTGTATCTATGTGTGTCGATATATATATATATATATATATATATATATATTCAAAAATTGGTTTCTTTTTGTTTTTTTTTTTCGCTTTTTATTTTGATTGATGAATCTACAGTCTCTATTGTTAACTGTGAGCCTCAATTTTGGGGGAGGATTGAGTTATCGGGTAAAATTGTTTTACAAAGAACTTCCGTTTCCCGAGTTCACTCGTTTGTTTGCCAAAGTTATCAAATTTTAGATTTTTCTTGATCTGGGACCTAAACTGAGCTTATTTTAACTATTCGTCTTAGCTGGAATGAGTTTTATTTTTTTGGGAAGCCTGAACCACAAGAAACATATGATTCAAACTTGCAAGACAGCAATTGAAAAGAAGAGTGGGTTTTTCTTTTCTAAATTTGGTGATTCTAGCTTCTGGTCATTAAAGTTTAAATTATTATGAGGGTGTAACTTTGTTTTTTGGCTCTGATTATTTTGGTTCTGAGTCATTTTCCCTCTAACTTCATATATGATTCTGACTTCTGAGGGAGTTTGGTTCGAATGCTATGTTCATGCTTTGTAGGTGACGCATTTTCTACATTATCAATCAGTCCCTTTGTTTCATTGATGATTTGTATCCAGGATAGAAGGTTTCAAAAAGTATTTCCTTTTCTATGTATCTTTATTATGCTATATAAATATAAGTTTGTCAATTTTTTTATTTTTTTTATAAGCTTTGTCAAAATAATTATTGATTTTGTAGTGTGAGAATTCTTTTGGCTGAACACTGCACTTGATGCTTGCTTGATTATGGTGTGAGTCCTAAAATTTTGAAAAATCCTATTTTTAACTTTTCATAGCAGTTCTTCTTTTCTTTTGGTACATTTTTTTTGTCAGTTTTCCCCATTTTGGATTGGCAGGAGTTTTTTTTAGGTATAATTAGCAGGAGCAAAAATGTGAATTATGATGCCTAGTCTTTTGCACATTTTGGGGGTTTTAAATTTCAACTTTTAGATGGCGTTTCTTTTTAGTGTTTCCTTTTAAAATTATTTTTTTTATAAGTAAGAGTATTCATAAATAACGCCCAAGGGGAACAAACCCATATACAAATGTTGGATGGAAGCCAGTTATTTCTTTCTACCTTTGATGGTTGTATTGTTACTTTGTTACACTTAAACATGTGTGTTGGTGCTGGTAATGAAATGAAAAATTCCATTCAGAAATGAAGCATTAAATTGATGTTGGAAGCATATAACAATTCTATCAGCAAGTCCTACTTTGATGGAATTGAAAGTTGGGGTTTTTATTTATTTACTGTCATCTTTCTATGTTCAATATTCAAAATTCGTAAGTTTTGCTGACTCCATGAGTTTCCCCCTAGCATTTGGTTTATTTTTCTTTCTAATCTCTTACAATGGGCGTAGATTTTTTATTTTCAGACCGTTTTCCCTCTTGTTTCTTTACATTTTTATTTTGCAGATAGAGCCCATCTTGAGTGGAAATCTGCCTCCTGGGTTTGATTCAAGTACATGCCGCAGTGTGTGAGTGTCACAATAGGTTTTCTTTTTCATTTTTCTTTTATTTTGTTTAGTGTGTTGGAGCGTAACTTGTCATTGTAACCTGGAAAATATAGTTACTACTTGGATCAGTCTATTTAATTTTGCGTATCAGCAAATCATACTTCACAGATACAAGGAAAAAGAATTTTTTTTTTTCTTGGTATATATCCATGCTTTCTCATTTTATTATTCTCACAGTATGTGTTCTATGGTGCACACTTATCTATAATTAATTTCCATATGCAACTACTTATAAAAAAAATTCATATGCAATTCTAAGTTTTAATATAGTCATCATTATTTTTTTAATAATGTCTTAGATCTATGATATTATGCAGATATGTTGGAAATATCCACCCACAGGTTACTGACTTACTTCTTCAAGAGGTTTTCTCAAGTACCGGCCCCCTGGAAGGATGCAAGCTAATTCGGAAGGATAAGGTATCTTTTCGTTGTGCTGATTCTCAGTAAAGTTAACCCTTGGGGTTGGATGAGTTGGGAAGAGGCTTGGGTAATATTCCCAAGGTCCCAGCTTCGACTCCCAACCCAAGGGCTACTTACCTGTCCAAAAAAAAATTATCTCAGAAAAGTTTTGGGGACTTTTCCTTCTATTGATTATGCACAAACTCTGCTGTCTTTTTCTTTCTGACACTGATGTCAGTTATTTACTTAATTAGGGATGCACTTTGCATCTTACAAGTTTTTTTTAATTGTCTCCTTTTCATAGTTACTGACATGGCTGTACATTGTTTCTTGGTATGCAGTCATCATATGGTTTTGTAGACTATTTTGATCGCAGATCAGCTGCTCTTGCTATTGTGACTCTTAATGGAAGGCATCTGTGAGTAGAAAACTTAATGAATTACTTGTTATGCATATTTCTACCCTATATTTTAATATGTAGTTTGCAGGTTTGGGCAGCCTATTAAAGTTAACTGGGCCTATGCCAGTAGTCAGAGAGAGGATACATCAGGTCTATATTTATATACTTATTTGTTTAATGTGATTTCTTATGATACAAATTGATGCACTGATGCTTTTTACATTAATATCTTGATTGCTTATACTGCTTCCTTGTTGGTTTTAGGTCATTTCAACATTTTTGTCGGTGATCTTAGCCCTGAAGTTACAGATGCTACCTTGTTTGCGTGCTTCTCTGTCTATCCTAGTTGCTCGTAAGCTCTGTCTTTTTTTTTTTCTTCTCGTGTTTATATACATTTAATTTCCTGCAATTTTAGATGAATTTGTCATTCGGAAAGTCAACCTTTATCTTGGTGCTAATTTCACCTGTGCACCGGTGGCTTTAGAGATGCAAGAGTTATGTGGGATCAGAAGACTGGGCGTTCAAGGGGGTTTGGGTTTGTTTCTTTTCGGAATCAGCAGGTACTGTGATAGTTTAATGTAGCTTTTTTTGGTCTTTTTCCTTTTCTTCTTCTGTTAGTAGATTCTATATTCACAAGTTTAATCCTTAACATCATGACTGATGATTGTGTTATTTGATTTTTCTTGGCCAGGATGCCCAAAGTGCAATAAATGATTTGACTGGTGAGGAAATTATTCTCTTGTTTCCCCATCACTGTTAGTTGGATTTAGAACTTCACTAAAAGTTTGTCATACAATTTGATTAATTCTTTAATTGGTACTTATTTTTCCATGCATTATTGTATGAGCTCCAATGTGAAAAGAGCAGTGACTACTTTTGTTGTGTGCATTTAGATTTTTATTTTGTTTTAAAAGACCAATATGAATATTGAACACTTTAGTTCCAGTTTTCTCTTTTTCAATGTAATGTGCACTAGTACGTGTGGCACATGGAATGCCTGTGCCACTATTGTATTGTTGGATGAAAATTTGATTTGGCATCACCCAAATTTTTTCGTATATAATATCATAATTTTGTATTTTCCCGTTACTATTATATTTCCTCATGTAAATTGAAATACTCCTGATCTCAAAATTATAGGAAAGTGGCTTGGAAGCCGACAAATCCGATGCAACTGGGCAGCAAAGGGTGCTGGTGTTAATGATGACAAGCAGAATTCAGATACCAAAAGTGTTGTTGAACTAACAAATGGAACATCAGGTTAGGTCATTATTGAAATGGAACTTCAAATGTTATCGTCGCTAAGATCTTGTTGTAGATGTGAAGTCGAAAAGATTTAGTAAGTGCCCGTTTGGTATTGCTGAACTTAACGGAAAATTGATTCTAAGTTAATTGATTAATATAAAGTTAGTTTGGTGTTTAGATGAATACTTGTTAAAATTGATTATGATGACAGAAGTGATTAATTGGATGTTTGGTAAAAAAATTCAGAAGTAATTCTTAATTACGAAATATCTTATTTGTCCTTTAATTATATTAAACATGATTTTTGTGTGATTGGCTACGTGTGTTTTAACTAAAATATAAAAATAAATATTACTGAATTAATAAATTATACAACTAATTTAATATAAGTTAAGTAATTTATAATATTTTAAAAATGATATAATTAAAAGAACTTATTTTTATTATACTCTATTTATATAATTAAAAATATTAAAATATAGATATTAAATATATGTATATATTAAATATAAAATATAGAATATATAATTATATATATTGTAATCACATAATAAATATCTTTAATTGCTTATATTCATGTAATATAAACAACTAAATTTTTTATGTATTGTGCACCGAGTAATAAAATGAAATAATTTCATAAATGATTATTATTTAGGATCCTAATTACAAATATCTGTAATTATAATATTCCTCCGTTTAATAAGACTTATATAATAAAATAATTATAGTATGACTTAAAGTGTCTTCCGTGTGCATGGCATATATCTGTAATTATTTTAAACTACAGGTGTAGTTTATTTAAATTAGATCCAGTATAGAAACGGAGTTCTTGGAAGCTACATTTTTTAGCTTTAACCCAATCTTCCATTTTGACAAAAAATTACGGCTTGCAACCGATCGTTTAAACTTATCCAAACAACTCAATAATTCAACTAAATCTAAAATCACGTTGGTAGACCGTGAATCTGAACTTCAAAAGGTGGTCAAACATCCCTTAATTATAACTCTTGCAATGACTTATTATTCTTTTCTTCTGTTGCTTTGTCTGTCTGTTATTAAATTGTTTGTTTGGATTACGGAAGTTTTAGTTGCTGCCATCACTAATCATGATAATCATTATTAAGTGGGTGGTTGCGGTTACTTTCCAAATGCAAAAAAGGTGTGTTTGGGGAAAAGTAGTGCTAAAGTTGTTTTTTATAAACACACTTTTGTGCATTTTGGGAAGCAAAATGAACTCATAAGAAGTTTAAAAAACTTGGCCACGTTTTCCGGACAGCTTTTGCAAATTTAAACGCAAAAGCGGAGGTGCAAAAGCTATCCCAAATAGGCTCTTAACAGTTTTACGGCACACTTCATATCTTGAGGCGTCTATAGAATAGGCACCAGAATTCGAGTCAAAGCATGCTTGGACAATGTGATGTCATGTCTTTTATACACATATAGTAGAATACGTACATTCAAAGCAAACATTCAAACCATGAACACAAATCTACAAAGAAATCAAACTAATGTAAATTTATTATTTGTTCTGACATGGTTGCTTACTTGCTTGAGATATGATTTTTACATTTTTATACTCTTTATATCTTAATCCTTGCAACCATATAACTATTTCTTGTCCAGATGATGGTCAAGAGAGGACCGATGATGATGCACCAGAGAATAATCCTCAGTATACCACTGTTTATGTTGGCAATCTTGCTCCAGAGGTGAGGATTTCGTGTACTATATACTAATAGAGTGTTTGTTCTTTTATCAATTTATTAGTATAAGATAAACTGCTTGTGATTGCCCCGTTCCTATTATGTGACTGGGAGCGAATGCATAGTAAAGGTATGAACTTATAATTCCCGTCTAATTATTATTTATATCAGTTAGTGCAATGTTATTCATAATAGATGATACTTTCTTATTAGATTAATTTAAAAAATAATATAAATCTAATACATGAAATAAAATATCTTTCTAGGGTTTCATAAAATTGAAAAATAAAAAATATTAAGTTGTGACAAATTTGTTTTTGATAGGTAAAGGTATTTATATTCAAAAGGTGCCCAAGGGAGGGAGTAGGACAAGCTTTAAGCTAAAGCTTTAGAGTCCCCAAAAAATCAACTAACGAGTCAGCATACAAAATCAAGGCTTCTTTGGCCCAAAAATAAAGGGATCGTAAAAAAGTATTCTTCAAGTGTAAAGGGGACATCTCGTTCCCCTAAAAAATCCTCATGTTTCTCTCTTTCCATATGCACCAAATCAAGCATAAAGAAGCCATGTGCCATAACTTTCTTTTATCCCTGGTCATCCCCTGCCTTTTCCAACTCAAAAGAAGCTCCCTCACCGACTTTGACATTACCCAATGAATCTGAAACAGGGACAGCAGCAAACTCCACACGTCCCTCGCCACCTCCCAATGAATAAGGAGATGGCCTGCCGACGACTCCGCACATTTACACACAACACACCTATTAGCAAGCCAAAACTCTCTCCTTTGCAAATTGTCCATAGTGAGGATGGCTCCCCAAGAAGCCGTCCATGCAAAAAACCACCATGCAACAAACCACCTTTCTGGGCACATGGGAATGCCACACCGCCTTCCAAGGGAAACCTCCCTCACCCGTACCACCCAGAATGATATGACAGTAAAACCTTTGGAGTTTGAACCATTCCAAACCATAGAGTCAAGCTTTCCTGGGCCATAGAAGCATTTACTCAAGGTATGCATAAACTCCCCCACAGTCTCCACTTCCCAGTCATGGAAGCTTCTTCTAAATAGAGGCTTCCACACTATAGCTCCTCCCACCATTTCGACGCAGTCTGCAACTAGCACCTTCTTGTCACTGGCATGGTTGTAAAGCAGTGAAAATTGCACTCGTAGAGCCTCCTTCCCACACCAAATGTCATCCCAAAACCTCACCCTCCATCCATTCCCTACCTCAAAACTGATCAGCCCCCGAAAATCTGCCAATCCTCTCCAGATACTTCTCCAGAGACCACACCCATGAGCTACCCTGTTAGTTTTAGAGAACCAACCAGTCTCCTCCACCCTGTATTTAATAGCCACCACATCTCCCAAAGCGCAGTGATTCTCTACCTCAAACCTCCAATGCCATTTACTAGGCAAAGATTTGTTGAAGGTTCTGAAGTCCTTGATCCCTAAACCACCACCCGAGAGAGGGGCTCTCACACAATCCCTGCAAACTAGAGGAATTTTCCTCTCTCCTCCACCCCATAAAAGGTTCCTTTGAAGCCTCTCCAAATTTCTCACCACCGACATTGGGATGGGAGAAATAGACATATAGTACGTTGGCAATTTAGCCAAAGTACTCTTAATAAGAACAAGCTTGCCCCCTTTAGAAAGAAATTGCCTCTTCCATCCCGCAAGACGTCCTTGCATCCTTTCAACCACCGGGTCCCAGATAACTTTAGAGCTTGGAGAGGCCCCTAAAGGCAACCCGAGGTACATGGAGGGGAGGGAGCCCACCTTGCACCCCAGCACATTAGCTAGTTCCCCTATGTTCCTAATATCCCCAACAGGGATCAGCTCACTCTTCGCAAGATTTACCCTTAGCCCTGAAGATGCCTCAAAACACATCAAAACACAACAAAGGAACTTCAATTGGCGAACTTTAGCATCACAAAAAATTAGTGCATCATCGGCGAACAACAGGTGGGAAACTCCTTTGCTTCTACCAGACTGGTCCTGAACATTGAACCCCTTTAGAAATCCTCCCATTTCAGCTCTACTCAGCAGTTGACTAAGAACCTCCATGGCTATCACAAAAAGAAAGGGGGATAACGGGTCCCCCTGTGTCAGGCCCCTTGCACAAGTAAAGAAACCAGCCAGAGCACCATTTACTAGGACCGAAAGAGAGGTAGAGGAAATGCAGAACTCAATCCACCTTCTCCATTTGACCCTGAATCCCATTTTTGTCAACATGTACAACAAGAAATCCCAATTTATATACCAATAAAAAAAAATCCCAATTTATATGATCATAGGCCTTCTCTATATCTAACTTGCAAATCAGCTCCTTCTCCTTCCTTTTCCTTCTTGAATCAACGCTCTCATTAGCTATGATAACTGCATCCAAAATTTGGCGCTCCCCAACAAAGGCATTATGACTGGAAGAGATGATGCCCTCCCATTACCTTTTTCAGCTTCATGGACAGAACCTTGGCCAGGAGCTTGTAAATGCTTCCCACGAGGCTAATAGGCCAGAAATCCCTTATGAATTCTGCACCTTCCTTAGGGATCAACGCTAAAATGGAGGCATTGAGGCTCTTTTCGAAAGAACCAAACTGGAAGAAAAAGTAAAAAAAAAAACCATCACCTCTCCTCTGACAACCTCCCAACAATGCTTGAAGAGAAGGCTAAAGTGAACCCATCCAGGCCCAGGAGCCTTATCGCCATCACAAGACTTCCTCTTCAGAAAAAGGAAGTTCCAGCCTATTCATGTCCTCTCCATTGAGTTGCCCAAAATACAGGTTATCTAACTTTGGTCTCCACCTTTTCCCTTCAGAATACAATTTCCTGTAAAAGTCCGAGACACCCTTCCTCACCTCCTGCTCCTCCTCAATGATCTGGTCACCCACCTTAATACTACTGATATTGTTTCTTCTCCTGTGGGAGCTTGCCATCTTATGAAAGAATTTTTTATTGAGATCTCTCCCTCCTCCAACCAGAGGACACACAATTTCTGCCTCCAGGAGGTCTCCTCAGCTTTCAACATAATGGCCAACTCTCCTTTCAACCCCTGCTGATCTCATCTTGAGCTCCTCAGAAGAAGTCCCAGACTGTTCCTGCATTTCCATGGCCTTAATATCCTGAAGGAGTCTTTCTATTCTGATCTGAATATTACCAAAACATCCCTTATTCCACCTCTTCAAATCATCTTTTAAGAGCTTTAGTTTTCTGGCCAAAATGAAACTAGGTGTTCCCCTGCAAATATGACTGCTCTATCAAAACGCCACCTTTTCCTTGAAACCTGGAACGCTCGGCCACATATTCTCGAACCGGAATGGGCTCTTTCCCCATTTGATACAAGCATGGTCTGAGACTGGTTTGGGCAGGAGGACCTGAGAGAGATTGGGGAACTTCTCCTCCCACACATTAGAGACCAGAAAGCGATCAATTCTAGACTTCGCCGTGCTCTCCCAACCCCTCGTCCATTGTGAACCTTCCACCTTCAAGAGGCAGGTCAACCAGATTTTGGGCGTTTATGAAGTCTGAGAAATCACGCATACCTCTGGACAGAAGCCTGCAGCCCTCCTTTCCTGCTGGGAAACGTACTACGTTAAAGTTCTCCAGCTATGCACTAAGTTGTGACAAATTGGGTCAAAAAATGCGTACGAACAAATTTTAAGCCGTTTTTTATAGTGATTAAAAAATATTTTACAGTAGCGATTTAATAGTTTCCAATTCCCTTTTCAAATTGACTGATGTTCCCAATATTGCTTGACTGTGTCCATTGCATATCCTGATGTTAAGATTTGGGCTTCCCACTGGTCTAACCGGTGAAATTAGGAAAAGCAATGGGCTTTTAGATTATTTTTGAAAACCTAAATACCTGTCAGATCCGTGCACACGTGCACCCACAAATTACTTGGGATCACTTCCACTTTGGTGCACTCTTTAAACATCGCCCTTTGCTACCTTCAATACCACACCTGATCACACCATTCTTTGAATGTTGCATATGGCATTGTCCCCCTAGTAGCATATTAAGATTTTATTTTTTTGTTGTTGTTGCCTGTGTTTCTCCCTTAAACAAACAAGGAAGGAATCCGTTCTTTTGTTTTTCTTTATATTTCTCCGTCTGTACTATCTCACCTTCATCACTATTGCGAAGTGCATGATAGTTCATTGGGAACACTGGATTCAGTAATTCCCTAAGACATATGCTGGTGGTAAAATAGTGACCACTAGCCATAGCACTACGGATTTTAGTGATCCATTTTGCCATCTTTTCAATATATTAGGTTCTGTTATTATATTTCACATTGTTGCTGGAGAAGTTTTAGCAATATACTTTGAACATCCCTTCTTTTAGCCCGAGTTTCTCATGAACAATATTGCAAACACTATATTGTAGGTTACTTCAGTTGATCTCCACAGGCATTTCCATGCTCTTGGTGCTGGAGCTATTGAAGATGTTCGGGTACAACGAGATAAAGGTTTTGGTTTTGTGAGATACAGTACCCATGCTGAAGCAGCTCGCGCTATTCAGATAGGAAATGCCCGGATTCTATTCGGCAAACCAGTTAAGGTAATCTTCTTTTAAATGAAATATGAGTTATTCTTGTTGGACATAAAAATTTTGGTCTATTGATATTGTAGAAGCTTTGGATATTTCTTTTAGCAGAATTTGAAGTCCTGGTATCGTGGCAATGACTAATTTTCCATAGTTCTTCAATGCCATTAAAGCACACATAGTATGATGTTTGTAGTTTATGCATCACATGTGCATGGCATATGAATAAAATGGTGCATCATATATCTAGTTGTTTGATGACATACCTGCACACCATGATTGCATGAAACCATAGGATCCACCATGACTGCCTTCATGCAATTTACTATATAGTAGGAAGTAATGTCTGGTGGATTATACTCGTCATTCTTCATGTATCTAATAATCTCATTATTATGGCCCCCCAACAGAAAATTCTGGTTTTTGATAGGAGCCCATTCCTAAGTTGCAATGTACATCATGAATTCCACTTTTTTTTGGGGGTTGATAGAATATGGTTATTGCTTATATCTATTGTTGTTTCCTCCCTCTTTGGCTTTAATATTTGTGTTGGTACATAGAATTCTTGATTGTTTAATTTATGTTGCAGTGCTCTTGGGGTAGCAAGCCTACTCCACTAGGAACTAGCTCCGCCCCTTTACCTCCGCCTGCTGCTGCACATATTCCCGGTTTTTCAGCAACCGACCTTTTAGCGTATGAGCAGCAGATAGCATTGTCTAAAATGAGTGGTATGCAAGCCCTGATGCATCCGCAGGGTCAGCGAATGGGAGCTCCTGGAGCTAGTTACGACGGTGGGTATCCAAACTTTGCTACAACCCAGCTACCTATGTACTACCAGTAATAATAATATAGAAACTCCTGTTATAGCTTGTCGAGTAAGAATTAAATTGTTGGGCTATAGAATGTTATCTTGGGCTCCTCATTGCCGGAACCTAAGGAGCCAGGAAGCTTTCCCGATCATCGGCCATGATTTCACTTTCAACAATATATTGTATCAAATTTATTAACAAACTTTAGTTTGATTGGTATCTCCTTCCACCTCTTTCTTCTATGGGTGGTTGATAGTTCAAATTCTCTTAAGAGACAAAATAGTGTGTGTAATTTAAGTGATGGTCATATGGGTCTCAACTCTGAATCCAATCATTGCAAATCTCTTTCCAAGGCTTTGCAATATATGATGATGGAGTGGTTAGACTAGGCCCATGGTTTGGTATCGAAATTATTGGATGATGATATTGCATAAAAGTTTTTCTAACTAGTATTTTTAATAGACTCCTATATTATTAAATGGGTTTTTGGAGTTGTTTTTTCAATCACAAAATTGTATTTAGAAAACATAATTCGTATTTGAAAAAACAAAATTGACAAAAATAATTTTTAGAACTTGCAATTTGTTTAGAACTTTTTAAGAAAACTTAAATTAAAAAAGAATTAGAATGTTTAAGAGATGCATAAGAAAAAAGTTATTATTTCTTATTTAGACAGTTAATAGAAGAGGAGAGAAAAGAGATTGTATGTAAAGTGGTTGATAATTATACATTTTAAGAGAGATTAAAATAATTAGTTGAAAACTAGAGATAAAAGTGTACAATTATTAAAAATAAGAGAAAATATCAGTGTAATTTACTAAATAAATTAAATACATTAGGAAGGAAGTAATTTTCACTCCTCTCTTATACACTTACTCTTTAAAACTTGTACTTACGCATTAAAATGGAGTTTGAATAGCTCTCTCCCTTGTTTTTAACAATAATGCAAATTTTATTCGCAATCAATTTTTTAGGATTCAATTTGTCTCTATTTTAACTTGAAATAGGAACGGCCATTTCTCTCACGTAGAGATACAACTCAATTACAATAAAATAGGATAGACTATACTTTCATGTGAGAGAAATGGTTGTCGAGCCTGTTACATCATATAATTATGTAACGGTGTCTCATAAATTTTTCAACTTTTTGTAAATTATGTGAAATAACTTTTTTACAACTTAAAAAATCTGAAGAGTTTGTGAGATACCGTCACACCACGTCATTGTGTAACGATTTCACTAAATAATTGCTTCCAAACAACGGAATTGACCCACACTGACCGTGGTTTGAAACCTTCCGGTTCGATTCTTGCAATAGGCCGTTGAGGGTACGATTGCTCAAACCACTTGAGAGTCCTGAGCCCACTGATGTTTTTTGCTTATCTTTTTTTTTTTTCCGGGCCTGCGAAAAGTAAGCCCACTAAAACTGGGGCCCTGTTTTGGGCACAGAAATCTCTCCTCTTTGAAATTGCAAAAATATCCCTAGTAAGCTCTCTACAAAATCCTTATGTATTATTTTATTTTCATATTTTGGGATTCTAATGGAGAATTTGAGAAGAACCAAAAAAAATTGGTAGTTAGTCAAATCTTGTTAATTTTGCTTCAAGATGCATAAAAACATTTGACATTCACACTCTTTTAAGTCTGGCTTCTGTCCTCTCAACAATGTAAATGCATAATTCAGTCATAAATACAATGAAGAAAATGTTAGTTGGGACATTGATGTCATATAGCATTTGGTAGGGTGCTAATTTCTTACACTAGTCATGATTCCATTGACTATAAATAAACATTATATACATCTAAGCCTTATGTGTTATAGGTAAATTATTATATGGTTCGAGATTAATAGTCCAACCAATCTTGAGTTATCATGTGTATAATATATTAAATTTTTAGGATATAAAAAAATAACCTTTGTATACACAACACTTCATAATTAGTTGGGATCATTGTCCTGATCGAGTTTGGAATGTCTCTATTTCAAGTGAAATGAATAATCTCTATTTCCCTCACAAGTAAATGAGAACCATTGTTAAAATTGTTATAAAAAAAAAAAAATTAGTGACAAGAGTGGTCCCCTAACTGTCTGTGTGATAAATTGAGATTGCCCAATTCAACTGAAATAAAGACACCCCCGAGCCTATCCTGGTCAATCTTGCATAACCATATAATAATTTTTCACGTGTTATATTGTGATTGGTTGAATTTCATCGAGCCATGTAATTGTTATTGAGAAAATGATATGAATATCAATTTTATATTCTCATACTGTATTTATAATGTGACATGATATCATGTAATAATTTTTTGTTCCACATAACATGATTTTTAAAACTACCATGTAATAACACATAACATTGAGATTGCAATTAAGTTTAGTAGGATCAATTATTAAAACCTTGCAACTTTTTATAAAATATTGAATATAAAGTTAATAACTTACATTTAGAATTCATCTTCATTTATGTTCGGATAATTTTGTGTGTTCACTACCAACAAGAACAGACTGTATAATGATACGGGATGTGTAATATGTTAGTAATTATTTTATCAAAATTATAAGTGGGGTCATGTGACCCCACTGAAAGGCAAGTGGTTGGGCCACTGTGTAATCACAAATATGGTTCATGTGTCACGTTACGCGTTGTTGAAGACGAATGATGTCAAGACATTGACGTCTGTTTTTTGGTAATAGTTAAGAGGCAGAATTGAAATCGAGTCGCTACTTCCCATGACCTTTAATGAATTGTGGGTCATTCCAAATAGGCGATAGCCAGCTGTGAAGACTCGTCATGGCCCTTAAACAACTTGAGGGTCATTCAAATAGCCAAAACTAAGAAGAAAACCCGCGGGAGGCAACTTTACCACCGCCAATAAGCGCCCAATTTTAGTTTTGTCAAGTCAAGACTCGGAATCCTAAAGTACGTGCGGTGTGGGTAAACTCCATGTCACATTGGTGCACCCAAGCTTTTTCTCAGAAAGGACTGGGCATCAGCCATGGTAATAAAACATCCCATCCTATTTTAGTTCGACCAATTTAAGGATAAATAAATAATTCCAAAATTTATGGAAAATATATTTTTTAATTTTGATAGGAGTTGGGGATTCGATGCGTTTCTTTATCGTATCTTACCTAAGAGTATTTTTAATTTTAAATGTCATTTTATTTATTTTAATTTTATAATTTAGCATGATAGTATAAAAATATCAAATTTTAGTAATTCTATCTCAATGTTAAAACAATGTTAAAATGTAATTTTTTAGTATAACAATTAATTTTTTTTTTTTAAAGTAGCTTGAACTCTATTTTCATTTGGTATTTATTTGATAAACTGACAGTAAATCTCACTTTTGTTTGGCATATGTAAATTGTATTTTATAAATGTAATAAAATTACATTAGCTATATTCAATGCCAAAATATGACATTGTCATTTTTTTGAGCAAATCAAGTAACACACTATTGCGGTAGCAGTTTTTACGTTAATGTCAAATTTTAGAATTGACACATCAAATAACGCATGTATTGAAATCACTCTAATTATATAAATTCTTGTATTTTCTTTAATTTTTTTACTTATGCATGTATATATATCTTATTGTTAATATTCTATGATAATTAATAAATTCTAAAAGAATCAACTTAATCTTATGATAAATAATTAATAATTTTATTACGTAATAATTAACACTTTTTGAATAATTTTTCTATAATTATTATTATTAAAGACATAAAGTAGTTATATATATGCTCATATGTATCATATTTATGACATGTTTTTGTAATCATATTTATTAATTGAAGCTAAAAACATCGTGTCACGACCCAAAACACACCTTCTACAAATCTTGAATCACGACTCCGGCCCTACTCTTTTGTCGGACTGACATCTGAACTTGCTACACAATCAATGCTACTAACATACAATAACTATCATATCATAACATAAACAATGAAAATCTTTAAATAAAAGTTGCATGCATATATAAAATATGGTTATCAAAATATAGACTATAAAAGTCTAATACATTACATTCCCAAGACGTGGATAGCATGGGAGAGCTAAAAGACTGTACTAAATATTATACATTACAATTATCCCAAAAACGTCCACAGCTATCTAGCAGACTACTACTATCCTCCTACAGCTTTCCTTCCTGAAATATTTTAAGTAAATCGGAATGAGCTAACTTAGCCCCGTAAGTAATTTTTCTTTGCTTTGTCATGTGTACGAGTCAGTATAGAAAAGCATAATCTAAAATGAATAAGGATATGGAAACATGATAGCCAGTCAAGGAATATAATAACTCATCAATGAATATTAAATGGTAAGAAACACAAATGATAATCAATGAAAATCTAGTCTGATAACAATAATCATACTGCGACAATCATGAGCTGTCTCAAGTATAATCGTAAGTACTCAATAGAAGCTCTGAAGTCTCATGATCATTCATAAGGAAAAACATGATCATCCTATGAATTTTCAATAATAGATAATGATAACAACAAAAGTGGATGCTCTTAACTTGGGGCCCGGCATACCCCCTACGTGTTTATAGCACAGAGCTCTCATTGTTCCATTTTCCTCCATCTCTCAACCTAGCACTTAACTCATCGGTTTAATACTCGACCTAGTAGATCCCACTTTAAATGCCATTTTAATTGCCACTTTTAGTTCCATTTTTTCGACCCGTAGGTCTAGTATAGCATCAGATAGATTTTGTGTCTGAGCACAAATCCGACACTTTATAATATATCGAGATCATGCTAAATTTCATGAAGAGTAAAATGCATTATTACTTTTTTCAGTAGCAAAAATGAAACAGTTGCCTTTCTAGGCCAATATAAACTGGCCTACAGAGATTATAACATTTTGCCCCTCGAGGCCTATGTACAAAGTGTAAAAAAATCATGATCAAGATACATAACAGTCAATAAACACTTTCCATAAGATAGAACAAGTATCACATTAGTGGATCCAATAAACATCAAGTTCATATAAGAGTACAATTTGGCAGTATATGAAAAACTGATGACATGGCTAGAAGTATCACATGCATGGGTCAGATATTACTTACCTCTTAAATCGTTCCCTTTCTTTCTTTATAAAACCAAGTCACCTTTCTCTTCTCTTTTGAAGACCCTATTTCATCAATAGACAATACATCTCAGTCTATCTTTACATAGTATATGTTATTCATAAGATTTTATATATTGTTGCTATAAGTATCTCGTTTCCTAAAATGGACTCTGCTATTGAGTTCGGAACGTCGAAGAAAATTAGTTTAGGTTTTTACGGATTTTCATTCGGACTTCTGTACTAAAAAGGGCATAATAGTTATTTTATACTTTTACGTGTCTTTACTTTTTGGGAATTATTTTCATAAATCGGGTTTCGCCGTTGAGTCTAGAATGTCAAAAACAATAAAAATTCACTATTCATTCACTTTAATCGAAGTTCATATGACTCATATTTGACTTACGGACATTCTGGTAATTTTTCCCTTTTAAAATATTTAAATAACCATTTTTAATTTAATTACCTTGGGTCATATCATAATTATACATAAATACTGGAGCCTTTCATAATTTCTAAGACATTTGGCGTTAAATCCGAAATTCAAAATCTGCTATTCCAAATTAGAATAGCCAAATAGTGGATAACCACTAAACCTGAATAAGTTATCCCTATTCCCAATTAAGCCCCGATTCAATTTACTATTCCATGCATCCAAACACTCCAAATCCTACTTAGTTTATAAATCAAAACGGTGCAATATTGAGGGTTCAACTTGCGGGTGGGTCGGGTCTAACCCGAAACCTGAACCAAGCCCTAACCCGATACTGTGCTTCTTCTCCGGTTGGTCTCCAGCGTCTTCTCCGGGGCCGATGACCTATTCCGATTACTTTTTCGACCAAAATCTAACGTAATTCTCTTTTAATTTCCGTGGGGTTTTCATATCTAACATCATTTTCTAATTTAACCTACCACAACTTCTCATATATTTGAATTTCAGTGGGTCTTGCCGATAAGGTAATTTCCTTCCAATTTCATGCATAAATCCTCATTGTTTTTGTCCATTCTATCCTCTATTCAATTTCTGCACTTCAAGGGTTTAAATCCCAGTAGTTTATTTTCACTTTTGAGCATAAAATTCAAAAAAACCCGATTATCTTTCCAAACCTGCAACTGAGGTTTTCTACTTCAATTCTAATCCTTTTTACTTGATTCTTTTTGCAATTTATACGACATTTCATGCTCTGTAAGTCTATCTATCTAAAACTAGCATACATGTTTAAAATTTTAAAACAGAAATGAGATTTCACTCACCTTAATTGAGCTTCTGACTAGTAGATTCACCCTCATTTTCTTTACTTTTCTTCCTTGCCCCCTCTCTGAATCTCAGAACCTCAATCTTTCTTTTAGTTTCCTTTGTTTTCTTTCTGGTTTTTCTCTCAACTCCTAACCTCCTTTTATAGACAAATCCATCACCCTCAGCATCTCCCATCTCCTTCCTCTCTCTTTCCTTTGTCTTTTCCTTTCTTTTTGATTCTAATCTCTTTTTACTTTCCATTAAATGAAAACCTTGATATTTTAAATGTTGTATATATATAAACACACACTAATACACACTCAACAATACACACTTGACTAGGAATGGCAACGGACGGGTTCGGGGCAGGGTGACCCTTCCCCAACCCCAACCCCAACCCCAACCCCAACCCTGTTTATATTTTTCGCCTCCGACCCTGCCTTGCCCCGTTTAGAGGTTAACCCCGACTCCAACCCCATTTATATTCCCCGACTTTACCCTACCCCGCCCCGCCCCGCCCCGCCTCGCCCCAAACCCCGATATATATATTTTTTAAGTAAGTTAAAACTTTTATTTTGATAAAAAAAAATTAATTATTTTTTACCAAAATAACTAATACAAAATATATATATATGAGTATGATATAAAAAATCTTAAAATTAATTTTATATAGTGTTATTTATTAGTAAATATAATATATATTAAAAAAAAAAAAAACTTAATATATAAACGGGGATAAATTGCCATCCCTACCCTTGCCAACACCCTTGTTGCTTCTCTCTCTCTTCTTCCTTCTCTCTTCCTCCTATTATTGACGTTTTTGAAATCCTTTTTGCTGATTTTTCTGTCTTTCTACTTTTCATTTAATTGTAAGGAGATATTATGTATATTATATATATATATATATATGACACATCTAATATTGCCTAATAAATTATAAAAGACGAAATAAACTTTCATGCACTAGAATTACTTATAAATAATTCTTCAAATATTCTATAAACAATTATGCCATTATAAGTAATTGCGTAACATATACATCTAAATACTTAAAATTCATTTTATAAAAGCAATTCTACAAAATTAATTCTCCAGCAGCATAAGTTGTCCGAAACAAGCTCTGAATCTAAACAGTGATTAATCTCAAGAGTTGTTTAATCCTACCAAGATAATTTAATCAGGCACTTATTATTTTGTGTCTAAGTGAAAAGAAAAAAAAAGTAAAATAATTCGTTATTTATGACTTCACCTTTTTTCTAATCTTTTAAGCTCGTTATCCCCATTTACTACCGTTATATCTCTACCCTATTATGTTCTTTAACACTACCTAGTTGACCCACCTCTGTAGTCCAGTTCTTGAACTAAAGGATAACCCAGTTGATAAGTTTATTATAATTTAGAAATTATCTTCTAAAAAGTTCTGATCTTTTTATAATAATCCTATTATATATATATATATATATATTTGTGCCCTACACAACCTCTGGATCCACTATTCAAGTAGACTTTAAAAAATAAAATAAATAAACTTTGTGTACCAATGGACAAACACATTGCCTATGTAAATTATAATTATTTTATAACAAAGCTTGTTTTCATTGTGTTCGACAATTTTATTTCCGAAAAGAGATATAAAGAATAAAAAAAAAAACAAAAAGAGCACTAAAATGTCCACAATGCTCCAGCTGCTATGCTATCATCTTCTTCCGCCGCACTTCTCCCATCTGTTGCCACATAATACTCCGTTGTTGACAACTCACCAAAGGAACAGCCGCCCCGCAATTCTGAGGATGATTCTCCAAAGAAAGCAGAGTTCGTCCCCTGCGGCTTCAATTCCGTCATCACCGTACCCTCCACCAACGGCGATGACAGTTTGACACGGTAGTATTTTCGGACTCCACCAAAGCGCTGCCACCGCGAGCGTGCCTAGACGCAGCCAGCTGAATCTGAGACGGCAACAATTCACGTGCGGATGGAATATTCGGCGGATCTTCCGGGAAATTGAGCATTGCGAAAGGGCCTCGTAGGCAAAATACGGCGGCATCGTAAGCTCTTGCCGCCGCCTCTGCCGTCTCGTAAGATCCCAACCAAATTCTGTCTCGACTGTTTGGCCGCCGAACTTCGGCCACCCACTTGCCCCATTTTCTCATCCTGACGCCCTTGTAACGGCCGTCTTGAACGACGTTTCTGCTCTCTCTTCTAGCCGAAGGTCTCACCATTTTCACACTCAATATCTGCAACTACTGGAATGGACGTTTTGCTTCTATAGCTCTCTTTACTCTCTCTCTCTCTCTCTCTCTCTATATATATATATATATAGTGGCTCTATATAAAGAGTGGCGAGTGTTGACTCATCCATGTACTGAAGAAACAACGTGAACGTGCTTCTGACTGCCACATAGGTATGTTAAAGTGAAGTAAAATACTATTGTTTTTTGGACAGAGACGTTGATCTTGTGACAGGTGGACCGTGTGGCGCACAAATATGGTCGGAAATTGATCTACAAGATACACGTGTCCAAAGTGGGCAGCCTTGCGCTAAAAGTGCGCATGTGGGCGCTACAGAAAATTCGGCTGGTGTTGGGGACAACCGTTGACTGTTTTTAGGTTGTACAAAGTGTTGCCCATTCAAGTATGCAAGTAGCCATAGAAGAAAAGAGTGTTGAAAAGAACTGTGCGCTAGTCTAACCTTGTACTGGGACCAGTGGTTTTATGCGAAATCCATGACATCATGTTGATGCTTTGAAATACTTTAAAAAATTTTCATTCAAAATTCCATTTCAAGAATGTGACAGGCGTGGGGTTGAATCCCATTGCACGGGAAGCTATTCGATGCACATGGTGTTTTGAAACCTAAAATGCCAACTTTAATCTTTTTTTTCCTTTTTTTTTTTAAGATGTAAGAAAAAGAATTTTTTAGTAAAAAAAAGTAATTTAAAATATATATATATATATCGAATAAAATTCTAATACTAAAGTCTTGCATAATAAAAAATATTATAGTAATAAAATTTAAAAAAAATATAAATTATGAAATACAAAATAATCATTCACCTTTTGTTTAGACATGTAGTTACGTAATTGAATTTTTTTTATGGAGCATTTTCTCAGTCTTTTGTGAAAATTAGGTTTTATTATCAATAAATTTCTAATTTAGATTATATTATATATACAAAGACATTTATTGGTCTTAGATTCTTAGTTAGGATTATATATTACACAGACATAAAATTTGGAGACATTCTTTATAAATAAAACTTAAAACAATTACGTTGTTAGTTTTATGGTTAAACATACCCTAATTCAGTGAAATAGTCAATTATTTTATTATTTGATATGATGAGACTGATTCTCAAAATTTATGTTCTATTTTTGAATTCATAAAAGTTATTTATCCTAAAATTAAATTCGAAAGAATGATAGAATAATAGAATCTGTGAAAATTGTTACATCACATCGGATAATATTGTAAAAAATAAAAATAAAGCATAAGATAATTATCAATCAAGATTACAAAAATACCCTCAAATACATTTTAAAAAAACTACTAAATTTCCCTTGTAGCAAATTGCCCTTAAAAGTTAAAATTACCAAAATACTCCGAATGAAGGTAAAATAGCATAAAAATTACAGAAGTTTTTTGAAAACGCAAAAAATGACTTCCTAGGGGTACGAAAGTGCCAAATTACGCTCTAAATGATAAAATGACGTTGAAATTGCCCAAATATCCCTAAACGGTAGGGAAATACCAGAAATTATCATAATGTAACACATGGATATGAAAATTTACCAAAATACCCCTGGAGAAATATGCAAAATTACAAAAAAAAAAAAAAAAATACCCTTATGGTCAAAATGCATAAAATTATCAAAATACCCCCTAGACTTAAGATTATCCTAACAAATGACCAAAATAACCCTAGCTAAAAAATAATTTGTAACACCTTAAACATGATGAAACATACCTATACAAGGAATTTCTTGAAATACACTATCGAAATGACCAGAATAACTTTTGAATAGTGGAATTCCATAGGAAAATTTTTATAAATTACGTAACTATTCTCATATAATCAAAGGTTACAAAATGGGGTGTTTACCCCCCTAGATTTGTTAGTCTTCATATACTTAAATTGAAAACCAACCTCAATAGCATATTTGCACAAGACCTTTCAAAATTCACCTACACCTCCTTTAATTACCTAATCCAACATTTGAAATACCACAAGGACAATCAACATACAAATTTTTTTCTCATAATAGCTAGAAAATTTTGCAAGAAGTTCAATTTCAACAGCATCGTCCTATTATAATCCAACCACAAATGCTCTTGTTCATTAATCTCATTAACATTTTCATTATCATCGCAATTGACATCTTGCACGATAAAAATATCAACACAATGAACAACACTTGAATACAATAAGTCCAACATATTAACTAAATCTTCGTCATTTTCTAACATGCATTTTGGATGCCTGGATAGAAAAATAATAAAACGAAAACTATCATTATTACAATTATTTTACCTCCCACAACCAAATCAAATCAAATCTTCAAATTTGAAATTAGCAAACAACTTCAAAATTGCATTATAAGTTTCATTTGTTCACCAACAACATCAATGTTTTATCCATCGAACCTAACAAAACAATTAAACATTAGAAAAAAAAAACTCAAAGATTATACAATATAACTATAACAGTGAAATTTCACTGTTTCTCAAAATCATAAAATAATATATAAAAACTTATTGAAATTAATCTTTAATCACCGTTTAAAAATAGATCATCATATCCATTAAACCTAACATAATAATTAAACATTAATAAAAATCTCAAGGATTATACAATAAAACAAAATAATGAAATTTCACTATTTGTAATATCATAGAAAAATAAAAAGTTTCATGGAAATTAATGTGTACAAACACTTCTTAAAATTATATAATACATAATAGAAAGATTTCTATGTTTTAAACAAAAAAATTTACAGTAAAAAAACAATAAAAACTCACCAATTTAGATATAAATTGCATAGAAAAAATTTATGTTCAATAATTTACAAAATGCAAAAATAATGAATTTAAAGTTCCAAACTAAAACAAAACAACTCGAATACTTCTTAAAAGAACACTCGCAATTCGCCACCACAATAATTAAAAATAAACTCATAAAAACTCCACATTCACCAAAAAAGAAAAAAGATTAATGACATAAAAAAAACTTTACAACATTACCTAAAATCAATTTCAAATAAAAAAATATATATACAAAAAATGATTAAAAATACTAAAAACGAGAATATATCACAAAATAGCTAAAATGAGAATCTCGAGCCACAATTCAACGATCAATCTTTACAAAATTTCGAGCAATATATGACATTTAATCTGATAATTAGTTAACGATAATCAACATGAGTAGATGTGAGGCGTATCGTAAATTCGAAATTTGATAGTTCGAATCTTGCACTCCTCCTGATTTGCTAGTGTACGGGATGTGGAGTCATTTCGTGCACCCTTGGGTGGGATTAATCTGAGTCAAAGGTTTGAGACAACCCATGTGAAAAAAAAAAGTGTCCTCCCTCTCAAATAAATAAATAAAACTAATGGATTTTTAGAAGTAAATAGTTTCACAGATGACCTTATCTCGTGAACAGTTCTTCTAAGGGTCTTTTGATAATGAATACTTATTTTAGAATTTTATAACAGTTCTTCTAAGACTCATTTAAGTGATGTTAAAATTAAATTTTAACAGTGTTACAATATCAAAATGTTATAGTTTGACATTTCTATTCTAATTCTGAAACGCTATTTTTTGGCACAACTATATTATTCTTCTTAAGTACCATTCCCAACTATAAGCACATTTTGTTTTTGAAATGTTTTATTCATTGGACGGAAAGCATTCAAGTGCTTCATTTGAATAATAACTTGCTAAAAGTCTAGATATATTTGAAATAAATTTTGCCAAAATCAAAATTTGAGATAATTTTTAGCATGACTTTGGAGTATGTACTTTTCAACTAGTTACTATATTTGAAGTATAGAAGCTCAAATCAATGCTGCATTGAAGAAGCTCTTAAATTGGAGATTTGTTTTCATTTACTGTAAATTCCTTACATAGATTTTGCCTTTTCTATTTATACCGGCACACATATCAATACAAAAAGATATTCAATTCCAATTCTTTATCGCAGCATGCAATTTGTCTCTTAAAATTAGAAATTGAAGATCAAATGGAAAAGGATTCCAACATTTTCACTTTCCTTTAAGCTGGAGCTCATTTCTATTTACAGGAAAGTTCTCATGCTCTGTCGCGATTACTCAATAGGTTTTCTTTCTTTTGATGGATTTATGCACCAATGAACAACATAACTGAACTTGGTGAAACTGAATTACTCCTCAAAATGCCAGTCTCATCAATTAACAGATTACTAGACTATTATGAAGGTTCAGATTGAAATGCCAAATACAAAAAACTGAAATGCTATTTGAAACTGATTCCAATTCATTCAAAATACAAAATCTAAACGACTACGACTGTTCGCTTAACAATTCAATGGTAGTTTCTACCTCCAAAAAAAAAAAAGAAGAATCAGGGAAGAAGAAAAAAAAAGGGGAGAGGGAATGGCCGTACAAAAAAAGTGGTCCATCCACAGCCGGAATTAACATTTCTAGAATAATTTGTGGAAATGAGAATGTAAAGATGGGAGTTTTGCGACGAAGTGGGTCTCTTCTCCTACCTATGTACTTTAGGGCCAGTAAAATGTCAGCAATTCCAGCAACTAAAATTTTCCAGAATTGTGACCACTTCGCTAAAATTCTAGCCAAATGCCCTTAGAAATTCCAGAGGAATGACTCTTCAGAGACAACTCCATAACCATTTTCTTCCTCGTAATCAACACTAGGAAGTGGTGGCGCGAAAAAATCATTCGATAGATCATCAAACCCTGGAAATATACCAAAATCCGATACATTGTTTTCTGTCCCCATTGATGCGAAAAGATCTGGAAGTGACCCGTCTAGAGTCATTTCACTCTCCACCTGGACCGCCCCGTCAGACACTGACGGTGATGGTGACGGAGACGGAGACTGCATGTGCAATTCAGATAATGACAATGACGAATTATGCGAATTGCTTCTACGGGGCTCCTCCGAATTTGCGAAACGGGCAGCAGCCACTTGAATTTCAGCCGGAGTAAGTGACCTCCCACCGGCGATGTCCGGGGGGTTGTCGGGGAAGTTAAACTTGGCGGTGCTGCCACGTAAGCAGAAAAGAGCAGCGTCGAAAGCTCGTGCCGCCTTCTCCGGTGCGTCATAAGATCCCAACCAAATTCGCTCCCGGCTGTTCGGCAACCGTATTTCCGACACCCATTTGCCCCACTTTCGCTTCCTTACACCCTTGTACTTGGAATCACTTCTCTCAGCTGGTTTTCCTGTCACCGGTTTCACCATGATTATCAAGGATGTGAAATTTCTTTGTTTTTTTTTTTTTTTTTTGGAATTTGTTTGTTTGAGGAAGTGAATGTTGATGAGGTTTGGGAACTGGCGGCTCTGTTTATATATGTGTTATGATTCAACAGGCGGAGTAAGGGCTGGGGGTTCAACAGGCGCGTTGACCTGAAATCCCCCCGGAAAGTGAAAAGCAACAAGCGGACACGTGGACGATGAGGCAGAGTAAGGTGGGCCTACGCGGTGGAGTGTGGGAAGAAAGAGGACCACGTGGGTCTTTAATTCCTCGTGTCCCTTTTATCTCTTTGAGTAGAGTGATGCAAGATTTTATTTCTTTTTTTATTTTTATGTCTCAAATCAGATTTCTATAATTTGTAAAGGTCGAATATTTATGAATAAAAATTTAAAAATTACGATTATTAATAGTTTTATTCAAATAATGCAAGTATATGTTTTTTTTTTGTGATTAGTATAAGTTTAATTTTTTTCTCTGACATTGTTTTATTTAAATAATAAAAATTTCAGACAGATAAAAATCGATTAATACATATATATTATATGATTTGATGCAATTATTTTAGTACTTTTTAAATATTATGCTTTTTAGGGTCCCTCAAGCATTTGTTTGAAAAAACAATCATAAGAATTTATTACAAATTATTTGGCAACATACTTTTCAAAATTTTCAATATAATCATTCACACATATATTATTAAGGATAGAACATTGTCCTGAGTTGAAACTTGTGAAGGATTAAGAATGTTTGATCTAGTATGATTAAATATATTGTATTTAGGGATTGATAAAAAAGAATTCAAAATAATAAATGTTTAAAGTAAAATAATAGTAATGATTTTAATAATATTCTTGAGGATATAAATTGGCTATTGATATCAAAATTAAGCTGGATTTGACTTTAATATATGTCTTTTAGTTATATCTATCATGTTTCATAATTGTATTTTGAGTTCACTTTTGTCCCTCGCACTAATCGAACCTCCATATAATAACAAGAGACACTTCAATACAGTTTGAGACTTAAAATAATAATTTAAAACGAGACTTTCTCTCACTTTTTGAAATATAATAAGAATAAAGTTTTAATAGAAAAATACGATTTTGAAAATACTCTATTAATCAAATTTACAAAAAATATACATTAAGAATACAAAATTAGTATTCACTTTTTTTTTTTATTTAGACATATAGCTATATAATTGAATTTTTCCTTGAAACATCTATAGATTTTCTTTATGTAAAATTATATTTTTACTATCATTAAACTTGTAGTTTGGATTATACTACATACATAAAAAAATATTCCTTTTGTACTTGGATTTTTATTTACCTTAGAGTTCTAATTAAGATTTTAACATAGGAATATAAAATTTAGGATTTTATTTATAAGTATAACTTAAAGAAATTATTTTATTAACTTAAAGGAATGAGTCTAAATTGCATATAATTTGCACGTACTAATAAAATTATGATGATCCGATCTCCATAATTAACGCTAGCAATCTTCTTATATTTTACCATGTACTAGTTTTACCAAGGATAAAGAGGGGGGACCCCTCCTTAAAGATGTCAAAATGTCCACCTCGATCGTTGGGTCCCCACTTTGCTTGGCTTTGAGCCTAAATGCTTATGTAGAAAATAAATAGTGAAGTGGGGAGAAAGATAAATATACTAAAATTCAACACAAGTTTAGAGCTGAATTTAGATACTTTGACCGTGTCTTAATTATATTATTAAATTATATAAATTTAATTCTACATTCTTTTATTATTTTATATATTATTACATAGAGAAAAATATTATTGACTAATAAAAGTGTGAATAACTCTTCTTTAAATATCATCACTAATAACAATTTTAATGTATGTGTCATTTTCATAAATTAGTTATGATATAAAGTTTATGTTGAAATAGAATGTTATTTAGATTGCTAAAAAATGGCAATGTAACATTTGATATCAAGAATCATTTATGTCATTTATGAAATATAACTTACAGATTTCAAATAGATGTGGATACAATGGATTCACTGTTACTTTATTAAATGTCAAACAGAGATAGGGTTCATATTATTTTAATAATAAAATAATTATTATTATATTAAAAAATAATATTTTAGTATTAAAATAAAAATATCTAAATTTGATATTTTTATATTATAACAATATTAAAATATAGATTTATGGCATTAAGCTAGCATTAAAGGTGCTCTAATTCTAATTTTATATGAGAGAAAAACTTAAAGTCAACCTAATATATGTCTTATACGTATATGTGATATTAATATATGTAATACAAATATAAATCAAATTGCGATGGATGAAACTCGCGATTGAAGATATAGTACTGCATTTTATGTGATAAAAAGAGTTAAAAGGAAATAATTTGGCAAATAGGGAGCTGTCCACGTGGATCGAAGGGAAGATGATTGCTTCTTGTACCTGCCAACTCGTAAAAAAAGAGGTTCCGTCAGCACAGACGTAGGCGTTTAGACATTTACACAACGCGTCGTTTACTGCTATTGTCTCTCTCTGACTCTCTCTCTCTCTCTTCTGATGGATACGCTGATGTCACGGATGAGCTTTGAAGATGTGCGTCAGCTCTTGAAAGACCTCGTTCCTGCGCCCTTCCTCTGCCGTAAAAAAAAAAATCGAAGAAATTATTTTGAACTCAGAGTTGGACGCTTTTGATCGTCGTGAACTGCACATGTTTCATGTTTTTAAGAATGTTAAGAAGTTATATTAAATTCTTCAACTAATCAATCAATTTTTAATATATTTTTATTTCCTGGATTTGGAATGTCTAAATTGACAGTCGAGCTCTCTTTCAACCGAAAAGAAGGAAAACAATAATATATTTACATGAAAATAAATGAATAAAGGTTTGTTTGGACATTCTAAAAGTCCAAACCCGACAACTTTCTTTCTTTACTTTTCTTGGTTTAAATAAGAACAAAAAACACTCGTATTACACAAATGTGAAAGGAGACAAGTCTCTGTAAGTAACTGCGTTTAATTGCATGGGAATGTGGGTCCAACCCGTGACTCCTCTGTCCGTTAATAAATCAAAGGAAATCATAGAGGGAAAAATCAAACGTTGGTACAAACAAATGGGTCAAATGGAATGGGCTGAATACGAAAAATCAAATAAATGAAAGTCCGAGTCCATAAAAAAGTGCTCAGAGCCTCAGCCTTGGCTATATAAAACCTTAGAAGAAAGACTTAAGAAAAGCCTGAGCAGCACAGAACAAAACTGATGATTTAAGGACCCAACAGAGACATCACTAGCCGAGGACGATGATAATCCACTAAAGGTGCAGTCTCCTAAAAAGTAACTACAATGCTTAAAAGTCATTTTAATTATACTAAAATTAAATTTCAAAAATATTATAATATTAAAAAATTATTTTTTTAATATTTCTGTTTTAATAATAAATTATTATTTTTTAATCAAAAGTTGAAACCGAAAATAATTGTTGCAGTTTAATCAAATCTGGACCCTCCATTTATAAAAAAAAAAAGTAAATTATTAAATAGATGATAGGCTACTAAAACTAAATTTATATTTGAAAGAAAAGTTAGTTTGGTCAAATTTTGAAAGCTCGAATGATCAAGCGTTGACTATTATTTAACTGACCTACTAAAATTTGACTATTACAACTTGAATGAATATTACTAAAATATGACTATAACAGCTTAAATGACTGAACCATTGAACTTCTTCTATAGGTATTACAAGTAACGCTTGACCAAGTCCTCTCAAGCAAGGCTTTGATTACTAAGGTAAAAACCCAAAAATGAAGCCATTTCAACTAAGGCTGTAATTTTCTATACACAAACTTCAATATGAAGAGAATTCCTGATAAAATCATTAACAAAAATGGTCCAATAGACTTGGCTGTAACATACTTCAATTATGTTATAAGCCCACAGTTATGGTTCAATTTTACAAGTATTAGGTTACGTCTCGATTTACGACTATGGTTCACTAACTTATTAGGTTGTATCTTGATTCGCAAGTATGGTCTATAATATTATATGGCCCAACCTTGTGATCATGGTTCAATATTGCACGTATCAAGTCATAGCTCAATCCACAACTACGAATCACTAACTTACTAGGTCATATATCCTGATTCACATTTATAGTCTAATAATGTACATATTGGGTTATAACTTAACCCGCGATTCTGGTTCAATATTCTATGTACTAAGTTGTTGTCCAGTCCGCTATAATGGTCTAACGTTATACATACCAAGTGTGACCCAATGTACAATGATAGTTTATGACTATAACATATTAGGTTATAGTCCCATTCACTGTCACACCTCAATACTATACATCTCAAGTTATAATCTAAAGATGAGGTGTGAGAGCTTAGTGTTTCGATCCTGCGGTTTGGATTCAAGTAATTCATGTGCTAGGTCTTGACCTTGCGATTATGGTTCGGTGCCAACTGTGATATATTAGGTTGTATTCTTATTTGAGAATGAGTGTAGCATGTGACTTGATAGATTATAATAGAGACTCGTTATAGTTTGAAGTTTAAACCTTATACTTTCTCGGTCGTATCCTTGTCATGTCATGTGCAATTTTGGAAGACTTTAGAATTGGCTTTTTTTCAAATTTTCTAAAACCGAATTTCTCGCTCTCTAGATTTTCTTGTCTTTTAAAAGCAATTTTATCTGAGGATACAATTGTCATTTAGGCAATAGGTGCAAGTTTCGATCCCAGGCTTACGATAAGCCAACCAGAGTAGAAGTTGATTCAATTCCTTAATTAAGTCCAAAAGCAACTACGCAGCGGGTAGATAACAAAATATCACAAGGTAATTAATCTGCCTATTTTGCCCTCTTTTTTGTTTTTTATAGATTTATTTTTGTTTGTTTTTTTTTTTTTTGTGGGGGGTTTCCGGGCTTGATTAGATGAGTAGGGTAATTTAGTTGACTTAGAATGAGTAGTTGATTATTCCAACCTAACTTGCAAAATTAATTAATTTCAAAATAAAATTTGAATTTGAATTTGACTTCCTTATCTCATATCTCATGTCAAGCAAGCCTTTATCAATTAAATTTCTTTAAGCCTTTCCGACGGCCATTGGTAGTCGGAGCATTAGTCCATTACAAGTCAAATAGGTCCATTATGGGATGGGTTGGTCTAGCCTCGCTACATAACCTGCCGGGGAGGAAAGTCTTGAGGCCCAAACTCGTTCTCTCATGGACCTTCCGTGTATTTTTGTCATGATCTGCTAGGACCCATTAGTGGGTCCTATGGTGACTCTCATGGGAGATACTATTGAATATGTTTGATACATTACATGATAATACGTTAATTTAATGAGATTCTATCATATGTATATATATATATATATATTATAGGATAAATTATACTAATTTTTTTTTTATTTCTAACAATTACACTAATTTTTTCTTAGTATTTTTAAAATCACTACTAATTTTTTCTGCTTTACTTAATGATATACAAATACTTCCTCCAATCAATTCTTTTATTCAAAATGAAAAAACTACTCTTATATTTATTTATTTTTTCATTTTTCAAGTCTGAATTTTTTTTTAAAAAAAGTAAATTTTTTTATTATTTAATTTAAAAATAAATTTAAAGTAAATAACTTATTTTTATTTTATATAATAGTAAATTTAGGATTTTTATTAATATTTATTTAGAAAATAAAAAAATTGTCAAAATTTAAAAATTAAAAAAAAAATAATATGAAAGGGGTAGTTTTGTTATTTTGAAGAAAAAAAATTAATTGGAGAAGAATATTTGTATATTGTCAAGTAGAACAGGAAATATCAATGTAATTTCAGAGATCTCATAAAAAATTAGTGTAATTATCAGAAATTTTAAAAAAGATCAGTATAATTTATCTTATATTATATTTACTAAAAATATAAATCCTATTACATATGATAAAATATGATTAAAAAGACATATTATCAAATTACTACAACAATTTCGTCCACAAAAATTTCATCGCGTGTAAGCTGAGTCCCACCTATATAAAAAAAGCAAAAAGATAGGATTCCTAACATAGGAAAAAGCTGAAAGGTGTAACCATTTATTTTTTAACAAAATATTTATTTAATTATTATAATAAAAAAGTATTAGAATGGAATTTAAAAGGAAGAATCGAGTTAAGAATTCAATTCTTATTATTAAAATTTTTTATTTAAAAAAAAATAAAAACAAAAATGAGGAGGAGGAACCCATTAAAAATGGTCGACTGCCACGTGTATTCTATTCCATGGCCCATGGGCCATGGACCACACATACCCACACTCTAATTCTAGAAGCGTCTGATCTGAATAACATGACCCGACCCGACCCGCTGGCCTGCCGCTAATCTCATGGAACGTTCTAGGGTTTATCTTCTCCTGCATTATGAACGCAGCATCATCTCAGTTCAAAACCAAACGTCTCTCTGACCGAAGGGCTGTCACGGTTTAATCTTCCAAGTCTTTAGAGTCCACTCTAAATTCAGTTAATTTCAGTCCCCGAAAGGTATGCCATCTCCTTCGATTTGTATTTCAACACCCTGAATTCATACTGTGTGTGAGTGTGCGTGTTTAGATCGAAGGTCTGGTTTTTTATTATGCGTAGTTGTTCTGCTAATTTTTATTCTTATCCGTTTCCATATGTATATTCCCAGGAATGGCGACAGTTCAGCTGACTGCAGCATCAATTTCTGGGAAGACTTTGCCTTCATTTGACGGGCTTAGGCCTTCGACAGTTAGGGTCTCCTCTGTTGCACCTTTGAAGCAAGTGGGTCTCACTCTCAGGGCCTTCCGTGGTCTCACCGTCAAAGCCGCCACTGTTGTTGCCCCCAAGGTATTCATTTTTTTCTGAATTTATTTTATATATCATTATTATTGTTAATGTTTTTATATTCTGAGTGAAGTTTTAGGGAAATTCTAGCTACAGATGATAATAATTTTCTGGTTTTTTTATTTATCTTCAGTGGTTGATAGTACCTGTTAGAATTGTTCTTTGTATTGAACTCAACCGCCTCCAATGCTTTGTTGGTATATATGAGTATTTCAAAATTCCTTTTCCCATAGAGAGAGAAACTTCCACCTAGATTTAAAAATTCTCCAACATGCTTTGCCATCAATGATATTCATATTTGGTTATATCATTCATGGATGTAATTCTTTTGCTTGTTTGTCTCATTTGCTTTGATGGTCTTCTGATTCTTCAGTATGCTTCAATCAAGCCATTGGGTGATAGAGTGTTAGTGAAAATTAAGACTGCAGAGGAGAAGACTGGGGGTGGTATCTTACTTCCCACTACAGCACAAACAAAGCCTCAAGGAGGTGAGGTTGTTGCTGTTGGGGAGGGTAGGTCAATGGGAAAGAACAAGGTGGACATCAGTGTGAAGGTAATTGTTTGGCTAACTAATTTCTTAGTAGCAATGTCTCAATTACATGTTTCACTAACTAAATTGTTTCGGGTAGACTGGTGCCCAAGTTGTGTATTCCAAGTACACAGGGACGGAGGTGGAGTTCAATGGATCAAATCATCTCATTCTGAAAGAGGATGACATTGTTGGTATTCTTGAGACAGATGATGTCAAGGATATGAAGCCTTTGAATGACAGAGTCTTAATCAAGGTTTGTCAGCCTTCCATTTCATTTAGTTTGTCTTTGTCTTTGAGTTTCTGTTTCATTTGTTCTAATGTGATGTGTCCAAGCTTTTGGGGGAGGCTTTTTCATTGCTGTTGTGATGACGAATTGATGGTAGAGGTGGCTAAATATGAGATATTTAAGACAAAATGATGCTAGCATTTTTTATCTTTTTCTTGAATTCGCATGCCAAGAATCTGCTTCTCATGATTCCCCAATTTTGAAGATTTGGAAGTGTTATAGATGTGGGAAGCCCCCATATTTTGCTGCAAGCACAACATTGATAGGGGCATTCATTACCACCTCAAACAAAAGCCTTTGCTTTGTTTTTTTGTTATGTTTTTTTGTTTTTGTTTTGTTTTTTCGTTTTCTGAATAAATCTATAGTACTCTTTGTCTTGTATTAAAAAAAATAATCTGAAAACAGGTTGCTGAGGCTGAGCAGAAAACTGCTGGAGGCTTGTTTCTAACAGAGGCAAGCAAGGAGAAACCTTCCATTGGCACCGTAAGAGTTACTTTCTTCAGCTCTTTAACTGAAAACTCACAAGGATCAATTATGGTTCGCCCTCCCAAAAAAAAGAAAAAAGAAAAAACTCTAAAACCCAAATTTTAATTTAAAGAAAAAAGGTATGTGTGTGTGTGTGTATAAAATGTTTATCCTCCACTTCAGCCTGTTGATGCTAGGCTTGTGTGTATCCTCGCATGTTCATTCAAGCTTTTAAGACTGTTTAATTAAATGAATTTTTTTTTTCCTGTTGGATGACAGGTGATTGCTGTAGGGCCTGGTCCTCTGGACGAGGAAGGTAATAGGAAGCCACTATCAGTCTCCCCGGGAAATACGGTTATGTTCTCCAAATATGCAGGGAATGACTTCAAGGGCAGCGATGGTTCTGACTATATAGCTCTCAGGGCATCTGATGTGATGGCTGTGCTTTCTTAGTTGTCTGGCCATGCGTGCCTTTTATCTTTGCCATTACCAAATTTTCCAGCTGACTTTGAACGACAGGAGGGCATCATCGTGATCACACTTCAAATATATGAAAAAGTGACCTTGTGATTGTAGGCTAATTGTAAAAATTTTGCACGTGCGGCTCAGTCTATTTACATATGTTACTGTTTGTGGAATTGTTTGGGTGCATCCTTTTGGTTCTATCCAAGTATCAATGGACCCATTTCAATACCAGGAGTAATCCATAGGAGTCACTTGGAAATGTACTCGTCTACCTTTTTTACATGCCCTACATTCTAATCTTCTCTCATATCGTCTATAATTTCCAACATAATTCTGTAGCCTTCGAGGTTGATCTGTAGCTTTTTGAGGTTGATCCCATCGTATGTCTTAAACTGTATAACTGCCATAGATGCAATACCTAACTGTATGCCCGCACATCGTCTGTGTAGCGAGTAAACTTAAATCACCTATTACCCTGTTATATCTCTAGGCATTTTGCTTTCCTTTGTGTTGGGACAATTCTCAATTGTAGCGGCAAAACCCGAACAGGTAGTGGAAAAGGACTTGGTATAAATTGCAAAGAAGTCCCTCCGTGACCAGTTGAGTCGGGTCCAAGGTTGCCCACTATTACCCAAAAAAGAAAAAAAAATTGGACTTGTACCCTCCTTGCAATATGCATGTCAACCATATGTCCATAACCATTGAAGCATTTTCTGCATGAGCTTAGGAAAAATTACACAATTACATGAGCTTAGACTCACTATGACTTCTCCAGTCTGAAAAAAGATTACAGTATTACAAAGAACAAGTGGAAAAAGAGAGACTAGGAAAAATTAAAACTAGAGTGATAGTGCTAATACATCAACAAGGAAGATAACACAGAACCAATAGTGTTTGTGGGTGTCGAGCAGCAAAGAGATACAGGAGTATTGGCTGCGTATCTGTCCCTTTTCATAACCCAATCAAGAAGGGAAGGGGACATCCATCAATCTAGAAGGAAGAAAAATCATATGATCTCCCTCGACAATGAAAGTAAACCATAAGACCACAAGGTTGAAATTAGTTATAAATTTGGGCAGCTGCCACGAACACGTTTACAGTGAGCTCAGCTTCCTTACCGTGAAAATGCAGCACATGTGATGACAATAACAATTAACAATGCAGTTCTGTCTCTCCAATTGTCATTGTGATTCCTCTGTTACCATATTTAACTCAAAGGTGGAGTGGGCTTCATTAGAACTTCAAAGGGCTTGATGTTGAAGGCATGACCAACTCAATTTCTGAACTCTAAACTCTGTCAATTGAATGAGGCAGCTGAATTTTCATCATAATGCCCTCCCCATGCGTTCCCACTGTTGGTTCTGCTGCAAGCTTTCTTGAGGACTGTCGTGTGGCCCAGATCTCCATCCAAGCTCATCTGTTGTACCTCTGTAGATGACAGTATTTTTATGCTCTGAACACAACTCACGAACTCTCTGAAAGAAATTAGAAAATTGAGGTTTGAGAACAGTAAAGCAGGAAAAGAAAACACAAGGGCTAATGCATAATTTGGTCCATGACTTACTCCCAAGGATCGTCACCAACAAGCAGTATGTCATTTTCGTGATCTACATAGACAAGTTTCCATTCAGTTCTTTGTGGATCTTCAAGTTGTCCTTCAATTGCAAACATGCGGGCCAGATCATGCCTGAGTTCATCATACCCCTGGTAACGGGTGACATCGATTGTTCTTCCCACTGAGCCACGTTTTTGAACCTTCAGAAGTTTGAAAGGGTTTTACGCAATTAACAATGTCAGTAAAACAAAAACAAACAAAAAAAGAAGTGAAGAAAATATAATTAAATTATAATATAGTAGTCACAGAACACGAGACTTCTGCCATTGCAGGATCTGCAGAGGGTCATATTTATGCAATTTTGCCTCGCAAGTAGAGAGATAATTTCCGTGACTCAAACCCATGACCTCTATAATATAATTATATTAAATGGCATATTTTCTTTTTTCTTTTTAAGTATTTCTGAGGAGAATAAGTGGAGTACTGAACCTTTGTATATGTTCGCATTCGTTGAGTCTGATTAGCCCACAACCCATTACTTAAAACCCCAGCTTCATTGATTGCAACATCACTTGAACAACCTGGCTTGAAAGACATGTTTGGCACACCAAATGACTGAGAACTGAGCGCAGCAGTGGACAACTCTGTCTCAATATCTCTTGGCATACTACCATAATTAGAAAGCAAATTCTGGATATCTTTTCCAGTATCAAAACCTCTCGACAACAAAGCATCAGGTGTCAAACCATCAATATTAGCAGAAAAGGGAAGATTGTTCCTAGAATGAGATTGGGCATCCCCATCCAAGCCGAAACCGGGGAGTGAAAAAATTCTGTTGGAGGCCATTGGCATCCAAACAATATGACATTGCAGATGAGGAAGCGTCCACCTGATCTGTAGCGGTGCCTTTGTATTTCAGTTGTTCTTGTCCTTTTGAGCCGGGCAATTCATATTTGATCTGGATTTCAGGCTTGCTTTGTAGCTCTTGAATCAGATTAGTAGCAGGATCAACCACTGACTCCACCAATATGGCTGGCCTTTGTTGGTTCCTGTTCAGTAAGTTCGATGGAGTTACCTGGCAATTATTTGTTGACAGTGAGGTTGAACATGATGGAGAATCCCCATCTGTAAGACCAGAATGGGCTCTGATTGGTTTCTGCTGGCCCTGGAATTGGTTCACAGGAAACTGTGGTGATTGCATGAGCACTGACGTTGAGAAGTTGTTGCTGCTGAGTTGCTGCTGCTGCTGCTGATGCTGAGACAGAGGCAGCTGTTGCAATTGCCGACTTTGATGATGGGCCTGCTGTTGTTGTGGCAGCTGAGGCTCCAAACGAGGGCTTACTGGGGACAGCTGCTGCTGCAATTTCTGCATTAGCTGTAGTTGAAGCTGATGCTCTGAGAGTGGATGCTGTGACATATGCTTCACTTGTGGACTCTGCGACAGCCTATGTTGCAACAACTGTAGAGGGGTCTGTTGCAATGGTGTCACCTGCTGCTGAGACCTCTGTAAAAGGTCAGGTTGCTCCATTTGTTGCTGAAACTGCAAGTCTTGTGGCAAGGATGACAGCTGAAATGAGTTCCTATTAGCAGAAGGAATGTTTTGCAGGGATTGGGAATTCCCTGTTAGTAATTGTTGTTGCTGAGATTGGGAGTATATAGCTGGTTGCTGTGAATTTTGATTTGGGATCAAGTTAGGGGCAATTACACCATTATTTACAAGAGATGTTTGAAATAGGTGTTGCTGCTGTTGCTGTTGCTGTTGCTGTTGCTGTTGCTGTCGCTGTTGGGAGTGTTGCTGTTGTTGTGGATTGATAGAAGACTGCAACAGTTGTTGCAGCTGCTGCTGCTGCTGATGGGACCATGCCAGTGCTGACTGCTGGAATTGCCCAACTTGTGGATTTGGTTGATTATCTTTGTTGAACTGGAGATTTGGCATGGAAAGGGCAGGGGGCTTGAAAGTTCAACAACTTAGAGGGATCATCAGTGCTATGGTTACCATGCACGGAAGTTGATGAAACAATGGGCGAGAAGAATCCTGATTGAGTGGCTGGAAACTGCTGATTCTGTTGCATGCTCATCCACTGGACTAAACTCAAGCCAGGAAAGATTGAGCTCGAGGCTTCCTTTATGCCAAAGTCATCTCCAAGCCAGGGCATGCCTCTCTTAAAAGAATTCTCTATGTCAGATTCATCATCTGCAAAAGCACTCCTCAAATAAGGGAAATATGGACGGAAGGTAGGGCAAACTCCCCTCCCCCCTTCCGGGGCGAACATCGAGCAAACAAATGCAAGTTCTGGGCCTTTTGTGCTCAGCATAAAATAATATATTCTGCATCATTGATCACTGCGTGTCATTCAACTATGTCTAAATGGGTGTTCAGCCAGAGGAACACTAAGCTGAAAAACATTGCTCATGCTTTTGCATGTGTATGTGTGTGAGGCATATTATAGATGGTTAAAAAGTTTCAACTATCAACTGCCCGGGAGGAGGTCCATATCAAATGCAAATAAGGTTTGAACATCAGGAGAATCACTCTAACTACTTGAGATGCATTTACGAGTTCTCATTCTCAATGGTAGGCTCTGGTTTGATTTGACCAATAACCATAGTCAGACCTATTTTAATCAACAGCTTTACTTCTAGATCCAGTTCCAAATCAAAGGTTCTATGAACCATAAACAGCTATGGTGCATACAACAAGCAAGTAAGTCGACCGTTGTCCCCCCACCCCAAAAAAAAAAATATATATATATAATATTAATAATACTGATAATAATAAAATTAGTAATGACAATAATAATTTTAGAAATCTGTATCGGATAATCATCCAATATATGTTCGTTTAACTCTAACTGATGTTTAATTACCATGCATAAATGAATGCAATTGCAAATGTCATGTATATGAGATGAGATATAAATGTAGAACAAGAATTTATAAAAATAGTCCCTTCATGCCACTAAGAAAAGGCTTCTGTAAATTGATTTTGAAATGTTCCTAGATGCCTGTGTTTGGTAACTTTGGATTGTCCCAAAAAACTTGCATTACTTGTTTCATCAATCAGATTTTACCACTATCTTCAAGTATCCAATACAATAAGATTTCCAACTCATAATAGATAAAGGGGAGTCCCAATGCACTGAGGCTCCCGCATTGCGGGTTTTGGGAAGAGTTAGATGTACGTAGTCGTAGGCCTCATGAGCAGAGAGACTTTTTTTGTGACATGAACGTGTGCCCACTCATAATAGATCGATTATAAAACATAAACAAACTGTTTACCCACTGTGAACCTAATGCTTAAAAGCTTCATGACACAGCCACTCAACCAAATTAAAAACCATTTAATTCCATCATATTCAATCCAAAACCAGGGCAGGTAACTGAATATATGAGAACCTATTTAGGCCCTTAGACTCACTAATGAGCCAGAAGCAATTCTTTGACAGTTTCTGTACATGGCATCAAATAAATATCTTCCAATGGAAGCATTCTTTCAAGTTCAAGCATAACAGAAGCCCAACCAGAGAAATGCTAATCACCAAAGAAAGAATTTTGTCCTCAACTCACTTTACTTCAAACACATTACAGGAGATTACTGAGAGGTAAATTCGGCATACCTGGCAACCCTGGTTGTTTGGGAAACTTAGGTCTGATAAACGGAGGTGGGCATATGTAGAAAGGAGTTACAATAGGGTCAATTTCCCAGATTGAAACTCGACTAGGACGTTCCCCAGCAGTTGATTCATCCCATCCAACCTACCAACAATATAAATGTTAATTGGCTTGTTATACTGATGCTAAAACACAAAAATAAAGTCCAGGGAAGACATACTACTAGAATATAAATCATAACCAGATCTATTTGGAACCAAAGTTGGATAATAATTTGAGGTCTAGCATGGTCAAGAACATGAGGAACCTAAAATACATACTACATGAGTCCAAAAAAATCAGTGCCACTGCGCATGAGAAGATGTGGGAATGTTTAACAGGGCTAAAAGTGAAAGAGGAGGGCCGAAAGGCCCGAAAAGAATTCGAAACTTAGAAGAAAATTAGTACCCCCTCCTTTTTTATTATTTGATTTTTTTGATAGGTTCCTTCCCCCCTCCTTTTTTATTATATCCGAACAGGCAGTACTGGCAACACAGGATTCATGTTGCCGAATCTGTATAGTTGGGAGAAGGCAGAAAGGCACGGTCAATATACAGCAACATCTTCCTTACTTCCCTCTACACATCTTAAGAGATTATGAATCTTTGATTCCATGTAAGGAGCTCATGCACAATAGCCTCGAAGTCATGGCATACCAATATGTTATTTACTTATTAAATATATTTTACTGTATGATTATACTCAAAGGTCAAAACACAGCCAAAAATATCCATGGTGACACACAGCATTCATCAAATATATGGAAATCTTAAATTCATGCATTTGAACCTCATAAAGTGACAAAACAATACCTGAAGATTGCGCCATTGTGAATTCTTCCAACGCAGTGGATCCAGATCACTGATTCCAGTGATTGTACCCATGTATCTGCGTACTCCTGAGTCCTCAGTCTCAAACATCATTCTAAACCGCATGCCTAGTGAAACTTGGGTATACATTGCTTTATTATACTTGGCTAGGGGAATCACAAACTCAGTAGGGCTGGCCCTATTAAATTCAAATAAATTTTCTTAAAATGTGATGTCCAAAAAGTTCTACAAATTCAACCAGATAATAAGAATAACAAATCATATGTTATAGCACCTTGGATTATAAAATATAGTAAATGGGCTGTTATGTGCAGCAGCATGAGCTGCAGCAGCAAGAATTCCAATGTGCATGCTATCACTAGATATGACTGATGAGGAGAGAGCTGGCTGCTGTCTATTAGCACGTCTTACACCCAAGAGAAACTGTGATTTTTCATCTCTGCATCCAACCAGATTTTCTCAGCTCAGTAACAAGAAGGACAGTATAGATACAGAAATATTATTTTTTCAATCACCTTATTCATATACCTTATAAAAAGGACAGAATCACCAGCAAAGATTCGTTTGGAGCTAACAAAGATGCTCCAACCTGTAGTCAACAGGTGCCTTTTTGGTTGGCCTGAAATTAATAAATGTAGTCAGTATTGTTCTAGTTTTTACCAACTCTTAAAACATCTATGACATAAATTTTCCTCAATGTTGCTGAAAGTCGCACAACAAAGTCTCCGTCCAGCAAATGTCCAGTATTAGTAAAGCAGATGTATCCTTTTTCAAGCAAGTTAGGCAAATCATGCTCATAAAGAGATTAATAAGGCAACAGATTGGCTTGCAAGAATGGAGCAAAAATAAATGAATGCAACGGGGGTTGTTTCAGACATTCCTTCAGGAAGATCTAAGCCTGAAGCATGGCAGTGTCCCTGTAGGTATTTTATCTCTTCTGTCACCAAAAGAAAAAAGAAGCAGGTAAATCAATATCTAATTATTCATCATCAAAATTATTTCCATGATTCATGGAAACACAGAGATACTTTTCATGCCACAACTTTATACATAATGATTTTCATTTACAACCAAATTCAAGAAAAAGGGGGCGGGACAATGGAGGATATGATTCTATTCAAATGGTTATATTTCAACTCATCAAATCACGATTAATCAATTGATCCTCATCACTGCTAATAAAAGTCACTATGTAGTGTTGGTCCCGCCAAAGTGGGATGCTAGGAGGGGTGCATTGGATACAGACCTATCTTCTTGTCACTATTTGCATAAAATGAGTCTACATCACTGGGTAATCCAGTATCTTTTATATTTTTTTAGGGATAATTAGATTGACTTCCCTTGTAATATATGACAATTACAAGTACCTCCCCTGTGATTTTTGATATTGTACTGACCTCCTTGTCAGAATTTTTGCAGACGGTCGTTAACAGAAAACATGAATTTACTATTTTACTCTTAGGAATAATTACACTGACCTCTCCTATGATAATTATAAGGACCCCTCTTGTGATCTCCAAAAAATTGGGGGGTCAGTATAATTTACAAGGGTAATTGTAAGATAATTCGGGGGAAGTTAGTGTAATCATCCCTATTTATTATTATTATAAGATAAATATATACAAATATAAATTTACATTTACATTTACATATTGCCATGTCCTCACTGTCCGTATAATACTATTTTAGGATTGTAGTGTTGGTGTATCTCTGTCCCATGCCATTGTTGACAGCAAATTAGTAAACAAGCAATCAACACTAATTGCACTAATTGACAATATATTCTGCCACCTCTGGAAATCATGACTTGGAAGCAACAGAAAAATATTAAGAAAGGCATCAATGGAGCATAAAACACAACAAAGCAAACTGAGAAAAGAGGAAATTCCAAAGAGAGAATACCTCGAAAAACATGTTTGAATGTCCACGTCTGGTCATGCAAATCTCTAGCTACTAGCTCCTGAGCAGGAGGTTGCATTGAAAAATCCTACCAAAAACCTTCCCGGTAAGCACTGGAATACGAATGGACAATATGATGCTCATATTTTTTATTCAAAAAATTAAATCTGAAAATACTGCACACACTAGAGGTGGGAAGATCTTCTCAGCCGCTCGACGAGGTACAGAAAATCCACCATGAGTGCTTGTGTCACTAGCTGTAAGAGTTTTGCAGAAGAATTCAGCAGGTTGCCTGCTTTGCTTGAGGCCCATGTCAGATAAGAGTAATGCTTCCTGGTCATACTGTAGGAAAGATATTTAAAATGATCTTGTAGATAGGTTGACATGTAAATATTTTTATTTCAGGGGGATGAGAGAGAGAGAGAGGCTCCAAGGAAAAATACTTCACTAAAGTTCAGAATAAATAGCTGACCTACTTTGCTTACAGGTTGAAGAGTCATCTGAGCATATACCTCATCAGTTTCAGCATCAGCCTGATCCAAAATAAAAACAATGCAAGTTACCATTCCAGCAAATCATAAATAGGTTTTCATTCCTACTTGACACAAAATTATGCCATTGCCCCTATATTGCATGTGACCAGCCACAGGGACTGCTCAATACTAACCTACCATTGGGCGAGTCAACCCAAAATACACTCACTGTCCATCTAAACAAACTATCAATTGAATTTCATTATGGCAAATGTTAAACAAACAGAATTTTTATAATACACAGAATGATGTGGAAATGGCACTTCTACAAATATAAGGTATATTAATGGGTCATTTGTATTAGTGTGATAGTTATCAAATAGGCCACCTCATTTCTATATAGAATTTCTGTTTTTATAACGTTACTCTTTGATTATAAGATTTTGGCTATTGGCAATCCAAATAGGTGGCAATGCACAAAACATATCTATATGGATGCAATCTTTTTTCCCCAATTGAACAGATAAAATTTCCCCTCGCATAGGAATTCAACTCTGCAAAACAGCAGTATGGAATAGTGGAGGTTTTCATACCTGTAAGTTGATGTTATGAAGCATGCAGATCAACTTGGAAGGAAGGTTAGGATAGCTTGGGATGCTGTCAGCCTCCTTTTGCATTGATGCTGCAACCTGAGAGTTGTTGTCAAAGAAACTTCCATAAGAAACAGGAATTCAGATTTTTATTTTTTTAATTTCTAGAATTAAAGAGAAAACAACATACTTGCTCACTGTGACCTTGGGGGAAGTAAATCACAAGACTACCCACAGGAGGCAAAGAAACCAGTGGCCCCGCACAAGCATGCCATAACTCTGAATTAATGACCTTCCTCTCTCCTGTTTCAATCCAAAATAGGACAGTGTAACCGTGACAGAAAAACTCAAAAAAGACAAGCAATAATAGAATACAGGATTCATATTCGTGATGGGCAATGAGTAAGAATAGAACACAGGATGCATATTTGTGATGGGCTACAAGGGGAACTTCTTTAAGCTTGAAAATAGGTTCTTGATCCTACTGTGTTCAAACTAACCCCTCCTTTTTTGTTTGTTTGTTTTTATTGCTGGTGTCTGTGTTCAAATTTATATTTGGGGAAGGGGAAAGTATAGATTTTCCTGGTCCGAAAGTGAGAATAATTAATTTAGAGTCCCTTTTAACAATTACTATAGCAAAACCCAAGAAACGTTACAGTAAAAGTACTTGCTTATAAATGAATGACTAGGGCCAGACATAAACAATAAACAGTAGCAATACATTGGTTGCTTTTTTTTGTTTGCTTCTCATCAACAACTATTAAATGAATATAAGGTTAAACTACAATAGGTTTTTCCAATTTCTTCACTTTGCCAATAAAAGCTAAATCATGATTTATATTTTCATTAATAAAAATGAATGCACAATGACAAGAAACAGTCACAAGACTCACAACTCAACATTCAGCATTGTTAAATGCTGTTGCTAACATAAAATAGTAAGGTTTACATTCTAAAACCAGAAGACTTTCTTTGAACTTGCAATTACAAAGAAGAAAATGTCAAACTATACAAAGGAAACTTTTTTTTTCCCCCAATTGGTTTTTGCAACTGTGCTTTTCCAACACCACCAATTGTGGCGTCCGTCCATCTTGCCACTCAATATTTAATTCAGTATCTATCTGCACAAACTAAGCCAAATGAAGATATGCAAGGTGTGCTTGAATAAAAAATTGAGAGTAGATTTGGGCAGAAAAAAACTTGACTGAAAAATTGAAAACTAGGAAATTTTCGAAGAGAAAAGATAAAGCAGGTTTGATTTTATTACTACAATTAAAAGTTAATTATAAAATGTTGAAATTTTTAAATAAGACATGGAGAGTCTGGAACAAGAAGTATGGGCCATTTGATTTGCTCAATAATTGAGCAATCACAGCTGATCTAGACACGGGCCAAAATGAACTCAATTCTAAATTCATGAATTATAAAAAAATTTGTCATGCAATACTGGCTCTCTGTAATTTTATGAATTCACAGAAATATTGGAAAGAAAATTAAGAACATAAGTACACAAAGTTTAAGATTGGAACAAGCAATTTAGTTCCCCCTTTTAAGGGAGATTGTATATAGGCATCATCACATAAACTCTGAATTTCATTTTAGGTGTCATAAAAGTTGCCATTTGACACCACACAAATATATTCAAGCTAGAACTGACAAAACCTAGATATATAACATTCTCACTATTTGAGCAACATTCAGATGCCAAGATAATATAACAGAAGCATTAGACTTCCCCAGGACTAAATGGCTAAGATGTCAAAAGGGGGGGAAAAATCAAACAAAAAGCTATAATAAAATGTAACCGATGAAAAGAAAGGGAATTGGAGCATGAAAGCTAATAAAATAAAACACCACACACCTCCTGAATTTGCCAGATAACCATTTGACTGAGCTTTCATGTTGAAATATACAGAAATTATATCTTCCAAGCAAATTCAGTCACAGGCTCCTACAATTAAGCTTCTTCTCTGCAACTCTTCGCCAAAAACAATACATGCCAAGCTTTTGACAAATTCAATAGTTCCAGCTGCAAACAATTCACCGTTATTTGGAGCAATGCAAACTTTTTAGTGCTCAGAAAAAAAAGTCACCCAATCCAACGCAAAGTAATAAAACCTCAAATAAGTCTGTGGGAACGGCTTGTCTCCAAATGCGAAGAACAACCGAATTTGTTACTAACAGTTAATTTTCCTACTTCACCAACCAAACATCAAATTTCCTTTTCAGATATATTTCTCGTCAATTGAGAATCAGACCTAAAAATTAACTCAAAACTGAGTATTTCCGACCGAATTCGCACTTTTTGCGATGTAGGAAGCTCTTTACAGTTTAGTAAAGTTCATATTCTCCAAGAAAGAACAAGAAGGCTTCGATTTCCGGAGCTGAATGCTTTTCCAATCAACCAAACACCATTAACTACGTCAAATCGAAATCCGCTAAGAACTTAGCAATGAATCGAAAGCTTCTATAAATCACAATATTCATTGGCTTCGCCTCTGTTAACTTTTTCGGCCTTTACCGTACGAATCACTATGTTCCCCAGAAATATGACACGAGATTGAGAAAATTCGAAAAACGAAAATGGGAAGTTGATGAAGGGGGGATTCGGTCCACGAAGATGAGTGGAGAGACGGAGGGGCAGACGCATCACGGCGGAGAAACCAGACGGCGAGCAAAGCGAGGCAGCCTTTTTTCCCTCTTCCCTTTTCTGAAAAAGAAAAGCACTTCTAAAGTCCAAACAAAGGTTGCTGCTGTTGCCTGCTGGATTATCCAGCTCGTGAATGATAGTGAATAAGCCGAAAGCAATGCAGCCGAAACATGAGGGATGGAGAACGGTGTGGATTTGATTGGGGAAAATAAAAAAAATAAAACTGTGGAAGGTAGCATGAAAACATTTAATAATCATGCTTATTAAAATTTTACATTTCAAATAAGTAATCTTTTTTGATTGATAATTTAAATCATTAGTCACATGTTAAATTTTGAAATGCATGATTATTAATTTTTTAATACTATTTTATCATTAGCCCTTTTTCAATTAGTGATAATTGTGTTCAACGGAATTTAGTGAAGATTAGGGGACTATAACCCTACAAAATGTGGAAAAAAATTTCACATCACATGTGAGGTTTGAACCCATTTTGTGGGTTTTTTTTTTAATTTGTGAAAAAAAATTTAAAAATCTCTATAATAAAATTCTTAATTTACAAAGTTCATGATTCATTTTTCTATCTAAAAAATTTTTATTACAAAAAAAATTAATTCTTAACTTCCATTTTAACACCTGTTAAAAAATATTACTGATTAGACTAAAATAACTTTCAAAATATATTTTAAAATAAAAAATACTAAAAATTATATAAAATAAATTTCTCAATCCAAGAAAATCATAATATTTTATGAAGTAAAAATTTATATTTTAGGCCTTTTAGATAAATAAAAAATGTTATGTATTTGTTAGATTGAAGAATTTATTTTATGAATTATTTAATATTTTTAAATATATCTTGAAAGTTATTTTAGTTTAATTAGTAACATTTTTGAATAGTATTAAGATGAAAGTTTATGATTGGACTTTCTTGTACTAATTTTTTTTTTTTTTTTTGGATCTTTTAGACTAGAAAAAATTAATCTTGGACTTTTTAAATTGAAAATTTTATTTTAAGACTTTTTTAATATTTCTTCCAAAAAATTTCTCCCTTAAAATTTTTTTCAAAAAAATTATAGTTTCTTAATTTTTTTTTCTTGACTCCTCCCTTGGCGTTTGAGATTAGAAAATAAGGAAAAATACTTTTTTTTTTTTTTTGCACTACCAAAAGTGAGAGGAAATAAATGAAAAGAAAAATGAATTAGTGATTATTTATTTTATCACTAATTTCATTAAATGTAAATTTTCATGACTATTGAGACGTCAATTCTTTGAAGCTCTAGAATCAAACTGTCACATTGAAAATAAATAAGATGGTAATGAAGGCTACAGTGTATAGTATTCAACAAATTCAGAAAAGAAACACACACACACATGTGTGTGTGTGTGTGTGAGTGAAAGAATGGGGGAGGAGGGGGAGGGTTGTCCGGTGGAGCCATGCAAGGGATCCCCAGGCCCAGAGCCATGTGACGGATTGCAGTTTATGTCGGTGCAACTACCGCCCAACTCTGACCAGATGTGGGGTTTGCTGATGAAATCGTGTTCGTGTTCGTGTGGCTATCCCCCTTTTTTTTTTTCTTTCCAGATTCTGATTCTTATTGATTGGTTGCCCAAGCCTCTCACTTCTGAGTTCTGACTCCACTTCTAGTACGGATTCACTATGGATTCTAACCACAGTTTGCATTGGTTCTCTGCATACAACTCATGAATGTAACCATGACAAGTCGCGAAATGCACCGCCCTTAAGCCAGCGTTTCTCCCATGCTGAATTGAGGAAGTGGGAGGGAGAAATGAGTGGAAAGGAAAAGTTCAGAATTTATTCTATTTTGACTGGCAGAAAATAAGTTTTTTTCCAACTGAAACAAGTCTACTTACAAAATTACAAGTATAAGTGCATGTTTGACCACTTGTGAGAGTGGGACGTTAGTCTCTTTTTCGTCTAAGAATTGTGGGTGCAGGCAGCGTTTTCTTCTTTTCCCATCCCATCAATCTAGTTTTAAGTTATAATTAAATTCGGTTCAGAACTGATAAATCAACCATACTATTAACAATCTCAATTCAAGACTCGAGAAATCTATCTTATAAGAAAAGATATAAGATAAATGGCACTTGGGCACCCAAAACTTGGGCACAAAGAAGGATATTGAAACCATGTATAAGGTGTATTTAGTGGTGCATTCATTTCAATATCTTGACATGAATCATGTCATTTTTTTATTACACATTTAATAGTCATTATATATAATCACATCATTTAAATCATTTTTTATCCGTTTTGTTGTTGTCATTTCGTTTTACAGCCATGGAATTTCTAATTTGCAAGTTACTAATTTGACATTAATGTGTAGGAAACAAAGTTATACAATCAGACCTCATATTGGACCAACCGAATATATGCCCCAGCATGGTGAAACGTGTGGCTTTGGGCATGCAGGCTAGAAGAACATGACTTCATAAGACACGAAAGGAAAATTTACAGCATCATCTAAAGGAGACAACGCATATATAATGCACAATTACTCATATCCCATTGCTACCACAGCTGTGTTATATCATATAAGTCACTCTCTCTCTCTCTCTCTCTCTCTCTCTCTCTCTCTCTCTCTCACACACACACACACACATGCACACAACGTTTGCTACATGAGGAACGCACCATAACTTAGAATGGCTTATAGCTAATGCTTTTGAAAGACAACTTTAATTTGAAAGTTGACAAACGTAAATGGCTTATTGCTTATCCTCTTGAAAAAGAACTTTAAATCAAAAAATGAGAGCGAGAGAAAGCGCCATTACATGTTATCATAATGACGAGTACAATATGCCCTCGTGGCATTAGCTGGATATCATTTTTATAGATTACAATGCTTTCGAGGCAACTTTAAAATGATATACTTTTTTTAAATTTGCATTTCAAATTTTGATCTTAAATGATATTGAAATAATGTAACATAATTACATAATTTAAAATATTTCAATACTAAATTGGTGCAACATCAATACACATTATTTGAAAAAAAAATTTTAAAAAAATAAAGTTGAAATGTATAACATTGTTCATAAACTACTGGTGCCATTTAAATGATAGTGTGTTAAGTATGTCCAAGGGTTGCAAATCTTTAAAAGAAGGGTTTTGCCAAGAAATAAAAGGGGGGAAAAAGTAAAGAATAAAGTCATTAATTTTAAGCTAATTAATCATGAGATTACTCTCTGCTTAACTTCCTCAAAATTCTCTAGTTTATTTCCATCATCTCTTGTGTAATGGCTTAGATGCATTAGCATCTAAAGACAGTGACACACACATGTACATCTCTTCTGATGAATCCACCCCAAAACATTGACCCATACCGCATCCATGATATATATATATATACACACACACACATACATACACACACACATACATACATACATATGTATATATATATATATAGAGAGAGAGAGAGAGAGAGAGAGAGAGAGAGATGATGTTGATTATGGAGCCATGCACTGAGGTCCACATCCAGGTCCAGGTGATTCAATCAACAATATCTGTTAGCTAGCAAGGGGAGTTGAAATTTCTTTGTATTATCCAGCAAGGAAGAGTAGCCGCAATAAATATATATATTCCTATGGTGGTGACAGGCAATTTTATTGCACCATTATGATTTGGCGGGGTTCAATCAATCATCTTCCACTCTTGATGATAGATATGGCTGTGAGGAGGTGATTGAATATTGTGCAAGAAGTTCTTTACCTACTTCTTTCCTTTTAAGTTTGATCAAGATTCAAATCAACAAATTAAGGGTTAAGTTTAGATTACAGAAGCGTCTCTGTTTTTTCTTTTTTCTCTCTCATGTTTATGATTGATTCGTGTTGTGTGTGTAGTTTAGAATATCCTCATGATATATAATATGAATATCCTTGTTATTTCTTATGAAATCTTTTTGTATATTTTTAGGTTGTGTTTGAGTTTTGTATATTCATTTTGCTTTAATAAAAAATCAAACTTTACTGAGAAAAAAACATATTAATTATAAACCAAAAGGGTAAACAAGAAACGAGATTCACGGCATAAATAAGGGCTGGAGTGAGCCTTCTCTTTAGGATATGATGGTATGGTGCTTTTGGCTCCCACCCACCTCACACTTCTTTCTTCAACCTTCAACCAAAGTCAATCCCTGGTTTCTTGCATCCAAATTCGGATACATACATGCATGCATACATATATATATATATATATATACACACACACTAAGTGGATGCCCAGAGGGTCCGCCATTAGGGTGCTAGCGCTCCAAACTATATCCACCTCACATTTCCTATTTCTTTTGAGGCAGGCATGTGGTACCAAAATAATTCAGTTCCTTTATTTCCTACTCTCCACTCGGCAGTAATATATCTATTAAATTGCTATTATTGCCCTTTACCTGCTGGGTGGGGGTGAGTTATCAATTATCATCATTGGATATAGAGAAAAGACATGAAGCCTTTTTGGGGGCAAAATCCCAATTTTTTTTTATTATCTCTTTCTTATGAGTTGTGAGTCAGGCAGCAGTATAGAGACTTTGTTATTACTAATATCCTTTTTCAAGTCAACAACTAGTACACATTCATATTATTATTATTATAATTGTTCGAGGTCACAGGTAATATTTATTTCGTCTAATTTTAAAAAAATTTATTCTATGTTGTACTGGCTTATTTTAAAATTTTAATTTAAAAAATTAACGTATTTTTAACATATGAATTTTTAAAATTATTATTTATTATATCTAATGTGAATATGCTTTATAATTAAATGAGGATAGTATGAGAAATTTAAATAATTTTAAAATAATAAAATAATATTTTTAAAAAAATTAGAATTTTCAAATGAAAATTTTATTTTGGGAAGAAGGGAATAGTATTTTGATCATGAACCTAGTTAGAATTCATCAAAATCATGAAACTTACATACATTTTGATCAATGAAGATGTGACATTAAGCTCAGGCCTCAGCACCAACTCATAATGGAGTTGGAAATTGATTGGGTGTCGTGTCAATTGGGACTTGAAGTGGGCCAATTCATAGATGCCGGGCCTGTTAATTAATAGAATTGGCCCACTATTGTTATTCTTCTTTGCTATAGTGGGCCCCGTAAGAATTCACCTGACGTGGGCGTACGTACACCTCGCCAATCGCCATTATGTGAATGGTGGTTGTCCACCCGTCAACGCCTGTGATGCTCTGTGGTGCTCACGTGCTTGTGACGGTAAAGCCTCCGGAGTAGAAATCATAAATCCAACGTGATTGACTTAGTTTGGTTTGATCCCGTTGTTATTTTTCATTTTTAAATATTAGAACAAAAACATGTTTGATTTTTAATTTTTGTTTGAAAATATTTTTAAATTCAGATTAATAATAGAAGAAAAAATAGTTTTTAAAATTTTTAAAAACAAAAATAAAATACGAGAAAAATTAGCGCGACTCTTGATAAGTTTAAATCTCGACTTCTATAAATTACAAACACTTGTAAAAGAATTATAATATTTTTCAAGCACTAGATTTTTTAATAGTACATGTTCTGTTTATATATATAGATATTTATGTTTTGAAATTATGAAAAAGTAAATAATTAAAAATAATTATACCATAATTAATTTAATGTTTAGATAAAAATAATTTTAAAATATAGACTTCTGTTTACCCTTTATTTAGATTAATTATGTGTTTCATATTATAAATCAATAGATAACAATATGTAAAATATATAAATTTTAATATACAATATGTATTTTATATTTTATATTATCCAAATAATTAGTTTAATTATAACCCTAAAACAACTTACATCTTTTCAAGTAGCAATTCCTTATCTACAAGTACCGTGTATAAACCCTAGACAACTTCTTTTTCCTACCAATGTGGGACAGGTGAAGTTTCGAAAGTTTGAAGAATTTGGCTAGAACTAAGTGGGGGTCTTAACAACTCTTTTAAACCTCTCTGTAAAGCCACAAATTCTAACAAACTAAAGGAAGGGAAAAATGATTTCCTCTCCAGACCAGTGGAAAATGTTGTGTTGATGATGTCTGAAACAACAACACTGAGGAGGATACGTCAATAATTCTGGAAATGAGGAAGTCATGGCAAACAAACTCAATAGTAAAAGCTAGAGTTGTCAAACACTGAATCTAACAATCCCAAAGACATCTTGTTCTAATTAACATGCAAGCATCAAAGTTTTGTTATGGCTTCAAGATGAGCTGACCCTAGAAATGAAGATCTTAGGTTTTTGTTTTTTTGTTTCATTTTTTGTTTATGACTCAGAATTGATCCCATTAACTGCAACTTTTAGTCGTGAGGCCGACCGTAAACTGGAGTCTCATTTCACAATTAATTTGTATAAATTTTCATTTACGAAAAGAGTATCCCAAAAAACAGGTTTCACACACTTTGAAGACTCACATTTTTTTTTGACTCTCCAACCGAGTTATTTCTCGAAGATGAAAATCTTAACGTGAACACTACATAACGAGTACTTCTTAACATTAAGTGGGCAAAAAAATCTTAATTAATGATTAGCAAAGATTAAAATGAAAAGCACAAATCTTAAGAGCAAGGGCATTTGTTTCTATTGTGTATATAAAGCTAAGTTTGTAAGCATTCTGAAACATTCTTATTCATCCTTTATTTGGATGGTGCACTAAAACATTAACCTCAGATTCGGCTGCATTTGAATGGAACAAGATGTCAATTGTTACCAAATATAGAAAGAATATGCATTAAGATTTAGCTTTATCAAAATTGAATTCAAATGTTGTGACTTTTGAGAAATGGACATGGCTTTCCTTCACTGGTGTGACATGCATCCAGTGATATATCACAATCGTTTGCTTTTACCATAGGATTCTAGAGAAATTATTCAGTAAAATTACTCGTTTATTTTTAACACAAGATTTAAAAAAAATAAAATTTAGTAACACGATATGATAATATTTTACAAATTTTATAAACTTAAAAGATTTTAAGAATTTTTAAGACACTATGAAATAATGACTTACAGTACTCATTTGGAAAGGTATTTGAGTTAAGCTTGAATTAAGTATTTATAAAAAAATATTATTTGTATTAAATAGTTGAGGGTTAATTAAATTATTAAAAAATATTAAATGAGGTATTTATAATAATTTTGACAAGTTTAGTAGGAAAAATTAATTTTGCCCATTTAATTTAAATCACATTTAATAAAAAAGTTATAGTTAATAAAAACGGTTTGAAAATCATTCCAAAAAATCTCAAAATTAATTAAGTTGTGATTGGCCACGCATCATAGCTTTTAGTGTCATGATCACACTGAATATTTACTCGAGATTTTGGATCGCAGTGGATTGATCTGAACCGTTTATACAATCACAAACAGTCTAGTCTTTTTGGAAAAAAAAAAAAAGGAGAGATATTATGGTGTGGTGTCAGTTCATGCTATGACCTATTCGGCACGTCAACGAATCGGTGCACGTTAGCAAACCAATGGCATTTCTCTCTCGAACGTGATCGGCTGGCACATTCAACTCGATCCCTGAAACCTCAATCTAGAAACAATTCATCGATCAGTCAGTAAGCTTTCATTTTGCATAATGGTTCTATCTTATGTATGTAATAGAAATATATAAATATAGGGATACACTCTAATTTGATTTAGTCATTTCCAAAGTAGGGTTAGGGTTGTGGTTTTCTCATCATATTTGAACTGATCTCATTTACGAATTGGGAAGTAATTTGGTAACATTTTAGTTGATTCATTTATGCTTCAGATGGAATCTAAAGACGGGGTTGTGGAAATTGACTGTTTGGAGAGAGGTTTATTATCCGACAGTGGTCCGCTTGAAGATTGCGAATCCGAGGACGAAGCGGTTCTTTACACAGCTTCTTTTGAAGAGATGGAAGAAAATTATGTGAAGTACCAGACGGCCCAATGGGTTCTTTACTCGTTGCTTTTAATTTTGGCTTGGGGGATTGGTTTGTTCATGATACTATATCTACCAGTTCGAAGATACATACTGCGTAAAGACATCCGATCGAGAAAGCTCTTTGTCACACCCAATGCCATTGTATACAAAGTAAGTTTTCTCTTTTTGTTTACGTGAGCTTTCTGTTTTGTTTTTGCTAAATTTGTTGGATTGGTCATCAATTCTGAATTTGCGAGTAAGGATGCCACTTGAACTTTACTGGGCTGCCTTTTTTTTTTAGGCAATTGGGGTAAACGTCATGGTTGCTTCCATTGTTGTGGTTTATATCAGACAATTCATGAGCTCACGACCTTAAGGGGTGTGTGTGTATGTTTGTTTTTTTAAATCAAGTAACGAGGTAGTTAGACACGTGATGTTGTTTTTGTTGTTACATTAAAGATTATGTTTTAAATGCTGTGCAAAATTAGATGTATCAATCCAAATGGTTAACAGTCTCTATTTTCTAGCTCAGGTTGTAAGGCCAGTTCCATTTCCATGTTTCGGGGACTTGAAGAAAGAGAAACATGTTCTATTGCCTTCAGTTGCCGATATTGTAGTAGAACAAGGTAACTTTGTTACCATGATAATTCTGTACTATCTAAAATGTGTATGAATATATTCACCTGCCATAAAATTAGGGTACAACTATATCAGCTTTTCCCAACTTCTCCAATAACGAATGAAATAAATCTTCAAAAAGGGTAGCCGCCTTCTTTTTTACACCAGCATACCCACCTTGTGTTGGATTTATATAAGGCTTGCCACTTCTTTATTCTCAGGATATCTGCAGTCCCTTTTTGGTGTGTACTCAATCAGGATTGAGAATGTTGGTGTGAGAAGACCCCCAAGTGATGATGTTCAAATCCAAGGCATTGCAAACCCTGTTGCTTTCAGGAAGGTAGGTACCTTGGGCTGTGACACTGCTTTTGTTGATGGGAACTTACATTCAAAGTACATATATACTTATATACAATTTCCAATACTTTTTCAGGCTGTTCTAACACGACTTTCAAATATGAGAACCGAGGCATTCTCTAGACAAGTTTCTGCAATTGAAGATGGTCCAAATTTGAGGATGGGCCATTCGCCTGCTGCTTGGGTATGCCAAAATACTACTACAGCACTACTTCCCTTTTCACTAAGAGTACTGAAACCTCTGATATTTTATATACCAGCACAAGTATGGCATTCTACATATGAACCTACGGGATATCAACACGGGCATCTTATATTTCTAAATTTTTGTCTCTTTACTAGAGTATCATATTATTCAACAAGAAACTTCTCTCTCTCTCTCTCTCTCTCTCTCTCTCTCTCTCTTTATAGTTTTGTACCTGTGTCCATTTGCAGATGTCCCCATCAAAATCTTTCAGGCATGATTCTTTTCCTCATTCGGGGGAGCTAATAATATTACAGAAACTAGAGGAGGTCGGCAGTTCGGTGAAGGTAGACAATCAATTTAACTTTATTCTTTATAGTTTGGGTATGTGTGATCTCTCTCTAATTTTGAGATGTATATGTTGTGTTTGATGCAGAGAGTACAAAGTTTAATTGAGGAGCAATACCCTCAAACATCAGAGCCTGTAGATTAAGGTGAGTGGACTCTAAATGCATGAGAAGTTGCCTATTTTCCCAGCTCGTGGCATCTACTTTATTCTATATTTCAATTGTCTAGAAGTTGACTTGCTAAAATGTTTGCATTTGTGGTTACTTATCAATATTGGCACTTGCATAGAAACTTTTGTATCAGACTGCCAGATGCCAAACTTCATGCATAATCTTGCTTCCCCAGGCCATTTCTACTTGGCTATTGTCACAGGGTCAAATTTCACGCCCAAATTTTTGCCCCTGTGCGGCGTCAAGACCCCTGCCTTGACCAGCCAACCACGCAGCCCCCAAAGGAAACCGAACCCCTAGAATAGGATTCCACCACCGTTGAGTCTACCCAATTCAATTCTGAACACAAACGGAGACACACACAAAGAACATAGCCATTACAGGAAACCCATTCCCAACCTTTTATATTCATTATACACTCATATGAATACAAAGGACATGACCAAGGTTACAAAGACAGACTTCTCTCTCTCACAGATTCGTCTTCCCCACTGTGTATAACTCTCACTGTATACACAATCTGTTGTTTATCTCGCAACCCCAAGCATGCTTATATAGGCAGCCATGCACAACTGCCTGGCAGTTGACACCCTCAACTGCCAAAGGGCTTGCTGGCACCCACCAGCCCCTGCCACATAATCTGCCATACATACACACGCACATACATATTGACAGAGTCATATAAAACTGCCATGGTGTGTGGCACACCCATGACTGTGCAGTTGACACCCCTCAACTGCTAGGGTTTGTCAGGAACAAGCCACCTGTCCCTTGCAGTTGCGCCCCAACTGCTAGGGCTATCTGAAGCCTTGGATGTGCGCCACCTGTGAGGATCCGTGCCTCATTGCCGCACACAATGTGAGCCATTGGATTTGTGCGCCAACACAACAGCAGGCAGTTGCCTTGTGCCTTCTGTCAACCCCACAACTGCCTTGCACAACTGCCCTGCAACTACACTGCACAACTGCCCTGCGCCGTAACTGCCTTGCGCACAGCAACTGCCCTGCGCCGCAACTGCCTTGCGCACAGCAACTGCCCTGCCCCGCAACTGCCCTGCGCCCAGCAACTGCTCCGCGCAACTGCCTTGTGCAACTGCTCTGCAACTGCCTTGCGCAACTGCCTTGCGCCCAGCAACTGCCCCGTGCAACTGCCTTGCAACTGTCCCGTGCAACTGCCTTGCACAACTGCCTTGCCCCGAGCCCTCACTCAAAGACACGGCCATGTGCAGTCAGCCTTGAACCCATGCACCTTTTTGACCTAACCACTTGCTTTCGTGTTTAGCCCTCGCTGCCAAGCCATGCCCCCACACGCCTTGGTCTTACTTAGCTCATAGGCCACTCGCCCATGGGCGCCTCGAGGAGGTACTCCCCCCTATATATGTCAAATGACAATTTGTCCACCTGACAGGAGTGGATACAACCACTTGTAACATCAGTTCTTCCCCCTGTGTGCATCTGCCTTGCCAAAGGCAGCCATGCACCAAACTGTTCACAAGCCACCGGCTGCACCAACTCTTAAACGTCTAAGTATCCGTCCCAATACTTAGAATATTTTTGACATGTCCTTCAAGACATCCCATCTCTGGAATGACATTCCAACACTGAATGCCATTCTGCTCACGAATCCCATTCCACTCTTTATCCAGAGGTGTGGATATTTGGCATTCTAATAAACTGCCAGAATTTGTACTGGTCTAACATGTCTATCAAATCAAACTATCTGACATCTCAAGCATCTTACACAGGAAATTGCAAAATTTAATTGGGTTAATCATCAAAGGTCCAAAAAATACATTAAAATTATCATCAAGTCCACTTCAAAACATATTAGCCCTACAAGTCTTTCAATAATTTTGTGACTAAAATACCCCTCGAGTGTTTTCTTCAAAAATAGTCTAACTAATTTCCCGTGAATGGCGCTAGGTTTTAAGAAAGGTTTTCAAAATTTCAAAATTCAATAACCCACATTATATAAATCCATTTTCAATAAAAAATATATATTTAGACACTAGAAATCCAGATCTATCAAACAAGATACATATTAACTATGAAAATCTGAAGAAAAAAAAAAGGTTACAAAACAATAAATTTTTAGCCCAGGAAGACAACAAAATTTTACATCACCGGTAAGGGTGGCAAATGTAACCCTTCAACCCGCCCATATCCACCCAATAATTAACGGGCTGGGTTAACTTATTTTCTAGACAGGTCAATAACGGATTGGATTAAATGAACCCGCCAATTTAGAGGGTTGAAGACAGGTTGAAACAGGTTAGAGATGGATCCGTATATAACGCCACTACAGAGTTAGTTCAGTCATTGTTACACCCCACCTCTCTCTCTACCATTCGTTCGCCCCCTCTCCCTCTCCCTCTCCCTCTCCCCTCGCCCTCTCTGTCCTAGACTCCTAGTCTTGATCTACCATCATCGGTGTCCATTGATTGGACTATAGCCGCTATACACAAGCAAATATCGGTCCCATATGAGAGCTTAAGGATATCTTTGACAATTTCAGGTTGGGTTTGAAGGCCAGTGGACGAAAGCACGATTTCAATGTTGTGGGGCGAGGCTTTGGCGAGGATGTCACAGAGGATTCTTGATCTTGGAGATACATCTAGGAAATCAAGGTAGGTTGGGATTTGAGGTGATGAAGTCTGAGGTGGGTTTGTAGGGAGACACTTGAGAGTCTGTTGCTTGGGTTTTCAGCCATCCCCTCGATTTTGAAGAGGGGACCAGAGTGAAACCCTGAAAAAAAATCATTTACATATGGTGTTTATTGAGCTATATAAACCTTAATTTATATAAATTGACACCACAAGCTGGGAAAAATAGAATTTTCGAAACCCAACATAGACGATTGAAAAGGTGAATTGGAGAATTACCAGAAGCAAAAAGATGAGAGAGAATGGGCCTATGGAACCTTCAAAAGATGACGATGTGAAAGTAAGAGGTTGCTCGCGGTTTTAATACGGGAACACATGTCTTCCTGTGCAAAGAGTTCAAGGCGCTATAACTGATTTGAGCTATTCTTTGTGTCTTTGATTCAATGTGAGACATGAGAGATTTTTCTCTCTGACTTGCAGATATACACATTTGCTTTGTGTTTTTCAATAGTAAAGTTACTATCGTAAATTTTTAAGTCTGCATTTGTAGATGTCATAATAAAGATTATAGTAGCAAGTTGGTCTAATCCATGTTGCTTGGGTAGCAATTTTTATCAATTTAGATTAATTGCAAGAATGCACAAGGGGGAAAAAAGGAAAACTGAAAAAAATAACATGCTGGTTTTTTATTTAAAAAAAATGCTGGAAATGTTTTTTTAAAAAATAAGGTGCTGATTTTTTTTCAAAAATATAAATGGTTCGGATATGGGTTCGACCCGATCCATTTTGACCCAACCTGTACTTGACCCATTTAATTACGGATCAGATTTGGGTTCAACTCCTTTTGATCCGACCCTGCCCAACCCGCCCAATTGATAGGTCTACTCATTGGAAACAATAAATGTTACTGTCTCATCAAACAACTAAATTTCATTCATAAACTAAAAGAAAATCATTAGATGAGATTACTCAATCAAAGATATTTCACTTATATGTAGAATCTAAAAAAAAATAAAGCTGGAAGCTGCGAAGAGAAAAATGATTCATCATCTAAAAAAAAAAGGACAAAACAGTAAAATTTTACTATTTATGTAGTAGAGAGTAAAATTTTACTGTCTGCCATTTTGTAAAGAACATAGAAAAGGCCCATGGGTTACATCAACACATGGGCCTAATTTGAAATAGATAAAACATTAAAATTGGGCTCACAACTTAATGATTCACAAATTAACAAGGCGAGTCAGGTGACCAATTAAAAATTTGATACCAAAATCTTTGACTTAGGACTCAAGGCTTCGGCAAAAGAGACAACTACTGGAAAGCCTGATTTGAGGTTCAATGGGTACGAGTTCGAGGCTCTAAGGATGTTCCACCAACAGCTGCTAGTAGATGATGCCTTCATATCACCAGGCTGAGTGGGTGTGGGTGCATGAAGCAGGAGACCACCTTGGGCACTTACCTTAGTACTCATGTAGATAAAAAATCACAGTCATGGCACCGATATCTCTTGTCCATTCAATGGTATTGCAACTGGTGGAGCCACCTGCTACTATCTTTCGTCGCGCGTCACCTATGACCAGCCACCACCTGCTATACCCAAAACGTACGACAACCTCCTATCTCAACCACAATCCGCCATGGACGACAACAAGACCACCAGCGCTGTCTCCAGTCGTGCGTCACCACCGACCAGCCACCACCACCACACCCAAACCTAGGCTCTGCAAAATGGGTAGGTCTGGACGGGTCGTAAATGAGTTGGGTCAAAATGGGTTCAACCCATATTTATATGGGTCAACTATGGGTCGGGTCAACCCAAATTCGACCCATTAACCCAAACTTAGTCCAACTTCTTACTTTATATATATATATATATATATATTATCAATTAAACATGAGCTTTTGGGTTTTAATCTAAACATATACAAATGGATAAAAATAATTAATATTTGATCCATTTCCTGTGTTTACACATATAACTTTAGGAATATATTACTTCTTTAGTGCAGCGATTTTAATCGGCGCACACACACACATATTATATATATAATTTTTTTTTGTTACATTTCTATTTCTATTCTAATTATGTGGCACTTTTATTCATATATGTGGTATCTATATATATAATATCTATTTTTATTACCTTTTCCTACTTATATATCTATTGTGGATAAATTAAATATAAATTCAGTGGCGGTTAACTAGGGGATAAAAGTAAAACTATAAAAATTTAGAAATCATTCTTATGAATATAAAAAAATTGAAGGACCAACTGCTATTTTTTTTGTTTCAAAAAAAAACTAACTATATATATATATTCAAAAATACGATTTTCAAATTCTGGGAAGCCATGCTTACTCTCCCTTGCTTCACCACCACAGTATGAACTCCTTAAATAAGAAAATAGTAATTTTCAGAATAATTTTATAATACGAAGTTTGTAAATATAGTTAGAGACGAGTTAAAATGATAATTTATGGTTGTATATAATGTAGCCAAGGAAATAAAGTGGGAGTATGTATGTATTCATCATGTCATTATGTATGTATGGAGGAGAGAAAAGTAAATGAGGAGGGAAAAGTGTAAAGAGCAGGAAGGACAAAAACCTGCAAGTTGTTGTGTCAAGACTGGTTGGCCAGTTCAATGTGCAGAATGATGCCAACTTGGATGGGTACTCATTTAACATCACTTCAAACCCGTCGATTACCCATATTTTACCCATTTTCAACCCGTCAAACATTGGGTTTATTTAATACAACGCAAATTCAACCCATATTTCTAATTGAGTTACGAGAACCCACTTATTTGTGGGCGGGTTACCACTGGGTTGGGTTTCACTTTGCCACTCGTACCCAAAACGATTGGCAACCCTCCTCAGCCATAGCCATCACCACCACTGTCAGACCCAAGCAGCAGAGCTAGATCTTGAACATAGGGGGGCAAGGATACAAAAAATAAAATTTAAGAAGGTATTTTGTGAAAATATAAAAAAAAAATTTTGAGGGGGGGGGAAGTTTCCTGACATAATAATCTTTTATATTCTATACAACATGGGGTACAAAAAATCAGATATCAAACCTTGGGGGGGGGGCGGGACATGACACCTGCACTTGCCAGACCCAAAACGAACGAAGCCATTGCTTAATGGTTGTGAACAGATCTTGTCTGGGGTGCCACCATCTCCTTCACCACCTCTCGCAAAGTCCTCTCTCTCTTCCCCGAAAAGTGCAAGGTGGTCCTCCGATGGTGAGGCACATTTCCTTCTAGGTGTCAGAGATTGAGGTTGTATGTGTTAGGAAAAAATTGAAGGTATGCGTGAATATTGCATTGGATATAATTGTCATTTGTAAAAAAAAATACAGCTGCCATGTCATCACATGGACCTAAGATAAAAAAACTAAAAACGGCGTGTCCTTGATCTCAAAAAATAAATGTGCGTGGACCCTATACCTATTTACCATCTGCTGAAGGGACTCACACTAGTTAGCTCAATTTAATTTGCACAGGCTTTAGTGTAGTGCTGTCTATCATGTCCGTCGGATGGCTGCTGTATAGCTGGTGGTTTTGGAAAAGGGTCTAGGACTGGTAACTGGGCGAGCTACTAATGTCTGGCTTTAGTAGCTTGTTTCTTTCTCATACGAGCTTGTTCACTGTCCTAAACTCAAGCTTAGGTGCTCTCACTCCTTTTTATAGTTGGTTGGTGTTGGATAGGTTAAACTCTAGCTCAGTTGCTGAATAACCCATGCTTGAGCAGCTCAATGTCTAGCTCTATGGTGAATTCTTGAACTAGAATCATGAAGTAATATTATTAGAATCCCCTAAGAGAGTTGCATAAAACACATTAAAGATTTGATAATACAGCCAATGAAGTGTCATGAGGAATTAACTTTACTTTTCACCAACTGAGCCTGAGGGGTTGTGCATTTTTGTGGCCATAATTGTTGGATTCAGACATGGATACAATCGTTCAATTAGGCTAATGGACAAGTGTTATGCTTGTGATCATATTAACATCTTAGATTAGCTTTGGGCTAGCTCAAGCTTAGCTGATTTCAAAAAAAGTTCAACCAAGCTTGAGGTTGAAAAGCCCAATTCTTGGGTGGGGTCAGTTATATCCCTAGAAGGCGAGTGGATATTAATTCTATTATCAATTGTCCCTTTACATTTAGTACACAGGTTAAAAATCAGAAAAATGAAGAAAAAGAACCAATACACATATACTCTATTGATCTGGACCACATCTGTGTTGCAGGATGCAAAGTGAGGGATAATATGTGAGATGCCTTCTTGCTGTGACAATTATGAACCAAGAGGATCTGGATCTTCGGTCAGAACTACAATTTCAATGGCAGAAATTTTCGAACATGTCTAGATTGCCTCATTTGAGTTATAGCGAGCTTTCTTTATTCTTAATCCTGTGTACTAGTGTTCAGGATTTCGGCTTGTCTCACCCACTACCAGAGATTAATTGGTCAACTCCATTTGTTTAGTTTGTGTTTTATGATTAACAAATGGAGACAATTTAAGTTCCATGTATATGTCCAATTTGATGACTTCCTTTTATGGTCTCTGAGTTTATTTTGTTTTTCCTATTATTTTTTTTTCCAGTTATTTGATATCTTCATGTTATGATTGCATCACAGATATTTCCTGTCTTTTAATTCCGATTCTTTATAAAGCAGTGTTCAATAAGTTTATTTCAAAACTGCAACTCTACTCTGGACTTCTGCGGCAGAATGGTTTTCCTTTTTCTTTAGTTTTGGTGCCTCCCTAGGTGGATCTCTCTGTAGTTTGGTCAAGTAACTAGTAGAACATTGTCTTGTAAACTCACCTGTTTGATCGGTTCTATCCCCTAGATGAGTTCTACAAGATAATCTGCTTTTTTTTTTCCTTTTTTTTTGTATATTTGGCTCTCCAATTGGATGGAATTATTTACACACTTTTTTTTTTTAATTCTAGTAACCGAGAAATGTGACTACAACTAGATGGAAAAAATTGTCACATGAAGCTGATCTTGGTATACTCATTCTACAAAGGGATGCATCAAGTGATATTGTCAGATAATGGCATGTGATACTTTTATTTTATTTTTCCCAATTGACATACACACTGAATATTCACTGGGGGAGGAACCAAATCTTAAAATAGAAATGTTCACTGATTGTATATTTGATTATAAGAGGTCTCTTGTGTCAATATATTTTTCTGATAATCATTTTGTCAATACGAATAATGAAAAGTGAATTTGATTGTGATTGTATTAACTGTTCCTAGTTTGGGATATCATTTTCTCGTTGGGCCAACTTGGCTATATATATATATATATATTAACTGCCTTGGTAATTGAAGCATATTTTAACTTTGGGAGGAGGCCGAGATTTTTCTCTTCCATTCATTTGATAGTTTGATGAATATGTGAAGTCCTTCTTAGTTTATATGGTCAAAAAGGTTGGAAGGGAAATTGAGTTTCTCTGAAGGACGACAGAATTTCACATGTTCTTCTCGGAAGCGTGTAAAGAATGTAAATTGGTTGTACCATATCCAAGCAATAACCATTATGTTGTTGTTTAAAAGTTGTATTTGTACCAAAATTCCTGGATTCAAATAGACATTGGATTTTCCCCTCTATTTTTCGTGAAAGGAATCTCCATTTTGGAGGTTAGAGACAGTTGAGAACTTGAGGGAAGTAGTAGTGCCAAAAGGAAGGGATTGTTGAATATATATATATATATATATATATATATATATATATATATCATATGTATATGATACGAGGAGGAGGAGGTGGTGGTGTTGGTGTGAAGAGGAAATCCAGGAATTTTGTTAGAAGATGGGAGTTTGGCTCACCAATTTTGACTTCTCACTAGCTTTTTACTTCATTAAAATGAAAGGAAAAGGAAGTAGTAGTCCATTAAATAATGCAAAGTTAAGTAAGTTGGGGACATGTCTGGCTGTTGTCAGTGACACCCTTTTTTCTTCTCTTAGACGAGTTTCATTTCTTGTCTATCATTAATCTCAACTACCATGCAAAGGGAGGTGGAGGTGGAGGTGGAGTCACAATCTATTTAATTTCCTCTATATTTATTATCTACACAGAACATCATTAATTCTTCAGTTTGTTGTATTTTTTTGGTGCGTCGGTAGATGAGCTAATCAAATTGGTTTTCGTCATTATCATCTTTTAATTACTTGTATTGCTACACTAAACCTTGAAAACCATTTTTCTTTTCTGGGTTATCATTCATTTTGTTGTATGGAGTGATTGATTATGATGCATAATAATAATCTTCATCTTGGCTTTTTGGCCTTTGGTATGAGTAGGCCTTCAAACAAATTGATGACCGCATTAAAAAAATTAACAAATCAGTTAATTTAAATATGGATCTATTAATTTTGGAATTGAATCGGATTTGATTCGATAATAATATTAATATAAATTATGTATATAAAATATTATGTTATAATATGTAAAATTTAGAATATATAAATTTAACTTAAGAAATTTGTATATAATTTAATATGTTAAATATTTAAAATATATATAAATATATTATATTACATTTAATTAAATTAAATTGTTAATGTATCAGATTTGTTTAATACAATTAATTAAATTTAGATCTAACTCAATTCAACCTAAGAAATTTGTATATAATTTAATATGTTAAATATTTAAAATTCTAAAAAAATATATAAATATATTATATTTAATTAGATTAAATTGTTAACGTACCAAATTTGTTTAATACAATTAACTAAATTTAGATTGGATTAGTGTACCAAATTATTTGATCCTTTGAGTGCCCCTACGTATGAGAACAATCATGGTACATGCACGCATGTACACAAGGCTCAAAACACTACAAACTGTTTACATTTGAAAGGGAATGATAACAACACTATCCAACATCGTACTTTTGCGAATCTTGAAGTTTGTATGTTTATTTAGTTGACTATTGGGTGTAACACACGAAATAACTGGCAATTATATGCACTAATTAAATTGGTAAAATTTATTTTCGTTAATGTCAAGGAAAATACTCTTTGACATTATTTTGTTTAGACCATGATTCAAGGAATCATAAAATATGTTTTCATAATTTTACTAGTTATTTTTATTTACACAACATATGTATATATATATATATGTGTGTGTGTGTGTGTACTAACTTGTTGGGTTGGTTAATGGTTCAAAAACGAAAATGGTGAGGTGATCATACCAAATCTAGAAGAGTCCAAAATATATGCATGGTGCCAGTGTCCTTTACTACCCTTTGTTCAGCAGTATATGTCCACGTGTTGGGCTATGTTATCGATCATCAACTCCACATAAATACGAGTGGTTCGAGTGTTTTTAATCCACCTTGATGTAACACTCTTTTAAGTAGTGTGTCTGTTTCTCATGTTTTGTTTTCTCACCTTGTTGGGCATTGGGGGAATGATTTAGACACCACCATTATTTCAATGAAAGGGGCACCCATCTGTTGAAATTACTCTTTCATCACATTCTTAAAATGGTATTTCCAAAATACGCACACAAATGAAATGATATTTCCCATGAAAAAAAAATTGTTTTAGTGTATGTTTAGTTCAGTTCAATAAATTTTAAAATAAGTTTTTATTTTTATGAATTAATGTTTGGTTCAATTTATGAATCATATTTTTTAAGACAATAATAAATTCAAAACGAGTATTTTTAATTAAATTATTAGAATTTCTTTTTTAAAATCAAAATTTTTTATCACTAACCCAAACGAGCCTAGCTTGAGTTTATGCCGTGGAAGAATGGAAACTTGTTCTAGGAATAGCCACAAAAACTTCATTAATTTATTAGTTGCTACAAGGAAACGGGTGCAAATGTCTTTTTCATCATAGGAGTGCTCTATAGGGGATGGAGTGTACCCTACCTACCTTTCCAAACAAAAAATATATATTCTTATATATATATATATGTATATACAAAATAAATGCTACATATATTTGTATAATTTTTCTGGTCATAGATTCTTACATACATTTGGTATATTGCACAATATTTTATTAAGAGTCTATTGCTTACATGAGAGAGAGAGAGAGAAGAGAGAGAGAGAGAGAGAGAGGCACTTGGGTGTTTGTTTTCTGTTTCTCTTTGAGAGTAAGACGACTCAGATTGCCCAAGACTTGGCGTCTCGAGCGGTTGCCAAAAGAGATCCAATAAAATGACACAATTTATTTCTACTTCCTGTGCTCTCCCTCAGATTCATCCAACAAAACCAGACCACAACCACAATGCCTCTCTCTGATTATCACCATCTTCAATCAACTTCCCATCCCTCTCTGCCTTAATTTAACATTACACTACATATCTTCTACTGCTATTGTTGTTGTTTTTGTTGTTTCTCAAGTCGTTTTGCTTTGCAAATATATATACATATATATAGATATCGATTATCTTTGTTGCTGGGTCTGGGTTTTCCTATGGCGGCCTCTTCTGTTGTGTGCTCGTGGCTCGTGGCCGCTTGCATGTCCGTCGCTTGTGAAAAAGACCATCCCAATGATGAATCCGCCGACGATGCTTCACTCTTCTTCTTCGAAACGGTCGAGCAGATGGGCGCGTAGGTTGAAGGTTCTGTCCAAATGCAACGCCGGTAGCACCGAATTTCCAAGAAGCCTAATTAATTCCTTCTGTGGATCGAGCATTCAGGGTCTCATGAGCTCTTGCTTGGCTTTCGAGCCCTGTGAGGAGTATTACAGCTCCAAGGGGCTTTGTTCGTCGGACTTCTTTAGCAACAATGAGTTTCGCATTCCTATTCGGATCGAGGAACGTTCCGGTGACTCGCTGGCGGAGGCGGACGAGTCGAGCCGCCCACTCCGGTAATTGAACTGTGTGTGTTGACTGTTGTCAATGTTGTGGTTTGCTCAAGATTATGCAGTTTTTACGCATACTTATTTATTTATTTATTTCGAATCTGGATGTGTTCAATCATTAGATTATTTTCGGTTCTATTTGATTTTTACTAACCATGGGTTTAATCCAATGGTTTGATATGAATTCATTTTTATTTTCTATATAAATTTCTTTTTTGGTATATAAATTAAGTTGCTCGTTTATTTTCAATTCTCTTTTACAAAGTAGTATTTACATTTGTTTTTTTTTTTTTTCCAGTAGAATTTGCATTAGTTGAAGCCCAAGCGTTTGTTATTTGGCGGAGTATTTAAGGATTAGGTCGTGTTTTTCTTTGTTTGCGATTTATGCACGAAGTAGTAATTCTACCTTTGCAGAATGCAGAGTAATTGTGGTGTAGCACTTCAATCTTAATACTCTGTGTGCGCAACCGCGCATTGGCTGTGGTATTCTTATTCATATTTTTTTAATGGAAATTTTCTTCTCAGGTGGGTGGGGGTGGGTTTAAGTTGGTTTATTGATCTTGACTGTCCTTGTCACCCACCTTTCTGCATCATTCCAACTATCAAGGTTTTGCAACATGAATGACAATGCACACTGATAGCATTCCAATCCATTGAGACCCTAATTGCTAGTTTCTTGTTTGTGAATCAGACAAAATCACCTTGCCTTGTGAGTTGTGACTCTCAAAATTCATTTTTAATTCCATTTTGCCAGCCCATTCATTAGCTGTTTGCATGCACTTGTCATAGGAAGAAATTGTTCACCACCACCTTGGGTCCTAGGCTTCATTGTTTTACCATTTGAATGTTTATATGGAAATGCTTTTAGATTTACTATGGTGCCCTGATGTATATTTTGAAACTTCTTTAAACCAGTATTGCATAACTATCTGCTCACCAAACAGATACTGACATATGTACAAACACCACTGTGGCTTATGTAATAAAATTTTAGGGGAAGCAATGGCTGTAGCCATGCAACCTGCAATAGAAGTTGCAGCAAATAAGAAACGTCCTACAAAGCAAAGGAGAGTGGTTGTGACAGGAATGGGAGTGGAGACCCCTATTGGTCATGATCCAGATGTCTTTTACAATAATCTGCTTGAAGGTATCAGTGGTGTAAGTGAGATAGAGGCTTTTGACTGTGGCCATTACCCAACGGTATGTCTTGTTCATGATCTTTCTTCTTTTGAATTGATGTTCTTGGCTTAGATTTTGAGAGTACATTTCGAAATACAGAGAATTGCTGGAGAGATCAAGACATATTCGACTGATGGATGGGTTGCACCAAAACTTTCCAAGAGGATGGATAAATTCATGCTTTATATGCTAACAGCAGGCAAGAAAGCATTGGCAGATGGTGGAATTACAGAAGATGTGATGGATGAAATCGATAAAGCTAGATGTGGAGTTTTGATTGGCTCAGCCATGGGTGGCATGAAGGTAATGTTTGGCTTTTCTGCAAATTAGAAAGAAAATTGTATGTAATCGGAGAACTGAGGGGAATCTGATTTTACAAGAGCTTCTGCTGAGTGATCTAACTTTGAGGTTATTCATGTGTAGCATGAATTTTCGTACTCCTTGCCGCATCTTCTTTTTTGTGATTTGCACATGCAGTGCAAGAGGCAATCCATAGACAGGCACCAGAGCTACCCACACTCAAAATTGGGAATATAACATGTTTCCATGGCCTTTGGTAGTCTCTCTATGGCCTTTGTCTTTTATCCATGTAGTGGGATTCCCTTGGGAAATCTTCTGCGTTCTGGCAGAAGAAGGATGTCCAGGTTCTGGAATCCCTACATGAGAGCTGCAATACCCGCAGATGGGACAAGGAGGGAGATTCATTCTGCATTGTTGCATCACTTCATTAATTTCTTCTGGGGTTGTAAATCGAGCAGGTTTTCAATGATGCAATAGAAGCTTTAAGAATCTCTTACAAGAAGATGAATCCTTTTTGTGTACCTTTTGCAACTACAAATATGGGTTCTGCTATGCTCGCAATGGATCTGGTTAGTTTGAATTTAGTACCGCTGCAAACTTAACATCCACCTGACTGGTTGAAATTTTTGAACGTGTCCTTATAGCTACTTCTTTGCACACCAAATTGCAGGGATGGATGGGCCCAAACTATTCGATCTCTACTGCGTGTGCTACAAGCAACTTCTGTATATTGAATGCAGCAAACCACATCATCAGAGGCGAAGCTGTAAGTGTCTTGCATTCTTTCTCTGTTAAGCAGTGGAAGTTTTGGAGTTTCTTATACTATGTTAATGTTGTTTAATGTATTTCTTAGATAATTGATAATAAAGTAACACGACAAAAAGAAGTATTTGTAATTTTACTGCAATTTATTCTGACATATGTTGAGAACTTGCAGGACATGATGCTTTGTGGTGGCTCGGATGCAGCAATCATACCTATCGGTATTCTTTATTCCTTAGTTCGCGTTCATCTTACTAGCCTGACGATATCAATTTCCTATAAGACAATTTGTGGTGCAGGATTGGGAGGTTTTGTGGCTTGCAGAGCGCTTTCTCAGAGAAATAGTGATCCTACAAAAGCTTCACGTCCTTGGGATGCTGTAATATTTTATATGTCTTGTTCTTTTGTTTCCTTTTCTCTCCTCCAGTGATTGTTTCTGTTTTAAGAAGTAGTTTTCAGAAGCTTCCGCCTGGAACATCAACTAGCAAAGTCACTGAAAAGCAGAATGATACATTAGGCTTGTCATTGTATCTTGTAAATTTGGTGTGATGTTTTTGAGAAACTAGATTCAAAAAGTTGAAATGTTGTCCACAATTCATAACTGGAAAGTTCTGCATTTGATTTCTGTCCTGTTGGCATCTCACACATCTCTACCTAAGTTATCTCATTCATTTGCATGAACTTGTTGGTGAAAGACATCACTTGAAGCCCCAATCCTAGTCTATTCTTGATCTGGATTATGAGTAATGCTTACCATAAAATTTTGGCTTTGTTATTGAACAGAGTCGTGATGGATTTGTTATGGGAGAAGGAGCTGGTGTTCTGCTTTTGGAAGAACTAGAGCATGCTAAGGTATATTGATGCCGAATTATTTCATATCAACTATATGATACAGAATTAATTCCGTAGGCTAATCATTTCATAATGTTTTCGAATTTTACAGAGAAGAGGTGCAAATATCTATGCAGAGTTTCTGGGTGGAAGCTTCACTTGTGACGCTTATCACATGACAGAGCCCCATCCTGAAGGTGATGTGCTAGTACTAAATTTTTTATTTATTTTTGGATAGGTAAAGTATAATCAAATTAAGAGGTGCCCAAGGGGGGCGCACCCATAAACAAAAGAAAGAGACCAAAAATTAGGGTCTCATGTCTCTTAAAAACTCTACAAAGTCATCCATCAAAGGATTACAAGATCCATTTACCCATACATAGAAAGTATACAAAAAATACTCCTAACTCTATACGGGGAAACTTCAACCTCCTAAAAAATCCTTCTATTTCTCTCCTTCCATATACACCAAAAAAGACAAAGAGGGATAACATCCCAAACTTTGTGTACATGTTGTTTTTTACACCCGCTTCTCCAACTTGCAAGAATCTCAAATACTATTCTTTGCAAGACCCAACAACAACCAAAGAGAGCAAAGACAAGCTGCGACTAATCTCTTGCCACCTCGTAATGGAGTAAAAGATGGTCCACCATCTCCTCCTCCTCCTTGCACACCACACATCTGTTGGTGATAAAGAAACCCTCATTGAGAATCTCCCCTGTCAAAACTGTTCCCCAAGTTGCTGCCAATCTGGAAAAAGCTGCTTTCAATGGTGCTTTAGTCTTCCAAATGCTCTTCCAAGGAAACTCTCTACCCCACTTCTTGAAAGAACCTTGTAAAAAGACTTAACTGAGAATTTCCTCCTTTCCCAAGTGACCATGTAATTTGTTGTGGATTGGGTTTGGATTTTTGTAAAGTCTCCATCATCCTAGCAACTCTACCTCCCAATCCCGGCAGCACTCCCCCCCCCCCCCCTCCCCCCGGGGGCAAACAAAAGCTGCTTTTGTACTAATTATTTTATACATATCCAGTTGTGTTTTAATATTGGAAATCTTATAACATGTGCTGAGGGATATTACAAGTATTTTTCATCTGTTTTCGCTCTTTTTCTTGTTTTTTGGGCATTATTTTTATCTTCTGTTTGTGTGCCTGTGGCACCCTGCTGAAAAAGGAGGGAGGTGGGCGTCAGGGCCTTGCAATTATCCAACTATTTGAACCAGCATTAAATTCCAATGCCTGCAAGTGCATCCATAGGACCATATCGTTGCAACATATTTATTATCGTAATTCATACATAATTTATTTCCTAGAAATGTATGATAAGCAACTGGTTCTGAATTAAGAAACAATAATGCAATATGGGCACTGGATGACCTTCTATATATGAAACGTAGTTTGATATAGTGTCCCTTTTTTAACATCTATAAGCAGGGACTGGTGTCATTCTATGTATAGAGAAGGCCTTAGCTCAGTCTGGTGTGTCCAGGGAAGATGTAAACTACATAAATGCACATGCTACATCGACGCCAGCTGGAGATCTTAAGGAGTACCAAGCCCTCATTCGCTGTTTTGGCCAGAATCCGGAGGTAAATTAAATGCGGATAGTTTTCTTTATCACAAGTATTTCTTACATCTTCATATCCAGGCTTGATAAGATTTTTGATGTTTGCAGTTAAAAGTGAACTCTACAAAATCTATGATCGGTCACCTGCTAGGGGCATCTGGTGCTGTGGAAGCTGTTGCAACTGTGCAGGTAACCAAAATTTGGATTTATTTTCAGTAAATATTGATTTTTTTTTTTTTTGAACTGATAGTTGTAATGGAATATCTGGTTTATGGAGGTATTTCTATAAAAGGTCTCTGTAAATTGCATTACCTTAACATGGCTGGGCTTATAAGAAATAAACACTAAGCAGTTTGGATAAATTACCTGCATACTTTGTAATGAATGTTATTTCCTTTTAGTTGAAAAAGTAGCTTGTAGCTGATTCTATAGCTAGGGCCCATTTGTTCTTTCTTTGGTCTAGATTGGCAAAGATCACTTAAATTCAACTGGTGAGATCAGATAAATAATCTTCAACATCACTAGGACAATAACATTAGGCACCCTTAAGTTAATCTTTCCATTTTCAAGATCATTGCAGTTTTCAAGGTAAATATTGGAAATCCATATTACTGGATTAATGATTGATTAGGAGAAACTTCTTAAGCTTTGCTTTTCTCTTTGGGTGTCACACAGTCAAACCAGTAGTTGCCCATGACCCATTTGGGTTTTCTTTACACAATAATACTATGATACCAGAACCAACAAGCTCTAGCTGGATTGGTACCTCCACCACCTCCCTATATGGGAGGTTGAGGGTTCAAGTTGCCTTAAGGAGGTGCAATGTGTGTATGTGCGTGTGATTTATCTTATGAAGCACGGACACTCTATTTTGATTTACGTGTCCGTGTCGGACACTGACATTCTCGGATACTTCCGGGACACGTGTCTGGACATTTGAATCATGGATGTTGATGATTAAATGAAGAAGTTCTTTATTTTTTATTTAATGGACTTTGTTATTTTAATTACCTTAATAATATTTTTAAAATTTTTTGTATTTTTATGCCAATTTTAATTGAAATAACATTAAGTTTTTATTATATGATCATATAAAAATATAAAAAAATTATATATATTAACGTGTCTCTAATGTATCCATGTCCTACTTTTTTTTAGAAATAACGTGTCTGCGTGTCCATATCGTGTCATATCCGTGTCCCGTGTCCGTATCCGTGCTTCTTAGGATTTATCTATAAAAAAATTATATATATATATATATATATATAATACTAAAATTTGGGATTGTTGTACAACAAATTGTGAAGTGTTTGGTCTCTTGGAAAAGAACTTGCAGATTTGTAGAAGTAGGAAGGTAGGATCATGCTTATCAAAATGGCCCTTTTTTGATAATCTCATTTAATTCTTGTAAATGTTCAAAATGCTACCAATGTTCAGGCAAACATGAGCAAGCATAGGGGAATTTTGTTTTTTGCACATGTTCGCATAGGGTTGAGTGATGTTAATAAAGACTTCCTTGTTTGTTAAAACAGACCGTGGTCAAAGCTTTGGAGATGGGAATGGCTCTGTGAGATTTTCGATAAAATCTTATTGTTTTTGGATGAGGTAATTAGGAGTTCAACTTATAAAAAGGATGGTAATTAGGAGTTTAGGGTGTGAGATAAGATAAGATCCAAATTAAGCCACCATAGAGACTTGCCGATGCCTGTGGAAATTTGTCTCCAAACTTTCCTCTGCTTACTTTCTGCATGTTAGGTTTCTGGTTGGTTTGAGAACCTTGATTGAGTTTTGGCAGGTCCTTGCTGGGGTAGTTTCATATCTTTGCCATTATCATTGACCTGTGTATCTTCCTTAAACTCTATTATACTCGTATTGTTGAAAACACTATTGATACAGAATTCTATGGGGTCATTGTATTTTATCCAGTTCACTCAGATTGGTTACACTTAGTACACTCTCTCTCTCATTTTTTTGACAAGGAGTATATATATTTAAAACACCCTCTCCGCCGCCGGGGGGGGGGGGGGGATGAACCCTAATTACAAGGGAAAGGCTACAAAATCAAAGCCTTAGAGACCCCAAAAAATGTATAGAGAAACTACATTCATCAGCTAGGCCTCTTTGACCTAAAAGTATAATAAACGCAAAAAAATATCTTCAACAGTAAAAGGGGCTACTCAATCCCTAAAAATTTTTCCTATTCTGCCTTCCCTCCAAATGGCATCAAATCAAACAAATAGGAGCCATCCTCCACACAAATGTCGGGGGTTAAGATCAAATTTTGGAGTCCTAGAATTTTAAGTCTAAAATGGGGTTTGTGTGCGATGAACTTCCGAGTGTGATTCATCGACTCAGAAAATGGACGAGAACCTATTTCCTAGTAAAAGAAAGGTGTTAGGAAAAAAAGAGAGAGTAAAAGCTGACTCGTAGTCGAGAGTTAAGCTCAAATTAGGAGCTGAGAAGTTTAAGTCTAGAATGGAGGTTTGACTGTGGTGAACTTTCGAGTGTGAACCAGTCGACCTGAAAATGTATGAGATCATCATTATGTAAGAAGATGATCTATTGTTTCTTCCTCTTCCTTGCATTTGCATCAACAGTTAACCAACTGGAACCCTCTCTTCTAAACCACCGTTCTGAAGATTATCCATGGTCAATAGTGCAGCCCAAGTTGCCATCCAAGAAAAAAAAGAAGCTAAAGCTTTAACTTAAATCCTCAAACTAGTACTCTTTCAAGTCTCAATCGTTCTAATCCAATCCTCTAGCCCTATCCAAACCTTCCTTCCCCTCCCAAAGGTGAAGGCTTTACTGGGATGATAGAAGAGACAGTTTGTAGCCCTCTCATTTAAGAAATTCTTTGGGTCTATGTCAATTGAGGAAGCTCAGCTCACCTTGTCTCTCTATTCTTAGGCCGGCTGTATCCTACATTTCTAATGATGCTAGAACCATCTAGGCCTCCAAAGCCAATCTTTTCATCTTCTTGCAGCTTTTGTTCTCTATCTTTAGTGGGTCAAGAGGGAAAATGACTTCAAGATGCATTGTTCTTCTAGTCCATCCTGTCCATTTCAGAGGAGCCAAAATACATGAAATTCTGTGGGCAATTATTCTTCAGCCTCTCACACTCTTAACAAAGTGCATTTCATGATTTTATTATGGGCATTTGTCTATTTGAATTTCGATATTCCCCTTATGGAGTCTCTGACATAATTCATGATGGGAAATGCAGCTCAGTCTCCTCTCCCCACCATTTGCTCCTTTTTTCTAGGGAGCCCTCCCCCTAATAAGGAAGAACTTTATGGAATTGATGGTTTTTTTCTGTGCAGCCCGGCAAAGATGGGAAAAGGAGGTTTGTAATTTCCTGCTTGTCTTGTTGAGCTCCTCACCCTTAGACTGTGTACTAGGGAGGTGAGTGAGTATGGTCTGAAATGTGAAATCCTTTACAGTGGAATGCAACACTTCTATGTTCATTCTAAATCTCCGGAGGGAGATATGTAAGAGGATGGACTTATAGAATAAAATTTGGATTATTGAAATACAAAGGTGTGTTGAGAATTTTTTTCTTCTTCTTTTTTCTTTTAGTGATTGGTATTTTCTAGGACAAACATGAGAGATAAGACCATTTGTGCTCAATAAAATATCAAGCAGTAAAAAAACAATACTTGTATATTAGTATCATAGCTAAAATGTTAAATTTGTTATAGTGAGTGTAACTAAGAGAAGAAATGTTAGGAGTGGTGACATTCATTCATGTGAATTTAAAGGTAGCACCATTAGAACATTTGGAATAAGTTCCTTAGATGTTTGGGCTAAACAAAAACTGGCTATGCGATATTAAGGCACTAGAAGGAGAAGCCAATTGTGTTGCGAATTGAGGGCGTGAATAGAGAATTGCCTGGCCTATGAAATAAAAATATGGTCCTGGAAAAACAGGTCGACAAAATAGTGTTCTGCAAAAAGTTATACGAATAATTGAGTTAACAGTTGAAGATGGTTGGAGTTATGATCGATTGTTCTTGTCAATGTGGTTCGCTCCATCAGAAGACATGGTCGCCATTCACAATGATCGGTTTACTGTAACATGGTCGTGGTCCCATGCAATGCCCATTTGACCATCTCAAAGAAGGAAGAGGGGGGGGGGGGGGGGTTGAGCTTCAGCAATGATAAATATTTCATAAGTTGGTATTATATCAGCAGGGGCAAGGGATAGGCATGTTCTCCAATTTAATCAAACAAGCTGCTTTGAATACTAAAAATTGCATATATGAGTTTTTGAATGTCAATACCCACTGTTTGGTGTTAGTGCAGCATGTATGCTCATAATATGGCAGATTTTGGGCATTTGCCACCTTGTTGCCAAATAAACAATAAAATGAGATCCTCCCTGTTAGTGTACAATGTACATCCTCTTTATTTGCCTAACGTCATGGCAGAGGACTGTAGGAGGTCATGGGTGCAGTTTCTGAGAAGAGCGACTTGGGGGTTAGCGCTGCAGTAGAGGGTTTGATGCTGTGGCCTCAATCATACATCTTCAATTACGGAGTTCCTATGTCAGAATTTAAAAAGAATAAGGGGAATATAGTCAGAGGATTTAAATAGATACAGGCATTTCTTCCTCTTTGAGTCCAACAGGCCTGGCTACACAATAGGGGTAGCCCTCCCCCTACCCATAAACCACCCTAATCCCATGTCCCTCTATCGAGAGTTGCTACACCTTTTGTTAAGGAGCAGAAGATACCACCTGAGCTACATAGCTAGTGGCAGCATTTGATTTTGTTTATCCCAAGGCAATATCAAATCTCTAGTTTCATCTGTACATGTATTAGTTTGGTGTGCCTTAATAGTAAAATATATTTCTTTTCTTTGATTTTTCCTGAGTTTCTTGAGGTGTTCTTGGTAAACCGTATAGACCACAAAGCTGACATGAGTTTGAGTCCAACAGAAGTAATTCAATGCTGCAACCCTTGATTACATTTCCGGGTGACGAGAGCTTTTTTAAAGTTTGGTATCCTTTTCATGTAACATCTTAAAAACTTGCAGAACATGTTACATCTGAAAATCTTGGTCTTCTAGTAACCTTTTTACCACTTTTCATGACATCACAAGCTTTAGACAATATGACTGCTCTGCTAGAAGCTAAAAATCTGCCCTCTAATCCTCTGCCTTTGACTGCTCTGTTGGGCAAGGGATAGGTTTCCAACAAAGGGAAGTGATTTGATCTAGTGGAATCTTCAACCATGAATATAGTTATCTCAAGGAGGTCGATAATCTTGACAAGGGAAATTATCTATCAAGCATTTCACTAGGAGTGTCAATTTTTGACACAACACGACAACACGACTCGAACACGACACAAAATTAACGGGTTTGGATTTAGCATAAATGGGTTTGGGTCATAAACGGGTTGACACGTATAACACGATTAATAGACATGTCGTGTTTGGGTTTTAGTAGTGTTAACCTGTTTAACACGATTTAACATGTTTAATTATAAAAAATATCATAAGTTAAGGTAATTCGTCTCATATTGAAAGTTTATCAAGGTTTTGAGATTTTTTTTTTTATAAAAGAGGTTTCTACTTTGATTTAGTACATGTTCAAAGTTTACTAAACATGAAAATTATCTATACATATTGAAAGATAGGTAAATTTTTTATTTAAAAAATAAAAAATTAAAATAAACAAGTTAAGTGTATCGACACGTGTAACCTGTTTAATAAATGGGTTGGGTTGGGTTTGAGTTTTAAAACTTGACACGATTAGTTAATAGTGTCAAGTTAGGGTTAACACATATTTTTGAATATGTATGTCTTGATACGAATCGAACACAACACAATAACACGAATTGACACCCCTACATTTCACTTTGTTGAAATCATGGCCAAGCTACATGTATGTTCATGTTTATCACAGGCGTATTATTAAGATGATGTTATTCGTTAAAAGAATCTTGATATGTAGCTTTGTTGTCAATAATATTTAATGCACATCAAATCCACCTTCTTCTCTTTGTTGTTTTACATAAACTTCAGTTCAACAAAAACTTCATTAGAAACTTAACTAGATTATCAAAATTGATGCTGAAAATTACAGTTTGATGCCATTCTTTTGGGTTAATTGTTGACGTGGTCTTGTGCTTTCATGTAGGCAATACGGACAGGGTGGGTTCATCCAAATATCAATCTTGAAAGGCCAGATGAAGGCGTGGTAAATTTTTTTTTTAATGTCATTTCATGTCACTATCTATTCATATATATGATGCTTTATGGCATGGTTTTTTCTTTTTTTATATAATGCCACTTTTAGGGAATTAGTAGTCATTTAAGCTGCTATCTCGTGTTCTTTTGCGATCAGCTCATTTCCATGATTAGTTAAAAATACTCCAAATCAGGATTTGTTGGAAGAGAAAAAGAGAAATAGGTAATATTCAATAATTCAGTACTTAGATTGGATCAATATTACCTGGAATATGGATGGTTATGATATATGTAATGGAAACACAATACACTACATGCTCTAAATGTGGTATGTTGGAGGGTAAGTTTATGTAAATAACGTCGGTGGAATACAGTGGAATATATAATTGTAAGAGTATTTTCTTCTTTTTAATGTGAATTAATATTATTAAAGTATACAAGTCTATATAGTTGTGGAAATTTATTATATTGAAATGAAAGACGTACAAATATTGAACTAAGAATCATATTTATGTTGGTTTCTTGATTTATGTTGATTCTTTTCTGTTGTTTTTCTCTTAAAAGGAAAATTAAAGAAAGAATTAAGAAGAAATTTATTGGATTGCTAAATTTAGTATTTTGGACATAAGATGTGCGTACCAAAACGGGGATCAGGTCATTAGCATTTTCTGATAACTATGGATTATAGGCGGTTTGAAAACCCCCTTTGGTTGAGTATGACCTAAAAGTGTGCCAGTAGATGAGCCCAATTGTACCTCAAGGGCCACTACTAAATAAATAAAAAAATAGAAAAAATATGAGCCCAAATGTGAATCATATTGATTATTCAGTTAATTTGTTTTCAGTAGAATTTTTGGACATTCAATTAGATGGCTGGCCAAAAATCTCAGTTAGTTGTTAATTTCATATATTTTTGGTTGCAATTCACTGGATGGGCTGCCCCTTGGTAAATCAAGCTAAATAATTGTTTTCATTTATAGCATGGCACAGTCTAATAATGCCTACACATCACTTCAGGACATGAATGTACTGGTGGGCCCAGGAGAAAGAAAGATTGGACGTTAAGGTGGCCTTGTCTAATTCGTTTGGGTTTGGCGGTCACAATTCATCAATCTTATTTGCCCCTTATAAGTAGATCTGGTGAGCTACTCCAACCTGGTGTGAAATGATACCAAAGGTACGTAGGCATGTTGCTTATAATTTTTTAAATTAGCCATGGGAATCAAAATATGAGGGAAACCAAGCCAAGGGTAGCGCTATTGATATTGAAGCTCAACCCTTTGGCCCTTTGTTTCTTCATTGCTAGATGATGTATAGGAGCTGCTTACTGGTAATATTTAATTTGACTTGTGTTAGATTTAGTATGTAGGACAGTAATGAAGTACTTTCCGAAATTCAAGTTACTTCCAAGAAAAATTTAGAGAATTTATTTTATTATGAAACTTCCTTTGCCTTTATCACATTCTACTTATTTATAAGAATTGTCGGCGGTGCAATGTATTGCAGTTCCCTGGGTTACCCCTCTTCATTGTGTTTGATCTTCTCTTTGATTGGCTGATTGCATGTGGCCAAAGGAATGAAATTGGTTAAACAGCTTAACTTCTAAACGAGAACAAGGAGGGCCCCTGGGGATGAGGAAAGGGAGAGCAGAGTTCCTGCAGTGGCTATTGTGATACTGTGCTGCTGCTTTTGTTGAATTTTTTTTTTCCCTTTTTTAAGATAGTTACAATAGGATTTCAGCAGTTGATCTAATGTTAGCCACTGAACTACCCTTACATGCTTTAGTACAGCTATTGTTTCCATGTACAAGTAGATGAGTGATGTTTTAATGATCAAATTATATTGAATTTTGATATGGCAGTTGCCATGGTTTTACCAGTAGAATGGTGCGTGGCAGTGTGCCCATCTAATAACACTCGACCATGTGTGCTACAGTGGTAGGCCAGTCCCATTCAAGAATTTCCAAGGAACTGGTGGCACTTGTGTTTTTTTTGCTGTATTTAAGCCGCTAGAGCTCATACGGGTGTCCTCTTGACAATTGTTAGCACCAGATGGCATGCCACTGCTTGTCCTAGTCATACATGATATAGTAACAATCACAAAAAAATTGTCATTAATTAAGGTAATGCAATTAATGCCCACCCACAACCTTGCATGTCATTGTTTCATTATTTCTGATCTTGTTGCCATGCCAAAATAAATAAATCACTCTGCTTTCTTTTCTTCAGTTCAATAATATCATTGAGAAAGTCCAAAATAGGTTAGCTGGTTGAAAAGCTAGGTTATATTATCTATGGCAGGTAGACTAACTCTTAGCAAATCTGTCACTTCTGCAACCATGAACACTAATCTCTGCAGTTGATTGGTTACACAGGAATTTTGTTTGGGGATCCATTGACCATAAAAGAAAAAGCTCATCTTGTGAAATGGAAAACAGTGTGCAAGGATAAACACTGTTGGGGGCTTGGGAGTTAGGACAGCTGGGGACCATAACCTAGGTGTATTGGGAAACCTAGGATAGAAATCTGTAAATTCCAGCACATCCCTGTGGTCCAAAATCCTAAAACAACATGATACCACATCAATGATATCCTGCATTCTTTAACTTAGACCTGACAGGGTTCTGCAACTTGGAGGGGCATTAAAAGAGGCTTCTTATATTGTGAAAAAAGGAGCTAAATACAGAGTGGGTGGGGGATGAAGCCATCTGCAACTCTCTCACCACTCCTCCCTGTCATCGAGAAGTTATTTCGTAAGTTCCGTAATATATGTGTGATGATCAGTCTTTATATTTTTTTTGTGATATAGTAGGTCTCACGTAAACCTATACATAATACTAAAATCATAAAGGATATGTCGGAACTCATGAAAAAATAAAAGAAATTCTCGCTTCTTTGATTTTCTTGGTCGGTAAACCAATTTAACTAAAAAACTAATGAGCATTTTGAAAGAGTTAAAAGATTATCATTGACATACAAATCTAGAATCTCATGGTAGAGTCAGATTGTGGAGTTGTTATAAGGCTAATCAATAGAAAAATTGATACAAATCAAGTTAAGCATTGTGAATTTTGGCACACTTTTAAGAGCGAGGGCAACATTTTAGGTGATGGCTCTAAACGTGCAGCCAGTGGGGCCTGCCATATTATCTTCCGTGAATAGCCAATCATTGTTCTTTTTCCTTTTCTTTCATTTTTTTTTCTTATTTATTATTTTCAGTAAAGTCAAAGCCAATATATATCATCTCAATAGAAGTCATCAATTCAATTTGTTTTAATTAAATAGAATTTCAGGTAAATGTCACGTATTTAATCTTAATTTCAAATAGAATCTAACATTTTTCATTTATATGTAACAAGAAATTTCCCCTTATCTTCTATAACTGTGATGGCAATGGCAAAAATTGAACCTACTTATAGTAACACGTTATGCTATTCACATTAGATAATAGTGTTCACTTAAATATTCATATTATCTTTGCAAAGTTAAATTTATGATATTTCACTTATATTTGGACTTTTGTTTTATTTTCATAAATGTTATAATTTATACATTATTAATTTGAATAAGTTGTGTTGTACATTTTTGAGTGTAGGTTCGATCAATTATTCATATTAATACACACACTAATAGTAATTAAGTTTTCTTCCTTCATCCTTGTATATTAGATTCAATCAATTTCATAAGTTATTTTATATTATACTCCCACAATCAACTTTTATATCTCCTTAAAAGAAGACAATATATTAGCATGACATTATTTGGTTAGTCAAGTTTATGAATTTGATTCATCCAAAAGAGTAATGTTACTCTCACATACTTTTAAATTTTACTAAAAATATTTATTTTTGTGAATTGATAATATTTTATTAAGTTAATACAATAATATAAATGCATAAAAGTAAACATTTGATCTACCTGGAGGTATAACCGAGCAATAAAAATATTAAAGATAAAATTTAGGCGTTTCTGTTACACCGAAAATGATATTTAGTCGGGTACGTGTAAGCTTGGCTAGAACCCTTATCGCTTTATCAAAAAAAAAACAAAAAGTAAATACTTGATATTCATGATGTAATATTTTACTAATATAATAATTTTAACTCATAAAAATATATATTTTTAATAAAAATTTTAAGTAAATTTAGTATTATTGTTACCCAAAAACTTCTCATATTTTTTTTTTGGATAACGGGGAACCCTCTTGAAGGACACTTTAGCTTATTAGCAGCCTTGGAGTTTAGCCCTCAATGCTATTTCTAGAAGGTAAACCTAGAATATACCAAACCGCCTATTAATCGAATGTATCGAATAAATCATGAACTTACACAACGAAAAAAAGTCAAACCTTTATACTACTAGTTATTCACGTAAAAAATCCCACTCCTTAACAACGACCCCTATACCCCGAATGGGCAAAACTTCTCATTTTGTTGTCTCTTTTCTTGCTTGACTACTTCTTCAACCATCCCAAGCTCTCACACTCAAAAGTGTATTTTTACTTTATATTTATTGTCACGTGTCAAAAGTGCAACACACTTTAGTCTTATCATTTTTACTTTTAAAGTGATGCTACCTCCAATATATAATTAAGTGGGTCTCATTTTCTTAAGTAAAAATTTACGGTGAAAAAAAAAAAGAATTTAGCAAAAAAAATTTCATTAATAGTAATAATTACATTATCTTTTCTCATCGATAATTATATAGACTTATTCATTATATTTTAAAATTATACTAAATTTTGCTATCAAAATAATACAAAAAAATAAGTATAAAATTATTATTTTACCTTCCCGAATAATCTTAATCTTTGTTATGATGATTGATAATTACAATAAAAAACAATCTAGTATAAGAGAGGAGAAATTGATATAAACAAAAAAAAATTAACATAATTATCCCTTACTAATATTATATTTGATTGATAAGGGTAAAATCGATTACTTACAGCATAAAGCGATGGAAAAAAGAAAAAGCAAAAAGACATACACACAGCGACCAGCATGTGTGCAAGTGCAACTACTATATAAAATACTATATATATATATATATATATATATATAATGGCAAACGGAATCTCAACCGTTCATATTAAAGGATCAAAAACAGCTTTCCCGCGATCTTGATGCAGGCGATTGATGAGGTACAGCGCGTTACTTGTAACTCTGGCCACATTCCTGATCTTACGCTTCACATCAGACCTCACCTTCCCATCTACTTCCCTAAAACCATCAAGGCACGTTTCCTCGTTCGTCAAGGCTGCACTCACCCACGTCTGCGCATCGCTCATCTGCCACCGGAATGTCCCGCTGCGAAGGTGCTTCAGCTCCGCCAGTGTGTTGCTCAACTCGTCCACAGAGTCAGCTAGCTGGTCCACACAGTCGAGCAGTGCGCCTTGCTCTCTCTTGCTTCCACTTCGGAGGCTGGGGAGGTAGCCGTACACTTTCCGGGCTCGACAGAGGCTGACCTCGACGGCGGCCTTGGCTAGGTCTCTGGGGTTGTTCGCGGGACGCGCGTAGGATGAGAGTGTACGGAGGCAGATGTTAGGGTAACTGGCGTGGACGCATGATGAGCGGACGAGATCATTTGGATTTTTTGCAGTGGCGGATTGGAAATCGGAGGAGAGAGAAAAGAAGAGGAGGAAAAGGGGGAGAGGGAAACCAGAGAAGAGGGAGAAATGGGAAGCCATTGTCGGCTGCTGGTGGCAGATACGGAGTGGAGCTAGGGCAGCGTGCTGAGAAAGAGAGGGTAGTGTCCTTTGTTTTATAGGGGTGCGTGCGCCGGATAAGAAATTGAGATACAGTGACATGGTCAGAATTGCCCTCAGAATGTGTCCAGATATTCTCTAGTGGAGTTACTATTTCCTTCTGGGGTTGATGGCAAATTGGTTGTGAACGTGAGGTCAGTTTCGGAGGAGTGACGGTGGGTACACTCGCTTAGTTTATTTTATTAGTTGCATTTATCATAATTCTTATTTAAATAAAAGATAAAAATAAAACACCTATTAATTTTTAAAATATCAATATCACATTATCAAAATTTAAATAAAAAAATAAAAAACATTTATTAATTTCTAAAATATCAATATCACATTATACAAAACATTTTCTATATAGAAATGTTTAAGTGCTAATGTGTTAAAAATTATAATAATTCATGTAAAAAAAAAAGTAAATAACTCTTTTTATGACAATTTTATATGAATTCAATAATTTCTTTGTTAATTAAAAAAATGTTAATTTTAATTAGCTCTCATTTTCATCAATTTATTTTTGTACTCTCATTCCCAAATGTTTTGAAATTTGAATTTTGTACAAAAGTGAATATATAGAGGATCCAATGGTTTGAAAATTGATTTGAGCTTTGATTTCCAACAATGCAAGAAACAGAAATAGTAGTACAAAAGTCACGTGATGTACAAAATTGGGTCCCGCTCAAAATTATTGCACGAAATTAAATCAGCAAGCCCACCATTTTTTGAGGACTTGAACAGGACATGTGCTGCGTACAGGGTTGCAGGGGCTGCACTAGTGCAATGGTCCCTCACCCGGCACCATATCACAATTGCATTACGACACTATTTATCTATTAGGAGGAATTCTTAATAATTTATTACCTGTTACTAATTTTAATATGTTACGTTTTATGTATAAATGAGAGTAAAAATTTATACAAACAAACTGTCTTTTTGTAAAACAAAAAATGTTTATTGAAAAAGTTAAAAGACATCGGTGTGATGCTTGTCATAAATTTTTTGATGGTCAAATTAGTGTATCGTTTGAAGAAGCAACAAAGACAATAGAAAGACAAGGGGTTTAGTGTAAGGAATTGTGTGAGATTATGTACCTCGTTAGTTTCAGGTTTATGATTTAGGGCTTAAGGTTTAAATAATAGATGTTTGGGGTGGAGAAATGCGTCCTTAATTTTAAGTAATTCTTTGATTGTTAGAGGATAAAGGGTTACGAACAACACTTATAATAAGGGTAGTGTCTTCTATTATTTTTTCTTCTATTTGGATATCAGAGAGTTTATGGAGAAAATCGGGTTATAAATTTTCAAAACTTGCGAGATTGTGATTCCTTCTCATTTTAAGATATTTGAATTGGGTTAACTTAGTCAAATTCTTCAATCTATCAATTGAACCAGAGCCATGTCTTGATTGGTGTCTGATCTACGTTATGCCTAGTTCTGTACAGGCCATAGAACCGTACCTCAATTCAGTTGAATTTAATCTGGGTCATAGTATGCTCGATTATGATAATGCGTTTGAGTTCCATTTAATGGAGACAATTCAGTCATTATATGCCACCTTGTACAAATGCCGTAATATGATTTGAGAGACAAAATTATGTCCTTACAATATGCACTTAAATAAATATCTCGTGAATTTTTAGTTTTAACCAAAAAATAAAAAATATATATACATTTCTTGTATGACCAATTTTAATTAAAACACTTACTCAAATAAATAGAAGGAGTTCGCTAAGTTTTGTTCATGGCATTGTCTAGTTTTTATTTGGAGTGCAAACATATATATATATATATATATATATATATACACATATATATTGGAAGGCAGAGAAAGGTTCGAATAATTAACCTTTTTTTATTTCCAGCAAATTAAATCTTATGGAGGAAAATCAGCTAAACCCATTAAAGATTCAGATGATTTAATTAAGTCCAGCCAGGGGTCACTGGTTGCTCTTATCTGCACTCACGTTTCACAGCGAGAGGTCATGGTTCATTCTTGCATTTCCCTGCTATATATATATATATATATATATATAGACACGCGCGTCTAGGTATTCTATTATTAGCTAAGCCATCTTGCTATTATAAAATAAAAACTTCCAAAAAAAGACAAGTAAACCTAACGCCAGGACCAGATGAAATAATGAAGCATTTAACTTTGCAAAGATAGTAGACAATGACATCATACTACCCAGAAATGGGGGTACTTGAGTCATAACAGATTGAGAAATGGAACTCACTTGAGTTTGGTATTTTTTAGTAGGAAGATGTTTGGTTTATCTGTTTGATATATGATTTGGTTTAGGGGGATGATGTGTTATTTTTTTTTTTTTATAATTCGTAAATATATTTGGTTTTTTTTATTTAAATTTTAAAAAAGAGTTCTAATGTATAATGTTATTCAATAAACTAATTCAATATATTTAACATTACTTTTTTTTAATAGGATTGAACTACTGAGAGACAACTGTATTTTTAATAATATTTTATCATGTTTATTATAATTCATTGAAAAAAAAATAGTTTTTTTTTATCGGTTAAGATTATTCTGGGTCAATTTACGCACACTAAATTAATTCTACTTCTCCGTAACAGTCAAATCTGCTCTGTAATCTCTAACTATTAACAATGGATATAAAAAAAATTTAAACTCGAAACGTTTAAATTTTATCCTTAATATAAAACACATATTATTCTATCATCAAAAGAATACACAATCTCTTTTAAAAAGTTTCCCACTTTTAACGGTTGTGGAATTCCAATACTTGGGGAGGATTTAAAAAACTTTAATTGCTAGCCTAACTATTATGTGGTCTATGAATTATTGGTAGCACCTCCCTAGGATGGTGACAAGGTTTGCACACGCATGAAACAGGTGGGTGTGTGTGTGTGTTTATTGGGTCACTTGATTAGATTTTGGACAGGATCATCCACCTATTACCACATTATTTTTCCAAAGAGTACTCCAATTAAGGGGAGAAAAAAAAGAAAATCATTTGCCATATATGAATTCTCTAGTTCAATCAACTCTAGTTCGAGTTGCAGATTTTTATTTTAATAATTTTATTTCTTAAAAATTTAATATATTATGAACATGACAATTCATGATTCATCGAGACCAATAGTTCCTTGAGATTGTGCAATCACTATTTTTTTTTTTTCTCTTTGATACAAACGCGGGGAGAGGAGAGAGGAGAAATTTTAAATATTATGTGTGCATATATATAGTGACTCAAATTAAAATTATATAAAAGAGATAAATATTTTTATCTCAAATAGACCAACTTGTCTGCTGTGACTGTTTTCTTCTAGGCCTTTTTAGGTGGGTTTGAAGCTGCATGTGAATTCTTATCTTGTCATTTGTGTTACGTAAAACACAGAGTCTGTTCTTATTTTTTGGTTCAAGAAAGGTCAGTGAGATATGGAAATTAATTCATTTGTAAGAGGGCATGGGGACATGAGATAAGTCCATTGATTGGAACGAATGGCCATGAAATGGTGCTGCAGGCCCAAAAGGTTTTCTGGTACCAAGTTGGACAGCACAGCAGCCCCCTATCTTCCAAACACAGTTCTATCATCTGTGTTGTATTTGAGACAAACATAAGTGGTCTGATCAGACAATTCAGTGTACAAAACTTGTGTTTGTATGTGAGAAAGAACGAGGCTGAACACACGTTTTTAATGATTCTTAACACTCCTTTGATTGAGTTGTGAAAAATATTATTTAATTTAAATAATTGTGAAAATGTATTATTTAAATTAAATAATTAATTGTTTCAATAAATTGTTAAAAAATATTTAATAATTATTAAATGATGACATTTACAGTAGATTAACTTAAACACTATAAATGTCTACTAGACTTGATCAACTTTATAAAAAAAAAAATTAAACTTACCACTTTAACAAATTACATTTAATAAAAAAAATTATGATCAATAAATACGATTTGAAATTTCATACTAAACAATTTAATATCACTTAAGTATTTAATAATTCTCTCAAAACAAAGTAATTACGTGATTTTGTATATCTAATATTACAAAATGAAATATATAACGTTATATAAACACAAGTTTATCATTCCACTACAATGGGTTATAAGTGGACTATAATATATATATATATATATATATATATATATTTTGTTCAAACAAAATGACGACCTTATATATTTGGACTGGCAGATTGAATTAAACCCCTAGACCCATAATCCCTACCCCCACCTCCTTGACCTTGAAGGTCTTTCTTTTTTTTTTGTATTTAAGTGAGAGTTTAATTGCGGCCATATAGAAATTGTTTAACTAGTACTCTGTAGGTGAGAGTAGCCTTTGATGTGATTGGTGAAGGTGGCTTCTGAAGCCATGTATTGTATATATACTGTATAGCATCATCTATTTTTGATAAAACTTAACCTGATAGTCATTTTTTGAGTATGGCTGTTCTCTTAGCCTATCCAAATCCTGAACACATGCCATGTATATACCACGCATGAAGATGTCCTATCATCAATTATACCTCCAAAGAAATAATGAAATTTGTATATTGTTGATGTAAAAATTTGATCAACTGCTGAAATGAGATATTTTTCTGTAAGAGAAAAATTGAGAAGAGTCGAGGACACCAATACGATGATAGTCGAGAATTTTCTAACAATCAAGACAGTCAAAGATGGTAAGGAATTATGTGTCAGAACCATTTAAAGATGATTGATTGTGTATCTTTCAATTAGGTTTTCCTTCTTACTTATAGTTAACAGTCGCGATAGACTTTAATCAGAATGAAGTTCATCAATAGTTCAAGATGTCCAATTAATTTAAGTAACAAAGCTACAATATATCTAGGGGGACAATGACCCCCCAAAGTTTTGATATTTTATTTTTTTAACCATTCTTCAGTATAGATTTTTTTTTTAAAAAAAAAATTAGGAATTGTTGCTCAAATTTTATCATATTTACACAAAATAAACTTTTTTTTTTGTTGATATTTTTGCCCTCATTTAAACTCTAGATCTTCCACTCATTGAGTAATTCATGAGAGGTGAAATGAGCTGAGTTCCCCTGTTATCCTAGGACGACCTAAGATTTGTGGGAAGATATATTCCAAAATATGCCACAAAAAAAAATGCTAGCATAACCTGTGATTGTAAAATTTTATGATCCGACTGGAATATGTATTATATTTATTATTGTCACACAGTTAAATCGACACATATAATATTAAATCACGAATAACTATCGCATACGAGGAATGCGGTGTCACAAAAAATGACTCTATCCTTCCTAATTTAAGAGTCTGTTATTTTATTTTTTGATGTCTCAAAATAAAAATTCTGTTTGAAAAATTAAAACATAAAGTGTTGTAAAATTTTTAAATTGCTATTTTTTACTAATAGATGTGATTGTAGTAATTAATGTGAAAAGAGATTAATTTCGTAAAATTTTACTAAAATGTGAAACCATTAAATGAATATTTTCTTAAAAAGTTTAGGCTCCGTTTGGTTTCGTTTTCAAAAACAGATTTTTAATTTTAAAATACGAGATACGCGTTTGACAAACTAAATTCAAAATATGTTATTAAACAATTTATTTTTATATTTTTTAAAATTTAAATTATCATATATAAGTATATTTTTATAATTTTTAAAAAATTAATTATAAAATATATTTTAAAAATACTTTTAAAAAAATTATATTTAAATAACTATCTAAACGTAGTTTTATTTTCTCAAACGTCAATCTTAAAATTAATAAGACAAGGAAAGTAACTTATTATTGGAGTGATATGACTTTTGGACGGCCTGACACAATTAAACAGATACGTAAAATATTAAATCACGAATAACTACCACACACGAGGAATGCTGTGTCACAAAAAATTAACTCATTATGTGCGGTGATATGACTTTTGGACGGCCTGACACCGTTTTTATGTGGAGGTTACGTAACGTATTTTGATCGAGAGGTTTGAGTATTTTAAGTCCCATCAGATATCACTTCTATATTATGTCATATATATAATTAGAATTCATATATATATATATATTTGTTTTTTTTGAAAGGTTACTTAATTAAATTTACAATAATATTAATTTTACTTAAAAATTCTATCAAAAATATTTATCTTCATGAATTAATAGTGTTGTATTAATTAAAAATCACATAATAACATATCATAATATGATATCCAGTCAATACAATACTATTAATTTATAAAAATAAATATTTTTAATAAAATTTAAACATAAGAGTAACATTACTCCTAAATTTTTGGAAGGTAATTAAAATCCATATATGTGTGTATTGTGGATATATAAAGTCAATAATTCAAAGGATAAAAGCAAAACTACTGCATTTTCATCCTTCCAAAAACAAGAAAGTGAGATTGATGTAATCAATTGAAAGGATGCATGATTAGTTTATTATGTATTAAAAATATTATAAAAATAAAATATTTTTAAAACTCATAGAAATAAAGAGTATATAAAAATAAAAATTACACGTCAAAAATGATTTCAAAATGATATATTTAAAAGAGGATGAAGCAATTCAAACAAGAAAATCCAACAAGAAATTCAGCCAGGCTGCTTATGATCTAAAGTTAGGGTTTGCGGGATTACAGTATCCCACAAAAAAATAAAAAAAAAAATACAGAGGGAGGAGAGAGATTAGCAGTGGCAACCCGAGTGCCAGGAATTTTTTACCATTTTAAGGTATTTTTTACACTTTTTTATTATAATAGAGTTGTTTTTAACTTAATTATCAAAATAGGGTTGTTTCAAAAAACGTCTTTTGGGAAGACGTTTTCAGTTCGTCTAATAACCCCTCGCGTGCAGCGCGTGCGTCCAATTCTTCAAAGCCATTCCTTAAAAAAGCCCTAGTTTCAGTGAGACCTGATAGACCCCCACCGTCTCCATTAGAGGAGTTCGATCTCGAACCTAGAGGATCTGCAGAAAGACAAGTTCAGTCAATCAACTCTGCCAAAAAGCCCTAGTTTTATTGAGACCTGAAAGATCCCCCACCGTCTCTATTAGAGGAGCTCGATCTCGAACGTAGACGATCTACAGAGAGATAAGTTCAGTCAATCAACTCTGCCATCTCCAGTGAATTTCTTGCGGCGTTAGGGTTTGTTACGGTACGTTCATCTCTACGACTTTTCTTTTTGAATTTTTCTCGAACCTAGGGTTTGTTACATAACACAGAGTTAACTCGATTTCAGGTTGAGAGAATTGTCCCTGGGACACTGCCATCATCTGTAACAAGACCTGTTATTCTTGTGGTCAGTAAGGCTGATGGTGATGAAGAGGTCATTTCCTATCTCTCTATATGTTGTTATCTTTTATATTGTTAGACGATAAATACATTGCAGCAAAGGAGAAGTGCACCTTGATTCTCACAGTAGATGCATTTGGCAGGTAAAAAAAGTTGCTCGGAGTAACATAGCTGGAGTTTTACTTCTGCAGGAGCTGCCTCACTTAACATTGATTCTTTCTAAGCTGATCCAAATACTACTGTAGAGGGAATCAAAGCAGGATGGCTATTTCCCTGGTCTGTTATCAAAATGTTTTCATGATACTAGAGAGGTTAGTTTCTGATTCTGTTATTCTCTCTGTATGACCAGTCAAGGTATCCTGTTTCAATTTATTAGATTAGACTAACAGTTATGTTTACTAATTTATGATCTATCTAATGTTTAACAATAATACTAGTAACAAGAACAATAAGAACCTCAAAAGGATTCCTCATCCTTCTATATAATGTTTTACAATATATGCAAACACTTGCATAATGTTAGAAGTGCCTTTTCTTATCTCATTATTATTTCCATTTTCATATTATCAGGTGGAGAAACAGCTGGAAATTTTAAATCAAAGGCTTAAAGAACTTCAAAAGGAGGTGTGCACTTTATAAAAATTATGAATAACAGAACAATGCCTATTCTTAAGTTTCTCATTGCTATTAATCGAGCTTTATGGAATTTTGGCATGATTTTATGCATCCAATAATCAAAAGAATTTGTTGTGACAAATTTTAAAAATGTGAAAAATTAATGAGTATCATCTATTGACTGGGGTAACAGATCCTGGTAAGAGTGGGATTTGTGGGACTTCAATCTCGCAGCCTCCCGCTTGAAATGAAATAAGAATTCTCATCTTCTCTTTCCTACCTCTATATAACCCTTGTTTAGCTTCTCTTTTCACATGTCAGAAGGATTCCTCATCCTTCCATGCCATAGTATATCTTTATTTCTCTCTTTTCTAAATTATATTTCTCATTTCTTATAAAAAAAAAAAATTACTCAGTTCATTCTTATTTACATGAAAAAAGTCACAATTGGCAGTAGAACTTGCTCTCCACAAATTCTGTCAATTGTTTATATCGCTTGCTCAATTTCCATGTTGGTTAAGTTCTTCTATGACAACTTCCTCTGTTCTTGTGATTGCATATTAGGACATTGAGGTCAGTTGGTCATGGGCTATCCTTTATGTTTCTTCATAACTTTTGAAATCATCATGGTAATTGAAAAAATAAAGACGCTACTAATGTTTATTGCATTCCCAGATATCTCAGATGGAACGGTCGGCGGAGGAGAAACAACAACTTGTTTCGAAGTTGCAGGAGAAATCTGAGTTATTTTTATTCTGATTACACTTCAGATCATGAAGAATTTTATTTGCACGTCTTACTCCAAGTTTTTGGTGAGTCTGTAGATATGACAGATTTTTCATGAAACTCCCATAATCAAAAAATTATTTTATTTATTAACTTCTCTAAAATCAAAAGATTTATGTTTAACTTCTTTAAAATTGAAAGTCAAATGATACTTGTATGTGACAAGTACTTGTTACCAAAAAGAATCCTTGATAGATGAGGAATATAGTGCTTTTTTTCCTTTTATTTAAGGCTTGTTATCTTCTGATATTTCAAATCCTTGTTCAGTGATTTCTTTTATTTATTTATTTTTCATATCATAATGGGCCAATGGCCTGTTGGTGTGATTATAGAATATTTTTTAACAATTGGAAATTATCTCCTCCCTCTCTCAAAACTGTTTACAAGAGACCCTTTCAAATTTTATTTTTTGCCTCCTATATTACTGGACTAAATTCACCACTATCACTGGCATTCTCTTCATATTATGTTGTGTCCAAAATCTTCCTATGTGATATGTTTGTCAACATTATTTTTTAAGTAAATTATACTGACTTTCTTAGAAATTTTTGACAATTATTAATACATCCAAAGAAATTTTTAAAATTACATTACTCTCTCTTATTTTAATTGATGAAATACATATATCTCTTATCTTGTCTAATTTTTCTTTTTTCAAAATAACAAAATATTTTCCCTTCATATATTTTTTCTTTTACATCCGGTTTCATCTTCTTCTTTTTATGAATCCTTGTTTTCAATTACACTCTTTTTTAAGATCTTGGATTCAATTAAATCACGCGCTGCCATGTAATATCTGCCATGGACCAATTAGGACTCGCGTGTGGTTTGTATCTATCAAAAAAATAGAAAAATAGGAATGGCTTTTCTGTTGCACTCTTTCTGTTGCATTTTCTAACGATGTTTGGAAACAAGTTATATGTTTGAAAGCATTACTTGGTCTATAAGAGAGCATCACAATGACATGGATGGTTAATATTCTTGTACCCATTGATGAATGAAACTACTATTTGGAGAGTAACTCAACAGAATTAAAAGATAATGATTTCATTAAGCTGGCAGTAGGAAAGTAAATTCCATAAGAATTGGAGGAACAGTTAATTAAAGTTTTTTTATAAAAAAAAAATAGTGCAAGTATTTATTGTTAAGTATGATAGAGACTGTCTCTCAATTTTAGATTTATTGTTTATATCCCTTTCTATCTCCCTCTACAAATGTCACCCCTAGCTTAATGTTGCACCAATTTGTATCATATTTTACTGGTGCTCCATTAGTCATCGTCGGAAGTTCTACAACATCTTTATCAGCGCCTTTTTTAACTGTTTAAATGTATCCATTTTTTCTCTCGGGTAGGGGTGGGGTTGTGCACATAGACTTGCCCCAACACACCCCATCTCTTTACCACCAAACATAGGGCCCTGTGTTTTTTTTTTTAATGCATCAGCTGTAGAGTTTTTATAGTTCCTGCTCTACATAATAGTTTTCAGTACTTCTGATTATCTAAGTTTACACTTTCAACTTATTTGGGTACATCCTGTGCAAGCTTAAACTCAGCTGCTTATATTCCACTTTTATAAGGCTAGATGGATCACTGCAAACAGTTCGAATTTGAGTACTCTGAAAGTGAAAATATTTAGGGAAGTTTGAAACTGATGAAGAAATTTGAATTCAGAAGTTGGGAGTTGTTTTTCAACTTAAATATATCAGGATTTAAATTTTTTGAAGGTTATCCAGTAGAGATCAAAGTGTCATGGGGTGGTGGGCACTTTTTGTTAATTGTCATGGGATTTAAATATTTTTTGTTTTTTTGGTTACCTGGACATATGGAATTTGGAAGATTCATCTTTCATTTGTCTTTCATTTATTTGAAACCTTTTCATTTCCTGGTGCATCAACTGCTCCGGTGATCCATTCAGGTTCAACATCTGTTCAAGGTGTCTTGGAAGATGAAGGTGCTGCTGTTTCTTCTTCACCCATTAATATTTCTAATTCTCCCAAGGAAGAAGAGAATGCAAACTTCCCTGGTCATAGATCATCTCCAACTCTTGCTGAGACTGGACTAAAGGGCATTGGCAGAGGTGGCTTATCCAACCAACCATCAGCTGGTATCTCAATTGATTTCCTGCCTATTTTCGAGTCGGATCCTTGCGGTGCAAATTCTCATATTTTTTGTAAAATTTGTAACATTATTTGGTAATCCAGTCCAAGCATTAGCTATGATTGTTTGAGGAACAAGATCAATGTAATTCTGTTTCCTTTTTCTGTAAAGTTGGTATCCATGCCATTTTGTTAGCAGTGTTATTACAGTGTGTATTAGCTATGATTGTTTGAGAAACAATATCAATGTAATTTTGTTTCCCTTTTCTGTAAAGTTGGAATCCATGTCACAAAAAGGCAGTGTTATTACAGTGTGTGGGTATGTTGCATGGTTTGAGATATTAACTGTTGGGGCTGTTGAGTTTTGCAAAGATTTGTAATGGACATAGCAGTCTGAAGATTTAATGGTATTGCATTATTCGAAAGATACTAATTTAGAAGGCTTTTATCATGTTTTTAGGTGTTTTTGTATTCTTCAGAGCATGCATAATAGCTCTGCACTATCTACTGTGATTCTTTGAAGTCATTACTAATCAGATTCTCATAATATGCTAATAAGGCCTTTAAAACAGCCAGTTAGCAATCATTTTATTCTTCACCTGGCAATTTCTGCATCAATGCTTTCCTCTGAAACTTGACTTATCTATGTTGGACTGACAAAGGACAGACATTTTAGATCAGGACTTTAAAGAAAAAATAATATTTCTGGATCAGGATTTAAAAAAAAAAATTTGTTCTAAAAGCATCTTTGCATATTTCTGGATCAGGATTGTGTTGCTACTTTGCATATTATAAATGGAGATTCATTGATCTTATAAGCCATTTGAGGCTACAAAAAAGAATACAAGAAACTAGGCCGCAACTATATGCTTGAACAAAAATATTGAGAATTCAAAAGCAAATTTGCAAAAAAAAAAAAAATTGTTTAGAAAGCGTCATTTGGAAAGACGCTTTTTTAAAAGTGTGTTTCCAAAACACGCTTTCAATAGAAAATAAGCAAAAATAAAGCGTCTTTTGGAAAGACGCTTTTGAAAGCGTCTTTCCAAAACACGCTTTCAACGGAAAATAAGCAAAAAATAAAGCGTCTTTTGGAAAGACGCTTTTCAAAGCGTGTTTCCAAAACACGCTTTCAAGTCAGTTTTGCCAAAAAAAAAAACGAAAAAAAGCAAAAATAAAGCGTCTTTTGAAAAGACGATTTTAAAATCGTCTTTCCAAAAGACGATTTTAGAAACGACCCTATTTTGATAAATAAGTTCAGAATGACATTATTTTGAAAAATAAGTTTTTTTTTCACCCTAGTTTAGAATTTAACTCCGAGTGCCAGCATTGGTATATTTTTATGTCCAATAAATGCTGGCCGATTTGGTGGATCCTTATTCACATTAATTAATAAATTTTGTTGACCTGCATGCATGCATCTTTATATTTGCAAATAGTACTATGATATGAAAAGACAGAATTGAAGAAATATTAAATTCCAACTTATTCGGCTTCATTTGTTGCAAACACAACCACCACATGTACCTTAAAAAATTTTCTATGTTTTGGGAAGGATGATATATATATATATATGTATGTATAAATTAAGAAACCAAAAAAACAAATCTATTCATAATTACGAACAGAAAAAACAAGGCACCAAAAGCCAGCAAAACAACTAATCACAGAATACAAAAAAGAAGCAATAGTCTATCCAATTCAATTCAATATTCCAATTTTCAGTATTATTTAAGGATGTCACACATGACACATTATTTCTGAAATGAAAGGGTTTAATTTCTTAAGGATCTCACTTACACTCGCTCTATAAGTTAGAGTGGACATGGAGATGGAGGAGTGAGAATATATAAAGGTAATTGATTGTATAATTACAAGACACGATCGAGATTCAAGTTGCAAGTTAATTAGTGTAACTGGCAAGTCTTTCCATCATTACACTTTCACTCAAGATAGACTGTTATAGATAATTAAAAAAAGGATAACGGGAAATCTTGAAATGTTCAAACAAATAAATGAATATAAAACGACAAAAGAAATATATATTTATATATACATAATACATGTATGTACATATATAGGACAATATATATACATATAGGCTACCTATATATAAGCACGAACCAGAGGGCTTGAGAGAGACAGAGAGAGAGAGAGTAAAAATGCAAGCTAGCTGGATTTGGCAAATGGTGTTATTACAGGACAAAATATATACAGTTTGGAAATCTTCAAATTAATCATTGCACCCCCCTCCCCTACTTTACTTTATTTAACAACAACGTCCTACCACATAACACTACCTGAGACGGCACTCGCCATCCCATAATCTCACAACGTTACCGTCAAGCACCGTCGTGTCCTGAAAACGGTACCATCCCATTTCCCCCTTTCTCATCCTCAAAATTGTGTCCCAACCGTCAAACCACTCTCCACCATCCACCGCCACAACACTTCCCAAGTCTTCGTCATCATCAAGCTCTCCGTCAGCACCCTCACCGTCATGGTCACGGTCATCCTCGTAATACACCGAGAACTTTCCCTTCGTCGCTCCGTCACTCTCCACTGCAAAAACGGACGGGGACATCGTTGCCAAAGGGGCTGAAGTTGAAGTTGAAGCTGAAGCTGAAGCTAGCTCGGCCACCTTGTCAGGCGGCGGTAAAACTGCTTTCGGCGGAGACACATCTGGGTTCCGAATACGTGGCTCGGATTTGGGCGAACCGGTGGCTCTGATCGTCCAGACACTAACGGCCGCCGTTAGAACGGCGATCCACGTCCATATATTGTTGACAACCGTTGAGAAACCAAAGGTCGCGTAGTTGAAGGCCAGAGCTTCAAGCGGAGAATCCAAGGCGTTCATGATCTCTCTCTGAAAAAAATGTGTCTTATCCAGTTTCTTATTGTTGGCTGCGTGAGAATGTGGGCTATTTATCGGACAGGGCTGAGGTGGTTAGGGAAAATTATGGGCCGCTGGATGATTGGCGGGAAGGGATCTAGGAATAGATGCCGAGTATCTGCACTTAGATGCCGAGGTAGATCCAAATGATATTAAGGACACGTGTACGGTCATGAGTCGGTTTAGAGATAGTCCCGTGCCCAACTTCACCACTCTAATTGTTCGCATTTCACTAGGGGTTGTTAAGAATTAAGAAGCGAAGAACCGTGACTGTTGGGTGACGACATACCACGTGGACGCAACACCGTCAATATCCGAATCTTATAGTAACTTTAATGTCAAATGCCATTTGGAAACATCGTGAGGCGGCTAAAATTGTTTTTTTTGAAATGTTGGGATAAAATTCCTCTCTCTCCACGCTGTATAGAGTTCGAATTTCATGTTGAACACACCCTTGGAATAACTCACCTCTTCATTGCTGTATTCAAAATTATTATATTTTGAGATTTTTGTTTGTATTATTTGAACATTCCATAATGAAATGAGTATGCTTAGAGTCTGTTCGGAGAGCAAAAATTAAATATTGAAAAATGAATTATAAATAATATAACCAATTTGTTTTTTTGTGTTTAATAACAGATATGTATAAATAATTTTAATTTTAATTGTTAATTTAATTTTTATTTTTTATCATTTATATTGTATACATATTTAATAATGTGCAAGTAGTGTGTCTATAGATAAAATTTATAAGGGTATAATTTCATCTATTAAATCATAAATTATCACATGTACTATAATACCCCGACCCGAAATATGACTGAACAACCTTTGTATATAAAATCCTAATTGTTAGGACTCTCTATATTATGATATTGAATGAAATAAATGAACGGTTTCAAACATACAAATAGTGCTCGGCATTACCCGAGCAACCGAAATCGCGTATCAACATACACGTATATCTATAAATATAAGTACTTAGGATTTTATGTACATATATATATATATATATATATATATACTACATGAAACTGTCATATAAATATATGTGTATAATTATATGTGTACATATGTATATACACAGGAAAAGTACGTTATAGTAGATAGATATAGATATATATATATATGTGTGTGTGTGTGTGTATGCAATACACACATAAAAGAAATAATATATATGTGTGTGTGTGTATATATATATATATATACAGGCCATGCATGCAGCATGTGTTGTGTGTAATTGTGGCGTATTGAGTGGGAGGGGAGAAATTTTCATGAAATTTCAAGATTTGTATAAAGTCTTCAATGGATTTAATGTTCTGAATCAATTGGAGAAAAAATGGGGGAGATAGCCGAAATGTTGGAAAAATAGGCAGTCAAGGAAGGTTGTAGAGATGGGGGAAGAGGAAGAAAAAAAAAAAATATATATATATATATAGGCCTACAAGTGGGTTTGATGCCTATATATACATGTTAGGTGATTTGAGGAAAATCAGAACCAAGAAAAGGAAAGTTGAGGCCAAGGGAGGAGTTCTGAGGGTTGGAAGTAGAAGCCAAGTGGTTCAGAAAAGCTACAGTGAACAGAAACCGAGAATTAAGGTAAGTTAAGTCGATTTCTGTTCTTTCAATTTTAAAGCATGAAGTTAGGTTTTGTTGATAAAGTCTGATTAAGTATGAACTGAGAAATCTTTTACAAAAAGAATCACTTAAAAAGGTTAAGAAATGAACCAGATATAGGCAGTTACAAGTTTGAGGATAATTCGGGTTTTTGAGATGTTATGCATTAAACTCAGTTTAAATAGTGTAAAATTAATCCTATAATGTGCAGAAACAATTTGGAAATGATTTAGAGTTAAAATAGTGTAGAAATCATCACAATTCGAGCTCACCGAAAAACATGATTTTCATCGGAGCTACTGTTTTTGGTGTATTCGTGATGGTAGGTTAACTGAAATAGAAAACCGAGGCTAGAATTATGATCCCCATGAAATTTTGAAGAAAACCACATTTAAATTTAGGTCGAAAAACAGTTGGGAAAAGTGACCGATTTTGCTATCGGTTTTAACTAATATTTATAAAATGTTTGCTAAAACTTTACTTAGTATTTCAGATCCTTTTAACGAGGAACGGCCCACGGGCCGCAGATCCGGTCACGAACCCCTAATCAGTATAAGGTGGGTTCTGGGTCGTAACATGTACAAAAAGGAGCACAATATCAAAACTACCCTTATTCAATAGGTTGGACACATCATTACAACTGCGTAAACTATAGCCTAGTCTAGATGCGTTTGGACTGCGGCATAACGATTTATTTCAAACATTACTCAACATAGTCTAGACATAGTCCCAACATGAACCACCTATCGACAACTCAATTAGGAAGAGAAAGTAAATCTTATTCAAATATCTTGATACTGCACTTTTTCGCCCTGGCATACCGTAGGCTCTCTAGCACAATATTGTCCGCTTTGGCTGCCCGTAGGTCTTACGGTTTGCACGACTTTGTTCTTCTAGGGAGGAAAAGGCTTTGTAGGTAAAAAATGTGTCATCTTAACTCAGCCGTACAATATTGTTGCCTCTGCTAGGCTTAAGTTGTCAGCGTAGGGCTTTGTTCTTGTGAGCGAGGTAGCTGCTGTGAGGAGGCCTTGTGCTAAGAAGATAGCAGCATAGGGCTTATAAGCGACGCTAGTGCTTGAATCCTATTCGATGTGAGACTCAAAGTGGCATAATAGCTACTCCCCCTAGTCGGGATTGGTGGAGCATAGGAATGAGGCACATGGCCTAAGCGTTCCCACAGACGACGCCAAACTGATGCTACACTTTTTGCTCGGTAGGGGCTCCGAACGCCGTTGCCTGAAGAACACTCAAAGAAAAAGATCAGAGTATCACCAGATTGGCTCCAATAGTAGCCTCTCTGATACTTAAGTCAAATAAACTAAATTGAAAAACTGTAATGTAAACCAAAGAATGAGCATGAATGTAAAGCGTACATCTAGGGTTTAATTTATAGGCTATGGCTTTCCTAAGTTGATTAGGATTTAGAAGCATGAATGTAGGGATTTGATCATCGGAGAACGACAATTACCATGTTAGACACTGCACTTGATAAATATCCGTAGGTGGCAGTTTGCTTGTTGATGACTGTTTTCTTTTCTTTTGCTCGATAGGATATTTAAAGCGGTGATGAGCTCTAAACCCTAAAGGATGCCCTGAAGGCCTTATGCTTGGTCCTGTGAGCTCTGGAGGCTGATCGCCTAAGCCTGCTCTGAATGGCTGATTGTATGAATCTGTTATGGATGGCCGAGCTTCAACTGATCTGTAATCACACGTGTCACATGGGGACTGGTTTGTCTCTTTGTAGTATATCATATCTCAAAACGAAAAGGAATCATAATTTTAATATAATCAAGGCGTAATCCTAATAACAGATACCATTTGTGACTCTAAATCCTCTAACAATAATAGAATTACTTGAAATTAAGGACGTGCTCTTTACACATCAAGTTGCCTATTTAAACTCTACACCCTGCATGCACTAGATATGCAATCTTTTGCACAAAAAACCTCAGCCTTCTTACTTTCTCTTTGGACTTTTGCTTCATCAAACAATTATTATAACTTGATTGTCGAAAAGTCCTTGACAAGCAACATTCTAATGTCTCATAACTATTTATGGTAGTTTTTTTCTAATTTTGTAAGAAGGCATCATCCATTTATTTCAGAAACTGATTTTTTTTCAATTTCTCCAAATCATAGTTTTAGGTCTTGTAAAAAAACCCAATTTTTACAAATGTGACAAACTCATGTACCGAAATTATGATTTGGGTAGAGAAACGCCTGCGAAGGGGCTCTTGTGGATTCATTAATTTGATAAAACAAACCTTTGACATGTGAGAGGCAAATTGATTGTTATTTATTTTGTTGGTGTAGCACAGAGGTTAATTTTACAGTCAATAGACTTCCATCTACATTCTACGGGCAGACGGATAGGACAGTATGTGGCGCGTAGTGATATAGAGGGTGGTGTGTGTGTGTGTGGGTGAAATTAATAGTAAGAATGTAAAGGTTGGTTGAGCAGGTTGGAGCAATTATTAAGAAAGAGCCACACATCATTTTTTGTGGTTAGTGAAGGAAGATGGGGATTGTTGTGGAAAATAAGGAGTCATTAGTCCTGAGTATTGTGGCTTGTGGGTTTGGGGAGGTTGACAATTCAGGAGGTCCACGTGATTCCCTACTCTCTCTCTGCCTTCAATTTCATCCACTTCTTTCTTTTCTTCTTCTTCTTCTTCTTATTTATTTATTTATTTATTATTTTTTATATATAGAAAATTTTTCCTAACAAAAAACCTCGGAACACCTAATGACAAAGAAATTCACGTAAAAAAAAATACAAAAGGCCTCATGTTATAATTTTTGGTATAAAAATAAGATCTTATATATATAACTTTTCAATAATATTTTAATTTTCTTATAAAAAATGCATATAATATACAACTTACAATATAAAAGGACTCATAATGTCTTATTTTAGTAAAGAAGTTGTGTTTATATATGTCATAATTTTTTTTCACTAACAATAACTTTGACTTCAATTAGGGTTAGAAAGAAAAATGGATGGTTAGAGATGGCAAAATGTCTCATCCTATTGGGTCCTCGTCTCTAATGAGACAAGTTTGGAGAAAAAATAAATTAGGTAAGACACCAATGGAAAAAGATACTTAAAATTTGACACGAGTGCAAGACGAGAATGAGAGAAATACTAAAATTCAACATGGGTTTGAGGCAAGGATGGGTTTGTGTAATCCCGCCCTACCCTAAATATATTTTTAAATTATAGAAATTTCTTTCAATATTTTCAAATTATTTTAAATATTATCACATATATAAATCTTGCATATGTTATATGTGTATATACATCATGTACATTTGTATATATATGCGTATATAGATTTGTATCTATAATATTAACATTAATTGAACTTAGTTTTAATATTTAAAAAATTAATAAAATTAATTTTAAGACGAGAATATAAATGGATGGAAATGGAGCTAGGGGAGACCAGATAGAACAGAAATAAAAAAAAAAAAACATGACTATCAAATACATTCATTAATTATAAAAATAACATTAATACATCATCACCAGATATACCAAGCCGTATACCAAACGTTTCCCTTCATCGATTTTTAAAAGTTTTTGTTTAAACAAAAGCTAGTCATGATATGTTGGATTGGAGCAAAATTGAGTTGGGCTAACCCATGCGATGGATGCAAGCTCTAAAATTGCCAAACTTGGGCTGCACCTACCATAAATTGAGTGGGTCATAAGACAAGACTTGAACCATTAAAATCTAGATAAAGACAGAGACAAAGAAATGACTCTGAGAGCCGGTCAAGTCAGGTGACATTTGACAAGTTAGGTTGGACACTTTCAGCTTCTAAAATCAAATTTCTTCATTCCCATTTCAACATTCTAAAGTCTCTCTTCGCTATTCCTTTAATGAATCAAAATAATTTCAATTTAAGTCTTCTTCACAATGTGTTTGTATGTGTGAAAAGAGGAATTTGAGTTTCAAAGCTGGTGTTAATCACATGTTCTTCTTGTGTTGGAGAGAGAGAGAGAGAGAGAGCAGGCCTAATCTTAAGTTTGGAGGACTTTGAATTCAATCATGTGTGATCTAGACTGGCTGTGATCTGAAATTATCCCTGGCGTTTTTATATTTTGCTATTTAAAAAGTATAATCTACCCCTAAATTCACTCTTAGGCCTAGGGAAAATTTTGCTAATTAACTTTGTTAAACTTCAAATCGTTGAACAAATATTCTTTTATTTTAAAACAGGATTTAGTTCAACTGATATATAAATTCAAGGCCGAGATTTTTAATGGCCGAGTAACATTTCATGTTTCTTTTTATAAGGCAGGTCATAGTTTCAAATCTCTTAAAAGTAAAATGTATGATAGTATGTTAATTTCTCAGCTACGGGCCAAACCTGATAGATGGCTGGAAAATTTGATTTATATACAAGATGGATGCATATAACTACAAGGTTTAAAAAATTTAAATGAGGTTTTTGCTAATTGGATATAGAACAAAAGAAAAGAGATAAATGTACGTAGTAGAAGCCCCCCATCCCAATGCTAGTGTTTCAAATCTTAATCATTGATGATAATGTCACATTGTGGCCCAACGTGTATGCTACAAACATTGATGGTTATAGAGTAGGTTTACCTAACATCACGGTAGATTAATGCTTGGCACCGCATATAACATATATATGTATATGCAAAACTCACACACACACACACATATATATATATATATATGCATCGAAATCAAAGACTTACAATAATAATTGTACTTTGCAAAGTGAATAGAAACTAAGAATGATTGAAATCGAGCTTAGGGTAGTAAGTCAGGCAGGCCGGTCGGGTTTGAACCGAATCATTTTAAGTTCAGTTCAAGCTTTAAAATAGTGAACACAAGCCTAGCTCGAGTCTGACCTTCAATCCGAACAATCCAATCTAAATTAAAATTTATTAGTATTGAGTTTATCTAGAGTCTAATAAATTTTCAATAATATATATTATCAATTTTAATTTTTAGATTTTATTCACAAATTTTTCAATTAATAATTGTCTTTTTCCTATTTAGTTACAGTTCATGCTTCTAAAAAAAACTAAAATTTATTAAAATAATTCATTCAATATAATTTATATATTGAACACGTCTTGTATGGGTATTAACACATGTGACCTTGTTCCTCTTGAGTAAAAGTTGTAATTTTCATGGGCCGTCTCCCTGCACTAAAAACTCGGGACTCTATTGTTCATTTCACTTCTCACTTCTTCTTTTATTTTCTCTCCTTCTCAAGAAGTTATTGGGTATAGTTATCACTCCACATCCTGATCTAATTTGGAATGATGGTATTTCACAAATTTTAGTACTTTCTTAAATCATAAGAAAGATCTTTAGCTAAAATTTAGGATGAAAAATAGAATTTGTGATAAACAAACACTTCACATAAGATAATGAAATAGAATGATCGTTTACTAAATAATTTTTCTCTTCCTCGCCAATACTTTTCTATTTGACTTTTCCCACATGACATGTATGATCCCCTGAACACATAAGCATGTATGTTTATATATATAATACAAAGTGCATGCACATTTTTAATTTGAATCAACAAACTGTGAATCTTACAAGGAAAAATAGAACCTAGAAGCAACATGATGGGTCATATATAGTAGCTAAGTGCAGTAGATGAACTTTTTGATTTCATGCATTATTACATTCAATTAAGAACAACCACGTTTGGATTAATTGACTCAATGTAATTATAAGAGTTTGTTACCTTATCATTATGACAATATTATTACATTTACACTTGATCACATGCATTATTGTCATTATTATAAGAAAGGGGATGAGGCAGGCAACAGGCATGCATGTCCATCCATTATATATGCATTACACCGCCTATATATATATATGTATATGTAAATGTGGAATATGAGATGAAATCAAATTCGAGTAGACGGACTTTGATTTCATGTGATGAGTATTCTTCAATTTTACTTGATGTGGTAAAAATATGACTCGGCTTGAATGCCGGAGATTGCTTCTGAAATCCCCGCGAGACTACAAGAATAAATAAGAGAGGATTATTCCCAAGGACTCACCGTCACCAACCAGACATGAGCAAAGGCTGGTTCCTCTCTCCCTTTCTATCCTTGTTAGCCCATGGAGAGACGGCCTGCCTTTGTAAAATGTAGGTAATCAATTTTATTATGACAAACTTACATACCGAGGTGGAGTCAGAATGTTTTATTTAGAATGGTCGATCATTAGTTAAAAAAATATTAAAATTTTTAAAATAATATGTAAATATATATAAGAAATTTTCTCAAAATTTTGCGTGTGCGAAAGGCTTTTGCAAAATAAATATTTTATATATAACATTTTAATTACATTTTGATCTTTCATAAAAAAAAAAAATGCATATGAGGCTCAACTTAAGAACATCTTCGATACTAAAAATTATTTAAGTCATGATAAACCTTAATTTTTAGCATTGCTATAATGCCAAAATGAAATATTTTGACAGACTTTGATTTTGTGTGGCTGGGTACTCTTCAATTTTACTTGATGTGATAAAAATCTAGTTTGTCTTGAATGGTGGAAATTCTTTTTGAAATTATTGTCAGACCACAAGAACAAATAAGATCACTGAAAAGACTCTTGGTGATGATCATTCCAACGATTAAGTTAGGAAAGAGTTAAGAAAATACGATCGTGCGAAGAGTGAATAAAGAAAAGAACTTAGAGTTTCAATGCTACATGCAATGCGTAATGATACATTAGGCCTTTATGTAGTGAATTTGTTATCATTTTTGATAGATTTCTTTGTGGAGTGAATAACGGAACTTCTCTTAATGATAGGATATGTCCCAAGTGGTGATTACCATGTTGGTATCTATCATTATGCTTTAAAAGAAAACAACAGATTAATTTGAAGTTGGTTAATCGGTGAATACCTAGGACAAAGCTTAGAATGCTTCAAAGCTCAACTTTTTTGATAGTCTGATAATCAGTTCAGATGAAGAGACGGGCCATGTTGAGTTACTGAGTTATGCTTGAACCTTTTATAGCAAAACCTTACTTTCATATATGAAGAATAGTCTATCTCTGGAAATCACAGTTCTAAACGACAGAGAATTTGTAGTCTAACCAACCTACGCCGCCTATATATATATATATATATATATATATATATATATATATATATATCCCTAGTTGTTCTTTTTTCTAGCCATGTGTCATGATCTTAACGGTCATAATATTTTATTATATCATTACTTATGGTGTAATTGTTTAATTCTTTCATGCAATTAGGTGCATGTTTAATTTCCTTCATTTTTCTTCTTAATTTATTGGATGTTTCCTTTTCAATCCATGGGCTGTACCTAAAACAAGGCCGCTCTTACATGAGAATGATAGATTCATGCATATCCATTGCTAGCTTCCAGAGTTCCATTGCTTGCGCTCTGTGTGTGTGTGTGTAAATAAATATATGTATATATGTATATGCATGTGTGTGTAGACTTGTAGTTGTGAGTATGGGTATGTTTACACCAGGTAAAATTACATGACAACAAACATATATAACTGATCATTTGGGGAAATAAAAATGGTTATTTGCTGGACTCAATTATGTATATGAGGCAACAACCCCATCATTGGATTGGTAGAAGCCAAATGATTTACTGGAGTTCATTAGAAGAACAAAACTACTATATATATATATTAATTATAGTAGAATACAAGAGATTTTTTTTAATTAAAAAAATCCCCATAGCATTTTTAAGATGTATAAAGTTAAGGGGACTTAGTCCCAAGAATAAATTTATTTATTTATTTATAAAAATAGTTATTGACTCAATGTAAATGCGAGTCTTAGCGTGACGAGAATATTATTTCATTGTACGTAACTTGAAAGTCACAAATTCAAGTCGTGAAAACAAACTATTACTTATTGACTTAATATAATAAAAGTTTCTTACCGTATCATTATTATACTTATAGTTGATCCCATGCATTATTATGTCATTATTCTTATAGGTAAAAAAAGAGATGTGGCTCAAATAAGAAATTATTAGGGTGAAACAGTCATATCAAGTCATTATTTTATGTGATGCGATGGTATTTCACAAAATTTTAATTTTATTTTGGATTTAGATACTAAAATAATTTTACAAATTTAAATATATTTGTAAAATTCGTAAGATTATGTCACAATAAGTTAACTTATTATAATTGTAATGATCTCGCTGAATAATTACCCGCAAGCAACAAGCGGCAACCGACAGACATGTATGTATAGAATTATGGAATATGAGAGGCCTCAAAAGTAGAGAGAAATTCAACAGACCACCTTTTACAAGCTAAAGAAACCATGTAGCTGGCAAACGAAATTTCCCCTTATTAACCCACCAATTTCACATTATATCCATAATAATATACAATTATATATATCGTTATGACCAAGATAAATTGTCATCCTTACGCCTTCACTAACAGGAATCTCTTCCCCTTTTTCTTTCTCTCTGTCCTTGCTCCTTCAAGTCAGTTCACGTGCTCTTAACATGACCCACTCTTATACTTCTATAAATACCTCGCTCCAATAAACATCTTTCTCAAAGTAAGCTCCAAAGTCTAATGGCTGTCTACTCCAAATTCGCCATTATTGGAGCTGGCATAAGCGGCATCGCTGCCGCTAAACAGCTCGCAAAATACCAGCCGCTGGTCTTCGAGGCCACCAACTCCCTTGGAGGGGTCTGGAGACATTGCTCTTACAAGTCTACCAAGCTCCAGACCCCTCGTTGTGATTTTGAGTTCTCAGATTATCCGTGGCCCGAAAGAGATAATTCAAGTTTTCCATCTCATTTAGAGATATTGGATTACTTGTATTCTTATGCTACTTTCTTTGATTTGCTGAAGTTGGTGAGATTCAACTCTAAGGTTGTAGAAATCCGGTTTGTTGGTGACCCGGAAACCACTGATGTTGTTGGTAAAACGGGAGAATATGGAAGTTTGTTGCCTGGCCAGCCCGTATGGGAGGTTGCTGTCCAGACCAACCAATCTGAGACCGTTCAGGTCGCTATTGATCTTCTAAAAAAACTTGCTTCAATTTTTTTTTTTAAAAAAAAATCGAAACTCTTATTATTTATACTTTCATTTTTATGTGATTTCTATTCCTTTTCTTTTGTATAATACCTTATATATATTGTTACATATAGATGTCTCTCTGTGTGTGTGTGTGTGTGTGTGTGTGTGTATATATATATATATATATATATTACCCAACTTTTGTCGATACAGAAAAATAAGTTTTGTTAGGAAGTTATGATGCACGCATGCATGCATGATTTTCCTTGTTATTTCCAATTTTTTAAAAAGAAAATGAAAATAATTTTTACAATCCATAAATTGTTAACGCTGATTGATTTCTGGTCATTTTATTTCGTTTCAGTGGTATGCCTTCGAGTTTCTTGTTGATTGCAAGGGAAATATGGTGATATTTCCATGAAAGTGAAAGAGAAGTTATTCCATCACGAACTTATCATATGCATATAATGACTTTATTGATTTTTATGATACAATAAATTTCACATAATAAATAAAATCGTATAAGTTGTCACACATACAATGAATTCACATAATAATTTATCTCAAAAAGTGCGGGATAAAACCGTAAAAGTGCCTTTAGAAAAGTTGTATAATTCAAAACATAAATGATTTTCCTTGTTATTGCCTTTTTTGTCAAAAAAGAAAAAAGAAAGAGGAAAGTGCTGATTGATTTCTGTTCACTTTGTTTCATTTCAGTGGTATTCCTTCGAATTTCTTGTGATTTGCACAGGGAAATATGGTGATGTACCAAAAATACCAGTATTTCCACACAACAAAGGGCCAGAAATATTCGAAGGAAAGGTGTTGCATACTCTTGATTACAGCAAACTGGACAAAGATGCCGCTACAAAACTACTTGAAGGAAAGAAGGTTGTTGTCATTGGCTACAAGAAATCAGCTATTGATTTAGCTGTTGAATGTGCTGAAGCAAACCAAGGTAATTCAAGGTTTAATATGAGCATTCATATATATATATATATATATACAAACACCATGTGCGCACACAAAATTTTGATTTTCATCTTCTGCACAAAGTGAAAGATTTTATTTAAGAAAAATGTTTAGCGCGGAGCTAAATAAAAAAAATTTCATCCTATTTCGATACATGTTTCAACAAATGTTACCTGTACAATACAAAATTATTTTTTTATTTTTAGTTAAAATTAAATAATTATATAGCATGACAAATAAAAAAATATTTCTTAATTTAAAACCACGTACTATCTTTGATTTAATGATCAAAGTTAAAAAGAAGCCTGAGTTAAGTAGAATGATGTTTGAGTTTGACTCAGCAATAAATGCACCACCTTTCATAGAAACTTTCAAAATTTACTTGAAACATGTGTGTGGAGAAGTCTATTGATTGACCTGATTCATAGTATTCCAATTATATTTTGTCTTTAAAAATCAAACATCTTACTTAGTCAATCAGAATTTTTTTTAACTAATACGATATTAAAAGATTTTATTGTAAGTATTTACTATATAACACAAAAATTAAAATATAAATAAGCAAGATTGGATAGATTTTTATCTTCGATCTGATCTCAAAGTCAATCAAGAGTTTCAAAAAAAAAAAAAATTCAAACTTGCCTTAACAAAACAAATAATAACGGGTTGAATAAATCAAATTGAAATATCATCTTTACCCGTGAGTGGGTTTATTTTTGTCACCTAAAAAAATCAAATTTATTAATTTGAGTTTATATATATAAATATATATATTTGTATATGTATATGTATAGTCTTTTTAGACTAGTAACGTTGGTCCTAATATTGGAATAATTGTAGACTAGTAGTGTGATTCCTTGCAAATTCCACGCATGTGCACGTTTGACTAGTAATGTGGTCCAAATATTGGAATAATTGTAGACTAGTAGTATGATTCCTTGCAAATTTCCACGCTTGTGTACTTAAAACGCGCACGGTCAAAGTGTCAAACAATCAATGAAATATGTGATGCATATTTTTTCAATTAAAATTCTATACTAGTATTTGATTTAGAGTAAAAGTGTTTGTGTTTGTGATTTGACAGAGTTATATTAGTAGGATGTAGTATGATTATCCCATTATAATAAAGTTTTTCTTTTGAATAATTATTTTATGTATTTTTGATAAGTCGTGAGCTAAATTAAAATTATTCTCAACGAGTTCATAAAGAGTGATATTATTTTTTTTTTTTCAAATTCAAGTAGAAATCAAAGATCTTAAAGCGACCGATCCAATGAAACAGTTCAAAAGATAAAGAAATATCGTTAATTTCTTCACGCACATTCCATATTCGAAGTAACATTTGTATGAATAAGAATTCCCTTCATCACTTGATTTCTTCTTCAAATGGATAGATATAGAGGAAATATAAAATTCTAGCATTCCTTTCAATTGATTGGTTTAGTTTTCCTTGAGACCCTACTAACAAACAGGATTTCTAAATTTGCATATTTTATCTATAAATTAATAGTCTCAACAATTTAAATAAATATTACGTATACAGAAAATATCATAATATACACATGTAATCTCTGTCAAAATCGTTGGGACCGATGACCTAGCACGATCGAATGTTTTTCTCCTTTCGTTTCTTTACTTTGTCAATCTTGAAAAATTCCTTGTATACATGAAAACATGTACTCGACATAAATTCAACTCAAACCCTCGTGCCCTTGGAAACTTCAACAACTCTCAAGCTAGTGACAGAGAAAGTAGGTTTGCTGGAGTTGCAAATCTAATTTGTAATTTTTTTTTTCTCATTTGACTGTTATGCCACTCATTCTGAAGTCTTTATAAGGAGAAATTAGAAGTAAATTTAGTAATTTTCATGTGAGAGACCAAAACGAGTATTTGATTAATTATTTTATTGACTTTCATTAATTTTTCACGTTTACTTGGTTTAGAGAATGTAAATACTTCGTGATGAGAAATGCTTGTTAAACTATATTTTATTATTTATTTTTATTTATCTGCTAATGTGTCAAAGAGTATTTCTGAAATTGGTGAATATATTTTGTTATTTTGTTTTAATTTAAAGAAGAGTTATGATAATTTAAATCAACAAATGACTAATCCTACCAACTGTAACATTGGATCACGTGACTGAATCGTAAACCGAAATTTCATTAATTGTTCACAAGCTTGCGCTTATAAGATAGGTGGCCCCAAGGAATTTTACGCTCTGTGAGATTTGATGCATTTATCCTGTTACTCGTTACCACTCGAGCCAGCTCCTTGGGGTTGTGCTTTTTGATTTGTTATCATAAGGTGTACTACCATCTAACAAGGGTAGTAGCTCTGGTCCTTTAATGTTCCAATAGAGCTTGTGATTAATGGAGATTGACTTGTATATATTATGATGGTGTGTTATCTGGATTTGTTGAAGGACCAGAAGGCCAACCATGCACAATGGTGATAAGAACCCTGCATTGGACTGTTCCACATTACTGGATTTGGGGTTTGCCATTTTACTTGTTCTATTCGACAAGATTTTCTCAGTTCCTCCACGAAAGACCAAACCAAGGATTTCTCAGAACCCTCCTTTGCTGTCTTTTATCTCCTGCGGTAAATCGCATTTCTCTGAAAACTTGGATAATACCTGTGATAAATTGATATTGTAGTCTGCTTATTGATGGCTCTTGAACAGAGACGAGCCGTGTCCAAGTTTATCGAGTCCTATTTGGTACGGAAACTTCCATTGCAGAAATATGGATTGAAACCAGATCATCCATTTGAGGAAGACTATGCATCTTGTCAGATGGCTATCCTGCCGGAATTTTTTTTCTCTGAGGCTGATAAGGGAAAGATTTTGTTCAAAAGAGCATCAAAATGGTGGTTCTGGGAAGGTGGAATTGAATTTGAGGACAACACTAGGTTGGAGGCTGATGTTGTGGTTCTTGCAACTGGATATGATGGGAAGAAAAAGCTCAAAGCTATAATACCAGAGCCTTTTGGCAGTCTGATAGAATTTCCTTCTGGTATGATGCCATTGTACAGGTAATGCAGAATTTCAAAGCAGTGATTAATGCTTTTGTATTAGCATAGTTCCGATTTCTATTTTTTATTTTTGTTGTTGAAGATTTAAAGGGTAATGTGTTACTAACCTTTTCTTTTTCTGGCAGGGGCACCATCAATCCATTGATTCCGAACATGGCATTTGTCGGTTACCTTGAGAGTGTTTCTAACCTTCACACAGCAGAGCTGCGATGCAAGTGGCTGGCTCGCCTCGTAGATGACCAATTTAAGCTTCCCAGTGTGGAGACGATGCTTGAGCAAACAACTAAAGAGATGGAAATCATGAAGAGGACAACCAGATTCTACAAGAGGCACTGCATATCTACTTACAGTATCAACCACAGCGACGAAATCTGTGAAGAGATGGGATGGGAATCTTGGAGGAAGAAGAGCTGGTTAGCAGAAGCATTCAGCCCTTACAATAGTCAAGATTATGAAGAGGAAAAATGAAACTAATAACCTGCATATATGCTTTTGTCTATCTCTATATGAGAGGTTCACTGTTTAATTTATATCTTTCATTACAAAACAAGCAGAGCAGTTGTATTTATCAACAGGTATATCGTGTGTAGGAGGATCAAAAACTATAACTATCAATAAAGCATTATTGTTTTAGTTCAGAAAATTTATGATACAAGAATATAGAAATGGTTTAGTGGTTTGCCTACCGAAAACTAACAATGCACAAAAATAACTGCACAAGTTGCATAGAGGTGCCTCATAGATTGGATATCTAAACCTTGTAAGGTTGGGTATTATAGCAACTCAACTCAACTCAACAAAGCCTTATCCCAACTATTTGAGGTTGGTTACATCAATCTTGTCTCGTCATTCCACTAAGTTGGGTATCATAGAAATTGAACCTAAAATTTCCACTATGTAAAGGCCACAATGAGTTACTTGTAACAGCATGGTATTCATTCATTACATGTCACAATAGTTCAGTTAATCTAGGTCAAAAAGCAATCATCTTACTATTAATTTTGAAGTGAAGGTTCCAACCACAAGTAATAGCAAAGGCTCAAAGACTTTGAAGTAACTTCAAGGTCTCGTCAATATGCTTTTCGGGTTGGAACTGATTGTTGTAGATGAGTTGAACCACCCCATTCTTGTCAAGAACGTAGGTCTGTCTTCCAGGCAAGGTTCCAAACAGATCTGCTGGCACTCCCCAATCTTTTCTGACCTTGTCTCCCTTGTCGCTCAGCAGTGTGAATGGAAGTCTGTATTTCTTTGCAAATGCCTACATCCATTCAATTATTCTGGTCAACAAGCAGCATATTTGGTGGTGGTCACAAGCTAAATCTAAAACAACTCAACCAGAAGAAATTCAAAAACTAAATCCATCTCACAGATTTTCCTGGCAATTAAGGTTCTATTGGTTACAATTAAAAAAAACCTTTTGGTGATGAAGACATAACATTACAGAATGCAAAAAAGGAGCCTTCCGAGTAAAAGTTACTTTCAAAATACAAAGGGATAAAAGGCATATGTCAAAAAAGTAAGGAACTTCCAACAACAGAATCATTGCCAATAAGCTCAAGTTTGATCAAAGAAAGTTATTGGCTCAAAATTGTGCAAGCTAGCTAATGTAATCGATTTCAGATGGTGATCGAATAGGTTATGTCAATTGAAAATTTGAATCAGCTTCTCTTCTGACAAACTTATAGAGAAATGTCAAACAATTTAGGCATGTTACTGGGGCCAAGCCCAAGGTGCATGAATATTTTTTGTTACATTATTCAGATTAAAAATAATGAAATCATGACAACTAACTAGAGATTAAATTTGTTAACCCGGTCATAGTATAAACCCTAGAATTCTAGTTTGACATGTCTTTTGAATCAATGAAGTCTTCAGCACCTAAGAAGTTGATTATCATCAACTAAATAAGGAAATAAAAATTCATTGATTATATCAACAAACCTAAGCCCTTTAATGATTCAATACAAATACAAATGATTTGGTTTACACAATTAAGCAGAGAGACAAGAGGTGTTTGGAAGCAGTTACACTGACGAATAATAAAATATACACTCCGATATGGATAATTATTCATATCAAGTATGGAGACTAAGGGTTCTGTTTTCATTCAATCAGTTCTTTTGAGATCTCAAGCTGTTTCAGTGTGAAGAAAAGTTCTTGCATTACCTTGTGTAATGATGGATCATCACCACTAATCCCAACTACCTCAGCTCCTGCTTTCTTAAATTTTTCATAAGAGTCCCTGAAGGCACAGGCCTGTGAATAGTATGAACATTGTTAGAGGAACTAACATCCCTGTTCTTGTGCTGACGAGAATTCACAAATCTAAATATATGACCTGTGACACAGCAATTCAGTTGGAAAGAACCCCTACACAAAACCATGCCTGAAAAACCTATGTAGCCGCATTGAGTTGGCCCGGTTAAATAACAGGTTTTATGGAATTAAACATATTTTTAAGGCACTACACTTTCCTGAACACTTTAATGTTTATTTGGATAATGGCTTCAAACCAATCTAGCTGTGAACAACTATGTATTTTCAAAGTAGTTAGAAAACATTAAACATGATTCCAATAAAAGAAATTGAAAAATGACTCTGAGATTGAGAGTAATAGCGCAATGTAAGTTGTGAAAATAAGAGGAATGGGCATTCTGGATATTCCTGGTATTTTGGGACTAAATAATATATACAGGCACACAAACCCGTATGTATAGTTGTTGATTTGATGGATAAAATTGGGAATCAATGAAGCAAATTTGAGAATTATGTTGCAACATCCAGTAATGATATAATACAGAACGAATATAAACACAAAAATTATGATTTGGAGAGAGAGATTGAACCTGTTTGGTGCAACCAGGGCTTTCATCAGCTGGGTAGAAATATACAACAACAGGCTTCCCTTTGAATTTGGAGAGGCTCACACTCCTACCATCCTGATCTTTTAACGTAAATGGTGGAGGAGCTGCACCTTTGTTCACCTTGAAAATACACACAGAAACAGAGAGAGAGGTAAATAACCACTTTTGATAGATGTATATAAATAGCCAGAAATATAAATAGCGAGGCGAGTCAATCAATGTACCTTAGCGAAAATGGAAGTCTTGACTGAAGAAGCAGAAGATGGGATTGAGAGAGAAGCAGAAAAGAGTTTGAGACCGTAAAACTGAGATTGTGATGATTGAGAGGGGATAATTGAGAGGTTCTTAGAAAATGATGAGGTTTTAGGGGTTTGGGTTGGAAGTAGAGATGGAGGAGAATGCTTAGGAAGAGAGAGAGAAGCCATTAGTAGTAACAGAGGAATGGAAATTGTTGCAAAAAAGGAGACGACCCTGAATGCACCTTTTTCTTGATTTGCTGCTTCTATTGCGACAAATATTACAAGAAAATGTTTTGTAATGTTGTTAAAACAGAAAGATATGGTAGGAGGAAGAAGATTGGCCTTCTGTCGTGGACGATTGCTGACCCCAGCTTCCGAGTGTCGGCCAGAATGGTAGGTAAATAAACAGAGTATTGCTAGTTTTATTTTTATGTTTTATTAAAAGTATTTATTTTTATGAGTTGATATATCATCATATGATATGAATGACACTGATAACTTAAAAAAATAAATATTTTTGATAAAATTGATAAGTAAACTTAACATTATTGAAATAAATATGGAGTTGTGTTCTTTGATGAGAAAATTCTAATATAGAGTTTATTAGGGCATTCATGTGATTACTTAAATCGGAAAAAGGTTCCACTCTGTTACTCATTCTCTCAAATTTTATCTTGAATATGTAACATATTATTTAATAATAAATAAATTATAATTCATGCATTCAAAATTACATTCATTAAAATTAGCAAAAAAAATACAATGGAATGGATGTTAATCCCTTAAATTCATTCTCAAATTTAAATTTGAGTCAAAATTTAAAAAAAAAACTTTTAACCCTAAATTTAAATTTATACAAATTTATTTTTATTTAAACTAAAGTTCAAATTTGTACTTTAATGTTCACGAACTCAAATTTATAACTGTAATTTAACTTAAATAAAACTATTGGAGAACATAAAACTCAAAATCATCTTTTAATCATATTTTAAGTAAATTTAGATAAGATTTTGAGTCACCGGGCGATGACCTTACCCATAAATTATTATTGGGATGTTTTTTTGTAGTATTCGTTTGATAATAATGGTTTCTTAAGTATTTTTTTTACTTATTTAAGTAAAAAAGCAAATAAATAAAAAATAATAGTTGATTTGTGCAAAAAAAAAAAAAAAAACATGCTTTAAAAAATAAAAAGGAGCCCAAAAAAAGTAATTTTAACCAAAAGCACAATTTTTTTTCTTTTACTTTCTTTTAAGTTAAAATTTTATTTTTATACTTTCTTTCTTCAAATTGTCCCACAACTACCAACACCATCACCATCCTCATCACCATCCCTCGCGGTCCTCGCTGTCACCACCATCGTTTCCACCTTAATTGCTGCAATTGTCGCCCACCACTATCGTCACTGTCCCTTCCACCACCACTATCGCTCACCAACGTTGCTGCTCCTTCCACCACCACCATTGTCATCTCCATCATCACTGTCACTATCACCAATGCTACCACGATCGTCATTGTCGCTCCCACCACCGCCACCGCCACCGCCATCACCATCACCATTGCTGCTGCGGTATCATATTATTTTTAAGGATAATTTTAATGGATACATTTTAAAAATGAATATTGAGATAAAAATATTTTTGAAAAATAGTTACCAAACATACTTTTATTTTTTTAAGCAAAAAATAAAAATTATAGAAGTTACTCTTTTGCTTATTAAAAACTATTTTAAAAAACGTTACCAAACGTACACGAAATTATTATTTGTGACCTGATTCATTCTTATACAATCTGTTTGAATAGAAGAAAAAGTTGAAAAGAAAGAGGTGGGAAAAGAAATTATTTTATATTTGATTTAAAAATTATGAAAGAAATGATAGAAAATCTCAACATTTTTTTTAACCATTTTATAATATGTCTATGAGCGATAAGAGACAAAAGAAACATAAACAATTTTTTAATGAAAGTTTTATAATATCAATAATATTGTTAAAATTGAAAGAATAAACTTTTATAATATTACTATTTAGATATATATCGAACTTTTTTTTAAAACAATTACGGAGGAAAAACCGTGAGGCATTGGATCTCCTTAAAAATACAAATGGCAATGAAAGAGTGAAGGCCCGGACGTTATGGAGGATAAGATCCGGAGATGATCCAAACCCGTTTACCCGTTTACCAGAACTATAAAGCTCTCTCTCGACAATTCATCAGCCGAGTGCGCCAATGGGGCTTAGGTCGAAGTAAAAACTCAATAAACCCTAAGACCCTAAAACCACATTCATGAATTTTTAGTGGACTTCGTCTTCTTTGGAGTTTGTATTCATCCGTACGAAGTGAGCTTCATTTTCTTTTAGGTCTGTATTCGGCAATTGTGTTTTGAATGTTGCTTTAATGGAGGGGTTACAGAAAGCGTTCCGTACAATTTCCCAAGACCCTAAACTGGCCTCTTCTTCTTTGTCTTCCTCCTCCCAGAAACCATCTTTCGGCGGAGGAGCGGCAGCTTTGTCACCTGACCAGTCTCGGGTTTTGATCACCCGACCTCCCAGGTAATCTCCCCTTATACCGCCCTCTCTCTCTGCCCTCTATTTTAAGCTTCCATGTTTTAGTTTCTTTTTTCTAGGTTTATTTCAACAACATAAATTTGTGGACACTGAAAGGATATTATTTTCTCTGAGATGTACAGCAAGCTAAACATAGAAAATTAGCTCCTTGGGATAGTTTGATTTGTGAACACCGGAAAATGTTATCATAAGTTTGTTTGTTTGAATCGAAAATGGAATATTGGGAATGAATGGTTTTGTTGCTGTTAGATGTGACATGTATCCTTATGGTATGACTATGATTTTAGCAATTTAGTATGCATGATGTGAGACACCTAAAAATGCTATCATGGTTTTGTTTGTTTGAATAGAAAATGGATTATTGGAGAGAGAAATGCTAGGGTTAGTTGCGAAAGTCGAATCTTCGCGACGTGATTAGTCCATGCGCACGCATCACGTGCTCGTTTATGCACTTATCATGTCGCGAAAGTTAGACTTTTGCAACTGACGGTAGCAGTGCTCTATTGGGAATGGATGGTTTTGTTGCTGTTAGATGTGACATGTATCGTTAGGGCATCTCAAACATTGACTCAAACTTATATTTGAGTCTAAATCCTCAAAAAAAATTATTTTCAGCCCTTCATTCAAACCTATACCAAATCCATTTTTATTCAAACTTAAACCCAAATTTGTTGAATTAGTATTAACATATTTAAATCACTATCCAGAGTCAAATTTAAACCTTTGGGATATGATGAAAATTTTTTTGAGACAAGATAGGAATTATTTGAAAAGATTTGAGTAAAAACTATGGGGATCACAGGAGAACTTCAAACTCAAATGAGGCTTTTTACTCAAATTTGAGTAACCATGGGAGATGGCCTTATGGTATGACTATGATGTTAGCAATTTAGTATGTATGATGTAAGATGTATGAGGTATTGAGATGTGGATTTCTAACCTTTATAAACCTGAACCTTAGTGGGTATTAGGAAGAGAAACGCAGTTAGAGAATTTTGTTTCCTGTGATAAACTGATGCATGATCTTTAAATTTGGAGCTGAAATGATTTTTAGTATATAAGCTTGATATTTAAGGCCTGTCAACGGGCCGGATCTGGGTAGACCCTCTAAGATTCGGACTCGGACCCGCCAAGTTTAAACGAGTTTAGACTTAGATCCGGATCCGTTAAGATCCACCTCAACTAGACCCAAACCCGTATCCACCAGATTCCAGTCTCCAACTCTAAAACCCAACCCGTTTGCCAAAAAAAAAAATGGGAGCTAAAATTTTCTATTAGAGTGGTCCAACTCGGTTTTACAAATAAAAAGTTTTATTGGCCCCAATTATGTCATTGTTGATTGAAATTGTTTCACTTGATAGCCACTATTATTTGTATATTTCGTTCTTACGATTGGATACATGATGGATGGTAAAATGACAATAATTGTCATCTAGAAATCTTTTGATTTTTATCAAGAATTTAAGCCCACAAATGAAAATGACATAGAATGAAAGATTAATCATCAAAAACAAAATAATGCTTATAATAATTTTTAATGAAATGTTCATTCAATGGAATCGGGTATTGATAGTTAGATTCATGAAACAATTTCATAAAGTGATTTACAAAACATTTTCATAACACAAGACGATGTTAGAAGGTTGAAGACGACAATTTCACTGAGACTCTCTCTCTATGAAGCACGGACATTATTTTGGCTCACGTGTCCGTGTTGGATACCAACACTCTCAGATATTTCCCGGACATGTGTCCAAACACTTGGACCATGAAGGTTGGTGATAAAATGAAGAAGTTCTTTATTTTTTATTTAATGACTGTGTTATTTTAATATCTTAATAATATTTTTTAAATTTGTATACTTTTATGTCAATTTTAATTAAAATAACATTAGGTTTTTATTGTATGGTCATATAAAAATATAAAAAATTTATATGTATTCAACGTCTCTCTAACGTGTCTGTGTTCTACTTTTTTGAGAAATAACGTGTCTGTGTCGTGTCGTATCTGTGTGCCGTGTCTGAATCCGTGCGTCTTAGCTCTCTCTGTCTCTCTCTCTCTCTCTATCTCTAACTTTTATGTATGTGTGTGTATATATATATATATATATATATATAATAACTTTGTTAGGAGGTTAAATACTCTAACTTCAATATTGTATTAGAGAGAGAGAGAGAGAGAGATTGTGTGTGCGCGCGTGCTTGTTAATGATTTAGTGGGTTGGGTCTTTAATAGATATTATCCAACGGATCTATACCTGACCCATTTAATTAGTTTTTAACGGGTCTTGTTAACGGATCTGGGCCTTACGTAAACAGGCCCGGGTTCGGGTCAGTCCGGATCGGACCTGGCCTGTTTACAAGCCACGCTGAGAACAAACAAGGGGAACTCTATGATTTTATGTGTGTGTTCTAGGGAAAGTCATCATGTATGATAGCAGCTTCTCCTAAAACAATCCAAGTCTGAGAACACTGCTGTTGGTGAGAGGAATCCGCTTTCTATCTAAATTACCATTGTTTTTCATCTTTTTTTTTTTGTTTATAATTTTATTTTATTTTATTTTTTTGATCGGTAAGATACATTTGTACGGAAAAATGGTAGAATGCTAGTGGCAGCACCATATACATGGTTTGAATCTGCATATCTCTAATTGCAGACAAATGGTATCTCTATGGACCTGCTCAAAACTTGGTGCAATTTGCTTTATTGCTGGAGTAGTTATTGGTTACACGCTGAAGCGACGTGTCAAGCGCTGGGCGTCCAAACTTCTCAGGAAATTGAAGGATGATTGAGGCATTCTGATCCTCGGAATCCTGCGCCTGTTCTCTGTCATCGTTGATCTATCCACACATGAACACACCTTGCAACAACAGTCAATTGGGATATCTGGGCTCTTAAGAATATTTTTTTTTTTTGGGTTTTACAATTTGGGTAAGTTTCCAGCTCATAGATCATAGAGCTCGCTATGTTAGTGATTTTAGTTCTTATTGCTTCAATTGTTGCATATTAACCAATTGTGAGATTTTCAGGTCTTGTAGAGTATCCATGCTTTTCAAGGAGGATGATATTTTTGTTTTTATATATAAACTTGCAAAATGAAGTTTGTTTACGTGTGGCACCATCTCTCTTGGCACCTAAAACTCTCTCTCATACTGCACTAATAAAAAAGTTTACATTCTTGTGGAGTATCATTGTGTTTCAATCAGTGACAGATTGATGTTTGTGCTGAATGGCTACCTGATTACTTATTTTTTTTCACAAAAAGGATGTCTCATAAACTGTATTGCAATTCAATATACATTTGCATGCTCTGATGTAGCCAGTCCTTTGAATATGGGTTTGCCCCCCTCGGGCGCTCTTTTATATGATTACTTTTGCTTATATATATATACACACACACACACACACTCACATTTGCATGCTCTGTAACTCAATTCTTTCCAACACTTGGAAGTATGTTCCCACCACAATTATCCTGATTTGGATTCCTCTCTTCACAACAGCTATCTTGCGTTTTTTTATTTCTTGAGGACTTAAACAAACATGGCTGTTATTATGTAAAGAAAACTATGATCTTTTGCCAAAAAAGCTACGCATCCATTGTTATGGACAGAAACCTTTATATCTATTTTCTTTCTTTTGTGAAGTCTCTTGTTTGAACAACATGACTACATCAACGGTATTATATATGCATCTACATTCTGCTGAACTGGTATATATATTGCTGTGGACCATTTGAATAATTACAAAAGAATAACCGCTTGATATTCTAGTGGTAAGCTTCCTTGCTTTAGAAATACTCCTTGTGAAACTCGAAGCGTGTGGATGTCCTGTGAGTCAGCTCATGTGATAGCTTCTTTAGCTCTTTGCCAACACTGGCATCCCACAATAGAACACTCCTGCACATTAACGATTCTTTTCTCAGTAAAATCTCTTTAACATCTTGAATTTTGTTTGCTGGACCCTCTATCTAGCCCTCCGTATTCTTGTGGTACATCTATTAACATCATAGGAATGCCTGATCAAATGTTCCCAACTTTCTGGCCAACACTCTGGTGATCAGGCATCAAGGAAAGCATTGTCTGGCATGTGTTATGATTGGAATGGTTGAATCGCTCTGTACAAACATGCACAAGCGAATATTTTGACAATTAGGGAAAAGAGATCTTTTACTTAATTTTTTTATTACAAAACATCTGTGTTTTGTGACCCCAAACAAGCTGAAGAGCTAAGCCATTCAGACCGAAGTAGCCCTGTTCTGGCTGGGTGGCTGTTTTGAATTTAACCATTTATATATATATACACAAATCCTTATAAAGTTTCATTCATCTAAATTTTATAGGATCTTACAATTTCTTATCATTAAAGATGTATTACAACATTGGAAAATTTTTAAACAAGTTTTCATATCTTCTAATATATACTTTTCTTTTTCCTGATTTCATTTTTGCAACTTATTTGATCATATTACTTGGCCCCCCAAAAAAGCTAATTTGTTTATATTTATGGTATCACTTGGAGGATGGTTGATTTAGACGGTTGTCAAAGAACTGGGAACAAATTTAACAGCAAGAACTCGGGTCCATGCATGTAAACACCATTTTAGGTAGACACTTCCTGTTTCACATGCATATGGTTGTGCAAATGATAGTTCTGGTTTTTTGAATCTCTTTACCTACTGTGGCAAATGGATGCTTTGAAGCTATTTTGGTGAACACTTCTTTCCAATTTGGTCTTGCGAAATGTGTCCTTACCTGCAACAAAATGGACGTTATACATTATATATTGTTAGAAACATACTTGCCCCTCAAGGTTTTGTTAGATTTGTGTATTTAGTGAGGGAAATGAGGAAACATCTTCTCTTATTTGGTTATCATGGAAAATAATGGGAGAAAAAAAATATGGGGAAAGCAAGTAGGGAGTTTTTTTTGTTTTTATAAATAATTTTACATGTCATATCATTTTTGTTTTTCTTCATTTGCAATCATTTTTAAATAAAAAAATCAATTTTTTACTTTGGTTGTAGGAGAGAAAATACGAAGGAATTGTTTTCCCTATTCTCTTTCTTTTACTTTTTCTGTCCCTCAGGAAAAAAAATGCATTTTCTTTTCAACTTGTATGTGCCTTTGATTATGACTGCCCAACATTAGTTGATGGAAGATGATGGTTGTGGAGCTATTATCGACATTATATTATATCTATTCAATGTAAAGGAATCGAAAGATCTTACTCTGGTGCCAGATAGAATGTCAACACCATGTTTGGCATGGTTGAGAGCTTGAACCATAGTGATGAGAGTTGACCTTGCATCACCCTCTTCATAAACACTTGTAAGATAGTTGTGCAACTCAATTTGACCCTGTTTCAAGAGTAATTGTGAGAAGGGAGAGGGTAACGGTCAGTCGGCAGTTTGTTCATAAAAACTGCCATTAATGTGTAATCATAATGGATAATGATCAAAAAGTGCATATGTATTACTTTGTGATCCATTTCTGCAACTTCATTCATTACGCCTTTAAACCATTCGAAGGACCCAGGTTCCCTGGTAACCCAGTAGAAATGTGCACTTTTGGTTCTCTGTGATTTCTTCTTTCCAGTTGATGTTATACTCGAAGAGGCAAAACTTGTTAGGCTATCCTCTGATCCACTTGTTTCTGTGTTTGAATCCTGAGCCAGCATACAACAAATATAATGATGAGGAGAAAAATAGTCTTAAAGATGAAGGGGAAAAAATGCTTAGCGGTATGAAATGTACCATTTGGTCTTCTGCTGTTCTTGTATTGTTTAATAGATCTCTGAGGATGCTTATAAAAGGAGTAGCTCCAATTCCAAGCCCCACAAGAAGTAACACGTCATAGTTTCTGTAGTCCTGTGCTGCAGCACCATAAGGTCCATCAACGAGCAATCTGGGTAAACTGCGCCAATGAATTATTTTGAGTACATTTTCTCACATATTTCTGAATATAAATTCAGGCAGGTAAAGTAACATGGGATGAACCTACCCTCTCTGATCCACGTTCCCCAGTTGTCCAAACTTTGCTCGACCGATAACACACGCTGAACCATTATCCTCAGTAAACACTTGCTTGAGTTCTTGCGTCCAGTCTCCTACTGTCCGGATGTGAACACTCAGGTAGTCATCTCCTGGTGCTGAAGTTATTGAAAATGGATGCCTGGATAAATATTAAGAGATCATTTTGATGCTTAAAAGGCAGGGTTCACATTTTGATAAATAGCGAGCGAACAGGAGCTGGATGTCTAATAAAATCACACTTACCATTCGAATGGGGAGATTGATGGGCATTGTAGAAATAGATACTGTCCACTTTTGTATTTAAACCCATTAGGCTTGGACATGACTAGGCTGAAGACATCTCCTGGTAGTACTGAAACCTGTAAGAGCCTCCAATAAATCATTTAGTCAATTCAAATTTATGGTGCCGTTGCAGTCTGTCTTGAGAAGAAATATCTATAATGACCAAATTGCTATAGCTAATTTAACTGAATAGATGGTCTTAAATAGAGTAGAATGTGACATGATTCATGTTACCGATTTTAAATAGTTGGAATAACACTTTGTTGAGTTAAATTGAGTATGAATAATTGAATTCATATAGTTTTCCCTACAATTAATAATAGAAATAAGATAACTTAGGTTAATAAACATGGTTAATTACCTTCAAGATTTTGACCGAATCATGTTTTGATCGACATGTTCTCAGACTCCGCTCTGCTAAGTAGAGGAAAAAGGGTACACTGATGTACATCCATGTCTGGAACATTGATAAAGGATCTTTAGTGACATTAAGTGATTATCAAATATCATTCTATTTTCTGAATTTCAGTACTGTTATTAGTGCCACATATATGTACCCTATCTGAAACGTTGTAACAAATACTTGATTTAAAAGTTCTTACAGTTTTTTGATACCATCTGTGGACCAAGAACATGAAGCTTCCATGGATTAGTAGCAATACGTAGACGAGACCAAGAAGGTGATGAGAATACCAAAATGCATTAAAGCCCGTCAATCTGTTGAAAGGTGCTGGGAGCTTCACCACACTTCTCCGGAAGTGTCTTGTTGCAAGTGTGAATGCAGTGATCATTAGAATCACCATGGAAATCCCAGTCACGCCTTCAACACCGCACAAAAGTTCTCTGTATGTGGGCTTCTTGTTATTGAAATCAGAGGCAATTAAGGCGAATTTTTCTGGTGATGAGTTAATCAGACGGGGAAAATCGCACATCATATGGTTCCCTGCATGCAGGAGGACTCCAATTGCTATAGCACGTGCAATTATCTGCAAATTGAATTTGAACTATTAGGAAACAAGTTCAGATAACAAATTAAGTCATAGATTTATCAGTATGAACTGTCTAACCTTGTGAAAATTAATGTTGTCATCAAAAGGGATAAATAGCCTGGCTCTTGTAGACCGGAGCCAGGTTAGCATATTTCGACAAACTGGTAAAAGGATGAGAGCCATGTTAAGCTTTAGAGTCTCTGCGGCTCCTTTAGCCGTTGTCAAGCAATAACCCATTACTTGAAATGCCGCCATTTCCCTGTACTGATTGAATTTCCACACGAAGAGTCCAGCCATGGCCATAACCCAAAGCAGTAAGATCCAACCCCTTTGCCAGTTCTCTAATACCAGGCACTTGAGTGTGCAGCTTACCCTGCGCACCACGTTCTTGGGTCTGAACGTGTTTAAGTTCTGACTCCACCCTACACTAGCTGTGCTCAGAGGTCTGCTGTAGTTCATGTAAGAGTCTCTTTCTAGGAGTAGCGTTTCCAACTGCCATAACTGAATAAAGAGCAATGAAGGGATTTTTTCCCCATATCTGTCTTATGCAAACAAGACATTCTATGTTCAAACCATTTCAACCAAGCACAGCCCTCCTGAAGAGATATATAGGAGGAGAGTTGTGGAAATTGAAGAAGGAATTTTAACCATCTGATTTCCATACTATTTTTTGAAGCTTTATACTTTGTAGAAAAATTTTTGTTATGAAATCTTTGAAATTAAAACAACCACAAATGTTTTTCGGTAAAGCTATTAAAATGAAAACTTTTGATGATCTGTCCAGGATCATTTTGTTTTACTGATTTGGCAGCTTTTGGTTTAGCCCTTCACATTATTTTTTCATGGAAGCAATGTAGTGCTATAATTCATGTATTACAATCAGTTGAATAATACAATTACAACAAGCAATAAAGGATTACACAACCTAACAGTAGTAGAAATTTCTCAAATATAAGTTTTGGACAGACAATCTAACTTAATCCATGACTAAATAAATAGTCACATCTCCCTGTCGATTTGCCCTTGCCCAATTGAGTGAATGCTGACCTCTTTTTTGGTGAAAGGCATAGATGGTCAACTACACTAACCCGGCTGGTGGGCCTTTCATATTATTTCAACTACCTAATTGGAGTAGAGCTATTTTTAAATTAACCATAGAAATCCTACATGGGCTGCAGCGGTAAACTCCCTTAACAATTTTTTTCTCTCTCTTTTGATGCTCTGTTTGCCCCATGTTTTGGATGGTTAACGATTTTAAAAAATTCAGTATGGGACATCAAGAGAGGTCATGTAATTGGCGTTGCTCGGCGAAATAGTTTACACATAGATGCATCTTGTTTGAGTAAGACAGGTATAGGAGACAATCCCAATAACAAAAAGATTAGATTAAAATTCTCCTAAGAAAGAGGGCACTATCATTAGAGAATTATTAAGAGGGTGGCTATTTTACCTCGATATAACCAAGATTTTCTGGGTCTAGTTCTTCCATTATCAATGAAGCGTATTCATCTGATTGTTCTTTCAGTTTGGACAGCTTATTTGCTGAAGCACTGAGCATTAGCAGCTGCCAAACAAAAAGTGAGAGAGACCAATAACCTTAGACATTATCGGCACAATAAAATAAAAGCTGTTTTCTTAAATTTTTAATCACTTCCATTATCTGAGATGTGGACTCATTTGTAGTAACAAAGTCTAATGCCATTTACTCAAAAAAATTAAAAACAACACAAAGTATAATTACAGTAATATTATACTGCTCAGAAAATACTGCCCAACTAATATGGCAGGATTTGAGTGATTGCTTGTAATATCATATGAGTGATGAACAATTAATAAGAAACCTGCACACTTTCAACAGCACCTTTTAAGCTTAAGACTTCGAGTGACCCCATATAATATCATTGGGAAATTAATAAGAAACTGTCACACTAGTTCAACAGCACTTTTTAAGCTCAGGTCTTGATCAATGAAGCATTATTTACCTAATAATGCCCAGATCAAGTATATGTTCAAGATGGGAACTTGTCTGCAACAAAATATGCAAAAAAAAAACAAGATGTATAATCTGGTACGCATTAAAAAGCAAAGTTGGGTTGGTCCCAATAGTTTGTTAGATATATACTATATTGTTTGACCTGAAAAAAATGATTTGGTAAGCAAACCAACAGTATTAATATTACCTCTTGCACTTCATCACGCGTGATTCTTCCATCTTCATTGCGATCCGCCCTGAACAAAAAAAATTCTGTCAAGAACCAACTTAATTATTTAATAAAATATTAGAGATCTTTAATTTATATATATAATTATATTTTAATATGATGTGTTACGAAATGATAGCTTTAAATTTCACATAATGTGATTTTTTAAAATTATTATATTCTAATACATTATGTTAAAAATATAATCAAGAATATAAATTAAAAATTTCTAACATTACTCATTTAATTACAACTGCTATTTCCACTTAAAGTTTAGATTTCTCCAATTATTTCTTAGAAAAACAATTGGCCAACATTAAAATGGAATTTAATCTTCTATCACTTCAGATCCAGTTGTGAAAGATTCCAAAATGTGAAACAGTGAATGGACCTCGAGAAAACACAAATCATGGGGCACTTTGTCTGCTACTCTGCAAACAACATCTTTGGCAATGTCTTAAATTTAAATTTATGTTAATTTTTTTTTAAAAAAAAATTCTCTCCAACTTTAAATTTAAATCTATATTAAATTTATTTTATTTTAAATTTAAATCTAAATATACAAAATACTGTATAATAATAATAGTTACAATATATTTGGTGAGTTGTCGAATGTCATCAAAGTCAAAAAGACTTTTACTCAAATTTCAAATTTGAGTTGCCGTGGAGGAGATGGCTTAAACTATGATTAAACTGTGGTTCATGATATATACAATATGAGATGCAATTAAATGGTAATTCTGGGATTCGAACGCTGTTCATTTGTTTGACAAAAAGGTCGAGTAATCCGTCGAACAAATCGACGGTATAAAGATGCAAGAAACAGCATGCAATGAGAGAGAAAGAGAGGAGAGAGAGTCCCACATGTCAAAGAAAATCTGAAGACGAGCGTCAAAGCTCTGGTCCGAAATCTGCAACCAGAAATCGTAAAGCTCTTCTTTCGTTATCTTCCCTATCTTCTGACGTCTTCGTCTTGCGAGAGCATCAAACATCCCCAAAGCGAATTCCTTCGAGTCAACCATTCCTAGCAAAACAAGAGGTTAATAAAATAATCAAAATCATGCATTGCGGATAGAAATACTGCATCAAATTGGCGTGTTTATCGCCGTTGATTAGTTTCTTTACCAATGCATTCACCGAAGTCTTCTCTACAGAGCAAATCGTTCTTGGCCAGCGACTCGAACCGTGACTCAACTTGTTTCCAGAGCTCGCTCGTGTCTGATGTCCCGGGTGGTTTTGCTAATAAACCTGAGACCATTGAGAGCTTGTCGAGCATTCGATCTCGTCCGAGCAAGTTGCGCTTTCAATTTCCTAGCGTCGCGCGCGGAGATCGCGGGGACTTCGACGTCCGACGAAGTTCGCGAAGAAGATGATCGGAGCCACGAGAATTTCCGCCGAATTTTCGACGTCGCCGAGAGGCTCCTCGCCAAGAAACCGGCTGGCTCTTCGTCTCCGGCAGTATTCGCATTGGATGTCGGTGTCACACTGCACACGACAATGGAATCGTCTTCGAGCTCTAATGTGACTTCAACCAAGTCTTGTTGATTGTTTCGCCTCAAGTCGTTCAAGGAAGATAGGTAGCATTGCTCCTCCAACGCCATACTCTCTTGAGTCTCTCGAATCTTCCTGCAAATCGAATGTTCGGGAGTAATTTGACCTCTTGGAACTGCTTCCGAAAGACGGTGACCTCATTTCGAGGCGATCGAATTCTCTCTTCCTGAAAAACTCTTATCGCCTACCTTGAAGCCTTTCTCTCTCTCTCTGTAAAAGCAAGGACTGTAAAAGCAAGGACAGCGCCTTGCTTCACACGCTTCGACTCACAATGTTCTTAAAACAAACACCTCCCAACCAATCTCTACACATGATTTCAACGCTTGTGCTCAGTCGTGATTAGAGTAGTTGGAATTTGTTTCAAAAACTCCTAGAATATGCCTATACATATACAAATAGGCTATATATATATATATATATATATATATATATATAGTAATCTTCATATTTTCATACTAACCACAGTCCTTCTTTCTAACCTTTTCACCTTTACCTTTGTTTTCAACTTAATTCTGATTTCTGACGACCCTGGCGACTATAAATATTTTGAGAGGTGAAATTTACGTGTTGATAAGAGATGGTATTATAGCTAAGAAGGCTGTGGTTCTCTCAGCAGAAACAACGGCATAGATAGAGCCACGTAGGGGCAAATCCTACAGGCGTCGTTGTTTCCCAAACGGTTTTATGTATGGTAAGAATTAATTAAGAAAGAAAAGAGTTGTGATTTTTAATTGTAAAAGGACCGGACAGCTATTTATAAGTAAGGAGGCGATGCTACCTGGAGCAGCCGGTGAAGTCCCGGTCATGTACTCGGCGATTCAGGAATATATATATCGGGTAACTTGTTCTTTTTCGACACGACACTCTTTACACATCTTTTAACACAGAGTCGGAGACATTATTTAGCAGCCCGTCAGCCCCGCTTCATTATTAATTTGTCAATATTCCTAATTAATTTTATAATTTCTTTTTGAAAGATACTTCTGGATATTTTCTGAAATTGATTTTCAAAATGCAAGTTATTTTAATAGAAAATAATTTTCAGGACGGTTACATCACGTTGTTATATGATATAGTGTAATTATTTTTACAACGTTTATATAATTTTTTTAATATTTATGACAAATATTTTTATAATTTTAATAAAGTGATACAGTTTGTAAAAGAGTATCACGTCATATTTAGATGTTAGCGTATCAAAAAATAATAATTTGTGGAGGAGAGGGAAAGGCCCTAGAGACTTTTTTGCTAGTCACTCTTCTTCTTTCAAATGAGTAAATATATAACTTTTAAGTGGAATAATTAAAGTTGAAGGTTCTCAAAAATCAAATACAGTATGTTGGGGCATCAGTGTATGAAAAACTAAGAGCCAGAGGAATTAAGAATGTTGCATATGAGAGGGTTGACACCAATTTTTGTATTTGCATTTTAGAATGAAAAGTTCAGTCACAATATATATATATATGTATATATAGTTGTATGAAAAGTACATGTAACGACTTTATTTTAAAATATTGCTGTGATTATTATTATCATTGTTTTTGGTAATAAAATATACTAATCTAAATTTTCTGAATCTTATTAATTAGGATTGTATAAAATATATTTCTTCATCTAGCTATCATATTCGTGACTCCCACTCTCGCCGCCTATATTGTGTCTGCAAGAGTGGTTGGTAGTCTCAATTGTGTTGTGCATGTCTTGCTCAAATTATTCACACACACATATACATATACATATATATATATATATATAGAAAACAAATCATGTAATTAGTGTATTCAGGATATATTAGGCATGAGTAAATCTTTCAATTATTATTTATCTGGGTTACAAACATATATTGGGTTGAATTAAATATATGACTGAATTATTTATCACGGATTGATAATAAAATCTTGATTAATAAATGAAACGCTGTCCACTCTTCAAAATTGGCTAAGAAGGGTTGAAAAAGGAAAATTATTGATTCTTGAAACTAGTTTAGGATTCAATTAATTGAAAGAGAATCAATAATTTCTTTTTTTGGGAACGATTCATCCTTCGTTCTTTAGATGAAAACATATTAATTATAATGGTGAGAATTTCATTGTGATTATTTATATTATACTTAATGAAGAAGTGGTTGTAATCAGTCTTTCAAGAGAGTTGAGTATATGGGTTGATGACAATTACACACATGTATATATAAAACGTAGAGCAGGACTATGTTTAGATTATTAATGTGGAGGGAGAGTTTCTAGAAACATTCTTCTGTACTAATGAATGAATTGGGTGTTTGATTAGTAGGATTATGATTAGGTTTTAGGCCTATGATAGTACAGAAAGATTTTGGGGCCCGATTTAATCGGGTCGTGTTCAATCAGAAGCCATGAATGATGAACCAGAAAGATTTTTGAGTAGAGCGTGACAGGCTTAGAAAGGGATTGGCCACGGACTCCACTATATATATATATATATATATATATATATATATATTCGCTTCCAGAAGGTCTACGACCATATCTATGCTTATATCAAGTACACAAATTTCAATTTCTGGTGAATTTCATGTTGCATGTGTCCAATGTACTATCACGGTTTGCTTCAAGTTCAACCTGGCTTCATTTTTCCAATTTTGACATTGCAGGCAGGTTTGGTGAGACCAAACCCTTCCCCAATCCCGTCGTGCAAGAATTTTTTACATAGTAAGTTTTTTTTTTTTTAAGAAAAAATATTCTTTATGTTTTTGAGATGTAAAATTAGGAATTAAAATTTAATATTTAAGTTATACTAACATATCCTTTTTAGTAGATAATATAGTTTAATTATTTCTTGTAGGGTTTTATGAAGGATTCCTTTTAAGATTGAATTAATTTATTTACTCTTTTTTTATTTTTAGTTTACAATATTTGGATTCATATTTTCTAATTAAAAATATTTAAAAATCAAAACAAACATTTTTATAATATTTCATTACACAGAAATAATATAAATCAAAATCTAAAAGAAAGAATAATAGAACTTGAAACTTTGAAACAAAAAAATTGTGAATAATTGCAAAATCCTTTTATAAGCAAAAGTAAAATTATAAACTTGTATCAATAATTGTAGATATGTTTTTTAGATTAAATGAGAAGAAGAAGAAAAAAAGTAATAGAAGTGAGAATAAGAAAATATATATATATATATATATATATGAGAAAAAAAAAAAGAATCAATAGAAATATAGAAGTCAATGAAAGAAAAATATTTCAATTTGTATATCCTAAGATGGGTCATGATATCATCGTAAAGTCACTACTCGAAAGTTTGATCAAGTGATAAAAACGTTAAGAATAAAATTCAAATATCTCGAGTACGAATTCTTTTTACACTGATCGTTGACAGCTAGAAATTAAAAGGTAGACCTTGACTCTTATAGGAAAAGGGACTTACAAGTAAACTGACTCAAAATATAATTAACCGATCATTAAATATATATATATATATATATCCATTAGTCTATCTAAAATTTTAATGTTACTTTTTTGGTATTTAATAAGTCAGACTCACTGTTGCAATATAACAAAAGCTTAAAACTTAAATTACATAATTTTTTTTTTTTTTTTTTTATGGAAAAGACTTGGATTACATATTTAAAAGGTTTTGAAGGGCCTCTCATTTGTTTGAGGCGGCATGTCATTTTATCTGTGTTAAGGCTTCAGCCGTCTGCAATTTTTTTATTTTTTATGTCAACAAAAAAAAGTATTTATTTATAGAAAATGCTATATATTTATAAAATAGTCCAGTTCACGACTAAAAAATTAATAAATTATCACACACTCCCATTTTAGGAAAATTAAAATCATAATCATTTTATAAAAAAAGACACGAGATATCATTCTATTAGTAGAACTTCGGCCATTTCCACATTTACCAATAGCTGCCTATATAATTTTTTTTTGCTTTGGTAGCATGTTTAAAACCCTGTGGTATGCATTTTAGTTAAAGATTTGGTCGGTAATTTAAAAAAAAAAAATTAGAGTTAGTGTAAACGCAGGCTTCGTATTCATATTTAACATATAATTATTAAAAATCTCTACATAATTAGTATTAATTAGATTTCTTCTCTCCATAATCGCTGTATCAAAAAAAAGAAGAAGAAGTTATTCCAGTATATTCAGTCTCCCAATTCGAAAAACAATTGAGAAAAAAAATATAAATAAGTGACTAATTATGGACTAGCTAGCTACCTTCTTCATTTATATGGAGTAATTATTATTAGAGAATACTTAAAAAAGCTATTATTATGACTAAAATAATCTTGGAGAATTAAAGAATAAAGGTGGAATTAAGAAGGCTACATTAGCAACAAACATAAGGTCAAACTAGTTGATTTTGTAGCTTTATTATTTTTTCTTGTCCATTTATTCTTCCTTCAAAAATGCGAAGAGTTCATTGCATCTTCTTTTTAAGAAAATATTGGTGCCTCTATGATGTTACATCATCCAAATATATGTAATGTCACATACCATCCAATCATAACAAGACATTTGAACCTTTTTAAAAAAATGTCTTTCTTTTTATGCTTTTTTTTTTTTTTTTTTAATAAAAGATAGTGTTTTATGACTTAAATTTCTACGGGCCCGAAATTGTGTTCAAATGATGTGTTACTATCACATCAGTTGCTTTTTGAAAAAACAAAAAAAACCAATGATTCAATACACAAATTTTTTACGCCCATCACTCACATAAAGTGGAGTATATCATCATGTTTTTTACTAATAAAATTTTAATAATGCTAGGCTTATTTAAAAACTTTTACTTAAAAATAGTTTTTCTTCATGAGTTAGGTAGTGTTATATTGGCTAGATATTAAATTATGATGTAACATTATGTGATATTCAGTCCAATACAATACTGTCAACTTATGAAGATAAAAATTTTTAATAAAATATGAAAGTAAGATTAGCATTACTCATAAAATTCACTCCATGCGAGTATTGAATATTATTTGAATATCAACATTTGAGAATTTAAACATTACTCAAACAAAAATTATATTCTCATAAAACATTGTACTTTTTACAAATCATTGACCCTTGTAACCTTTTTTTTTTTTTAACAGTTGACTCGTATAGTTTGGAAAAAGAAAAACTACGATTTTTGGAAGAAAAGGCCAACAAAAAAAAAAAAAACTACACGTCCTGTTACGATTGGATGGTAATACCATGTGCCTGATGATGTAGTGCGTCGGGACACCTAATAATTTTTCTTTTAAGTATTACCTAATGTTTGATTATTTTTCATCAGAGTAAGTAAGAATGAGGTTGGCGTACTGCAATCCAACCGAGAATGTCACACACTGACACACACACACACATAGGTATAGTTATAGACTGTTGTTCTATATATTATGATTGAATGGAGGGTCGTTTAGAAATTGCAATACCCTCCAATGGTTTATCATTAAACTCACCAACTTCTAAGACTTCATATATAGTATTATCTGAAAGCCACAGCTTACGAGTATTTGTCCTTCTATATAGAAAGAATAGTAGCCGAAGTCTACATTGGTGCATGTTTATAGATTTGAAATGTAAAACTCAACCAACTTCATTTGAATGTTGACATAAAAAGCATATTTAATATCTAATATTAAAAATAGGATGAGTTATTAATTTCTTTCTAAAATAAGTGAATAAGCAATATGAGTATTTTTCCTTGACATAGCTGGAGTGGGAAGGATTTATCTCATATATAAAACACCACAAGTTTTATGATTAATTACTTACAGGATTTTAGGTTATATAATTGAACCCTTTGTGTCTTCTAGCTGTAATTATTAATGGAGTACTAATCATAATTTTTACTTCCTCTTAGATGTTTGCTTTTCTCTTATTTTCAAGGACATGCAATATATATATGTGTGTGTGTGTGTATAGGCAATAAAATTGATTTTCTATGTGGAACCAAATAAATTTACTGCATGGATGTATCAGATGCAATGCAAGAACTTTTTATCTCATCTTCCATCTGGAGGCACAACGAGGATATGCAAAATTCAATCTCTAGCTTGAACATTTTTCTTATAGTGTTGGGTGTTATTGTTGTGCAGAAGAAATAAAAGTAAACAATAAATTGATTTCAAGTAAAAGATTTTAAAAAATAAATAAAAAAAGAAAGACACAAGAAACACTGTGATTGAGTAAGATATCTACATTCATAAATAACGTTGATCAATCTAATAAGCTCTGAAAAAATTTTAAAAGCAAAACACTCAAACTCCAATATTTCCTTTTACACCCCGAAAACGACTATTTTCTCGTAAAAAATAATCGTAAAAATAACATATTATATATATATATATATATATATGCAACATATAACATAAGAGAGGAATATAATCAAAACTTTCTAAAACAAAATGAGTATCCCACACATTATTTATTTTTAGGATCTATCAAGTTATCGAGAAATCAAATGAATTGATAACGACCTAACAACTATTTCATAAAAACATTTTTTATAAATTGTTTGCACTAGAGACAGTACTAGTAGTACTATATTGTTGGATCCTTGTCCTATATTGTCGCAGTGTTCAAAAGACCCTGTACTCCATTGTACTGAGAAACAAACCATCAAAGCATGATTTCTTGATCAGCAATCAAGTCATGTAGGTAGCATCAAACTATCAACCAGAAAATTAAAGAATGAGCAAAACAAAACTGCGGCTGAGCCTGAACATCATCCAGTCCAAGCACGTTATTCAATTTATAATTAAGACAAGCCAAAGTTGCTGAATATTGGAAAATTGGGTAAATTCTTCATGACAAAGCAAAATAAAGCATATGTGCTCTTCTGCTAATGGTTTCTTTTACATCATCTTATCTTTATGGATCTTTATTTCATTGTTAAACTTGCTGGTCAGTGAAGCAATATAAAATTTGGTGCCATGAAATCAAATCAATCAAAACTCACACTGAGCCATTTGAAATCTACCCACCAAAAAAAGAAAAAGAAAGCTGCTACCTTTCTGTTCACCAAGTTCAACTGTTTTGGCGGCAGATATAGTTATCTCCTTTCAGCTAGCTTTTAGGAAAGACTCTACGTAAAGTGTGTTTTAGATTGTGAAGTATGCAAGTAATTAAGAGGACGATACATCTTAGTCACCTAATCAACCATCCAATACAGCCCCTCTCTCTCTCTCTCTCTCTCTCTCTCTCTTATATTCCAATTTTATCTGCAGACAAGATAAAGTGGGGTTGCATATATAGTCAGTTCTTTCAATTCTCTACCGCACTGGAAACATGACTTATCACCTGTAAAAGGAGACTCAGACTTACCAGCATACTAATGATCTTCCGAACAACCAGAAACATGAGATAAATAAAATCAGAATTAGCACAAAAATGGGAATGATCTAACTTCTTTACTGCATGGTGTTCCAAAGTCAATGTGATGGACTCGTAGTTATGTAAATTTACCATTCTTGGAGTTTAGGTCTGTGGATGATTAAGATAGAAAAATTAATACAGGGAGCAAGTCTTCTGCATTAAATAGTTAAGGAATTCTAAAATGAGATGGCAAGGCAAAATTAGAGATAAATTAGAATCAGAGAGATTCTGCAGAAAAGTGGATACTGTTATACTGTCATGCATTTATTATTTTTCATAATAATGTGCAGGATATTATTTATAGTTGTCATGACACATGAGCTGGTTATACAGGGGTATAACAAACTATTCATGTGGTCCACTAGTGTGTGAGGATAGTACGAGGAATGAGAAATTTGGTAAAATGTCTCTATTCTAAAAAGTTTGAGGTATTTTGCATATAAGTGATGTAATAGACATTTGAAATACTGAACCTCTATGTCACAAAACTCTCTCCTTTGTATCCTGATAATGGGTTTACAACATGAGTAATCAAAACTCACACAAATTCTAAGATCAAAATCAAAACTCTAACTAAGGTCAATTCCCCTTGCATGAATATACCAAGGTTAATTCCACCAGAATGAAACCAGATAGCAAAGACCAAAAAACATCCAAATTGTTGGATTAGATTCTATCACCAGATCAGTTGTTCATCGATCCATGATAACAAGAAGAGACACCAGCTGCAGCATGTTGTATCTATTGTAACAATATGAAACTTTGCTTCAGAACCACAATAACAATCATCTGTAATCCTCCCTCACTCCTTTAAAACCCCAATCAGATTCAATACAAGGAAACTATTGAGCTTGTCAGCCCAACACTTGCTCCATGAACTAAGTCTTACAAAATGTCTTCATGAATTATGATTGAGATTCTGTCTAAGTGGTGCAATAATTCTTTCTTTTTACGTAATTGACTTGAGTTCGATTCCATTCCTTACCTAAAAAAAATTATCCCCATGAATTAGGTCTTATAAAAATTATCGTTCAAAACCCTAAAGATAATAGGTTGGATCAAAAAAATTTGAAGCTTGCACTAATTAGTACTGTAATTATTGAAGATCTAATCTTTCTTTCACATAGACACACGCTAACTAGATCCCCGATTGTATTTTTCTAAGATTTTTACAAAATTACAAATTAATTCTCCAAAATTTGTTTAGTTTTTATAAAAATTTTCCTAATTTTTTAACGCATGCACTTTCAGTTTCGATACTGTGAAGAGCTGCAGATCTTATTTCACTTCTATTATTATTATTAGGATTAATTGCACTTTAGTATCCTCGAGTTTTGTCCTAATTTTAAATAAGACCATCAATTATCAATTGCACTAATTCAGTTTCTTAAATTTTAATTTTATTTCAATCAAGATCAAGTGCAAACCGTCGTTAACGGCCACCCAAATTCTTAACGGCAACTATTTACGCATTAAAATTATAGGGCCTCATTTGAAATCCGTATAAAATTATAAGGTCTTATTTTAAACTTATATACAATTACTAAGTATCATTTTGAAACCCATATGAAATTACAGAATACTAAAATATAATCAATTTGGGACGACTGTTTATAATTGGCTTTCAATTGAAATGAAATTAAAAATTGAGGGACTTAATTGTTACAATTAATAATGGAGGGTCTTATTTAAAATCAGGACAAAACTTCAAAGTACTAAATTATAATTAATCTTTATTATTATTATAAAAAATTATACTGACTTTTTACGAGTTATCTAATAATTATTGAAACAACTCTTATGTTTTTTTAAATTACAGTGACTTCCTATATATTATACTAATAATATACAGATGCTTTCCTGTACATAATTAGTATTAGGGTTTTAACTAGTTTTTTTATATAAAAAAACACACCTTGTATACTTACACTAACATTCTCTTTCTTTTTGAAATCATAGAGCAGTCCTAAAATTATTAAATATCACACGTGAACCAATTTAATTATTCTTAAAGGTGAATATTGTAAATTCATATTTTTCTTTAACATATGTCTTTCGATAATTTTGATAAGAGAAATCAGTGTTTTAAAAAATATAAAAAAGATATTTCTACAATTATGAGATATTAATAAATGTAATTATTATTTATTATTACTATTAGTTTTTTTGTTATATATATAAATAAATAATTCAATAAAGTTTTATTGAGTTGAGTTTAAAGAAATTAATTTTAAGAAATAAATAAATAAAAACAGAAAAAACGGCTCCTCCGAAAATGAAGGTGAGGGAAAGGATGGGAAAGGATAGAGAAATTCACTGCGAGGAACAAGGAGAGGTATAAAGGGAATGGGGAAAAGCTTGGCAATGAATTCTCTGCATGGGATTTTCTGAATCGCTTTTGTGATTAATCTCTCCATCGAGGATCGGAAGAGCTCGTTCGCTAGCTCTCGCTGCAATCACTTCCCTCCGATGCCCATGGCGTTCCTTCTTCGGCTTCCCAGCTGAAACAAGCCTCCTCCTCTTCCAGCTCCCACCTCATTCACCCTGCAAGTGCAGGTATATATACATACATATTCCTGATATTTCAATTTCGATGACTCTTTTTTTGTGGCATTTATTTGTCTGTTTATATAAATGTACTTTTTAGGACTAGTTTTGCCAGATCATCTGATGATGAATATTTATTGATATGGTATGATCCACTTCATCAATGGCTTAGTTGTTACATTTGATTGATGAATTTTATTTCATTGCCTTACGCTTTCTCAGGGATTTAGATATACAGACTCATACGCTGAGACCTGAAATGTGTCCTTTGTGTATAAAGAAAAGAGGGGTTATATTCATAGATTTGCAAATTGCTACTTAATTATTAGTTTCCAACTTCCAATTAGGTCAAATGTTAAATTAGCGTTTAAAAAAAAGAGGTCTTAAACATTAGCTTAATCTCCAAAAAAATTTGTGGCTGTAAAACTGTTGTTTTGGTGTCAATTTTAATTTTCCCTAGTCCAAAGATTCATTCTTTGTGTTGTGCCCAGACACTTGCCTCTTAAAACTATGCTTAATTAGAATCTTGAATTTCTAAATAGATGCTCGACTCTTACTCTCAGACATAAGCCTTTATTAATTGACAATGAACAACATTAGGTTTTTCATGCATCTAATTGTTCCAACTAGAGCATTTGTTAGAAAACAACTCTATGATTCAAGTGATCACAAGCATTTAGTTTGTTTCATTTTGCCAAGTGTAGTTGTGGGTACTATTGTTGAATGTTGTGGATATGACTTTGTGCAGCAAATAGAGAAAACAACTCCTTGTACCCCAATTACCCTGAATTTTTTAAGTTGTGTATTACTTCCTGTCTACTTGTTCCATAAATGCATGTAAAACTATGGTTTGGAATTTTTGAGATTATAAAGGGATGAATGCCTATTTTATTTTTTTTTCCGAAACACCATTCTCTGACAATTAACAACAATAAAGCTTTATTTTACGTGTAAATGTTTCCAAATAGATGGTTTTCTAGTTGACCAACCATCTAATGCAATTGATCATAAGCATTTAATCGATATTGAGATGTCTGCTTGTGGGCTGTATTGGTTGGGTTTTTTTTTTTTTTTTTTCTTTTGGTGGCTATGGATTTGGGCACTAAATGGTGAAAATAACACCTCGTAATCCTGACCTTTTAAGTGATGTATGACTTCCTGCCTTGTTTTGTAGCATGTGAAATCTCATGTCTGTATGTATAAATATAATGGAAGAAGAGATCCGATGAGACTTGTGTGTCTGGAATCAAACACTTTGAATTCAACCTTGGGATTCTCATCTTATTGTTGTAAGGCTATGGCAATGGATTACAATGGGGGATGCAAGGTGCATAGATTCCGACAGATTCTTAAGCTGAAAGAAATTCTCCAAATTTGGCAATATGTCGCACCTGGCCCAAAAAGTAACAGCCTCTGCTATAGAAGAATCCATGAAGGTATATCACCAACAACTAATAGGAGGTTGAGAAGCTCAGATATATATTGTGATTCAGATGACGATGGTTGCCCGAACTCTGAACCACTGCTTGATGTTCCCAAAGGATACTTGGCAGTGTATGTCGGGCCGGAGCTTCGGAGATTTATCATTCCCACCGACTATCTCAGCCATCCAGTGTTCAAGGTGTTGCTGGAAAAGATTGAGGAGGAGTTTGGGTTTAATCATAGTGGTGGGCTCACAATCCCGTGCGAGATAGAGACCTTCAACTACCTCTTGAAGTGCATGGAGAATCATCAGCAAGATCAACCTGAAATAAAAATGAGTAAGTTTAGTGTGTCTTTATATATATTTTTAAATTTTTAATATATTTTTATATTATTTATAAACATCCTTTTAGCGAGTATTTAGTGCTTTAAGGGTGTGATTGGAAGCCAGTTTATCAGTTTATGGGATCTACTTCTAGCTAATATAACTTACAGCTAGCATATGGTACATTTTTAGGTTATATATCCAAGTTGAATAAATTAATATGAACGATTAATATTAGCTAAATGTTTGGGTGGGTTGGATGAAGTTTTGCCATGTCTAGTGATTTGATATCCTTCCACTTTGAAGGTCATTTTTGTGTCCAATAGAAGTTTATTGCAAGTAGTTCTCACCAAAGTAGTTTGGGATGGGTTTTAGTTGTGATTTTGTAACTTAAACAGAATTTTACATACAAAATCTGTCTCTTATGCGGTATGATGTGACTCGCTCTTTGTGCTCCTGCCTACTTGAAAACAAAAGATCATCAATGTACAATTAATGTGGCTTTGATCATTTCAGTTAAAAGTTGCATGTCTGAAAACTATAATTTCCTGCTTACTTCTCTTTGTCCCAATATTTCAAGTATGTCAAATACGAATTCTTCCCTTTTGAACTTGCTTTTACACATACACACACATGCCCTAACAGCCTTCTCCAGCACTTGCATCCACCATCATACAGATCAAATTATGATCAACAAAATTGCTTTGCTATGTTCTGTGTTATTATATATTTCACCTTACTAAACTTGGGAGTTCTTGGTGATTTTGCAGTTGGGACATCATTAACCATTGAAGAGTAAGTGCTAATTCTGGGTCTCTGTAGTGATCCAAACTATAGGGCTGATTTTTCTGGTGTAAGATAAGGTCTCCTTGTATGCAGATTTTGATTTTTTTTCTTCTTTTTTTTTTTCAATTTGAAACTGAAACTAAGTGCTTTAGTTAGGAATTTTTACAAGGCTTTTGGCAAATGTCACAGCAGTAAAATGTGTGGCTCATCTTTCCTCATCTTATTGTTGGGGGGTTGGGGTGACCAACAATTGATGTTTGAATGAATTTGAAACAAATTTATTGTTCAGTTTATTGTTCACTTTGATGTTTCTTCAGATACTAGCATTAATTTGGCTCATGTATGATTAAGCTCATCACTCCCTATTACAACTAATTTGATCTTAATTTTTGTGATGGAGTTGATAAACCAGCCATCATAAAAGGTAGAGATATATACTGCCTGTAAATCTGATTACTGTAATGTCACTACACAAGAAAATATGTATATAATTTGAAAAGTAGAGATTAAATTCATAGGTTTATATTTTGCTTACTTTTTCTCCTTTGATGATCAGCTTAGAAACAGAAATCAATGATTATAACTTTTATAAAAAATAAAAAAAAATACCCATATGATGTATTTAAATATATGAAAAAATTCCAATTAGGAAAAATAAAATAAAATATATTAAGGATTGAAATTCACTCAAAACATAGAAAATTGAAAATCATGCTTTATAGTAATGTATTGTGTTTTCTATGTTTGAGATAGTGGTCTTATAGATACATATTTGAATCAAGACTATAGAGTATAATAAACAGGTCAAATTTAAACAGAGTTGTTGGTTGCTGAGAAGTGATTGTGCCCTCCATTAAAGTAATCTTCTTCATTGCAAATAGACTTCCATAGTTTCTCTGTAGGTTTAAATAGAAAAGCCCTGAATTGCATGCATTAGTAGAGAACTAGAGATTTTGAATGAAAAGATACATTTGATATCAGAAAAGGCTAGGATGTGAAATTTTTTAAAAGAACTACAAATTTTAAAAAGGTGGGGGAAAATCTCATCATTCTTTATTAAAGGTTAGTCCAGTGCACATGCGGAGTCTAAGAAAAGATAGAGGTACGTGGCCTTATTTTGCGAGCATGAATAATGTTTTCGCGACTCGAACTTGTAATATTCAGGTCACAATGGCATAATTTTACTGTTACGCCAAAAGAAAAAGAAAAAAAAAAAAATATATATATATATATATATATATATTAATTGGAGGTTCCTTCCATTTCCCCTTGGTTTCTCCTATAAATTCCTACACACATGAATCCATGAAAAAATTAGAAAAAAAATTGGGATTGGCAAGGGGAAAAATTGTATAGCCCATTAATGCAAACTATTCCTAGAAATTGATTAAATGTAAGGTCATTATGAATAAATCTAAGATCTTCACATGAAACCAGATCCCCTCTGTCATGAGAAAACAAGGAAGAGATGAAACAGGGAGATCTAGAAGCATTTTTTTTTTGGGACAATACTTTCAAACTCGGGTAGGGAAACTTCTTCCTACCTTCGTAAGTGTCTTAATTACAATTGGTCATATATGCAATACATATATATTTTTTAATTGAAACCAAATAGTCACATTATATACACGTGATTATATACGTGGCACATTAAAATTGTAATACGTATCCTCCTACCTAGTTTGGAGTCAAGTATTATTCTTTTTTTTTTATACAACGACATGGGGAGAGAAATTGTTGTGAAAGAACAACCTATGCAACTATAGTAATAACCGTTACAGAAACAGAGAAAAAAAAAGGACACAAAAAATATTCAACATCTAAAGATTTTATTTTGACGTGAGCTCCTTTGTTGTCAGTATCCAATCGAAAAAAAACAAAAACTTACTAATTTTGATGCATAATAATTTTCAATTATGTTATTTGCAAGAAATATGGACAAGTTACCGTTTGTAATACCATCCACATCTAGGCTAGCCCCCCCTCCCTTGTCCTCCACATACTTGTCTTTTTATGCTTTTTTATTCTCTCTCAATCAGAAAGTAAAGAAATAAAAAAATTAATGGACTGGTATATTATTGTATCAGTATTTTTTAAATAATATTTTTCAAATTTTTATTTTTTAATAATTAAAAAAATACACCGATCACGTAACATCTCAAATCCAGTAAAGAACACCTGAGGAAAAAGAGTCCACTGAATTGGGACTCATTAAACTCTAATAGCCATGTTCAAATTTCATGAAGGGTAGAAACATGACAGCACATGTGCATGTCCCTTTGGTTTTGGGGATTTTGGAGGGTAGTGTCTTGTAAATATGTGATTGAAAAGTAACTTATATTATTGTTTGTGATGATAATTTGTCATATTCTAGTTGTTTTGGAGACACAAATGTATGACAATATCTTTTATTGATTGCATTTATAGAAATTCTGTTGGGACTTGAGAGCTCCCAGTTCTTTTCATCTAAATTTTAACTTCCTCTCCCTTCAATCTTTTCTTTCTTGTCAATCCATCGCCATTTTTGTTCTTATAACAGGGCCATACTATCAATATCCTATTTTGTAAAGATGGTATCATCATAAATTATTTCGGCTTCATATAACCTCTAGTCATGACTATAGGTATACATACATACATATATATATATATATATATATATATATATATATATAGTTCTTTGATTTCGTCCATTCATTCTGACCTAACTAGAATCACGATTCACTTGCTTTTTCTCCTGTGAGGCCTTTTGACTGCGTGACCCTTCTTCTCAATTTTGTCTTGTGGGTTGCACTTGGTCAGGTCTGCCTAAAATATGCTGTGGGCCCAACTTGCTTCTTTTCTTTCTACAGCTTTTATCATTGGGTTCCATCCACTTGTCTTTTTTATTTTTATTTTTCTTTGTTATTTTGAAAGAGTATTTTTGGTCTGAGTTTTATGTCAAAAGAATATGGGTCCTCAATGTCTAAGAGTATCTCTAGGTCCATGATTTTTAATTTTTTTTTATTTTAACTAAAATAGCTAAAAAAAATTTATTTTAATTATTCACTTTTAAAGTATCTATTTCAATCATACTCTCTACTTTAACTAATTTTAAGTTTTTTGATAAAATTCTGACTATATAAACAGTCTTTTCTGTCTCCAAAATATCTTGAAATGTGTTATATATTTTATAATAAGGAGTCTTTTTCTATTTTCTCTCACTGATCAAATTTAGGGAGTTGGATCGATATCTTATCTGAATAGTGTAAATGTTCAGCTTCACACAATTGACGTGAATTCGATTCTACATTTTCATTGTTATATAAAAAATATATATATATAAATTTAGGAAACTAAAATGACATCTTTCAAATATGGCTATGGATCTGTTGGAACTCTAAAATTGAGTTTTGACTCTCCATTTTAGAAAGGAGTGAATTTGAAGAGCCCTTAAAGTTGCTATTAACAAGTTAAATTCTTAAATCAAATCACTAATTATCTTAGAAGTTTAACTGATGTATATCAATTATTTTTTAAAACCATCTTACTATTTTAAAATTTTAAATTATTAAAAAAATAACTTAAATATTTAATACACTACAAGTCTTGTTTCATAGCCCAGCTTTCTCGCACTTAGTTGTTAATTTAATTAGGATAAATTATACTGATTTTTTTTGAAATTTTTGACAATTACAATGATTTTTCTTGAAATTTTAAAAATTATACTGATATTTTTATTTTACCTTAACAAACTGCAATATCTCCCTTCGGTCAAATTTTTTTTTTTTAAAATAACAAAATTGTCTCTTTTTTATACATTTTTTCAATTTTTTAAATAAATATTGATTAAAACCTTAAATTTATTTTATATAAAATAAAAATTAGAAAAAATTGGTCAAATTGAAAAAATGCACAAAAAAATAATGAAATGAATATTTTGTCATTTAAAAAAAATAACTAAAATGAAATATTTGTAATTTGTCTATAAGAATAAAAAATGTCAGTATAATTTCAAAAAATTTCAAAAAAAATTAATATAATTATCAAGAATCTTCATAAAATATCAATGTAATTTACTCATTTGATTACTGGTAAAACTGAAGATAGTGTCAAGGCCAAATCAAGTTCATCATATTTTCAAGCATCATGTAATGAAAATATTCTTTCATGAGTATGATATACCACATAGTTTTTTGTATTATTCTAATTACACTCTACTATATATATTATATTTCACTGAAAAAGATAAATCATATCTTATATGACAAAATATCATTAAAAAAATATATTATTACGCGTATTAGGTCCATTCAAAATAATTTACATGTGATGTGTAGAATAAAGTTACATTTACACGTCTCTCTCTCTCTCTGGACATGTACCAAAGACAGCTATGCTCTCTCTCTAATGTAAAGGAATGACAATGAAAATTCAATACGATACTGATGAATTTGGAGGCAAAAATCACACATGGTCGTGAGATGGGCCCATACAAAAGCAGGAATCAGATTTATCGGCCCACATCCACATGGGATGGTCTCAATGACTTTCACTAGTCAATCCTCACTCGACTACTATTTGTTGTGACCCCACACTATCTCATAAGTCATGTTATAGCACATGATTGGGCCTCATCCCCCTCAAAAAGCCTCAAAACCCGCTCGTCTTCTTTTACCTATATCTGTCTTTATCCAACTTTCCTTCCACTCCTCCCAAACAATTCAGCCTCAAACTCATTACTCAATAGTCATATGGGACCTTTTTAATTTCTCCTTTCTCAGGTAATTTTCAAAATAAAAAATTAAAAATCTGATGATAAAATACCATAAAAAACTTCAGATGTAATATATATTTTAAAGTAAATTATTATTATGATATTATTTTATCACGTATTTAAAACCGATTTACATAACTACTAAATTTTTTCATGTTACTTTGTCACTAAACGATTTTCTTTCTTTACTAAATATGAAGTACGGGAAAAAATTAGTCAAAAATTTAGCAGTAATGAAAATTAAATTTCGATAGATAACATATATTTTAAAATACCAACTGGGGCAGTTAGTCACCATGACTTATTCGTTAGGAGTAGATTATGAATTCAAATATCACTCCCTTCATTAGAAGGTTACGAGTATTATTATTTCTATTCAGTTATGAACTGGACTAATTTATTGATCCTGAACCCGTATAATTATGTAATATTACTCTGAGATGAGTTAATTGTAATATTATAATACCCATCGCTTCTTAAAAAAAATTGAAATATTATTTATTTCTCAATTTTAAAATTATTTGTACAACCATGTAATTTTTTTTATGTTATCTTTTTACTAACGATGTATTTTTTCAATAACACTGTTACTGTGTGATAGTCATAAACCATATGAAATAATATTACTAGAAAATACCCATTAAAAAAGTTTTCCTCTTACAGAACTGACTCCTAAAAAGGTTGAAACCCCAATCAAGCAATCATACAGACTCTCCCTGAACCTCTCTCAATTTATCTTCAAACACTTTGTCTTTTCATTTATCTCTTTCTATAAATCAACAACTATACAAGAAGAGTCAAGAGTGAAAATATATAAAGAAGACTAGACTGTAAAACACCAAACACGACATAACTCAAGAGTCCATGAGAGACACCAAAAGAAAGGCAAAAGTAGTAGAAAAAGATGGAAAGCGATAAGAATCTCTGTTTGACAAATATATTGATCATAAGAAGACAAATTCTTACTTGATGGAAAGCTATAAGAATCACTGTATGCAGGATGCTCTCTGTGCTACAAAGATATATAATCGGTACTTTATATGAAGTTGAGCGATGGCAATACTTTCGAATCAATTCAGTCAATTTATACCCAAAAAAAAAAAAAACAACTATCTACAATCTTTTTGTCTCCTTGCAGGTTAGTATATTGTCGTAAAATTAATCATTTATACAATAAGAGTTATAAAAAATGCAATATAAAAAATTTACGTAATTCGACAATATACTTACATCCATGGAAGCGGTTATGTTTTTCACTATATATATAGAAAATAAAGTTATAACATATTTATACTGTGTCGTAGTTAAATTCTAATATTAATTCCTAACCCTGAACGCTAACCCTAATCGGATACATTGAATATAAATCACATCTCTAACATATATTAAGCATTTCACACTACTTAGGAAAAAATTTCCTTCTATCTCTTATGATTGACTGTTTGATCTATACATACTTTAAAATTTGTCACCTTTTTTTTTTTTTATATGACAACTGGAGATGAGGAATCCAACTCACTCTAATTATGTGAGAGTCACGCACACCTATTCGAATAAGACCTCAATTCTTTTAAAACTTGATACTTAATCTCTATGGTCACGACTAAAGTGTTTCGTTAAATAAAGATTGAAAAATCAAATTAAGATTTGAAAATTTGAAAGTATACGCTAACTTAGCCAGTAAAGTTTTTAACTGATCAGACAAAAAACTTGAAATTAAATTCCACTTTCATTTGGGTTAGAGGTAATTTATAGGTAAAGAAAGAGATTATCCTTGTTGTGTAGTTAAATCACTGGAGCAACAAAAAAATACAGGAAGTTGTAAAAATTAGGGGGATGAATGTGCTTAATTAACTTGGTAGAGTTTTTAACTAATTGTATATATAAAAAGAAAAGGATATCGAAGAAAAGCTCACATACACAAGGAGGGAGAGAATAGTGAGAGAAATGGTTATATCATTTAATTGCAACTTCTCTTTTGGGCAAAATTTATAGAAAATGAATGAAAAGGGACAAATTCAAATGAGATTTGTGAACACAATATGAAAGAGTTGAAGAAGTATGATGAAAATAACATGCATGTCATTCAACCTAAAAACCAAATGAGAATTAGGTATGGTTTTTTTCTTTGTGATCTTTCTCTCATTTGTCTTTAACCTATTACATATTTAGTGGTTGACTTCTTTATCGTGCACATTCACAGACATGATATTTTCATAATTGGAATATTTGTTGGAGGGTCCATTTTGAGTTGATTATGAAAAAGTGATTGTGGGTAATTTGATAAAAATGATTGTGATGCAATCAGTTTGATGATTATTAGGTGTTTAGTTATTGTTTAGAAGTAATTATAAATTATGAATTTTTTTACCCTTGATTCAATAAATATATTTTATGTATATACACACAAAGAGGATATAGATAATATATATATATAATTAAATAATATATATAGAGAGAGGATATATATTATGTATATTTATCGAGAATATATGGGGTATTTAGAAAAGGATAAATTAGTTTTATAGTTTTTATGGGAATATATATAAAATTTTAGTGACCTACTAAAATTAAATAATAATTTTTTTTTTTACAAAAAAACTAACTTTTGGATCGTGCTCATGTTGTGTTTGGGTTATGTTGGTGTTGCGTATGATTAATGTTTAGAGGTGTCAAACGGGTCAGTCCAACCCGACATAACCCATTCCAAAAATGATTATTAGTGCCATTGTGTTGTGTCGGCTCGTCTTAAATATTATGATTATTAGTGTCATTATATCTTGAATTTCATGTTTTCTTAGCTAGCTTCTAGTCTACAAGCATTCTGCCGAATCATCATTTTTAAAATAAAATTAAAGAAAATGTAAGGTGTTGTCACATATGGATCAAACCTTAAATCCTAAAATGCAAAAAAATAAAAAAAAATTACTCCTATCAGTAACAACAATGAAACAAAATCGGAGAAAATCAAAATTAGATTATAAAATCTCGTAATTTTAGGATGCGGTCTTGTCCGGTGTGGGGTGCACGGACAGGCTCTGCTTTAAAATTGGCAAGGACAGCGTGGAAACGCGGCCTTTACAGGTAATCAGCTGCTAAAAATGCGTGCACTGAACAAATTCGTGTCTTCCACTAATTAACTATATATATATATATATATATATATATATATATATATAAGTCTTCAAAAGTGTAATAAAAAGGTTCTGTATCTAACAAACAATGCAACAAACAGAGTGCGTGTGTTGCTGTATAAAAAAAAGCATCTCTCTCCCCACCCAATCATTAGTATTCTAAACTATTCATACCCATTTCTTTACTTAATTTGCGTTAAGAATATTATCAATATATAAATATAGTAATCAACTTATTTAAATTAGTATGATGCCTCCTCCAAAGTTGTTTGACTTGCTCTGCCTTACTTTTTCTTTTCTTTTTTGGTACTTAAAGTTGGCTTTTATTTATTTATTTATTTCTAATGTTTTCAAGTTGTCTAAGGGACAATTTCAAAAAGGGTTGGCAGTGGGGTATATTGCCATATTGGGATGAGCATTACCTCCAACCCAAATTTATCTTCACGTAATTTTTTATTCCAACTCATTTTGAGTTCACATGCATGATTAGACAAGACTCTTTTTTATTATTTTTCTTTCACAACTTTTTTTTTTTTTAACCGACATCAAATATATATATATGACATTATTTACTATTTAATTATTTATTAATAGAAAATACGTGATATGGAAGGGAGATGTCACAATAAAATTTAGTCCAAATAATTTCCATCTCTGTAGGCTCTGGCTCTATAATAAGTACACTGAGATATGATCTTATTGGGTTTTTTTTATATAAATTTTTTGAAAAAAAAAAAGGGAGTGTGTCATGATTAAATGCTTCATATACATCAATTAATTAGGGACTTTAAACACAAAATTTTGTGTATTCAAAGGTGAGAGAATAGCGTTATCATTGCTCATTCAAGTTGTTGTGTGTGTGTGGGGTACCTTTGTTTCTATATTTAGATGCCATCTTCGCTAGCTTGAAAGAACACAAACGATCAAAAGAGCTGGTAAAAAGCTTGACAGACCAACTTCCAAGACGTACGATATATCTATCACATGAAAAAAAGAAAAGAAGATGGTTCACTTTTAACAGTGTGCTGTGGAGAGTAATGGAGGGCAAACATAAATTTGGGGAGGCCCAGTCATTGTTTTACACTCATGGTGTTGCCTGATTTTTAATGGATGATTATTGATTTCAGCATCACGTTTTGCTCTTTCTTCAATGCATGCCAACATTCATTGGATTTATTTACCCAAAAATAAAAATAAAAAAATTCATTCGATGCAAAAAGAATAACACTTAAACTCTAAATTTCATATATATATATATATGTGTGTGTGTGTGTGTGTGTGTGTTTTCACCACCATTTATCATGTATATAAAGTGTATCTATATATATATATATAATTCTTAATTTTTTCACTAAAATATAAAAGTTAAAACAAATAATGTATTATTTGTTGTGTAAATATATCAGTCGAATAAGAAGAACTTTTTATTTAATTACAAGTCAAATATTGTTCATACAAAAACATAAATCATAGAGTTATGGGTATGTTATAGAGTTGCCTTTCTCTAAGCCCTTTCATTATAAACTTTGATTCATCACTGTCTATGATCTTTAATATAATCGTCGTTAGTAATCCTCTTCTTTCTTTTATTCTGAACATAAAATGAAGTTTACTACTATCTTTAAAACAGTAATCACAATAGATAATATTATTTTTGTATAATTATAAACACACATTAGCAACTTGTAACTTTAGACATATTTATGTGATTGATAAAGAAGAAAAATTACCCGATAAGCTAAGTGTCGACTATTATTATTTCAGTAGTTAGGTAAAATACATTGAGTCTCATCGTACAACAACCATAAAATGTATGACAAATGTGTTGAATAATTTCGCAATAGAAAGTCAAAAAAATTCAGGGAGAATTAGGATTCTTTAACTGTTAATGTATTTTTTAAAAAGGAAAAACAAAAAAAAGAGCTTAATATTCAACATATTTTGCAAACTAATGGGAATAATTAAACATAATATTAAAGAATGAACAACAACAATAACAGTTCTTCTGATAATCCCCATCACTATCAGGCAGACCCTTTAAGATTAGCCGATGTAAAATGGGTTAATCCTCACCGTTCAATGAAAATTTTCTCCTCGCTCTATTTTTTTTTCTTTTTTCTACATCGTTAATCATTATTAACCATGGAAAATTTACATCCTATATACTCATACGGACGACTACACAGAATCAAACCCTTCGTAGTAGTTTTTTTTCCGTTACCGGCTGGCCGTTAACCTCAGCTTGCGTAGAAGTCAACTAGCTCGTCCAAAGACTCAGGTTGAGGATCGGCATTTTCAAGCATCCAGAGCAGGTGCTCGAACAGTACCACCTCGCAACCGACGGTGATGGAGTCGTTGTCGCCGGACCTCTCGACTAGCTCCCGGAAGACGGGGTTGTCGATGATGTTGGAGCTAATGAGGTAGCGGCGGCGTGACTTGCCTACGTACACCGGGTGGAGGTCTCGGGAAATCTTGTCACAGGAGACGGAAGATTCATTGTCGGAAGAATGGTTGACGGCGGCGATGGAGCCGTTGTTGGTGCGGCCGGGCTTGCTAAATGATTGCCATTTCTTCAATACTGACTTGAGTTTGGTCAGCTTGCCACCTTTCACCATCTTATACTGATCAGGGACTTTTTTCAGAAACAAACAGGGACGAGAGAGAGAGAAAGAGAGAGAGGTGTGTTTAGAAGGGGGCTGAGAAAGGGGAGGGAAGGTTCGTATATAAAGGGGGTGGGGAGAGCGGTGGAAAGGTAAATTTAGAAATCAGAAGATTACGGTTATATATCCTTTAACGGATCGAATAAGATAATGGCGGCAAATATTGAGCCAAAACCAGGTGCGGCAGTGGCCTTTTTGTGCGGCAACTGTTGAGTCAAATTGTAACTTTGTTTTATTTTAATTTTTGTGTTATTTATTTTGTATATTTATATACAAAAATTTATTTTTCATATTTAATTAGATTTTATAAAATTGTTGTTGACTCATGAGTTGAAGTAAGTCTAAATGAGCTATAACTCATAAAAATGTAATGCGCACAAATTTGCACGCAACACAGATTTATTAAAAGAAAAATTAATTTTTTATTAATTTATTTTTAAATCGTTTGATTAACTGTCTATATTAAAAGATGATCGAATAGATACATTAAATAGGTATTTCATGAATAAGTATGTCCAATAAATATTTCAAAAAAATTGTGTTTTTTTCAAAAGACACGTTGAAACGACTGATTAAATAACTTTATAAATCGTGCTTGGAGCGTTACAAATCATTTGAAAAGACTAGTTAAGAGAGAAATTATGATACTTTTATTTTACATCGGCGGATGAATGAATGACATTTTTTCCCAATTAGTAGGACAACATGCTTGGAACATTGCATCCCCTTACACTTTTTATTTTTTATTTTTAATAACACGCTTCACCTCTTTTCAGAGTAACTTGGAATTGATAATTTAATTAAATAAAGAAGTTATTTCATGAACTAGTTGTTATATACGTGTAACAATTTTTATAATTTTGATGTTAGAATAAGTCTTCCATAAATTCTATAAAATATTAAAACTAAAAAAACTGTCATATACCCTATAATGAACTCATAAAATAATTACTTAATTAAATGCCCTTATATAAGTTCATTCAACAATCAAATAATGAATGCTTTAAAGCCAAAATTGTACGTAAAATCCGATTGCTCTCTTAGGGAATTGAGCTTGCAAGCCTTGCATGAACAAACGTAAAGGCTGGTTTGGTAAGTCTATGAAGATGAAATGAGGATTTAGTACGTGCATGCCATTGCATCTGTTTCCTCCAAACATGATGGTTTTAGAGCGGCCGGGAATCTTATTTTTTTCCTTTGATATATGACCTTAAAGCTCTTTGATATCCCTTAATCTCTGACAATAATAATAAAAAAAAAGGGTACTGGTCAGCCATCGATCAGACCCACTGCTCGAAAAATTTAGATGACAATTAGTTCGACCTCTGCGAATCGAAACAGACAACTACAAAAGTCGATTCAGTCAATAAAGTTTACAAAATGTGTTACTATCTTTGACATTAGTGCCGTCATGACACCCCATTGAACAACAGACACTGACTAAATGATGGCATTGAAAAAGAAGCGATGTGATTTCATCGCATCTCTTACAATTCATTTTTACTTTCTGCTTCATATTTACTGATCTTTTCAAGTATCTGTGTGGTCTGATCGGCATCACATTGTTGTTTTGTAATAATTTTTCTTTTTTTTTTTTAGGAATCTCGATTCAATTATTCAATTAATTGTATTAATAATCTCAACTATATTTCAAATCGAGTAGTTTGGTGTTGTGTGCAGAGGTCTAAATTACAAGGTCAACACGCAATTTTTTCTATTTTAAAGACTTTCGTTGAAAAAAAATGAGACTGACTTTATCTTTATTATTTTCTGTTTCATATTTACTGATCTTTTCAAGTATTGGTGAAGTCTGATCGGCGTCACACAGTTGTCTTCTAATAATTTTTTTATTTTTTTTTGTAGGAATCTCGATTCAATTATACAACTAATCGTATCAATAATTTTAACCATATTTTGAATCAGAATAGTTTAACGCTGCGTGTAGAGTTCTAAATTACACAATCAACACCCAATTTTCTCTACTCTAAAGACCTTCGTTGAAAAAAGATGAGACTTAGACTCTCCTCATTTTGAATAGTGCTTAGCTTAGGTCGATTAACCGGACCCGGTGAGATAGCTTTCTTAGGGATTGGCTGTCCTACTTACCATGCTTTCCATTCCATGCCATGTGCTTCCTCCAATACTGGAACTGGAGCTGCGCTAAAATTGATCCTGATTCCAATAGTTACAACCTAATTTATTAGTAAATAAAAATCAATGTAAAGGAGATTATTCCAATTTCACATACCAACTAGAAATTTAAGTTGTTGGTCAAGAAATTAGTCATTGAAAGGGACAGACATGTGCAAGGGAGTTACCAAACTCCGGCCTCGTTATCCCACCTCATTTATTATTATTATTATCTTTTATATATATATATATATATATATATATATTAAATAAGAGGTTAGGACAGTTGATAAAATAAAAATAATAAAAATTGAGAAGGATAACCTTCTGCTTTCTAGAATCTGAACCAACCGTGTCAGCTACCCCTATTTTTAAAAGGAAAAAGAAAAAATAAATTAACTGTATGGTTTTAAATACAAATATATTTCCTTGTCAGTACATGCCGTTTCATTTTATATGTAATGTCGTCTATCGATTATTCCTTTTTTCAAAGATTCTTTGCAGACAGCGTTAATTACTACCTTAATCTCTTGCAAATTTGCATTAACATTTAATTTATTAATTAATTTGTTCCAATTCAACTCCTCTTACACGTGTCAAGAAATTTATGTTCCAGATTTTCAGCTAATCACCAGCCACAAATCACTTTATACAGCTCATTATATTAATCTTTACAACTTTTGTAGCCCTGACACAAACACACACACACATATTATATTACTTCTATAAAAGTGAGATTATTCATCACAGTAAAATAACGATTTTATTCTTTAATTATTAAGTTATTCTTTAATTTGTTCACTTTCTTGTTGTGTTTAATTTTTAATTTTATCCTATCATACTTACTTTACCCTTTTATTCTTTATTTATCAATTTATTATTATTTACGAAATTATTAGTTGATCATTTTTTTTTATTTATTTCATCTATTCTCTTATAGACGTTTTATACATTTTTTATTACTTATATTTATGAACTTATTATTCATTTTTTGATGAACCTTTTTATCTATTTTTAATTATTTATTTACAAACTTATCATTTATTCATGTAAGTTTTGCATAACATGAATAACAGATTAAGCCTTTTCATGACGCAAACATCCAACTGGTGTGTGTGTGTGTGTGTGTGTGTATATATATATATTGATTGATTGAAAAACATGTAATTTTGAAAACAATTAGAAGAATTTTTAGAAAACATTAAATAGATGAATCCTAATAGCTCATTGATAAAAATAACGGAAATAAGTATCTTATAAATACAAGTTTCTACTTCAAACTCCTTTTAATTGCAAATTATTTTAAAGTCACTAATTACAAAATGTAAGTATTGTTTCAAAAGATGGGATAGGAGAGTTAATTTACCAACAAAATTGAAATAATTCTCAGTGCATCATAACATACCTAATTTGTGTGTGTGTATATATATATATGAACTATTTCTAAATCACGATGGTCAAATTCTTGAGAGAGACAAAGGGCGCCGTAGTTAAGCCAATGCATGTGTGCAACACATGGATGAGCGTGTTACATATCTAAACTGCGTGGCCATGACACCATTGATTAAAGCAAAATATATCGTGCGGCCCATACTGCCGCCCATGTGCAGTCAAAGCCCAAAGCTAATTAAGCGTGACCGATACGGATTTATTAGAGATTTTTGTTCTTAACAATGTAACCAAGAATTTTGATCAATTTTGATGCTGCTGTGTTTCATCACAGTGGAGTTGTTAAATTAGATATTATTATTAGACATTGTCATCGAGATTTTATCGCTGATATGTCTTTTCGGTTATTTGTTTTGATGGATGTTAATCGTATAAAAGTTTTGATAGTTTTTCATGTAGTTTAATTTGCTGTTGATATTGGAATCTAGAGAATTATTCTTGAAGGTGATTCCCTGAGTACTGTTCATGGCATTCGATTTCTTTATGAGAATTTCTCTCTAATTGGTATGATTTATGAAGATGTGAAAGCATTGTCTGATAATCTCTTTCTCTTTCTTTTTTAATGTCTTTTTGTTAAACGATTTACTACTAGAGCAACTCATGAATTAGCGGAACATACAGTAAATCTTTCCAAAATTTTTGTCATTTTTCTATCAAAAAAAAAAAAAAAACCAATGTAACTGAAATGTTAAAAGACTAATTGCTATTTAGTACGAAATGACAAGCCCAATTAGCAAATCAGTTACGCAAAATGACACATTTGATAGTCGGATCCTTGATAGCCAAGTGACATATTGTATTTTTTAAAAAAAACAGAGGTCACGACTTTGAATTTCTCTAAAATGGTAGTGTGAAGTATTATAATGTTTGAACCTATTGATGGTATGATTAATTCTTTAATAATGAATTGAATTTGTTTATAAATTATACTTGCAAATAAATATCCTTTCTCTTAAAAAAAAAAAAAAAAGGAGAGAAAACACATTTGGTAAAATGACTTGCCACATATTTTATAAATAATTTTTTCATGTGTCAAGACTCAAGAGTAGAGAATGAGAATAATTATATAGTGCAAGCTGGGTGTTAAACTCATCATTAAAAGGTCATTTAGAACATAAGATGAACCAGAAAAAGAAAGGCCGCCCAACAAAATTCATTTAGAACATAATGTGACCCAATAATTTTTTCTTGACCTTCGGAAGAAAATAATAAATGTAACAGTGATACAAATAATACCGAGATGTTCTTCGGTCAATCTAGAATATCACGTAATGACATATTCTTTTAATAAAACCTGTCTTACGTGTTATAACGTAAAAAATAAAAAAAAAAAATCATAATAAACGTAACTTAATATTATTAAAAAAAATACACTAATAAAATAATTTACCAATTCCATTAAAGAATTGTATAATAATACTAGTAGAACTTTTTACAGAGTGGGGATTAGTAATCTTGAGAGAGGTCTTCAAGATTCCTTTTAGGTCCTTGTCAGAATAATTTCTATTATCTAATAAAAATTTAATGAAAAGTGATCGAGAGTTGAAAGAGGCTAAGCTTTGTCTAACTCAATGAACATATACATGTTTGTTTTGGACTGTTGTGCCAAATGATGATCTGTGGGAGGTGCAAAATCCATTCACGGCAGGATTTGCAGCGGGAGCAAATCAACACAATCTACTCCTAGTTGATTTGCTGCTACAATTCTCTCTCCTTCTCAATTAATTAATTCTGCTTAGGGTTTTAGGCTATGGATTGTTGAAGCTAAACTATTGTAGTAATGTTTGTTTGATGAATGAGTAATATACATGATATACATAAGAATAACATTCTGCCAAGGTTAAGATACACGGATGATGCGTGGACATAGAAGTCAGGTTCAATCTTTAACTTTGATATGATGTCAAGTTGATCATCCCAAGTGACAGATGTTAAGATCTGTTCGGCAAGACATTTTCTTTTCCTATCTACTTGCTTATAGTGTCAGAGCTGACAGCATAAAATCATCAAGTTCTAACTAGACTAAACAAAATTGTCAATACGACAATACTTACATTCTGAATTTTTTTCTAGAATACAAAGAAACTACTGTTTCATACTTATTATTCAAATCATGATCCCCAGATTCACTCATAGAAAATCTTATCAAAACGACAACTATGAATCTATACAAGGAGGGAGAGGTATACATTATAAGTCCTAAGTTCAATCCTCTTTAAAAATTCCTCTCAACTTTATCATTAGAGTAGTCACCACCGAGGCTTCTCTGTTGATCCTCATCACTGTTTATCTTGCTGGAATTTTTTGGTGTTATGTCAACCGTTGATCTGATTAAACCAATACATATACACACTGCTTTGGCAATAGTGCTTCAATCCTTTATTTTGTTATAGTGATGTATGTGGGGATATGTATATCTTAGATTACTAATTAACTTTACTGCAAAGTGCAGGGCCGTCTCAAGTATAAAGCCAACAAAGTAATCGCTTTATGCCCCCACTTAAAAAGAAGACCTCAAATTTTAGGTATTTGTAGTATAATAAAATTAGAAATCTAAGATTAATAAAACTCTAACGGTATAAAAAGGTTTCAAAATAGCTTTAGGCCTCACCTAAAGAGAAGACCCAAATTTTTTATATCTATAGTATAATGAAATTAAAAGTCTAAGATTAATAAAAGTCTAACTTTACAAAAAGGTCCCAAATTTTATATATTTATAGTATAATGAAACTAAAAGTTTAATGTAAATAAAAATCTAACTCTATAAAAAAGGTTCCATAAAGACTCCATGAAAATAATTTAATTCTAAAAGTTTATTCGTATTATAATCAATTTTTTTTATTGTTATCTATTAAGATAAAAAAAAATTATGTAAAATATTTATTAGTAGAGTTTTATTCAATACATAAATCTCTCTTGTTGGAAAACAAATAAATTTTATATTACAAAAATTAAAATATAATATATATATATATATATAAAAGAAACAAAGTAAAAATTTATATTAATATAAAAAAAATCTCATTAAAAATTATTACTTTCTCACTTTAAGCTCTTAATTATATTGAGCCGGCCGTGGAAAAGTGCAAATTAAGATCATGTCAACAAATTTTGGCAGGATGTTCACGGCATGCAAGTAGATCGATTTCCTCATGAAGAGGCCTCTATTTTGTTTTAATTACAATCTTCGAAAGTCTCCAGTCATTCCTCGTTTCCTCTCAAGTTCAATAAAAACATGACCCAATTGTAGTTATTGTCTTCATCAATTTCCCAAAATGGGAGAGACAGTTGATGGCTCAGTCATGCTTAAATAAATAACAGCCAAAATTATACTTGTTTTAACCCTAATGAGTTGTTGAGCGATAAAGACCTGAGAATTAAAATTTAAGATTTTGATTTTGAATCTTTTTTAGGGTCACTGATGGTTTGCCTAATCATTAACAGAACCCCAAGATTAATCGAAGTGCTCACAAGCTAGTCCGAACACTCGATTATCAAAAAAAAAAATACACTTAGCTTTGTAATATTTAAGCAAGGATAATACTAGCATTAGTTGCAATGCTCAAAAACTCAAGATGTCATTGGACCGTGAGATGCATGTGTTGATGTATGAAACACACCGTCGAATGACATCACAAATTTCAAAAGTCGTAATGTCATTGCAAGATGCATGTAGGGCTGTAAACGGGTCGGATTAGAGGTGATCCTAATCCGATCCGTTTAATATAAAATCTGATCTGATTCGATCCTTTTATCTGACAGATCATTCGAATGTTAATCCGTATCCGAATCTGTTAATAACTGGATCTCCGATCTGTTAATCCGGTCCGATCCGTTTAAAATTATAATACTTTGCATGACTATAAATCTGTATTTAACTAAAATATGATATTGAAATAATTATTAAAAATAAAAACTACACTAACCAACCATAATTAAATAATAAATCAGTCATAAAATTATAATAAATAGTTATTTAAAAATTAAAATATAATAAAAAACTACCATGTCTATAATATTAAAACATAACAAATCCTTACATAAGATTGAAATCAAGAAATTCACAATATTCAAACTATTACATAATTAAACATATAGATTACAAACTCATTATTCAAATTATTACATAACTAAAGACCACAATATCATTTTTCTATTACAAATTTTCATCACTTTAACTCCATCCATCCAATCAAGGGATTGATGTTTTATATAAAGCTTTTATAACCATTGGATAGACTTAGTTCAATGATCCTTATTAATTATATATATATATATATATATATAAACGGATCGAATAAGCTTATATCATATCCGGTCCATTTATATTTGGGATAATTGAATTCAAATCGGATCGGGTCACAGATCACTATTTCTAAAACCATATCCTGACTTAGCGGATCGGATCGGGTCGCAATCCGCTCTATTGACAGCTCTAGATGCATGTACTAATGTGTGAAACACACGGTTCAATAACATTGCACGTTGCATTGAGTCCAAAGTTTTTTATTTTTTTATTTTTTTTTTTGTCAACGAAAGGTATATTGTACAATTATTTACTTTACAAGCCTGCAAAAATCTTGAAAACTCAATAACTCAACAAAAAAGCCCAATCTAAAATTGGGGAGAAGAAAAAATTACACATTCCCTAAGCATTTTCATTCACTAATAGCAATCTTGGCATATCTAAAGGCGCTATCAACTATGGCTTGGTTCAATCTTTGTTTTGACTGATTACATAACGTCACAACTCATGTGCTTGGGTTTGGGCCTGCTCATATATTAAGTTCCAATGCTAAAACTGCTTTGCCGACTAGAGTCCCAATTTTAATTAATCTTCTTTGGGTTTGGACCTAATAGAACAATGTCAGAAGCCCAGACTATGAGAGAGTGGGCTGACCCACCCTTTCAGAGCCGCAAGACACCATTCGTGGTTCAACTTTGAAGCCCACTGCCCGACCCTTCACTCGTGCCACCTCTGCAATTCTCTACCGTCCACTCTCCCTCCCTCTCTGTCAATGTTTCGTTGCTTCTCGAGCTTTCGCTCATCCCTTCTTTCTCTCTCTGACATAGCTTTTAACAGAGCTCTCTAACTTGACCTCTCAAATTCAAATCATTCGACGATATACACATTCATTCATCACCAGATGAGCCTCAAATCGAATTTTCCTAATATTCACCTAAATTCTTCGTTAACACCTCCTCGAAACCTTGCAATTCTCCACAGACGAACCTTTAGAATGCGCTTGTATCGAGTCTGGAGACGTGGACGACTCAAGACCAATCGAACCTTCGAAGTTCGCAATCAGTTAGGTCCATTACAGTTCGAGAATTTATTCGAAAACTTGATTTCTCAGTTTCCTTCAGTAAATTCATTAGATTTGATAGCTCCGGTGTTAGGTTTTGCATCTGGTGTCGCCCTAAACTTCTCTCGCTTTAAGTTGAATCATAATTCTGAGATTTCAGATATCGGCGAGTGGATACTATTCACGAGTCCGACGCCGTTTAATCGCTTTGTGATGCTACGATGTCCGTCAATATCGTTCGAAGGGAGCGAATTGTTGGAGGACGTGAATGAGAAGCTGGTGAAGGAGGACAGGCATTATGTGAGGTTGAACAGTGGGAGGATTCAAGTGAGGGACAGTGATGGCAGAGAGAGTTTGTTGGAGGAGAAACTAGTGTATCAGAGAGAGTGTGTGAGTACTGATGATGGAGGAGTGATTTCTTTGGATTGGCCGGCGAATTTGGACTTAACAGAGGAGCGCGGATTGGATGCGACACTCCTGCTTGTTCCAGGAACGGCTGAAGGGAGTATGGATAGAAACATACGGTCGTTTGTGTGCGAATGCTTGAAGCACGGTTGTTTCCCTGTTGTAATGAATCCTAGGGGTTGTGCCGGTTCACCCCTGACCACGGCACGGTAAGCTTAATTTCGTTTCTTTTCATTTTGAGGCTGCAGTTGCTCATTCACAAAGACACGAACTTTAACGTCGTAAAGAAGTTTGCATATTGATACTGGTTCAGGTAGGGGAGGTTTTGGGATGAAGTATATGAATTCATGCTAATTATTGGTCATGTGACATAAATACAGTGATTAATATAAACTTGAAAAAAATCACACCCGGATGATAAGTTGTGGTATTTATTGTGATACCATGTATGTGGCTTACTAGTTTTGTAGGGTGAGAATTAGAACAGGAGCAGGGCATGTTTTTGGCTGGGAACCTGGGTCAGGGCCAGCCTAAGAAAATATTCGGCCTCTGATCTTGCAGTCATTACTTGTTGATTGCAATGAACCATGTGGCTTTGTACTTCTCGCATTTCCATGCTGTTCGGCTGGTTAAAGATCTTGATTGTCATTAAAGTGACCCGGGCTTAAGTCAAAGAATGAGCTTGAGCTCCATCTTCACTTGCTAATTGCTAACACCTAGTAATAATACCTAATATTTTTACGACATTCTAAGCTCGCCATTGGCTAGGAAAATGGAATAATAGCATTCTTCTTCTCTCTCTTTTTTTTTTCAGTTTTCGAAACATGTTATAACCTGGTTAAATTTCTATACATAAAGCTAACTATTACTCATTCTAAAAAAATGGTACTACAACTATTTTTATTTGAATCTCTTAGGGTGAGCTTCTGCACTCCTTCACAGTAACCTGCTTGTGTACTTCTTTGCACTTTGTAAATGTGGGGGTCAGAACTTGCACCTACGGGTCAAATGACAGTTGTATTCAGAGAAAAACTGAAGCAAAGTGAGATTGAGGGAGAATGGCTGAGCAAACTAGTGGAAATCATTAGTTGTCAAATTACCCAAGCGACCCTAAGCGATAGACCTACCTTACTGACCATCTAATTATTTTTTTAATTCATAATTTTACACAATCTATTTTATTAATAAAAATTTAAATCAATGAAAATGATATTCTTATTTTTACATAAAACTATGAAGAAAAAAATACAATAGCAACTATGTATTATGAAATGCTATTTTGTGCCAGAAAACAAATATACAATTTGAATTTTAGAAATATTGTAGAATATGTAAAAAAAGAAAAAAAAATAGACAATACAATAGAAAACACTTGATAACGTCATAGCAATATGAACAAACTTGATAAAATTCAAAGCAATATTTGAACAAACTTGATGATAATTCAAAGGGTAACATTGAACAAACTTAATTACTGCTCTGAAGCTGATGATACAATAAAATTTGATCATAATTTAAAAGGTAACAATGAACAAACTTGATAAAATTCAGAACAATTTGAATATTAAAGGGTTATAAATATAATTTGTTTTGTTTTAATACTATGAAATAAATAATTGAGAAATCAGATAATATTAGCATAATTTTCTAAGGAGATTTGACTTTATATATTGCATGTAAATAAAATAAGAGGTTGTTATATATTTAATGTTTGAAAAAATTTCAATCTCTCTACTGATTTTAACACATTTATTTACAGATAAAACAAAAGAAAGAAAAACAAAAAAATATAATAATGAAATAGAAAGTTAAATATGTATTAAAATTAAAAAAAATTCCTAATAACAAATTTCTATTCACGCATTTAAGGATATATTCAACTCTTAACAAAACAAATATAATAATAAAATAAAATTTTAATTATGTATTAAAATATAAAATTTGGCTAATTAAAAATGTCTATCGTCCGGGCAAATTGGGAGCTCGGGCGACCGCCTAGTTATTTTGGTTCAGGCGATCATCGCCTTGGTGTTTTTCTTAGAGTTGGGCACCCAGGTGACCGCCCAAGCAGTCGTCCGTAACAACTATGGTAGAAATGATGAACCGGCAGTTAGTTTAAGTCAGCAGAATTTTGTGTACTCTTGAGGTCATGGTGTCCTTTATAGGCTTCAAATGGCTCCAAAATTGCTTCTGTAAAAAAAGGCAGGAAAGTAAGCTCTTCCAGAGCTACAAATGACATGACAGTTGTCCTTCATTCATTAGTCAAGGTACAACCCCAAAGGTTTTAGAAGGTTCCAACCCTCAAGCTATACTGAGCCACATTCTGCCCTTGTTCCCGAATAGGATTATGACTTAGTGTATCTCAGTTGGCACTAAACTATAGCCCCAGGGTCAAGACCCAGTACGTAAGATACTGAAACTAGACCACAGGATTGAGGCACAACACACTTGTACCTCGTCATTGGGTTATAACCCAACACTTATAGTATTAATGTATGACCATGACTGAGACAATAGTCTAGCATGTGATAACTGTGCCACACCTAGTACGTGTAATGCCAAACTATAACCACGAACAGGACTATAACCCAGTATATAAAGTGCTGGACCATAGCTGCAGGTGGAGTTATAGCCCAGTACGTACAATATTAGACCACAACTATGTATCAGGCTACAATCCCTTTTGATAGTGAGTTGTAGTCGTGAATTGAGTCATAACCTGATACGTGTAATACTAAACTATAACTGCAGGTATGTAACATACTCGAAGTATGTTACAGCCAAGCCTGTTGGCCCCACCTTGGTCTCAACAACTACTAAATTTAGAGGCTTTATCAAATGTTTCCTTATTTTGTAGCTGGTGTATAAGCAATTATGGCCTTTGGAATGGCCTTGTATTTGGCTCATTGCCTCGATGGAGGAGACCTCGTCGGGTGTCATAATTAACCTTGACCTCAGGCAGCATATGGCCTAGGTGACCCTTGGCTTCGGTGGAGAAGTCTTTGTCAGGTATTTTTGTAACGTCTCAGTAGCCTGGGGGGTTCTGACCTCGGTGGAAACATGTCCTCGGAGACCTCACTAGTCGTTGTAGCTTGATGGTCAATGTCCTTGGTTCTGTTGAGTTTGTTATATCTGAACTACAAGGATTTCCTTTCAGTAAGCACTTCTCTTACCTTGCATTCTTGGCTGTATGTTAGTTTATTAGAATTTAATCAGTTTCACTCTCAAGTCCCAGGATCAGAAAACTCTTCCATTCCCTGTTCCTTTTTGAATTTTTCTGGCAAAACAAGCTGATGGTAGGACACCTTAACTACTTCATTTATGTAGGTTATTTACAGCTGCTGACAGCGATGATATCTGCACAGCTATACAATTCATCAATAGGGCAAGACCGTGGACAACATTGATGGGTGTTGGCTGGGGTTATGGTGCAAACATGTTGACTAAGTACTTGGCAGAAGTTGGAGAGAAAACACCTCTTACAGCCGCCACATGTATAGACAATCCTTTTGACTTAGAGGAGGCCACAAGGTCCTCTCCTCATCACATTGCTGTTGATCAGAAGCTCACTGGTGGCTTGATAGATATTCTGCAATCTAACAAGGTCGGTGATCCTTTTGAATTTTCTTTTTGTTTATTACATACAGGCTTTATCTACTTTGTTGTGAGAAAAAATCTCTTTAACTTAAGAGGAATATAATGATTGCTGTGGTATGATTCAACTTTGTCAACTTTCTACTACTAATCATTATGTCTTTCCTGTTGTAACTGCTGCATAGTGTTTATTCGATGATTCCAGGAACTATTTCAAGGTAGAGCAAAAAGGTTTTGATGTGAAAAAGGCTCTATCGGCAAAATCTGTTCGAGATTTTGAGAAAGAAATATCTATGGTGTCGTATGGATTTGATGCCATAGAAGATTTCTATGCAAAATCTAGCACACAAAGTGTGGTTGGGAATGTGAAGATTCCTGTCCTCTTCATACAGGTGAACATTTAGTACTTTTTACGCCATCTTGCATTTGAATTTTCAACAAGATCACTCATGCTTTGCATGCGTTTCCTTTTTTAATATGTCATATGGATTTGATGCCATAGAAGATTTGTGAAACCCAGCACACAAGGTGTAGTTGGGAATGGGAAGATTCATAGTTCGCTTTATATATGTGCATATTTGGTACTCTCATGCATTATATATTTGGAGCAGAGAACATCAAAGACTACAGGCCAATTAGCTTGGTGGGGAGTTTGCCAAGGTGCTTACTTTGAGATTGTGGGAGGTTGTTAGCAAGGTGGTTTCTCCCAGCCAGAATTCTTTTGTGGGGTGGGGGGGAGGGGGGGCAGATACGGCTCTAGTTGCCAATGAATGTGTGGATGCAAGGAGAAAACAAAGAAAGAAAAGGGTTGGTTTGCAAGTTGGATATCAAGAAAGTCTATGACAACGTAAACTGGGAGTTCGTTCTTGGCTTGTTGGCTAAAATGGGGTTTGGAGAAAGATGGCAAAAATGAATCCATGCTTGCATTTCTTTGTTTCTTTTTTTTATTTTGGTAAATGGATCTCCAGTTGGCTTTTTGGTCATCTAGGGGGTTGAGGCAGGGGGACCTTCTATCTGTTAGGAATATAATCATCTAACCAGGATTGGTGAGACATAAAAGCAAACAAGAAAACGAATCTAAAATTACACGCACACACAAGAACACAAAGATTTACATGGTTCACCCCAAAATAGGGCTACGTCCATGACTGCTGCAGTTTCACTATGATCTGAAAGCGTTACAGATTACAATGAGATGCTGCTCCTCAACTATAAATACATAGAATGAGGACAACAAAGAAATAATGTGAAATACCAAAAAAACCCTTAGAAAAATTGGCCTCGGGGGCGCCCTCGAACTCCCACCTTTGGGCAAGAGGGCTCCCACCCTCCAGCCAACTTACTGCAAAGTTGGATCCACGGAGGAGCAGCTCGTGTTCAATACTTATTATGATTCATTCTACCCAACACTATCTTCCTTTTTGTTCATCATTGTGATGGAAGCATCAAGTAGGATGATAGACCAAGCCAAGAATGGGGGCATGTTGAAGGGCTTTGTGATTGAAGGAGGGAATGGTAGGAAGGTGGAAGTGTTACATCTTTTATTTGCATACGACACCATTGTCTTTTGTAGTGCAGAGGAGATTCAGTTAAGGTATTTGCGGTGTATTTTGTTGTGTTTTGAGGTAGTGTCTGGCCTTAGAGTGAATCTTTAGAAGTCATAAATTATTCCAATAGGGGAGGTGGTGGATGTGGAGGAAATTGCATGGTGTATGGATTGTGAGGTTGCCAAATTCCATGTGATGTATCTGGGGCTCCCTTTGGGTGTGTCCACGAGATCGACTGGTGTTTGGGATGTAGTAATTGAAAGATGCTAGAACAAATTTGCAGGATGGAATAGTCAGTACTTATCAGAAGGGGGAAGGATAACTCTCATCAGAAGCACTTTGGAGAATCTTCCTACTTACTACATGTCTCTCTCTCGGATGCCCATGTCGGTTAGGAAGAAGCTTTAGAAAATTCAGCAGGATTTTTGTGGGAGAGCGAAGAGGAGGGGGAGAAGATTCACCTTATTGGGTGGGATAAGGTGAAAGCTCCAATCATGGAGGGGGTTTGGGAATAAAATATTTGAATTCTTCAACCAAGCATTGTTGGGCAAGTGGAGTTGGAAGTATGCTACAGAGGATCATGCTATGTAGAGAGATGTTATATCTACTAAATATGGGTGTGTGATAGGGGGTTGGTACACTCAGGAAGTTGTTAAGCCGTATGGGTGTGGGGTTTGGAAAGTTATAAGAAGAGGGAAAAAGGACTTTCCTTCTTGTGTCATCAAGCCTGATATTGGGGATGGTAGGAGGGTCAATTTTTTGGGGATTCCTGGCATGAAGGGAGGGTGTATTGAAGGAAAGGTTTCCTAACCTGTCAATATAGATTCGGATAAGGATGTTTTGGTTGCAGATTGCATTGAGATGGTGGGGGCGAGAAGGATTTGGAGTCCAAATTTAGAACAAATTTTTATGATTGGGAGTTAGGGGAGGTTGAGGTGTTGATGACTTCCTTATGTGAAGTGGATTTGGTGGAGGGAAGGGCGGATGGGCTGAAGTGGAAGGGGAGCGGAGATGGAAGTTTTTCGATGCGTTCTTCTTATAAAATTTGGGAGGGTGGGAAAGAGGTTTCCTTCCCGTGGCGGCTTGTTTGGAGATGTAGAGTACCAACACAGGTCGTCTTACCGCGGACAACCTAAAAAATGAGAGGTTATCATCTCCCAAGTCATTGTCCCATGTGTGAAGAGGAGAAAGAGACAGTAGATCATCTTCTTCTGCATTGCAAGTTGCTTGGGAGGTGTGGAACTTCCTTTTTGCTATTTTTGGATGTAGGTGGGTTATGCTGGCCAAAGTCGAGCAACTTTTGTTAGGGTGGAATTGCAAAAGATTTAGAAAGGAGTTGAGAGTTGCATGGAGAATGGCACCTATTTGCCTAGTGTGGTGCCTTTGGAGGGAGAGAAATAGAAGACTTTTTGATAGTGTGGAGTCACCTCCTTGGAAGATGAAAGATACTTTTTTTGAAAACTCTTTATTCTTGGATTAGGGGTGAATATCCATTGTATTTAGATAGGCTTATGAATTTTTTTGGGAATCTTAGGCTTTAATTTTTGTAGCTGGCCCCTCTTTTTTATAAAGTTGGGTGCCCTTCTTGGGCCCCTTATATTTATAATAGATTACTTTTACCGATCAAAATACATATAAATTTATATATTTGAATATTCAACAAGATCACTCATGTCATGTTTTGCATTTGTATATATTTTTTCAATTAAATTTTCTGTTCTGAGTGATATTTTTCCTGAATGAATGCTTGCAAGGATGTGATTAGCATGGTATGCTAGTGTCATTGCCAATACAATCATTTGACATTCTTTTTTGAGAATATGCTTTGCATGCTTATTATCAATGTGTTACCTGATAGGCAACTCTGTCACTATAGTTTAGGCTGTGAGCAAGCTATAAAATTCTCTCTCGCGGCAAAACTCTTAATGGCTTGCATCTGGATTCTACGTTCAAAAGTTTCTGTCTAACATTATTTGTGCAAATTCTTATGCTAAACACATGCATAAACTGAAAACATACTATCGTCTTGCATATTATTCTATTGTTCACCTGTCATTAATTGTCTGTAAAACTTAACTGTATTTATCTTCCTTCTCCTCAAAAGAAAGTCTAACAAATTTTGGTTCTGTTAATTTATCAGACTGATGATGGGACAGTGCCACTATTCTCTATTCCACACAGTTTGATAGCAGAAAATCCTTTTACAAGCCTGCTCCTGTGCTCTTGTTTGCCATCTAGAGTTATTGCAACTGGCAGATCCACCGTATCTTGGTGCCAGCATCTCACCATTGAGGTAATTACTTTAATCATATATTACTGATCATGTAACAAGGTTGTTCCAATATGCTGCATCTGCCTTGTATGTTTACCGAATTGGAGGGATTCTCAGCCAATTTTTAAAGTTAAAATTGCTTATATGCAGTGGCTTGCAGCTGTGGAACTTGGACTTTTGAAGGGTCATCATCCTCTTTTGAAAGATATAGATGTTAACATCAATCCATCAACAGGCTTAGCACTGGTAGAAGGTAGAACATCTAATAAAAGTCGTACAGTAAACAAACTCCCGAATCTTGCCCGGTTGGATGCATTAAAAGGGGATTCCACAAATTCTTTAAAAGAGACGCTTGAAGAAAGTGATGTTGCAGATAGTGTCAATTCAAGATCCAGACGAGATCTGTGGAGAAATTTTGAACTTGAAGATAGAGTGCAACAAGAGAACAATAGTGCTTTACAGCAGACTAGCTCTGCGGATGCAGAATTAGTCAAAGAGGGAGTCAATCCTGTACATAGTGAAAGAGGCCAAGTGCTACAGACAACACAAGTGGTTATGAATATGCTCGATGTAACTATACCTGACTCTCTGACAGAAGAACAGAAGAAGAAGGTGATGCTTATGAATTGGCTGTTTGTCTTCATGTATAGCTTTTTTCGTCTTGTTTAAGTGATTTGTTTATTTGGAGTGAGCATATAAGTTATTTTATCATCTAAATTAAGGCCTGTTTTCTTCAGAAACAAAAAGAAAATGAAAGTTTTACTCAAGGCCTATGTCCCATCTTCTGTCCCTTGTGCATACCATGAATACAGAAACAGTTACCCAGTACCAGTGTCAGAATTTTCAGTTTATGCTTAAACAATTTAAATAGATTCTGGTTTCTTTTCATCTGAATTAGTATCTTTTTTTTTCTCTTGATTTATGACAATGGACCATCACTAGATGCAATGGTAAATCTTGGGCTACCAAGCGTGGAAACATGCAATCAAGTCCGATAACACGAATTGGCAATAAATTGAGATAAAATTGATTAAGATGGTTTGACCAATGTAAACCCGCTGGGTTAGCTTAGCTAGTAAGGCCTTGAGGAAAGGACCTGATATGTAGTTCTTGGGGGTAGGGTCACATATCTGGAGTTTGCTCTGACATAGATTGTAGAGAGTAGTACTGCCTTTGTGGAGGAAATGTAAAAATGGACTCTTTGTTCTCTTACACTGTGGCACTGCTACATTGTGGTATGAGATTCTGTTTGGCACACAATCAAGTTTAACTTGGTGAAACAAGAGATAGGAGTTGTCTTCTTCTTCTTTTGATAATTTAGTCATCTATTTGTTTTTTTGAGAATAGGAATGCAGGATACATGATATTAGTGCAGTAAATTAACAAGAAATAGGAATCCAGGAAACTATGATATTAATGCAGAAAATTGACATTTGTAGAACAAGTGCCATTTAAATATTAGTATGAGTTGCTTGATTGTGTATTCTGTATCTTCATAAATTTTCTGTGATATGCTTGTGTACTTCATGGAGAAATCTTTTAGCATTTCATTGTGCTGCCAAAACATTTCTAATCTTGTTTTAAATATTTTATCATAATTATTTTGTATTCATGTCTAGGTTCTGACTGCTGTGGGTCAAGGAGAAACACTAATGAAAGCCTTGCAAGATGCAGTGCCCGAAGATGTTCGCGGAAAGCTTACAACTGCTGTTTCTGAAATTTTGCATAATCAAGGAACGAATTTAAAATTTGATGGTCTCTTGAGTATTGGTCAGATACCTAATGTGGCATCAGGATTGAAGTCAAAGAGCCAAGAAAAGATTGGACTATCAACTGCAGAAGGTGGGAATGAAGATCCTCATTTGTCAGATCAGAGGAAAAGGATTAATGACATGGCAGATGGCTCTAATAATAATCAAGCTAGCACAGACAGGCCTGCAGGGGAACTAGAATCCGAGCCTCAGGTTTCAGAGAATCTGCAGCAGTCCATCGATACAGGTCAGTTTCAGTCAACAGGTAGTCATGGAAATGATATCTCTGGTTCAGTGAAGAAGGGAAATGAATTTGAAAATAATAATGAAAATGCAGTTTTCTCTAGAGAAAAAGCTACTCAATCTTCTGAATATGGTGAAAATGGGTCAGAAACTGGTGCTGAGCCCCACAGCCCTAGCCGGTCTGATAGCTCTGGTGATACAGAAGATTTGATCATTGACCGGCACAAAGTGGAGCAGGATGGTGGAATGGCTCAGTTAAACATGAAAGAGGAAAGCGCCATCCAGCAGAATGAAGAAAAAATCACAGATTCTTCTTCTGAACAAAATAGGATGATATCATCTGCCAAGGCGGAGGAAGGATTGTCACCTCCAATATCCTCTTCTGATACCCAAATTATGGAAGGGGAAGCAAGTGATAATCAGAAAAGAGAAGAGAAAGGTATGCAGCTTGTTCCGAATCAAAATAGTCCGGATCCCCCAACCTTCAGTGTTTCTCAGGCATTAGATGCTTTGACAGGGATGGATGATTCCACCCAAGTGGCTGTTAACAGTGTCTTTGGTGTAATTGAAGATATGATTACTCAATTGGAGGAGGGAAAAGACAATGAAGAGATTAAAGATAGGAACGAGATCAATGACCAGAAAACTGGCTCTGTATCTGAGAACCATCACGTCATTGATGACCACAAGTTGGAAAAAGAGGAAGACAATAAAAATGGGATGAGTTTACCATCGGATATGTTAGACGATCACCCTTTATATGATCGAATGGATTCACAGAATCATGCTAGAGCCAGATGGGTAGAGGGAAAACCTGTACAACACCCCATTTCACTTGGTGGGAACAGTATTGATATTTCTCAGGAAACTGACACAGATGGCCATATAAGCGAGGAAAATGAAAAGAACGAACATTTGGGTGGTCGAATACTTTTGGAAGAGAATTCAACTAAAATCAGATGTTTAAATGACCTTCCGCTGAACATAACTCCAAATCCATATGGAGACTCTCTTTACAATGAATACCTCCGGGAATATCTTATTTCAAAGATGAAAAATACTAAATCACTAGATTTAGATACAACTACAACTTTACTTCTCGACTATATTCCAGAAGAAGGTCAATGGAAGCTTTTGGAAAAACCAGGGAACACTAAAGATTCTATTGGTGATGTTGCAACTCATGAAATTGTTGACAGAAAGGTTCAGGCACATTCAACTTCAAAAGAAAATTATGCAGATAAAATTATTGAACCATCATATGTAATATTGGATACTGTAAAACATAAGGAAACAGTTGGAGAATCTGAGACAGTGGACCAAAAGAATCAAAAAGTTGATGTTTGTGATGATACATCAGAGGAGTCTGTGTGCTTTGTTAAAGAAATTATATTAGATTCTTTGAAGGTTGAAATTGGTCGAAGGCTAACTGCAGCTGACATGAAAGAATTGGAGACCAATCTTGCCAGGGATTTGGAGCATGTAGAAAGTGCTCTATCTCTGGCTCTAGGACAAGGCAAGGATCATGTGTTGTTTTTGGAAGGTAAAGACTGTAATTCAGAAAAAGTTGGTACTCTTGGTGGAGAGCATATAATAAGGGCTATATCATTTGCTGTCCAGGACACCAGTTATTTGAGAAGAGTACTGCCAGTTGGCATTATTGTAGGCTCTAGCTTAGCTGCTTTGAGAAAATTCTTCATTGTTGCTGCAGTGAATGGTAATGGTCAACATGAAGCTGCAATCCTTGACCAAGTCAATAATTCTGGGGAAAGAAATCTTGTTCAAGTAGGTGAAACGGAGACTGATCAAATGTATTCTTATAATATTGATCATAATTATGGTTTGGACAATTCAATGAGCAGGGATGGGGAGAAAACTGAATCAAAAAATCTAAACAATGGTACTGTCATGGTTGGTGCCGTCACAGCAGCCCTGGGAGCATCTGCTTTACTGGTGCATCAAAAGGTAACAAATAAATCTCTTCACAAGCTCTCATATGATAATTTTGGTTGCTTATGTGTGTGTGTGTGTGTGTGTGTATATATATATATATATATGCATGTGTGAGTGTATAAGCTACTTGGATGAAGCTTTGTTTTTATAAAGCTAGGATCCTCAGTGTGTGATTTTGATGATTCTAGGATACGAATTCTGTGACTATCTTCCTAGATCCACGTGGGTTTTTCAAGATATTTTATGTGGTGTAGATTTTTTGAGCTGCCTATATTATCTTAATTCATGCATGCTAAATTGTCTATCACTGTATTTCCTTTGCCTTCTGCTTTCCATCCTCTTTAGGATACTTCAATTTTTATTTTGTGTGTGATAAATAAGTAATACACATACACGCACTTTTTTTCCATTTGAGGCTTGAACTCTCAACCACCTTTTGGGGGGTGGATGAGATATTAGTCATTTCTTCTTAGATCTTCTGGCCTGCATGTATTTAATTATTATATGCAGGTAGAGGACCCCACCCCCTTTGATCCTCCTTACTATTGTCATTGAATGTTGTTTTGTGTAAGTAATTGCTTTTCTGGGAGAGAAATCTGTATACCACTTCAAATTATGTGTCTCCTCTGTCACATTAAGATTGACCTTTTTTTTTTTGATAAGTAACGAGTATATATTAATAAGCCCTATAAGGGCAAAAGGGCAGAAACCCAATGTGTCTCCTCTGTCACATTAAGATTGACCTTGTTGCATTTTATCTGTATCATGATATTTTACGTATCACGAAATGTAAAGCTTAAGAATTTTTCTTGTTCTCCTCATTACCCTTGTAAAATTCAAGGAAGTTCTGTTTTCATATTCTATTATCAAAGGGAGGATGATATTGAAAAAAAAATTTAAAATTAAAAAAAAAAAAAAAGACTCATTGAAATGTTTGCTTGTCCAAAGATTCTAGACTGTCTGGGACAGGAGTATCTTTGTTATACATTTTCTGACTAGAATAGTATGAATACTTTCTTTTTCTTTTCTTTTTTGTTTTTGTTTTTGGTAAATAATCATGCATGTGGATTATACTTTTGTTTTCCTGTCTGTACTTGTTTCTCATGCTTGTTGGTGTTCTATGTGCATGAAGGATTCATGCCAAGGAAATGGAACTGCTGGCTCTTTGCCCAAGTCCTTCAAGGAGAGAGAAATTATCCGGAGCCTGAGAAGCTTGAGGAGGAATTGTCCGAGAAAGGCCAGAATAATATAGTCACAAGCCTTGCAGAGAGAGCCATGTCTGTTGCTGGTCCCGTAGTACCTACGAAAGAAGATGGTGAAGTGGATCAAGAAAGGTCTGATCAATTGATCCATGAATGATTCCATCTTTTATTCCATTTGTCTTTATTGGATTTACTTACCATTTTCCTCGTCCGAGCAGGCTGGTGGCAATGTTGGCAGAATGGGGACAAAAGGGTGGCATGTTGAGGCTGATTGGTAAAATTGCTTTGCTTTGGGGCGGTATACGTGGTGCTATGAGTTTGACTGACAGGCTTATTTTATTTCTGCGTATTGCTGAGCGTCCCTTGTTTCAGAGGTAAATTAATTTGCTGAATTTTCTCCTCCATCTCTCTCTGTGGATCGGAAGTATAAAAACAACAGCATTTGTTTGAAAGTTTCTAGATAAGATTTCAATTGCTGTATGGAACAGAAAGTGTACAAAATCTAGATGTGAACGTATTAAACTAAAGGATAGATATACTCTCTCTTCAGATGATCTAGCAACCTGTAATAGTAACTCGAGGTAATTTTGGTGAAGAGCCTGTGAGGGCCTTAATTTTGGCAACTAATGGTCCTTGAAACGAGTATGTTGACATGAATGCATGGAAAGACAAGAACAGATGAAACTAAAAACCACATTCTTTGAAGTTTAAATGGTGACAGTGTCACCCTTCGGAGAGAAAATCAACTAAAATGGTTTAACCATGTTCAACCAAGACCAATAATTGCACCAGTGGGAAGAGTGATGGTCCACAATGAGGGAAATGGTTGGACAGGGAAAGACCAAAATTAATGCAAGTTGGGTCAAAGCTTTGGTTAGTTAAGTGTTAAGCATCACTGTTCATGGGTTGCACTGCCTCTGGCACCCTTTAATGCATTATTCTTACTTATCAAAAGAAAGGTTTATTATGTTAAGTAAAAATGTCAGTGTTGATTTCTGGAAGAGATTTAACATAATTTTGGTATTGGGGCTTTTTTCTTTCTTTTTTTTTGAGACTTCTGATGGCAATCCTTGGTGCCATTCCTAGTGACACTAGCATTCTTTTCTTTTCTTTTTTTTTTTGTCACTCAATTAAAGGAAAACCAAGCTATAAATATAAATTTTGAACTCCATAATTTATTATAAATTGTACAGCTATAATAGTTGCTTTAACAAACTATAATGCCTACATCATAGAGACATCAATTACTTTGTTGAACAGCTAAATTATATACATTGTACAGCTATAATCATTGCTTTAACAAGCTATAATATAGTTCCTACATCGTGGAGACATCAATTACTTTGTTGAACAGCAGCTGCATAATGATTCTACAACTCAATAAATCTTTGTAACCCAATCCAACTACTAAGTATCATCCCCATGGATACTACTTCACTATTTGACTCTGCTTAGGGCCATATGCTCTGTTAAAAGAAGCAGGCCATATGGTCACTGCCTCTACCTACATTCTTTCATGCTTTTCTAATTGAATTCATGTTGTGTATTTAGATATTACACTTGTTAAGTTCTTTCTGCTATCCTTCTTTGTTCATCACTTCTTCTTTAAATGTTTTTCTAATTGAGATCATATTGTGTACCTGGATATTGTACTTATTAAGTTCTTTCTACTATCCTGCTGTTCCCTAGAATTCTCGGGTTCGTCTGCATGGTGCTTGTTTTATGGTCACCTGTTGTTGTTCCCTTCCTTCCAACACTTGTACAGAGCCGGTTGACACATACCTCCAACAAAATTGCCGAGCTCGCTTGCATTATTGGCCTCTATACTTCCCTAATGATACTTGTTATGAAATGGGGCAGAAGAATTCGAGGGTATGAAAATCCACTTGAGCAATACGGGCTGGATTTCACTTCTTTGCCGAAGGTATGAATTTCAGTTACTTAACAAAGACAACCCAGATTCCAAATGAACAAATTCAAACTTGAAAAGGATCTTTCTGATTCTTGAAGACCAAAGAGTCGGACGGAAAAGGGAGGAAAGCTCTCCAAGTCCTGAAAGCATTGGTAGCCAGGAAAGGGAGGGGGAAAAAAGAAGTCTTCAAAGTATTTTGTAGGGATATTCATTAAGTGGAATTTTTAGGCTATTCCTCCCCACCCCAATCCGTGTGCTTGCGCGGAGACTTTTAGGCTAACTTCTAAATGGCAGTGGGACAATGCTGATTGATTCTATGTTTGCTGCCTGTCTTAAAATTTTAGTCTGTTCTTATTTGTAAGTTTTTGTCGTGCAAGAATTTTTGGTGAATTTGGAATTAATTTAGTCACTATTTCCTGAATTCATAAAAGTTCTAAGGACAAGGATATAGCGGAGTTCTCCAGAAACCATTTAGTTACAACCCCCACCTCAACCTCTCTTAATCTCTTTTCGACAAATTCAAGGGAAAAAATGACCTTTCCAAAGAAGCAATAAGAAAACTTGATCCCGTCTGATAAAGAATAACAATAGCTTTCTTTCAGATTATTGAAAATCTCTGCTTCTCTTAAATATACTCAATCAACTCACTGCAACCCAACAAAGTATTTGATGATTTTAATAAATATACCTCCTTTCAATTTTTTTTTATATAAATGGGGGGGGGGGGGGGGGGGGGGGGGGGGGGAGGGGGGAATTCGACAATAAACCTTTAGTCAATTACTTGGAGCTTGGATCATGTATCCTTTTTGCAATAATTGGTAACTTCTGCTTCTCATCATGAATATTACACCTTTTTTTTTTCTTAATCTATTTTCGGTTTGGCTATCAATACAGTTGTTTTTAATATCTTCTTTCCCCCCTCAAAATCCTGGTCAGGTTTAAGGTTTCGAAGTTATAAGCATTTTTTTCTACCATTGCTTAGCTTGGAAGAACTAATGTTGACTGCCTGCCTTGCAGATCCAAAGTTTTCTGAAGGGCTTGACCGGTGGAGTTATGCTCGTTTTAGCAGTACATTCTGTTAATGCATTACTTGGCTTTGTCCGTCTAACTTGGCCTTCCTCTCTTTCTGCATCTTCTTTAGATGCTGTAATGTGGCTCAAAGTGTACGGGCAAATGCTTATATTAATTGGTCGAGGACTTGTAACAGCTACTGGTGTTGCACTTGTGGAAGAATTGATCTTTAGGTCATGGTTACCTGATGAAATTTCTGTGGAACTTGGATATCATCGTGGAATTATCATTTCAGGACTTGCATTTTCTTTGTTTGAGAGGTATATTTTCCATTTTCCACTTTTGAGTCACCTTTTGCTTTTGTCCATTTTATTTTCTTCTTTCTTTTTTTTGGTTTTTTTTTTTTGGGGGGGGGGGGGGGGGGGGGGGGGGGGGTGGGGTCATGATCAAATGTGTTTAAATTACTAGACTTCTTTCCCTTTGTAAACCAAGAGAGAAGAATAATTCTCTGTATTATTCCATTCAAAATATACAAGTGTATTTATACACAAATTGAGAGACTAAACTAGGAAAGTAAACTAATTAGAATCCCTATGATTGGGCCTATACAGTCAACCCTACAGCCCGTATATTCTAGAATAATCCTACGTATATTTTGTAACACCCTTTACTCGCCTCATTTATGGCCCACCACACCTATTGCAAAGCTCAAGTTCTCTCTCTCTCACACGCATGCATAAACACCCCTTTGTCAACCCATATTCGCTTATACTTCTTTCTATGTCCCTCATGGCACCCTCAAAATATTTTGTGAGACATTCTCCCTGTTTCATTCGTGTGTGCTGTAGGCAGGATTTGCGTGCTGAATTATGTTGATTTGTTAAGAATTATCAATTATGATGCTCATGCCATAAGCAAAAGAAAAATGTCATAATCCTTTCCTTGGATTGCAGGTCTCTATGGGCAATACCAGGGCTATGGTTATTATCACTTTGTTTGGCAGGGGCTCGGCAGATAGGCCAAGGTAGCCTCTCCCTTCCGATTGGGTTGCGTGCAGGGATAGTGGCCTCAAGTTTTATTTTGCAAATGGGTGGCTTCTTGACATATCAGTCCAATTTTCCACAATGGGTGACTGGTACTCACCCGTTCCAACCATTTAGTGGGGCCACCGGTCTTACCTTCTCTTTGTTATTGGCAATAGTTCTCTATCCAAGGCAGCCTCTCCATCAGAATAAAAAAACAAGGACCATTCGGGAATGAGCAGACGCATTTTTCAGAAACCAAAGGCGGAATATGAAGAAAGGTATGCTACATACTTGGTGGCACCTCAATGGTTTTCACTAGTGTGGTAAAGTTGGAATGGCTCGTGTCAACCATTAGTTTATGCATACATTCTGAGCTCATCCACTTCGGAAGCAGTACAGGGAAAATGATGGAAAACCAAGAATAGGAAAACAAGAAAGCAAACACAGATTGAAAATGACATTGAAGACTCGAGGAACTGCACCATGTTTTATGTGCTGAAGTTCTCAGTAGCCTGAAGATTCAAAATTCATAGTAGTGTACGGTTGGGAAATCTGTGAAGTGTAACAAAAGGCAAGTTCTGTAACCAGGAAAGTAAATGTATGTGCATAAACTGTCTTATAGAAAGGTTTCAGTTTTTAGTTGCGTCACTCTTAAAAGAGTAAGAGGTGTGTGTGTGTAAGCAATGGTGAGTTTGTAAGAGGAACGAAGCTAAGAAGGCTCAAATAAAGACTATCATGATTAGGTTGTGAAACAAACTAGTCTCGAGTTCTCATTGATTAAAAAAAATAAAATCAATGAGGGTAAATTTTGTGGTCATGCAAATTAAATTTTGACACATGTTGTGTATTTGAATTAGAGCATCATCATGACATTATTTATGCTATGTCAGATTTGATACAAATGATTATGCAATTCTTTCATACTACCTTATCACCAAATTTTTTTCCCTCGTTGACATTGTCATCCAAGATATTCTTTGGTTAGTTAATTGTGTCTTTTTGCTTGTGTGGTTGATCTTGTAATGGTGTAGCAAAATATACCCTTTTTGTTGGAATGGATGTGAGTTGGATGTGAGTTGGAACAATCCCTTCCTTTGCGGCGTGGACATCTTTTCCTTCCAAATTGTATGCCTTATGGCCATTGATTTTGCTTTTATTAATACTATTTAATCTTCGGCGCGGGGGGGAGGAAATGGAAAAAGAAAAAGTCAAGTTAGATCACATTGTTGGGCTCATTAGATATACATATAGATAGGCATACATACATCAAAAGACAAATGGAGAGATTGTTTTTGGTTGATAACTCAAAAAACCCTTTGAAAGTATATTACAATTTCTGCAACAAGGAAAGGTCTTTCTTATGGAAAGCATTGCACATTAATATTTGCAAATCACATTTTCTTAAAAATCATAAGCAAGTGTTTATTAGAGAAATGTTGATAAAAGAATCCCAAAATTTGATGTCCAAACTAGGACACTTTCTCTTCTCTCTCCTTCATTTTCCTTTCTCTTCTCTCATACCAAACAGAACATTACTTAAATTCCAAGTTAAATACATTAATTACTTATTTTCTTTATTATCAGTTTAGCATGAAGAAATAGAGTGAAATTGAGCCTATGCATAATCCATGTAGAGCTCCCTTCCTAATTTTGACATTTAAAATTTTCAGAGTGGGACTTTTACACGTATGCATATCAGAAAGCTTGGCATTGAAGGATGGATGAGCTCATGTAACCTGACACGAAGAACCTTTGATAAGCCTTTATTCAATTTTAAAGTAGCAAAGAGCTGCTGCTGCTTATAACCCAACTAGTTTTCACATCTTGGGTCGTAAACAGGACCCAATTATTGAAGTGATCGTATCTGTATACTACATTTTCTTCACTGCAAATTTTTTCTTTCTTTCTGTCATGCCATGCATCCAGCACTTCTTAGCAAGATGAATGTCATTACCCAATTTTGCAAATCCTCATCATCAACGTCGTTTACATCAAATTTGAATTTCTTGGCATTTGATGATTGAGAATTGAATCAATTTTCATAAGAGGAACAGAGGGAAAGAAAAAAAATTGTACTGCAGAAAAGATTGAATTTTGATCTTTATTCAGAAATCACTATTCAGAAAGCAAATATCCAACCTTCAATCTCGTGCAAGGCAAAAAAGGAAATTGCAAAAACCCAGATAAACAAACAAAAGTCACTAATCTACTAGAATTGACAAGGACTAAATCCATCCGCAAACATTTCCAAAATAAGCAAAAACAGAGGCATCTTTTCCTTGAAATCTCAAATGTTGAGAGTTATTCAACAAATTCAAGAAACCTCTACTTCACAGGTCCAACTCTTCTTCCCCAGTCTACTCAGTAGCTAGTGGAACTGATTCAGCCTGAAGGTTAAACCACAACAGAACAAACATTCATCATCATCATCAAATGGTGAAATAAATTGAGTTTGGGCATGGAAATTTAAGCATAAATTGATGACCAAACTACATTTCCAATGCCAATGTCAAGAGAAGGAATGCTTCCAACAAACAACAGGACATAAGAAGAGGAACATACCAACTTGCGATACTTGAGAGCATAAAACATTTCAAGATAGCGTCGGGTCTCAAGGCGATCAAGTTTGGACACGTACTTCCAAAACCCGTAAACCCCAGCCAATGTCATTAACCTCTCCGAGTAAATCTGCCATGTGTATCTAACAGAGAAGAAAAAAACATTCTGAGTTGAAACATCATTAAACAAACTTATTGAAAATCATTTCTATACAAATGAAAGACTTGTATGCTTACTTCTCCTGGATACGTTTCAGGCCTCCTTGCGAAATTGCATCCCAATGAGAAGGATCTTTCTTGCACTTGTCAAAGAAATTGACAAGGAGTTCGGCAACCTGATCACCGTGATAAGGATCAATGTGGAAACCTGACTTTCCATGAACAATTATCTCAGCTGGACCACCATGGCATGTAGCAAACGTTGGAAGCCCACATGTCATGGCCTCAACCACAGTCAAACCAAAAGCCTCGTAGAATGCAGGTTGCACAAAAACTCCCCTTGTGTCTGCAATGAATCGATAGAGTTCACCATTCCTCACACGGTTCATCTGAGAAGAAATCCATCTGAAGTGACCATTCAACTTGTATGTTTCTATGAGCTCATACATCTTCTTCATCTCCGCTTGCTCTTCCAAATCCTTTGATTCTTTCCTCCGGTCTCCACCTACCACCACAAGGTTGGCCAACTCCCGCAACCTAGGATTCTTACCATACCACTCAACAAGTCCTGTTAAGTTCTTCACGCGATCCAACCTCGCCATGGAAAATATGATGGGCTTGTTCCGGTCTTTCAACACCAATCTGTTAAAGAACAACTTATCAATCAGTGGTTATCCAACAAACATTGGACACGGAAATGTAGTAGTAGTAATGAGATCAAAACTTACAAGTGTTCCTTATTTTCGACAGCACTAAAAAGAAGATCTTCAATTTCGGTGTGGAGATTTGTCAACCTCTTTTTCTCCTCTGTGTGAGAGAAGTAGATGGACATATCTGCCCCGGGCGAAACAATGTTGAATTTGGGGTCAAACACATCAATCCCATGGACAACTCGGTACAATCCAGGCATTGTAAAGCCAGTATGACTCTCATACTGGCCTACAGTATTCTTACTGAAAGATGAAGGGATAGTAATTAGGGTCTCACAAGAACAAAGAGTTTACATACATATTAGACAGTGAAGTGAAAAATACACTACCTTCCGGCAATCTCCTGGAAGGTGCTGGTGATAATGAAATCAGTATGATTCATTGCAATAAGATCAGCTGTAAACTGGCAGGAAAAGTGATACTTTTCTTCAAACTTTTTCCAATAGATGTCGGAATCAGGATATTTTGTTTTCTCCAATGCATGAGCAATGGTACACTACAAAAGATGGCGAAGAATGAGAAACTATTTAGTACCTCCGAATGCTAATTAATGAGGCGACAAAATGCAGTTAGAATCCCGAGAGGCAGAAAATGATACCTGAGTTACCCCTAATTTGTGAGCTAGCAAGGAGGCAACAAGGTTACCCTCACTATAGTTTCCAATAATCAAATCTGGCTTGGCCTGCAACTCTCCAGTAATTTCTTTTGCAACATCCTAAACACAATTAGGAGCATGAAGCTTAGGAAATTTTGTAGCAGAATTTAGTAACTGAAATAAACAAAGAATGTACGAGTATAATCAAATGTTTTTCACCTCAGTGAAAGTTTCCATGTATGGCCACACTTCAAAACGCGAGATCCACTTTCGAACAATTCCTTTCTCATCTCTAAAGGGAACACGAAGTATATGTGAATGCTCTGTGTTATATACTTTCTCAAGGCGTTGGCCACAAGTTGTGCCTACTGCATCAGGGAGAAGTCGGGTCACCTGCAGGGTACAACAGTAAAGTTCAAGCATTAAAATGAGGAACGAAAAGCACAAACTTGTAATTTTAAGAAAAAAAGGAAGAAGAAAAAGATTAAACTACTGAAAACTAACAATGAGAATACGAGGGATGATATCAAGGCCCTGCTGCTTTATACGCAGAAGCATCTCGCGCTCCATGGCAGGAACTTGGTCCAAAATGTAAACAACCTATACCAAATGCAAAATTGGATATACAAAAAGTTCAGATTTTCATGCAAGTAAAGGATAAAAAGATTAGGGATGTCCTTTAGCAATACACTGCACCTGGCCACCGGTGTCAGGATAACCCAATACATCTTCTTGAGCAAAGTAACCATGGGGAGAAAGAATAACAACATTGAAAACCATGGGGATTCTTCCAAGAAATTTCTCGAGAGTGCAAGGATCAGGAGCCTCGAGAAGGTCCAGCAGCAGGAGAATCATTTCCAACACTCGCTCGGCTGTATCACCCCAACCTCTCTCCAAGCCCAACTCTTGGAACTTGTATTCTAGCTCAGAATATGGTGTTTCTGGAGCCAGTGTCAAGAGATATTCCTCTGCCTTCCTTAGAACAGCTTGGAGAGAATTCAAATTTTGAATTCTGTCATTCAGCATCATTGTCTGCACCATGAGATCAAATATTACAATACTGAACAAATTCTAAAATCAATTATATCTCCCAAACCTAAAATCAATCCACAAACAAAGTAAACTAAGTTTCTTCTTGAATTTTGGGGACCAATTCCACTATATACTTGAGAGAATAAATTACAAATCTTGATTTAGTTTTTTTGGGTTCTGCCATTATTCTATCATCAAATTATCACATTGAATAAAGGAACAACTATTAAGTGATATAAATGGACCATGGTGATGATTTTTACCTTGTTCTTGTAGTGGTGGACTCGGAGAAAATCAAGGAGTGGGTGCATGCTCTCCTTGTCATGGAACATTTTTGCAGAGAGATGTCTGTTAAGGAACTCAACTCCATTCCCAATGGACTTGGAAAGAGTTGGGCGAGGGAAAGATGCAGTGAATGGTTCGAAATCCAACTCAAGAACAAAGTTGCCGTTGCGGCTGCATCAGAACAAGTAAAATTGGTAAACAAACAAAAATAGAAGTGAAAATGCAGAAGATGAAAGTACTAATTCCATTTCCAGGCTCAAAATTACCTTCCATCAACGAGTTCTTCTTTGAAGTGCAGAAACTCTGGCACGGTCAATGGCTCAACAACAAGTGCACTAGTATTCACTCTTATGTATTCCCAAACGCCTGGCCTTAGACGAACAGAAAGAGCAATCCATGGAGCCAAAACTATTGCTTCCTGTCATACATAGCACGATATATATAAACATATATATATATATAACAGATTTACAAAATTCAAAAAAGAATCATAATCAATCAAACTACTACTTACCTGGGTGGAATTCAAAAGATCTATGAATGCACCATCGTGCAGTGTCTCTTGGGTTTCTTTGGGGAGCGCTTCAAACTCTGCCAGAAGATGATGTTGTTTCAGAATTCCTTTTCCATGGCCTTGAATCCTACAAAACCCAAAAACCCAGAGGACATACGGTCATTCTCAATTCAGATCTAATTATCCACCATGATGATCCAATGAAAAAAAACAAAGAAACTGAAGAAAACGAAGAAAAAATCAGGAAAAAGTGAGCAGCAAATTAACATACTTGGACAGAAGCAACAAAATTTCATTACGATGAGCGGACAGAGTTTCATCCAAACGCTCCCGAAGGCTGTGAACGCGAGTCAAAGCACGTTCGGCCATGTCTTCCTTCTGTTCCGTGCGGGAACTAAGCAAAGTCTCAGACAAACTACAACTGCAAGACGAACAACAGATCTAGTTTTATCCAAACTACACTTCTTATAAAAACAGAGGAATGACCCAAAAGTCAAAAAACTCCCCCTAATTAAAGATCATCTAGAATATTGTTAAATTTTCAAAACCTACCAACCCACGCAAAACCACGCCCTGACTTTTCTAGATCCCAATGTAAAGCGAAGGAAGCTAATTATGGTTGAACTAAAAGCCTCTAATAAGCATTACAGAGAAGTTAATTACACCATTGTCTACCCTGTTTCTCAAATCCAAAACTGTGCATGGTTTACAAAAAATAAAGTTCACTCATTTGAACCAAGATGTGGCTACAGAACCACAGAAGAAATTGATTTTCTTTGTTTGTTTTCCCTTTCTCAAAATATATTGTTAGATCCAAGTACCTGAAAACTGGAATAGAACAAAACAAGTTTTAGGTGATTTTGGGTGTACAGTAAAACAGAAACAATTTCTCTGGTTTGTTTGTTTTTTCCCCTAGCCTTCTTTCGCTGTAGAAAAGAGAACAGAGATCAAAGAAGATGATTATGGGTAAATAATTATGGGCTGGTCTAGCTTCAGTTATGGTTGAAGTAAAATGAAATACGGAAAACAAGATTTTTCAAAGAATAAAAAACAAAACTTTGCATGAAATCGAAAGACCGTGTGCTGAATGAATTTTACAAAAGAAATGTTGGGGGGGGGGGGGGGGGGGGGAGAGAGATTTATAAAGAAGGAGACCGAGAAGTTCTCAAATTCAAAATGGAAACCCCAACAACTTAAGTATAAAAATCGAAAGTTGGTAAGAAAATTTCTACAGAAATATATTCGGCATTCCATTTTCACTTACACCCATATACATACATTAATAAATACATATAGAGGAACACTTTCTGTTTCTAGAATGTGCTAAATCTCTAGTAGAGTACGTGAGAGAATACTATTAATGTAGTTTTTAGTTGTAATTAAGATTACAAACTTTTCACCCAAGAAACCTCTGGGTTTGTATTTCACTTCCCTTAACAACTAGATTGCAAGAATCATACAATTTCTAATTACAAAACTAACAAGATCTTGGAGAAAACCGAAAAATCAGGGCCTGTAAAGCTACCCAAAAAAGAAATTTTCACTCCTAAACCTACTGAAAAGGAAAGTGGAAAACCCAAATTTTCCATTAATAAAACAGATCAATAAAAAAACTTCATTACGATCTATATGCTAATTGCTATGTACTGATTCTTCTTCTCTACAATACTGCAAACAGAATGTGCATATGAATTACCTTGGAAAAACAGTAACAGAATAACAAATCAAATCAGAGAGATGAATGAAACAAAGAAAGAAACGAAGAATACAGACTGAGAGTAAAATGAACGAATGAAGAATACAGAGTGATGGTGGAAAGAGCAGGCCTAGATGCCCTTATATATGCGAAAATACCTTCCTCTGGTTTCCGGGTTCCTTTCACAAAACCGCTTTCCTTCATCATCACCCCTGTTTTCTCTTATTACCACTAATCAACCTCGGCCCCATGAAATTTAACCATTCCTTTGTCCACTCTATATTGTTTTTTGAATAAACTTGCAAGTTTGTCAAAGTTCGTCACCTATTACGTTGAAACAACCAATAGATATATACATATATACATATATAAATATATAGATTAGTTGTTTAAGTTATCATGAGATTTTTTATGTTTTAAACTTTATAAAAAAAAAAAATAAGGAAGAAAAAAAGGTTTCTGATGGTTACTGTTGTCTTTGACTCTGCGATCTCTCCGTTTCTTTTGGGGGCTGGTCTTTCTGTATGACCGCCGGTGGCAGGTTTTTTTTATTTCTTTTCTTTTCTTGGCGCGGAAGTTGGTTGGTTGTAATCCAGTAAGGGAGACCCCCGTCGGGTAATTCCGTCATTTCACTAATACAAATTTATTTAAATGATAAAAAAAAGTTTTCCGGGTTTATGATAAGACATCACCACCTGTCACCATACGGACGCTTAATCTTGTCGGGAAGGCGGAAGCTTTTCGTACTGTAACGTGGCAAGAAGTGATTGGTTTTGACAGAGGTACTTGACTGAACCGGAGGAAAAAAATCCACCTCTCACTAATTTATATGATCATGAAATTTTTAAAGTTACTATTTTTATTACTGTAATAATGTTATTTTTTTAAAATTCTATTCTATTTTTTTTCAAATAATGTTATACATCATAATTACATTAATTATATAATTTAAAATAATTAAATTATATTTTTTTTATAATTTTTAATAATTATATTGATCTCACTTAAAAAAATTTTAATTTATATTGACATATCTTATTTTATCTGATAATATATAAATTTATAGTAAAAAAAGTTGTTATTCAAAATAATAAAATTCTCATTTTTATTTATTTATTTTTACTTTTTTTAATTTTAACAAATTTTTTCTAATATTTTTTTAAAATTTTTTTATTAATTTACTTAAAAAATAAATTTAAAGTAAATAACTTATTTTTACTTTATATAAAAATAAATTTAAAGTTTTTATCAATACTTATATGAAAAATGAAAAAAAAATTCAAAATTGAAAAAATTGAAAAAAAAAAAATATGAAATAAATAGTTTTGTGATTTTGAAAGAAAAAATTGACTGAATAAGTGTATCTAATATATCATCAAGTAAAATATGAAAGATCAGTGTAATTTTAAAAATTTCAGAAAAAAAGTTAATATAATTATCAAAACTTCAAGAATGATCAGTTTAATTTATCCTTTAAAGTGTTGTTAATAATATAACACATTAAAATCTCATTATTTGGAAGAAAACAAATTAATGTTATATTTTTTAAAATTATATTTTAAATTTTTATTTCAAATAATATGTTATTAATGTATAAAAATTACATTAATTATATTATTTAAAATATTATTAATAATTTAATATCAGTGTTAAAAATGGATTGAAATTTAAAAAACAAACCCTTTCTCGAAAAATAAAATTAGTTTTACTTTTTTTCAAACCAGAGGCGATCTGTGCTTCCAGGGATCGGCCAACAATTAACGGTGATTTTTTTATTTTTTTGTTGTACAATGCACGTCAAAATGGTCCCACATCCACTAATTCGATCTAGGGTGATGATACACCCACTATGCCTATATATATATATATATGTATTACAATATGGATATAGATGGTACAGGCTCCTATATATATATATCCCACTCTAAAATAAACAGTTGAACTAAGAAATAAAAAAAAATTAATGAATAAAAGTTAACTTTATGACATACAAATATACGTGGTAAGGACGTCTTGACGAGAAATTTAAAATTTATTTTTTTCCACATTTTAGGTAAGAGTTGAGTTTTATATTGTGCTAGTGTCCATATTAATATTATGCGTAATTCAGCACTGAAATTAACACACACATATATGTGTGTGTGTATATATATATATATATATATATTTGTGTGTGTCAGGTAAAATTGCAAGATGAAAAATGACAAAACTGCGATTGGTAGGACATAGTTTAAGGGCACAAGTATTGGTCCTCCGACTTTTGACATTTTAGTCCTCCACTTAAAACAACTCTGAATGGAGCGTACGATGAGCAAGAGAATATCCATTTAAGTAATACGGAAAAACAAATAAAAAACTTCAATTTTTGTATAGTATCATATTATAGTTGTGCTTGGATATCCATTGGTTAGAGAGTCGCATTCCTAAAATAAATATAAAAACTACGGAAATCCATTGGCTGGCTGTTGGCTGTTGTGGTTTGTGGGGGACATAAATATTTTGATTTAATGGCCCGTCACGTGTTGATGTTATGATTCATTTACGACTTCCTCGTGTTAGCGTCCCAAAATAAAAAAAATTCAACGGCTGAGAATAAGAGGATTATATAAGACAAATGTTATTTTAATTTACATTTGATATTTTTATTGAATTGAATTTTTATATTTCATCAAAAAAAAATTTATCATGCATGGATGGATTATAACTAATTTTAAATGTGATAATATTAGAATTATCACATCTCACTAAATAAAAAATACAACATTATGTCATAAAAGAAAATTACAACGATGTACTTTCGAGAGACAAAAACATGAGTCAAGTTAAAATAATCATTTTTTTTTTATTGTTTAAATTTTTTTTATATGTTTCAGATTTTTAATATATTTTTTGTATCAATAAATAGACTATTATATATATATATATATATGTGTGTGTGTATGCATGCATGCATGCATGTAATCATTGATTTAGATGATTCTTAGCAATTCGGATCATGAGTTTTTTGAGTCACTTTGAAAGTGAGAAAATATTATATTTTGAAGATGTTTACACAATCATATTCTAAAATATTATGATTCTGGTTATTAGATTTTGCAATTGATTTGTGAATAAAATATTAATTTTAGATACTTCGTATACATATATTTAAATAAATAAATAATTTTCATAAAAATAATTTTTGAAGACCGAACTTTATATCTAAACATTATATACAGTAGGCACTCAAACATAAGAATGTAATATAATAACATAACCAAGCATTTTATCTAAGTCAATCCTAAACACTAGATTGGAATATTGAATATCCTACAAAATTTTATGTCATATCCGATCTAACTATATATTATCAAATCACAGCTTCTTATCCTATCGTCCAAACAAGACCAAGAGTGAATTAGACTGATGATTTTTTACAATTATCCTTATTTTACTTTAAATTTTTGAAATTATACTAACATCTTCTATTTTACCTGACAATATATATATTTTTCACTTAATTTGTTTCTTCAAAATGATATGATTGTCCATTTTATTTCTTTATATATACATTTTTAGAATTTTGACCAAATTTTCTAACTTTTTTAAATATTTTTTTATCATTTTATTTAAAAAATAAATTTAAGTTAAATAATTTATTTTTATTTTATATAAAAATAACTCTAAAGTTTTTATCAATATTTATTTAGAAAATGAAAAAAAAGTTGGTCAAAATTTTAAAAATTGAGAAAAAAAAACATGAGAGGGTAGTTTAGAAAAAAAAAATTGACTGGAGAAAATATTTGTATATTGTCAAGTAAGACAGAAAAAATTAATGTAATTTCAGAAACTTCAAAAAATATTAATATAATTGTAAAAAACTTTCTCATTATAGAAAAAAAAAAAAAAAAGATTCAGTTGTAAAGATATATGAAGTTTTTTTATAGTCATGCCATCAATTTTTGATATGTGACTGATGTTAAAAAATACAAAAATAATTTATTTTTACCTCTCAATTATAAATTGACTTGGGCTTTATATATAGGAACATATTTGTAACGAATGGGATCAAGTTTTCTCTACAAGATTTATATTTGCAAAACTCGTGCGTATATTAGCAAGATTTTTATGTAATTGTACGGTCATTATTAAGTCAGTCCCGAATAGTCGATTAATTATTAGATTGACAAAATCCTTTGAACTTGTAAAATATTATTATAATATATTTCATTCATTGATAAAATTAAAATTTAAAAGCAAATTGTATAATTCATTTTTAATTTTCATATCATATGATAAGAAGGGGAAACAAATAGTCCAATAATATATAATTGAGAGCTTATACAGATTTTGGGTAATATTTTCACATCAACAATCATTCGAGTCTATCTTGTCTTATACTATAACAAAATTGGTAATAAAAAAAAACACCCAGCGCACCGACATGCATGTTTGGTGCATATATATATTATATGTATGTGCATGATTTTTTTTTTTTTCAAATAATTATATTAACTTTTTTTTAATTACTTGACAATTATAAAAACTTATCTTGTATTTTTTGAAATTATATATATTGATCTCTCTTCTATTATACTAATAATATACATATTTTTTCATACAAAATATTATCTACAATATTAGAATTTTAACTATTTTTTTTATAAGACCAAAATATCTTTGTATATTATATTGATTTTTTTTTTAATCTTTTTAGAGATCACAAGAGTTGTTTCTGTAATTATCAAATATGACAAGAGAAGTAAATGTAATTATTCGGATAAAATAGTAAATTCATACTTTTCATCAATGTTCATTTCCTGATAATTCTGACAGAAATTATAAAAAAAGTCTATATAATTATCAAATACTACATAGAAGGTCAGTATAATTATCTCTATTTCTAACTTCAAGGGATTGGTCAATTAGAGTAAGGATCGCTTGTAAGAGACTTACCCTCTCAGAGCTCGCAAGTTCGATTTTCACTATTTGCATCTTTGGATCTACCGGTCCGAACTTTATACGATACTGTGAAACGATGATCGTATGTAAGAAAATGAAGAATAACTCCTTTTCTTAACCAAAAATAAAAAATAAAAAAAAATTTATTCCTAATTCTTTCTTGGGGAAGAGCTAGCCCGTAGGTTTGATGGCAAGTTGGTACCCACTCCACAAACCTTCCTTTTTTATATTGATTGGATGGTGTAACTAACCGAATGGTTAGGCCGCATTGGGATACCAAAATGTCAAATATTAGGCATTTGTAATCTTAGATTTGGGACATATATAGTTGTCTTGAGGCCAAAGCCATTACGTACAATGCAAATGGCCTAGTTTAAGTATTTCCAGGCTTACCAGTCCGTCAAATTGAAACACCGTAGCATATATATATATATATATATATATATATATATCAGGTTTTTCCGATGGAGATGGAGATAATGAATAGGGTGATGGTGACCTTCATTCTTATCTGCAGCCATCCAACTTTCTGGTTTTAATGGATTCAACTATCAACCAATTAAGGCATCATTGTTTATAAATTGATTTAGTTGTCGTATTTTGTATTTTGTATATTCAAGAAATCTCGATTTTAAATTTTTTTGAAGTGGGAGCTACACGTTAATTATTGATTCTGAAATCATTTCACTTTCTTTCATTAGGTAAATGGAGAAAGGGAAATCGGAATCGGAAATAAGAACATATCTGGTGACTTAAAATCATATCTTTTGACTTATTTTATACAGAGTGACAAAATGTCACTCATCAACTAAAATTATAAGTACAGTGGTTAGATGTGAATTAACTTGATCGGTAAGACATGTTGATAGTAAATTATGTTAAATTATTAATTCATTTAAAAACTTAATTATTAAAAATAATATAATTTTATTATTATATATTCTTTAACACGTATTCTCACATGTAGTTAGCCTGAGCATACACGTATTAATTCATATTTTCAAGATGATAATGAGATTTAAACTCAAAACTTTTTTGTCCGACTCTGATACTATGTTATTTTTTAAGTGAATTTTAGAACCATTTTCATTCTAACATGTATATAAATGATGAATTACGCTAACTTCACTTGAGATTTTTAACAATTACAAAGGTTTTTTTTTGAGATTTCTGACAATTATAAATATTTTTTCTATTTTTACTGATAAATTACAATATCTCACATCATGTCCATTTTTTTTTTTTTCCTTTTTTCAATTTTGATTAAATTTTCTAGCTTTTTTTTAAAGTATTTTTTCATTTTTATATAAAGAAAAATTAAAAGTAAATAACTTATATTTTATTTTTTATTCAATAATATTTTAATCAATATTTATTTAAATGTTTAAAAAAAAGGTTTAAAAATTGATCAAAGTGAAAAAAATAAAATAAAATAAAATAATATGGACACTTTTATCATTTTGAAAAAAATGAACGGAATGAGAGTTATGTGTATAGTTATTAATAAAAATAAAGACAGAATGAAATTTCAAAAAATTTAAAATTTTCTTTTATAATTATTAGAAATTTTAAAAATGATTAGTGTAATTTATATATATATATATATATGTATATAGTTAGATTGGTCCCCAGCAATTCCCATCGACTGAGGACAGTGAGGAGTGAAAGACTAGTGCGTAATTTTTCATACAGCATGGAATGTGAAAAATGAGTTATTGCAGAAAATGATGTTTAATTTGGTGGGGCTGACTCATGTCCAATTTGGACAGCTTGTTTGCCTCAGCAATTGAAGTTTGGTTGGTGGCTGGCCAAACTGCTTTGAGATATTCACTTAAAAGTTAGATTGAGACAAACATGCATATACATATATAATGGGATGGTGTGTGTGTGTATATATATATATATATATATATATATATATAGATAGATGCTCGTATCTACCCATAATGTTGCCAAAATCTTAGATCTGTTGTTTGCCTCTCTGGCAGAGGGACCCAGTCCTTTACATTTGCCATTTTCTCAATAATTTGTGTTGCACCACATAGAGAGTTGAATTATTGATCTGTGTACTTGCCTAACCAAGCCTATTTTCCTGTTTACTCCAAACTATTATAAATTAATTAATACAATTAGTGTATGAAAAAATTAAATAGGATAATCATATATCAATACTCTTTATAATTATATTTTATGCAATTAAAATATAAATAATCTATAAAATATAAAATATAATTATTTATGCTAAATTGAAGACAATAAATATGTACTTGTTTAGATGAGTAACTGAAAAATTATGATTTGAAAAAAGTGTGATTTGAGTTAAGTTGTACGTGTTTGAATAAATGTATTTGAAATGAACTTAAATGATATATAGTATTTGAATAATTGTTAAAAGTGTTGAATGTATTATATAAATAGAAAACATGTATTTTTTTTTTAAATGGAGTGTTTAAAAAAAATTATCATTGAAACTTCTTTGAAACGAGCATTTAGGACTTTAAAATGTTCAAATGAACATTTCAAAAATAGTCGAAACAAACATTCAAATATAAAAAAAACCGATTTAAATCCTAAAACTGCCCATTTTAAAATTGCCTTTTCCATTCAAATATGCCTATAAGATAGGATTATAATGTAATGCATGAGTGAATTGTACCTTAAATGCACACAACTTTGAAGCATTGTATACCAATCTCCAACAACTGCATCCTTCAAAATTGTCTATGTATCCATCGAGAATATTGAGTTTTCAATATGTTCAAGTGACTCAATTAAGCTTAACAAATAGAAGAAACTTCTTTCTCCTTACAAAAAAAAAAATAAAAAATTATTATTATTGTTTTGTTGTTGAGCAATTTGCTGACATTTGAAGCATCTCCAGCCTCCACTGATTATGATGTTTTTGCTTCTTGTTGGTAGTTGGATTCACTGATTACCTTAATTACTGTCAGTGGCTTGTAATATTTCTCTAATATCGTATTTCCACATGGATTTTAATAAATATAAGGTGTTACGTCGACTAATATGCCTTTCAACGGCCTGATAAAGTTATTTTATGAGTCCTATCAAATGCTGTGTTATAGTTTCTATGATTTTAAGCTTTACCGGTGAATATTACAGTGAATCTCACAACAATAATAAAATCAGTAAAAAGTTGTCATCATAGTGTGACTGCTCATGGAATAATTTCTCCTTGTATTAAGATACTGAGAGAGGGTATGCACTTAATTCTTGGCAGGTTAAGTTCATGTATTGTTGTTGGCTTGCATGTTTCCTAAGAATAGAAAACATCATCTTTATATTATTGTCTTTTTAGTTAAAGTAAAGACGGGTTTTAATTTTTCTCTCTTTTTAATGTTTTAACATTAAGATTTTGCAGTCTCCATCGCTGTACTCAGAGAAAAAAAAATTCAGAACATGCATTAAATAAGAGATTGAGTCTACTCTAATATCATTTATCACATATCAGAATTCTAATTCAGAAGACTAATCTATTAAATGGAAGTACTACATCCCGTTTTATAAGTTGTAGAACATCCCGATAGCTATTAAATGTGGGATTTACTGACATACAAGTGATAATCATTCATTCACATTATATAAAAAAAAAAAAATTGGACGGACGAGCTACCAGCTGCTGGTTCAATTAATAGTCCTTCAAAAAGTATGTATCTAAAACAAGATGTTTGAATTGACACAACTTCTATAAAGCAAGATGCTTGAAAAAAAAAACGAACTTCCGTAGTCAAATACCACAATAACATATCTAACTAGGAAAGAAGATTCAATATAGGAGAATATAACTTTCATAGTCATTTCCATAAGTTCTTTTTTGACCTATGTAATTAACGTGACCCCATTTTATAAGTTGTAGAACATTTCGATAGTTATTTGATATGAGATTCTATAACATATAACTGATCATCATTCATTCATTATGTATTACCTAACATTATATACAAAAAAAAAAAAAAAAAGGACGGACGCTACCAGTTGCTTGTTCAATTAATAGTCCTTCAAAAACAAGGGCGGCTCAACACATTCAGAGGCTTAAAACAAAATTATAAAATGAGACTTTTTTATTTATTAAAATTTCATAAATTTTTTATTTAAAATTTATTTTTCTAGATTTTTGATATGTAAAATTACTAATTAAATTCTTATAATGAATTTCTTCTAATATTTCTTTTTCAATTAATAGTATTACCAATCTACTTAATCTTTCTCGAGACATTGTAAATCTTAAGTAAGATTTTATTAATTTTAGTTTTGAAAAACTTCTTTCCGCAGAAACAACGGTTACGGGAATTGTTAACATTATTCAATAAGCAATATATGCATTTGGAAAAGAATCAAATATTTTTATATGATTGAGTGTGTCGATTGGAATATTATTTTCTATTTGTATAACTTCTTTTAAAACTTTCAATTCTGAAAATAAATCTAAACCATCAATATCTGAGTAATTATTATATTTTAAGGAACATTCAAAATTAAGACAATGTTCTTTTAAACTATCATTGTCTAGTGACTTCAATTTTTTACCACTAAAAAGAAAATCAAAAATATTTTCATATATTTTAAATTGTTCAAATCTACTTTGAAGTGAAAAAATTGCTTGATCTATTATGTATATAAAATAATTAATTCAGAAAATATAGCAGGTCGCAGAGTAATTTTCATAAAATATAGCATGTTATTAGGTTGCAGAATTCTTTTTCAACTTAAAGAAAGAATTTTATAAATAAAAAATAAGAACGTTAATTATTGAAAAAAGTAAAATGAGATAAACGAGAAGATAATAAATACTATCAAAAAGTAGTTATTAGGTGATAGTTGTATAATAAAAGAGAGAAATTAAGAAGACGAAAAGATTTATTTAATTTTTTATAATAAATATATTTTTTTAAATATAAAAAAAAAATTATGAGGCTTAAACAATTGGGGGCCTAAAGCCAGGGCTTCACTGGCCTTACCCTCCAGCCAGCCCTGTTCAAAAAGTATATATCTAAAACAAGATGTTTGAATTGACACAACTTCTCTAAAGGAAGATGCTTGGGAAAAAAAAAAACCAACTTCCGTCATATCTAACTAGGAAAGAAGATTCAATATAAGAGAATAGAACTTTCATAGTCATTTCCACAAGTTCTTTTTTGACCTATGTAAGTAACATGACCCCATTTTATAAGTTGTAGAACATTTCAATAGTTATTCGATGTGAGATTCTGTAACATATAACTGATCATCATTCATTCATTATGTATCACCTAACATTATATACCAAAAAAAAAAAAATGGACGGACGAGCTACAAGTTGCTTGTTCAATTAATAGTCCTTCAAAAAGTATGTATCTAAAACAAGATGTTTGAATTGACACAACTTCTCTAAAGCAAGATGCTTGGAAAAAAAAAAAACCAACTTCCATAGTCAAATACTACAAGAACAGATCTAACTAGGAAATAAGATTCAAAATAGGAGAATAGAACTTTCATAGTCATTTCCACGAGTTCTTTTCTGACATATGTAATTAACGTGACCCCATTTCGATAGCTATTCGATGTGAGATTTTGTAACAGATAACTGATCATCATTCATTCATTATGTATCACCTAACATTATATACAAAAAAAAAAAAAAAAAAATTGGACGGACGAGCTACCAGTTGCTGGTTCAATTAATAGTCTTTCAAAAAGCATGTTTATAAAACAAGATGCTTGAATTGACACAACTTCTCTAAAGCAAGATGCTTGGAAAAAAAAAACTTCTGTAGTCAAATACTACAAGAACATATCTAACTAGGAAATAAGATTCAATATAGGAGAATAGAACTTTCATAGTCATTTCCACGAGTTCTTTTCTGACATATGTAATTAACGTGACCCCATTTCGATAGCTATTCGATGTGAGATTTTGTAACATATAACTGATCATCATTCATTCATTATGTATCACCTAACATTATATACAAAAAAAATAAATAATTTGGACGAACGAGCTACAAGTTGCTGGTTCAATTAATAGTCTTTCAAAAAGTATGTTTATAAAACAAGATGTTTGAATTGACACAACTTCTCTAAAGCAAGATGCTTGGAAAAAAAAAACAACTTCCGTAGTCAAATACTACAAGAACAGATCTAACTAGGAAATAAAATTCAATATAGGAGAATAGAACTTTCATAGTCATTTCCACAAGTTCTTTTCTGACATATGTAATTAATGTGACCCCAATTCGATAGCTATTCGATGTGAGATTTTGTAACATATAATTGATCATCATTCATTCATTATGTATCACCTAACATTATATACAAAAAAAAAAAAAAAAATTTGGACGGACGAGCTACCAGTTGATGGTTCAATTAATAGTCTTTCAAAAAGTATGTTTATAAAACAAGATGTTTGAATTGACACAACTTCTCTAAAGCAAGATGCTTGGAAAAAAAAACCAACTTCTGTAGTCAAATACTACAAGAACAGATCTAACTAGGAAATAAAATTCAACATAGAAGAATAAAACTTTCATAGTCATTTCCACAAGTTCTTTTCTGACATATGTAATTAATGTGACCCCATTTCGATAGCTATTCGATGTGAGATTTTGTAACATAATTGATCATCATTCATTCATTATGTATCACCTAACATTATATACAAAAAAAAAAATTTGGACGGACGAGCTACCAGTTGATGGTTCAATTAATAGTCTTTCAAAAAGTATGTTTCTAAAACAAGATGTTTGAATTGAAACAACTTCTCTAAAGCAGGATGCTTGGGGAAAAAAAAAAACCAACTTCCGTAATCAAATACTACAAGAACAGATCTAACTAGGAAATAAGATTCAATATAGGAGAATAGAACTTTCATAGTCATTTCCACAAGTTCTTTTCTGACATATGTAATTAACGTGACCCCATTTCGATAGCTATTCGATGTGAGATTTTGTAACATATAACTTATCATCATTCATTCATTATGTATCACCTAACATTATATACAAAAAAATAATAATTTGGACGGACGAGCTACCAGTTGCTGGTTCAATTAATAGTCTTTCAAAAAGTATGTTTCTAAAACAAGATGTTTGAATTGACACAACTTCTCTAAAGCAAGATGCTTGGAGAAAAAAAAAAAAACCAACTTCCGTAGTCAAATACTACTAGAGCATATCTAACTAGGAAAGAAGATTCAATATAGGAGAATAGAACTTTCATAGTCATTTCCACAAGTTCTTTTCTGACCTATGTAATTAACGTGACCCCGTTTTATAAGTTGTAGAATATTTCAATAGCTATTCGATGTAAGATTCTGTAACATATAACTGATCATCATTCATTCATTATGTATCACCTAACATTATATACCAAAAAAAAAAAAAAATTGGACGGACGAGCTACTAGCTGCTAGTTCAATTAATAGTCCTTCAAAAAGTACTGTATCTAAAACAAGATGTTTGAATTGACACAACTTCTCTAAAGCAAGATGCTTGGAAAAAAAAAAAAAACCAACTTCCGTAGTCAAATACTACAAGAGTGGATCTAACTTGGAAAGAAGATTCAATATAGGAGAATAGGACTTTCATAGTCATTTTCACAAGTTCTTTTCTGACCTATGTAATTAAGGTGAACCACTTGTACAATACAAGTCTAGTACACAATAAATGGTCAACATCCATTGTTTTTCGCTCATTAAGACCAAACCCATTATTGACTAGTAGTCTTAGGCCCATAAGGAGCTTCCCTAGATTTAACCCATTTTTTCAGCCATTTGTATGACTATTCAAAGCAGACCTTACATAAAGTACTAGTATATATATAATTCTACCAACCCAAATCCTAGGAATTATAGTTGTCAAATTATCAAGTAACCGCAGACGATAGACTGGCTTATCTCTCAAGTGCTCGCCCAGTCTCTTAGTTATTATTTTTATTTATATAATCTATTTAACATGTCATATTTATTTTATTTTAATAAATTACTATGTAAAAGTATATAAACAATCATTAAAAAATTTAAGTTGACAAAAATAACATATAATAAAAAATCAATTACTCTAGAATGCATACAAACATTTATTAAAAATTCTAATTTAAAATAACATGCAACAAATAATTCATCATATTTAAAAGAAGAAAAAAAACTAAATGCTAAAAATTGGAACTTCATCATCATCAGAATCTTCTCATCTTCAATTATATCAAACACAGGTAGGTTATGGCCATCGAATGGCTGTTTACCTGATCCACTGCATCACTTGATCCTCCAATCTAGTGAAGCTCATTCGACAGTGGCCGATCACAAAGATTTTTCTTACTTTCATTAATAATAATAATAAAAAAAGAGCCAGCCAAAAACACGAGTCTCTCGCAAGGCTGCAAATGCAGGATCTAAACAAGATTAAACATCCTTACTCCTACAAGTGAAAGACTATTTTCACAATTTTTCCTACTTTCATAATTGAACTAAAATAGAAGGGTTCACAGGAAAGGGCCAGAATCCACCTTCAACCAACCCTGGCCTGCAGCTCGGGGTGGCCTCCATAACTTTCATCAACTGTAGCATCACCAAGGACCTGTCGATCTCAAGCTTCCAAGTGGCCACTAACCAGAGACTGAAAAAATGCAAGACAGTTGATATAACTAAAGAGTTATTTTGAGACAAATATCATCAATACAATAGTAGTAGATCCTGAGTAAGTAAACTTATTTGAAAAATCAGCCGTTTGAGACATAAGCATTAACGGATTTAAAGAATCGATGAGCTAAAATTGTAAGTGGAGCTTCCATGAGTTCAATATTTATAATATTTACAACACTGAAATGTACCGAGTCCATAAACTAGTGGGGGTGGGGGGAATGAGCTCCAAAAAGAATCTCTAGATTGCCGACTATTTACTCTTTAGAACTATGGTATCAGGTATCAATCAATATTTTCTTGATCAAATAAATCAATGCTGCAAGCCATACAGGAGGAGTAAGTGGATAGCTTTCTTCAGAAAGTATCTAAGAATGCCGGTACCACTGTTCTGTTTTCTTCTTGTTTCCACTACCTGCTCTATGCTCCATGTATTCCCTTCTCCAGGAAATGGCATATCCATGGAAAATGTTGAGTTGAACAAACACAAGCCAAACTTCAATGGCAGAGTGTCTCTCCATTGGTTACCCAGCTCACAAAACTATCTGAGAATTCCTCAAGAACCTCAGAATACTGGGAATCATCAAAGGATAGCTCTGTTGCTGTCTGCTCCCTTCCCTACCAATACAAAAAATAAGAGCGGTTTCGCATCACAATACATGTCATGGATAAAAATATAAATTTCCATGGCATTCTCTAACTGAAACTGCAATCCAATTGCTCAGAAAAGAATAACTAAGACACTTCTCTTTCCTTTCTTATTTTTTTGTTATTTCATCTTTTTCTGTGTCAATGTTACTGCAACAACATAAATGATATAGAATACCAAACAACAGTTTAAGCTAACTTTAAGAATGTAACATGGCGGGCAGCAGTGTTACACAAAGGGATCTCTGTTGGGCAACTTCAATTTGAATGAGATAATATAATGATCACACTGGTAATATGAATTAAGGTATTCAAATTTTACAATATACTTATCAAACATATGTAAACAAGCTATTAACTCAACCTAATAAAGTATTGAGACCCGTCACTCCTCCCACATGATGAAGGCACACTTAAACATTCAGGCAGCCTTTAAAACAAAAATTAAATTGATCATTACTTGACAGGCTGGGATCTTGAAAGAATCAAATTACAGTTGAATTTTCTCCCTAGATCGTTAACAACATTAATCCTGGTTTGCTGTTACATTTAAAAAAAAAACCGACAACAACAATTTATGGAACCAAAGAGTATAATATATATTAGTAATTAGTGTACCCACTGATATGCATGAGGCAGCATATGATGGACTCCACCATTATTAGTTCTAGTCATTGCATAGCGAACACTCCTTTATATTGCAATGTACCAATCTTCACAATGTTCTTTTATGAATAGTAGAAAGACAAATAAATACTATTATCCTGAAGCAATTTTTCGAGCATGCTTACTTCTTACTGACAAAGGGTGGCTATAATTTTCTGCAGAGTTTCATGCACTTGATACAAATCTGATATTGTGACTACATCACTTCAAAACTGTAATCTTGTGAGAATACTACTAGCATAATAAGAGAGGATACTAACCCTAATGCTAGATCCATATTCACTGGTGGATGGGATTGATTCTCCTATTATTCCATTGTCAACATTCTCTGACGACAGTAAAGCAATTGGAGAGTTGGTGAAAATTGACCTGCAACCACAAAAACAAAAACAAAAAAAAAGGCAGGGGCTAAGTTTCTCCTATAATAATTCATACGTCAATAATCAAACATAATCGTAAACAACTTCCGGTTCAAGATGAGGGTCAAGATCAAAAGCCTATCCGTGAAAGGTCTACTGCTAAATATTTTGGGCCTTTCTTCATCCCTAATCCAAATGAAACAAATTGGTAATGAATCAGCAACCACACTAATGATCAAATTTGTTTTACAAAAGGCATGTTTACCAGAAAATTTCTTCATATGGCTAAAATATTCTCTCTAATGGGGGAAAAAAATCCACACAAGAAGTCAGTAATAATGCTCATATAAATGTTCCAAAAAGAAGTGAAGGCACGGCCACAATATCTTCAAGCAGAAATCAATAAAATAAAGTCAGTTTTTTTTTATATCGTTGGAACACTTGGGCCTGACTGTAACAAAATAAAATTTTGCATTCAACAGTTAAAAGTACAAAAAGGAAAAATGACACCAATGACATGGACGACATACTGTAAATTGACTCCAAAAAATAGTTAGATATATCTGTTCTTTTTTACCAGAGGTCATCCTTAATTGTGTAGAAAATAAATAAATAAAAAGAAACCTAACTATTTATTTTTTATTTTTTAAAAAAAAAAGAGTATTGAAGACCATATGAAAATGACTGGGTAATAGTTAAATATTATCAAAAGACACCCTCATACTATAGAAGGAAAATGATCAGGTACAATATTTCTAGTAAAACCTTCAGCAAAATTCAAACATAAGTACTATGATCCGTAAACAAATTTTTTCTTTCAGATTTTGAAATAGTTAGTACCGATTTTTCCGTGATTAGGTGACGGGTAGCTTTCAAAAGATTTCAATAACAATATTTTCACCTCATCAACACTCATCAAAAAATTACCTCTCATATAAATCTTCCTCACAAGAATTTCCAGACGAAGATAGCCCGTCTAGATCAACGAAGTTGGAGCAGTCAAATGCATCCCCATGATCACCATCAAGGGATCTGTCTCCTTGCATATATGCAAAACGCTGCCTACGAGGCATTGAGGGATTATACCTACATGAAAAGCAATTGATCGCAAATAAGCCAAATCAAATGTTAGAAACTACAGAATCATACTAAAGATAGCATTTCTACCAGAAAACCCGAATTTTGATGCATATCATCCCCCTCATGAAACATCTATAAATATGGATGCAACAGGAATTGAGAAATAGACCGTTCAATTCTTTTTTTCTTTTTCATTTTTTTGGTATGAAAAGAACCCTGTGCCGTTTTTTTGTCTATGGGTAAACTCTCCGCCCCACACAAGGCTTCCGCAAGAGTTGCATCTTGGGGTGGGGGCCCGGCCTCTCAAACCAGGGACCTCTAGGTAGTACACCCAGAGATTCTCTGTGGGGTTAATAGACCAATTCAGTCAATTCACAATAGAAGAAAATGTGAGCTCATTTGGATTATTTTAAAAAAAGAGGAGGATAGAAAAATAAAGAAAGAAACGTAGTTATAGAAACCAGATGATATAGCAATTATGTCAATCATACACCCACGCAAGTGTCAGTTTAAGTAATGAGAAAATAATTCTTAAAAGTGGAATCATTGTTATCTTATGAAGCAGTCTACCATGTTTGGCTCTTTTGTATGGCACAAATAATAGCAATGAAAAAAAAACATGAAAGATAATTAGAGCAAGGCCCCTAGAACCCAACATGCTTGGAGGAAAAGACAGAGCACTCACCTTCTGATATAAAATATCCACAAAATCATATTGCAACAAATGTACAGGCAGAAAATGGAACTTCAAAGTGCATGTACAGTACAAAATGGAACCCACAACAAATACATGGTTGTTAAAATCCAATCTGGCTCGTAGGATAGTACAATCCTGTGATCCATTTTAAGTAAAATGATCCAGATGATGTACAAAATTTCTGAGCAATAGAGTTGCTGTGGGTTGGGATTCAGATCCTTTAGGATTGTCGGTCACTATCCTAAGAAGCAAGGATATGGACACGGGACACAGATATGACACGACACGGACACGCGAATACTGAATTTTTCAAAAAAATAAAACACAGATACGTTGAGGAAACATTGAATATATATATTTTTATATTTTTTATATGACTATATAATAAAAAAATTAATAGTATCTCAATAAAAATTGGTATAAAAATATGCAAATCATGTAAATATTATTAGTATATCAAAATAAAATAAAAAATTTATTAAATTAAAAATTTAAGAATTTCATTTAATAATCAACATTCATGATTCAAATTTCAAAATAAATTTGTTAATTACTATAAGAGAGGTGAGGAGAAAAAGAGGTAAAAAAATCCCAAAAAAAAAAAAAAAAATCTAAAAATGTGTCCCAACATGTCCGGGACATGTCCAAAATTTAGAAAAATTAGACACTCATTTTTTGCATGTCCAACACGTGTCTAGGACGTGTCCAACACGGATACATGAGGCAAAAAAGAGTGTCCGTGCTTCATAATCTCTATCCAATACAGGATCCTACCAGTCCAGTAAGTGGGGGTTAATTTTGATTTTTCTGTTGGACCCTTTTTATATGTCGGGATACTCATGCCCTAAAGCATACGATAGGGAAAAAATTAGCCCATTTGAATGTTGGGAGAATATTGCAGCAACCAGCTCTCTCTCTCTCTCTCTCTCTCTCTCTCTCTCTCTCTCGCACTTGAAGCGTGAAACCAGTTGCTTTTTCTCAAATCAAACGATTGGAAAAGTATGTCATCCATCTTTCTTTTTCAAAACTCTCCTCTACTTTTTTTATTTGTGCTATTTTTCTGGATTTTGAAGCCAGCAGCATATTCCTCTCCTACCTGAACCAACTCACTCTCTCTCTCTCTCTTCCTCCCAAAGTATTAGTCAAGTACGAAGAATTTTTACAAAGAGTTGATAAGGAGAGAGGATAGGAAGTTCCCTTGGCGGACCATATGGGGTGCTCCTACGAAGGTTGCTTTTTTGTTAGGTCCGCTACATGAGAGGCAATTTTAACCTCAAGACAATTTGCAAAGAAGGATTATAGTTTGGCCAATTGGTGCTTATATGTGCAAGGTCAAGGAAGAGACAACCAACCACATTTTTCTTGCATTGCCCTATGATAGGGAGCTTTGGAGTCTTTTCTTCTAACTTTTTGGTTGTTCGTGGATTATGCCTCATTCGGTTCAAGAATTCTTGTTGGGTTGGCAATGGGGTCGTGTGGGTCGGCACACAAGGAGGGTGTGGAATTTAGCACCCTTGTGTCTTTTGTGGTGCTTGTGGAGGAGAGGAATAGAAGAATTTTTGGAAGGGAGGAAAATCCTCATTTTAGATTTACACAAAGTTTTTTGAAAGTGTTATACTCTTGGGTATTGGAAGCATACCCCCTTTTGTGTAAACTCTTTTGTTGACTTTTTGGAAGGTTTGAGATTGTAATTTTGTTCTCGTTCCTTCTTTTGTGAATGAGTTCACCCCCCATGGCATCTTTTCTTTATAATATAGTTACTTTTGAAAAAAAACTCTTGTCAAAATATAATCAAAAAATCACTTTAAGTTGACATGGTTGTCCATTTATACTTGACAAAAAATAAATAAATAAGCACACCTTATGAAGTTATAATAGATTGGACAATTAAACTTAAACAAGTAATCTTGATGGGATGAAACACCAAACACAACATTTTGCTGGTGACGTGGGGTTAGACATCAACTTTTACTAGACCACATCTGTCCACACCACATATACCATACAGTGTATAGACTTCATCATTCGTTAAGGGTGTTTGTGGACCTCAATGAGAAAAATAGATGTAACATTTGTGTAAGTAAAGAGATTAATATACGAAAAGAGGAGTAAGCAGACCTTGAAAATGCCATATCACTTTCACAAGTTGATATTTCTAGCATTGATTCCGAAAGAATTTTGCTTTCTCCCTGTGACTGATCATTAGAGAATACAGAGTCAGAAAGTTCCTGCTTGATGCTCGGTGTGGACATAGGTGTGCCGCTTTCACAAAGAATATTTCCATCCGATAAGGATCTCTTGAAAAATGACCTGGTAATACAAAGCATAACAGTTACCAAATAAGCTGTGGCAACATAATTTTGGAGATGATTTACCAGATTTTTATGAAGCAAGCAATAGTATCAAGCAAAAATGAGAACTTAAAATAAATTTCATATTACTCAACTCCCTTGAAATTCATAAAAATGACAGAAAATACATTTTCAGTGAACCCATCATTGTCTGATCTCACATTTTAACACACAAAAATGTTAGCAGATCGTTGTTAAACATATTTTGAAGTAATGCGGAAGTAATAATATAGAGAATCCAAAACTTGAAAGTCAAAAGGCAGATCCTTTTCCACAGAAAGAGTCGAGCAAGGGATGACACAAATATAGGGAAGTATTTCATTTGACAAGAGGGAATATCTATAACATTGAAGGACAAAATGAATACCTTCCATTTTTATCCATACTTGTTTGCCCATTATGCCATGCATTGTAATGTTGGTCGGAATCCAGTTCCCAGAGTTCAGGTTTACACTGTTGTTGCTGGAAATACCCCAAGAATCTGCTCAATTTTATTCAAACCAAGGGTTATTTGCGATAGAAGTGCATGCATTAATTAAAAACCTTAGTATCAAGTGTCAATAAGTGGGCAGGATTTGAGCAAGTGAATGTCTCAGGAAGGATAGATAAATTATAAAAACCACCCCAATTCATGTCCAACTTGTCAGGCCGAAAATATCTGGCAGGCACCACAAAGTGTTACCAGACAGCTACCCCCACCCCCCCACCGCCCAAAAAAAAAGTTAGGGGGGAGGAGACACAAGATTTAGATGAGCAAGACGACTGCAACCACAACTGACTTACACATTAATTGCATTTTGCTTCTCCACATCCATGTAAGCATTGCTGTAGTACCGTTGAAGAGTTCTGAAGAATTCCTGCGATTGGGTTGCTGCTTTCCACTGCCCCCTTCTCTCAGAGAATATCTATTGAGAAGCAAACAATCAAAATGTCAACAGATGGTTCATGAGAGATCTAATCAACAAATTAAATAATAACCAAGACAGAATAGCATGGATAAAGTACAGGTGCCAATGAGTAAGATCCAAAATGAGTAATTACCCAAAAAAATTAAGAATTACCAACACAAAAAAAAAAAAAAAAGATCCAAGACAAGTACCTGATCAGGAACAAGGTCCAATAGGAATTACAAGTTCACTAAATTCCATAGGTTATATGGTTTGGTGAGCATTTTAATTTATGAATGCTAAAGCTGATAGTTTCTCCAACCCCTTCTCCCTAGCCAAACTTCACAGCAATGTTGTGGATAACTATTTAAACAATACTTCCTGTCTCTTCCATTGGATGGAACATTGAATAGATCATTAACTTTAAATCATTGACCATGTTGTTTTCTAGCATATAATGACTACATGGCTGGAAACAACTCCACCAACAATGCAATTTGCAGCTTATCAGAAGGGGAAAAAAATTGTAATTGGCAAAAATTAGAGTTTCTACTCTGATAACACATAATGCCTGATTTGCCGCCGGGGGGCGGGGGGTTGTAAAAACAAAAACTAATAGAAAGCCGAATCAGTCCACAAAGATTTGAGAAATTTTAAGCACTTGCAAGCAGCATTAAACATTGGACTACCTTGTTGTGCGCGGCGGAGCCACCATATTGGTGCGCAAGTGTGTCACCCATTCTCTCATAGAAACCCATTAATTCATGAGCCAGAGGGTCATCAAGGTCTATCTTTGCAGCATCTATGACTCCTAGGGCATGAAGCTGTTTTCCAAGGGCAGCCAACCCATATGCATACTGTGCAACATTCGTACGGTCCAAGCAGTCTATGCAATTGGTTCTGAGCACCCCCTTCTGGAACATGGGTGGCTTGAGAGAATGATTTCCATTAGCCACATGGTTCCCTCCACAAGGTTTTGTCTCCAAGTTGTCAGCATCCTCATCGAAATTGTCACGATTTTTCTCAATGTTGATGTTGAAAGGTCTAGGAGGAGACAGGTCGCTAGCATCAGTATTCCTGCATCATACATTCATTGTGAGCTTTTCCATTATTATATTGGACTTGGTAGCACAAAACAGATAGAGAGAGGTGAAACTGCAATTATAAATTCCACAGTAGTGTGCACAACATTCACTACAATTGTATTACCCTGTTGTCATCAAGAACCAAATAAAGAGCTTGGACTTAATTTGACTACCCAAAACTAGGTTACTACTCCTAACACTCAGACTTTGACTCAAATCTTTTGTTGTAGAAAACTAATGCAACTGAACGAATGCTGTAATATTATTTACAATGATTATTTTGATTCTTAGTGTTGTCTTTAGGTGAACAATGTCCAAAAAATTAAGCTAATCAGCCGACATGAGGACCAACATGCAAGGTCAAAATCCAACACTAAAATATCCTCACGAAATGTTTGAATAATTATAGAAATTAAATCCACCTAACAAATTCGCCTTCTATAAACAATTTGTGGTTTCCTACTATTTAAAAAAAAACCCTTCAGGACAATTCAAATTCACAGGGCAGGTTGGGTTGGGTTGGGTTGGGATGGGATGGGATGGGATGTTGAGTATAGGAGCATGTTCCACTACTATGACATGAACTAGAGGAACAAAAAGATTGCCTTTTTTTTTATTTTGTGTGGGGGGTGGGGACTCCTTACCTATGTTTCATGGACTCGGGTGCTGGTCTGTGTCTAATTCCTTCAGATTTCCAAAACTTAGGACACAAGGACACAGCTAAAGAGTTGAAGGGTCCACAAAATGGGTGTGGGTACATATTTGAAAAGACAAGAAAAGGCTACAGGTGCAAAGGTAAAATAATTAACATAATTTGGAGAATTATAAAATTATGATACCTTTTTGGATTTATTTAGAATTATAGATAAATGAGGGATATGACATAAACGATTTTAATAAAAAATAAATAAAAACCAAAGGTTTGTATACAAAATCAACAAATATATATTATTATTATTAGGTTTAGAATGATTGCAGCTATTGTTCTCACCATTGAACTATAACCCAATAAGGAAACCCCATGTGAACCTTGGTGGCCTCATCCACCTCCAACAAGGTTTTGTGGGTCCAATGATGACAAATCTGGAACAAGGTTAGTATTATTCTATTTTTCATCTTCTTCCTTTTCCTATTCTTCCACTTCACCAGTTCAGAAAAGGGGGGAGTGGCGGTGGCAGCAGTGTCCTAAGTCCTTATGTGTCCCACACCGTTATCCGTGACGTGTCACTGTCAGCACGAGTACGTTAAGGCAAAGTGCCAAGCCCATGTAACACAAATAAATACAAACACCATAGCCAGGACAGTCGAAACAAAAGAATGACTTAACAAGCTTATGGCCCATGGTTTAAAACATTAATTGCTTTTTAATAACTGAAGACTATAGCTCATGGTTTAAAACATGCTCTAGGTTGTCAAGTCGTTTTTTCATTAAATGGATGAAAGATTGGACAAATGGATGGCTAACGCCTATTTATACCAGTTATCTTTATGATATAAACAGACTAATAGTGGGGGAAAATTACATATGATTCTGGAAAATCTTGGCATGGAATGGATAAAATGAACTTACTCAAGATAAGGCCGTTTCAAGCACGCCTCAGATCTCAAAGCCGGAGTTACTTGACAATAAAAGAAACCTGTTAGTGTCAACGCATACGCAGTCACTTTGCCCAAAAATAGCAAAACATTTGTCGCTTTACTGGGAAAAAAACAACAAAAAGAAAGAATATAAAAATCAGATGCTTATTCCGACAAGAATCAAAATTTCAAGAATAGAATGAGCAATAAAAGAATGATAAAAAAAGGCCAAAATTGAGCATATAAGGCAAATACCTGCGAGAATGTTTGTGTAAATCCCAGTGAAGGAACTTAAGATGGTTCTCCTCTGATAAATCTTTATTAATAAATTCAATTGCATTAGCAAACTCTGCACGAAGAATGGACTCTCGACGCTTCTTTTCATGTGTCTGTTGATTGCAAAAAGCGACTTTAGTCAAAAAAGATTTTTTACTTTTCAATTTTTTGTAGGGGTAGAATAAATTTTCAAAACCTTGAATCAAATTCTTGGAGCTCCCCTAGCACCCAATTTTTTTTTTTGGTCATAACAGTATCATTAGGCAATCTGTCATTGATTTTAAATTCCTTCTGGATAAATGATATTTTACTGTTAAAAAAGAAAAACTGAGAGCAATATATCTGAGTTACCGACAACAAAGTACTGAGGCATCAATGCAACCCTCAATCAATCCTAAAACGTTACCTTAATCAAATTCAAAATGATTATAGGGTTTCCATATCTTTTGGCAAGATTTTCAAAATGAAGTCTGGTGGCCTCGTAATTTTGGTCCTTCTTTGACACTGGAAAGAGGAAAAAAAAAATCAGTCTACAGATATAGGGAACTGCCTTAAAGGCTATGATTTACATGCAAGGACATACAAATTATATCAGGTTTAATATTCAGGCGTGAAGTCTCCTGTGACCAGAAAAGTGGGATGGAGCCACGGTTTTGGACAACCGAACTAATTTGCATTGGAAACCCTTCAGGAACATCCTCAAACACAATCTGTTCAGTCTCAACATCATTAGCTACTCTGCCCTTCTCATTGACACCTCGTTTTAGATACCTATATCAGAAGAAAGCAATAAGTTGTCAACACCAAAGTACATGCACTGAAAAATAGTCTGGCTTTTTTTTGGACAAGTAAAAGATAATTGTAATCATAGCAGCAAACCAGAGAGTGCTAGAAGCTATAGAGTCAAGATGCCAAGGAGGCTACAAAGCAATAACAATGCAACACAGACTAAAGAAAGTCAACATAACTAGACCAAGCCAATACTTGGATCCCTCATACTTTTTACTTTCCGAATCCACGAAGGACAGAAAAGCTAGGATCCCAGTACAAGAATATTTGTCACTTTGTTGCATTGCTGCCACTATTGCTGCTTTCACCCAAAAATTCTGGAATAAGACAATAACTGACCTTGACATCACCCGACTCACCCCAAACCAAAGGGAAAGAGAAGCATCCAAAGAATTGCACCATCTTACAAATGCAAAACCTTATAAAGTTATCCTTTTTTTATTTATCAAATGTTCCATACTCAAATCATTTATAACTAACTGCTATTCCGAGTCTAGACAAAGAATGCATCCACTGAAGTAGCAATCAAACTGCACACCCCATGGAAAAGGAATCTACTAAACTTTTAAGAACCCTCAAAAAATTTAGGGTAAATTACACCTACCTCCCCTAACTTTCTGAAATAACACTGTCCCCCCTATCAGTGTTGTCAGTTAAACTGCCGTAACAGAAAATATAAAAATACAAAACTACCCTTATCATTAAATATTGTATAATACCAAAAAGTCAACAATTTTTAACCTTTATCACTCATATTTTTCTCTCTCTACGGTAATCTCACCTGAGCCCCTTTCCACCGCTGGACGTCAAGCCTCCACTACCCTCTGCAACTCTATTTCTTAAATCTCTCTACACTTCTCCTTCTCTCAACTCTGTCAAGCCTCCACGCTATGCTACAAGCAAAACTTAACAAACCATCCAACAACAAAGCTTACAATCCCAGACGGCCACTGGTTCCAGGTTGGGTATTTGCTGGCATATCCATCTCATTTCAGAGCATGCAATTGTCTCTAGGCTGTGTGGTATCTGATAATCTGCAATGCCGATTGACATCTTATCTCCCTACTCATTATTGCTGCAAGACTAAATCAAACGTAGAACCCCCAGTTACAGCAAATCCAAAAGAGATGGCTGCTCAGATGCCGATTTGGGATGGCTAGATCTTGATGTCGTAGTAACACCAAGAAATAATTCTTACACAAGTGTTTGCCGACCATGATTCTAGCATTAACCCAATTGATGTTCCAAGGGCTTGGATATGGAATTTGCCGAGACGAACAGTGTACTTATGGAACCTCCATACCAACAATATTTAAAGGTAAAAGATTGTGAGGGGATTAGTCATCATGACATAAGTTCTAAAAATGAAATTCAACATATTCGCTTTGTATATCAGGTTTAACAACAGAAGGCATTCAATACTGCTTCTGCAGAGGGATGGAAAAAATGTCAACCTCCTGATTTTTAATGTCATGCTAGCTGATTTCATAATTTTCCTATTTATTTACCCCAAAAATTGAGGGGGAGACAAATAAAAAATTATTATTATATAATATTGTACAAAAAATTAACATAACTCGTTTATAGTAAAATTAGTGTAGGAACCCTATTCTTGTTCAGCATGACCATGCATGGAAAGACAAAAAAAATCACAAAAGCAAATTTACTAAATATCATTCATTCATGTGTAAATGCAAATCAACTTAAGCCAGCTCTACAAAGCCTCAAAAACATCCTTTTTTCTAACATAAAACAACAAAAGGAACTCGGATTAACCTACAATAATTGGGGTGAACCCAAAATCTGGAGTGAATTTGGAAAGTTTTCAGTAGAACCTTTCTGAGTTTCCTAAGTGAGCAATCGCCCTAAAACTACCGTCGGCATTTCCTATTTTATAGCATGAGTAACTCTACCATGGACACAAACAAAGGTTTTTATAAGCCACAGACAAACAACTCTAACCCTGCTAAAACACGAGGCAATGTGCAAATTATGCCATTTTCATGACATGATCAGTTAGAAATTATTGGATGTGCATCGTTTCATGACAGGACCAATCCTATGATGCATTGAAGTGCAAAGGCACATAGTAATGATGTTTACAATATCAAGCATTGAAGACATCTCTTCATTGCTCTTCAACATACACACTGTGTTGAGTATGCACATCTGGATCTTGATGTCGTAGTAACACCAAGCTGCCCTTGATTTCCCCTCCCTCTTCCTCTTCCTCTTCCTCTACCCACAACAGTTGTTGGGGGCGGAGCAAGTCTTGGTGTAGTTTAAATTAACTGGTGGAGGCGAAGCCGTGCAGTGGTCGAAGGCAGAAAGAAGTTTAGCATGGCAAGAGGGTTTGCTAAGCTTAAGCCTCATTACTTCAATGCTACTAATGGTGACGCTGTTACAGAGTATAATCTAATTGTGTTTCATTACTAATACTTTAGTGGCAAGGGTCAGTGGTGTAGGACCAGAGAAGAGAAGAGAAGAGAAGAATGATTGAGAAAAAGAGGGAAACAAAGGAGAAGAGAGAACCAAGAGAGATTCTCAATATTCCAATTCAATATTCAAAATAAGAGAGCATCTGTCTTTAGTGAGAGATTTTAGAAAGAGAGCCTGGTAATGAGAGATACAACTATAGAGAGAGGAATTAATTTTGTGGCTTATAATGGTAGTTTTGTCATTTAATCATGACTTGTGAGGTAATTTTGTCCTTACATTATTTCTAAGGGTAAAGTTGGCATTTGAATAAAATTTGAAGCTGACATCATTGAATTCCGTTAAGTCAACTAACGACTCTTGACGGTAGAGGGAATCTATAACCGATGCTTAAACCAAAAGGAGAACAGTGTTATTTCAGAAAGTATAGGGGAGGTTTCTGTAATTGTCAGAAACCCTAAGAGAAGTAAGTGTAATTAACCCAAAAATTTATAATGAAAATATACACTGTGAGGTCTAATTATCTACACCACATCCTCCACTTCCCTCTGATACATTGTTGCATTTAAGTTTTCAACAAAAGCCATGATGCTGCCGATTTTTGTCCCCTTTTAGTTCAGGAACACCTCCAATTACCAGACCTAAAAGTTCCTCAAAGAATCTAGGGTTTCCATGCAAATTATCACTTTCCAAAACAACATAAATTGTCCACCCAAACCTCCACACTTGTCCCAGTTACATAGAGCTTCAGAAATATCTCCCTGTTGATCATGTTCAAACACCAAAAATCAATCCATGGAACAATCTTCTTTCCAGAACCCACTTTCAACATCACACCTGCAGCAAATTTATCAACCAATCTCATTATAGCTTTCTGAAGCCCTAAACCAACAGTTCTCCTAACCTTCACTGGTCTGCCACAGTCACAACAACTATACATCCACATTAAAACTTTCTTCCGTTGCTATAACCAAGTGAAATACAAAATCTTTAATCATTTAGAACCCGCATTTTATTTCATGGTGCACAGCTATGCAACACTTGAAGTCAATCAGCCACCCAGATAATGCTAGTTGTCTTACATTCAACCATACATTTAGCAAATACAAAAATTGTAATTCCTATAGTGTCCACATATTCAACTTGAATTCACGACGTCTTGGTTAGAAGCATCCAGTCAGTTCCAACCCATACCAGGTACTGTGCACAATATTTGGGGCAATGAATTCCTGAAGAACAGAAGAATACCACGTGTCTTCTCGAACAAAATATGGTTACAAGTAGAACTGGTAACAAATTTAGAAAGTCTATACATTCTTCACTACTATGCATTCATTCTGACCTGGTGCCAGCATAATGACGTGAACGTCTTGCAATGAGGGTCAGTTTGAAGTCCCGACCAGATATAGAAAGTGTAGCCTGGATTTGAAAAGCATATGGACATCAATAAAATATCAAACTTTCAATTTTGCAAAATTAGTTCATGACAATCTTTACTGTTTAATAGGAAAATGAAATATTGAAAAGATTCAAGAAAACCAAAAAACAACTAGTAACAATTCTTCAGTTAATTGACTACACCCTAAGTGATATGATCTAGCCTCATTATTCTAACCCCATAAATAACTCCCTCAAATGCCCAAAATGTATGTTCATATCTATGAATAGTACAAGTAACAGCAAATTAAAAGCTAAATAAATCCTTTCCAGAAAATAAAGGTCTTGGTATAAATATAAAATTTCAAAAGAATATAATCATCACTAACTACATCCATATCATGAAAGGTTACTATATGTTAGATTTTTTGGTATATAAAATGAAGACTGGACAAATCAGAGAACATAATTAGACATGGGTCCAAGAAAATTCTGACACAGCTCCTGAACAGTGAAGCAGCGAAAACATTCACCTGCTTAAAAAATCCATAGACCAAAGCAACTGTCCAAAGAGTATTCTGGAGGAGATCCCGGATTCCGCGAGTCAAGAACTCGTTCCAGACAAACATCGTTTCATAGAGAACCTGCCCAGTCTCATTATCACACATGTTTTTTTGAAGACTGTGCATAACATGATATGAGTAGCTAAAAAAGAAGTCCTTTGTAAGATCCACCATGCACAGGAGCTTCTTGTATCTATCCCATCAATAAAACAAAAATTACAAAATCAATAACCATTTCCCGGCAAAGTTTTGACCCAAAACTTTCAGATGAAAACGATGAAGAATAAAGAAACTGTTAGACCATAAACATTAACAAGAAATTGAAATTTCCCATTCACCGCAACCCCTGTGATACCTTGTTTGTCTTGTTCGTCAAAGAAGGGAAAAAAAAAAATATATATATATATATATATATAATTAAACCAAACTCAAAAAATCCTTGAAGTTTGCTAATTAAATTTACAGAATGGCAGAACTGCAATTGCATATAGCTGTCATAAAAAGTAATAACTGATGGAGATGCTAAAACCAAAGTACTTCTATGTTTTAATAATTTTCCAATGCCAACTTCATTTCATCTTTAAAAAAGATTACGAAGTGCAAAGAAGCCATGGCAATATTTTATATGAAATCAGCCTACATCATTGATCTCCAATTGAATGAGAAAAATTCATGTAAATATGAATTTTACTTTGTTTTAGCGTGTACCTAAGAAGCACATCAGAATTGTGTATCTTTAGGAGATGTTTAACAATAGAATTACTTCTTCCAAAACATTTAAGGGGAATATGGACTGAAAGAATCAGATAGACACTGACAACTTTGTAAAATATAAACAAGAAGCAACATTTTGCACAGTAATTTCCACAGCTTACTGTAGAACAAACATGGACAAACACATTTACATGCAGAAAGGACAATAACCTGTTCTCACTCTCAGAATTAATCATGTTGGCCTCGACTGTAGAATTTGGAAGTGGAATCATCTCACTCTTTGAGATAGCATAAATGGTATGGCCACAAATTGCACCGATCTGCCTTCTTTTCGTGATAAGCAGCATGTAATAAGGCCCCATAAATTTAATGAACCCTAAAAACAGCATGGCATAATGAATATAATTAACTAATTCTCAAGACAGAAAAATTTTGCAAGTAAAAATCTACATACCAACAATTCCATAACAAGTAGTAACAAAAGTAAGTCCTCCAGTGGACTTGTTTCCCTCATGTATCCTTTTCAACAGGTCAGAGCACTCATTTTCGGTGTACGTGGTAGAATCTTCACGAATGTTTAGCTCAGAAGGTTCAGACCTGTCAATCTTTAACACTCTCCAATATGTTCTACTCTTATCCCTTCCTACCATATAAAATTTCTGCAGCATAATTTTTGGGAAACAATAGTATAAGTTGTGCATGATCATAGCTGCGCAAAGAATAGACACATGCACATCTACATACATATATAAACATAGGTGCAAGCTCCACAGAGATAAAGAGGAAAGATAAAGCTGATCGAGATGATCATACACTACTTAAGAAAGCTCCATCTTTGTTTTGTTCAGGCCAGGAAAATATTAAATGACAGATAAAAAGTACGCAAACAAGAAGACAGATAAAACATCAATGTCGCAAGTTTGACAGGTTGTTAAAACCCATAAATCAAAAAGGAAACACTTGTAAATTTTAGTAATTTCAACAAACCACTCATAAATTGCTAGCAAGTACAACAAAAAAAAAAAAAAACAACCTACAATGCCAACTTATTTACCATTTTGAGTTGCAGTGTGAAGTAAACAGTAGCTAAGTGGGTCTAGATTATTGAAACTTGATATCTGACGAATTTACTCAATTTTTTTCACACCATGCTAAAATGCTAACAGCAGACATGAAGTCCTCAGATGCCACTACATCTCTAAAAGCGTAAGGATATTGGTTACCCAAAATAATCCATGAAAAGCATTAGAAGCACAAAACATTGGCAAAAGTGATTTCAGGAGCAGAAGCACAGACATGCTCATCCTTCAAATGTTCAAAATATTGGAGACCATATGGCACCTCGAAATTAAAAGATATAAAATTGTACACACACACACAGACACGTACATATACGGAAACTAATGAGATTATTGAGAGGGAAAATTTCTAATATCTAGACAGTAAAAGAAAATATTTGTTTGAAACTGAATCTGTTATAAGAGAACACAAGTCTCAGAAGCAGCTAAGTTGCTAGCACAAGCTGCATTTCCAAGCATTTGAACTTAATGAAATTTTGTCCCAAGTTTCTTGATGTTCTATCATGACATAATTACAATTACGTCACAAGAGAATTGCAAGTCTTACAATTTTCTAAGTAGAAAGCATGAAATCATGGTTCCAAAGCAAAAATTATTATCAATTATAGGAGGCTCATGCAAATTAGTCAAATTGCTCAGTTTTAACCATGTTCAAATCATGCATTTAAGCTTTAAAATTTTCTGCATAGATGTCAACACCTACTTTAGGTGCAAAAACAATTGTCCATGGAAGAGATAGTTGGAAACTAAGATCTTAGCTTGTGATGGAAAGAACTTAAATGTTGCTGAACTGAAAATTAGCATAAACAATCAAAAATTGCATTTCAAACGACACAAATTTATTCATGAGGGGAAAAAAAAAGTTGGCAACCATATCCATAAGTTATACAGCCGAAGAACTAGATCACTATTTAGCACAGACTCTTGTACGTAGTAATATCTGTATTAGATACAAATCAAGCAGTGCTACTTCTCAAATACTCTCTAATATGTGTCCGATACTTCTCAGATACCCCCTAATACATGTCCCATACTTACTAGGTGTATACATTGTTTGAGAATAAATGTCTTTTTTTTTCAAACACATATGTGATGCTTCTCAAGTACTCTTGGAGATATATCTGATATGCATTGGTCATTGACATGCAGCCTTTCCAATATAGATGTAGAAAATATTTGTAAGACAAGCGCCAAGGTTACATAGAACGTGGAACGTTATAGTATGTGGAACGAGAATGTAGATTGTCACTTATTATAAAACGTGGTACATCAAGGGTAGATTTCTTCGTATTGATTTGTTGGAACGAAATACGTTTATTTGGAACGTGATATGCTTTTTATTGTATTTTTAATAATATTCGTATGTATATATATACATTAAAAAATTTTCAACGAATCCAAGCCGTTATAAAAAAAAAAATTCCGACTATGTATATGTGTATTTTCTTATATGTTGTATGATTTTTTTTTTGACTTTTGATAGTTTAGATTGAAACGCTAAATCTTGTGTTTCAAATAGCTAATGATTCATGTTTTGGATCGTGCAATCTCAATTCAAAATCTGCTAAAGAGCTAAGGAGAAAACGAATTGTGGTAACTATGGACAAGCAATAGTAAAGGTTATCAAGAACACTTATTTCAAAGAAAAAATAAAAACTATATAATAAGAAAGATGTGATGAAGCCAAATTGTGTTGAATCTAATCCTGATTTAGTGTCCCTACAACATAACTCCAATTTTCTCACATGAATTTTGATACGATAACTTATCAACATAGTGTGAGCCTTGGCGGGGGGAAAAAGGGCTTTTCCCTAAACGTGGAGAATCAACTCAAATTAAAAGAGAGAAGTCGTCAGCTTATTTTGGACAATTAAACAAGCAACCCCGGTTACAACCCATTTGAAAACACATGAATAGGACAAAAAGAAATAAAGATTGCATCATTTTGGTCCTAAGATACATTCTAAATCCCAAAATTGGGTTACAACTTGATAAAAAAATTACAAGCAACGGATCTATGATTACAAACAAAAAAACCCTAGGTTCGGGGACTAACGTACGGGATGGGGAGATGTTAGACACTCATTTCGCCTCATCCAGATGGACCGGCCTCAATGTTCATCGACAACATTTTTTAATTAAAGTAAAGAGAAGAATGAGAAGAGACATGACATAGCATTATAAAGTGAAGACCAATATAAAAAGCACAAGAATACAGTTAAAAAAAAAGAGAGAGAGAGAGAGAGAGAGAGAGAGAGAGAAAACGGGATTTGGAGAAGGTGATCTAGATTCGGGCCTAAAGGCTTCCTACGTATCCACTTGGTGATTTCATTGGCTAAAATGGATAGCACTAGGGGCGTGTTTATTATCATATCCCTAGCATTCAACATTAGTGGTTTCAGTTTGCTAAAATGCATCTCCCCTTGAAATAGGGGTGTGTTTGTTCAATTTTCAAAATCATGGGAGTGTGTTTGTTCACTTTTAAAGGAGTTTAGTGAAAATCGGATAAACCACCTGGGGTGTCCCGTGTAATTTACCCTATATTTATGCAATATTGCAATAACGTACCCACTAACATAAATCCTAAATCAAGGTTTCACTCAAATCCTAAATGTCCTTATTTAAGCAAGCATAGGAGGAATAGATATACTGAATTAATTTATAAAAAAAAAAAAGCCTGTAAGTCATATATTTGACAAACTTGAATTGAATCCAAAACACAATGAATTCATTGCTATCCATTCAGGGAAATCAATACTGAAAGTAACACATCCACAAATAAAACCGGAATCTTAACAAAAATGAGCTAACTGAAACAAAGGAGTGCATATAATTCCATGTAAGCTATAGTGATTGAAAGCGGTATCAGTAATTAAAGACTAAAAATGAAGAAACGTGGCTTTTAAATCTGCTAATGCTAAAACAATTCTGATATCATATTTCAAATCGAAGCAAGCAGACCAAATTAGTGAATTCGAGACAATGAAACGGAGTATAAAATAAGAAGATGCGCGTACCGACTGAGTCTCGTAGAGCCTGAATTTCTGCATATACACAAAAGGTACAGGAGAAGGTGTTTCGTCTTCAGTGGTAATCAGAGAGTGCGGTGGCCGCTCATTACTCCGACGCCATTGGGGTTCAGATCCCGAGCCTCGGGCTCGGGAAAAATCACACGGGCATTCAACTGAGAAACTCAACGAAGTCCCCACCATCCACACGCCATCATAAAGTTTGGCTTCTTCAAAAACAACATTTTTTTCCTCTCCCATTCAACCTTTTTGACTTCGATTCCAATTCCATTTCTTCCATTCAGAAACAAACGCCCTGCTCAGCAATTCAATTATCCCACGAAATGAAAAACACTGGAAATTCTGGTCTTCGACCAAAAGACAGATGAACAACAAAGTGAGAAAAAAAAAAAAAACTCGAAGCTAATCAGCAGGAAAATAATATTGGAATTTGTGACGGAAAAAATGGAAGCACAAATAGAAAGATCGAAAAAACAGGCCAAGGAAGTAGAGGATGATCAAAAATATTAAACAGCGAAAGAAAGAAAAATTATCTGGGATTTGAAGACTTTTTTCTCTTGAAGATGATATGATGGCGACGATGATGATACTATTTAGATTGTTTATAGAGAACGAAGGGAGCTCGGATCCGAAAACAAAATGAAAACCACAACTTGGGTGACTGCAACCACCACACAAAAGAAATTAAAATAAAATCCAATTTTTTTTGCCGAAAATTATTCGATTTTTATTTTATTAACACGTATACAGTCGACCGACTCAACCAGGTTGAAAAATTATTAATTATAAAAAAAATTGGAATTTTAAGTTTTGTTATATTTTTATTAATTAAAAAAAAAAATTGCATCTATTTGGTTATCGGTAGAAAATAATATATTGTATAAAAAAATTTAATAATATTTCATTTTTTGTTAAAAAATTATATATTACTCAACATAAGTTATAAAAATAACTTTTGATATTTTTTAACTAAAAAGTTCTATTTTCTTCACTTACAATGTTTTCATTCTAATTATATAAAATTTTAATAAATATAATTATTAAAATATGTCATAATATATATAATTATTTTATATTTTTTATAATTAATATTATAAAAAAATTACAAATTATTACAAATTAAATAATTACATTATTAATTATCAATCATAAAACTAAGTTAGTTCTTTAAAAATTTATAAATTCTTAAATATCAATTATAAGATGGTTGATTGTACATGAAAAAAAAATTTATGCCTCGTTAAAAATAATTTATCAAATAACATAATAATATTGTGTAATTATATATTATTCATGATTTGATGGGTAATAAATGAAATATTAACGCATATTTGAGATTTTATTTTAGGAATAAAAAAAAATTAGAAAAATTAATATTGCCTTTTGAAGAAGCTAATTACAAGAAACAAACTTCTAATATGTCTTGCTAATGTTTTATCATATATATTAGCTTTAGTTTTTTTTTTTTTTATTCAAACCTAAACCAACCTTTCAACCATTCTTTCTCTAACACCATCATCAACAATGGAACTCAAATCCTTTGAAAAATTACTAAACCAAAGAGTATTACTTTTCTTACAATGCCCACAGCTATTGCCATTCCAAACATCAATTCTCAAAAGACCATCCCGAAGAGCTAAAATATCCAATTGAGAAACTTAAATATTTCCTCCACTACCAATTTGATAAAACCCAACAAATATTTATAGTGTCATTTCTCATAATGCATCATACTCCACTTGAATTGGAATTATTTCTTTTTGATCCATCAAAATTTAACTTATTGTTATCAACCTTATACTTTTCTTCACACTCAAAGTAAAACCATTAGTATTTCTTATCCATGAAAACATAATAGAATAATCTTTGAACATATAAGTGCTTTTTATATTCACTATTCACAATTAAGCTTTTTAATTTCGAGAGAGAATAGTGGACTCAAGTTCTTAACAGTGGTGACTATGAGTTACCTAATGAGTGAGGTCTCTTAGATCAAAATCTCAGGTATCTTGAAAAATCATTGTATAGACTGTGAGAACACATATTTTCAAAATGAAATCTACACTCTCTAAATTAGAGAGAATGATATTACTAATATGTTAATTCAATTGAATTAATTACTAAAATTCGGATCATGTGTTTTCAATAAATTGTTTATTGAGATGTTAACCATTTTATAGTAATTAATAATTGATGAATTAAATTATAAAAATAATTAGGAATTAGGTTTGACTGATGTATAAACTTAAATCCTAATTATTGATATTTAGATAGCAAGGGCCTATTGTATATGTTTAGTGATTATGAAATTTTTTCTATTTCACTAAATTAAAGTGCAATTCTAATTATTTAGTGAAATTGATTAGAATTAATTAGTCATTAATTAATTAATAGTTAATTAGAAATTAATTAACTAATTAGAACTAATTTGATGAGACCTTAAATTCCTTTTTTTTTGTCATAATTTTGCAAACCCCTATAAATACGTGATTTAAAGAGGATAACTGCTAGATAATAACAAAAATATTATTTTTCTGCGAGAGATAAAAAGATGAGGCCATTATCTTTTCTTGTGTACGGTTTGTATAGATGGAAAAAAGAAAAATACCTGGAGGAGTAAGAGAAAGAAGATTGCATCAAAAGAAGAGAAGGACGAGACCTAGATGAGTAAGAGAAAAAATATTGCATCAATCTATTCAATAAAGCTTTTTCAACAATTCAAGATTACGAAGAACAAGAAATATTGCATTAATCTCTTCAAAAAGTTTTTTTCGTAAATCAAGATTATTAAAAATAAGGTAATTTTAACCCTATTTTCAAGATTGTATAATTCATTTAAAGATAAAGATCCAAATAAAATTTTGAAATCACTTCCACTGTAATTACGTACCCTACAAACATATAAAAATGTTATACCAAAATAATGCAGGTAGTAGAATAGTGATATTTTAATGATAATACTTAAAATCATATACTTAAATACTATATAAAGAGACACTATTACATTATTTGGTATGGATTTTTGGGATATAAATTTGAGAAGGAGTATCATTAATGTTTGCAAGAGTAATACTAAAATGCTTCTCATTTGTATCCCATTTTTTTTTTCAAATTATGTGGTGTTGTATCATTATATTATATTACAACATGATTTATTATATAATTAATAGAAAAAATTATACTTAACATTAATTTTTAATGACAAATTATATGTAGTTTTAATAGTTTTGAAAAATTATACTTACTACTGATAAAGAAAAAGAAACTTGGACTAAAAAAAATGGTACAATTAAGCTACATAACAGTTTACTAAGTACTACTAACAGTACCAACTGACTTGATGACATGACATAGTGAACTGCTGGTGGTATATAATGTGATAGGACATGGTGAACTACTAGTAGCAAATAGTAAACCACCAATACTACATAGACCTATTTGAAGGACTGAATAAGAATACAAGACGGGATAGAGTAAGATATAAAAATATTGAATATTATAATTTAGTATTTGGAACTGATTTGGAGAAAAAATTTGAATATATTGTTATATATCAACCCTGTATTTGAGTGTTTATCGGATATAAAATTTGGATGTAACTATTTTTTATTTTTTAATATATTATTTTTCTTAGTCTTCAATTTTTTTTTTTATGAAATTTATTATTTATTTTTTTCAAACATATACATACAAAATATTAAAAATTAAAATTTTATTTATAAATCAGCTACATAATATAATAACCATAATCATAACTCATATAGCCAAGAAACACCCGAATAATATATATATTATTACTGTTATATATATATATAATAGTAATAAGGTCTCAATATATATGACTTTTAGCACATCAACTTTAAGTACAATTTATTTATTTTGTTCCGTGTGAGTTTAACTACAATTATTCGAAACTACGGTCGCTTATAATTTATCGTTAAAAGTTAATGTTAATGTAATTTTACCTAATGAAAACTACACTTTTTAAATTTATATCTTATATTTTTAGTAATTTTAAATGACGTAATAATAAAGATATGATATTGTATAATTGAGAATATAATTCCTATACTTAAGGTCGTAGAGCGCAAATACAAAAACCGGTAGCAAAAGTACCCAGACGGGCCGGCGGCGGCGTGTACGGAACAAGGCAACTTTGCTTTGTGTTTACGTATCGCAGACGGGTTATCTCAATATCCGGACTCACAGCCATTCACATTGTCACGGTATAATCGAGCTGTTCGGGGCGTCCAGTCTTCATCATCTGTGCGTAAAGGCGGCGAAAACAATCAAAACTCAACACAAATTCGGCAAAGGTAGTTTTCTTACTTCATTTGGAGTCATTCATCTGCAAAATATCGTAGGCTTATTGTTGGTATAATTTTGATTGGAGAAAACGCTCTAGGGAAGGAATCGCGTAAAACCCTAATTTGATGGCATAGGATTCCAGTGCCGAATATCGCGTTTAATTTTCATCTTAAGCCCAAAATCTACGAGTCTAAGAGAAAGTTCAATTTTTGATTGCGGTGATGAAACAATCGATCGAATAACTCAATTCTGTTTTACTCTAGATCCTTTGTCAAGGCATATTTAATAAGCATATATATATAATCTCCATGTTAAGCCCAAAATCTACGAGTCTAAGAGAAAATTCAATTTTTTGAATGCGTTGATGAAACTATTGATGGAAGAACTCAATTCTGTTTTACTCTAGATGATGCTTTGTCAAGGCATATTTAATAAGCATATATATATATATATATATATGTTTGTGTGTGTATCATCAGGTATGATCCTGTAATATCTTTTTTTTTTTCCACAAACTAGAATAGACGTAACGAAAGAGTCAATTTATTTTTAAGCCATATTAAAATATATTCGAAGGAGATTTAAGTTGCAAGTAACTGGCTTGGCAGCATTTCTGAACTTGACCAGTCCATAGGCATAGTTCCTAATTTCTCCTTCAATTCAGGAGGAGAACATTAAATATATGATTTTATTTAATAACCGGTTTCTTAATCATGTGCATGTGCGGTTACATCTCATTGAATTACCTTTTGATATCTATTTGCAACCATTTTGAAAAATTCAATAAGTTGGGCAAATTTTTTTTTTGGGTGGGTAAAAAAGCGACAAATTTATTATGTTATCGGTAATTGACTTTCTTCCAGCTGCAATATTGTTTTTATGATGCTCTCCTTTTGAGAGTTCACATGATTGCATACAAATACAGCCACTTTTTGATAGGGAAAAATGTAATTGTCTATAGGAAAATTACTTCGTCTAAAGGCTTCACTCTTCTTTACAATTTCAAAGTAAAAAATCATTGCACCATGCTCTGCATTCAGATTTTGAGTGGATTTAGGCCCTTTTTTCCCATGCTATTCAATGTTTGGGCACCTTGTTCTTTGCAGATCAAATGGAAGAATGAAGAAAATTTGAGACCTATTTTTTCTTGCATTTTTTTTTTATTTATATTTTCTATTTTATGACAGGTTTATCTGTTGTGCATTGCAGTGTCATTTCTAGTTGATTTTGGTCAGGCTGCATGTGGCATTAGTTATGGCAATGCGTGAAGGGAAAGTTTCATATTCTTCATTTTCTAATGTAGAAAAGGAGAACAAAAAATTCTGCTATGTTGATGACTACAGTGATACTGGCTGGGCCTGTGCCAGAAGGTCAGAGTAACTGTTCCCCGGGTTCAAGACAAGATTATACATTTCAGGTTTTCCCTAGAATCGGACGAATTTAATGACGGAGGATATGATTCTGGTGAAGATAATTATAATTCTAAGCAGCAACCCCCAGAGATAAATTTGAAAAATGTATTGAGTGGTTTATATGCAATTGTGACTGGGCGTAATAAAGATTCAAGTATCAGCGGAGGTCAGCAATTCTCTGGTTCAAATGTTTCATTTCTTGGGTCTGCAAAGAATGGAGATACTTTCTTGCACCCCTCCGTTTATATACCAAGTGCTCCACCACTTCTCGAGCCAAATGGGATTAACTATAGTGCTTATAAAGAGGTGTTGGAGGCTGATCCCCCAGAGTGGCTTCCAGACAGTTCTACTACAGTTTGCATGCAGTGCACTGCTCCCTTCACAGCCCTTACTCGTGGCAGACATCATTGTCGGTTTTGTGGAGGGATTTTTTGCAGGGCATGCTCAAAGGGAAGGTGCTTGTTACCTGTTAAGTTCAGGGAGAGGAATCCGCAGAGAGTGTGTGACACCTGCTATGATAGGCTTGATCCATTGCAAGGTGTACTAATCAGCACCATCAGCAATGCCATGCAGGTTGCGAAGCATGATGTGATGGATTGGACAAGCACACGAGGATGGCTGAATCTTCCCGTGGGTTTGTTGATGGAACACGAGATATATAAATCATCTAATACATTGAGGAGTTACTGCCAGGTGATATTCACATTCTTGGTTAAGCTGTCTTTTATAGATGATGGGTTGTTACTCTGAAACCAGGATCAGCTTTCTGCTCTGTCATATCATTGGTTTCATTGAAATTCGATATTTAGATGAATAATGTCTGATAATCTATTCTGCATTGAAGTTGCTCTCTCTCTCTCTCTCTCTCTCTCTCTCTCTCTCACACACACACACACACACAAACATACATACACAGAATAATTGACCTACCAGAAATGGAAATATGGAAATTCTAGAGTCAGTAGTTTATTATAAGAGATAAGTCATTGCCCATAATTTCATAGTTCTTATTTAATATCATTTATAGGAATTTTAAGGTCTCCTTTCACCTATCATAGCTATGTTTTGTGTTCAATATCATCAAAATCTCTACGGTCCATTGTGAATTCATCTCTTTTACTGGGAATTTTTTTAATCCTAATCTGGATAAAGTGAACCTTTTGTAGCTTCTGAGTACAAAAGTCTTGAATGGACAGGTTGCCAGGTTGAATCCTGAGAGGTCTATACCCACAGCAGTTCTAAAAGGAGCCAAAGGTCTGGCAATTTTAACTGTTGCGAAAGCTGGAATGCTCTTTACTTACAAAGTTGGCACAGGCTTGGTGGTTGCTCGAAGGTCAGATGGTTCATGGTCTGCACCATCTGCTATATTGTCTATTGGTTTAGGATGGGGTGCTCAGGTATTCTTGTCATGAATTAAAAATCTTGGGTAATCCTGTAGCTTCTGTTAGTGTTACTATTCTTACATGGATTTTCTTTTGGGAACTTAGATTCAATTTTCTTATTAATTTCAGGTTGAGAAGAGAGGAAATATTGTAAAAAAAAAAGCTTGCACAAGGAAATATATAGAACATGAAAATATGAGGCACTGTTGTTCCATTAATAAAATTTGACAATCATTATTCCCTCAGTTATGCTTCTAGTTTACTAAAGTTGCACTATTTTGAACATTTCTTCAGAGCATTAACTTAGAAATTGCTCCTCCTCTAGTCTTATCAACTAAAACTATATCACTGATGAATGACATGCAACCAAGACCTTTAATTCATATACCTTTTTTTGATACCTTTGTTATCTAAAATTCACCTTATTATATCCTTAGAGGCCCCAATCATTCCATTTTTCTAAATCAATAAATCCTGTGTAGAAGTTTTTTGTCTTCGCTATAAGTTTTTACATTAAATGCCATCTCCTTGTGTGAAGAGGAAGTAGAAACTACTAATTTTTTTATTTTAGTCTTTGCCGAGTTATTCTCCACCCTTCCATCATAATATGAATAATAAGTTTGCTAGGGTGCATCCATTTTGCATTGCGTGTGCAGTATCTTCACTTAAAACATATTTATTTTCACCACATTGACTCACACTCACTTTTTAGTTTTTACAACATTCATGTTTTTTCAAAGATTCATGGAAGCATTTGTTTTTCTTGTCTACACGGTGGAGGAGCTATTGTTTTTGTCAGCATTTACAGTTTTGGGACATTAATTTTGAAGGGTCCGCATTAGCATTGACCTTTGATATAACATTGATTGATTTGATCAGTCCTTTCAGATTACATTTAAAATAGTCACTGGTTTGGCCTGAATTCCGTATTTTTTTGTCTTGTGATGATTTCTTTCTTCATTCGTGTTTCATAGGTTGGGGGTGAGCTCATGGACTTCATAATTGTGCTCCATGATTCTAAAGCTGTGAAAACGTTCTGTAGTCGCATGCATTTTTCTCTTGGGGCTGGTTGCAGTGCTGCAGCAGGACCTGTTGGGAGAGTGCTGGAAGCAGATCTTCGAGCTGGAGACAAAGGTTCTGGCATGTGCTATACTTACAGTTGTAGCAAAGGTATTGAAATTTGAATCCTAGATGATTATTTGCTGCCCTATCTCAGTTACTGCATTTTTATGATATATCAGGATAGTCCATTTGTATTATGTGTTAAGAAAGCATCTTGGACGACCTATCAATCAACATTGATTGTAAGAATTTTATTTGTAGTACAAACTCGGAAACCCTTACCGAATCATTGTTATATATCACTTACCCATACTTTGAATGGTGTAAGAATTGTGTTTAAATGTGCAAAAGATGTACTGTACTTATCAATAGGACACTCTTGGCTTTGGGGATCGTTTAAAATTTGTCCTCAAGGCTGTGATCCACTTATATTATCTGCTTCATTTTACCTCAAATCTATAGGAAATCTTGCAAATTGTATAATTAACTTAACAAGAAGTTGATGGATATTTATTTAAACTGCAAGTGATATCATCAGTTGTAGGAAGTCGAGAAACTGAATATCAGAACTTTAACTAGTACTCCAGTTGGCTAGTTGGAAATTGAGTCTAAAGAATGATGTCAAGGCTTCATGCTTTGGTACATGTGATTGTTTTAATTTAATTTATTTTTTGTTTGATCCTTGTGATTTTGAGTGTAATTTCATGTAGAGGTTTTTTTTTCCCCAGTAAAAAAATTTGGATTTTTTTAAAGGTGAAGACTATTTGTTAATACCTCTTTCTTTGTATGATTTTTTGATTTGCATTATTGTCTTATGACTTATCAGATCTGTTTCCGTTCAATCTTCCTCATTATTTAACAATTTTACAAGTGAGTTCTCATTTTATTTAGTTATCCTTCTTCTTCTAAAAAATAAATTAATTTTTTAGATCTTTCTGGCTAATTTTATTTTATTTTTAATATCCAAACAAATTTTGATCGATTACATTTTTTTTGGATAGGTAAGTGGCACTTGTAATTTAAATCTTTTTATTTTTATTTTTGGGGGAAAAGGCCACTTCTTTGGGAACTGATTGAATTACACAGTCCCAACTTGTTTGATAAGTTGACTAATTATAAAACCTTCATGCACAATCATCTAGTAGAAATTAGGGGGGACGGAAATAGAATAGATGTTTATCAATATAGGTCTACCCCTCAGTACCTTGCATTGGTAGGGGTAATGGCCTTTTATTTATGAATATAGGTTCAATTTAACTTCAGCTTTGGATGTCTTTTTAAAAGTTTTAATGACATTGGATGAGAATGCATTATTGCAACATGGAGGAGGTAGTTCCAGTCAGTTAAAAGGTGTGGGGTTTCTTAGGGAACTCTATTTTTCTCATGCTGAATGTGTTTCTTTCACGGACTTGTGAAGTTCTGTGCATCTGTATAACCTTATTGAGGTATACGACTAATAAATTGTGCTGTTATAAATGGTTCAGGTGCATTTGTGGGAGTATCACTGGAAGGAAACATTGTTGCAACAAGGATGGACACTAACCTACGCTTCTACGGTGATCCTTATCTGACCACAACTGACATCCTTCTTGGGACAGTGGACAGACCAAGGGCTGCTGAGCCCTTGTATGCTGCCCTTCATGACCTTTACTCCAAACTCAGGTGTTGATTCTGGCTTCACATTGTGTATGGCATTCCTCTGCTACTCCCCTGGGATCAGTTTCCTCGAGTTATTTATATTTTGACGTGGATCTCCGGGCTGTGTCACAAATTCCCCAGGTTTGATCCACGTGGTTTTCCACAGGGACAATGAAGTATATATATCTGAAGTTTATTATTTTTTTTTCCTCTTTCAGTTGTTCATTATAACTATGCCTGTAAACAGACCTTGGTTGTGATATATGTCAATATAACTGTGTATGTTCTGATTATTTACAGCAGTCGATGAACAATATTTACGTTTATGCTTTGGCAGCAGCAAACTTGGTTGGATGGTTACATATATATGTTGCTTGTCCATCATTGAGGTCAAGTATATTGTGGTGATGGAAGCTTTTAAGGAAACTTTGTGTTTGAAAAAGTTTATACAAGAATTAGTTCTAAGGCAAGGAGAAGTATGTTCTTTACTGATAAAATTTGATGTCGAAGTGTCACTAGATGCATTGGATATGTAGTTGTTGCAACCTTGAAAAAATCCATACTGACGAGAATGGTTCGGACATGATGACAAACGCATTGCCCAAGAAAAAACATAATACTTGCAAGAAGAAAATGGGTTTAGTGGAACTCTCCACATAAGTCGATGAGGGAGAGATTTATCAAGTTGGGCTTCAGTATGGCTTAGATTTCAAATGAGTTATAAATACTGATTTCTTTTGTATTGCTATTAAGCTATTAAAGAGAAGAAAAAGAATACATTTAGATCATTTATTTCAAAAGAATCAAAGAAGATTTATTCAGAATCGTGCCTTAAAATTAATATCCTTGAAATAAGTCATTCGAGCTATTCTCTATCAATCATTAACTTTATTTTAGAGTGGCTTTCGTCGTATAAATCAAACTCATTGAAGAGTTAGTTGTAGTTCTCTCATCTCATCCAAAAAAATGAGAGTTTGCAATCACTTTTTTTTTTTTTAAGTAAGGGTGTCAGAGCAATTTAAATTATATGAGGCAAAAGGTGAGGGGCTCGAGTGCCTTCTGAATCTGATATTTCTTACAAGTTTCGTGAGTTTTTTTATGAGTTTTGTAGATTCTGGTGTGTAAAGCTTTATTCGACTAAGAAAGAGATCGACAGTGAATTAGATAAACCTCAAGATGGGATACTTGAAGCATGGACATAGAACGTGAACCAACCATAAGTTAAAACAATTGAGTTTGAATGTTCTCTCGTTCTTTGCCTTATCTTATTACTTATTGGTAGTTGAATGTGATCAACTGATTTATTCATACATCATTTTACACAAATCACATAAAGTAAAGACATCTCAAAAAATGTGCCACATAACTTATTCACACATTCTACAATATATTAAACTGGGCAACAAATGCATACTAAAATGAGTTAATAGAGACATCATAAAATGGAAGAACCAAATTGCACGATTTACAACTAAATTCTTATTATTTAAGAGTCAATCATAACATTCTATTAAGTGTCGCTCATGTGTATATATATGTGCACACATGACAATATTAATATACACTATCTATGCTATTCTGTGAAATATTAATTAGTTTATATACACACACAAGTATTTATTAAAAAGGGTAAAAATAAAAATTCATATTTTATAATAAATTTTGGACAATTTTATCAAACACACAATAATTTAAATATATTCTTGAAAATCAATTATCTAAAATCTATTCCATCAAATTAATTTATAATAAAATCAAGCAACTCCAAATGAGTGCTAAAGCTTAAATGACTCTAGGAATTATGGAGACATATACTCTCTCATAATTAATAGAAACGAGAAATAAAAAATTTATTAATTATTAAGTTTTTTATATTGTTATTAATAAAAAGTTATTTTATAGATGTATCTGAATTATGACATAAAAATAAATTTTATATGTAACTTTTCAACAAAATTTTAATATTTCAAAAAATAATAATAATATAATTTTCAATTTAAGACATGAATTAAAGAAGTTATATTTTTTATACTTACTCATGTTATAATTTTTTTCACTTACAATGCTTGTCTCTAATTAAAGTAGAATTTATAAATATAATTATTGATACATATCATAAATGACTTATATATATATATATAAACATATGTGTGCGTACTGTATAATTAATTTGTTTATCTAATAATTAATATTATAAATTTTTTAAATATTAATTATTAAATAATAAAATTAGTAATTATTTATTATATGATCAAGTTAATTTTTTAAAAATTAAAAATTATTAATTTATTAAATATTAATTATAAGATAGTTAAGTATACAAGCAGGAGGATTGAATGACAGTGGGGTTGGGGTTGGGGTTGGGGTTGGATTTCATCAATCACATGACGAAAAAGGAAAATAGAGGTGCGGCCAAACATGTCCCAACGCTAAAACCATTTGGCGCTCATAATCACATCTTTTAAAGGCACTCCTCCGTCTTTGGGAAAGCTTCAAGCCTCAAAGCTTACGCGGCAAGCTGTCTCTTATTTGGCGCCTCTGAACGCCTTTGAAAGTCATTTCCTTTCCTCGCCATTGCTTTCCCCTTGATCTCTCTATCCAAATACTCAGATCAACGGGAATGGAGCAGCAGAGAAACCAGAAGATGGCCCAAGAAAACGAAGCTGAAGATATGCAGCATGGCCCTTTCCCCGTTGAACAGCTTCAGGTTATCTCAACTTCCTCTCTACCTTTTATTTTCTTGATTTCTCCATTCTCTACACATATCATGGTGCTATACCCATATGGGCTATCTTTCAATTTTATGCAAAAATGATTTTTCTTGAGTTTTCTTTGTTGATTTGGTAATTTTTACTTTCAATCAGGTTGCTGGGGGTTTCGTTGATCCATTTTTTTTCGATTATTGCTCAAGAATCTGGGAATGGGTTTTTGCATTCCCTCTAATTTTTTTGGGTCTTTTATGCTGTTTTGAGAAGAATGGGCTTTTCTCATGCTAGGGTTAGGTTTTTTAGCTACCCTGTGTCTTACCCTTGAATTGTCAAGATTTATCATTACTTTCGGATGTTCTATATATGGTTTCTTGTTGATTTGTCAAGATATTTTTCCCAACTATGATGGGTTATATATGGTCTGAAACTAATGTTGACTCTGTTTTTTTTTTTTCCTCATCTTAAAGGCATCTGGCATTGCTTCCATTGACGTCAAGAAGTTAAAGGATGCGGGACTCTGCACAGTTGAATCTGTTGCATATTCTCCGAGGAAAGATCTTCTTCAAATCAAAGGAATCAGCGACGCTAAAGTTGACAAGATCATCGAGGCAGGCATGTCTTCACTCTTTTTGTAGTTGTCTTGTTAAGCCTTCAATTTCATCCAGGCATTTACTATAACTAGTGAAAGAGAAGACTAATAAATGTCTGGTGTGTTTACAGCTTCCAAATTGGTTCCTTTGGGTTTCACTAGTGCTAGCCAACTCCATGCACAGAGGCTTGAAATCATTCAGATAACTTCTGGATCAAGAGAACTTGACAAGATTTTAGAGGGTAATTTTGTTTTGTTGAAGTTAAATTTTTCATGTTCAACTCTAAATACTACCTTGAACAAAGTAGTTGTATAATCACATTTGCACGTGTGCGTTGTCTTTGACAGGAGGAGTTGAGACAGGGTCTATAACTGAAATATATGGCGAGTTCCGCTCAGGAAAGACTCAGCTGTGTCATACACTTTGTGTCACTTGCCAAGTAAGAAGTAGCCTATTTTTATACCATACGATATATGCGTATTCACAACACGCGTGCGCACACATATTCTCTTTGTTCAAATTTTAGGGAAGTCTCCTTCGAGCATGCTTCATTTGACTGGATCTGCCATGCCAAAGGATAATCAGGATAGTCATATGGCGGGGTAAAATAATTTTGCACCTGATAATTTCCTTCCTATGTAATGGAGTTATCCATTGTATTGTTGGAATTTCGAGCTTTTCATCAGAGGGCAACTCATTGTCCTGACAAAATCATTGCTTTGCTACTTCAGTGCGAACATTAATATGTTTGTTACCTTATCTGTTATCATGTCAAATCATTTAGAGAAACTTTTATATACTTCGATATTTCAGCTTCCACTAGATCAAGGGGGTGGTGAGGGAAAAGCCATGTACATTGATGCAGAGGGAACATTCAGGCCTCAAAGACTCTTACAGATAGCAGACAGGTGTTGTACAGCTACCTTAAGATGAAAAGGTTGCAATTGTGTCAGTAGTTGATGGTGTTAAATGGTGCAGGTATGGATTGAATGGTGCTGATGTCTTGGAGAATGTAGCTTATGCTAGAGCATATAATACTGATCATCAATCAAGGCTTTTGCTTGAAGCAGCTTCAATGATGGTGGAAACCAGGTATTGTTTGTTTTGTTGGCTTAGTGGTACCCACACTCCATATTGTTGCATCTGTTGGGATCAAGAAAAGAAAAATCGCTTTTCCTTATCATCATTGGCTTCTGTTTTCTTTTCTTGATTGCAACCTTACCGAATTTAGTCTTGACTCTTGACTTGGAGGCTGCCATAGGATACGCTCTCTCTTGTGAGAGAGGAACAAACTTTAATTACTAGCACATGTGGCTTGGTATTTCTGTATGTTTCATGTTTAAGCTGTAAAAAGTGATTTATGAGATTTACCTAGTTCTTGGAAACCAATGTTTATCTGGGCTTCGGAGATCAAGTTTGCTTCAGAAAAATGTGGTTTTATTTCAAGCACTTGCATTTTTATTGAACTAGTCGCATCCTCTTTTTGTTTCCCCTCCTTTTTTTGCTTTATTTATTTTTGGTTGGTGAATGGTGACAGTGACATCAATTTTAGACATTTGTATTCTGTGAGAAAATGAAAATTGGCCTTTTATTGTTGTATTTAATCTGACTCATCGTTTTCTAGAATTAAACTTAGAAACTTAGTGAATGAGCATTCATTTATTTGTGGAGGTGAATGGAATGAATAATACCACCAGTACAAAACAAACAATATTTCAGAAGTCGAGAACCGCTGAAAGCCCTGTAGTGCAACTACATTAGGTTATTAAGAAATTAATTGAGTTCCATATAGCTGGAGCCTAAATTTTTTTGGTAGTGATATGCACAAGGATTTGTAAATCTTACAGTATCCAAACATATAAAGAATTTCTGGTTAGCATACCTTGAGTTTATCAGAGGTGACCTGGATTAAGATTGAAATGTTACTTTCTCAAACTAACTGTGTGATGAATTTTGGTCATATAGGTTTGCTCTTATGATAGTGGACAGTGCTACTGCTCTCTATAGAACAGATTTTTCTGGAAGAGGAGAACTATCAGCCAGGCAAATGCACCTTGCAAAGTTCTTGAGAAGCCTTCAGAAATTAGCAGATGAGGTAGTTTCTGTCAACACGGTATTATGTTATTGTTTGGGGATTGCCTTGTCTCAATCATTAGAGGCTTATGTCGTTAGCCCGGTAGCATTTGCACATAATTCAGACGCTATTCATCAACCTCCAGTCTCGTATTGTTATGCATAAAATTTCCTTTTGTTTCTGTGAATGTAGTTTGGTGTAGCTGTTGTGATTACAAACCAAGTTGTTGCCCAAGTGGATGGTTCTGCTATGTTTACTGGGCCTCAAATCAAACCAATTGGTGGTAACATTATGGCTCATGCTTCTACCACAAGGTCTGCCTGTCCTGCAGTGTTATTGCCCCATTACTTGTTTAAAGTTCACCATGCATTGTTCATTACTGTTACAGGCTTGCTCTCCGGAAGGGAAGAGGGGATGAGCGGATTTGTAAAGTAATAAGCTCTCCATGTTTAGCTGAAGCTGAAGCACGGTTTCAGATTTCTGCAGACGGTGTTATCGACGTCAAGGACTGATCATTATCAGCCCATTACTTCCCCAAACTCTTTTGATGCCTTTTTGTTCAGTAATGTGTTCTTGTATCATTCACGGAACTACAAGGAAGCAAGACATGATTTTGGATTATTGTTTTCTATACACATCCAAATTCTGAAGAGAAATTGTAAGTTGTTGCAGTTTCTTACTTTGGTTGTAACATGTCATCTGTGTGTGTAATGTTTTTGCAATCTCCTAGAGAAGTGTTTACATAGATATTTTAAACATTTTGAATAATGTTTTTTTTGAATGTTTCTATCGTTTGTATTTGAGCTCTTTCTGAAACTATAATTTATCTGACTAAAAAATGGTGCTACAGAATCAGCACCAATTTGGTGCTTTCGTGTTGTAATGCATGTGTATAAGAAAGTTTGGCTAGTTTGTTCCTGAGCCCCATAGAGACAAAGTGTAAAAAACCCCAGCAGAGGCAAAATAGTGTAACAAGAAATGAAATGAAATCTTTCTTTTAAGCAATTCAATATATTTGGTAGAGTGCTCGAAAATCCAACGGCGTGCACGTCAAGCCTACATGCCAAAGCAGTGGGGATTAATCAAACAGTGCCGTGTGATTCCGGTATGATGGCATAATCATAAAGACCCAACAGTTAGATTGTGGTTTGGACCCAAAATTGGTGGTCTAAGTCATTCTTAAACTTAAATACTATATAAAAAACAGTTAAAAATTTCTTTTCCCTTCTCTTCCTTGAGTAGAAGAGCAACAATAACAACATTGTCATCTCCTAAATCCATCACACCCATGAATGTTTCCAACTTCCAAATCAATGAAGAGCGCATCCATTCTTTGAAAATGCACAGCCATTCGTATGAAAAACTCAACCATGACAAATGAGAAACTGAGCTAATTAAATAAACCCAAACGAACAGGAACATTGGAGGCTTTCAACCAAGAATCGCCTTGAATGAATGGACCAATTGTGTATTTCATGGCATCTTCCTTCTTGATCACGCCCTTGTAACCAGGCCACTTGACTCTGCCATTAACGGCAGCTCCAGGACCTTTATTATCATACTCAGCATAATACAGTGTCTTGAGTGCAAAATCTCCATCCCATGGCAGCCATCCATCAGGATGAATCAGATCACCAATCTCTGATTCCATTACAATGGTTCTCGAGAATTCCTTCCATGGCCTTCCTAGGTAGCTTTTGAACTTGGACTTTTCGGGCTTTAGTTTCTCATCTGCCAAAATGCGACAGTTTTGTAACACAATTCCAGTTGTTTGGTGCTTGTCAATCCTTCCCTGGGCTGTCACAATGTTTTGCTGGTTGTCTAAGGGCTTCCTTATGTAGATCATGCAGTTCTGGAAGATAGCAGCGGCATCACCAAAGATGAAGTCAACAGTGCCGGTGATGAGACAACTGCGATAGAATTGGCGATGGGTTTGGGCATATAAGGTGTCCTGGTAACCCTCCATACGGCAGTTGAGGAAAATTGAACGATCAGATTGGACTCTGAGGGCCACTGCCTGATGCTTTTCTGGTCCAGCAGTATTTCTAAATCCCATTGATTGCGCCATAAAACCTTCTCCTAAAGCCGCTGCAAATCAGCATAAAAAATAATTTAGATAAATGAAGATTCAAAATTTCAATATATATATCTTTAAGAAAACATGAAATAAGCTTTCAATTTTTTCTTTTCTTTCCTAACAGCTTCCATCCAGACACAGTGACAGTTTCCTATTGCCTATTGGGAAACAAATGGAGAGAGAGCTATCTTAATATTTTAGCTTTAGCTTACAGAGCCTAAACCTTGTATGTTATATGGTTAACATACCAAAGGTAGCAGTTTGGAAAGTCCGAACTCCATCTACAAAATTTTTGCTCCCTGTGACGATGCTCTTCTGGGATCCATCACCGTACATGGTAACATTAACCATCTTTTTGGTCACTGTCACATACTCCTCGTAAACTCCTGCTTTAACGTAAATCACATACCTGCATTGTGATTTAAAAATAAATAAAATAAAATGAAAAGTTAACAATGTCCATGAATAGGCAATAAAAAAAAATCACTTCTTCCACATTGGATTAGTATATTGCATATTATAGATGAAAAATGTTTTGCTGTACATATATTTTGATGTTTATACATGGGTAAAATCTATTAATAGGGTTATGATAATTTGTCCCACCCTTGTATAAATGTGTGGGCGTCATAAATTGTTATTCATAAAAAAAATGAAAGTCTTTATTCCAATAAAATATAGACAAGTCGAATTTATAAGACTCATATTTATTTGTTAAGTGAGTTTCACAATCTCATATATAAAGTATAAAATTCATTATATTAAACGTTATTCAAAAAAATATAGTAAAAAATAAAGCCCATGAGACTCATATTCATTTGTTTAGTGAGTTCATGATCTTATGTATAAAGTACGAAATTTATTATATATCTTTATTTATTTAATTTTTAAAAAAATGAGTAAGGGACATTCCGAACTAGTTTATGCTTAACCGACTAAGTTTTTTTTTTTTGTAGTGATAATCAAATCCATCTTTAAGCTTTAAGTGTCAATGATCGATGCAAAAAAGATTCGCACCAGACTAAGTCTCTCTTTTCGTGATAGTCAAACTCATTTTTTAAGCCCTATTCCCAAAAAATTAACACAGAAAAATTTTAAATTTAACTGCAGCCACATCTCCTGACAGTACTGAAAAGACTAAAATAAGAATAAAAAGGGAACATTCATACCGTCCTCGGTATTTTGTTGGCATCGCAGCCAGTGCATCAGAAATGGTAGTAAAATTTCCGCTGCCATCTTTTGCAACAGTGACGTTGGGAGTGAGCTTGGTCTCCTGTGCCTTGAGCATCCTTCGATCCTCATGACTCATCCAACTAGGAAGCCTGTCTGCTGCTAGTAGGTGTCGGTTTCCCCCTGATATTGAAAGGAGCGAAGACACTTGAGAAACAATGGCAAGAGCATTGCTTGTAAGTTCCTTCGTATTCTCCAAGTTTTTCTGCAACGCAGATTTCAATTTCCCTTCAGGAAAACCATCAATACACGTCTGTTGGTAAGACATCACCGCGCTTAGCCAATTGTTCAAATCAGGCGTTGCTGACGAGAGCTTCCCTAAATTTTGGGCATCGACATTGGAAATTGAGCTATTCAATTCTTCATTGGCATCTTCCAGGAGCAACATGCAATCTTCAAACGCCCCTTTCTGTTCCGGTGTGTCGAATTTGAGGTCAGAGGTTTGATTGATGGCCTTTTTGAGCTCAAGCGCGGCTGACGAGATTGCAGCCTTGAGAAACTCCTTGGGTTGGGATGATGCAGAGGCGGAGGCATTGGAACGTACCGCCTTTGAAAGGTGATTCTCGCACGTTTGCTTGTAATCTGTGCCTGAACATAACATCTTTATGATCTTTTCAGATTGTGATGCCTCTTTTGCAGGTTTAGCTGCCGGGGGGGTTTTGTTACGAGAATTAGAGGCGGAAACGCTGTCTCTATAGACGCAAGCACATATAGCAGCAGCGAGAATGAGGACGAGGACAACAGTTGAAACCACCGCGATAGTGATCCTCTTCTTCAGCTTTTGTTTCCTTTCATTTCTTCTGCGTTCTGATATATGGTCAAAATCCTGAAATGCCATGATTTTTTGCAATGTACCTGAGGCAGAGAGCTCTCTGCCGTTGGTTCAGGCCAAGGCAGAGAGCACAGGATCGAGGAAAAGATCAATGTGTTCTTTGTTTCTTTCTTAATCCTTTTTTTTTTTCTTTAATTTTTTATTTATTTATAAAATGGCGTTTAAAATTTGAAACTTAATAATTTACAACTGATTAAAGGAGGTTTGGATTGGAGAATTTTTAGGACCTGTGTTGAACAGTTGGTTAAAACGCTTGGACAATGGGTGATGGAGATTCTGTTGCTTTCAAACCACATTTTAGGCGAATTCTTTTCTCGTCCGCATTTCATTCGCTGTTTGTCAATATACACACAAGACTTTCTATGATTATATCTCTCTATATATAATGGACTGTCGTATAGGGGTTAAGTGTGTAGCCAAGGGAGACACGGTTTGATGTTCCACTTTATTATCCTTGTTTAACAATTAATGTTAAATTTAGAGGTGCCAATCCTAAGCTGGTAATTGTCTTGTGTCAACAAGGGAGAATAACTGAAAATTCACTAGAATTCTTGAGTATCGTGGCCCAAAACAAGCTTTGGCTCGAAATTATATATATATATAGTTTATGGGTGAGAGGTATGATGATGGAGTGTTCATATTTTAAACTATATATTTTATTTTATTTGATCTATTATTATAGTCCCATGGGATGGATGATTTAATGGTGATAGCTCTTCATTTTTCCTGAACCCTCGAAGTGAATGTTATAAGTAAGATTAGTTAAGTAAGCAGACACTTGTGGTAATGATAGAAAGCATTATCCAGACACTGTTAGGAAGGGAGAGTGTTGTGTGTGTGTGTGTGTGAGAGAGAGAGAGAGAGAGAGAGAGAGAGAGAGAGAGAGAGAGAGAGAGAGAGAGAGAGAGAGACAGTAATGGGAGGAAATTGAAGTGCTCAATCCTTTGATTTGGAACTTGACAAAAATATGTTTCAAACTGTGTGGGTTATGAAATAATGATAAAATATTGTGATGATATGTTAAAAATTATTATTAAATGAACCTTGGATTGTCAGTGTTATTATTACTGTTATTGTTGGATAATGTAATTTTTTTTTATTTGATGACAGGATAATGTATTTTCATGTAAAGCATCGATCCTTTGTACCTCTCCTTTAAAAGAGAAATTTTATCATGAATCGGGTCTATTGACTGATTCATAAATCATACTAATAACATCACGCTTTATAAATAAATGTTATTTATATATATTTTTTTAAAAAAATATCTTATTTAAATAACATTATGTTATAAGTTGAGTTTATGTTACGTCAATAAACTTGATTCATGATAAAATTTCTCTGGGTGAAGCCTTGTCTACAGTTGGACAACTCAAATTGAAGCCTGCTGTTCATTAGCTAATTATTACTGCAATAAGTATATACTGAACTCCATATATTAGGAAAATTCTTAAAGTCCATTGTTTATTAGATAATTATTACTGCAATGAGTATATACTGGACTCCATATATCTTGAATGAGACGATGCTGTTGATATTATCATACCATCTATGCTATCACCACTGAAAAGATGGACCATAGGAAACATGAAAAAATATGATTGGTTGGACAAATTGATGCATAATATTATAACCCTGTTCTCTTATCCATTGATAATGTGATAATGTAAATTGGTAACTTCCAACTCCCTAAGAAAAAGACATAATTATACAACTTGAAACGCAAGGTAAGCCTGAAAAGTTTTTGCTTGGATCCATCAGCCAATAATATTCTGTCATTTACACATAATATTGGACAGAATGTTATTTGTCAGGTTCATGAATTAGGTGTTCATGCCAAAGCTTTTTACGCTCTTTTGGCAAATCAAAATAATTTTGCAGTCGATGTACCCAAACCAAGTCCTGGCCAGTAAACTTATGAGATCTGTACAAGGAAAACAAACTGCATTTTGGAATAAGATAGCAATCATTGAATCCTAAATTGAAATTAACTTCAAAATCAAGTCGGTCTCCTGTCACAATTTGACAATCTTGAACCCCAGTTTCCTTTCAAAGGAAACAAATGAAAAAAAAAAAAGAGGAGGAAAAGGAAAAAGGCGTCAAAAAATATAGTAGTACAATGAAACTTCACTTTCATATTCCTACAATTGTGAACTTGTGACCCAAAGTCCATTGCAGCCTGTCTCCTTGCAACTGCTTCACCTTAGGTCACGATATTTAGATCTACATTCTTTCAGCATTCTATCATCTGATGCATGGAAGAATCAATTTGGGATACTCTTATGAATTGGTGGTAACTTGTCAATCAAGTCATGAAGTGAAATTATTATGTAAAACTCCATGATATTAGTTGGCGCTCCACTTCTTTCCAGTTATGAACTTTAGTGACCAAGGGATGTTGATCAACAGACTCTGTCTTGCACCAAGGATATGAGTTCTCGTAATCAAAAAGTAGAACCCTAATTCCAACCTCGGCACACTCAATGGCATATCTTGGGTTATCATCAATCAAAACCTTTGCTCCCAAGGACCTGCCAGAAACAGACCACAAGGATGGCATGGAAATAACAGGTTGGCATGCATATTTAGAGGTGAATAGAGTGCACATGATTCAGAGCCTTGAGAGCAAATAATCAAAATCAGTTCATAAGAATACCTGCAAATGTCTGATTTTGATCTCGACTGTCCATCTAAAGCAAAGTGATTGCCAAAGTGAATCTCCTGAAACAGTCCTGGGAAATACTTCTCAATCCACTCAATTGTGTCATCTTTGATTGCATTCTGCCGAGACCTATGGAATTAAATAGTTTCAAATTTATCAATTATTCAGTGCCAAGGTTAAATACATGTGCATCCAAAACATGTATGGCTAACCATACGTACGTCACAACTGATAAATTACAGAATCCAGATAACTTCTGGAGAGTCTGCCGAGCACCTGGAATCGGATGGATCCCCATCTTGAAATAAGACGTCTTAAAGAATTCATGAACACGGATATCAGCTGTCACAACAAGAATTGCATAGTTTTAATTCAATCCATAATACATTATGTAGAGTAGTTGAAATGTAGCATTTTGAGGCCTAAATCGAAATGTCTTAAAATGGAGAAAAATCTTGGCATATGAAACATAACAATCAATACTTTACCTAAATTAAGGAGCTAGCCTGCCTCTCAAAGGACAACAACAAAACAAGTTAAGACAATGCCAAACCAACTCTTTGTTGGAGCAAGACATTTCCGGTATTAAAGTACTCTCTTCCGTGTTAACATGTTCCACATGAGCCAGAATCAACAAAAAAGCAGGAAAAGCAAGAAGAAAGGATACTGGGATACCTTCTCTATTTTTCAAATAAGAATTAAGAAAATAATTATTATTTAAGAGAAATGAGGAAGAAAACAGAGAAGGATGAGAAATCCTTTAATATGGAAAGGAAGAGAAACCTACAAATGAAGGACCCTAGCAGACAATAGAAGAAACACAGGAAATGACAAAACCAGAAAAATCCCTCCCACTCTGGGTAGAAGTGCCCCCTAGCTGACTCCAGCGTGGATGCTCTCAACTTGGCCTTGGCCAACTCATAGCTTGATCATTGGTTGACTGCAGGATCGAGGAGAACTCCTAAGATTAGTGCCTTCTAAACACCAATTTTTAAACTTTCTGATGTGTATTTTGAAATGGCATGGAAATTTCCTAATACCATCTCTTTCTTAGATGCAAGTATCAAGGATTGACCCATAATGCTCTGTAGTAACCATCCATACATTATCCAAATTAATGAAGACTCGATAAAGTCTTTTTAGTTTCAAATCAATTATTTAACCAGAAAGGGTCAAAAGAATAAGTGTTATCAACATTTAAATATTCATATCTTCCACACATGATTGCTACTTCAATAAAATTAATGATTTGTTTTCTCAGAAAATGCAAAAGTTACGTTGTGACGCAAATCAGTCAAAGCAAAGGAGAGACCCAGTAATACCTTCATCACGGGAACAGTTCCATATCTGTAATAAAAAATTAAAAGCTGCATCAGAATACATACAAACGAAGTCTATATATATATCCAAAGCAATTGAAGAGAGAAGGTATGCATTTTTAATTTATCAGCACTGCCAACAAATATGGCGCCCTAACCTATAGCCTAAAACAAAGAACACATACAAGAAATGATATATCTACCCAAAGCAATTGAAGAGAGAAGATAATGCATTTTTTTATTTATCAGCCTTGCCAATAGATTTGGCATCCTAACCTATAGCCTAGAACAAAGAACACATACTAGAAGAATGCAAAATGGTCAAGAGGAACGCCCAATGCAAGAATCTCAATTGGAAAGCATCTCTCAAATAGCACAAAGGACACAATCAGCACAGTCAACAAACGAAGTCTATATATATACCCAATGCAATTGAAGAGAGAAGGTAATGCATTTTTAATTTATCAGCACTGCCAACAAATATGGCGCCCTAACCTATAGCCTAAACAAAGAGCACCTACAAGAAATGATATATCTACCCAAAGCAATTGAAGAGAGAAGATAATGCATTTTTTATTTATCAGCCTTGCCAATAGATATGGCACCCTAACCTATAGCCTAGAACAAAGAACACATACTAGAAGGATGCAAAATGGTCAAGAGGACCACCCAATGCAAGAATCTTAGTTGGAAAGCATCTCTCAAATAGCACAAAGGACACAATCAGCACAGTCAACTGTAGCCCAACTAAAAGAGCTCAACTTTCAAAACTAGTCCAGCCCAGTTAAAGCTAGGTAGGCTTAAGTTGAACTGAACTGTATTTGGCAGTGGTATAACCAGAATAACCCCCCCACCTACAAAAAGAAAAAAAGAAAAAACTAAAGGTGCAAAAAAAGGAGGGCATAAACTCATGTATATTTTTTTCGATAATTGTAAACTCATGTATATACAATATACAAATTAGCAAGAGACTATGAAATATGAACAAAAGTCCATGTTTCCCGAAGATTTTTTTTATACAATATTAGAATACTTATTACCTTATTTAGCCAAGCTCAATAAATTAACAAGCTTTGAAATATATTCAAGCTTGGGTTTTTTATTTCATGAGATGATCTTGAATGAGCTTTTATTCGAGCTGATCACGAGTAGCTTGGTTTGCTTTATAGTCCTATATTAGCTACAATATGATAATCGTGCCAAAACATAACCTTTTCCTCATTTACCACTAAAAAGTAGATGAAAGGGAGAAATTTCCTAGGATGGTTTTGTAATGGGTTTTGGTTGTTAAAAAACTACTTGTAGGCATAGTTATCAGAACTAGACAATGAATTGGTAAAGGGGTATGTTCACTGGTTCAACCGGTTTTATAATTAATATATTTAAAAATATAGTAATTACTATGTCACTAAAATATATATTAAATTTGGTATAAAAATAATCAAAGCATAGTATTAGCCAAGTGGTTAAGGCCACTAATTTCCACTCGAAGGTCTTGAGTTCGACTCTTTAACCCAACAATTTTTATATATAGTTCACAATGCACTAGTCACATGCATTAAATGCATTGTGGCTTCCGAAATCTGTGCATCCTTGATTAGATGCATTATGCGCTTCTTCTGGAATTCGTGCGTAGCTTCATTCTTAATTCGTGATGGTGCCGGTTTGTTGGTGATACACCCAGTTTAATGGAAAATGGACCTGTTCAATAGTAAAAACAGTCTTGTTGGTCCTTGTATTTAAGCTATTATAGAGTTGAAATATGGGTCTATTTAGAATTGATCTTGTAGCCATAGTTATCAAAACTGGACCAGACTAGGCGGTTCAACTAGGAATTGGACCAGATCGGCCGGTTCAACCAGAAACCGGACCACTAGCCGGTTTGGTATTCTAATTGGATCGTTTTTGCTGTAGAACTAGATTAAACCGGTGTGAACCAGACTGAATCGTCCCTGAACCAGAAGACTATGTTCTGAACCAAATGAACCGAAACTCCCTTAGAAGCCACGCATGTCTGTGACATTTATTGTACAAGTTGATGTCTGTGACATTAATGGCACGGGCCCGTACATGATGACGTTGGAAGGCATGTAATTGGGTGGTATTTATAAAGCCAGCCACGTTGCGTTTTGAATATTGAGGACTTAAGGAAGCCAGCCAAGTCGCATTACTGAATATTGATCTAAAAAATGGTGACTTCAAGAGTCGAACCAACATCCACTTAGTAGAAATCAACTTCTTTAACCACTTGTCCATTATCCCATGTTGTTAATATTCATACTAAATTTAATATATATTAAGTAAAATGATACCTAACTAATATAATATATTTTAAATATATTATAATAAAACCGATTGAACCAATGAAACGTGAACCGTCCTATTCACCAGTTCATTGTCTGGTTTGGTTCTGATAACTATGCTTGTAGTTGTAGTGCTTCAAACCCTATCACGTGAGTACTCATTAGTCATTACTATCAACAACAAAGATCACCTAGTCAAGGCATCAACAACTCTATACCCTCACCAACCTTTTATTTAAGAAAAACAATAAATTTTTGAAAGTAACAACTCCACTCCAAATTGTAGGTGGAATATCGATGTTTGGAATATGTCAACTTCTCACTAAGAAATTCCACCAGTTTCTCTTCTTGACTAAGAACATCCCCAATTCCCACGTGATGTATCACATTCCATTGTGAAAAGTTTCTCAAAATCTAGTAACACGAACACTGGAGCCTTTATCATCATTTGTTTTCCTTGTTCAAAGGCCTCTTGTGTAGATTTTCTCCACTCAAAGGCAACACCCTTTAAGGGTTCAATGATTGGACTCATAATAGAGCTAAAACTCTGTATAAATATCTTGTAGAATGAAGATAATCCATGAAAACTGTGAACAGCCCCCCCATAGATTGTGGTATTAGCCACTCCATAACTCGTACTTTCTCAAGATCAGGTTGCAAATCATAGACTAAAATGACAAAGACAAGAATTGCAACAATTTTGCTTCAGTTGTTCACATAGAGTTTCTCTTCACAAAGAAGCTCCATAACTTGACAAAAATGAGTTATACACTTTTTTCTAGTTTGATTAAATATTAATATGTCATCAAAATAAACAACAATGAATGTTCCCAAAATTTTTTTTGAGTACCTCTGTCACGATCCACATAAATGTGCTCAATGCATAGGATAGTCTGAATGACATAACTAATAGTTTGTAGAGTCCATCCAAAGTCTTGAAGGTAGTCTTCCACTCATCACTGCATCACATTAGGATTTGATGATACTCGCTCCTCAAATGTAGTTTAGAAAACTTCTTAATCTGATGAGTGTATCAAGCATATCTTCCAATCAAGGAAGTGGGAATTGTTATTTCACTGTAATCTTGTTAAACCTTATGGTAGGTGACATCCATTGTGCAGGTGACGTCCTATAAGCTAGGAGGTTTGGTAGGGTTGCGCTTGGTAATAGATCCACAACATGTTGGATGCTCCTCGTTGGTGGTAAACCTTATGGTAGCTCAACTATGCCAGGGTTTTAGGCTCTAATACCCAAAAAGATACAAAAAGGGAAAATAATGCAGTCAAAGGCTGAGATTGATAAATTGCCAGCGATTAAGTAACAAAAATAGCGATGGAAGGCAAATAAGGTCAAGTACAAACAAGGATAGTTGAGATTCTAAGGCAAAGAGGCACAAGATCTAAATTCTAATATAATTTTCAAAAAAGAATACAAAGTCTCACAAAAGATTATTTAAACTAGGGTCACAGCAGCCCTAGCATCCTAGCTCCTAGCCCTTCAAGATACTTAAGAAGTCACAACCGTCACATGACTAATTAATAAAACTATTAGGAGAATAACTACCGTCTATGAAATAACATAAAAACACACAAAAGACTTTATTGGTATATAACAAAATGTCTCTAGGATGCTCCTCATCACTTTCGACTTCTAAAATGTGCTATAACAAGTGTTATTCAATTTTTTTTGGAAATAATTATAATTTATCTAATCATTATTTCATACATAACCAAGCTCAAACACAGCTATAATAAATATACATACATACGTATACACACACACAAGTGTGCAATATAGTAAATGCACAAAAACACACGCATATATATAGCCATTGTACCAGAAACCTAAGATCAAATTTTGCTTCAACAGGGTCTAGAGGTTTATGGGTAAAGGGAAGGGTTACCCCATAATGTGTAGCATCTAGCATGTCCTCCACATATCATAGGGATGTACAAACCCAAACCCCACCTAGTAAAAGTCAGGAAGTGGTTCCCCAACCTAGTTGCCCCTGCAGTCAGTGGGCATGGCTTCAGGCCAGCTAAAGTTACACTGCTGCAGACTTGACACCAAGTTATTGTATGTCTCAAGTATCCATCCCCAATCCTCAACAATGCAAAAAGATCAATCAAATCAGATATGGTGGTCTTGAGGCACTGCTTAACATATTCTCTCAGTTAAAGAATAGGAAAAACCATAAAGCAATAGCAAAGTTATTTGCTTTCTTGTAGTTCATAATAACACAAGATTCCATAAAAGCTACCAGGTAATACCTTGAAGAACTCATAGACATGGTACTCTGAGACTGAGTGATTCAATGAGTAACGATCTGCAATGAATCTATTCAAAGCCGATACAAAGTTTCCAAGAACTGTATACCAAAGGAACAGAAAAGTAATATGCATCAGCAGGACAACAAAAGCCAGCTTCAACAGAAAATTGAGTATTGCACAAGCAGTTAAAAAATTATAATAGGATCAGACCCATAAGGAGTCACCCGGGTTCAAATGATAATTCTATAAAGTGAAACAAAAAAGCAATAAACAAGCAATCCACCCAGAATATTAGTCAATGGTTCAACTCTTGATGAAATTAGTAACCCCCCAAAAAAGGGATAATAAACCAAACAAGAACGGATAATGGTAACGTTTGCCTATCAAAATTCAATTAAGTGAACCACGTAGTACAATTACGAATGCTGGCCAGGATCAACGGGAGAATTTGTTACCATTGACCTGCCCAGGAGGTGACTGCCAATGGCACTGTGCAGGTGGATTCTTTGCATACAAATTGACCAGGTAATGGTGAGGAACACAACACCACCCGGAGCAACTTCTTTAATCATTTTCAAAAATCATTGACTGCATCATGTGAAATTCATAATTGAGAGAGTCCAACATAGAAGATAACCAATGAGCGGAGAAAGTGAAAAGCTATATAACGTAGATAATAATGGTTAATGAAATACCCTCATCGACATCAACAGCAACAACAACTTTTTCCGGCAATGGTTGGTCTGGGAATCCGAGGGGGCCTCCCCGGTGATATACACTATCGTGACCATTTGCCAATCTAGCATCCCGCTCGTCTTCAAGAAGCCGCCCACTGTCACAATCACGAACCAGCCGCTGCAGGTTCCGAGCAAAAATCCTAGTCTTCTCAAAAATATTAGCATTGTCAGAAGTATTATTGTCAACCCTTTTACGATTGTCGTAGCAACCCTTAACAATCAGCCGGTTGATACATCTTCCATTTGTGCGCAACAAACCGGCATCATAGCCGCCGGTGGAATCAACCGCCGACCACATCTTCCCAAGGGATCGAAACCGTTCAATTGTGTAGGGGACATCCTGGTGTTGATGATGGTGGCGGCGGTGGAAGAAGTGTAACCCTTTGGACAATAATGGATCGTTATTGCCAAGTAGTAAAGAGGCGGCGGGGGCCATAAAACAACAACCCCAGCGACGGTGGTGGTCCGGACGGATCAAGAATGACAATAAGCGCAGGCTTTTCTGCCTCTTTATCATAACGATCTCTCTCGCACTAGTCCCAGCATCTAACACAATCTCCCAAAAAAAATGGAATAACCTAATTTCCAAATGAGAAAAAGTAAAGAAAGGCAACAAAAATTTCTGGAATGCGATTGAAAACGGAATGATATATTATATATAAATATGAAGTGATATAGCTTCCACCTTTATCACAATTGAAACAACCAAAAAGAAGGAGAATAAGACTGATTGATAAATTATAATTTACTGATTTCAACAGTTTAACAATGATAAATCTTATGAAATTATATTAATATAATAACAAAAATCAAAATATTTTATTCGATTAAAAGAATCAAAAAGAAAAAGGAGGTCTGAAGGCCTAACGGAATTGAAACTTACAGAGAAAAGAAGAGGAAAGAACAGAGACGGAGATGTGCATGAAAAGTCTAAACGTAAAAAGGTCGTCAATACATGGAGAAAAAGAGAGGGAGAGTTCGGAGATACCAATAAAAAAAACTCCCAAAATACCACCACGTTTATGACGCATCTTCCTTCATTTTCTTTTTCTCTCTTTCGTTTTCATATTTTTTTCTATTCATTTCTTTAATTTTATTTGAAAATAAAAATGGAGAGACAGAGTTTATTTCATAATTAATTTTAAAATAGAAAAAAAAAGTGAAAGTGGGAGAGACTTAAAAACATATTTTCTTTTCTTTTCAAACGTGGGAGGGACGGAAAACAATGATTAAAGATGTGAAGATGAATATATATATATATTCAAAACTTTCAAACAAGAACCGTTAGTAATTAATCATTTTGTCTCTTAGTAAATTTTTATTTTAATATTTTTTTAATACAAATGATGAGAAAAAAAATTGAATTTACTTAAAAAAAAAATGAATTTACTTAAAAAAAAAAAAAGAGATAATTACACCTACCTCCTTTGAGGTTTTTGACAATTGCTGAAACTTCCCCTATACTTTTTGAAATAACACAGTCCTCCTCTTTTACGCCCGAGGATTATTCGGCCTCGTCGACCACCGGTGACCTTGAGACCATTGGCCGCTACGACTTCAACGAGCAGATCTGTTCTACCATGATCGCACACCCAAAGCTCGATCCAGTGTCCAGCGAGCCATATCCCAAGTATTTCTGATTCGCTCCGGTGCTGAAGATATGATTTTTCTGTGAGCAGGAGGGATGGTGGCAACTTTGGGGTTTCCTTTTACATCGGCTCAGTGGAAGGAGCTCGAAAGACAAGCAATGATCTACAAGTACATGATGGCCTCTGTTCCTGTGCCTCCTGATCTTCTCTCACCCATTACCCGAAATCTCTATCCAGAGTCATACTTTCACTGTAATCACTCATTTTTCCCAATCCATTTTCTTCGTGAATTCCTGCTATCTTTTCATGATTTTTTTCTTAGATTTGTATGGGTTTATTTCTCTTTGTTTTTTGTTAGAAGTGGGTAATGGTTCAGTATTCAACCTGCGATTTTCGAACAATAAAGATATAGAGCCAGGTAGGTGCAAGAGAATTGATGGGAAGAAATGGAGGTGCTCGAGAGATATGGCGCCTCATCAAAAGTACTGCAAGCGTCACATGCACAAAGGCATCATCTATATTGTCCTCTCCAAATACCCAGATGGGTTCTTTCCGGGGGATACCATCTCAGGTTCGTGGATATGGCATTCCGGATGTGAGTTTAGAACAGAGATTGGAATGTGGGATGCAAACTCCAACCTTTACTCTCTCTCTGTTTTCTCTGTGTTTTTTTTTCTCTCTTTGTGTTTTCTCTGTGTTTTATTTTCTTTCTGATGGGTCTGTTTCTGCTTGCTATAGATGAGGCCAAATTATCATCCATAAGGCCTATTTGGGGAGAGCAAAGTGTCCAATTCAATTTCCAGTGATGGGTCAAAACTAATTACTCAGCTCTGGCACTTGGGTGGAAGGTGGTTATTCTTAAATTGATTTGGTGAAAGAGAGAATGCTCATGCATTTACAAATTGTGGTAAGTTTGTTAAAAATCAGTGATGGTACTAGTGGATTTGTGTGTGACTATATATATATATATATGTGTGTGTGTGTGTGTGTGTATTTGTGAGCAAGATGATGATGGTGGGTTTGTATTGATTTGGTGAAAGAGAGAATGCTCATGTATTTACAAATTGTGGTAAGTTTGCAAAAAATCACTGGTGGTAATGGTGGGTTTGTGTGTGTATATGTATACATCTTATTGAAATCAAGAAGAGTAGTGTTAGGCTTTGTTTGCTATGGTGACTGTAGACTCTAAGGTCCCGTTTGATACGCAGGAATGGAGGTAGGAATGGAATGAGCATTCATGTCCTCATTCCATTCCCACGTTTGGTATGCTTAAACATGTTGGAATGCCCATTCCGTTTGGAATGGCCATTCCACTTAGCACAGGAATGGCCATTCCTTGACAAAACCTAAGGAATGGCCATTCCTTTCCTAACGGAATGGCCATCTATCTCTACAGCCCACGACCACAAGTACAGTCAACTTTCTTATAATTATTAATCTTGGCAGATGAAAAATTTATTAATTATTATAATTAATAATTTTAAATTTTCTTGTACTTTTATTAATAAAAAAATATTTTATACATGTAGATGAATTACAATATATTTAACTCTAATTTAAATAAAATTACAAATATATTTGCCAAAAATATTATAAATAGGATATATATAAATATATGTATAATTATTTTAATTTTTTAATAATTAATATTATAAAAGATATATTTTTAAAAAATATTAATTATTAAGTAATATAATTATTAATTATTTATCATAAAACTAATTATATTTCTTAAAAATTATTAATTAATTTAAATAAAATTAGAAATATATTTGCCAAAAATATTATAAATAGGATATATATAAATATATGTATAATTATTTTAATTTTTTAATAATTAATATTATAAAAGATATATTTGTAAAAAATATTAATTATTCAGTAATATAATTATTAATTATTTATCATAAAACTAATTATATTTCTTAAAAATTTATTAATTAATTTAAATAAAATTAGAAATATATTTGCCAGAAATATTATAAATAGGATATATATATATAAATACTATGTATAATTATTTTATTTTTTTAATAATTAATATTATAAAAGATATATTTTTAAAAAATATTAATTATTAAGTAATATAATTATTAATTATTTATCATAAAACTAATTATATTTCTTAAAAATTTATTAATTAATTAAAATAAAATTAGAAATATATTTGCCAAAAATATTATAAATAGGATATATATAAATATATGTATAATTATTTTATTTTTTTAATAATTAATATTATAAAAGATATATTTTTAAAAAATATTAATTATTCAGTAATATAATTATTAATTATTTATCATAAAATTAATTATTCTCATTCCATTCCAACAATTTGATGGCTCAAACCAAACACAGGAATGAAATTATCATTCCATTACTAGGTATTTAGCCAAACAAAAGAATGAAATAATTATTCTCATTCCATTCCTACTCGATTCCATTCCTGATGTTATTCCATTCCTATTCTATTCCATTCTTGCGTACCAAACGTAGCCTAAGCACCCAACATTATAGAAAATTTATTGTAGAGAAATCATCTTTTTGGGGAAAGAGAGGAGGAGATCAGTTGTGATTTTTTTTTTTGCTTCGTAATTGTGCTTGTGCTTGTGCTTGTGCTTGTGATTGTGTGCAGGGAGAGAGAGAACTCTTTTAGAGAGAGGAATGCGAAGAATGAGATTGTTGATGATAAGGGTAAAATTGGTATTTAAAAAAATTATGAGATGACATCAGTTAAAATTGTCTGGTCAACTAACAATTGACTGACGGAAGGGATATTCCTGTTACAAATCTTAAACTTCAAGGGTGGTTAGTGTAATTTCTCAAATTACAGGAGTACTGAGTGTAATATCATCAAACCTTAAGGAAGGTTAGTGTAATTTACCCTAAAAAAAAAATAAAAAATATACTTTTATTATTTGATTAAGGCCTTGATTTTTCGTATTTTAATATTTTTATTCATATAATAAAATATTTGATTAATTATTTTCTCTCTAGTTATATATTTTAAATAAAATGTAAGAATTATACAATTAATTTTTTTTCATTAGTTACTCGAATATGAAAAAAGGGTCACACTCTTTTATCTGACAAATTATTTATTTAAAATTAATTACATGAATTTATGACATTTTGTAATTTACTTTTTCTTGTCACAACCTCCATCCATATTTTTGTTGTACATTCTCAGTGCAGTGCAGTGCAGCAAGCTTTGATATTATATTTAGGATTGATATGTGTACATCGTCTTCCGTTATAAAAATAATTATAAAAAATGTAGATATCTCCAAATACATTTTTTATAATTATTTTCTTCTTTTGTTACTTTTAATTTTAAGATTTCATCACTCTTTCAGATTGGTACATTAGGTGGTTTACATTGTAGATGATTAGATCATCTTAACAATTTTTTCTTATTTTATTTTTTAATTATTGTCACTTCTAATTTATTGTGATTTGTTTCATTTTTATCTTTTATCGTAATGTCTCTCGTCCACTCAAATTATTATCTTTAACACGTTTTTCAAATCTCTATAATATTGAATCAGATCTTATAATTGTCATATAAAACTTTTTTTTGAAATTGATAAAATTTAATTTTAATTTCAAATTATTATATAATAAGAATTTTCGTAATGCAAATTAATATTATCAAAACTTATCTGTTTGATCAATAATTGAAAATGAATTTTCATGTTGGTAGCATAAATCAGTATTTAGAGATAATTTTTATGAAAAATCTTAATCATAACTTATTTATTTTAAAAATATCAAATCAAATCAAATCAGACATCACTTCAATTATTTGTCAAGATCATGACTCATAGTACTATTTTTATGTCATATTTTATTTTATATAATCAAAAAATTATAAAATTATTTAATAAAACAAGCTTATTTGAGAAAAATTGAAAGCAAAGGTTCGAGGTGTTACAGTTATGTTGCACTTGTTCTCAGGCAAAAAAGCTCATCCTTTTAAGCTTGTAGGCTATGGGCTTGAAAACATGTTCACCTTCAATGAGCAAATCTAGGAAATCATCTATATGAAGAAGACCATTGAATCATGACAAATCAATCTTCATACAATATTTCAAAATCATGGAATTGAAACAATCTTGATGATTAAGGCAACGTTGATTGCAAAGAAACAGAATTACTACCCTTTCGAGGAGGGGGATCGATAAATGACAATAAATTATTACCTACAAAAGGGAATTGAAAAAAATCTTGATGCATGGATTCAAATATAAATATTTACAGAGAAACACAATGATGCATTGGGAGCTCAGAGAAGACAACAAATCACTATCAAGTACGCCAACAGAAATGCAATGGAAATAACTGAGTTTAGCTCTCTTCCACCAGCTGATGAAGTAGTTGGCCTTCGAGCCTGCTCATGCTTTCCAATGTCAATCATGATCTCGAATCGGCAATTGCTCTTAGGTGATGGATCAATATTGGTAATCACCGATAAATTAGAGAACTGACAATATCCTTTCTGTTGATTTTGGGTTTGATAATACATGTTGAAAGCGTACGAAACGTTTCCCCTAGCGTCCAGCTCTCCGCAGGACGATCCATATCCGAGACTCGTGCAATCGGCGTAAGTGCAAGCAGTGTCGATGTTCTGCGGCAGATTTGGGTCTAGAATGTTTGCTTCGGGCGCCATTATACACCATTGCCTTGCCAAATATTTCACCCCCTTGGCTGGGACCAGAGTTCGATTATTGCCCAAATCCAGAGAATATTTGATCGTGCCGTCGTAGTAAAAAATCCCCCAGTGCCGCTCGAAATTCCCCGGCGCGACGCTCTTCGCATCCTCGTCAATGAGTCCAAATAAATAGATGTCCGGCGGGGTTGGCCGTTTTGGGGTTCCTTGGCCTTGAGTTACGCGGCTGAGCAGACCTTGATTGAATCTCCGAGCATACTCTAAATTTGCATTGGAATTACCATCTGTCGGCCACCCAATTTCCCCGACGATGACAGGGAGCGATGGGAACCCGTTTTTTTCAAGAGCCCAAATGAGGGTGTCGTAGTTGGCTTCGAAGACATTGGTGTAAGTGATGGAGCCGTCAATTATAGGGGAAGCATTGCCGGAGAAGAAGGCATAGTCGACCGGGAAATGGGGGTCGTCGTATAGGCTGAGGAATGGGTAGATGTTGATGGTGAGGGAAGCACCATTTTCACTTAGGAATTTGATGATGGAGAGCATGAGAGAATGGATGTCTGATCGGAACTCACCGCCTGATGGCAGACCGGTGTCAGTCGTGTACACATCTGCATTTAACGGGATGGTAATCTTCACCTGTCGGCCTAAACCGGCTTTAATCAGGGCAGCTTGAATGTTTTTCAGTGCCGGAAATGTGGTTTGTAGGAAAGTACCGTTGTAGGTCTTCAGGAAAGGTTCATTGCCAACTGCTACGTACCTGAAATTTTCCACTTTTAATATCAAACAAATGTGTATGCTTCAGCTTCAAATATTCAATTTGCTAGTGCTAGCTAGCAGTTTATGAATTATGTGCATGCATGCAGAAAAACAAATATCTATATATATATATATATATATATATGTAACGGCAAAGAAATGGGTATCTAAAGTAGTTTCTTTAACGGTGAGAGAGTTTTTTAAAGTTGGGAAGGCCAAATTCAAATGTTGCCACTATCCAGCCTCTTCTTCATATATGCTAAAATTAAAGGAATATCCATGCGTGCTGTCAAAGTTTTCTCATTCTGCTTAATTTTGTTACTGACACCATTTTATTTCATACTAGATAAGAAGAATTTTCTGTTACTCAAATACGTATCGTAACCTTAATCTCTTATGTGTATAATCACATAAATATTATGTAACTATTTAATTTTAATTTTAAAAAAATTACCACATTATATATGTAACAAATTGTGTTTAAGATATATTATCTAGATATTAAAAAGTTCTTTTTATCTAATTTGAAGTTAAATATTATTCTTTTGTCACCGATCGAGGGTGACTATAATAAAAACTTTCACATTGAAGGAATAAAAGTTGCTTTTCATTTGAAACAAAACACACACACACACACACACACACCCACGTATATAAATAACATCTCAGGCATATGGGAAGCTAACTGGGCGGTGCCCATCTTGTTAATTATATGCAAGGTAAGTTCATTTGTAAGATATATATGTTCAGATAATTATTAGACAGGTTAATTTGAGTCATGTTTATGTCAAAAATTAAAAGTAAAAAAAGAACTGTTCAAATTTTGAGAAGGTGAATTTAGGCAAATGCATTGAGAAAGGGGAAATGACAGACCTTATATCCACCCCAGTTGTTGATATGTAGGAGGAAACATTTTGGGACACCCATTCCTCAGCAACTCGAACACTACTTGCAAGAGCCGCCAAGAAGTCATTGGGTATGCCCAGCATAACTTGGAGATTAGAATGTCCAAGAGCCTTCATGACCTCAGGCTCGGCTTCAAAGAGCTTCACTTTGTCGAAACCATTGTCCTTCATTAACTGCACCACTATGTGAGGTGGTAGTGGATGTGTTGCGCGCGTTCCCCAGTTGCAAGCCAGGCCTTCCGCCATTAATAAACCTTCATGACCAAGTATGAAGAGCAAGACGAAGCTAAACATGTAGCGAAAATCCATATTCTTTTTCAGATTTCCCTTTTCCCAAACCCAATATGAAGCAGTTTGAATATAAGGTCGGGAAATGTCCCTTTTATTGAAGGAAAGCTAAGGAAAGGAAGTATAACAAGATTCAACAAGGAATTGGATTCCAAGGGTTAATTCATTTGAATCGATTTATATATATATATATATATATATATATATAAATAAATTTGATTTTTGTATATGGAGGGCGAGGGGGAGGGGGGTTCTATCAAGAAAGGAATGAAGTGAACTTGTTGGGAAATATTTGTGATAAGATGCTTTTAATCAGACACCCATGCAGAAAGAATGCACCTTTTCCAACATGAACTTTCTCCAGTTTACAAAGTTGCAAGAAAAAAGTTCGTCTTTCGAACGATTCCTATTATTCTAACCTTTTGCGTGATGTAAAATTAAGGAATAAGTGTTAGAAAATTTGTGATGGAAGAGGTGGCTCCGGTAGTTATTCAACTATAGTCTGATAAGTTCTCGATGCAAATTAAATTTTGACATGTAATATATATTTTAAATTAAAATATCATTATATCATTATTTAGAAAATTAGATATGCATGATTATAAAATTCTTATATACGAACTTATCATTGAATTTTTTTTTCTTCCATAAACGAGAGAGAAAAAATAATATTAATTTGATTAAGATAGTGTGAAAGAACTCGATAATCATTCATAATGACATATAATTGGATCATAACTTACTCTTTTTTTTTTTTAATCCTTCATCAATGTTACTGTTTCTAAAATACTTTTTTTTTTAAAAAAAGAAAAAACATAAATTTTGAATAATTTGACAATATTTTAATACATTAAATCATGAAATAATGTACAAGTAATCTAATTCTAACATAACATTTGATAAATTACTTTTGAAAAATATTGACTTTTCATTTTACGCTAACAGCTCCTTTTCCTTTTCCTTTTTCTTTTTTGACAAACACTAACATTTCTATTTTAGTTATGTGAATTTTTTTAACCCCACAATAATTTTCCTAAAATATGCTTCTAAATCTTGTGAAAACTATTGTGCTTTTGAAAAATAGCTTTCCAATATTTATGTACAATGGTTTACAAACATGCTACTGCAAGAATTTAGACATACCATGAATATGAGTCCTTCCAAAGCTTGGCAAACATTCGCATAATTTAAATGTAGAACTTGCTATTTAATATTATAAGTGTTACATATCCCTCAATCTATTCTCAAGTATATCTCCATTGGTAATACGACATGATATTTCCAGATTGAGCAGTGCCAAGGCTTGGATAATCACACTGTGGGACTCAAAATCATCATATAATAAAACATCACATTAGAGATATAAATTAGGAATACATAAAATTCTCCTTTAACATACTATATGCATGGATTCATACTCCAGTGTATATCATTTTTTTTTTCTCCACAAAAATAACTAGAGGTCAGCGGAGGAGTAATTATCCAGTAAAACCACCATGACACCACATCGCGAGGTAGTATTTCATATCTTACATGGCAGTTTAAGCCATCAGAATGCACCTTGGCAAGGTCAGAAGCATCAAGCAGAAGGCTTCTGGAGCCATTGATGGTTTCAACAAATATTGCAGTGATGCCCAATATGGCCTCAAGACATATTTTCAACAATCAATAACAATTAATTCTCTCTACATCAGAGTTCCAATTGATGGATTCTACATTTTCCATCAGGTCACATGTACTGCACATCTGGAATCTAAACAACCTGCTACTAAACTGCATTTAATCTTGCCGTTACAAAATTTTGTTTCAACAATGTATACTCTATTTTTTTCTTCTACTCGATAAAAAAAATGTGATGCCATTACAAAAAAACCATCCAGCATAAACTACAAGAAAATAGGTCATCTCCATACTCTGCGTTTTGAAAATGCTGTGTCTACGGCAACTGATAAAACAAAATAACACACAACTGATACACTGAAAACAAAATGAATTAATATTCACAAAAATATAGCTGATGAATCAACAAAAAACGAGAAGTCAGTTTTCAAATGTGCAGCAACGACAAAAAAGTATTCCATCAGAAGCTTGATGAAGTGGCAATCAAATTTTCTGTGGCAATAGGCCAGTCAATTGCATACTGAAAAGATCGGCGAGGGCTCCAAGAACATCCATCTGAAAAAATGAAGAGATGATCAGCAGAGAACGGCTGATAATCCATACCACTAACAGTCTAACGATATATATTCAAGCAAAAGCATGTATCTATACAGTGATTCTTTATTTCTCAATAAAGGTATATTAAATAAAACAAAGCGCCAAGGGGACAGTTAGGATACAACAGCTCCAACTAGCAATCATGAATCAAGGAGCTCAGTTAGGATATTCCATTGAAGCAGAAAATTGACCATCCAAGTGGGTTGTGCATGAGTTTTCATGGCACAAGTTAACTGAGTTCATTGAACTGATCCTAAACGATTTGGGTCCAGGATCAGCCCTGCCAATCTGATCCAATGAGATTATTGTTGATATATCAGCATTAGTTTTTATTTTCAATATTTTTTACCATTTTCAAAATATTTACTTTAATGTTAATGGACTGACATGTTAAACTGTTTATAAACCAACTGGACTCAGGTTGCAACTTGCCATCTATTATAATTTAATTCAGAGGTCCAAGAAGTCATTTTCAATTGAACATAAATTCAAACTGATCTAAACTCATCCAAACTCAACCATTGCTAGCCCTATTTACGTTTTTTTGATCTCCTCTTTGGATGCAGGTACACTTCCAAACCATGGAAGTTGAAGTTGTACATGATTTCTCACCCTATGTACTTCGCATTTTGATTTACCAGTTCTTGTGTCACCATTTGCACAGCTTGGCTCTTCACAAGAGAGCTCATTTGGTAGATATGTTACTCCATGGTGGGGAGAGAGATGGTGTGGAGTCTTTGTTTAGAAGAAACTTTGAAGACTGGGAGTTGTTGGAGGTAGCAGGGCTTTTGGAGGTGTTTTATAAATTCAAAGTGGTTTTGGGGAGGGCGGATTTCCTTGCGTGGACTCTTCCTCGACCTAAAAAGTTCACGGTCCAATTTTTTTACAAGGGGTTGGTGGGTGGGGGCAAGAGCCAGTTCCCACGGATGTTGATTTGGTGATCCCGTATTCCGATTTCTATCTTATTATGAATAATTTGCAAGGAAGGATTTTAGGCTGGGGAGTCATTGTTGCATGTGCAAGGGTAGAGACAATTGAACATCTTCTTCATTGCTCAGTGGCAAGGGATCTGCAGAACATGTTTTTGTCCTTATTTGGTTACCTTTGGTGATGCCTTCCAATGTAAGGGAGGCACTTCTTAGTTGGAGAGGCGGCAAGATGAGAAAGGATGAGAGGATTGTTTGGAGAATGACTCCCATTCGCTAAATATGATGCATTTAGAGGGAGCGCATAAGGAGAGTTTTTGAGGGATGTGTATACTTCATTTTTGGGTCTCAGAGGCTTATCCTACGTATGTAGATACTTTAGTTGATTGTTTTTTGGGGACTTCAAGGCTTTAATCTCGTAGCCTTCCCTTGTAATTATGGGTTCGCCCCCCTTGGGTGTCTTGTTATATTTACTCTTTACCTATGAAAAAAAAGGTCGATGGCTATACAACAGAGAAATGTTGTGGACGAGATCTTTATTAGAATAGATGGGTGTTACTAACAAGCAGCCTAGAAGATGTTGTGATAATCAAGCAACTATGTACATTACTGGTAACCTAATATTTCCTGAGCGGACTAGGTATATTGAAATCGAAGGCCACTTTGTGTGAAACATGGTTATGACTTCTTTTGTTTTGTTTTTTTTAGATCAGTAATATTTATTTCATAATGAAGGGTGCCCAAGCAGGCAAATCCAACTGTACAAAACAGGGAAGGACTGGCAACAATAATCAAAGTTTAAGATCCCCCAAAAAATTCATGAACAAGTCTAAAAACATTAAGTACTCTTCTTTGAGCCAAAATAATAACCACCGCAAAAAATTGCCTTTGAACTGCCATGAAGATGCCTCATCATAGGTCTTGCAATTGATTAGGAGACATTCTCACCAAAGCTTTGAATAAGAGTTGGTTCTTAAATTTTAGTAACTAACAGGACATGATAATCATCAATGCACCACCTTCAGACGAAGTGTTAATAGAGTTTGTGTTATAAAAATATGCTGAGTAATGTTGTAATTCCACAATTTGTTACTCATTATGATGGGTGAGGGTAATTTTGTAGTTCTACAATTTGTTTGTATTTGTTTTTTTTTTTTATCAGTAAAGGGATATGTGTTGAAAAAAAAGGCCTGAGAGGAGCAAATCCATGTACAAAGAGGATCCAATCCAAAAATTAAAGCCACGAACCTTCCCAAAAACCCTACAAAGGAATTTACACACATGGGGTAAAACTCAAACCCAAAAGTATACCATTTTCAAAATACTATCTTTGAATCTACAATGGGACATTTCTAACCCTTTAAAATCCACTTATTGTTCTCCATGTACAAGTACCAAAATAAACAAAGCAGGGCCACCCTCCAAACCTTCATAATATTCTTAGGCACTCAGTCCTACCTCGAACTATTGAGAAAATCCTTCAATGAGACATGCATTATCCATACAGAATCATACAAGGAAAACAGAAGACACCATGGCGACCACGCATACCTAGCCACTGCAGAGTAAAGAAAAGGATGACTAGCAGTTTCCTCTCAACTTTGCAGTTTGCACATGTAGAAACTACTAGCCAGCCTATAACCTCTCTTCTGCAAATTGTCCATAATCAAGACTGCTTCCTAAGTAACCATGCAAAAAAGGTGATCTTAACCGGAACGCAGGAGCACCAAATAATTCTCCAAGGAAACTCCAAATCTCTTCTTGTGAACTCTCTATAGTACAATTTTACATTAAATTTCCTAGAGCTGTTCCATGTCCATATGAGATTATCCTCCCAACGCCTTAAAAAGTTTCAATCGATGGAGCAAGCCCATCATCACAACACTCCATTTCTCAATCCTAAAATTTTCTCCTAAAATAAGGAGCCCAACCATATTTTCACTATCCCAAGAAACACAATGAACCACATAAGCACCTTTATTGGCAACAATCTTAAATAATTGCGAAAATCGGTACTTTAGAGCATTATCCCACTCCAAGCATCCATTCAAAACTTAACCCTCGATCTATCTCCTACCTGAAAGCGAGTGAAGCAAAAAATAAAAAAATCAGCCCGTTGTATGTTTTTCCACAAGCCCCAGACATAAGGGCTTCCCACCTCCCTAGTGAACCATTCACCCTCCTCACAACGATATTTACTTTCTCTCACCTTCCTCCACTAAGCATTACCCTCCAAAGCAAACCTCCACATCCGTTTTCCTAACAATGCCTTGTTGAAAACCCACAAATCCTTAACTCCCAATCCCCTCATAATTAGGAGTTCTTATTATGTCCCAACTACGTAGATGAATCTTCATCTCCTCCTTTGTCACTGAAAGAAAATTTCGCTGAAGCTTATCCAATCTCTTCTCCACTAATGCTGGCACAAGGAAAAACAAATAATAAATTGGAAGATTACCAAAAGTACTCTTTATCAACGTAATCTTCCACCCTTTCAAAAAGTATTTATTCTTCCATCTTGCTAGCTTATTTCTAAAATCTATCCACCATTGGGTCCCATGCTGATTTCACCTTTAAGGAAAAGGCAAGCCCAAATAAATTGTTGGAAAGGAACCCACCCTACACCCCAAGTTGCAAGCCAACTGCTCCACCCTTTGACTTCCCCCAATGTTATAATCTCACCTTTATTCAGATCACCTTAAGGCCCAACATTGCCTTAGTAAAGAGCATGTCTAAGCTGACTCTCCTAAGCTCCACAGACAATGGGAGATATCCAATCTTCCTCCAACATTGTCCTCAATCCAAAATCCACTCAACAAGCCTCCCTCCATTCCTTTGGAGAAACATTTTGCTCAAAGCTTCCAACACCACAAAAGGAAACAAAAAAACGGTGAAAGAAGATCCTCCTTCCGTAATCACCTTGTTGTAATCCCTCTTTAAGTCTGGAAAAGGCCCTCAAGCGAAACTGCATCCAAAATATACGTTCCTCCAACAAAACTATTTTGGCTAACTGAAATCACATTTCCCAACACCTCATAATCGTAATAGAGTACTTTTGCCACTAATTTGTACATCCCCCAACAAAACTAATAGGCATAAAGTCCCAAATATGCCCCTTTTTTCAAGGCAATGAAGGAATCATTCAAGCTCCTTTCAAAGGTTCCATGCTCATAAAAGTAGTCAAAAACCGCCATGATGTTTGTCCTAACTACTGGCTAACAATATTGAAAGAAGGCCATAGTAAATCCATTTGGAGTAGGTGCCTTATCCCCATCCGGCCAGTACCTTCTCCTCTTCAAAAGGTCTTTCCACCCATTACTCTCGTCCCCTCCCAAAATAGCAAATTGCTTGTCTTCGAGTAATGGTCACCCGTCACTAGACTCCCTATACAACCCTACATGGAAACTAGAGATAACTTGTTGTACCTCCTCCTCTTACTCCCACCGAGCCGATGTTATTTATTCATCTAAGCATTCGCCACTCTGTGAAAAAATCTAGTATTGTTGTCACTCCTTCAACCACAATGCTCAAGATTTTTTGTCTCCAACAAGTTTCTTCTGCCTTTATTAACAAACCAAGCTCACCCTTTCGACCATCCATACAAGCACTCTCCCTTTTGGAAGAGGCTATCTATTCTTTAGCGTCTAAATCTTGAATATCTTGCATTATTGTCACCTTCTTAACCTTTAGATTCTCAAAACCTCTCTATTCCATTTCTTCAGATCCACTTAAAGCAACTTCAGTTTACTAGCCAACACAAAACCAGGATTTCCCTTTCCTTGGTAATCCTGCCACCAACCTCTCACCAAAACTTGGTGCCTTGGTTCTTGGAGCCACATATTCTAAAAGCAAAATGGACTCCCCCCCTCCTAACACCCCCCACAATCCAGCGGACACAAAAATGATCTGGTATAGGTCGCAGAAGACAGGCCTGAGTTGTTCCCAGGAAAAGTTCTTACCATGAAGTAGACAGCAGGAATCTATCCAATATGATCATTGCGGAGGCTTCTCCATCCCACTTGTCCAAGTGAACCTCCTTCCTTCCATAGGCATGTATATCAGCTTCATGGAATCAATGAACTCAGAAAACTCTGCCATATAGGGAACTCACCATATTGAAATCCCCCTATACACCAAGGATAGCTCCACCTACACCCCATTCACTGCATTTCTTCTCAAAGCAGAACCCTTTCAGCACTATTCCCTGGACCATAAACTCCTGAGAATGACCATAAGAAGTCCTCCTCCATTGGCTTAAACTAGCACGATACTGAGTGACTCCTTATCCACTGATCAATGCATTAGATCATCTCACAGTCCCATATTACCAGGTACCCCCAGTCATGCCTCTTGAAGCCAAACTCCTCCAGTTCACTCATTTGTTCCCCCCATATGCTCCTAAGCAAGTCTCTAGTAACCTCCTTCACTTTAGTTTTCTGAAGACATACCACTGCTAGTCTGCTACTTTCCATTCACCAGTACTCTTCTGTCTGGGTTATTAATCCCCCTCACATTCCAAGAAAACAGTATCAAAATAAACGAGCCATAAGCCGCAGCATCCCCCCATTCCCTCCTTTGGCCCCTCCTGGCCATCGTCTCCCGCCCTTATGAAGCACGGACACTCTATTTTGGCTCACATGTTCGTGTCAGGCACCGACACTCTTAGACATTTCCCGGACACGTGTCCGATCACTTGAATCATGAAAGTTGATGATAAAATGAAGAAGTTCTTTATTTTTTATTTAATGACTTTGTTATTTTAATAACTTAATAATATTTTTTAAATTTGTGTGTTTTTATGTCAATTGTGATTAAAATAACATTAGGTTTTTATTATATGGTCATATAAAATATAAAATTGTCATGTCGCACTTCCTGCTTGCATTTGTAGCTGCTTCCTCCTCTGAATCATCAGCTAAGAACCTAAACTCTGACTTTTGCAGTATCATCTTTATTGGAAAACTAACAATGTTTTTTCCCAGTAATACAATGGCAGATTTTAATCAACAACAGGATAAGGTATTAGAGTTATCTCATCCCACTGAAACAAAAATACAACGTCACGTCATCAAAAAAATTACAACGCTGCAATATAAAAGACGAAGACGTCAAAGAGTCAAGTTAAAAAAATCATATTTTTTCTTTTTTTCATTGTTCAACTTTTTTTGATACATTCCAAATTTTTTAATATATTTTTTGTATCAATAAATGGACTATTATATATATATATATATATATATATATATGCATGCATGTAATTATTGATTTGGATGATTCTAAGCAATACGGAACATGATTTTTTTTTGAGTCTCATCGAAAGTAAGAAACTATTATACTTTGAACGATGTTTGTACAATTAAATTCTAAAATATTACGATTATGATTATTAAATTTTACAATTGATTTGTGAATAAAATGTTAATTTAGATATCTCGTATGCATATATTTGAAAAAAAAAATTAAATGACTTTTACAAGAATAAGTGATGATCAAATTTTATATCTGAACCTAGGCTTGACAAAATGGGCGGATTGAAAACAGGTCGGGTCAAGATGGGTTGAACCCGTATTTGACCCGTAATTAAACAGGTCAAATACGAGTTGGGTCACATACACGAGGCATGGTAGAGATTAAAAATTTTGGGGGAAAAAGTTTTTTTTTTTTATAAGTTAAGTTTTACTAAGCAAGGCGCCCGAGGAGGGGAGGAACCCTCGACTTCCAAATAGTCTTTCACGGAAAGTCCTTTGTTGTCCAACCCAGCAAGCTTCGATAAAAAGATTGTACAATAAATTTTTTCTCCTTACTTATCTTCCACTCAATAACATCTTCCCTTCCTTCCCCGACACCTACTATATACAACAACTTCAATAGCTCCTCCACCTCACCAAGCTCCCAGTCAAAAAAACCCTGCCTAAACTGAGGGCACCACACCCTAGACCCACCCTCCCTAGACATATAATCCCTCACCCTATCTTTTTTATCCCCTGCAATGCTATACAAGATTGGAAATTTCTCCCTCAAAGGGCCCTCACCACACCAACTGTCCTCCCAAAACAGCAATCTAGAACCCTCACCCACATTAAACTGAATTTTTTAAGGAAATCCCCTTTCCCTTTTTGAATGCCTCGCCAAATACCACAACCATAAGACTCGTTATCCTTCACCAGCCAGCCACCCTCCTCACTCCCGTATTTTACACCAATGACCTCCCGCCAAAAAGAGTTCTCTTCCACTGCAAACCGCCACAGCCACTTCCCCAATAAAGCTTGATTGAACACCTTGAGATCTTTGAAGCCCAACCCTCCTTTCAGATGATGCTTGACTTTATCCCAACCCACTAAATGAGTCTTCCTCTCCTCCCCCAACCCACCCCATAAGAAGTCTCTCTGAAGCTTCTCCAACTTCTTCCTTACCTTTACAAGCATAGGAAAAAGGGACATAAAATATGTAGGGAGACTATCCAACGTACTCTTGATAAGATATAGCAATAGTTCCATAGGCCCTATATATATGGCAAGAAAGTAACACTATATGATACCAATTTTTTATTGTATGGCTGTAGAACTTGGTCCCTACAACTATAGATAATTTTAGGTATCACCCAATAGAAAAGGAAAGGAGGACAGAGAGACATTCTGGAAATAAAATGACAAATAATAACTCAGAATATTCTATTTGGAAGTGGAAGATTACCTGGTCGCAGCATACAAGTTTAGTAATCAAAGGATAGAACTCCCTCAGATGTTTTCTGAATATCCTGCTATTCATAAAGCACATGCCTTTCAGCACCTGAAAGACAAAAAAAAAAATATATCTGTAACTCCAGTTCATAATGATATGTTGCCATGTCCGTTTAATCAACAATAACACGTTCTCTATGATGGAGGTAAAAGCATTCATATTTTAAAGTAATCGGCCACAATCAGCCCCAAAAATTGTGACACAGTTTTGTTGATATCACAGAATTGTGAAAAAGCTGAGTTTACTGGAAGGGGATTTGAAGTGGAATAAAGAGTCTTTAGGTAACTTGGAAGGTGAGGGAGGATTTAATGATGCAAAGTAGAACCACAGGGAAGAATGAAAGGCAGAGGTAAGAAAAAATTCATTGATGAAAGAGGTGAGTTGGAGATTGAAGTCCATGGTCTATGACGAAGGGGACAAAAATATGAAGGTTTTTCATAGGCTAGGCAACACTCATCGACGAAACAATCTCATTGGAAAAAAAAACTGTTGGTGGCCAAGAGTTTCTGTAAGGATTCTACATCCAGAATCCAATCAATGGAACCTGCGGATAGACTAGCTGAAGTTCAACCATAGTGAGGAGAACATAGGTTGATTAGAAAGGCCTTTTCTCTTTCTTATGTTCTGATGTTGGGCGTTGTGTTTCTAAAATATTTACCACCCTTTTTTATTGTATCTCATAATTTCCTTTTTTTTTGCTGGGGGGAAGAGGCTACATTAGTTGACAAAATTAGGGGAGAATTCTTAACAACTACCAAAGCTGCAATTCAACAACAAATCACATACAAACAAAAAGGTCCCAAATAACACACATTTCATACCTTGACAATGATTGGAGAACGTAATTCAAGAACTCGATGAATATCCATATTAGTTGTCTCCCCAAGACTGGACTGGAAATCAGATGCCTCCCTCAAAACATGTCCACAAAATGACACTAGTTTCTCCTCAGCTATTCCTTCAAGTTTCTCGTCTGCACTAAAATGTTCAGTAACACTCGAATTATTCTCAACTAAAGCATTAGTTATTTCATGTTGTTCCCCTCTGTTAGAATGAACTCCTGAAGTCGTCTTCTGTAATATGTCCAAGTAAATGCAAGTTCCAGCTAATTCCTGGCGAAGAAGATTCAAAGGTGGCCTGTCCAATGATTAAACAAGTTAAAACACAAAGTTCTTGCAATTTATTGCTAACAAATTCAATGGCAAGCAATAGAGAAGACCATAAATCAATAAGCAAATGTGAAGGCTACCTCTCAGCAGGAATGTGGTGCATACGCAATCTGAGGTTGGTATATGAATTATATGATGCAGCAAACTCTAATACAGAAAATAAGATGTCCATTATGGTGATCTTTTGTGGTGCGTGCAACTTGTTCCAGTAATTCTTCTGCATATTTTGAGAGATGTCAATGTAAAAGCTCTTCTTTTTTCACAAATCACAATAAAAGAAAGCACCTCTCATACACTTTCCGCACCATCCAAATGCTATATCTATGAACCTCTCTCTCTCATTTCTGGGATTGTTTTCTTTTCCATTTCATATTTCTTTCCACTCGGAGAAATTTTTTTGGTGGGGTGAGGAATTTTTGGTTTTCCTATTCTACTACTCTTTGCCTATCAATCCGAACCTCCTGATGCTTTCTGAAACCAGATAAGCATGCCATAGTATTCTTGCTAGAAGAGATTGGCCCTCAAAGTTTAAGCAAATAGATTGATTTGGGATTCCATCAGTTATTTACAAAGTAGAAGTTATAGCATATTTTTTTCCCGGGGGGGGGGGGGGGGGGGAGGGGAGCTTTTTCTAGAAAACAACTATAAGAAAAGTTGATTATAAATAAAACAATATGTACATAAATTAGATTCATACCTGAATGCTATCAATGGCACCTAGAAGTAATAGTTGAGTGATGCATTTGCTCCTAATGGTACCCAACAATGGACTTTCCTCCTCATCTTTGGCATCGGGCTCCACAGCATCAGGAAACTAAGATGGCATCAGATCAAGAAGAAAGGAGAAACAACATGTAATTGACGCTCAAAAATAGATTATATGCTTCCGTTAAAGGCAAGAGCAAGGATTTCCTAAAATTGTACGATAAAGAAATTGCTAGCAGTTCACCATTATTATAGGGAAAAAAAAAACAGCAGGTATGCTGTTCTTAGCATTAGGGCCACTCAGAAACACCTGCATGTGTGCCACACAGCAGTAGAGCATGCATCTTGAAAAACTAATATTCTTTATTATAGAGAATCAAATTTATTCGAAAGGCACACCTTCTAGCTTTGTGGACTCTGATGTTAGGAATTATTAGAGAATAGAGAGGTAGTGGAGGGGGAGCTTGTTATCAGTTTTGTCACGAAGCTACAGAATATTATATGGAATGCGAGGGGGATTAGATAGGAGGTGGCGGTTGAGTCTTCTTTGAAGCAATGGAAGGTGACAGTTGTATGTTTGCAGGAAACCAAAATGGAGGCTATGGCAAGAGAGGGGTGTGGAGCATTTGGGGTGGCAGATGTGTGTAAATAGGAATGGGCTTTTTTGAGTGTGAATGGTACAGCTGGGGAGTGTTGGTGATGTTGGATTCAAGAATACTGAACAGCGTGAATCACTGGGTGGGTAATAATTCTGTATCTTGTTTGTTTGCAATAGCTGGTGATGGATCCCAGCGGACTTCAATAGGATAAATTGTGCGTTTTCTGATACAGAAGAAGTTCTCTCTGGAGGGAGCAGAAGCATGTGGAAAGGATGTAGGGAAGTCAGTGGATTTTTTATTTTTATTTTTTGTTGGGTTGGGGTTAACAAAGAATGGTCCCCAGGGGAGAAGTTGGGAGATAGTAGGCTGCCGAGGGTTATGATGAGTTCTCTGATTTTATTGATGAGTTAGATTGATCATCAATATAGTTGGTTGGCAGTAAGCAATGCAAGGGACTCTCGAAAGGAGCTTTAATGCATCATTTGTTGTTTGGTGCCAAAAAGGAGAGGACATCAAAGATGACGGGCAAATTAGTTTGGTAGGGAGAGCTTTGTGAAGCACCGAGGTTCAAAGGTGCTATAGGAAATATAATGTATTAAGTCTCAAAATGCATTTGTGAAAGGAAGATATATCATTAATGTGATCTTGATTACTAATGAATGTGTAGATACCAAGTTGAAGAATAGGGAAGCTAGGTTATTGTGCAAGCTTGATATAGAGAATGTGATCAATTGAATTGACGCTCTTTGTTGTATATGCTTGAGAGAATGGGGTTTGGTATTAAACGAAGGCGGATCGAAATGTGGAATGTGCATTACATCAATCAAGTTCTCAATTTGCAGAGAAGCAAGTACAAGACTAGCTAAACAAAGACAAAAAACTAGCCATCACCCTGAAATTAATGTGATGAAGTAGAAAAGTGACTCGATAATACCTTGGATGGAGAAGATGGTACAAAAACATCTTCTGAAGCACGGCTTTTAGATTTAGAGGTAAAACTTCTGACAAAGAGGTTGTCCATCATATTTCCCATAATTCTTTGACTTATTGTTCGATTCCGTTGGAGACCTCCAGCTTCAGCAGGTTTCTGAGATCTTCCTGAGGGTGATGGTAGGCCTGAAAAGGACATTTTTCTATTTAAGAGGTTTGGTATTAAATGCATTCTTCAATAAGCAACTACTGGGTTGAAGCTCCTCAATTGTTATGATGACTCCATACATCATTCACATTTCCAGATTTTGATCATAAAAACATAAAGTGCTAACCTTCAGATCCCTCCAAATCTATTGCCAGATCCATTTCTTGATTCTGATTGTGTATAGTATTCCTTACAGTGCTAACAGTATCAATAGATGGGGATGCCAAAGCATGTGTTTTCCCATTATCACTGACATTATGCTGATGGTTATCGATTGGCTCATTGTCAAAAGGCTTTAGAGGACTGTCACCTGTACTGATCTCTAAATTTCTGGTTAACTGCTGTATGGTTTGTAGGATTTTCAAAACCCAACGTGTTGAGCAGCTCAAGGGGTTGTGTTGTATATGAAGCATCTCTGGTCCAAATAAGAAGTATTAGTAATACCACAATTACAAGAGATAACCAAAGAAGAAGAGAATTGAGATACACACCTTATGCTTTTCAACAAGGTATCCCAATCATTATCGCTGAATTGGTGTCCTCCAACTTCAATAAGGTGCACCAGTGCACCAAGAGAGATTGACACCACAGTCTGATCTGTCTTTTTTGCACAATCTAGCAGCAAACTAAGTAGTGAAGGCAGCATAAAACATACCTCCTACATCAAATAAGAAAGATATTTTCTGTCACAAAATTATATTTTAAAAATAACTAGTTACCATTGCTTAATACATCAAAATTAAGAATAAAAACCATCAACTGATTTTAAAGAATTATTCAAATTCTATTACTTAAAATAAATAAATATTTGTAGTTATGGTACCATTTTTTATTGCACTTATCATAGTTGGTAGTATCTTATGATTCACAATATGATACAGAGGATTGGAAATGTTTTAGAGCTAAACCGATACATATTTCTAATATTTACCCAAATTGAATGTCTCTAATAGGTAGAATAATACAAATGATTCACAATACATACAAGAGGTTCCACTTGGATTTTTTGTCGTTATTTAATTAAAAATTAATTTTTAACACATTGAGGTTCAAAGGAAATATGTGCTTTTTCTTTCTTTTGCCTCCTGCCAAAAAAAAAAAAAACCTTGATAGTGTATAGAAAAAATTTATTTTTAAGCACATTTCCACTGAATTTATCATAATATCGTTCACGTATGCATTGAGGTTTAAAGGAAACATTTGTGTTTGCTTTCTTTTGCCTTCTATTTTTTTTTTTTATTTAAAAAAACTACCCTCTGTAGTATTTCCCAGCTTCTCTAAAACAACCGCTACAAAAAACTTGGTCTTCGAAATTAAATAAAAGAACTTGAACTTGTGATAAAATCTGCATTTCACATGCGCATTACATTGTCCACACTATATCCTCAAGTAAAAAGATTTTAACAAATTTGCCCTGCTATTTACAAGGAAAATTACTATATTGGATTGGTAATAGTAACTTGAATAAATAAGGGAGAAGGGCAAACCTGAAATACAAAAAAGGGATTTGGCACAATATTAAAGCCTTAGATCCCTAAAAAAATCTATAAACTTTTCTAGGTACATAGGATACTCCTCATTAAGCCAAAAGAACAAAGTCTTCAAAAAAACATCTTTTAATCTCCAAGGGGGAGTTTCCACCCCTTCAAAAATCCTCTTGTTTCGCTCCCTCCAAATACACCATACTAGGCAAATGGGAGCCAGTCTCCAAGCAATTCTTAACTCCTTCCTAATATTTTTGCAACGCCAACTCAAAAAAGATGCTTCACCTTGACCTGCATAACACAAGAGCACCCAAAGATGGAAAAGAGAAGACTCCATAAATCCGTGGCAAACTTGCAATGAAGAAGGAGGTGGTCTACTGATTCTTCCTCCTCTTTGCACAAAGGGCAACGACTAGGAAGATGGAAACCTCTCCTCTTAAGATTATCTGTCATTAAAATAGCACCCCATGCCGCTTCCCAAGCAAAAAAGGATGTTTTCCTAGGGCACTCTAGACTTCCACACCAATCTCCAAGGAAATGAGATATCTTTCCCACCCGCCAAACTCCTATAGTAAGATTGAACCGAGAGAACACCATCACTATTTCCTTTCCATTTGAGCCCTGTCCCTTCGACCATCCACCAAAGAAACCTTACTCAAGAAAGCCAAAAACAAATTGACCTCCCATAGCTCCCAATCATAAAAATGTCTCCTAAATATCAGCCTCGAAATTCTACTCTCCCCCACAACCTCTATGCAATCCACCACCTGAAAAATTCTTTTCCAAAGCCAAGTTGAAGATGCTTGGGAACTTTTCTTTCAGGGACCCCTCCCCACTCCAAGAATCCTCCCAAAACTTAACTCTAGACCCATCTCCAATTACTAGATTTGCATTTGGGAAAAAATCACTTTCTTCCTTCTAATAGCTTGCCATACCCCACAACCATCGAGTACCATCCTCCTTCACAACCGTATTTGGAGGCCACCACATCTTTCCAAAGGGTTTTATCTTCCGTGGCAAATCCCCACAATCACTTGCCTAGCATAGCTTGATTAAACAACTTCAAATCCTTGATCCCGAGGCCCCATTCATTGATAGGAGCTTTCACCTTGTTCCCAAATTATTCTCCAACAATGTTTATAGAAAGCAAAGTTGAAACCATCCGGCCCCCGGGCTTTATCTGGAGTGAAGATGTTTGGTTTGCATATAATGAAAACTCTGTCCAATTCATTGAGGTAGTTGTACAAGGCTTAATCAAGTTGAATTTTTGGTTTCTCTCAGAACTGGACACCTGAAAATGTACAATTTCATTATCTTTTTTCCTTTACCTAGCAATTAGGTTCATTTCTAACATCAACAATAGAAGAAGGCTAATTATAGTACCATCTTTTATCAAAATGTTGAAGCCATATAAAAGTTGGCCTTTATTGGAAAATTTTAAAACTTCAAATATGTATTTAGAAGATTGAAAACTAAATGATGTGGTAACATATCACAAGTGGCATTGTATAGTTAGCAAGTTGCAGAACTTTTGCAATCATGTTTTTTTCTTCTAAGTGAATCATTGGATAGTTAAACTCTATCAAATTAGAGATAACTGCACTCGATTAATCAATGCAATGGAATGGAAATACACCTTAATTAATGCCCTAGTTATCAAAGTTAGATATCAGAAATGAATTTGTGACAATTTGTCATGTAAATGAAGATTATGTTTTTTGAATTTTATTTCCCATTTATTAAATATTTTTTCTTATAATTTTCTCTCTTTTTTCATTTTATTTCATGCATTAAAATGTATCTTACAATACACAGTAAAATATTATACACGATGTGAATTTTTTTATATTCTTAAAACTCTCTGTATAATCTACCTGTAACAAACTTATATGTATACATTAGAACAACCGGAATCAACACAACCTCCAATAAACAGAGAAAAAATGGTCAAAACTCAATACCCAAAAAATAAATACACGATGTGAAAAATAAAGAAATTGATAAACAAAAAAAAAACATGCTTGGACAAATATGGCACTTATTGAAGTACTTATTTAAGCAAAAGGAAACAATTTTTTGCTTAGAAAAGCAAATAAGTGCTAATAAAAAGCACAGCTAAAAAGTGCCATAGTTAAACACATGAAGTTGAAGTGAGTAGATAAGTTATATCAAGTTCAGATCAGTTAGATGAATTGTTTCAAGAAAAATACTAAGCCAAAATATTTTACCAATATCCAGTAAATGATCAAAAAAGAGATATATGAACATGAGACAAGGATACTACAACACCAGACTTCATGAAAAGGTAAAGGTACACTAATGCTCACAACTATGTGACAGTTGTGAATACCTTGTAAAAAGTGTTGAAAAGGATTACACAACAACTGAAGTGAATGAATACTTGTTTCACGAAGCCAGTCATCTCCAAAAGAGATAAAGCTTTCTTTTCCAGCATGTCTTACGTGATCAAATATGGGAAACAAGACCCGATGGAAAATGCTCTCCCAAAATGATGATGAGAACTTGCTACCTCTCTCATTCAGTAAATCAAACAAGACCTCGAGTGCACAGTTTCTGACCTCCGGTCTTGAATCCGAGGTCAGGTCAGATAAACCAGCAAGCATTGGGAACCAATAATGCTCGGTCACATCATACATTGTATCTGCATTAACATCAATTGGTTTCAAAGCACCACCTGGTATGAGCCCCTGAAAATGAGACATGATAAATGATGCAAGGTTCATTTATTCAAAGGAAATTATACCCAATGGAAAAGGAATTTCAGGTGCAAAGAGATTCAGACCAAAAATAAAAAGTGCAAAGATATTTTTCCCTAATGCAAACCAAAGAGGGCAAAACTTAGCCATCCTTCAAAATTAAATATCCATAACTTAGATGCAACAATGGAAAAGAATTACGCTATCAAATTTTTCCTAGAACTATTTTACGTGAAGAAATGGAGCCTTAACGGAAATGTGGATGTCAGTTCTTTTTCTTTTCTTTTTTGGATAAGCAAAATTTCATTAAGCAGCAGCAGCAGAAGGGAGGTGCACCCGTGTACATAAAGAACTATACACCACTATACTCTTCATGTCACCTAATAACTCTATGGAGATATCTAACAAAAAAATGAGAGCCTCCCTAATCCAAAAAATTAAGGAGCTCAACAATGTTAGAATATCTAAATATTTAGACAATGGGCATTCATGTAATTTATGATATATTTAATATAAGTAAAGAGGGTGTAGGAATGTGTGCATTATTCATTCCACCCTAATGTGTCAATCTCTCTCTTCGTTCTTTCTTCCTCATCTAAACACAAAAATATATATTTCAATTTGGTATCAGTGCAGTAATTTAGGCCCTGGTCTTCACAGGAACACAGCTAGAGACATAAGAGAAAAAATGGGGATTCAGCCGAGGTGCTAATGTCTCGTTCAAAACGATGATGTCAGCATCTGCAGGTCGAAAATGCCATGGTTTGGATCGTCCCTTCAAGGGAAATCTTCGGTATATTTTTAAGATTTTTTTTAGGTTATCTTATTGGGTTTTCATTTATTTATATTTTTGAAGAAAAGGGGCTATATATTTTCAATCTGTGCATTTCATGTTTTCTGGTGGATTTTGAAACTTCTAATCACACTCTAGAGGTGCATCTAGGTCTGAGATAGCTGGTTTGGTGCAACCTAAGAAGCACGGACACGGCATATCTAAAAAAGGTAGGACACATTGAATATATTATATATTTCTTATATAACCATATAATAAATATCCAACATTATTTCAATTAAAATTAGAAAAAAAATACACAAATCACAAAAATATTATTAAGATATTAAAATAAGAAAGTCATAAAAATTCAAGAACTTTTTCATTTAAATTATCAACATTCAGGATTTAAGTTTCAAAATAAATTCTTTAACAATTTCATGGAACATATATGTGTATATATATAACAAACACAAAATAATAGAAAGACGGAAAAAAAGAGAGAAAATATCCACACTAAAAAAGTGTCCAAAAGGTGTCCCAAACATGTCCTAACGTGTCCCTAACATGTTCATAACATGTCTGGAACGTGTCCAAAATTCAAAAAATAAATAAATAAATAAATTGGACACTCTTTTTTAGCTTGTCCAACATGGATTCTTGAGTCAAAATAGAGTGTCCGTGCTTCATAGGGTGCAACCCATGGCCATTTGGATTGTTTTTTGAAGAAAAGTAGTCTCCAATGTGGTCAGATGGCCTACTGTACTACGTCGGGACCCTCTTTTGCTGATGAAATCAACTATTTTGATGGTGTTTTTTGGTGCCTCTAGTGCTGTCTTGGTTTGTTGGACTAAACAAGTGTTGCGTTGGGGTTTTTGGGCTTCGTTTCTAGCTTCAGGACTGTTGATTTGAGTATTTCAGTCTTGCTCAATGTTTTTCTTGGTTGATTGGGCTCAGACCATTGTCATCCTCTAGTTGGTTTTTTATTCGAAAAAAAGGAGCCTCTAAACCTATTGTGGCAATATGTCAGAGACAAACAAAAGTTTTGGTAGCTCTGGCAAAGGTATCTTGAGTCAATTTAATATCCAAGGCGGAAACCTTACTCTACAAATTACAACAGTTAAGCTTGATGGAACTAATTATCTTGCTTGATCTTGTTCGGTCCTATTGTTTATTAATAGCAAAGGGAGATGGCTTACCTTGATGGCACTATTATAGAACCTATGGTCACAGATCTGTCGTTTGCTAAATGGGATGTAGAGTGATGTCATGGATTTTTCATTCCATACAACTTGAGAGGAACAACAAAGGACAGCAAAGGATATGTGAAATTTTGTGGCTCAGAAGTATTCCTGAAAGGGTAATGCTACTGAGATAAATGATTTGAAGTGCAGAATTCTTGAACATAAACAGAGAGATATGAGTTTGGCGACATATTATAATATTTTGCAAGGATTGTGGTAGGAGTTGGATCAATATCAAATATTTTTGTGCTGATTGTCCCGGTGATGCTCGTAAGTTTAAGAAGATGGTTGAACAGGAGCACAGTTTTTAATTTTTAGCTAGTTCGAATATGGATATGGAGTATGATCCGATAAGAGTCCAGATCTTGGGGCATGACCCTCTACCTTCTCTTAATCAGGTGTTTGCTCATGTTTAGGGGGAGCACAACAGAAGGAATTTTATGCTTCAGTCGTTGACCTAGGAGCAATCTAATCTTACATCTGCCTCTCAGAGAGAAGGCAAGGTGATCAGCAAAGGTCATGATGTTGGTAAGATTATTGGCTCCATGACCGGTGACAAGGACAAGCTTGCATGTGATTATTATGGCAAGTTGTGACACAATAGAGAAAGTTGCTGAAACAAAATGATTGTCCTATACGGGGAAGAGGGGATCAATTTGGAGGAGCACCTACATCCCATGCTCATCACACCTCTGTCTAGTGATTTCTCCAACTTCAGCTTCAGCTTCAACTTCAGATACTCTAGTTCTTTTTTGGGAGTGGCTTGGGACCCATGGTTCCAACCAGGGGCACTCTGTGATTTTAGTATAATTTTGAGGTATTTTGGAAAATTCGAGAATATTCCAGACAAATTCCAAATTATTCATGTTGGCAGATTTCATAGTGCTAACCAATTTTTTCATGGTGCTAACCAATTTTTTCCTTTGCAGCAACTGTAATCTAGGCAGAAACTTTGAAAAAAAAAAAAAGTAATTAAAATTGTATGTATAATATCTTGGACTAAATTTGTCCTACGACTCTTATCACATGAGTATTTAATCCCAGCCATTCAAACTCTTCATATATGTTTCAAAGGGTTGCACTAAGGAAAATAGATTGTGTTGTTAAAGAAGAGATAGATGCCCCCTTGTTTGAGAGCAAAGAGGAATTTTGACGTAGATATTCGCTGTTTCTACATTTTTCCATCCTGTCAAAACCCCTGACGTGTCAAATTCCCTGTGTATGAATAAGAACCCCATAGCTGCTTTAGCATGACATTTGGCAAGACCTAAAGGTACTTTGGTTGATTTTTCCTCAGGTTTTCAGTTCCCATGACCACATTTATGCATTGAGAGGTTCCCAAAAGTAACTTTTTTGAGTTTTATCAAGCAAGGAAAGGATATTTTGTCTAGAATTTGTGTACAAATTTTGATTCATCTTTCAGTAGTTAATTTTTTTATAGCAAGAGTTTTGTTGTTCGAAACTTAGAGATCAGAATACAAGATATTTGAAAGACTCCATGCTATGCTCGTTGATTGTGATAGTGATTGCTAATTGGAAATTTTATCTGCTTTTTTCCCTTGGTTTTCTCCATATTTGCGCATCTCATTATTACTCTACAGTGTCATTAACTTAGAATTTACCCTATTATAGCCAAGACAACTAAACTATATTATCAACAAAAAGGGGCCAAGGACACTGAATAGTGAAAGTGTGAAAACAATGCTACACAAAACATGTACTGTAGTTTTAAGGAAAGGACTTTATCAACTGACAACAGAAACCAAATTCTTCAAAACAAACCTCTGCAAGACGATCCTCGCATATACGCAGGAGTGCAATAGCCTTCAAACTTATATTGTGGGAACTTTTATTGTTGGCAAACCCAATAAGACAGTTCACACAATCCATAAAGCAGTCCCCGACAACCTGATCAAAGTGTTCCAAGATAACTGCAAAAACGTGATGGAAATGAGAAAATGAAGAAAAACATTGAAGGTCAGGGCAAGAAAATGTATGAATAAGAAGAAAAAAGACTGGTTCTCACCCTGTTCGACATTCTCAAATGCACTTTCAACGATCGGTTCCAATTCATCATCTGCAGCAGCTGTGAAAATCATAAAGACACTTCGCCAGCCAGATTTTATGCTTCCAACTTTAGATTTTATCATCTGCAATTGAAACCAGTATGAGTTAATTTTTATCACGACTGATACAAGTAAACAACTGACAGTCAGGAATCTAGTTAAGCAGACATACTTGAACAATGCAATCAACAATGAGCCTCCGTATAGATTCACTTCGACTATTCCGCATAAGAATGACAAAAGGTTTTAAAATGTCATTCTGGAATGTAAAGTTGGCAAGTTCTGCACGCTCCAAATATTTCATACCGAGTTGCCTTAGAGAATCTATAGCATACATAGCAATTTTCTCATCATGATGGCTCCCAGCAGAAATAAAATGATTAGCCAGGACAGACCATATTCTAGCCCATACCTGAAAAAAAATAACTATCAATTGAAACTTAAATATTAACAAATGCAATGTTACTTAAAGGACCACACAATCTAATGTGTTGCTTAATGTCATGCATATAGAGATGTTCACCGTCCTGTCTACAGATAACTTATTCAGAGAAGTCTTCATCATTCAATAAAAGACATCACTGGTTCAAATGGGTGATGCCAGCTTCAGTTTGAGAAGTTCTCCTGGGTTGGAATTGTAGTCCGCATTCGGAAGGACTTAAAGCCGGTTTGGAAAATGGCTCCCCTTTCTTTGTTATGGTGTATTTGGAGGGAACGGAATAGAAGGGTGTTTGAAGGTGTAGAGACGCCGATGTGGTCGGTGAAAGATTCTTTTTTGAAATTACTTTACTTTTGGGTAAAGAAGAATTCTCAATGTATTTAGACAGGTATATATCATTTTTGGGGAACATGAGGCTATAATTTGAAGGTCTCTCCCTTTTTGTATACTGCGTTCGCCCCCCTCGGGCACCTTTATTTTTATATCATCTTCTTACTGATCAAAAAAAATATATAAAAGACGTCACTGGGAAAAACTGTAAACTTTTTTTTCCGTGACAAGTCTGGCAACAAATTAACAGACATTCTTCAGAAAACCCTTTTTCTTTACAAAAATATTTCATTAGAAGCAACAAAGGACGTGCACCCATGTACACTAGATGTATTCAAAAAGCAATAAACAGCTAAATGGGCATATGTCCTAAGAGTTTTACAAAGGAATCTAACAAAAGATGAGCTAGCCTTTAACCATAAAATAGCAAAACATTTCATATTCAGCCAACACCAAACAGTCCACAAACAAAGCAGTGCAGCCTTCCAACCATCTCTAACCCTCCTCCCCACTCTACAACCACTCCAAGTCCCCAAAGCTTTTGCTATCAAACTAAGCATCACCTAAGGGATACCAGAGAGGGTAGGAAAAGAGCCCCGGTCTCTAGTCACCAAAAAATGCAAGAGCATACAGATAGTTGTTTCCTCTCCTTTCTTACACATGTAACACCAATTAACAATTACCTAACTTTTTTTCCCTCAGATTATTAATAGCAAGGATCCTATTAACTGCTGTCCAACCAAAAAGAGACAACCTTAGGAATAGCTTTAGTACGCCAGATGGCCTTTCATGGAAATCTCTCCCGCCCCTCACCTCGCAAGGCCCCTATAGTATGAACTCACTTAGAAGCATCCCCTTCTCAAAGGCATCCACCAGAACACGGCCTGCTGCCCAACCACCCTCTCACCATAAAGTAAGCCATATAATGCCCCTATGTTGTCCAACTCCCAATCCTGAAGGGCTTCAAAAAATGAATATCCCACACCACACCACCCATCGGAAAAACTAGTACAATCAGCAAACTGAGAATGCTAATCCACAGAGAGCCTCAATAAACCTGGGAAACTTTGGAAAAGAGGTCCATCCCTACACAAATAGTCCAACCAAAATCTAGTCCGCCCCCTACTAGGGCCACTACTGATCTTGAACCTCAAATCGTTTGAAAAAAAACATCCCAGCCCTTCCTTATACTCTTTTACACTACGACTACATAGGATAACTGAACTTCCTTAGTGTACCAACCCCTCTTTCATACTCCCTTTCACCACTCTTATCCACAAACTACTTATTGAAAAACCTCGCCAAAGCATAGCATGCAATTGCATAAAAATGCAGAAACTGATTCTGATATATGCATTCCAGTTCAATGCACATAATTTAAATTTATTTTCTTTAACAAAGAGAGGTAAATTGATAACATATACCATATAGATATAGATGTCAATGTTTACATCAATAAAAATTACTGTGAAAAAAAATGAGTGAAATTGTAAACACACTGAAAATGAAAAGGGAGAATACAAATCCACTACAAAATAACTTTACCTTCCTGTAAAAGGAAAATGCCTTGTGAGTATATAAAATACATACAAGTAAAGCACAATACAAATCCAAAGAAATTTATAATAAGAATTAGCATTCACAATAAAAGTCTCAAACTATTAATTGTTACTTGGGCAAGAGGAAAGAAGTGATGGTGAACCAACATTTGCTGCACGGCCTGGTAGTTTGGGATATGTGGGTTCTCCTTCTTAGTAATTTGTTTGACTATGAAGAACGGACACCACCCTAAGGCCAAAGTGTCAATGTCGGACACGTTGGGATACAGACGTGTCTAAAACGTTAAAATGAGTATTCAATTTCTTTTTTATTTCTTTAAAATTTCGGACACATGGGGACATGCTGCGGCTTTTTTTGGGAGTTGTTAGCGGAATATTCAATTTCTTTTTTATATCTTTAAAATTTTGGACACATGGGGACATGCTGCAGCTTTTTTTGGGAGTTGTTAGCGGAATGAGTGATCTTTTTTTTTTTTTCCAATGTTGGGGTGTTTGAGGTTGCAAACACCCCAACATATATTTATAATCATATATTTATACATATATTATTTAGTGCGTTTCCGATATGTTTGTGTCCTAACGCATCTCCACGCCGTGTCGTATCTGTATCAAGTGTCCATATCCGTGCTTCTTAGCTATTTGAGATGCATTGGGGATGAGTTTGTTGGAATGCAGCAAGTGATTCCTAGCTCCACTAAAGACATGTTTTCTAGTTGGAAAGGTGTAGAGAGGGGAGAAGGGTCAGGCCAATATGAAAGGAGGCCCCCCTTTGTCTTTTGTGGATAATTTGGTGTCAATTTAGGTGTGAAATCCCCCATTTTGATAGTTAAAAAGCTTTATTAAGCACCTTTTTTTAGATTTCAAGGAAGGGGTCCCTGAGTCCCTATGTATGGATTCTTTTATAAAGTTTCAGGAGATACGGGAACATAGTTTGTATTGTTTTAAAAAATAGGTATACTTTTGTATACATCCTATTTACATAGGTGGACCGCTTTGCTGCGTTTTAATGAAGACACACTAATAGAAGAAGAAACAAATGAAGTGAAATTCAAGAGTGTTGAAAGCTCGATATAGATTGTTGGCCCATTCTCTAACAACTTAAGCTTTGGATTAGTTACTTAACACGATATCAAGCTTTTACAAGGGGTCCTAAGTTCAACTTTCTCCATTTGCATTTATTCCCTGCTTGGTTTGTTTGCACTCTCTTCTAGTTTGCAAAACCTAAAAAAAAAGAAGAGTATTGATATCATAGCATCAACAAAATTGGCCGCATTTCAACATATAGACCCACATTTCTTATGCCAAACAAAGGTTGGACTGTAAGTCTTTTATAACAATATAAAAGAATTGGGGGGAGCTAGTGCATGAGGCTCCCACCATTGTTGGGTCTAGGGAGGGTTAATAATACATTAGGTACGGTCACATGTATCATGAATCATAATCCACACTTCTCATAAAAATGGCTTCAAATTTTGTTAACATCAGTGTTAAGTTGAGCTTGTTGTACAACTAGGGCTGATGTGGTAACTCGGGTCGTGATCCAATAATTGGAAGTCTAATTAAATGGAAAATTTACAGCGGAAAAAGCTAATAAAAATAGAGTAAATAATAACATAAGAGTAAATCTTATGACCCCTGACAGCCCAAAAGATTCCTCATCAGAAATGTATACCCATAAGCAAAACCTAAAAGAATTTTTTGGGTTCAGGAATTACCATGCGTATACGAGCCATATTGTAATAGCTGATCTCGACAAGTTTTTGCAAGCTGAAAACACGAGCAGGAGTCTGTTTAAGTTCTTCTGCTGACACACCACAGAGAGCAGTGAAAAACTCCACAACAGATTCACTTGGCAATTTAACACTATTAACAAACACTTGCTTCAGATGGTTTCCCAGCCAATTCTCGTAGAGATTGAAGAATGGCATCCCTGGATATCTGATTTGATCCTTGCATGACAGTTACAGCAATAGAGGGAGTTGATGTGATGAATTCAAGCCGAGAAACACATTCCAAAGCTGCATTCCATGTATCTTGGAGCGAATCAGTCTCGGAATCACACAAAGCCAATAGAGTCCGTAATGCTTCTACATTTTTACTACGCATTTCCCTCGGTGCATGCAAGAAAGTAAATCTGAGAAACAAATCCAAAAGCATAAATGTCACAACTGAGAAATTCATCCCCTAATGATCAAGAAAATGTCACATCACGTTTCTGTGAACAACAGTTTGTTATTGCCAAACATATCAAAAGGAAAATTCTGAACTTTTTTTAATAAAAAAGTTAAGTAAACAAATAAAATATTGAAGAGCCAAAATACAAAAGAGAATTAAAACAAGAGACTTATAAAACCAACAATAACAACAAAAAGAAAAAGAAGACGAGAAAAAAACAAGATGTGGGAAAAAAGAACTTTACCTAACCAGAGATGTTAAAAAAGCATAGCGCATGGTATCCATTCCGAGTACATGTGTAATGTGTATTCCTGCTCTAAATCCTTCCATACAGAGCACAACCCTTGGCTTATTTTCTCCTTGCTCCATAGTAACAGAAAAAGTAGCAAGCAAAGGCCATCCAACAGCTTCAACCATTGGCCTAACAAGTTCAACCTGATGTGAAGTATAAAAGACTCCTCTTTTGACTCCTTGATTCCGGAAAATAGCTTGAGTCTGTTTAATGATAGCTTCGCTCTCAGACTTAGTGTCGGTTGCATACTTTCTTTTGGGGAGAGCCAGATTAAGAATACTGACAAGACGGCCTCTCTCTTCTGCCTCTGGCTTTTGTCTGCTTTTCCCAAGAGCGATCATGTCATCTTTCATTTTTATCTCTTCTTTAACAACAGAATCATAGATCTCCTCCAGGAGTTCCATAGGAGCACAATCTTCAGCATCATTCATGGCATTCATGCGTATAAAATCAGCCTTGGACATTTTAGGCCACACCATTGGATTATGCGCATCAGTATTCAACATTATAACTGCATATGCAAGAACATATGCAGTATCTGCATTCTTGAACAGTCCTGGATTGTCTGCACAGTAACTGCCATAGATACAAATATTCAAGATAACTTACTAGTTGGCTGTAATAAAGGGCAAATTATCTGAATGGTTGACAATACTAGATGACTATGGGTTAGTTCAAAATCAATCTGATCGAATAATTATAAGGACATGATCAATAATGAAAAAAAAATTAAGCTTCTTCTTTGCTACATACAGGACATTATCAATGAATTTCAGATCCAAACAATGTTTCTTGTCAGCACAGAAGATTCGAATAGAAACAAAGTCTTAAGTGCCCAACTCTATGCTGGTTTCTGGACACGTGGACAGTTGTTACAGAGTGTAATGATCATTATTTAGTCTTCATATGAACAGAAACCCCAAGCTATAAAATGTGTCAGAAGTCGAAATTTTATCCCCATGGAAGAATTAGAGATTATTAAATGCTGTATTAATATAACAAAAACACAAATAATAGATAAGGTAAGTAAGAAATGAGGTCAGAGTAAAACAAAATTCAACACATGATGTTGTCTGTTCCATATGTGTGCTTAGACCTGTGTATGAGTGCTCCATGCACTGTACTGATCAAAAAAAAAAAAATTGAGTGCTGCAATTCTCTGTCAGTGGGACCTATCTATGGAGGAAGAAGTAAAAGTTCAGTTTCAGGCCCATTGTGTAATTGCTGAACGAATTTCATCACGCTGAGCTGTGGGATCTCAGATTAACAATGCAAGAGCCAAAGATCAAGATGGATGACAAATGCACCACAAAGTAAGATAGATAGTACAAGTCGATCAAGCATAGTTTTTAAGAAATCTCGCATGCATAGTAGGAAGCAAAAAGTATAAGTATGAAGTTCATTAAATAACAATGCACTTAGGTATGATAGGTTATGTGCAGAGTCCAGAAAATGGTTGAAACCTTTGGGCTTTAGTGTTATAGTCATTTTCATTGCAATATTTGGGCCTCTCTTCCTCTTTAGGAGTTGATACAAGTTTTTTGGATTAGTAATTAGGAGGCTCATCTTCTAGCCATGAAGATGAAAATACTCTTCAATCTATTAGAGCTCACCATCATCATCCATGACTTCATTGTGGGAGATCTCAATATTTCTTAATTCATCCCTTTGTCTGTATTTTTTAGTTTTCTCTTCTCTTGCTTCAATTAAAGTATGCCTCATTTCTCCTTGTAGCTCATTTTTATTAAAAATCTAAGGATTCAAATAATGTATCCTAGAACTCATATTGTTTGAATATGACTGCAGAATGTGGAACGGTAGTGTGGTATCAGGTATGCCACACACTAAAAAATGTGATACTGATAGGAGGTAGGTTTATATAATCATAATATAGTTAGAATGTGATTGGGCAAGTTTGAGAGGTTATTTTTTATTCACTACTAGATTATTTTGGTTATCTTTTCTTTATAAAGAATGGGAAAATTTATTAGAAATAGTGAAAAAATATTTATACAGACATGGAAGGATGAGGAATCCTTCTAGCAAAAATTAAAGAGTAACCAGACAAAACAACCAAGACAGATCCACAAAAACAAACACCACTTGACCCAATAAACCAACCCCTAAAAAGCATTGAAGAAGCTCACAACTTCTTAGCCAATAAGTCAAGCTTGATCGCTAGTGGATCTAAGGATCCATATAATCCTAACCTCTTAAGCTTTTAAGCAAATCCTGAGAAACACGGATACGGACACAGGACACGAGATATGGATACGACACGGACATGTGATTTTTCAAAATAGTAGGACATGGACATGTTGGGGATACATTGAATAATATTTATTTGTGTGTGTGTGTGTGTGTGTGTGTGTGTATATATATATATATATGAACATCTAATTTAATTTTAATATTATTTCAATCAATTTCAAGACTACCTATCAAAAATTAATAATGATAATAAAATATTTATTTTATGACGAGTTTCATTAAGTTGATTTCCGGGAAAAAAATTTAAATTTTTTTTAACTAATTTAGTGATATAAAATAAGTATACTAGTGAAGTACATAAATTAAATATAAAAATTATTATTATTATTCGATTCAATAAATAATAAAGAAATTATATATTTAATTTAAAAATCCATCAATAATTTGTATATTCTTTAAATTAATTTAACAATTTAATAATGTTAAAAAAATATATATAATATATATATATATATATATAGTGTTAACAAAAACTTAAGGGAGGGGTGACACGTCAACACGAAGAAGGGGTTATACACAGGTCGAGCGATCCCGAGGAAATACGAAGAGAGAGAGAGAGAGAGAGAGGTGGTCACAGAGAAATCATCAAGAGAGAGAATAAGGAGGACGAGGAACCTGGGTATATGCTGACGACTTCCCGCAAGTAGGTTCTTCTCTTCTCACTTCTTATTTTTCTTTTTTTTTTCGAATTGTTCATCTTCATTCTACCATTATCATGTCTGAAACATGTCCATCCATGTCCAGAATGTGTTCGGCCGTGTCTGAAATTTTTAAAATAAAAAATCAGATACTCAATTTAACGTGTCATGCACGTGTCCATGTCCCAGATGTGTCGAATACCAAAACCTTGACCTCCGAGACGTGTCTGTGCTTCTTAGAGCAAATCCACAATCTCCACCAACCAATCACAACCTCAGGAGTTACCCTCAATCAAACAATGGCAAAGTCCATCGATGATGCTACCCTAAGGCCTTCCAAGAAGGCAAGAAATTCTGCCTTTCTAGCTAAAAGCCTAAACCAACCAGACTAGAGGAAATTAGTGCCCCAAGTAGTGTCTCAAAAAATACCCTCAATACCAATCTAATCCCGAAGATAATTAACATCAAATTGAATTTGATTCTCCCCATAGGGAGAGTCTTCCAAACAACCAAAGCAACAAGCTTTTGACAATGAGAGGAAATCATGGTCATCCAATCACTTGTGCTTCTGCAATATTATTTTTGTCAGGCAACTACATGACTGGTAAGTGAAGGAAGCTATGAAATTTAATAGTATGCTATATAGGCAGGATATTCCTGAAGGGGAATGAGATGTTCAGTGTTGGATTGAGTCCAAGAAAGGGGTGTTTAAGCTCGTCTTTTTATAGGTTTTTAGGGGGGAGGGAAGGCAGGAGTTCTCAGTAAAAAGTTGTGTGGAGATCAAAAGCGCCTTTTAAGACAACATTTTTTTGGATAGGCTACGGCCTATGAAGCATGGACACTCTATTTTGGCTCACGTGTCCTATGTCGGACACGTGTCGGGCACCGACACTCTCGGACACTTTCCGGACACATGTCCGAATACTTGAATCATGAAGGTTGATGATAAAATGAAGAAGTTCTTTATTTTTTATTTAATGACTTTGTTATTTTAATATCTTAATAATATTTTTTAAATTTGTGTGTTTTTATGTCAATTTTAATTAAAATAATATTAGATTTTTATTATATGATCATATATAAATATAAAAAATTTATATATATTCAACGTGTCACTAACGTGTCTGTAGTCCTACTTTTTTGAGAAATAACGTGTTTGCGTGTCCGTGTCCCATGTCCGTATCTGTACTTCTTAGACTATGGCTTAGGAAATGATGATTGTGGACACTTTGCATAGAAGACCTCAAACATTGTGAATTAATGCAACCCATGCAAAGAGAATGAGGAAGCATTAACTATTTGTTGATACAATGTCCAGTAGCTAGGGCAATGTCCGGTAGATTCTTTTACGTGGTCTTTTTGGAGCACATTGTGTCATGCCTCAATCTGCTTCGAAGATTTTATCTACTTGGAGAAGAAGCTTGGTCAGTAGAGGGGCGAGGGGTGTGTAAAATGGCTCCATTGTGCATATAATGGATTATTTAGATAGAGACAAACCTGGAAATTGTTTAAAGGGGTGAAGTCTCCCATTTGGAATGTTACGATCGTGATGTTGAACATTCTTTAGAGAATTTTGTATCTTTTTTAAATACAATGAGAGTATAGTTGTATAGTTTGGTTGTAAATGGGTGCAACCGTTTTTTCTTGTTCTTTTTTAGTTTTTTATAAGGTATTGTATTAAAAGGCACCTTGAGGGAGGCGAACTTGACTGAAAAAAAAAAGAGGCACAAAAAATAATGCCTAAAACGTCCCAAAAACTCTTTAAAAAATTACATACAAATGATAGGACTCCACAACCCAAAAGTATAATTTAAAAAAAAAAAAAACTTTTTTAAATTACAATGGGACATTTCTTCCCCTTCAAAAATCCGCATGTTCCGCTCCCTCTATAAACACCATAAAAGACAAAGTGGGGACCATCCTCCAAACCTTCTAAACACGGCTCCGTCTCTAACAAGTAAGTTAGTCCTGCACTCTAGATAGTATGATCCATGAGCACCCTGATTCAAGAAAAGAGAAGGGACCAACAATCTCGAGCTACCTCACAATGGAGAAAAAGGTGTCAAATTGTTTCTTCATCTTTCTTACACATACAACATCTACTAACCATGCTAAAGCCCCTTTTCTTTCGAAATGTCTATGGTCAATACTGCTTCTTAGGCAAGAGACCATGCAAAACAAGCCAACTTAACCAGAATACAATTACACCAAATCATCTTCCAAGGAAGTTCCACACCACAGCTCCCCATTGAATCCTTGTAAAAAGACTTCACTATGAATTTCCTTGAACTACTCATGGCCCAACTAACCGAATCTTCCCTGCCCCTATCTAAAACCATCCTATGAAGGATCCCCAACAAACTCATTACATCCTCTATTTCCCAATCTAGGAAGCACGATCTGCCACACAAGCATCCCTATTTGAGGCAATCCTGAACATAGTGGAAAATCAAACCTCCAAAGAAAAGTCTCCACACCATGCATCTTTCCAAAACCTCACTCTCCTTCCTCCCCCAACCTCAAAGCGAAAACAACGAACAACATCCTCTAATCCTTGCCTTACAGGCTTCCACAAACTACATCCATAAGGACCGCCAACCTCCTTAGAAAACCACTCCCCTTCCTCACAACCAAATTTGCAGGCTATTACCCTCCTCCATTGTGCACCCACCCATAGCAAACTTCCAAGACCATTTGTCTAACAAAGTTTTGTTGAACACCCACAACTCGTTAAAGCCCAAACTCCCTTCTTAAACAAGAGTCTTGATTCTATCTAAACTCAAAAGATAAAACTTCCTTCCCACCTCCAAATATCCCTACGAGAAATCCCTCTGAAACTTGTCCAGCCTCCTCTCCGACTAAGCCGGCATCGGAAACGACGACATATAGTAAGTCGGCAAGCTAGCCAAAGTGCTCTTTATCAACGTAATTCTCCCCTTTTTGAAAGATAGTGATGCTATCAACCTGCCAACCTCTTCTGAAATCTTTCCACCATTGGGTCCCAAATCAATTTAGCCTTTGATGAGGCTCCCAAAGGTAAACCCAAGCAAGTAGTAGGAAAGGATCCCACTTTGCAAACCATAATCCAAGATAGCTGATCCACCCGTGGACATTTCCCACTGGAATAAAAAAGAACACATCTCAAATATCCACCTCACAAAATATGATCATATTATCCGCGAAGAGAAGATGAGAATATTAACATTCCCATTACCACCCCCCCCCCCCCCCCCCCCCAAAAAAAAAAAAAAAGAACCACTAGACACCTAAAACCCTCAACATATCCCCTCCACTGCTCCACACAAGAATCTGCTCAATGCCTACATGACTAAAATGAACAAGAAAAGGGATAATGGGTCCCCCTACCTTAAACCCCTGGAGATGCAAAAGAAACCCACCAAAGAACCATTCACCAATATTGAGAGAACCACCAAAGACACCTCTTCCATCTACACCCAAACACCATCTTCATAGAAGGAACATAAGAAGCTTCATGTTCACATATTATAGGCTTTCTTGATGTCTAACTTGTACCTGAATCCCATCTCCCTACTCCTTTTTGAATCTATACACTCATTTGCCATCAAAATTGCCATCAAAAATCTGTCTCTCCCCTGTAAAAGCATTCTGGCAATCCAAGATCACGCCACCCCCCCCCCCCCCAAACACACCCTTAATTATGTTAGATAACACCTTTGCCACCAATTTATAAACATCCCTTAGTGTGTTCTATCTATAATTTTTTTTGATAATTATAAGGGAAAAAAAATCTATTGTGATGGAGACCCATAAGGATTAAGGTATAACTTTTCCCAAAAATTTCTCTATGGCAGGAAAGCGCTACCTCAAAGATCCTAACATTCCTCTCAATCCAAATAACATAGATTTTTTTTTTATATAGGTCCAAATAACATAGATAATCGATGTTATACACAATTCCAAAAAACTTGTCTTTCTCATTAGATCCAAACCCCCAAATGACGTTTGGAGGATGTTATGAATGGTATTTTGTAGTAAGAGATTTGTAATTTCAGTTTTTTAGTGATCAAGTAGAAAAGCCAACCCTCCCTTGGGTTAAGCTTTGTCTCACTATATTTCATGTTACTTTGACTATTCTACTCCTCTTCCACTTGTCTTTTTTTTCCAACATAGTATTAGAGCTAACCCTATTTTTATAGGTAAAGTAATAAAAAAAAAGGGCATCCCGAGGAAGGCAAACCCAAATGTACCAAAAAGTGAGAGAGAGAGAGAGAGAGAAAAAACCGACTACAAAAATCAAAGCCTATGATCCCACAAAAAATTTATGTAAATACATTAGATATTCTTCTTTGATCCAAAAGAAAAGAGTATACAAAAAACTAGCTTTGAGTCCCCAAGAAGGTAGCTCCACCCCTTCAAAAGTTCTTCTATTCCTCTCTCACCATAGACACCACACAAGACATATATGGCCATTCTCCAAGCAATAATCAATTCTTTCCGAATTCTCTTACACCACCACCCCATGAGGACCTCCTTGAAAGAAGCCAGGCATTACCCAAAACATCCAAAAATAGTAAATAATAAATTCCACACACCCCTTCGCCATTTTACAATATATTAGTACAATTGATGAGAGTACAGTATTATCTAAATGCCAAACTTGTCTAATTACTTTTGAAAGTATGTTATATTATAATTACATCTAATAGCATTTGTAACTGAATCTATTCTTTATAAAAGTATGAAAATAACTACTCGGATAGACTTACCACCTGATTTGAAGGAATTGTGTGTGTGTGTGTGTACAGTCAGTTTGACCAGTGATGCTCGAGTTCCGGCCGGCAACTTTCAAGTTTCTCAGTCTGATTATCTAAGAAAAATATCTTTGAAGATGAAGTCCTTGGGAAACCGACCTGAAAATGTCTCCGGTGTCTCTTCGGCGACTATGAAACTGTAAAAAGCTCTTTGAAAGAGGCCTGAAAATGTCTTCTTTTGTGACCGTGGGTTGGAAATCGTTCAACATCTCACCTATAACTGTCCATAACCTCGAATGGATACAAATCACGGAAAGAGCCAAGGGAGTGGTAAGAAGAATTCGAATCACCGTCTAGATTTAGAGTGGCTCTGTGGAACTTTGGAGAAGCTTCAAGGGGGCTGGATCACAAATAGTGCAGAACGGTTCTTCCATGGTGAAGATCGAAGTTGGAAGATGGTTGGCCTGGAGAATAAAGAAGGGGAATAAGTCAAGGTGGAAGAATTGCTTGGGAACCTGAAGGTTTCGTCTATTCATCCCAGAGATAGATAGAGGGGGTGGATGGCAAGAAATCGCAAAGGCATTTCGTAGTCTGGGCAATGCTTGGTCGGGTTCAGAAAACCAGTGTGGGGCGATTGTACAAACTTGTGGCCAGCGATGAAGGAATGGCCGGAAGGGGATCTAAAAGTTGTTAAAGATTCAAAAAGATGGGATGTTGAAGTGGAAATGGATTCTTGCTCAAAGAGAATCACCTTCCTCCAAAGCTGTCTAGTTGGAAGAGTGGGTGACCTCATCAACACAGAGCTGCCGGATCGCGGGTCTCTGCAACATTGGGTGGATCGCCAATGGAAAGTGCCTACAAGAGCTAAAATTTTCGACATGCATGGGGCCTTCTTCCTCTTTGAACTCCTGTCGAAGACTGAAGCCCTGAGAATTCTGCAGACCAACTGGTGGTTCAAAGGAAAACTAGTTCTCTTAGATTGGTGGATTCCGACAAGTTGCTGTCACAAGGCGGAGAAGATGCCGTCAGAAACATGGGTTCGATTCATGGAAGTTCCAGTCTTCCTATGGGGCAAGAAAGTCTTTGAAGCTTTGGGTAATCTCTGTGGTGGCCTCTTGCAGGTGGACGACGCAACGAGGCTAAGACAGCAACTCCGATGGGCTAGGGTTTTAGTAAAAACTCCATCCACAGATACGCCTTCCGTTGTAAATCTGGTAGTGGGTTCGTGGTGCTTTAAGATCCCAGTCTGGGGGGAATGGAGGTTGCTGGATCCAGCAATGTCTCCTGAATCGCCGTCAAGGGGATCTGCAGAAACAAGGGTTGACAATCGATTTCACGGCCATATGCAAGATGCACGTGGACGGAAAGGAAAAGAAAAGCCACCAGTTGTCCCAAGTGAAGTGCCAGAGCACATCTCTTCTTCCTACATCAGCGAAGACGTGGCAGCTCAGCATTGCTATTTGAATTCAAAGCACCGACCTCAGTGGGGGGAGTCACGTGATGCCCACACAGGAAGGGGCAGTGCTGGGCCTGGTAGATGGATTGGGCCTGTGCAAAGTTCCAAGGAGGGATTCAATACTCGGGACAGAGGGTTCGAAAAGCAAAGGGCCTGCCAATCGTTTTGGGCCTTTAGCCTCTATGGACCAAGGCCCCCCTCCAGCCGTTCTCGCAAGTGAGGCAGCACCGAGTGGCCCACCAACCGGCCCATGCTCTAGCGCAGAAAACGAAGCAACTCAAAGGAGCTATTCAGCCAAATCCATCCCCAGGTTTGAGAGTGCAGTATCTAAGGGAGAGAAAAGAATTCCGAGCACCTGCAGCAGTATAAGATATAACATGGAAGAGTTCTTGATCGAAGACATGCTGAAGGACAGGACAGATCATTGGGCTGACTGCAATGAAAATCGGGTGTTCAAAAGGGAGAGAGATAAGATCACAGCGGTTCAAGTTTGCAGAGATTCTCGCAACAATGACAGCAACTCTGGGGTTTCTGACTCAGAGAAGGCAACTGAGAGTGAAGAGGGACTGGGCTCAGGCGATGAATCATGCATAGCTTTAATGGAGGCTGCAGTGGAGAGTGTCCTTCTCAATTGCTATAGGCCAGGAGAAATCATGGATTCAGATTCTGATTTGAGAGTAGAGGGTGATCAACCTAATTGGGCGATGGAATCCATCAGAGAAGCGGACATGGTTCCAATCCAGTGCGAGCCTCTTGCAGCCATAGCTCCGGATCAGAGATTCAGCGGCAACAACATGTCCACGGGTAAGGAAATTGTGGTTTTTCCAGAGCAGGGGGTTGATCGAAGCAGACAGAATAAGCTTTGTGGTTGGGGAGGCTTCCAGCTGGGTATGGAAGAACTTCAAAAAAGTCTGCAAAATTCTGGGATGTCTCAGCTCAACAGGTTCCTGATTGACCCGGGATGGTAGGACCTTAATCAGAATGTAACGCAAAGTTGCCTTCCTCGTCCAGTCTCGGATCACTGTCCAATCATGCTGGATTGTGGTGGTATTCATAGGGGGAAGGACCCTTTCAAATTTGAAAACATATGATTAAAGAGGCCGGGTTCAAGGATCTGGTGGAAGGCTGGTGGAGAAGTTATCAGTTGATGAGAAATCCTAGTTTCATGCTAGCAAAGAAGTTGAAGCTGCTAAAGGAGGACATCAAAAAGTGGAACAGGGAGGTGTTTGGTAACTTGCAAGTCAAAAAAGCTCAGCTGTTGGAGGAGGTTAAAATGATAGACCTAAGGGAGCAATCCAACTCTCTTTTGGAGGAGGAAAGGTGGCGTAGGGAGGGAGCTAAAGGAGAATTGGGCAGGTTGGCTATTGCGGAAGAAATAAGTTGGAGGCAAAAGTCTAGGGCCTTGTTGCTAAAAGGAGACCGGAACACAAAATTTTTCCACCGAATGGCTAGTGCTCACAGGAGAATTAATTTCATACAATCAATTCAAATTGACGGGCAAAGATATGATCAGGAGGTGGAGGAAAAGGATAAGATCTCCAACTTCTATCGGGAGCTTTATTCAGAATCAAAGAGAAATAGACAGACTCTGGATGGGCTAGAGTTCAAATCCATTGGAGAGGTGGACCGGAATGTGTTAGAGAGACCTTTCTCTGAGGAGGAGATTTTGGGGGCACTGAATGCATGCCAAGGGGACAAAGCTCCGGGTCCGGACGGTTTTTCGATGGCTTTCCTTCAGCATTGTTGGTCGGTGGTGAAAGGGGAGGTTTTGGCCTTTTTTGACTTCTTCTATGAGCATACAATTTTGAAAGATGCTTGAACGCTTCTTTCATTGCTTTAGCTCCAAAGAAGGGAGGTGCAGATGACATAAAAAATTTTAGGCCGATTAGTTTGGTGCGATGCATCTACAAACTATTGGCAAAAGTTTTAGCCCTTCGGCTCAGATCTGTGACAGGGAAAGTGGTCTCATTTTCTCAAAATGCTTTCGTAAGTGGAAGACAGATATTAGATGCAGCTCTCATTGCCAATGAATGTATTGACTCTCGTAAAAGGAGTAAGGAAGCAGGGCCAATATGCAAACTTGACATTGAAAAAGCTTTTGACCATGTAAATTGGGCCTTTTTGCTCTATGTTCCTAGCAGAATGGGGTTTGGTCCTAGGTGGAGGAACTGGAAAGCTACATGTATCTCCAGAGTCAGATTTTCGGTTCTGCTTAACAGCTCGTCAGTGGGCTTCTTTAGAAGTTCAAGGGGGCTGAGACAAGGGGATCCCCTCTCCCCCTTCCTCTTCATTCTAGTAATGGAGTCCCTCAGCCTGCTACTGGACAGAGCAGAACGAGAAAGCATGTTCAAGGGCTTTGCGGTCGGAGCCCGGGAAGGAAGGCCAGGGGAAGTTTCCCATCTTATGTATGCAGATGACACCATCATTTTCTGCAAGGCCGAAGAGTCAGATCTTCGCTTCCTGAGATGCACTCTAAAGTGCTTCGAGGTGGTTTCGGGATTGAGGATTAACTTGGGAAAAAGAGAAATCATTCCGATCGGAGAGGTGGTAAGAGCAGAGGAGTTATAGCTTGGAACATGGGCTGCAAATTGGGTTCTCTTCCTTCCGTGTACTTGGGATTGCCCTTGGGGGTGGGGTCTCGTGACAAGAGTTTGGGACATGGTTATGGATAGATTTCAAAGGCGGTTTGCAGGTTGGAAGAGGGGGTATTTGTCTAAAGGTGGAAAACTCACTCTCCTTTGCAGCACCTTATCTAGCCTCCCTACCTATTACATGTCTTTGTACCCCATGCCAGCCTCAGTTGAGAAGAGACTCATGAAATTACAAAGGGATTTCCTTTGGAGTGGGATGGGAGATGAAAGGAAAATCCACCTTGTTGCTTGGAAGACCCTTTGCTCCCCAGTTTGTCACAGAGGGCTAGGGATAAAATATCTAAAAGTCCTTAATCAGGCTTTGTTAACTAAATGGATGTGGAGATTCACAACTGAAAACCAAGCTTGGTGGAAAAAGGTCATTGTGGCAAAGTTTGGTAGCATGGAATGTGGATGGCTCTCGAACGAGGTAGATGGTCCTTATGGATTGGGTCTTTGGAAAAATATTAGAACGGAGGGGCCAGTATTCTGCGATAACATTGTTGTAGTGGCGGGTCCGGGGGAAAAGATCAAGTTCTGGCTGGATAATTGGGCTGATAAAGTGGCCCTCAAACAAAAGTTCCCTAATCTGTTCCAAATTAGTCCCAACAAGGAGGCTTGGGTTGCTGAGTTTCTTTGTTAGGAAGGTAGGGAGCCTTGTTGGGCCCTCCAATTCAGGAGAGACTTCTAAGATTGCGAGGTGGATGATTTTCTTAGGTTGATGAAAATGCTGCAAAGGGTTAAACCCAACCCTCCCCTTCCCGACTCAATCAGATGGCAGCCGGGTAAAGAAGGCATTTTCTCAGTCAAGTCAAGCTATAAATCTCTTCTGAGAAATGTTAACAAAAGATTTCCCTTGGAAGATCATTTGGAAAACTAAAGCTCCTTTGAAAGCGGCCTTTTTTGGATGGACTGCAGCTCGGGGTGCTATCTTAACAGGGGAAAATCTCAAGAAGAGAGGCTTTACTTTCGCTAACAAGTGTGTAATGTGCAAGAAGGAAGAGGAATTAGTGGACCGCCTTTTGATTCATTGGGAGGTGTCTAATTCTCTTTGGTAGCTTGTCTTCTCTCTTTTTGGATGTCATTGGGTCTTGCCTAGGTCGGTTTTTGAGCTGCTCCAAAGCTGGAGTAGAGGTGGTAAATGGCGTCATCTTCGGAAAACATAGGACATCATCCCGTTATGCCTCTTCTGGAGTATTTGGAAAGAGAGAAACAGAAGGTTTTTTAAGGGGATAGAAAACACTATCTGTAAAGTTAGAAGCATTTTTTTACACTGTATTTTTTGGTAAATAGGAATAGTAACCCTTCAGTGGAGGTTTTCGTAGATTTTTTGGGTAACATGAGACTCCAACTTGGTCTCCTCTTTTGTATATGGGAGCGCCCCCCTTGGGTGCTTTTTATATATTCTACACCTTACTTATCAAAAAAATCCATTGAGCTCTTGGCATGTTATGGCTCTTTCCTTTTGTTCATCTCCCCCCAAAACTCCTCCAACTAATTGAAGTTACATTTATTGCTTCTTTCACATAGGAAAAAAAGTAGGAACAATTTCTAGATTGCTAAATTTAATGTTCTAGAACAAAGTGTACCAGGTTTTAGAATGTGTTCTGAAATGCAAATTCTAGGGCGTTAGCATTTTATGGTAACCAATAGTTCACACATACAAATGTGCAAGCAAACACACAGGCACATACCGCTCTGCAAACTTTTCCATTATCCGATCTATCTTTTGTGCTTCCCCGGGAAGCCGAAATCCTTGAAGGAATTCACGGATTGCAGTACCAAACTTCATTCCAGAAAACTTCATAGAATCTACATAAGCATGCATGACAGCAAGAGGAAACTCCTCATGTTGGCCCAAGTAATCACCAATCATAGCCTGCAAAACCAAAAGGCTAAATGATCTATATTCAAAAAAAAAAAAAGTATGCCAAATAGAAATCCTACCTTGTCCAAACTGGGGTTTTTCCTCAAAAATTGGGCAACAGAAGTAGGTGTGTTTTCCACCAACTTATTTGATATCAAATACTCTATACCCTTTCCTGGTTTTCGGTTGAACTGTAACACATGTAAAACTAAAATTCAGTCCCTGAGACAACGTTAGCACTTAGAAAGAAACGAACCTATCCCCCACCCACCCCCAAAAAAAAAGAGACTTTTTAAGAAGTCTACCATTTAAAGTATGTAACAAATCACATCTTGAATATTCTTCTAGCCTTTTTTTCCCTTTAACATATCGTGAGCTATGAAATCTAGAATTTGATTAATTACCTCAGAGATGGCAGCTTCCATGGTAGATTTCTGAGCCTTCACTTTCTCAAAGTTACTAGGCAAATCTTCCCTGCTTCTATTTTCATCAGATTCTCTAGCTGAAACCTCATCTTCAAAAGATTGTTTGCATTCTCTTAGTGATTTCTCCCAGTCAACTAGTGATTTTAGCACGTTCACAAGGCACTATAAATGTCAAGGAAGAGAGAGATCAACCAGAAATTTCTTCTGAAATATTAGCAGAGAAGTAGTGGCATGAATAATTTGTATAACTAAGTTGTGGAAAAGAGGTCAACAAATAAACTTACCTGAAGTGATGAACCTCTTACTGATCCAGTCTGGGATGCACTAATTGAGTTTGGATCCACATTTTGAGTCCCTTGAGCTATTTTTGACAGAGTGGTAACCTAAATAAGAAGACAGAAGATGATGAGGTTGTGTTAATGTACATCAAAGAACCTTAAATAGAAGTTAAATAAAAAAAAAAACATTACAGATGAAACGAGAGAAATATACATATAGATATATATATTCATCATACCATGCGTTCAAACAAGTTAGGCGCCTCAAGAACACAATCGTAGTTCACATATAGGTCAACAAGCATTTGAGAATCCTTGCAAACTTTATCTAGCATCCTACAGAGGAAATATTAAACATTAACATATTGGTGACCCAACCTGCACCAGACCATTAGCTACATATATTTGCCAACAATAAAAGGTAAAATATGTACTGGACTATAACATCATAACAAATTAGAAGAAAAATCATACCGAAGAACACTTGTTTTTTGGTCTAGGGGACATTCAGAGCTATCCAATGATCGTAGAACAATCAAGGGAAAGAAGACTCCAATTTCACCCTGGAAAAAAATTTATTAGGCATACATCACAAAGAGGAGATCATAATTTGACCTCAGAAGGAGCAGCAGTGGGATGAACCAACAAACATATTCACATACTTTAAGACTTTCTCTAAACCGCAACAAAAGCACTGAGAAGATACCCGTTGCATACTGCCAGAAAAGGAACACAATTATTATCAAGATTCCCATAGCAGATTCTCATAGCCTCAGGTGTAAGAAAAACAAGATGCGAGCAACAGAAGGAATTGAAAAAATGCCACTAAACCTGAAATATAGCAGGGGATTGAGAAACTGATGCCCGCAACAAAGCATAAGAAAGGTAAGCTTTCACCGAGTCAATAAAATGGAAGTTCTTTGTGAATGAATGACTAACCCCTTCCAATAACCCCTACAAATGCCAAATCTTGAACAATGTCTTGAAAGATCCTTTATAGAGTAAAAACGAAGAAGCACATAAAGAAATATGAAGCAACAAATCCATAAAATGAAAAGAAACCATTCTGCTTTCATCACCTACCATAATGAAGTATCACTGCCGCTTTTATCTAATTTCTGAAAGAAATCATTCTGTTGCTTTTCTCTAATTGTTTTTTTGTAAGTTTTCAAATATAAAAATTCAATTGATTGCATTTGCAATTATATATATATATATATATATATATATATATCGACAAATCAAAACACTTACAAAGTTAAGTAATCGTCTATTATTTAAGACATATAGCCGTAGCTAAAACGGGATTCATGTAGCTAATGCCAAGTAACTGGAATAACCTGTGCATCTACAATCAAAAGCATGCATACAAATAATTTGATAAATCCATAGAATTAACCTGCAGAAGCTCAAGAGACAAAATCCGTGTCTTGGTTGTAACTTCATCATTATCTTCCTTCATACCCATCTGCAAACATTTTTTATGAAAAATCTGAGTGGTGGCTTAGAAAATTCAATCTAAAACATAGAAAAGATGCTGAGAAGAAGAAAAAAACCTTGCAGAGAGTGCGAAAAAGCAGTAAAGCATCATGTTGCCCAATGCTCATGCTCTCAAGGTCAATCCCTCTAAAAAGTATCGATGAGTTACAGTTCCAAGTACCCAATTAAAATTAAAAAAAATTAATCATTAACTCACTACGATACAATTAATATTGACACATCTTAAGTATAAAACTGCAGCTTTACCACTGTATCCATACCGTACTATCTTTTCACCATCTTCAAGATGCACAGCCTTGTCAAGAACAGCCTCTAAACCCTGTATAATATAAAAGATTATCATCTGATGACCAATAAAAACACACAGAAAAGTATGGTAACAGATTACACCCAGCACAAACATACAGGAAAGCTTGGCAACATACTAGCTGTTTGCAAGGAGAAGTACTTGAACAAATATGCATGGGATGTGAAAATAGTAAACAGAAAAGCACCTTTATATCAGCACCACCAGCAAGATTCTGAAGTTCCTCAACAGAGGAAAGAGATGTATCTTTGACTTGATTCATAGAAAGTGCATCTCTCAAGGTAATTTCTTTGTCATTTTGATCATCTAAGTCTGTCTCTTCAACTTTTGAGTTTGAACCATTTTCTGACGCAGCTTCTTTATGTGCAACAGAAGCGGATGAAGTGCAGACCTGAATTTTCCAGGAGAGATTATTGACATTCTAAAATACAGTGGAAGTAAAGCATCAGACGAGGAACAAATACACGTTAAAATTAAGTTCCAGATTCCACACCGTATCAGTTTCCATTCGCCGGAATATGATGCTGATCATTTGGGTCAACATTGCCTTTGACGTTGCTTGGTTTATAGGGCTTTTGCTAAACATCCAAACCAGATTCTATCATTTCTACTTTAAGTTGATATAACGTTGGCCTTCAGAAAATTTTAACAAGTACCTGTTAAGAGCAATATTATAGCATACTCTGATTACTCCCAGCAACGGTTCACCATGAACTGCATTTGAAATAGAGGTCATGACAGAGAATTAATTTTTAACCAAAACTATACATAAACTAATACAATTTATGTAACTATAGTAAAACTACATGTAAAAACAATGAGTACAATATTTCAGCTTCCAACACCCAAAAGACTCCCATCACACACCAGTGAGGGTAAGAATGATATGATTCAAGATTGGCAACCTCTCTCTTGGCCAAACTGTCTGCCTCTGCCTCTACATCAAATGATGTAGGGATGCATGTATGTAATTAACGGCTAAAGATAAGTAAATAAGTTTAAGATCTCCCTCCACAAATTGGCATTGGTGCAATGACCAAGAGTTCACTTTTTACCCAATCTCCCTCCACAAATTGGCATAGATGCAATGACCAAGATTCGCTTTTTACCCACCCTATGACACTTTTGTGTAAAATCTAATCAAATGATTGTGAAACCACAATTGTGTTTTTAAGGCTTTTCCAAAAGAGACACAAATTTTCGGTTTTAAGGGCATAAACTATTCTTGTTGCCTTGGAGAAGAAAAGTACAATATTTCCTAGAGTCTCTAAATAAAGCCCTAATTCTATGCTGACTCAGGTCAGCAAGAGTTCCTCTTAGTCCAAATAACGCATATCACAACCAAAAGGCAAATGTCAAAGAACTTTAGCTTTATCTCCCTAACCAAACCTTTGTAGGGAGTTTTTGGTAAAGAATGAATCACTTTAGTATTTTGAAAATTGGTCCATCGTTATTATTTCAAAATTCAAAGGGACGGTTAGATATTTTGACTATTTTTTCTCTCAAAAAATACTGATTTGAAAGTATTTTATATCCAAAAGGACCAAAACTCATGATACAACACTTTTTCCTCCTTTCCTCCTTCTTTCTCATACTTAAAGAGACCCAATACCATATAGAGGTCATAGGAGAGCATCACCCGTCCATGTAGAAATGCCTTTTGCATGCTTTTGAGTTTGAAATGTATGCTTCAAAAGACAACTGCTTTTTTTTTTTCAATGTTTCAAGGCACTTTGGGAACGCCACACTTCAAGGCGAGCCTCAATGGAGATTTTTTTTAAATAAGTATAATTTCATTATAAAAAAAAGGCCAAAGAACATAGATGCACTCATGTACACGTGAAGTATACACAAAACCTTCAAGACATCATTACATCAATTTCATATCTTCCAAAAAATCTACCCAACAAAAAAAAAACAGCAGATGCACAAAAGTGCTGCTGTATCCAAAAACACAGCAGAAATATTAACATTCCCTTAAGCTAGGGCAAAGGCTTCTCTTTTCCTTCAAAAGTCCTCCCGTTCTTTCTTCCTTCCTTTTTAGAACACTGCCTGTACCATAGCTATCATTCTTCTAACACAGCAATGCAATTTAGCCAGTATCACAAGTGCAACAAACTATCTTCCTTCCTTTCCTATTTTCCTCTTCTTCTTTTTTGAGTGGGGGTGGCAGTGTTGGGTTTGATTTCTTCCTTCCTTTTCTTACTATGCTTGTCAATATAGAACTACAATGCCTTTTAAATAAATTAAAAACTCCTTCAATACATTTATTTCTCCACTATCAGCTTTGGACTAGATCTAGAAGATCAGGTATATGAAAATCCAACAATACAGGGTTATATAGCAACAAAGGAGCCACTTTTCCACAATAGTAAAACATAAAACAAAGGGTTGGGACTTGAAATGCCTTAGCTCCTTTTCATATATCAAATAAAAAAACTGCCTTAGTAGGTCCCCCTTCTCATCATAAGACAGATAACAATACACACACACACACATATATATATCAGCAAGAACTTCAATATTCTTTAAGAAGAAACAGTCTTATTTTGAAGAGATACTACATGAATCCTGATAAGATAAGTAGTAAAAGTTCGTTTTCAAAAAGATTAGTAGTAAAAGTTTGTCTGTAATTCACAATAGAAGCAGCAGTATGCATAACAGACACAGTTCATGAAAGGAAGAAAAAAAAATGCAACAGAAGTCTTTCAGCCCACTTTGATGTATAAATTGTTAGTAAGTCACAACAAAAACAACACACAATATTTCAGTTGGCAACAGAAAAATAAAATACATAAGAACACCATTTCTACCCATTGTGACGTACCTCTGAACTTGGTGGATGCTACAGCAGTAAGAAGCACCTTCAACACTTGCAGAATCGTACTGCAGGCCATTTCCTCAAATATTTCAATCTGGAAAAGCTAGATAAATCAAGAAACACTCCCCAATAGACAAGGCACATACCTGTCAGATGATGAATTATCCACAGAACTACAGACCATGTTCAGAATGTCTGTAAACAGTGGCACATTTTTTCCACCATCTAGACCAGGATCACCCTCTAAATGATCATACGCTATGAGTTTCTGTGCTTATACATTCATCAGAATAAGTCAGCATTGACCACATATTTAGTGCAGACATTAGAAGTTCAACAACCTATCTAATAATATGGACATTTGTTTTTAAATGGGTAATGGGATTTGAAAAGACCTTCAACTTTCATATGCCAAATGAAAGGATCATAAAAAGCCACTATAAAGTAGATTTTTTAAAACTCAAATACAAAACAAAACAAGCACATACATGAAGACAATCCAATGCAAGCTCTAAGACTTTTATGTTCTTGGTCTCAAATGCAAGTCGGAGTGGATTCAAAACAAGCTCTGCCTCGGCTCCTTCTAAAGTATGACCAGCATTTGCTAAGGCTGTGGTGAAAGTTCCACTGATGCCCACTGGCCTACTAATATTTCCCCCCTCAGCAGTATGTGGAACAGTAGGCAAACGATCTGGCTCCATTCCACTTTTTGCGGCTCCAGCATCAGTTTCTGGCAAACTATTAGAAGTTCCAAGAAATCAAAAAGCTCACTTTAAAAAAAATGGAAATAGAAAGCAAACATATCAACAGATTCATGCACGCTATTAGAGGACATCCTGGCCAGTCAATGGAATAGATCTTCATCTGAATCTGATCGAATAACACTAGTCTGATCTAACAAACATGTATAATCCCAGAAAATATAACCTCCACCACCACTTAATAAGAACGTGGTCAATAAATAAAATGCCAGAGAAGGGTGCATACAGAGGTCTGAGTGCAAAAAATCAAGAATCCCATAATTTATACCAACCTAAATAATTCTGAATCACAAAAGATTTAAGGAAAAACAAAATTGGGTTGCAGCAACCACTTGGAACAAAAAATAAAAATAAAAATATAGCAGAATATGAAATCTGTCAATAAGTATAAACCTCTGATCTCCAGACAAAGATGCTGCTTGATTTATCTCACTGGAAACTGAATGCTGATTGGCCTCTTTCGTACTGTCTGAAGGCAGGGAAAAAGAGGAAAAACTAACAACCATTAGCATCACTAGAATCAACTCATTAAAAAAGAGGAAAAATTTACAAAAACCAAGGCAGCACAGTTGGAGGTCCATCGTAAACACACATAAGTTATATAACATAAAATAGAGTGGTCATTCCACGCAGGCCCACCCTACCCCCTACCCTTTCTCTCTATCCTATGATATACATCCTCGTCTATGTTTTACTACAGTACAAATACGAAAATGCCCCAACCTTAGAAAAACCTCCTAAGTACCATCAGAGGAGAGAGGGAGGCAGTAGGATCAAATATATATATATAGACATATATATATATATATCCAACCCAACCAAGATTTATCCCAACCATACAAAGGAGTTCTTACATCCCAAAAGCATATGTGAAAAAAAGTAGAATTAGTTGTTGATCGCATCATCGAAGTAAGACATCAATAAAAGTCTAGTTCATTTGAAGAATTTAGACTATCATATGCTCCATAAACATGAAACTTATAAATTGGCAGCTTAGCAATAGAAGATGTAAAACAAATTCATATAAAACTAACTTTATAAATACATCAATGGTTGGAGATCCTAGGCCACAGTCTGCACTTCAAAGATGAACATAGAGAACCAATCTTTTCTCCCAAAATGTTTAATTGCTCAAGTGATCTTCTGCATTTAAATTACAAGGGAAATGTAATAGGGCAAGAAAGTCCTAGACGGGATCTTAACAATGCTAGGGCATGCTTAATTATCATTTATCCCAGCTATGATAGGCCTTTAACTATGGTCTTGAGCTCACTGATATGTATGACACACCATCTTTTCCATATCTATCATTGACTGTGGAGAAACACCAGCTAGACATTATTGGTCAGAGAACATGCGCTCATGGTCCATTTGTTAGAAAGGATAGAAAACTAGAAAGATGGGATGCACTCGTGGTAACTAGAAATATGGGAAGTACAAGAGATGGAAAAAGCATTCCCAAGGAAAGTAAGGTGTTTCTCCCTCCTGTTTGGTTGAAAAAAAGGCGAAGGAGAAAGGAACGAAAAGTTATAGGGGGATTTTACCACTATACTGTTACATTTTTTTTCATAAGCTAAGGTATCCAATAATGTGCCAAAACAGGAGCTCAGCCCATTTACACACGAATTACACAAAAACAAAAATTAAGGGTTAAGACTAAATTCCAGTATAATCTCACTATCTTCAAAAGTTCTACTATTCCTCTCGTGTCATAGGCAGCACATCAAGCATAAAGGAGCAACATCCCAAATCTTACTTCCTCTCTTCCTGTTGCAGCCCTCCCACAAATACCTCAACAGGCCAACCAATGACCCCGCAGCACCCACACAACTCTAAATTGCAAAAAGAACACGTTCCACGAGTCTGTGGCCACACCACAATGCATAAAAAAAAAAAAGGATGGTTGACTGACTCCTCAGCAGGCTTGCATGTAATGCACCAATTTGTCATCCGATCACATCTCCTCATTAGGTTATCAATAATAATTCAGAGCCTTGTGCAACTACCCACGTAAAAAAGCTTCTTCAAGCGGAATATTATTTTTGCTTTGTTTCGCTTCTCATGGGTGATGTCAGGCACAGTAAAAGATCTCCTGTTGACTTGGGAAGGATGCAAGCTTCCAAAGGAGATTAAGAGAGTTTGGAGAATAGCCCCAATTTGCCTCATATGGAGCATTTGGACTGAAAGGAACAATCGAGTTTTTGAAGACTTGGAGCTCGCTACTCCTCTCTTAAAAGACTCTTTTTTGTGTTTATTATTTTTTTGGGCCAAAGAGACTTTTCCTGTAAATGTCTCTTTTTTTGTAGATTTTTTGGATTCTTTAAAGCAAGTTGTAAGCTTTTGGAGCTTTTGCTCTTGATGCCCTTCTTGGGCACCATTATATATACAAAATTTTTACTTATCAAAAAAACAAAAGTGGAGCTTTTCTTCTCTAAATACTCTTCCTTAGGAATTAGGGAGTCTCTCCCATGGAAAGAGCTGCATAAAAAAAGGACTGCACACTAAAGATGCACTCTTAGACACAAGTCACACAATCCATCTTAAGGAATCTTCTCCACTATGAAGATGAAGCATTTTAAAAAAACCAAGAGTCGGTCCATCTCTTACTCTTGGAAGTCTCTCCTACATCTCAAGTCCACAAATCCCCCTATGTGTGAAGGAATCGAAATACTAGAATCTATTCTTTAAAGCCATTAGCCATCTCCCCACACCGCAGATCAAGCTAGGATCTCACTATGAACCCATCCCCCATCACATAAGAAATATATGGTCAAATTTTGTCCCATCCCTTACAAATTAAAGGGTACTACTCGAAGGGAAAAACTAAAAAAAAATAATGTGAGAGCCCTCCAAACCTTTCCTCCTTTTTGGGAAGAAAGAAATGGTAGGCCCAGAGTGAAAGGTCCTCCCACCTCTCTTCTATTTCCTTCCACTTCCTTTCCTATCAAACCATATAAACTCAGTCCATCATCTCCTTTCCTTCCTCCAACTCTTTCCTCCTAACAAGCAGACCAATAGAAATTCCCCTATTTCCTAAAACCATTGCATGGACATGCTGAAGAGTTTCAAATTCTCAATTGCCGCAATTTAGCTTTCAATAAGAAAATGAAGGCGATGATATTAAGCAACCAATATAGATTCAACTCAACCAATACATCCTTACTCCCAAGTCCTAACTAGTTGTCTTCTCAGGTTAGTTTTATCTAGAACCAAAAACTCTAAAACGTCCTTGTCAATATGAGGTGCAATGTCCTTGTCAATATGGCCTTCCCACAAAACCACAAACATGCATGTTCTTGGCCCACTCTTTAGAGAGACACATGAGGTGCAATGTTGAAATATATTGTTGAATTCCCTCTCAATCAATTTGAGGGGAGCCTTGAGGAATATAGTTATGTCATACTGGGTATGTTTTATCGAGGGAATAATAAATTATGTGAAGTCAGACTAGCTGTAACTATAATATTTAGAGAGAAAGGGAGAATTTTAATGCTCTCTACATTGTTTTTTTTTTAATCTTATCCCTCATTCTTTCCTTCTCTTTATTTATGCCTCTATTCTTCCTATTTCTTCTTCCTTTAATCATACAAACATTAAACCCTAAGAACCAAGCAAGTCCTATAATCAAGTCCCAACACCTCCCTCATAATTATAATACATGCACATGCTTGGCCGCTTAGCCCAATCATCAAAGACCATACATTTTTTCGGGTATTTTGGTAATTTCACACTTGTAACCTGTAACCCTAATTTATCTTATTTAAGGGTGGCTATTGATGCTCTATTTAACTTTTTTATGCCTTAGAGCATAGTGAAAATCACAAAAACTCCGTGGACGTAGCCCTAGTTTGGGTGAAGTTGGAAAACGTAAATCTAGTTTTCTTGTGTGTGTTTTTCCTTCTTATATTTTGTTTCTCACATATCCTGGGTAAGGTTTTAACCCTAACACTTACTACATCAATTGCTGCAGCTAACATCAACATGTTGGGATGACACAAACTTGACCAAAAATATAGCTCACAAAGTTCTATGAAATAAGAGTTTTATTTTTTTGAATTCCAAGATAAAAATAGAAGATAATGTCTAATATTTCTTTATATGAAGATAGATTATATTGATAATATTGAATTCATATACATTTATGCAAAATTATTCATGTATGTTATCGTTGTGCAGCAAACTACTATTCTAAATAGGAGTGAACTACTTCAGTAGGCAATGCGAAGGAGATTGATAGTCTAACTTGGAACCGGAGATGCAAGGTAAGGGCTTTTCCGACGGTGTATTTGGGTTTTCTTTTGGGTGCAGCTTTGAAGAGTAAGACTAGATGGGATCCGATTATTGACATATTTTAGAGAAGATTTGTGGGTTGGAAAAGACAATACTTATCAGAAGGAGGTAAGCTAATGCTGATTAAGAGTATGTTGGCGAGCCTTTCTACTTAATTCATGTCATTATTTCTGATTCCAACATTAGTCAAGAAAAGGTTGGACAAAATTCAAAAGGGATTTTTTGTGAAAATGGGAAGAAAGAGAGAAGAAAATGCATTTAGTAAATTAGGGATAGAATTAGGACTCCAATCAAGGAATGGAGTTTGGAAATCAAGGAATTGAGAATGTTCAACAAAGCATTATTAGACAAATAGTTATGGAGATTTGCAATGGAGCAGGAGGTAATGTGGAGGAGAGTAATAGAGGCCAAGTTTGGGTATTAGTTAGATGGTTGGGCTTTGAAAGAAGTGGAGGAGCCATTTGGTATGAGTCTCTGGAAGTCAATTATAAGGGAAAATGAGGACTTTCTCCATAGCATTGGTTCTGCTATTAAGGATGGATCTCAATTCTCGAGTGAGTTTTTGGAAGTAGGATGTATTGGTGTGGCGATCTTGCTTTGAAGGAGAGATTTCCTCAACTCTTGCAATTATCTTCAGGTCTGGAGGTCTCGGAGGAGGGCATTGCTTGGGTCCCTTGCTTTAGAAGGAATTTTCATGATTGGGAAATGAAGGAGGTAGATAATTTCTTGGGCCTTCTTCCACAATACAAGCCTAGGGGTGATGTTCCGGATATGATCCTTTGGCCGAAGGATAACAGCAAAAAATTTACAGTTAAATGCTACTACAAGGATATGGCTAGAAAGAGCAATAGGAACCTTCTGCATATTTGGTGCACTAAAGCCCTGATGAAGGCTCATGGTCTTTAGCATGGGAGCGTTCTTAACCATATATAGTCTTTAGAAGGATGAATTCAGTTTAGTTGGGAGGTATGGTAAGTGCTTAAAGGATGAGGAGACTATTAGCCACCTCTTCCTTCATTGTTCCTTTGTGGGAGAAGTGTGGAGCTTGCTATTCTCCTTATTTGGGTGTTGTGGGTTATGCCCTCCTCCATGGTAGGATTTTTAAAGGGTTGCGGCAATAGGAATGTGAGGAAAGCTTTGAGGATGGTGCCTATTTGCTTGTTTTAGTATATTTGGAAGGAAAGAAACAGGTTTCTTTTTGAAGGAGAGACAATATCTATTTCTTAAAAAATATTGTTTTTTTTAAGGTTTTATATTTTTTGGTATCACACTTACTCTTAGTTCTCGACTGCACATTCTAGTTTGTCCACTAAAGAAAAGCATTATTATTAGGAAATGAGTTGATCACTCTTACCGGAAGAAAAAAAATGAGTGCATCAAATCAAGTCCAATTGTATCTCTAGATATACTAAAAATGAAAAGTGGGCAGGTGTGTGCAAAAGGCGGGAGATTTACAACAAGATCTGAGGTAAAATGGGTGAGAAAGAAGCCCAAAAAAATACCAACCTAAATACGTCTGAATAGCCGTCTGGAGAGACGCATACTTTTTACCAGAACACTCTCTGAGCATCGACTCAAACGACCGAATGACAAACCCCCCCGCAGCACCGCCAGCCATTTCTTTTGAAGAACCTTTCTTTTCTTCAATTGAGATTCAATTCAAAACGAATAGAAAGTACTTTAAGCTCTGACCTGTGGAGAAAAAAGAGATTAAAATAAGAGACCCATTCCGATAGCAACGCGCAAAATAGCAATTTCTGGAGTGGGATCGGATGAGATCGTGTGTAAAATATGATTATTGCGGCATAGATCACCTTCAACTCGTCCGATCCAAAGCGTGAATGCCAGAGAGAGGGGGAGCGTGCAAAGAGAGAAGGGAAACACGCTCACCTTCTTCAGCAGATGAATAGAGAATTAGTATGGGGTGGTGACTTTGTTGCATAGAATGGGAGATCTGGAAATATAAAAGTGAGCGCAGACCGCTCGACCACCTGCGCCTATCACCTATTGTATGCTTATAAGGATTTTTTTTTTTTAATTTTATTCTTGACAATGTTACTTCGAGGTAATATTTTAATTATTAAATAGATTAAGAATTGAATTTTCGCTTATCTTAATTTATAAATTATTTAATAATTAAAATATTTTATTTTATAAAAATTCAAGTTTATATTAACATCACATTTTTTTTAGTGACAAAATGGGAAGAGTAACTCACAATTTTCCTTGTACACTTAACAATCAATATATACATATATATATATGTATGTATGTATAGGAATAATAACTTTTGGAGTGCAAATGTATAGGTAAAGAGTAAGTATATTTTTTTCCAAATAAAATAAGAGTACAATTTAAAAGAAAAGAGAAAATAAAGAAAGAAAAAATATTTATTTTTACTTATTTGAACGTTTAAGAGATAAATTAAAAGAAAATTATTATTTCTTATTTGAATAATTAAGTAAGAAATAAAAAAATATAAATATAAATTATTTGACAATTATATTATTTTTTATTTGACAATTGTCTTAAATTTTTAACAGTTTAAGGAAATTTTTAGTGTTCTAAAAAAAATTATTAAAAAAATTTTATTTCCTCTCTAAATCGATCTACTTTTTAAAATAGTGAAGAAACGATTATAATCACTCAAACTCTTTCTCATAATATTCTCTTTTCTCTTTATTATAAAAGTCCAAATCAAACAAAGTAGCACCGCTCCACTTAAGTATTTTATTTTTTCTCCAAATTATCTATCGAAACAAGTTGTATATGTTAATATAACACGGGGGTCATTCTCGGTGCAGATGGCAAAAGAGTAATTATGTGCTTACCAAATTTGTTTAATAAAAGTAGCTTATTGAATAATATGGCATAATTGTTTAATTATATATCATTTTCGTGATTTGATGTGTTGTAAATGAGATGTTGTCATGTCAATTGAGATTATAATTTTAGAAACAATGATTCGAGTAAGTATTGTTTATGGTAAAATGATTTCCCAAGTCCCCCCTACCCTGTTGGGTTCACGGCACACCTCATTTTTAATAAGACGGGTTTTGAAAAAATAAAAAAGAGTGGCACAAAAAATGAAGAAAAAATTAAAACCATTCATCGATTCAAGGCATGGATGGATTTGTCAACCCACCATGATTATATATTTAAATTACATAAATACCATTCAATATTCACATATTTTCTTAAAACCTCATCATATATTGACCTATTATTATTATAAATAGGGTGTTTTTGAAAGTTTTCTGATAAACTGAGCATATTTTCATTGAGAAATTCGTACCAATACATATGTGTATATATAGGAAAACAAAAACATTCCTAAAATATATACAATTACATATAGAATACAAAGATATTCTATATTCTTTCACACCTTCCCTCAAACTAAAGGGGTTTTGGATGAAAACACCGAAAGTTTGCCAAGAAATAACCGAAAACGAGCAACAATGTGAGTCTTCAGTGAAGAAATCAGCAAGTTGGAGCACAGTAAAAACGAACGGAAGGGAGATAGAGCCAAACTGCAATTGGTGACGAGCAAAATGACAATCAATTTCAATATGCTTAGTGCGTTCATGAAACACTGTATTGTGGGCAATCTGGATAGCATTTTTGTTGTCACAATAGAGAGAAGTTGGAGAAGACTGACAAACACCCAAATTAGACAAAAGACCATGAAGCCAAACAATTTCAGCTGTAGCATGTGTCATAGCACGGTACTCGGCCTTAGCAGTAGAACGGGTAACAACACTTTGCTTCTTGCTTTTTCAAGAAATAAGAGAATCACCAAGAAACAAGCATACACCAGAAGTGAACTTGCGATCAAGTGACATCACCAGCCCAATCAGAATCAGCATAAGCAACAAGTTTCAAAGAGGAAGTAGAAAATAAAAGCAAACCCCTAATAGATAGTACCACGAAGATAACGTAGAATTTGAACCAAGGCAGCCCAGTATGGGGAACGAGGAACAGAGACAAACTGACTGATGATATGGACAACATAGGCAAGATCAGGACGAGTGACAGTGAGGTAAACCAAACAGCCAACAAGTTCCCTATACAAAGTGGGATCATCCAGAGGGACACCATCAGTAGAATTCAGTTTCACATTCAGCTCAATGAGAATGTCAAAAACCTTAGAATCAGTCAAGTCAGCCCGATGAATAACCTCATAAGCATATTTAGCATGTGAAAGAAAGTAGCCCTTGAGAGAGTAGGCCACTTCAATACCAAGAAAATATCGCAAAGGACCCAAGTCCTTCATTTCAAAGGTGCGAATCAAATGCTGCTTAACGAGAGTGATGGCAGAAGAATCAAAGCCAGTGATGATCATATCATCCATATACAATAATAAAGCAACAAATCCAAATAAGGTGTGAAGAAGAAACAAAGTAGAGTCATAAGCACTGGAACGAAAACCAAGTTGAGTAATAGCTATCTAAAAGCGGTCATACTAGGCTCGTAGAGACTGTTTCAAACCATAAAGGGCACGACGAAGACAACACACCTGACTATAAGAATGAGGCAGTCCTAGGTGGAGGGCGCATATAGACTTCCTCTGTAAGATGACTGTTAAGAAAGGCATTCTTGTCGTCCATTTGATAGAGGGGCCATGAGTGAATGGCAGCAACTGATATCAATGTACGGACAATAGTCATTTTGGCAACAGAGGCAAATGTCTCCTCATAGTCAAGACCATATTCTTGAGAGAATCCCTTAGCAACAAGTCGAGCTTTGTAACGCTCAAGAGAGTCATCAGAGTTTGTCTTGGCTTTAAAGACCCATTTACAGACAATCAGATTTTTACCAGCAAGTAAAGACACTAACTCCCAAGTAGAGGTCTTATGTAAAGTATCCAACTCTTCAACCATAGCCTGGACCCAATGAGGATTCTAACAAGCTTCATGATAAGATTAGAGTTTTGAAAAAGAGTGAATAGCAGACAAGAAAGTACAGTATGAAGGAGAGAAAACAAGTGTTAGAAAAACCAAGCAATTTTACCGATGGCTGGCGACTGACGAAGAGGATATCGACGGGGAGCAGGATCAGTGTCTTCAGAAGTAGAAAGAACAAGGAGAGAGGTATCTGGTGGAGGACTAGGTGATTCAGTAGAGACTGTAAGGTCTAGTGGCTTTAAGGGGGACTGTAGACACAGTGGGATCAGGAAGGGACTCAATAGTGACTGTAGAAATATACTCATCGGAAGGCACATCAAAGGAAAAGGATCAATGTGAATTAAATCCTTTTTAGGAGACATTAGCAATGATAGGAGGTAGCTGAAAGTAAGCCAAGTGTTCAAGAAAAGCCACATAGCGAGAGACATAAAGACGACGTGAAGTAGGATCATAACAACGATAACCTTTCTAGGTTGAACTATACCCTAAGAAGACACAGAGAACAGGCCTGAGACTCAATTTGGTTCTATCTTTCTGAGGGAGTAAAACAAAGCAAGTCACACCCAAAAACATGAAGAAGAGAGTAATTAGGTACTTCAGAATACAGAGTTTCATAAGGGGAACGACCTGGAAGAATAGGAGTAGGCATTCGGTTTAGAAGAAAAATAGCAGAAAGAACAACTTCACCCCAAAAAAGGGTGTTGGAACAGAAGCAAAAAGAAGAAGAGATCGCGCAGTGTCAAGAAGATGACGATGTTTACACTCAACCCTACCATTTTTTGCAGGAGTATCGGCACAAGAAGATTGATGAATAGTACCTAAGGAAGCCATGTATTCATAGAGTTCAATTTTAAAGTACTTCCCCACCCAAGTCAGACCTGGAATACTTTGATAACACACCCAAACTGAGTGAAAATCATAGACTGAAAATCATGATAAATTTGGTAGAAATCAGAATTATGTTTCATAAGAAAAGTCCAAGTATAACGAGTACAGTCATCAACAAAGGAAACATAATAAGCAGAACCACCTTTGGTAGAGATAGGAGAAGGTCCCCAAACATCAGAGTGAACTAAAGAGAAAGATGTATTAGAAATTGAAGTACTTTTATGAAACTGTAAAGCCGTCATTTTAGCAAGTTTACAACCGCAACACTCGGTAAGGTCGCTAAGTGAAACTTTACCCTAAAAGACCAAACTGAACTAAAAATCGTAAACGATCAATAGACAAATGACCTAACCGCGAATTCCATAAGTAAAACTGACTAGACTTGAGAGTCTAACTGAAAAGAAGAAAGAACAGATGAAGAAACAGTAGAAGGAAGATGTAAACTTTCCACCACATACAGATCCCAACTCTACGCCCGGTCCCTAATCTGCTTCGTAGGACAACCGATCCTGCTAAACTTTCCACCATATACAGATCCCCAACTCTACGCCCGGTCCTAATCTGCTTCTTGGACAACCGATCTTGCACAGTACAAACTAGAATAAGAGAAAATGACATCAAAACCAAAGGCATCAAGTTGACTAATGGAAATGAGGCTAACAGATAAATGCGAAACATAAAGAACAGAAGGAAGTGTCACTGTAAATTTGTCTGAGGATAAAACCAAACCAATGGATAAGACAGGCATGCGAAATCTATTGACAGCACTAACTAGTAATGGGAGAAGGGAGGGGGGATACAGTTGTGTAATAAAGAAAGATAAGGGAGTCATATAATGGGAATCACCAGAATAAAAAATCCATACTAGGGGAGAGATACCTGAGGAAAACCCAAGCAAACCTGAATGGATAGATAGAGCAGAAGCAGAAGATTGGGTGGCAGAAGACACAAGGCGCTGGAGCTGAGCAATCTGAGCATTAAAGAAAGCAATATCAGAAGTACTAGCTGAAGAAGATGTTGTACAGGCTGCTGGAGACCGAAAAGTATCCGGAACAGGGGCTCGGAACTATGTGGAGGACTACTGAGAGGAAGTGGGCGGACGTCCCATCTTGGGACAATTATACTTCCAATGGCCCTTCTGATGACAAAAAACACACTCATCGGAGGGTAGTGAGACCCTCTTAGGCTTTCCAATGGACTGAAGTGAATGAGCAGGAGGAGTGGACAGTGGAGCTAGCTGTGTAGGAGCTAAAAGACAAAAGGAAATAAAAACTGACTACCTGTCTTCAGTCGGGTTTCCTTAGTCATTGTAATGTAAGTTTTGGAGAAACTGTAAATTATAGGGAGAACAACGGCTACTGGGCAAAAAGGAAAAGAGAATCAAAAAAGAAAAAGTTGGATGGACAAGTAGTGCGCAGGGCGCAAAGCGGAGAGAAAAAGAAAGAGAAAGGGAGCGGCAACTGGAGTTAGGGCGCAGAAGAGGAAGCGGCTGACCTGGGCAGAGAGGCACGAAGCAGGAAAATCCAGAGAGCTGCGGCTAGAGCAGAAAAAAGAATAATAATAAAAAAAAGGCTGAAGCGATTAGGGTGCAAACTGGGAAGAAAAGAAGAAGGGCGTTGATCGAGAGCAGACGACTGGGTAGATAGGGCGGCGCAGGAAAAGAAAAGGCAGAAAGAGAAGAGGAGGTATTGATGTGGCGGCACTGGGCGCTGGGCAAAAAGGAAGGAGAAAGAAAAGAAAAGAAAAAAAAGGGCGGCTGGAGTTTTGTAAAGATCAGGGCTGCGTCAGAAGAAAGAAAAGTATAAAGAAAAAAGAAGACCATGCAGCAGAAAAAGAGAAAAAAGAAGAGACAAAGCGGCAAAAGAAGAAGAGACTGCAGGCTGTGGCAAGAAGCAGAGAAAGCAAAAGAATAGGAGGCTCTGATACCATAAATTTTTTTTGATAAATTGAGCATATTTTCATTGAGAAATTCGTACCAATACATATGTGTATATATAGGAAAACAAAGACATTCCTAAAATATATACAACACATATAGAATACAAAGATATTCTATATTCTTTCACAGTTTTGTGTCTCACGAAAACAAAACACTAGTTTCTTGAATTTTTTTTGTTTTAATTTTTATTAAATAGTCAGTTTCTTTGCAATATTTTATTCTTTGTTTTTGAAATCTATACATCTAATGTTAGATAGTAAACATAGGTTCATTTAACAAGGTTAGGTACATATTTTCATTGCATCGGGAGTTGCACACTGTCACGGTGGTGAAATTACAAATTGTGAATGATGTTGTGACTTTACAAGGTTAATTAAGAAGAAGCAGACTAGCAGTAATCTACTAGTTCATGGTATGTCAGTTGTTTGGAGTTGTATAACTTATATCTTCGTGATCTTGTATTTTGTTCATTATTGATTAATAAATATTTTTGTAGTTTGGGTGGGTTTTATTCACCAATAAGGTTTTTCATATAAAATCTTCGTGTCTCATATTTATTTTGATTTTTGTATAATCAATCTTATTACATTATAAGTCCAACAAAATCTCACAATTTCGGACCAGAAAAACTCAATAATTCAAACCAAACAAAGGTAACAAACCCAACTAACCTAACATAAACAAGCACAAAGCTGAGAATCTTTTTTCACACTCTTGATAGCCCACTACTATCATTAGTAGTTCTTATCTCAAACTGAAACTGCAATATTTCACACCTTTATTTAGAGTTATGAGGTAAATTTCCTAAAGTGCTATCACAAATTACAAACAAAAATCACAAATAGGGTTTTGAGTTTAAAATTCATACAATTTGATGCTTGAATTAAGGATTTTTCCCATCAAATTAGAAACCCTATTTGTGGTTTCTTCTCACATGCGTATCCAATTACGGTTCCAAGTGTAAAATTCACAAAATTTGATGCTCGAACTAGGGATTTTTTCCCCTTATTAAATTAGAAACTTGAAATACGGTTTCTTTTATTTTAGGTGTAAATTTTATACAATTTAATCCCAGATTTAAGAATTTTTCCTAATCAATTTACAAACCTTATTTAGGGCCTTATTCCTATCAATTTAGAAACCCTAAATCGGGTACCCAATTTTAGTTTTTTTTTTTTTTAATAGGATTAGAAACTCTAATTTTACCCAAAAGATGTAGTATTATGAAAAAGACAATGGACTCTGAAACCCAATCTTTTGTAGTCTTATTGCTTGTATTCTTTCCAATATCTTTCTTCAACGCTTAATTGCTTTAATTTTGGTCTTCGAACTTCCAGTTGAGAGATAATGGTCTTCGTGCATGGTTAGGATTTGTTTGAGAGAGAGTGGCATTAGGGTTACTGATATTAGGTTAGAGAGACCTCATGACAGTAGGGTTTGATAGAGATTGTGTTTTTGAGATGAGCAATAGAGCCATGAGAGACCCCAATAGATCAAAAAGGGTGAAAGACTAGGAGTCCGTTTGGGCGTGTTTGTTCCATCCAAATAAGGATTTTGGTATATGAAGAAATGTAAAATTAATTTTTTAGGTATTTGACTACATTTTTCCAAACAGAAGCAACAATTAAAATCATAATTTGCAATAGATTATGAAAATTCATTTGACTTTTTATAACTTTTATTTATGAACTCATCACTTATATATTACTTAATATATATACAAATACAATAAAAAAGTAAAAAAAAAAAAAACAATTAAAATCAATTTTTACATAATTGTTATCAAACACTTAAATAACAAATTTTCTTCAAAATTCATTCTACAACAATCAATTCTTTAAAATCTATTCTTCAAAATATATTCGACTTTCTCTTCCTCCCAAAGAAAGCAAAGGCATATCTATGGACGATCATCACGGTGACCACTATTAATGAAAAGCCGGGGCCGAGCGCCGGAATCAAAGAAGCAGATCATCACCAAATAGATAGAGAAGTTGCTCAACGGTCCAGCTCGGCTGCTGCTGGCTGCGGGACAAGTCCGGTGAAGAAGATGAGATGGTCGTCAATAAAGGGGCTCTGCAGAGCGGGCACGTCTTATGAACATCATGATCGAGCCATCTATCGAGGCATGGCCTGTGGAATACGTGAAAACAATTGCTAAGCAACCTCACTTGATCTCGCTCCCTCAACGGGTCCAGGCAGACAGCACAAGTGTCGCAGCTTTCAGGAAGCCTCTCAATTATGGCCCCAAAGGTGGACAATCCGATACTGTCTCGGATAACCTTCGAAGTGACCAAAGAAGAAGAAGATGCTGAAGAAAAGGGACATATTGACAGTGTTTGCTGTAGGGAATCGGAGGAAGAGTGTGAATTGCCGGAGGGGAAAGAGAAGAGACCAACATCTATACCTTTGATGAGTCTGAGAGTCCAGGACAAGACCCATTTTGTCACTGCAAAAATAAATGCTGCCTTGTATAGCAGATGAGTTGCCGGCGACCCCGAGTAATCCGCAAAGAAACCCATGGAAGCATAAATGAAATCAAGCAGAACTCGAGATAAACAAGAACACCAAGATGAGAAAGAATGATGGAAGGGGGAAGTTTGCAAGGGGTTTGGGCCTGTATTTAAAGGCGAAAAGAAAAACGGTGGGGTTGAGTGCGGGATCTTTTGGCTTAATCGTCCAGAAAAAAGCAGGTGACATCCGCGTCTGCATGCGATATAAAGCAGAAACGAACCCACTCACCCACCCACCACATGTTAAAAAAGTTAAAGCAATAGCCAGCTATCTCCAAGTGACGATTCAACTTTTGTATGAAGGTTTGGCCAATTTTTGACCTCATCCATGCAATTTTTTTTTTTAAAATTAATTTCCATAACCTTATACACTTGCACTTATTTTTTTATATCCATGCAATTTTTACAAACGTCTTTGAAAAGATGTATTTAAACCAAAAATTGTATCCAAAGACATCTTTTCAAACAACAAATTTTAGAATTCTTCAACACTTAAAATTCATCCAATAAAAGACATCTTTCTCTTTCCCTAAATTCACAGAAATTAATATAAAAAAAACATGGGTGAGGTCAAAAAAATTAAAGGTTACGCCGCAACCATCTATCTCATCTTATCCATAACACCAATATTTACTCACGTGGAAGTTGCTGATGACTACTTGGCCACTCGGATCTGCATCTCCAACAAGCAGGACACCAACTCATACTTTTTCAATTACATTTAAAGGCATTTGAATCGGATAATCAGATTCACCATTTTACATTTCTACTTCCCTGGAAACTAAACAATTACAACCCAACCCAATCCAATCCAAGCTCGCGTGGAACAAAAAATAATAATTCCCAACAAACACCATGGACACTAATGGAATGGGAACACAGATTTTCAATGCCTTGTTATATAATCACACAACGCCAAGAATTCGCAAGTCACTTCTTTTCTTTTCTTTTTTTCAAATTTTTTCTTCTTAAAGGAAGCAGACAAGTTTTCAGAGCTTGACATAGAAGGAAAAATGTTACTCTCAGCTGATTATGTGTGGGCTCAATAGTTCACGTTCTCCCATCTTCTTTTGCATTTTGTATTGCAACGTAGCAGGAGCACAATCCAGCGGGGTTTCCCCTGAACAAGAGACGGAAGTGGTCAGACACATTGAAGTGGACATCAAGGGTTCTAGACTAAATCAGGAGTGAGGGAAAGAGTATTATTTCATTATAGAACAAAATTATTCGATCACTATAAGGGGCTAGCACTGTTCAAAAGGACTGCAGTAAGTTCCCAACCCAAAAAATAAAAAATAAAAACTCCAAGTGGACAATTTAGTTGGGCAGAATTAATTACCCTGTGAATTCTTGCAGTCCACCCTTGCTCCATGTTCCATGAGCACAAAAACTATATCAGTTTGATTAAAAACTGCTGCCTACACCCAATTAATAGAGCCATAATATCAACAACAATTAGAATGTCTGGAACCAACATTGGGCAAGTCCATCCAAATTTCACAGGCCTGCCTGCATGCAGAGAGAGAGAGAGAGAGAGAGAGAGAGTACCAGATGGAGCAGGGATAATCCTTGCTTGTCACAGTAATTTGCATCCACACCCTGCAAAGTTATTAATCGGTTCAGTTTTTAGATCAACAATAATGGAGCACCAAATGATGAATACCTTACAATCCTCTTGTTCAGAAAAAAAAGTACCTCACTCAGAAGCTTCTTGACAGCAGCAGTGTCACCATTCTTTATTGCTTCTCTTAAACCCTACAGAACACAACAGTTCGTGCATACAACAGTTCAGGCTGCATTAATAATTATCTTAGCAGAAAATATGCATTGGTGGTTTCAGTTGAACCTTCCACTTGCTATTTTAAATTGATAATTTAAAGTTTTATACCTCTCCATTGACTTCATAATCCATCTGAGATTTTTCCAAACTACTACTGGTCGCTTGATTGAGATTGAAAACCGTACTGCAAAGTTTAGCACAAGTTAATTACCAATGGAATATTTCAGCAGGTTGAAGCATAATGATCATACGTCTGTAATGCATTGTATGTCCCATAATAGGTCCTAATATAATGGAGCAAAATTTGGCACTGACCCAATAAAAAAAAGACGTGCACTAAACAAACCAAAGAATAAGAATACTTCAGAGAGGTACAGCATCCGAAAGAACTGAAAAATACCAAAAGTAAATAGAGGAAACAGTCATATATACCTTAACTCACAAACAGTTATTACTTTCTTCCTTTATTCCTTGAGTGGGGGGGAAAGGGTAGGGACAAAGTGGAGATTGGGGAGTAAAGGATGTAACAGGAAAAGAATCAGAATATCATGGGGACATGCACCTAAATGAAGAGATAGACGGAATAAGATGGTATAGAACATGTATTATTATAGTGAACTATTTTTTGACAAGTATTTGTGCACTAAAATATGTAGCGTACAGAATTGAAATCATGTAAGATCAGAGTAGCTGTTTTTTTTTTTTAATCTGCTGACTTTATTTGGGTTTGAATTCAAGTCATCCCAAACACTTGCAGTGAGGAGCATAGATATAAATCGCGATTGCGAAATACAACGCAGTTGCAGTGTAATGGTACCAGGAGTATTAGGCCGTCTATAATAGAAATCAAAAACTACTACCATGAATTTTTTTCAAACACTAATAAATTCCTTAAAAGTCATTGATACGCATGTTTTGACCACAATTTATCACATTTTAGTATTTTTTATTATTAGTTTTTAATTTTCTAATACCTAAAAAGATGTTCAATTTTTGTGATTATTTTGTTAAGTATCTCTCTTGTATTTAAATTTTATAAAAATTCTGCAAAAAAAGAGAAAAAAAGAAAACTCTAAACAACCATAACAGACCTCTAACGACCACAACGGTCCTGACTGCTGTGAATTTTTGGGTCAGCGATAGCTGATATAATGGCCTGTATCTGTATCAGTATTGGAGGGTCAAAAACCAATATGTATATGGTATGGAGAGGAAGGATGACGTCCCATAACCACCTAGAACAACTGGTACTCTAAAATGTAAACTACTAATCGTGGAATAATATCTAGCCTTCCATTTTAAATAATCGTATGCCATAATGAATACATGGTAAATGGGAAAAAAAACTTAACATACCAATGCTTGTTTGATGTGGAACCTCTGCTCTTTGGTGTTGTGTCTGTCTTCTTTGGTTTGGGGTTTGACTGAGCTGTAGAAGTGGAAGTAGTTTTGCCCTGCAACAAACATACATAAAGTCTACAAGATCCCTGGGGTACACATGATAATGCATTTTAAGCTATTAAACGAATCTTACCTGCAAGGTTACTGTATCCCTTGGTGGAGCCGGAGCCGGAGCCGGAGCTTCACAAATGCATAAAGGCATTCCACACTTGCACTCTGAAATTCCTAAAACAGGGAATAGCTCAGCAGTTGGTTTGGGATTGGAATCTGCAACCGCACCAATGTCTAATCTTGAAACTGTATCTGTTACATGATTAACTCCGTCCAAAGTAGCTTGTTTATTATCTTTCGACGATCTACCCCAAACACAGAAGTCACAAATAAATAAGAATATAATTTTCATGAGAATTCTTTTCATATTAGAACAAAGGGACAAGGAATTTCATGAGAATTTTTTTAATATTAGAAAAAGGGGCAAGTACTTCAAGAGCCCTATGTCAGAAAAAGGCTGCAAACAAGAAGCAAGAAAACATATAAACCACTAAGAAACGAAAACACTCAACATAGTAACATGCACTGACATCTTCCATAAACGTAGTCCCTCTTTCAGCCATGAAGTGTCTTGCTTTGGAATTAGCAATGCTAACCAAGGGTTAAAATCTCTTCCTTGAGAGAATTGCAATCAATCACTAAAGTTCTTTGCAGTTCCAATAATTGATTGCAACAATAAATGAAAAACCGGAGTTTATCGCAACTAGTGTAATTGTTTTACCAGCAGCAACAAGGGCAAGCCCTGTGTTGTCTTCTCTTTCACCAACCTCGCATACCAGGGGGAGAGAGAGAGAGAGTGCCATTAAGACCAAAAAAATTGTTGTGTGTTGGAAAATTTCCAAATCTCCAGCACTGTTCTTATGCCTTGCATTCAAGAATTGGAAAAATTACCAATTCAGTTTCTTTTTTCCAGAAATGGCATTTCTCTACTCTCAGTCAGAGCATCTGAAAGAAACATCTAAAGGCAAGGTGGCAAATAACCAAAAGATCTACAAAGCCGCAGTAAGGAGGTGATGGCAGGTTACAGGGCATAAAATTATATATATGATCCTGACTGCACAAGCTTTGGCTTCCAAATAGCAAAGGAATGGTAAGAATCATCAACAACATGTGAGGAGACGTTACCTTGAATCAAGAAGTCACTTTTGTTGTAAGCATTAATGTTAGTTAGGAGGCATTTTTCAGAAACTTGTATAAATAAAAATCAGAGTTAGCAGATCATATAACTGAGTAAATGGCAAGAGTTATAACCTTTTGGAATAGTAATACACTGCCTTCCCCTTCCCCCACCCCCCCAATAAAACCAAGAAACACACATGATCTTCCTCTCAAGTTCTTCTTGAGCCAAGGAGAAGAAAGCACATAACCATATTATAGTCCCCCCCCCCTCCAAAAAAAAAAAAACTCTTATTCAGTGCAAAAGCATATCAAATATTCTTTGCCAGCAATTGTTTTCCTCTCCTCTCTAATCACATCCTAGGAGCTCTTTGCTTTCCTATCATCTTTTATCACATCCTAGGAGTTATGCCATTGGTGATAATGCAAAAAGTGTCCCTGAGTTTGAAAGATCCTCTTTCAACTAATTGTTCCCTCACAGTACCTCAATGATGATCTAAACTGCAGAAACATGCAGCATAGTTTTCTTCCACAACCACCAAATCAAAGTGAAAGGAAGAAGAAAAAAAATTAATAAAGCAAATCAACAAACCATCTTTCAGCCCAATGCCCTTTTCCATAGAAAGAAGCCAAGATATATCTAAAATGTACTGTACAAAGTCACAATCAGGAGAGACTTACCGAGAAGCATCGTTAAAACAATCAGCGCAAACTCTAACAGATGAGTGAACACCAAATTGTGGTAAAGCCTGAAAATAACACAAAGAATGACAAAAAGATGGGTCAACTAAAATCCATCCATTATTGCAACAAAGTAACTGATTTTATTTACATATAGATACACATAGATATATATAGTTCATACCATTTGATTTGATGAATGTTCAGCACATAAAGTACGGCCACAGCATCGGCAATGGTGCTGCAAATATGAGAGAGAGAGAGAGAGACAGATGTGAGACCTAATCTGTAACATGATTCATGTGAGATATGAAAGACTGCAGCATAGCAGATCTCCACATGACAGATCGATTCCAGTTCATAGCCACAGGTAGGTCTGTTCATAGCCATAGGTAGAACCACATTTAAATATTCTTGTTTCTTCGTAGCAAGTAAAGAATGTCATCATAAGCATTTCCATGGACATTTGTAGGACACCAAATGAATAACATACCTTTTTCTGACTGATAAACAAACTCAAATGAAGAACATTCCTAGTCAACGAAGGTAAAAGATCCATTAACATAATTATTTGCTCATGGCCATCTCCGATATTGTCTAACTAAGTTCATTGCATATTGTAATATCATAAGTTCTAAAACATTTGGTTTAAGCTTCATAATATATTGGATAACAAGTATTTTAGCTTTCACTTGAACAGTAGATTATATTTACATATTCAAATTCTAAAGACATATACATGAAAGCGAGTGTCTGGTAGGAATCAACAATTGAGCAACAACCCATCACCTTTGTGGGTCTTCGCCATTTTATGTGCAAAAAGGCATGTCAGTGTATCAATTCAGGTCATTCTTCGACTGAGTTCCTTAATATGAAGGTCATGCTTTGTGTATTGGCCAATAAACTGATAGCATAGGTAGGCTACAAGACTGACGCTTACTGATTCACTGGTGGTTAGAAATTACAGAAAAATCAGAGAGTATCTTTACACATTAGTAGCTCAAGCAAAGCGGCAACAACAACAAAAACAACCTGGTGTTCTAAAAAAAAAAATCTACAACAAACTTTGATCCCACTTTTTCTCCAATAGTTGCTTCTTAAAAGCTAGAAAATCCAGTTTCTAACTTATACTATTGGACTATGCCAAGATCGGTGAAGGATCTTTTGACTTGTTAGAATGCGGCGTGCTCATCAAAGGGACGAAGGAAAGTGTGGAATGCAGTCCATCTTTGTATTTTGTAGGGCATTTAGCTAGAATGCAATAGTTGAACTTTTGAAGGGGTGGAAAATCCATCCAGAGTATAAAAGGCGGATTTTAGACATGCTTCACTTTTGGATGGTAGGGAAAGATCCCATTTCTCCTTTTGATTTTGTCTGGGTGTGTGTTTTTTTTTTTTTTTTTTTTTTTTTTGGGGGGGGGGGGGGGGTTGGTTAGTTAGTTGAAGAGGAGAGAACCAGGGCTTATGAGGTTTAAATTTATACGAGAGGGCTAAGATTCTATAACCCAAAAGTATACTAGAGTTTAATATCTTACCTTTAAAACAACTAAGGGAACCTTAAAAAATCCTACATTTCTTTCTATCCAAATACACCAAAAATACAAAGTGGTACTAGTCTCCACACTTTCCTAAGATTACAATTCACCTGAGCTCCTTGCCACATCTTCACCAAATCCATGACCAACCAAGGCATCACCCAAGAATAGCCAAGAAGAGAAAAAATGAGGTTCCACATCTCTAACAGTTGGGCAATGGAGGAACAAGTGGTTAATGGTTTCATCTCCTGCTAAGCATATAGAGCATCTATTAGCCAAAAAGAAACCTCTTTTCCAAATTTTCGAGTTCCAAAATAGCTCCCACACCACTATCCAAGAGAAGAAGGCCACCTCAATTGGAGCTTTAGAGCACCAAATACCTTTCCAAGGAAACTCCTCGACACATCTCCTAGCCAAATGCATGTTGGAAAAACTTAACCGAATACTTGCCCCGTGAATCCATCTTCCAACAAATAGTCTCTTCTTAATCTCTAACCAAGCGAACAAGATAAAGAAGATTTATCAAACAAATGGCTTTCCCCACCTCCCAATCTTGAAAATTTCTACGAAAAGCAGAAATTCCAAACAAAACCATTTTCATTGAAGACCACAAAGTCCTCCACTAACGCTTCTCGATTGGAAGAAATTAGGGAAGCGATGCTCCAATGCCATGTCTCTGCACCACTTGTAATTTCCAAAGACCAACACCATATGGCCCCTCCACCTCCTTAGAGCACCAATTACCATCCCCACACCCAACACTAGATTCAATAAGTAACCTCCACTTAGCAAGAGGCTCCTCCAAAAACGCCATAGCCACTTTCCAAGAAGTGCCCTATTGAAAACCGTCAATTCCTTTACACCCAAACCTCCTTCTGTCAAGGGAAACCTCACTTTGTCCCAATTAACTACGTTCTGGCCCCTATCTCCTTCATTTCTCTCCCAAAGCAAATCTCTTTGCAACTTGTCTAAGCATTTCTCCACGTATGATTATCTATGTCCAAATTACACACCAAGCCCTTATCTTTCCCTTTTCTTCTTGAATCAACACTCATTTGTAATTAAAACTACATACAAAATTTGTCTACCCTTAAATATGCATTCTGGCTGTTGGAGATGACAATACCAAACACCCTTCTCAACCTCATGGAAAGACTTTAGCCAACAATTTATAATCACTTCCCTCTAGCCTAATAGGCCAAAAGTTCCTAATATTTTCCGCTCCTTTATTCTTTGGAATCAAAGAAATGAAAGAAGCATTTAAACTTCTTTCGAAGGACCTTGCTGGAGGAAAAACCAAAAAGGAGCCAATACATCTACCTTAACAATCCGCCAGCAACACTTGAAGAAGCCACCGTGAACCTGTCGGTGATTGGAGGCTTATATCCATCACAAGATCATAGTGAAAGGGTGATTTCCTCTTACTAGAAAGACTTTTCCAACATCACAGCCTCCTCCCCACTTAGTTGGCTGAAAAACAGATTATCCAACTCCAGGTCTCCATCGAGTCGATTCACTGTACAAAATTTTGTAGAAGTCGGAAATGGCCTGCCTCACTTCCTGCTCTTGGAAACATCTGGTTGCCGATTCGATGGAACTGATGTTATTTCTCCTTCTATGAGAATTAACAACTCTATGGAAAAAAAAAATTGGTGTTAAGGTCTCGCTCCCTTAACCACAACACGTGACTTCTGAGGAACTTTATTTGAAGCTAGTTTCCATTAGGTTGGTTGTTTTCATATTAGAAATGGGAGTAGTTTTAGTGTATTTTCATAAAAGCATTGCATCCCATGATTTTTTTTAACAAACTCTCAGGTAATTGTGGAAGCAACCTAGACCAGGGAGTAGTTTTAGTTTCCATTAGGTTGGTTGTTTTATGATGGAATGAATTTCAAGAATCCAACAGAACTAAGAAAGTTGTAGATCAGGGAGTGGAATCAGATGTTGTGGGAGGAAGGAGGCTAACTCAATGGTCACATGTGCAATCAATAATCAATTAAATAGTTATGGCTTCCTGAACTCCTAAATGGGGAAGGCATTCTTCATTTTGTTTGGGGTTTGATATATTCCACAATAATAGTTTTACCATAATCCTTTGCCAAGGATCTGGTAATTCTGGCCGCCCTTCCATTCCTCACTCGACCAAGCAACAAAATCTTAACCAATTGAGGTAATTGTGGAAGCAACCAAACATGCGATTAGTCTAGGTCCTGACAAAGGCAATCGTGCCAAATATTTTCTCTGGGCAAATTTTACTCAGATCAACATGTTCACAAAAGAAAAACAAAGGGATCATGGATTCAGAGCAATACAAGTGCCTGATATCCGGCCGCCAAAGGGAAAGTGAAAATAATAATTTTAAAAAAAAATCATTATACCTAAATGAAAAGATCAGGGAATAAATCGACAACAATAGCGGCGATGAAGACAGAAAAAACAACAATATTTTTCATCGTCGCCCTTTTGTTGGGAGCTGAGGACGGGAGGGGAGGGGTGGTTAAAAGAGTACCCGTCGCCTGAAGGTATTGAAGCTGCACTTGCAGACGTCGCAGCGCGAGGATTCCTGGAACGGCGGGGGATCCAATGACATTTCTGTAACGCTCTATCTCGCCTTAACGGATTTCTCAGACACGATCAACGAGCAAATGACAATACATTATACAGATGGATATGTGTATTCTGCGAATAGGAATATATCTTCCGGGGCGTCTCCACACATTCTAAGTTTAAAGTAAAATTATAAAATGAGACTTTTTTTTATTTATTAAAATTTTATAAATTTTTTATTTAAAATTTATTTTTTTAACTTTTTGATATGTAAAATTACTAATTAAATTTTTATAATGAATTTTTTATAACATTATTTTTTTCAATTGATAGTATTATCAATTCACTTAATCTTTCTTGAGACATTATTAATTTTAAGTAAGATTTTATTAATTTTAATATTGAAAAACTTCTTTTCGTCGAAACAATAGTTACATGAATTGTTAACATTATTCTATAAGCAATATATGCATTTGAAAAAGAATCAAGTCTTCTTATATAATTGAGTGTGTCGATTGGAGTATTATTTTCTATTTATATAACTTCTTTTAAAACTTTCAATTCTGAAAATAAATCTAAACCATCAATATCTGAGTAATTATTATATTTTAAGAAACATTCAAAATTAAGACAATGTTCTTTTAAACTATTATTGTCTAATGACTTCAATTTTTTACCACTAAAAAGAAAACTAAAAATATTTTCATATATTTTAAATTGTTCAAATCTACTTTGAAGTGAAAAAATTGCTTGATCTATTATGTATATAAAATAATCAATTCTAAATGATTATTCAAGTGATTTTGTTGTTTCATTATTATCATTATCATCAAAATGCTTTTTTTTTTTTTTTTTTTTACGAAAGATACGTTTTTCATGAAATAAAGGTTCCATTTTCATTTCAAATGCAATTTCTTTAGAAGAAATCATAGCGGATGCAAATCCATCTTCTCTATATTTTTCAAAAAAAGAAAGCAGACATTTTAATTATTCTATAGCAATATCAATACTCATATCTTTTGATTGTAAATTTTTACTAACCGAGTTGATAACAAATAATATATCATACCAAATAGTCATGGCCAATAAAAATTCAAAATTTTCAAGCTCATATCTTGCTAAGAAATTAGCTTCACTTTTAGTTTTAGGATCTTCACTAACTTCTGCTAATTTCAATAAAGCATCTCTTATTTGTGAGGTTTGAAATCTTATTGATTTTACACCTTCAATACGACTTTCCCAACATGTTTCTGACAATGGTTTAAGAGTTAGACCATGTATATTATCTTGTAAAATTCTCTATTGATTGGTAAAAGAAAAAAATAGTGAGTATATACATTGTACTACTCCAAAAAATGATATAACTTTAGTTCAAGAATTAGCCATGTCACAAAGTACTAAATTTAAATTATGACAACCACATAGTGTATAAAACGATCTAAGATTTATATCTAGAAGTCTTTTTTGCACTCCTCAGTGTTTGCCTTTCATATTAGATCCATTATCATACCCTTGTCCTCTTAAATTATTAATATCAAGTCCAATATTTTTTATTTCATCCACGATAATATCAAAAAGACCTTTTTCAATTGTATCATCTACTTTTAAAAATTCTAAAAAATATTCTTTAATTGTAATTGGATTTGATGAAACATTCACACATCGCAATATAAAAAACATTTGCTCTTGATGACTTACATCTGAAATGCAATCAAGTATTATTGAAAAATATTTTGCTTTGATAATTTGTTCAACAATTTTATTTTTAATTTCATTTGCTAACAAATTTATCAATTCATTTTGTATATTATGTCCAAGGTAATGGTTATGAATTTCATCTTGTTTAATGCGTCGAATATGTTCTTGCATTGTCAGATCAAATTCTGCAATCATTTTAATTAGACTTAAAAAATTTCCATTACTTTTTTGGTAGATCTTTTCATTTTTTTCCCCGAAAGGTTAAATTGTTTCTATCAAGAGTTTTTACTATAGCAACAATTCTTAATAATACTTTTTTTCAATGTTCTTTATCTTTATTTATTTGTTCTTGAATATTTTTATCAATTGTTTTATTTTTCAACAATCTCATTTGTAAATCAATCCATAAACTCATATTAGTAATATGTTCATTACTTGCCTCATTACTCTTAAGCTTAGCACTAAGATTTCTCCAATCTCTAGTGTCAACATTAGCTAATTTACTTGTACTGGAAACATTATTAAACAATTTGTAACAAAAACAAAATACTCTATTCAAGTCATTTGAATAAACTAGTCATCTTCTTTCATGTTTTTCACCGTTTGTCAACTTTTAAATATAATTTGTAGTTAAAAAATGTCTTGAAAATTTATCTTTAAGAAAATTCATATCACTAACTCTAATTGGACCCCTTTCTACTAATAAACCTCTCAAATTTGTATCAATATTTGTCCATTGACTTGGATCATAAATATTTTTTGGAATAGAATTATTTAATTCATTAACAGGTTGGTCCTCTACCTCTTCATCACGAGTTTGGGGATCAATATGAGTATTTTCAATCACATCTTCTTGTTTTAATATTTTATTATCATCTAACTCAACTATATTACTAACTTGTTCATGTAAGGAACATTCACTAATATTTTCTGATTTATTTTTATTCATTGTAAAAAATTTATCAAGAGCTCCTTTTTTAGATTGTATTAAATTTTCAATTCTTCTCTTTTTTTTGAAGTTTTGAATAACCAGATTCATATTTTCAAGTTGACATTTAAATTCTTTTGATATACAAAAAATTAAAATGTATTTATAACAATTATTTTATATATTTTTAATAGCTAATACAAAATTAATAATCAAAGATTCAGTGAACTAATTACAGTAAACAAAATAAAGGCAATCAAATTATATATGTCTTAAAAGATAATATAAATTTTAAATTAAAAAATTCAAAGTTAGAACAATAGAACCTGATTATGGAGCAATTTAGTCTACAGATTTAGCAAACATAAAATAAGTTAATCAAAATTTCTAATACTTCACGGCTCACGCACAACAACTCGCCAATTCCAAATGGCTTCATTTGCAAAACGCCAAAATCCAATACAGTAAACAAAACAGATGTAAAATGCCAAAATATAAAATGATGAATTTGTCAATTTGGCTTACGCCAAAGACTAAAGTCAACAAGGCCCAAAGCCAATAAAATAAAGCGGCGGCACTGTTGGGCAAGAAAAAAAAAAAAAGAGAAAAGAAAGAGCAGGCGGTTAAAGGAAATAAAATAAAGAAAAAATGATGACTGAAGCAAACAAGGAAAGAAAAGGCGGCTAGTACGCAGAGCAGGAAAAGAAAAGAGAAAAAAAGAAAAGAAGCGGCTGGGCACTGAATAGAGAAAGGAGGAAAAGAAAAAAAAGAAAAGAAGAAAAGAGAGAAGCAGTTGCCAAAATATCAGGTTGCAGAGTACTTTTCAGAAAATATAGTAGGTTGCTAGGTTGCAGAGTACTTTTTAGATGAAGAAATAGAGAAAAGAAAAGAATTGAGGAAATATTTTCATATATTTCTATCTTTGAAACTGTACAATATAAGGCCTATTTATAGGTATAATATGGGAATACAATGTGGGAATATATACGATGTGCGAACACAATGTGGGAATATATTCTATATTCTAATATTTTATATTCTAACATCCCCCCTCAAACTCGAGATGACAAAGTCAACTGTAGTTTGGAAACAAGATCACGTAGCCGATAGGAGGATGAGACTTCGTGAAAATATCAGCAAGTTGATCTTCAGACAAGACAGACTGAAGATCCAAGGTGCCCTGCTGAAGGTGGTGCCAAAGGAAGTGACAATCAATTTCAATATGCTTAGTGTGCTCATGAAAGACATCATTGTGAGCAATTTGGATGGCGCTGCGATTATCACAATAAAGAGGAGAACTAGTCGTTTGAGGAGCACCCATGTCTGTCAACAAGCCATCGTAACCACAAAAGTTCAGCTGTAGTATCAGCAAGAGCACGGTACTCAGCCTCAATATTGGACCGAGCAACAACAGTCTGCTTCTTACTACGCCAAGAAATGAGAGAGGTGCCAAGTAAGAAATAGTACCCCGTAGGTGGAGCGACGATCGGTAGGATCACCAGCCCAGTCAGCGTCAGAATAAGAGCAAAGCGCAAGAGATGAGCGAGAGGAAAAGTGAAGGCCATGAAACAGAATTCCCTTGACAAACCGTAAGATGCGAAGAACAGTAGCATAGTGAGTAGAGTGAGGGACACTCATAAACTGGCTAACCAGATGAACTGCATAGGAAAGTTTCTGGTCGGGTAACAGTGAGATAGATGAGACTACCGACCAGTTGTCGATATAAAGTAGCATCAGGAAGAGATTCACCATCGGTACCAAGTAACCGAACATTAGGATCAAGTGGAGAAGTGCATGTTTTGCTGTCAGTCAATTCGGCTTTAGAAAGCAAGTCAGATGTATAATTAGCTCGAGAGAGATAATACCCATCTGATCCAGATGTAACCTCAAGACCCAGAAAGTAGTTAAGCTGCCCTAAGTTCCTTCTTCTCAAAATTCTGACTCAAAAAGTGCTGAAGATCTCGAATACCAGAGAGATCATCGCCAGTAATGATCATGTCATCAACATAAAGAAGAATAAGAATAATACCAGCACCAGTGGTCCGAAGGAAAAGAGCTGAGTCATAGGGCACTAGGGGTAAACCCCTGTTGAGCAACGACACAACTGAATTTAGCAAACCAAGGCTTGGGGAGCTTGTTTGAGGCCATAGAGAGCACGCCAAAGACGGCAAACTGTGTGAGGAGAACGGGCATAACTAGGGGGAGGATGCATATAAACTTCCTCGGCAAGATCACCATTCAAGAATGCATTTTTAACATCCATCTGAAATAGTTGCCAATGATGCACAACAACAATAGCAAGCAAAGAGCGGACAGAGGTAAGACGAGCAACAAGAGCAAAAGTTTCCTCATAGTCAATGACATACTCTTGAGAGAAACCCTTTGGCAACAAAATGAGCTTTGTATCGTTCCACTGATTCCATCTGACCGAGTCTTGATTTTGTAGACTCACTTACATCCAACTGCAGACTTGCTAGGAGGTAAATCCACCAGGTCCCAAGTATGAGTTTTAGTGAGAGCTTCTAGTTCATTAGACATAGCTTTCTGCCAAAGAGAGTCAGCACTAGCCTCACGATAACTGTGAGGTTCGTGAATAGTAGCAAGAGCATAATAATAATGAAAATCTTGAAGATGAGAAGGAGGAGCTCTTACTTTAGTAGAGTGACGAAGTGCAGGTACTTGAGCAGGCTCGGAGGTAGTTGATGTATCAGGAGTATCAGCAGTCGTGTCAGATGACTCCAAAACAGGTGAAGATGGAACATCTGAGGAGCTTGGCATCTCTGCAGAGGATTTAGGAATTAAAGTAATAGAGGGGTCAGTAAAGATAGGAGCATAACTGATAGAAAACTGCCGAAAAATGAGAAGTACTCGTAAACATCTTATATTCCCAAAACTTGATATGACGAGAAATACGAAGACGGTTAGCTATGGGATCATAACAACGATAACCTTTTTAAGTGAGACCATAACCAAGAAGACAACAGTCGGGATCGAGGGCTCATGTTTAGTGCGTTCGTGTGAGGGAAGAGTGACAAAACAAACACAACCAAAAACTCGAAGCAAGAAGTAGTTAGGGACCGTACCATGGAAAAGCTCAAACGGAGTTTATTGTATATAGTGGATGAGAGAACACGATTGATGGTGTAGACAGCAGTAAGGGCAGCTTCTCCCCAGAAACATTCTGGGAGAGAGGCAGAGATGAGAAGTGCTCTTACTGTATCCAGAATGTGGCGATATTTACGTTCTGTTCGACCATTTTGTTGTGAGGTGTATGGACAAGAATGGTGAGAGACTGTCCCATTGTGCTGTAAAATGGCAAGAAATGATTTATCCTTGCATTCCATTGCATTATCGGAACGAAAAGTTTTAATGGTACAAGAAAATTGAGTTTGCACCATTTTGTGAAAATTCTGGTAAATAGTGGTGAGTTCAGACCTATGCTGCAAAAGATAAATCCAAGTATAACGACTGTAATCATCCACAAAGATAACAAAATAACGAGATCCCCCCTCAGTCGGTGTCGGGGTAGGACCCCAAATATCTGAATGAACTAAGTCAAAAGGTGCAGCGGAAAAATAGTCACTTTTATTAAAGGATAAATGTGTTTGTTTTCCAAGATAACATGACACACAATCAAAAAGACTGAAATTTAATTGGACCTAAATGACTCTGAGAAGCCAAGAACTGGACACGTGGAAGTGAGGCATGACCCAACCGGAAGTGCCACAAACTGGAAGTAACTGTGATGGCAGCCATGGAAATGTTTGGTGAAGAAGGGATCTACAGAGATGTGAGCTCGAAAAGACATCCAACTTTACGGCCTATCTCAAGCAGCTGACCCATCTGTGAATCCTGTACATCAACACCTTTGTTAGAGAATTTCAGGTCAAGACCTAACTCACAAAGTTGTCTAACAGAAAGAAAGATTTAAGGATAATTGAGGCACAAGGTAAGTATCACTTGACAGATAAATTAGTGGTAGAAATAGACCCTATGTGACTAACAGACATATGAGAACCATTGGCAGTGTATATTGCAGGATTGGGAGAAAGAGCAGTTTTATGAGAGAAGATGGTGGAATCAGATGTCATATGGTTATAGCAAGCAGAGTCTATAAACCACTGAGATTTACTTGGGGTGACGGGTAAGGCAGTGGAGGATTGGGACAAAACCTGGTCAATTAAGTCCTTGACGTCAGCTGCAGTGAAGAGGAGTGGACTAGAGAAGAAGACTCGGGTGCAGAGGAAGTAGAGGAAGCAAGTGCAGCTGTCTGTTGGGAAGCTTATTGTTGCTTATAATACTTGAACTTGCGACATTCATCGATGGTGTGACCACGGAAGTTACACCACCTTGTAAAGACGATTCCTGAAGTTGGATTGGGATGATGAACGTCCAGTAGAAGATGATGAAGTACCACGAGAAGCAGTGGCAAGAACCATATCAGATGAGTGCATCTTCATAGCGGAACGACGAGTTTCTTTAGAGATAAGTTCAGAAACCTGTAGCATCTAAAGTCGGAAATGGTTGACGATGAAGAAGAGAGGCCCGAGTAGATTCAAAATCATCACGAAGAGCCATCATGAAGTGCATAAAATTCCGTCGATCAAGCCAAGTAGCAAACGTTTGAATGTCTTGAGCACATGCTAACTTTGGATCTGCGGTAGATAATTGTTCCCAAAGATGATTAGTTTGAGAATAAAAATCAGCAATAGACTGACCTGGTTCTTGACGCATTTGATAAAGTTTAGCTTCTAGTTGAAACTCCAAGGAAGCATCGTAGGTGCAGTTGTATCTTTTGGCCTGAAAATTCCCAAGCAACTTTAGCATTCCCAAGTCTTGGAAGGAGACTATTGATAGATGGAATAGAGGTGTTGATGAACCAAGACAGAATCTTGTAGTGAGTGTTGTCCCATTCTTCTAGACGAGACACAACCGCCTCTTCTGTTTCACTTCCCTTCTATGTTGGTTTAGGAGAGGCACCAGTTACATAACGCCATAATCGGCAGTCCTTTCAAGAAAACCTCCATATTCTGATGCCCACATACTATAATTGGATCCATCCAACATTACGTCAATAGGGCGGACAATTGAGTCGAGATGCGATGCAGATGCAGATTGAAACATATTGAAGCTTCAAATGCACAAACAGTCTGTGAAAATGAAACCAGGACGAAAAACTGAGTAGAAAACACATGTTCCGTAAAAAGTCAACGGTCAAAGTCAATAATCAACAGGCAATGATCAAAGTCAACGGTCAACGATCAACAGTGTGTGGACTAGGGCTGACGTGGACAGGATGCTAGCACGTGAGGCGCGTGGGCGTGTGAAGCAGCGGAAAAGAAAGAAAAGAAAAAAAACTTACAGGCCACAAGTTTGTGGCTCTGATACCATAAAGAAATAGAGAAAAAAAAAAGAATTGAGAAAATATTTTCATATATTTCTATATTTGAAACTATACAATACGAGGCCTATTTATAGGTACAATATGGGAATACAATGTGGGAATATATATGATGTGGGAACACAATGTGGGAATATATTCTATATTCTAATATTTTATATTCTAACATTAGACTTAAAAAAAGAATTTTATAAATAAAAAAATAAGAACATTAATTATTAGAAAAAGCAAAATGAGATAAACGAGAAGATAATAAATACTATCAAAAAGTAGTTATTAGGTGATAGTTGTATAATAAAATAAAGAAATTAAGAAGACAAAAAGATTTATTTATTTTATTATAATAAATATATTTTTTAAAATATAAAATTTTTTATGGAACCTAAAAAATTGAGGGCCTAAAGCCAAGACTTTACCTGCTTTACCCTTTAGCCGGCCCTATATCTTCCGAGTTTTCAGCACGGCGATGTGCTCTTAAAATTCTATTCCCGAGCGAGTTTGCCTCGGCCGAGTCATATCCGATGAGTTGGCCACATTTGACCAAAAGTGCTTCACTTATAAAATGGAACTATGTTTTCTTTTACTTTTACTTTTAAATTAAAGTTAAAAAATTTATTTTTGTTTGGCGTGAATTGAAATACTCTTCAGGAAATAGTAGTAATCGTGTGCGGGCGTGCAATAGATAAATGTGCTTACATGTAATGCCGAACACTAATCGTTAAAATAGTGTATATTGACCAGACAATTGTTAGAAAATAGAAAATAAAATTATTTGTAGATTCTTATTATCTTAAAAAGCGAAAACTTTTAATTTTGGACCATCAGTAAGATGAACAAAACATATAATAAATTTAAAATATAAAAATATCAGGATCGAAATTTTATCTAAATAATATAAGTACTTACTTTCTATACGATTGATGTGAATTCGGATTCTCTCTCCCTACATCATTATATATAACAAAAAAATCCTTACACAAGCAAGTAATAAATACAACCTATGTATGAAAGTACAAACAATTGTTACTATAAAGTTGTGTAATTGTAATAGAAAATACTAAAAGCGAGCGAGAAGAATATAGTGAAATTAAGTTATTGCAACTCCTCTAATTTTAGAAATGGCCCAATTTGGTTGGTAGGACCGATAAATCGGTGATCCGGCTATATCTATTTACATATATAAAAGGTAAATTAGTAGTTACCAAAAAATGAATCCAAAGTAATAAGTAAACCACTAAGCTGCATGTTCTCTTATTAAATGATTTACATATTTAATATATAAATTATATATACCTCATGATAAGTAATTCATTTATAATAATTTTTTTCTCTTTGATCTAAAATACTTTAAATATTAAAAACAAAAATAAAAGAAAATATTTTACAATATTTTTCAAAACAAAAAAAAAAATGTTAGTACACCTAATATAGTATAGTAAATGACAAAAAAAGATTATTAAATATGTATATTTTGATATAAATAAAATAAAATATTTTTATACACTCAAGATATTTATTGTTAGAAAAACTCATGCAATAAGTATATTATATTTCTTTTGTATATGAATAATAATGATAGTAATGAAATACAATCCATTTTTAAAAATCTTAAGCTATTTTCTAAAATTAAATAATAATTTATTTTTTAAAAAATATTTTATATTATTTTAATTCAATCAATTAACTCAAGTCATTAAACTAATGACCCATCCACCCGACCACCTCATCGGGTCGGGTTGATGTCTGAGCTATTTTGAGTATTCATTTCATTAAGGTGAGAAACTCTCACACTTTTTCATTTTTATTACATGATCCAACTCATGACTCATATTCCATTATTATCATGATAAGCTTTACATCTTTATACCAATTACATGCCATGACAATAGTTCAACCCATCCAATGTTGACTATTATCACGACAAGTAATCATTTCTAAGCATTAAGTAAATATTGCCCTTTACAATGAGATTAATGAAGATGGGTTTGGAATCCTAAATTTACAAAGCTCTCTCATTTCCAGCCCTCCAAACAAACCAAAAAAGATGAGGTATTATAATATGTACTGATTTCATTACAATGAGCTTATTTTTTACAATGTAATATACAAATAGTGTACAAACAATGCACACTGAAAACATGAAAATAAGTAAAGGTTGAAATGGCTACTCTCGATTCTGCAAGCGTTATTTTGGTCAAGGCATTCCTCGGCTGGTTGATTCCTTGGTGACAATCACCCTTGTTATCATTAGTGTGTGTGTGTATATATATATATATATATATATATATATATATATATAATAATGATTTCACTTCCTACTGGTCTTCTCCTTGCCTACAAAAATTATGTCAATATGTTTAAAAAGCAAATCCTGGAACACTGATAAAGAGAAAAGAAAACAAATAACAAATAATAAAAAAAGCAAACCACAGAACTTAGCATCGTAAACAAGGGATGAGAACACAACTTACTGAATATATTTGATTTCAAAGGGAATCGAGATGCCTTCAGTTTTAGATCCCTAAGTTGCCTGCTCTTATTTGGTTTTTCCATTTTTGTCAGACCACTGCTACTCTCTCCTGTTAAAAACTCAATTCCTTTCTTCACCTTCTCATGATATACAGCTGGTGGTGCAAGCCTCAACCTGAGGCAAGTTTTCTATTTGGATCAATCTCTGGTCTTTCTGAAGATTTGTCAAAATCTCGTACTGTTGCATCCAGGTCCATATCTAATTAGTTTCCAATAGGAAAAAAACTATAATAAATGATAAGAAAAAAATAAATTAATAATCAATTTACCCTTGAAATCTGCTGAAACCCATAGGAATTCTCAAATGCATCACTTTCATGTGGATGTAGAGCAATAATCCCTTGAGCTTGTCGGGGTCTTGATAGAAACTTGCTAACCAATCCATTCTCTGAAAGGACAGTCTTACTTCTGGACCTCTGGCCCTTCTTCATAGGCATACAAATGGGGCATCCAGATGAGGAAACTCTACGTGATGTCTCGTTTTCTTGAAATTCGCACTGGACATGGGTTGCATGACCACAGTTGAAAACTCGAACTGTAGAGCTAGAGGAATTCTTGGTGAGAAGGCAATTACATATACAACATAGAAGACTCCGGGGGGCATATCCATGTGAAGCCCCCTTCCTGAGTAAGCTCATGGTGTAGAATGTATCATCCTCAATCAAGGATTTTGCAGAATCCTGATGTGACATGGAACTAGTCAATATGGAAATTATTGAATTTGACTAACAATGTATAAAGCAGTTCAGATAAGTTTTTATCAAATCAATCTTTTCATATGGATGAAATAAAAAACACAATTTATTTTATACATATGCACACATATTATTGAACACCAATAATTTGCCCACCAGAAATAATATAGGAAAATGAAGTAATTAATAAATTAGAATTGGAATTGATATACAGCATGAAGCAAAAATATACAATAAATATAATAGTCATAATTACTATACATATATGTATATAATTGCTACCCAGAGAGATTCTTAAGTAGCTTCTTGTAAATATAAATACACTGAATAAGCTATGAAAAAAGAAGGAAAAAAAAACATCAGCAGAATTTTCCACAAAGATCTGTGTACTTGATTTGATACTGCACTGCCAAAAGGGTAATTAAGGTTCTATTTGGTTGCCAATAAAACTGGGGATCTGGGTCAGGCGGAAACAGTGGCCAATGGATGAAGGGAAATAATTTTTTTTTTTTATAAGTAAAAGGGAAAGAATTGTCTTACATTTTCTGCTTTTTGTCTTTAAAGAAAACAAGGAACTCAGCTTTATCAAGGTGCACTAGTTTAAGGTCCCCCCCCCTCCCTTAAATCCAAAATGAATGAAAATACAAGGTTCGAATGTTCCTTTTCATGACTTCTCCTGCACTTCTTCTGCAACCAAATGATGCATAGAAGAAAGAAAATACAGTGAAATTGACATAGAAGCCATTATAAGCTAGAATACATGTATAAGTGAACCACACTGCATAGCCGAAAGACACATAAAAATGAAATAGACATTTTTGATAAGTAATACTGAAATAGATATATGAAAGTTCACCATTACCAAAGAGAAGAAAAAGAAAAAGAAAAGTAGACATACCAGAATTCTTCTCTCAAAACCATATGTTCCAAGCATTCCCAATATGGTAACTTTAAAATCACCAAATTCCTGGCTCCCATTATCAGAAAGGAGTTTTGACATGATAGTTGGAAGGCGAACATATCCGATCATTCCCTCAACAATCTCTTTGATAAACTGAGAAAATAATTTCCTTAATATATGAGAACCTTTGTGGGATTTTGAGATTTTCCACTTAATTACACATGCCTCTTCATGATTTTCTCCTTCAGAATCCATCTTATTATTATTCGAATCCACTAAAGGCTCACAAAACCTGGATTGATACTAAGATGACTTAGCATAGGGGAAAAAATAAAGGAAAAAAAAGATCAACAATGTGTGTATATGTTGTATGTACATATTATTCTACATGCATGCATGCATATCAAGCCTATTAATTTCCACCCCAGAATTTAAATAGGTTCTATTAGCAACAACTGGAAAAAATGCCAGATAACAACAGAAGAACAATATATATATATATATATATATATTTTTCTTTTTGGAATAAGTAACAACAGAAGAATAGGTATAACTAGGCATCTGCCAGATAACTAATCTTCGCATCTTCTCTTTCAAGATCTGTGGCAAGACTAAACTCTCCTGTAAAAGACCCAAAGAATTATGGAAAGACAAATAAACTCTCCTACTCTAGTGACACGAGACCCTTATAAACCCTTTTTTTTAACCCCTTGCTAATCTTTCCTTTGGTTTTCTGGTTTTTCCTAGAAGCAACATTCTGAGACTACGTCTATCCCTTGCTTAAGGAGGCTGCTCCTATGTATTTAGATTCTTTTATAGAGTTTTTGGGAGATGTTAGGCTTTAATTTTTGTAACTAGTCCCTTTTTTTTTTTTGCAAGTATGGGTTCACCCCCCTTGGGCACCTTCTATAAATAAATATATATATACTGTTATCGATCAATACATACACACACGCCCATGTACTGCTTATATCTACAACTCCTAAGTCATTGTTTCTTAATAATCGTTTCCCCTAAACTTTTAAAATATTGCTCATTCGGGCATGTTTGATTCGAATTGCTGAATACTTTATATGATGGAAGTTCAGAGGTTTAAATCGGTAACCGAAACAAAAAAGGCTGTACTCAATGGACAAGGCTCCCACACTCAGCAGGGTTTAGGAGAGGTAGATGGTAGGCAGCCTCACCTGCAATTTGTAGAGGCTGATTCCCAATACTCGAACCTGTACCACAGCATTGGGCAGTGAGACCTTGCCATCATGCCCGGTAACAACCTCCATAAATTATACGGAGCACTGTCCCAGCTTTAATCGGGGCCCCCGTTAGTGGACGGTGGGATTAGTCCCCCGGATTAGTCGGCCCGAAGGTTGGATACCGAGTTATAAAAAAAAAAAACTTCTATAAATCAGAACTGCAACCGTGGATGCCTACTATAACTAATCATGAAATGAGACAGTCAGAGAGAGAGAGAGAGAGAGAGAGAGAGCAACATTTTGGTTGTAATGTGCACCATTATTCTCGCAATCATAACAATGATAAATTTTACAATTTTTGTTTCCTTAGATGGGTATGCTTTAGTGAATTACAACTACCACACTTCCTTTAGTATTTTACTAAATAGACAAAAACAATATATATCAAGCCTTCTGACATTTTTTTTATAAGTAAAACATTTTAAATTCTTCCTCCATAATCAAAATAATCACATTAGTTCCAAAAATGGTATGTTAACATGCAAAGATATTTCAGAAAAAAAAAAAGGCGATATTAGAAGGAGAAGTACCATGTCGTATAGAGAATATAAAATAAAACACTCTTGCAAGCAAACTTAGATTTAAACTAAAATTACAGATAGAAGCTCAAACAGAAATATGAGATTACAAAATTCCAATAAGTATCAAATTTATTTTTACTCAAATTTGATGTTCAAGATACTAACAACATGCTATCACTGAAGATCATATAATAGCACAAAAAAAGAAAAGAAACCTTTCCTGCTCTACTATTTGAAGTCCAATAAAGAAGAAATGATGAAATGAAAGGATCTCAGACCAGCAGATTGCAGCATATAAAAAATAAAGTATATTGGCATAAGTGTTCAGGCTTACGAATCTAGCAACCGAAACCAGAGGGATTCTGACTCCTCAGGGTCCAATCGAGGGGTGTTCCTTTGGCACATTCCAATACATGCGTGCAACATACCATGTATGTCATTCACCTGCAAGATAAAGATCACAAATAAAATAAGTTCTAAACCATAAATCAAACAGCACCAATTCAAAGAAGACTGGGAAATTCTGCAGACCTCCTCCTTTACAATTGTGCTGAAATGCTCCATTCCAGCATCAGAAACTTCACTTCCCAAAGCAGTATCAAGCATGACAAATTTATCATTGAGGCCAGAAAGAGTAAGTGAAAGAGCGCTCCCAACATCACCAACCCTTTCTAACAAGAATGAGGCAGCATCTATGATCCCATATTCCTGGCACAAGCGTAAACAGTGTTCTACCCTATAGCTTTCAAAAGTCTCCAAGAATTTGAGAACTGAGTTGCGCTCATATTGACATAACAGCTGAAAAATTAGAACACAAAATTAAAAGGGTCCAAGTGCTGCCAAAGTGGAGAAGTGCTACAACAGAATTTTGCAATCATGATGTAGTAATCAAGTTGAAGGGAAATCAGAAGACCATAAGACTGGCCCTGCTTTACTTGGCTGACAAAAAACATGGATACTGAGTTTTTGCATACATAAGAAGTCTGAAATGGCACCATCATTTGATGTTGATAGTGCTACAAAGACAGAGGAGCAGGAAAAAATGGGGTCCCAATTAGACAAGGGCATAAAGCCTCTGCCATGTCCACACTCTTCTCAGACAACCTGATCTCTAACCTCCAATACCGAGTTCTCTGGATTCTAAAGAGATCACAGGGAAAACAAATGTAAAGAAAAAGCAAGGCTAACAGACCAAGTTGGACACAAGAATGGAACACCTAATAAAGAGGGAAAGGCTGAATAGGAAGTTATTTAAGGTTACACAAATGAAAATAATGGCCCTCAAATGAGCAGAAAAATAAAACAAGAATTGAAAGCCAACCCCAAACCAAAGGAACAAACTTTGTCGAGGGGTGACAATAGCTGAAGGTTTAACAACAATATTTATAAAAAAGAAAATGAAAAAAAATTTGTCAAGAAAAACAAAGACCATATGACATGAGTGAGCAACGACAAGCATATTTAAAATTTAAAAATACATACGCACATCAAACCACTAGCTGACTAATTATTATATACACAATTGCAGAAATGTTCACCTCGAGATAAAGCTCTATCATTTCATCAGTTACATTAACCGGATTATTCCGTATCAACTTTGGGAAATCAGAGATTCTTTCCAAGTAAGCCTCAACTCTATCTGATTGATCCCTTGCCCTTCTTCCACTGGGAAATTCCACAATATCATCTTTTCTTAAACATGAGAAGTTGAGAGTGCCAGATAAGTGAACCTCAACAACTGTCTTTAGATAAAGGAAAAGGCTTTTTGGGTGGGAGCGTAATTCAGATAGAATATGTTGACTTTCTCTACTGAAATGGTCAATAATCAAGAAAAATGTGCCCTCTCTGCGATAGACCAGAAAAGCATGAAATTCATCAGAAAGAGGTAAAGTTCAAATCAACAGGAAACCCTACATCCGATTCAACATGCGAGAGCAAGATCCATGATAGTTCCATAGTAATTAAAAGCATTACCTGCTCAAGTTAACCAGATCTGGAATTCGAGAAATGACTGCTGATTGAAAAGCATTGGATTCAGTGTCATTCAATCGTGGTAATGTATCGTTGATAAAGGAAAAGGCATGAATGGGTTCATCCACATCTTTCATATAGCTGTCCAAAGCAGCAAGATACTGATGTCTAATGGCATTAATTAAGCCACATACCTAAATATGAAAACATATCTTGTGATTAAATATATATATATATAGACAGATAGACAGCAATAGTAGAATACTTGGGCTGCCAAGCGTGAGAGCGCAAGCAGCAGCCACTTTGTGTGTATAATGCCAAAGTTTAGATTTGTATCCAATCTACTCCCCAAGTCCCAACACCTCGCACAGGCAGGACCAACACTAGATAATGAACTTTTTAAGATAGACAGCTCAAAATACATGGTCTAAGGTCTAAGGTCTAAACCACGACCCTCTGCTTTCTCAGGCAAAGTAGTAAAGAAAAATACAGTAAATATACCTGGTAAAATTGAGCTTTCTCACATAGAAGTAACAGGTAAGATGCATCCCACTCTGTCTCAGGCACTACTTCCAGGAGGGCGAGCACCTGCTTCTCTCTTCTTTTTAAAGTTTCAATATTCTGCCTGGAAACACTTGGTGGAAGATTAATCTCGGAAGTAAAGTACTCAAAAATCTGACTCAGTATACCAATTGAGACACTAGCTCTCTTACAGGAAACATAGAATGCAATAAACTCAAATATGTGACCTATGTCTTTCTTTGAAGGCCACTCTTCTATTCCACAATCATCACTATTGGTAGCCCTGTCTGTTCGGGAGTTGACTGTTTCAAGAATATGAACAAGAGCATTTACTGTTTTTTGGACCAACAAGTTCTGACTTTCAGCCATTGAATCATTTTCTTTCATAGCCTCCATATTTTCATTGGCAGAATCATGCAAAGAATAGTAAGATTTGGGAATTTCATCTTCTACAAATGCACATGTCAAAACATCTAAAGTAGCTTCAATATCCAACTCTAAGAGATGAAAAAGATTCAAGTATGCTCCTGCAGACGATAAGCTTGTAACTACCCATGAATTTGGAGCATTAGAATCCTCTAACAGAAACTGCACGAGCTCTATTCTAAGAGACGGCAAGCGTGTCGGGGGAAGAGTTCCATGACCTGTAAAACAGATATTTTAATGTTTTGCTGTTTCTCCATCAATTCCATGATTCTCAACTCCAGCACAGCACATGTAGTGAAAATCATGCAGCACAAGTTAAACAGCTTCGGACACATAAAATACAGAGATGAAGTTTACTTTATGAAAGCTAACATGCAATACCCCCCCCCCCCCCCCCGGGGCGGGGGGGCCCAAAAAATAATAATAATAAATAAAGAAGTACCCCTTTTGAGGGTAGCAGGAGATATCACTCAAGCTAAAAGCTTTAATAGTCACATGCAAAATGAAATTCCTCCCAAATTTTGGACTCCACACCAGCTCACCCCCACCTGAGCACAACAGTCCATAACCCAAGCTTCCTTTTATCAAGGACCAAGCCAAACAAAAGAGGAAATCTATCCTTCAAAACCTCATCCCCCACACTAAGCATCATCCCAAAACTTTATCCTCGACCCCTTTCCCACTTCAAACCTAACACACCTTCAAAAATCATTCATCCCTCAATTAATCATATCTCACAAGCCACAACCTAAAGGCCCCTCCATCATCCTAGAGAACCAACCCTCTTCCTCACACCCATATTTTATAGAAATCACCTCCCTCCACAATGCATGACCCTCCACCTCAAACCTCCAAAGCAATTTTCCTGAAAAGGCTTTGTTGAACACTCTCAAGTCATTCTCCCCTAAACCCCCAATTGAAATTGGACTTTTCACTTTTTCCCAAGCTACCAACTGCACTTCCTCTCTTCCCCCAGACCTCCCCACAAGAAGCTCCTTTAAAGCTTCTCATGTCTTCCCACTATAGCTAGAATGGGTAACAAAGACATATACTAAGTTAGAATATATGCAAGGGTACTCTTTAGAAGAGTGATCCTTCTTCCCGGTTCGAAAGATATTACCCCTTCCAACTTGCCAAACGACATTGGAATTTTTCCACCACAGGATTCCATACCCTACATGATCCAGTTGAGGCCTCGAAAGGGACATGGTAGTTATCAAATATGCAAGCTTTTATCCATTCCCTCTATCTCAACCAAAACCCATCTTGCACAATAAACAAAAAATCCTAGTTGACATGACCATAAGTCTTCCCAATATCCAACTTGCACATTAGCCCACTCATCTTATCTTTTCTTTGTGAGTCAATGCACTCGTTGGCTATTAAACCCACCTCTAGGATTTGCCCCCCTCCCATAAACGCATTTTGGCTCTTGAAAATCACATTGCCCCAAACTGTCCTCAATCTCATGGAAAGAACCTTGGCCATTAGCTTATAAACACTACCCACCAAACTAATAGGCCAAAAGTCATGAACGCTCTCTGCTGCCTCCTCCTTAGGAATTAAAGCAGTAAAAAAAGTGTTCTAAGTTCTTTCAAATCTTCCATGGCAATGATAAAAAAAAACTGTAAACCACAACTTGCCAACAATAGTTGAAGAAGGCCATTGTGAACCCATCTGGACCCGGAGTTTTATCCCCGTCACCAGAGTTCAAAGCCAACACTATTTCTTCTTCAAATGGCCTCTCCAGGCTTGCCCCTCCTCCCCATTAAGACCAGCCCCCTGCATATCTTCCAACCCTGGCCTCCACTGTCTTGGCTCCCTATAAAAATCCTTGTAAAAATCAGCAATCCCCTTGCTTGCCTCTTCTTCCTTGGACAGGACCTGATCATCAATTTCAATGGAAGATATTCAGTTCCTCCTAAGTGGGCCGAGGCTAAACAGTGGAAAAAAAATTCTGTTAGGGTCCCCTTCCCTTAACCAAAAAGCCCTAGATTTACAATTTCTCAATGTTCAAGGACCCCACCTAAACAAAGAAACATCTCCACACAGCTAAAATAATGTACCGCTAGAGGAGGATGGATTTTTTTGATAGATAATAAACTAACCCATATCTCAACTGGGACTTGAACCCTGCTAGAAGAGGTCACCGGCTTTGATTTTGCTGACACTTTGTGGCTGGCCAAATCCTGAAAGGAAGCTGCCATTACAATCTTGAGGTTTCTCTTAAGTTTCAGATAGTCAAATAGTCTTCATGCGCTTGAGATGAAGCCTATGGGTACCAAGTTCAGCTCGGATCACCCTTGCCACGTGTTGGCACTCTATTGGTTCTAAGCTAGACCATTGTACAACATGAATATCTTGTCACCTAACCACCTATCAACACTTGGACCACTCATATGATGAAACATTGTTTTATTATCAAGGTGATCATATTGGATCCTTGTGCGAGAGCGCCTTAGTTTCAAACCTAGATGGGGGAATACTTCCAAGCTTACCTCGAGATTAGCTCATTTATTAGAGTAGAGCCAATCTCTCCCCCGAGCTATACCTCCCTAAGTTGAACCTACCTCAGGTTCCTTATCCTAGCTCACATCGCCTTAGTCGCCCATGGTATACTTGCCTATTGGGCATAATACCTTGACAATTGGTAACTATACTTGGAGTTGGAAGCAAACTTTGAGGAGCTCTTTGAACTCAGTGCACAACCATGGTGGGCTCATGAGCTGCGTCATGGTCCCTTCTAACACGATTCTTATGGTTACGTAGTATGGTGATTAAAATCGAAGGTTCGTCAATATTTGAGCGGTGTTCGTGAGCGATAGATATCTTTGCCTACTAGGCAAGAAGATAGCAAGTTACAAATTCTGTCTCGGTACTCAGCAGGACACATATTTCTATTACTATGAAATTCACAAATGAAGTAAAATATGGTGGAGTTACCATTGTCTTTCAAGCTTGAAATGGGAAAGTCCAATGCACAAGGTATCGCTCGCTTAGACAGGAGCTCTTAGTCTTTCTTGAGAAAGAAAAATCTTTCTAGTCTCTTCTTGGACACGTTGAGTCGTCATCGTGATTGTCACTAAACCTATGTGCACATACCATGTGCCCTTCGAGCTAATTACAAGCACATATTACTACAAATAGCAGTATCTCGCACTCTTTAAGTAATAATTTCATTAACAGCACCAAGGGGGGTGCACCCATGTATCTTGCACTCTTATGACATCACATTCTTTATTCGGTCCAGTATCAACATTTTGGAAACTCCATTACAGATTAGAATTTGCAGGATGCCACCCACTCTTACTCTGCCTCCTGTCAACATTTTGGCAACTCCACAGCGGATTAGAGTTCACCAGCACAGATAGGCAAGCTCCAACACCTCATTCTTAAAGCCAACCATCACCACCACCAACACCTTGCCAACAGCCAAACTCCAGCACAGATAGGCAAGCTCACTCAAGATCAACCACCTAATGATGTCTCTGAGGTTAATCCTCAAAATACTGGTGTGGATTCTACAGCAGCTTCTACGATGCCATATAAGCTAGGATATTGTTATCCTTGTTGCAACACAGGGATCAACACAATTGAATGCTTTCAAGAATGTCCGCATTCTCAAGGACATCCCAGAACTCAGGAGTGTATAGGATTTCATCAATCCACTCTTTGCAGTGTTTGGAGTCCACCTTCTCGAGGACCTCCCAGAACGTTGTATAGGATTTCATCAGTCCATTCTTCCCAATCATTGAAAAATTGAGCATGTCTCGAACTCCATGAAAGAGAAAGAGAAGTCACCTTGCTCTATACCCATCCTAAAGATAATCTCGGTGGAATTTTCTCGCTCTTGTCACACTTTGCCCCAATGAAAACAAGAGCAGATCATTCAAGGAATTAACCTCACTTAACTTTCCTTTATACTTTACCAAATTGGTCCTGCTCTAAACCCATATAAGGATCTTTCATCCACTCCTCATCATTCAAATGGGAGGCACAACCCCATTCTTGAGAAGGAAGCTTGTGTCAACCATGACTTATACTTGACCTCAAAAAGTGAAAAATAAAATCTAACAAACTTTCACACTAAAGAGTTTATCACCACAAGAAGAAAATAGAGGGCAAAATGTGGGTATATAGTTCACCTCAAAACACCCTTACCACATGTCAGCACTCTATTAGTTCTAAGTTGGATAAGCTAGACAGAGTACAGCATGAATATCTCATCGCCTAATCACCTGTTGACACATGGACCAATCATATGGAAACACAGTGCTAATAAAGAGGTGTCACGTCAGTTTATTTAAGCCTACTTCACGCACGTTAGCCAGCTCACAACCCCTCAGTCTCCGAAAATATAGTTGCTTCATAGGCATAACACCTTGTCACTTAGTGAGTACTTGAAGTTGCAGGTCATATCCAAGTAGCTCTTTAATATCGGTGCACAGCCATGGTGTAACTCATGAATTATGTCATGGTCTCTTCAACGCTATTCTTAGGGATATATAGCTTAGCAGCTAAAGTTGAGGATTCACCAAGGTTTGGCTTGCACTAGTTACGCAGCAGACCAAGGTCTTAGAGAAAGAGAGATCCTTCTAGGGTCTTCTTGGACACTTGCCAACAAAAGATCTTTGACGGAGCCTAGCATGACCCATGAGAAGCCAAACATGGCAAGGACAAGGTTCCAGCAGCTCCGAGAAACATGGCAGTGGATAAGAATGTGGTCCACACTCTCTTCGTCATTCTTGCAAAGATAGCATCTGCTAGTCATAAGAAAACCTCTCTTCTTCATATTTTCCGCAGTTAAAATGGCCTTCCAAGAAGCTTCCCAAGTAAAGAAGGATGCTTTGGGAGGAGCTTTTGAATGCCAAGTGAGCTTCCAGGGAAAGAGAGTACTTCCATTATCGAACAAGCTCTTGTAGAGGATCTAACATAAAAAGATGACTTTCCTGGCTTCCAGACCCTCTTGTCCTCTCTACCTCTGCTGCCCGAAAATTGTTAATGTGGTGGAGAAAAGAGTCCGCCTCCTCGAGTTCCCAGTCAAAGAAGTCTCTTCTAAAGCAGGAGGTCCAGACCAACATATTCCCAACACTCTCCACATAGTCGCTAACCCAAGCCGATTTGTTGCTAGCCAAATTATATAACATAGGGAATTTCACCTTCAGCGGCTCAGCCCCACTCCAAACATCATCCCAAAACTTCACCCAATCACCTTTCCCTACCACAAAGCTACATCTGTTATTAAAAGACCTCCATTCTCTTCTAATGTAACCCCAAAGACTACAACCCATCGGCCCTACCGCGTTGCCCGAGGGCCAGCCCTCATTATCACACCCATACTTGGACACAATGATCTCCTTCCATAAATCCTTATCACTTTCACCAAAGTTCCATAACCATTTCCCTAAAAGAGCTGTATTGAAAAGACTCAAGTCCTTCACACCTAGACCCCCTACAGACTGAGGCTTTTTAATTTTACCCCACACAACCAGATGGATTTTCCTGCATTCTCCCTCGTGACCCCATAGAAAGTCCCTTTGAATCTTCTGCTAACTGTCTTTGGGATCGGGAAAAGGGACAAGAAATAAGTGGGGAGGTTGGCCAGGATGCTTTTAACAAGAGTGAGCCTGCCTCCCTTTGAAAGGAGTTGGCCCTTCCAACCTGCCAGCTTGCTATGAAACCTCTCAACCAAAGGGTCCCAAACCCCGATGGATCTCGCATGAGCTCCCTAGCGGAAGACCTAAATATATCAAGGGAAAGCAACCCACTCTACAGCTCATAGTGCTAGCAAGAATGTCCATCCCCTGAATCTCCCCCACCGGAGTGATGCTGCTTTTAGCCAAATTGATTCGCAGGCCTGACACGGCTTCAAAACACACTAGAATGCACCGAATAAAGCGAAGCTGACGCACTGAGGAATCACAAAAGATAATGGTATCATCAGCGAATACAAGGTGGGAAACGACTGTGCATCTTCCCCCTCTTTCCCCCACCTGAAAGCCTTTAATGAGGCCAACCTCCTCTGCCCGGATCATGAAGCAGCTCAAGGCTTCCATAGCGATCACGAAGAAAAAAGGGGATAGGGGATCCCCCTGTCTCAAGCCTCTAGACGAACAGAAGAATCCTGCTGGGGATCCGTTGACGAAGACCGAGAAAGAAACTGTAGAGATGCACAACTAGATCCACTTCCTCCACTTGCCCCCAAAACCCATCTTCTCCATCATACCCAACAAGAAGCTCCAATTTACGTGATCAAAGGCCTTCTTAATATCCAACTTACAAACCAACCCTTTCCTTTTCTGCTTTATCCTAGAGTCTATGCATTCATTAGCAATGAAACCCGCATCTAAAATCTGTCTACCTTCCACAAAGGCGTTTTGACTAGGAGAGATAATGTTACCCATAACCTTCTTCAATCTTAAGGAAAGAACCTTCGCTAGCAATTTGTAAACACTGCCTACAAGGCTTATGGGCCGGAAGTCCTTAATGCAAACAGCTCCCTCCTTTTAGAAATGATGGCAATGAAAGAAGCATTGATGCTTCGCTCAAAACCCCCTTCCCTATGGAAGCTCCCAAACACCTCCATCACATCCGCTTTCAAGACAATCCAACATTTTTTAAAGAAAGCCATGGTGAACCCAGTCAGGGCCTGGAGCTTTTATCCCCGTTACATGCCTCTAAGGCTTTCTCCACTTCATCCTCCAAAAATGGAGCCTCAAGGTTAGAGGCTTCATCCCCGTTCAATCTGTTCAAAAGAATATCATCCACTCCGGGTCTCCAACTTCTCGGCTCTGAGTAAAGCCTAGAGAAGAAATCGACAATACCCCTCCTGATGAGCTCCTTCTCAGTGAGAACATGATCATCAATAACAATAGATGAAATTCTATTCTTCTTGTAGTGAGAAGAAGCCACTCGATGAAAAAACTTTTATATTGCGATCACCCCCTTTGAGCCAAACAACCCGAGATTTCTGCCTCCAAGAGATTTCCTTCCATCTTTAAAACCTGCTCAATTTCACCCTTTAGGCCTTCTCTCTCCACCCTTTTCTCATCAGAGAGTGATCCCATCTGATCTTCTTGTCCAACTCCAACAGGTTATTCAGCATAGACTGCTTCCTTTCCTGAACAATACCGAAGACCTCACGATTCCGTTTTTTAAGATCTTCTTTAAGGAGTTTCAGCTTTCTGGCTATGCAATGACTTGGAGACCCGGTTACAACATAAGACTCCTACCAATTGCGCACCAAGTCCACGAAACCTTCACTTTCTAGCCACATGTTTTCAAATCTAAAAGGGCTTTTTCCTACTCGAAAATTTCCACAAGATAGCATAATCGGATGATGATCAGAACAAGGCCGTGGGAGACACTTTTGAGAGATACCGGGAAAGTTATCCTCCCATTGATACGACACCAGGAATCTATTCAATCTAGACATGGCTGACTGATGACCCCTCTGGACCATGTGAAACTCACTCCCTCCAGCTGTAAGTCTACAAGGCTTTGAAAGTTTATGAACTCGTTGAAGCTCCTCATAGCCGAGGTTAGACTTCCACCCCCCAATCTCTCACCTGGGTTCCGCACAACATTAAAATCCCCTCCTAAGCACCATGGAATCTGCCAAGGAAGGAGCAAAGACTGCAGCTCATCCCAAAACAAGCTTCTAACACCATCGACAACCGGCCCATAAACTCCGCAAAAGCCCCACACCAGAGAATTGTGAATCAAACTAAACTTGCAGGAAATAGAAAATACGCCCACACTGTGCTCAATATTAGAAACCACTCTAGAATCCCAAGCCACCAAAATGCCCCCTACAGAGCCCTGGGCATTCAAAGCAACCCACTTAATCCATCTGGAGCCCCAAATGGACCGAAAAACTCTCCGCAAAATACTTTCGATTTTACTTTCCTGGAGGCAGATCACCGTCGGTCTCCATTCATGCAGTAATCCTTTTATGACTGTCCGCTTGTCTGGGTCATTTAACCCCCTCACATTCCAAGACAAATTTTTTAAATTCATGGGATAAGATGAATTTAGATCCTATCAATGTCCTCTACGACGACCTCCGTCAATTTGCTGCCCTCATAGTTGACTGAACAAGACAATTCCTCCATCACTCTTTTCAGCCTTTTAACTAATTTATCCTCTCTGTCTTTCTCCAAAGGATTACTAGAGCAAGGCCGGGCATTGCTCATCACTATGTCTCTGAATAAATCCATCAATCGATCCTCATAGCCTGTGCAGGGAACTTCGAGCATCTTACTAACCTTCCCCATTTTCCTAAGCACCCACCCATCTGATACACTCTACTGATGACAAATAAGCTCTCTAGTGGTTTCCGTTGCATTCTGGGATGAGTTGTTCGAATAGCCCTCCAACAACATAACTGCCAACAGATTAAGGTCCTCCACATTTTCTGCATTTTCCTGTTGCCTCATCTCTTTTTCTCCCCCCTGATCGACTGGGCAAATCAACATGTGCTAAGCTGCGTTCAGCTCCTCTTCTGCTACAAAGGAACTTCCTGCTACTATATCAATTTGAAGAAAGTCTTTACAGAGACTGCTCTCCAAGTACTAAAGGAGCTCGCGCTCATCCACCATGCTACTGTGATTTGAATCTAGCCGTTCTGAAGTACCGTCATCTTGTGCTGCCTGTGTCGCCTCTTGACCTTTTTGTTGTTCCTTACCCTTCGCAGATTTTCTACTTTCGACTGCACCTGCGTCAATGCGTTTCTCACGAGCTTCACTATTGCCATTCCTCCCATTATGTGCCAGTAAATTAGCCGAGGGATTGAACAAGGCCCTTGAAATACGGTTAGAGTGGTTGCGCCCCATACTGGAATCAGTGGCCTTTAAGGGATTAAGAGGCCTGCTCGTATTGGGCTCCACCTGTTCAGATTGGGCCACACCAGGCCAACCCATAATGTTTTCGTTGTTTTGGACCATAAGCCTGCCTCCATTGTGAGCCCTCCCCTTCGGTAACCCCCCATACTTAAGCGATAAGCCCAAGCCTCTTCTATAGCCACCAGCCATTTGGTGTTGGCCCACCTCATACGGACCCAAACCTTGCGGCCCAATCCGATACAAATGAGAATGGCCTAGATCCTCCAAGCCCTTGTCTTCTCCAAAGGTCTAGAATCTTCCTGCCTTTCGTCCTCGTCAGCTGCAGATGGGATTTGGGTTTCAAAATCCCTGTACTGGCGTCAGAAGGAAGTCGTCGACGTTCGTCCATGTCAGGCTGCCATCGCCCCAAGCCATGGTGCCGTAGCGTCGTGTCAGAGTGCCGCGCCCCCATTTCAGTAGACTGGAGCCTCGTGTCAGGATGTCGACTTGCGATTGGACGCGCCCTTGGCGCGTGGGCATCCGGACCTGCCGTACCATCTCTTCCCCTGGTCGCTGCCAGCTTCGGCCGACGTGGAACTGCTTCAATACACTTTGGCCCGGCTTCCGACCAGATCGGGAAGGTGAAGGACCATCTCCCACACCTGATGCTGAAAGACGCCGAAATATCTTCCAACCTACTTCGAACCAAAATTCTTGCCCATCACAAGTGTCGGCGTTGCGTTGTATCTTCATCTACTTTCACAAAATGGCCACAACGATTCCCCTGTTCTCGGAAGACTTTCGTGCTCCACAAAAATGTCGGGAATCCCATCAACCGAAGCCATATAAGCCCCTTATCATCCTGCCTCGAACAACATCCCGTCGGAGACCAAGGTTGCAGAGTCACCGCTTTCCCTTCAAAGGTTATTAGAAGTTGTTAACGGTTCTCAAAGGAGTTTGATCACCATTCCCAAAATAAAGGCTGAAGTACTTGGCTTGTGACCTCAATTAGCATATGCCTATCATCCCTTTCCTCCCTGAACTGGTAGACAGGTAAAACAGCAAATTTTCCATTTGAGGTGGAGCCGCAATACTTCCAATCTCCTACCCCCAATTACAGCTCAATATACACACTCATAATCCTATCACATATATGGGCTAGGAGCATCATTACTATAGTTTCACAGCTCCAATCCCTAGAGTCTCAGAAGTTGTTAATGGTTCTCAAAGGAGTTCGACTAAGAAGCACGGATACGGACACGGGACACGGATACGACACGACACGACACGGACACGTAAACACGTTATTTCTCAAAAAAGTAGGACACGGACACGTAGGGACACGTTGAATATATATAAATTTTTATATTTTTTTATATGATCATATAATAAAAACTTAATGTTATTTCAATTAAACTTGGCATAAAAACACACAAATTTTAAAAATATTATTAAGATTTTAAAATAATAAATCCATTAAATAAAAATTAAAGAATTTATTTATTTAATCATCAATATCCATGATTCAAGTGTCCGGGAAGTGTCCGGACACGTGTCCGGGAAGTGTCCGAGAGTGTCGGTGTCCGACACGTGTCCGACACGGACACGTAAGCCAAAGTAGAGTGTCCGTGCTTCTTAGGAGTTTGATTACCGTTCCCAATGTAAAGGCTGAAGTACTTGGTTTAATGTTTGTCTTTGCGCTGGAAGTTTAGTGAATAATCCCATCTGATTGTTAAGGGGATTGCATCAACACCATTAAATCAATGATTTAAAGAGCGATGGGCTGTAGCAAATTGTGCACTTTTGCATGGACACCTGTAGCCTTGCCAGGAAGATGTTGATTTTTCCCTTTGGATTGCTAGGGCTGGGAATGTGGAGGTGAATTTCCAAGTTAAGCTTTTGGGATTGAATGCTGTTAGGAGAGTTCGTATAATTTCTCGGCAAAAGTTCTCGCTATCCTTTTGAATGAGCCCTCTTCCTCCCTGTTATTTCGTTCATTCTCTTCTTCACTTCTTCAAATAATTAGATAAAATTAAACTAAAAAGATCGGAGTGTCTAAAATATTAATTTGTAGTTGGTTAGTTGAAGGCAGAAAAACATCAATATAAAATCTTAAAATTACCACATTTTTTTGTTGATAGGTTCATGCTTCTCCTTGAAGCCCTACCTTTTGAGTGATTACTCAACCACTGTCCACCAACTACAAGAGAATATGCAGAAGTTGCTATTATTGATACAGATAGAAACAAATTTACATCTTTCTGCATCTCTATCATTTCCCTCGTTCCAGACTCCAAAGTGAACATGCCAACACCGAAAAAATAATGGATTCTGCACACTGGCATTGAGGCAAAAGCAACAAAGGCCTCCTAAGAAGATAAGACCAATGCAGCAAAAAGATATAATTAAAACTATAGTACATTAGCACTATGTCTTTACATACAACATTAACAATGAAAGTTGGCATATTTGAAAGAGGAAAAAAAACCCAATATTTGATTCCATTTCAAGCATATTAATAAAGCAAGCAACAAATGCAAGTATTCTCAGCTCCCATGTCACATATCTTATTCATTACTTAGTCAGTTAATGCCATTTCTCATGCAACGAACTCAGTATAAGCCACGCTCACAAAACAATCTAACATCATATGAACCAACTGATTTCAAGATTCAAATTAACATCTTCATGACAATTTAAATTGCATAAAATTCTTTTGCAATAGTTCAACTGGATGAAGATCCAGAAACAGTATCATCAAACCATACCTGGCGGAAAAGCAAGACCAGAAAAGCAGTACTTTAGGTAAACAAGCATCCGATACCTGTTTCCAAAAGCCATGCCAATAAGTGACCACCATGAAGTGCTACCATAAAACAAACAGTACAGTTTATTTGAAGTCATTTGTTTAATAAATTCCTCTCAAGTTCATATTTTAGGAAAATATTCCCCTGCAAGTAAAAATGCACTGGAATTGTCTGTGTATGTTATGTATGGCAAGAGTAGGGTCAGATTGCCAGAGATCCACCCCACCCATAGTTCAGATTGTGATTTTACAGCCCAAAGTTAGCATTGGTCAGCAGATTGAGTTCAGGTTGAGACAATTTCAGTGCCCCAATTGCAGCCCTGCTTTTAACCAACCAAACAACTATCCTATTCTGTAGAAATCTATAATCTAAAATTTAACTCAAGAATTAAGACAATTTTGGCCTGTTTCTCACAGATGGATACTCCATTTGATTTAACAAAGTGTCCCAAATACTTGGGGTCCACAAAATGAATCTTGTCTCGTCATTCTACTCTAATTAAGATATTTCCTTTAGTTAGACCACATGCTATCATATCTTTTTTTTTACTATTTCTACCCAATTTAATTTCCCCCCGGAGGGCTCTCTATCATGACCTTTGATGTGGACCATGACACTCTTCCTTACTGGTGCATTTATTGGCCTTCGTTGTATATGGCCATACTACTTAATCGGCTTTCTCACATTTTATCTCCTATAAGTGCTGCTTCCACCATCTCAGTTTCTCACATATGGATATTTTCAGTAATAACTCTCCTCGGTTAAAGGAATGCAAGGGCAAATATAGAGAAACTCCATGAGAAAAGAAAATTGCTAGAAATCAAATGAGAATTTTTTGTAAGGAAAACAAAAAACAATTGAGAACAGAAACAAACAAAGAAAGAAACACAAAATTCAAATGTATTCCACTATCACTTGACAAGAATGCTTGATAGATATCAAGAAACTTACCCAATAGCTGCAGCAGTTTCTCTTTGGCTATTTCGTAAAACAACCAGGAGCTCCTCCAGAGGTGTCCTAAAATCATCTAAGCCTCTATTGAACAAATATATCAGTGCCCCATACAATCTGTGCTCCTGGCATAACCGGACAACCTACAAGACAAATAGCATAATTACTTAGGATATAATATGAAGACGGTACTAATCTATGAAACGCAGATACTTCTACAGTACAGAAGATCCATATAAGAAATCTCTCTGTATGAGAGCCCAGTACTCCTCGGATACTGCATGTGTATGATACATCTTAGACACATCCACATTTCGAAATAACATCTTTTTTATATTAAAAAATCTCTAATGCTTCTTGAATACTCTGTGACACATCTTTGACATGCCTTGAATAATATGATGTGGCCTTTCTAGTTTAGTATTAGAACATAACTGAGTGAAAAAATACGATGAATTTTAACCATTTCTTAAAGAGGAAGTGAGATATAATGACAGTAAATTGTGTTGGATTTGCTCCCAATACCATGCCACAAAAAGATAAGCTTCAGTTTTTCATGTGAATTTCAATAACAGTTGGGAATATTTAACAGATTCTTAGATGATGCTAGTTATAATATGTATACACATTATGACTCGGATTAATGTCTATCCATATCCTATTTTTTTCAAAATTTGTTGTATCAAACTATCATATTTAAAACCATGTTCATGCTTCATCCGTACAAAGTGATAACCTATCATTCAACTATGTATTCCAATAATTGGCATTCATCTATCAACAACATAACAATTGCTATTTTCTTTAATAGGTAATAACAATTGACAGAAATCTGCAAACTACGAATACGAAATGACCTGATTGAAATCCAAGGAAGAAATGTCCATATGGAGAACACATTGTTCAACTCGCTGCAACCATCCTTTCATGCTATAATGCTCTACAAGCGCTTGCATAATCTTTGCCAAAAAAATAGATAAATAACAGACAAATAAATAGATAAACAAAAACAAAAAAACAGTATATAGCTTAGCTATCAACAAGGCTAAACACATCAAAGTAAGTAATACCTCAGGTGGTAGAGATCCAAGCATGTCTTTCAATATATATGGCTCTAAAAGCTCCAAAAAAGTGTCTAGAAAAGCAAAAAACGAAAAATCACCATTCTCAACAACAACAAAAATATTTAAAAGGATAGTTCAGAGTTTATACTGTATCCTAAAGAAGATAAATTACCATAATTCAAACCCAATAAGTGGAACAGAGCTAACCATAGCCAAGTTGGCTGAGGCAATGGCTTTGGAACAAAGCTCACAGTTTGACTCTCCTCGAGCTTATTCGACTCATATGGTTTGCAACTTGCAAGTAATTGTTTGAATCCATAAATATTAGTGTCGACTCAAGGGGTGGTCAAGGACACCCTAACATAATCAAAAAAGAAAACGTGTAGAATGATGCCCACACTTCACTGACAATTGAATTACAACTAAACAAATTGAATTAAGGACATACCATCATGGATTTAAATAGCAGCCATATGTATCGTATCGGCCTGTCCATATTGACCCGCGATACCAATATAGGTCATATATCAGTGAGACCAAAAATTACAACCTGTTTTGAGTTCCTTTTTTTTAGGACACCTATGATTCATACTTTTATGGAATATAGATACAAGAGATGTACCTAATAAAATAATCCAAAAAAAAAACTGGAACAAGCTACCCTCGGAAAGGCCTAGCGACCTCAAAAAAAGAAATTTTTTTAAAAAAAGATTATTCCAGAATTAATCACAACAAAGTAATAAAATAATGGGTAAATTACGAGTAGGCTGATTGGTAGAGACGATCAAAGTGCCTACGTAAGCAGTTTAAATAGATATCAAGTTTGTTAAAATCGGGATCCTATGTTGAATCAGTTTTGGGGTTCATAGAATCGGATCGAGGATTAGTAAAATCCTACAAAATTCTTTAAAAATGGCCAAATATATATGTAAAAGTAAAGAGCTTGTTAAAAATCAATAATAAATAAGTCTTAAATAAATAAATGATGTAAAATATTGAGACACCATATGAAAGTGTATGGATTTAAAATTTTCTATTCGTATTTGTTTATAAAATGTAAGTTTTATAATTCCAAAATAACAAAAATTAGCATTTTAAATAAATAAACTAAAAAAACTTTCTAAATAACCAGCTAAATGTAGCAATACTTATCCAAATTTAATGTTGCATCATTAAATAATAACCAAATAGTTGAATTATCTTTGTTTGTGGTATAATTTTTTGTAGCAATACTGATTTTTTGTTTAGCAAATGAAACGATCCTACCACGATCCTGTTACTGGTACGATTTTCATAGCAATCCGAATCGAATTTAGACATATTGGATCAGTAGGATCATACGATCCAGATCGCGATTTTGATAACTAACATAGGACTAGTTTAAGAAGAATACATAACCTGACTTAACCGCTTCTCCCATGCCTTACCATGCAAATCACAACACATGTCAACTGTGTGACCATCACCTCCACAAAAAGGTACACTTTCGAAAAACATCTCTACCATGACCATGACCATGACCATGACCTTAATAATGACCTTGACCATTGTCTTGACCACTCTCAATGTATTACTCTATCCATGAAATCCACTAGTGAAACCCCCATTGTTATTAGCTTGTCTAGCACTAGAAGAACCCTAACACTAACAGATCCAACCAAAGTTGAATTATCTTTATTTGGTAAGTTCATCGACAAAGCTAAAGTGGAGATAGTGCAAAGTAACAGAGCAAAAACACTGTTAAGAGACGAAATATTTGCACGCCTGCTAATATTTGATTTTTCTATGGTTGAAGAGGAGAGTCCAACCCAGAAATGAACTTAAGAGTCATAAAACTCTTCCTTCTGCTTTCTTCAAAACATTAATATCAGTAGAGAGAGGATGATACAAATTCAACTCATTGAGCAGCCCCCTCAACATACCGAAATACTCTAAATGTGGTTTTCCTACTTTTTTTAAGAAGGAAGAGACTCTCATATAAGTCATAGACTCTTTCACGAATATAAGTGATAGACTTTTCTTAGCACTATCTAAAAACATCACATTGGCACTGACAATTATCAATGTTCCATTCTTCAGATTCTTTACTTACATCGAGAGGAGTATTAGACAAAATAAACTATAATCTCTTTCTAAAATTTAAAGCCACTCTTATAGCTTGTGCCTATCAAATTTAATTTGATCCATTCAATTTAACTAAAATAATTTGTGTATTAACTAAACTGAAACCATCTTAAGAGAATTGAACTCGACCATGACTACCACCAAGAATTAATTAAGGGCTGTCATTATAAAAAAAAAAAGGGGGGGCAGGGGAAGGGGGGGAAAGAAATTAAGGGTTGTCTTATAAACAAACATAAACAACTGAACAACACCAACAACTAACTCCAATAACGAACCCCAAACACCAACAAAACAATACCTAAACATTTTCATCATACATAAATCAATCAGCCGGCACCTATGAAACACGGACATTTTATTTTGGCTCACGTGTCTGTGTCAGGACACTTGAATCATGGATGTTGATGATTAAATGAAGAAATTCTTTAATTTTTATTTATTGGCTTTGTAATTTTAATATCTTAATAATATTTTTGTTATTTGTGTGTTTTTATACCAATTTTAATTAAAATAACATTAGATTTTTATTATATGGTCATATAAAATATATATATATATATATTCAACGTGTCCCTAACACTGTATGTGTTCCTATTTTTTTTTAGAAATAACGTGTCTGTGTGTTCGTGCCGTGTCGTATCCGTGTCCCCTGTCCATATCCATGCTTCTTAGGCCGGCAATTTTAATGATACATGCTAGATTGAACAAAACATGAAAAACTGATACCAACTTGAACAAAACTCATCTGAAAACAAAGAGAAACAAAAAAAAAAAAACTAGGTTTTGGCGCATTAAGGCACTTCAAAACCCAAAACCATAACTAAAATTGCTCACACCTATACACACCATCACTGCACGACACCCAATGCATCCAATAGAAGGGTCCGTACAACTATACAGCCCAAATCTGGCCTTTGTCCCCCCCCCCCCTTCTCTTTGTGTTGATTTTAATAAGAGAGAGATTGAAGAAAAGAAGAAAGAAGAAGACAGGGCCTCGCGTTCTGATACCGTATTAAGATTCCTAGAGAGCTTGTGGCTTCATAGGGACACAGCTTGCCCATCAAAGAGGCATAGGAAGGAAAGGAAAGCAGCTCCTCTTTGCGTAATGTGGAGTATTTGGTTGGAGCAAAATTGACATACTTTTCAATCCCCTTCACAAATTAAAGAAGCATGTTTTAGAAACTTTCCATTTTCTGGCTGTAGAGAAATATCTCATTAATCGTTTTTGCTTTTGTAGATTTTTCGAGAGAGCTTAATTGTATTGAAGGATCTATCTAGCACTCGTTATTCTCTTGTGTGTAGGTTGCGCCACACTTCTGTTTATAATTATATATAAAACTAAGCTTGTAAAAATGTGTATTATGCTAGCAAAAAAAGGAGAGATCTGGTTAATTGGTTCGATGTATTTCTTTAGTGAGAAACTAACCATGAAGCTATTGACATTTGATCGAAAATTTTGTTCCTAAATGATTATCATTCTATTATGACAGTGACTCATCAAGAATATTAACTGAGTTTTAAGATCAATCTAGATGCTAGCCGAAGAATTTAATGGAGGTATTCAACGCCAAAGGACATACCTCTATGTTGAACAGCCACAAATTTGGAATGGATTTCATCAAAAAGAATGTCAGTTCTCTTGATATGGACAGAGAATTCAACAGCAACACCACCGACACGGGTGAATTGCTCTTTCATATCCAAATGCACAGAACTGCTTCTACTCTTTGACTCATCCAATTGTTCCAGCTTTCCAATTTGGTTGCAAAATGCCACTGATATATAAGAAAATACTTCATCTACGTAAGACATAAGCAACTCTACTAGGTAAGGCATTATGGCCTCCTGTACAGCATCCAGTGTTCTAGGAAGGTCAATAACACCGTGGGCTTGACCATCATAAAGTGACATTGCCATGTTTAAGGCACCCATCCAATCACCTGCCTTTCGCAAAACCTGAATTCGTTCTTTCCATGGGAGAAGGCGAGAAACAACAAGATGCATAGGGCCAAGTATATATATAGAAGCCCCTCTTACAGCTACACAATTATGATAAGCTTTCTCAGGGTTTCCAAATATATTAGCAAAATGGGTATGATACACAACAAGATCGTCTCCTCCAGATCCATCTACAGAAAAACTTGTCTGGTGAATCATGGTTCCATCTTTTGCAGACAAACAGAGCTGTCCATTCAATGTGAGAACCACCAACATCTGTACAAGTATAAGATCCTTATTATCTCTTCTATTTTTAATGAAAATGAAAAACGAAACCCTTCTCATGCTGCATACAGGATAATTACAAGAAGAAATTACAGTGAAGCAGAGTTAAAAGTAAAAATATTTTAATTTTCATAGGAAAGGACAACCAAGCAAACAGTACCTGATCATCCAGCCATGCCACACCGATTGCTGCGCTTTCAAGAGTCCATTTCCCACAGAATTTTAGCTCTGATTTGACCAACTTTGCAACCTGAACTTTCCGATCCCAAGCAATTGCAAGCAGTGAAACTTTTTCTGATGCTTCCACGGGCATATTTTCTGCAATACTGTAATACCTTAGGAAACTTTCGATATGAAATTTAATGAACCCCTTTAATACGTACCAGTGGAAGAACCATGTGATTGTGCCATACATTTCCAAGCAGTGTAAGGCATGGAACCCTCCCGAGCCCCATCAGGCTTTGGAAGTTGAGCATAGACTTGCACATCCGGAGTTACCCTAGCCTGTCGCAAAGACACAAGATATAAACACATTGCAAGCGAGTACTGCAACAGCACAGGAATCAATGCACAAGAGAAAAGGTGCTTGGAATTGTGCAATCTTCTAAAAGACATCATACCACAAGAGCAGTTTGATGGGTGACAAAAATGACCACACCTTCTTCAACCAAAGAAGAACCTTCAGCAAAGAATTTCCAACCAGCATCTCCCCCAACCACACCACCCATCATGCTACCAATACCACTGTTTGAAACTGAAGTGTTTCCCTGGAGGGACATCAAAGCACCTCCACAACATTCATCAGAAAGAAGTGGAGAAGCACATAATACTCTGCCCGTTGTTTTTCCATCAAGAAGACACTGTTCCATTGGATAAAGATAGGGTCATTTAAACTGAGGAGCATTACATTGTTAACCATCAACTCAGAAGAAGCATATAAAAGACAATCTTATAGATTGCTCATCATTTATATAGATTTTAAATAGAATATGCCTATCCAAAAAAAAAAAAAAATATTCAGATAGAGTAGAGCTTTACCGCTGTTTTGAAGGAGAATCTATTGAGCCAAGGAACCACTGAGAAAGTAATCAACAATACCAGACCCTTACTATCACCAGCTAACTACTCTAAACTGACGATTAACTTGAGAATCCTGCCCCAGATATAACATATGTACTACTGGTGCTACATGCAGTCCAGTAATAACTTTCACTGTGGATCCCTTCTGTACATCCCAAACAGTTATGTGCCCATCACCATATCCTGCAAAGAGTAGGTCCCCTTGCTGATTGAAGCACATGGAAGTTACCGGTGCAAAAGATCTATCCCCTTGTAGTCCAAGCATTACCATCTGGTGTATATTTAGCATAAATTAGAAGGTGACATAAAATTTAAACTAAATGCAACGTTCACATATAGTAACATTAAACCCAAACATTGCTTGACATAAATAGACGCTTTAAATACTGAAACTGCTGTCTGAAAGAAGGTAAGTTCATTGCAAAATAAAATAATCAACTTTGTTCCTCTCTCATACATGTACAACCGAGAATTAACAGAATCTTTTCAATTTTAGCTAGAGTAAGGTAAAGGAACAGTGATATAAATATGTGCCTGATGAAGCAATGCCTCAAAGATACAAGCAAGTAAAGGTAGGGTAAGTGAATGAATATACAAGCAACCTTTGCATCCATGTTGTCAGCACAATGAGGAGAGTATTTACTGGGCACAAGGACAACCACCCCTTTTGACATTCCCACTGCAATGAAGTGGAGATGAACTGCCACTACTTGTGGGGATCCATGATCACGTCTAAATTCCTGTGATGAGATTGTCCGTGTAATAGTATTGTTGGCATTAATTTCGAAGTATCCCAACACAGTTGACCCCCTCCGAACACCCTCAAGCCTCATTGGTTGAGCAGCGGCACCCTGTTCCCAGTGCAAACCAGTAAAGGCATGTTTCTTTTCAAGTTCTTCAGCTAATTCAAGGGGCTTCACCGAAGAGCGAGATTTCTTTCCTGTCCGTTTACGACTCTTCTCACTCTCCCATTGAAAGTTTTTTCCTTCAATGAGGTCTGTAACATCACTTCTTGAACTAAGTGTCATCTCCCGTAAGAATCGCCCCGCTTTCTTCAGAATAAGGCATGACCCCCGAATCCTGTTTTTCAGATATCACATTTTTCAAATCCTCCTCCAACTCTCTGGCATGATCATATTTAGGGGAAGAAAGAACCCCCTGTTCAACAGATTCAGCAGAATGGATAAAGACAGAAACATCATTATTGTCATCTGCTAAGGGAGATGGATCTTGTTTATCTTTAGTATCATTTGAAACTGAAATTGTAAAATTCTCATTCAAATTCAAATATTTCTCACTATTAAGAGAAGAAAACACGCGTTGCTTCAATATAGGAACTCGATGAAACTTCCTCGGCATTGTTAACCCTTAATTCATCCTCCCCAGGTGCCTGTCCTACTTGTGCAGGCAGCTCTGTAATAGGAAACTCTTTGGCATCTCCATATTCACTCTCCCGCATTACCAACTCCTCCAGATAATTCCTCCCGAACATCTACTTTTGCAGCCAATTCTACAGCTGCAGCCAGAAAATCCCCCATTTTGTCATCTTCTTCCACTAAATTGCCATCTGACTGCCTAGTTTCTGAACCAACACTAATAGTAACATCACTCGTAACACCTAATCCCTCAAAATCAGCACCACCATCCGAAACAACTTCAGAGTCACCAGGTTTTGAACCCAGTTCTTGAGTTTCTAGAACCTTCGCCAATGTAACACTGTTGGCTCTTCTCGATTTAATCGCAGCCGCATGAGGAGTGGGAATGGAACGCGAAGCTGCAGCAGCGGCAGCAAGTGCGGCCCCCGGCTTCACATTTGATCTAACGCCACCAAACAATGGCGGCAAAGAGCGCAAAGCATTACGACCCAACAAAAAAGAATCCCCCGAATATTCACCCGATGGTATGCGACTAATTGAACTATTTTTTGACTGTTCTGAAAAAATTAGGGTTTCATCAACTCGAGAATCTAGTAGGGTTTTAGGGCTATATACCAAGGCGCCGTCATCACGAGGGCGATTGTCTTCTTTAGAAAAAGATTCCGGTTTAGCGTCGGAGACGGAGCGATCTGATGACAAACGTGACCGAAGGTGGTAATTGCTTAGTGAAGACGGTGACGAAGGAGAAGAGGGAGAGGAATAGGAGGTATCGGAGTCGTTAAGAATTTCATCGACGGTGCGGTGAGGGATGGAGTTGAGGAGGACGTCGTCGTCGTTGTCGTTGTCGTCGCCAGTGCTCTGTGAATCGAGGAACGCATCGAGATCAAGCTCCATCGAAGTTCCGGTCATCTGCGTATGCAACAGCCCATTCTTTTTACTCCAAAATTCCTGAACTATTTTACAATCAGAATACCCCTACCCCTCCATTCTTTTTAACAAATTAAAACGTTAATAACGGTTTTTAAATTTCAAAATTAAATTACTTACAATTATAATATATAAATAATTCTTAATAAAATTCATATATTTAAACATTAAAAAAACTATTAAATAAAATCGATATTTCAGAAGAAAAAAAAATGTACTGAAAAAAAATCAATGACAAATAATGAATTTTTATTATTTTCTTAAAAAAAAATTGTAAAATTAAAGTTTTTACAATAAAAAATGGGTTGGTTAGATTTTAAAAAAATACATCAAAACACGTAAATAATTTATTTAAAAATTATAATTAGGTGAGGGGAATTAATTGAGTATATTGATAAATTATAAGATTTGCATTAATTGTGTTTGATTAAATTCATAATTCTTGTGACAATTTTGTATAATTGTTTGAATTAAAACATATGAATAGTGTGGACGGGGCATGCCTTGAATTGAGCATATGAAATCTTATATTTGCACCCGCGAGAATAAACCCGGTGTGTGTTCTGGTGTTATGTGTGTTGGATGTATGGAGTGTGTTACACGTGTGGTTAGTGTGTGACATGCCTTGGAATTGAGCATATGAAATCTTATATTTGCATTCAAGACTGACTTAATCATAAGGCTAATATATCAATCATTTTAAACCCCATTCAAACCAAAAGCTCCAAATTTTATATATTTATAATATAATAAAATTAGAAATTTCAAATTAATAAAAATTTAATTACATAAAAAAAAGTTTCAAATTTTATGTATTTATTGTTTAATTAAATTATAAATCTAAAGTTAATAAAAGTCTAATTATATAAAAAAAGATTCAAATTTTATGTATTTATTATATAATAATTAAATTAAAAGTCTAAACTACAATAAAAATCCTAATTCTATAAAAAAGGCTCGATAATTCCATGGAAAAAGTACTTATTCTATTAATAGAATTTTATACGTATTATAATCTAATATTTTATTTATATCTATTTAGATAATAAAAAAATTATGTAAAAACTCTATTGTTAGAGTTGTATTCAATATATAACTATACTTTGTTAAAAAATAATTAAAATTTATATTCTAAAATTAATATAAGATATATAAAAAGCTAAAAATTATATTACTATTAAAGAATACTTCATTTAAAATTGTTACTTTATCGCTTTAGGCCTTCAATTATATAGAGTCAGTCCTGCTTACATTACAGAAGACATTTAAAATGAGTATGTGTGCTACAATAATGAATCTATCTATTGTGTATGATGCATGTATAAAAACAAACATGTTTAAGCATATACACCAAATGTTTTGAGTATTAGCACACTAGCACCATGTCGATATTCATTATTTTAGATATATTTTTATGAGTGTGGTGCTCATACTCCTTTAAATTAGTGATTAGAGTTTATTATTTTCATGTCATGTAAATGAATTGATTAATTAATTTTAATCATATTCATAGTCCCATCTCACTTTCTTATTTACTGCATTTAAATGTGTCACAAATACTAAAAGGGTTAAAAATATTAAGTTTACAAAACTAACTACGTCGTTTTACTAAACTAAATAAGATGATATATTTGGACTATAGCAAAAGTATTCCTGAAAGTGGTAGCGAAAATATAACTAGAAGTGACAAACGATTCTTTCCAATTAAAACAAATGAGAGAAAGGGGGAGGGGGAGAGAGAATTAAAGCTTGTTTGTAAGTTCATGATAAAGAAGAAATAAAAGAAAATTAAAAATAGAAAAAAAAATTTGTTCATTTTTATGTTATTCCTTTCATCCTATTTTAAGAGTCCTTTATTCTATTTTAGAATGTTTCAATTTTAAAGTCTCTTTTGAAAAGTCAATGTACTTTAACTTATCTTCTTAAAAAGTTAAATAAGGGTTTTATCAAAAATTTAAAATAACATATTAAAAGTTAAATGAGGGTATTATTGAAAATTTAAACAATTTCTAAACAATAAATTAATCTCTATTAAAAAGTTAGAATTTCAAAAAGGGTCCTTAATTTGGGACAAAGGGAGTATTTGATAACTAATAAAAAAAATATTATTATTTATTATTTGAATTAGTGAAAGAGAAAAGAAAAGAAAATATAAAAAAATATAAATTACACTGACTTTTAATGAGATCATTAATAATTATAGAAACTTTTCATGAAATTTTTGAAATTGTATTTTTGTTATTTTGAAAAAAATTAAAATTAAAGAGGAGGTTAATTACTTCAGAAATTTCAAGGTGGTACCTATAATTGTCAAAATCTCAAGAGAGATTCTTGTAATTGTCAGAAATTTTAAATAAAATCAGTATAATTTACCCTATAAAAAAACCATTTGACAATTTTAACTTTATTTTGTATGTTTAAAATTTTTAATTCTCTAATTTATGGATAATTTTAGTTATCTCTATACCTTAATTTCTTATTTTTTCTCTAATTATTTTCATCAAGCGGTAAGTAACAAAATCAAGTCCTCATGATCCATTATAAATAACCTTGCTCTTAACCGTTGGAGCGTACTTGTGTATATACATTTCGGTACTCAACAGCAAATTCCAACATACGCGAAAATAAGATTTAAGCCAAATACTTGAAATGCCTGCGAGCCTACAAAGAGAGATTAATTTATCTGGAAACGATAATGAAATATAGAAATTTCTGAGACTCGGGCGCCACTCTACTTGGAGAACTTTAAGATGTCTGTTTCATAGCTAAGGTAGTGAAATGGAAATCTCTGCGTTGAAGGACCCACATCAACAGCTTCAGATGAAGGTTGGCATTTATTAATCTGATCCAGATGTTGATGGGAAGCAAGAAGCTTGTCCAAGAACGACCAATCACCGTTAATCCTTTCTTGTTGAACAAGTCCTCCTCCATAACCGGCCGATGTCAACCTCAACAAGTTCTGAGAACACTCGATGTCCATGTTGTTGAATGAGAATGGCGATAGGAAGGATGATGGGTTAACGACTGGTTCGGGACTCAACAACTGTGGGAGATGCATGGAGCTATTGAAGTTGGTACAGTCGTTGTATAGCGCTTGTGAGTTTTGTTTTGGCTCCATTGAAGCAGTTGATCCACTTGCTTTCATGTGGGAAAAGTGTTGTTGATCATCTTGAGCAACTTCTGGTTGGAAACCTCTATTGGGACTCTTCTTCTTGAATACTCTGCAGACTACCCAACCATCTTCCTGCTTGAACAATGACCAAAGGAAAACCTTTTAATCCCACCAAAGCATTTAATTAATGGTTAATATATTTATAACAGTATGTTGTGAATTAATCATCTATACAATTTTGATGAAAAACAATATTTAGTTCGATAGTGTATTTTCACCCATAAAAATAAGTGACTAAGTTCTTCATTATTGAAAATATATGATTAGACTATATTTACACTTTCGAACAATTAAAATTTTAATCCTAATCCTAAACTACTAATATACTAGTTTTATACTAATATACTAATAAGAATGAATGGGCAAGTGGATCACTTGAATACCTGAACCTCAGCATTATTTTCATCGTCTAAGCGATACTCGTGCATGATCCAGTCTGTCTTTTGGCCATGAGGGGCACGTCCAATGTAGAAGACCAAAGTTTTTCTCATGCCAATTCTCTTGGAATTGCTAAGGTGGATGGCCTTGTCCCTCCCCGTTGCCTTCCAGAAACCAGCGGTGGTGGCCCGATTTGTTCGAGTTCCAGTTGGATATTTCTTGTCCTTGTGGCTGAAAAAATACCACTCATTCTGAGGACCCGATCCAATTCTACATTTCTCTGCATGTCACCAAATCACTTTTAGATCGATCCTGATGTAATTGTCCATGACCTACGTAGCATCATTCACCATATGAAATATATATGGGCAAACTTTAGGGATGAAATTTTATCATATACGCGGACAATGCTTGGCTCCAAATTATGTAGAGTAACCTCATCCTATTCATGTACGTATCACACTTTTAGTGGATTACATATACATTTATATATATATATATATATATATATCATGTGACTATTTAATTTTAACAAAAAATATAAATAATTCAAAAAACGCATGTATATTACATGTGAGTGCATACGTGATTCATTAAAATTGTGACATATAAGTAATTAAGAAGAGGTTCTTTCTATCTAATTGGGTGCGAAGCATCGTCTTATATATGTAAGCCCAAACTAGTTAATTTTTATTGAACATAACTTAACCGAAGCCCAATTCTTGACTAGCTGAAACCATGGTAATAGGCTTGATTCAAGTTTTACTGTTGAACAAGAGGGTTCGACTCTTTTTCGCTGTGCGAGTTCGCGATTTATCCGATGCACCCGGTTAATGGGCGGTTCGGTGCATTCGAGGTTTACCTCCTAGGAATAGCGCTAAGAGCTGAAAGGGGACTAAGTATAATCAGATCTATTCGATTCTTTGTTGGATAAACTTGAAGGGAAATGTGTATGCATTGAGGCTTTCGGAAGGAATCCTCTTTCCTTCCTTTAAGAACTACTCCCAGTTAACTGGCACTCTCGCAGCCTGTTCTTTACTCTGTTCTATCTCCTACTAGTTGATCTTTGAGCTATGTATGTATGTATGTATGAAGGCATATTGGATATTCTAGGTGACGGTGGGACCGTGGTATTAAAAAATGATGATTAAGGGGCTTCTGGTGGAACTCTCATGCGACCAGGGTCAGCTCTAAAAGGCTTAACCTTGTGGCCTAAAATACTTGAATGAAAAACTTATGATGTGTTATATATCAATCAAACTATTCTCATCAACGGAAGTAAAATAGGAGTATCACATCTAATTTCCATCCTAAAAGTGCAGAGCTTGTCTTTGAAAAATTATATGGGTGATTACCTGATCGAGTTATGACAATGCAGACAAAAACTAGGATAAGGGTGCCCATTGTGGATGAAGTAAAGAAGAAGAAGAGGAAGAAGAGAAGTAATATCTGACCTTTGAGGTCCCAAGGCTCGAGTTTGTTGAGATCCACTTCCCTTATAACGTCAAGGTCAATGGCTTCATAGGACACCTTCTTCCTCAGATAGTAATAGAGCAACTCTTCATCTGTGGGATGGAATCGAAAGCCTGGGGGAACAGAAAGCTGCCCATTTCCTGGCATCATCCTCTATTATCTAGTCTGTTAACCGTCAAAAGAGAGTAGTATATATAGTGTTAGTAAGAAAACAAATTACATGCACATATATATGACCTGGATTAACCAGGCTAGGATATTTGAAAAGCCATCTGATCAGGACCCTACCAACCAAATAAAAACTATAAATCACTACTCCTTCGAGCTCAAATTCTCAAAGGAGCGTTGCTTAATTGACCGGAGAAGGAAAAAATTGGAAAACAAAAAAGAAAAAAAAAAACAAGAGGAATTATAGGTGATAATGTATAAGCTTTGAATTGTAATGAAACAAGCATATCGAAGTAACTACTTGAGAAACTTTTCATATGTAGACTATATTTTTCAGTAGTCAGACCCTAGAAAAACTCTAGTAAAGCTAATTTTCAAGACTCTAATTAACTACTGAAGACCTTTCATGCATGGAAGGAAGTGTGTCTGTGTGTTTCTGACTGAAGTCCTTTCATGCATGACTGCTGTAGTTAGCTTATTTGTGACTTTTTTGCACCGCATAAAACCCTGTTTCTTATAGAATATATATGTTATAGGTGATTTGCGTTAGGTTTGTCTGACTGCTATTGAATGTTATTACTCAGCCCCTTGTTGCGCATGCATGAGGAACAACTTGGAATGATGATGATGATGATGATGATGCTGGCGACAGTAATAATAAGTACTGTAGAAGCCAAAGTAAAGATGTTTTAATTATTTGTAATTCTAAACCAAATTTTCTCTAGTAACTTATCCTGAGATAATATGATTTTGTATGAAAAGAAGAGAAAAAGGAAGAACTCCAGAGCAAACAAACACACAAAACCCTAAAATTTCCAATCCATAATAAAAGAGTTTGAAAGATGAATCAAGAAGAAGAAAGAAGACAGACCTCTCTGCTAGTGAAATAGTTCTCTTCTTCCTCAGCGACAAAGAGAAAGGACAACCAAAAGGGTAAGAATAAGCAGAAGAGTGGGCAATTCTGTGTGAATAGAGCAGCAAGTGGGGGCTTAGAGAGAGAGAGAGATGTGGGCTGAGTGTGAAACGAAGGTTGGGATGAACTAATTGTAACAACCGAGGATGAGAAGGGAACAGAAATAAAGAAAAAATATTAAAGAAAAAAAAACAAAAGAAGGAAAGAGAAAGAGGACGTATGGTAAGTAGTATGTAAGTATGAAGCCGGTGTGTCTCTCTTTCTTCTAAAGAGGGTACGATGCGACTTGGAAAATGTCCGTTGAACGGGAGACCCCATCCCGAAACTCTCCTCATAAGAATGAAGAAATTCTGAACAACTGTCAATTACAAAAGCTTTTTTTTTCCTCAAATTATTATTTCCTCTTGTTTTATCCGATATCTATCTGTCTCCAATCATAGACCATCGTAGTCAAAGGAAGAATGAATAAATTCCCATTTTATTCCATATTTATATATATATATATATACACGTGTATATTATGAAAACAACTCTCATTTGGGCTTTATTAAATTTGTTGGTCTCCCCTATATTATATTTCTATAAACCAATGGTATAACAATTTTTTTTTTTTTTCGGTATATTTCAAAACAAATTCATTTCATCCACAACTTTAACAAAGTGCTCTTTGTAATAAAAAAATCTCATGATAATTATCATAAATTTATCTTTAAAACTATTACAAAATGAAGACATTGAATATCTTTTCTTCTTTGTAGACATTAACACGTGTCACAATTGATTTGAATTTATCATACATATATAATTACATTAATATTATGTGATTACTTAATTTTAATTAAAAATAAATAAATAAAATTACATATATATTATACACATGACAAATTATAATTATAATACGTATTCGAGTAAAAAAAAATTCTTCTTACGTGACTTATAATTAAGTATTGTTCTATTTTATATATATATATGAGATCATAATAAAATTTATATTTTTAAAATATTAAATTTCATATCCTACTTTATAAAATGGGAGAAATAATTAGTCATTTATTAAATTTCAATATTATTTATACTTGTTTCTTTACTGGAGGGCATAATAAAAATTTTGTGTGTTCAATTTATAAATTAAAGGTAAAGATAAAGATAAAACACTATTGTCACTGGTGATGTATTAAAGATAAAAGAAATGTGAAAATATGCAAGATGGACGGTCTATGGTTTGAAATTGAAACGAAGTAACGGGCGCAAAAGGGGTTTGCACGTGAGCAAAGCCTAGGACGAGAAAGCAAAATCCTGAAAGTCCGTGGGTTTTACACGTGCTGATCCAACACAGAGTACAGAATCCAAGGTCTCGGTTGCCTTAAAATAATTCCAGTCCTACATTATATTATACAAAAAGGCGACGGCTTTTATTTCTGACCCAAAGGGATTCCCACGCAACCTCAACCTCCCCATGCATATATATATATATATATATCTATATGTAATTATATGTATCAACCTAACATAATTTTGGTGCCTGGTCAAACACGGAGACTAAACACGCTATCGTATATAATCTCTGATTTACCCTCGTCACCTTAGCTGTATTGCAATGTCAAAGCCAGACCAGTATTATTATTATTATGTGTTTTCTGTGATAATTACATTGACAGATTCTCTTATCATATAAAATTTGTCAAAATCGCGTTAAGATTTCAACTAAATTTTTTATATGACTAAACTATTCTTATATATTATAGGAAAGGAAAGTTTAATATAATTATTTTTAAATATAAAATTCATGATTTTCATTATTAGGGATTCCAATAAAAATTCATAATCTTAAGAAATAATATGTTAATAAGATTAGTGTAGTTGAAATAAAGACTTTAAGATGAATATGAAGTAAGACGAGAAAAAATAGAATTAGTAATAAAAATATTCTGAGAGATGGTAAGAATAACAATTATAGAAGATAAAATGAGAATATCGATTAAGATAGTGTGATCGTATGAAATGGAACCTAATAAATGTATTAATAAAAAAGAACGATATGATTAATATTGAAGACCATAATAGGAAGTGAAAGCGATCAAAAATAACTTTAGTAGAAATAGTTAAAATATATATATATATATATATATAATAATGTGTGCTCTAACCAAAAAAAAAAAAAAAGCTCAAATAAGATATGATTTATATAATTGATCTCAAATAATTAAAATAAAACTGAGCTTGAGTTGAGTTTTGATAGTGGAGTTGAGTTGTCAGCACAAACACAACTGGTGCCGTTGCCTTTACTTTATTTTCTTATTAATAGCAGCACAGGCACAAATGGTGCCGTTGCCTTTACGAACACTGCATTACATTATTATGTTAGCTGAAAGAGTGAAGGAATCCTATATTTTGTATCTTTAACCAAGAAGACCTACTCAGAAGATGAACATGGTTCTTGCTTGCATTATAAACTTACAATCTGTGAACCCTATAATTCTATTGATAATCAAATCCAGATGCCATCATCTCCTCCTAGGAAACATTGAATGGATGTAATGAATAACAGAGGTCATTCTTGAGAGTTAAATCCAGGAATTCAAATTAATAAGCATGAATAAACCATATGCTAGTCTAAGCAATAACTTTATTCTTCATTTTCTTCTTTCTACTGTGCACAGACCTTTGGCGTGCACATTGCGCTTGAGATATGGCAGGGTTTCTTCTTCATTTTCTAATATGTTTTTTGTCCATTACATTTTTCAAAGAAGTGCATAAATCAAAGATTTCTTATCCCTGCATACCAAAACGGAAACCTTAAGAAAGCCAGGCAGCCAATTGCACCATTTTATATCCAAGGCAACTGTTACTAATTCTTCAACAAATTGTACATGGTGTCTTGATTAATGGACTCAACGCACCAATTGGGCTGGGCACTATCAGGATCCAGCGTCGATATGCGTAAGATTCTGTTGTGCTGTTTATAAAGGGTTCTTCGATGGCCAATGCTTATATATGTAATGCCTGCTGCTTCAATTAACTGATATAAATGAACCTGCAGAAAACAAGCACGACTATAAGAACCAAAAAAATTGAAGAGATCTATGTTGTTTAATTTTTATCAATCAGTAGTGGTCATTGGCCTCAACAAGAAGACCTTCCAACAACCCGGTGATGACTGTTGCTTGGAAGTGCACAAGAACAAACCAACCATGCAATGAAAAACATAAATGGTTTGAAATTTCTTGCAATAATTTTCAGAATGAATTGCCATTGCCCCATGTTAGGACAACTTGATATAACAAAATCAATGCATTGCCCATCACCTGTCTTCTTTTATTTGGAGTTTATACATATTGCAGACAATCTGAAATTTTTATAACAAGTGACCCATCATCAACCCAGGTCCCTAAAGGATAGGACGACCTATAAGACCACTTAGGACACAATCCTGGAAGCCTGGCTGACATGGTTTAGTTTCTCCATGACTAGTCTGACATTGGGTCACTGTTAGTTTGGATATATCCTATATTCAACAAATTACAGTGCAAAAAATGTGAAGCTACCATCTAATGACGTGGTCTTTAGGTAAGTTCACTTTTCGTGGCATCCAATACTACCACCACCAGGGTTGGAGGAGTTTATGGATATGAGAAGGCTACTAGCGGTTGTCTAGTCCATTGGTCACTTACGACCAAAAATCAATAAATCATAAAGAATAAAATAGAGAAAAGCTTAGATTACGAAACTCAAACCATGTATTCCAAGGTAACGGCACAGTGGTAACCGCATGTCATTGCTTCCCCCCAGGGGAAAAGCTTTTTCATTATTTGACCAATTTTTTTTTGGGTAAATGAATTTTTATAAAGAACAAAAAATACTATACAAATGCTAAAGAGGAGGGCATAACTCCCTGCTATACACTGCACAGAGCTACAAAAAACACCAAGAACACAACCAAGACAATTCCCAAAACAAGGCAGCTAGGGTCTGAAAAATAAGAACCTGGGGAGGGAAGTAACATTACCAGCCACCTACCAACTGTTACAAAAAAAATTCCTGGGCAAGTGTTCCAGTGGAGGATAGCCTCCCAATTTTCGTAAGAGTTTTTCCACTCTACTCCAAATTTTGGAAGGTTTGCAGCTTCTCCTTAGCTTCACAAGTCCTTATTGATATATTACTAAAACACTTCAGATTTAGCTCTTTAAGCAATGGCTTGAACCTTCTGAGCTTGGTGGGAAATTTTGAACATGGGTTTCCTTTTAACACCTTGAGCCCAAGAATTCTACAAAATAAATTTGAAGGACTCATGTTTCTGTCCAAAAGTTGAAAATTTTAAATGGTTTCTTCCCTCTATACCAGCAGGCCAAATAGAGACTATGGCAGGGCTATTATCAGAGATTCCAGGCCAGAAATTCAGGTCATGTTTGTTTCATGGATTGGATAAGGGTAGATTAGCTCTCCCCTCCACTATTAGGGATAGGATTAGCAATCCCAACCCTCCCGTCCCCTCCCCTCCCATCCCATCCCATCCCATCCCATTATTTTATCCACACTATGGGTCATTATTTACTCCCGGCACTATTGGTGAGCCCCTTCCTTTTTTATCCAAACACTGGCTTCACAAAGTCATCAGGATTAATTTATCCAATCCCCTCCCTAAGCCGGCAAACAAACATAGCCTCAGTTCTGAATCAGGAAAATCATCCATCCAAGCTTCATTTACAAGCACTCTGTCCAGCCAGCTCAATTTATTAGCTGTGCCTTCCCTTCTATTGTCCCAAGTAAACCATGAACTTCTAGTCTTCGTTTCCTCCACTTGGATACATTGAAACAATAGTTGAAATCCTCCATTGCTTCTATAGGGATGCCTCGCTCTCTTTTCTCTCATTGAGCTCTCACCACATTAAAGTCCCCCAACACACTAGCCACTATTGAGGACTTATCATAGCAGCATGATAGTTGAGATCCCTCCAAAGCAACTTCCTTCTATCTTGATCATTACTCCCATAAACAAAGGTAGCATAGAAATCTTTGGTTATATTCAAGACTTCAAGATGACAGTGAATGGACTGATCAGACTTCGAAAGGGTAGATAGGCTGAAGACTGAAGGGTCCCAACCAATCCAGATCCTCCCCACTCCCGCAGGGGGTGTGTTGTGAATTAACCTCCGATCTGTAAAACAATTCTTGGCTATAGAATTAATGTTACATTCTCTAACTTTAGCATCCATCATACAAATTAAGGAAACTTCCGTCTTTGATCATTTTCCTAATCTCTCTTTGTTTTAAGGGGTCATTTAAACCCCTAATGTTCCAAAATGACAAATTTATCATTAAAAGGAGTACGATGAGTTACCAGCACCCAACTGGGATAACTTCCCAGATTTCACTTTCTTCTTCTGCTTTTGTTTGCCCTTCTCTCCTCTCAGTTTAGCGACCAAGTTAGGACTTAAGGACTCTTCTATTTCATCCATAAATTTTGCCTCCAGAGCAAGGTCTGCAAAGGGCACTTTTGGGCTAGGGGAATATCAGAACCAATTTTAATTTCTGGTGCTACAGCCCCAGCTTCCTTACTGGCTTGATTAATTATCACTCCCTGATGTTGATCAGCACTTCCATGGCTTAGATTGTAGATACCTTCCTTTCATTTCTAGTAGAACCGCCTTCCTGAATCAGAAAGTCAGATAGACTAGCTACCTGATTCTCCATACCCTTGGTACCACTAGGGCCTGCCTCCTCTATTCTAGCTTGCCAGCAGTGCTCTTGCCTTTGACTACTCGTTGCTTCTTCGCTTTAGGCTTTCTAGGGAAGTTAGCTACCTTCTGACCCAATACATGGCATTCATCACAAATCTGAGGTCTCCATTCATATTCCACCTTTTGCCAACTAATACCTGATATCTCCTTCAAGACCCTTGCTTGGAAGCTCTTTGGGGCATAAAAATTATGATACTGTGTTGCAATGAAGTTGATCTGTGTTAAGTCTTATAAAATTAAAAACTACTACTATAAATTAGTTGCTATTGACTACCCACAATAAAGAAAAAAAACAGTTCCACTCCTGCTGTCGTGTACATGGATTTCCACTGCATTAACTACCACAACCATTGAGCATATAAATTTTTTTTAATAGGTAAATCACACACTCCTACTTTTGCCCCTAAGGGGACTTGAACTCTCAACCTCCCATATATGGAGAGGTGGCCAGACAAGCAAGAGCCTTGTTGGTCCATTGAGCATATACAATTATACTAACAAAGCTTATGTGAGCACCAATAGGAAGTATCAGGATGTAATAGTAACATATACATAGGTCATTAGTCGGATGCTATATTATATTATATTATATTTTGAATATCTTAAGTTCTTATGTCTTATGTACATGGGTTTCGCCCCCTTGTGGTGCCTTCTAATGATACTTTGCTTATCAAAAAATATGTTCCAGAAACACTATATCTATATTGTTATAGTTCAACCTGACAATTAAACCAATAACCCACCAACCCAGCCATATAAGCAGGTCAAATTCAATGTCTGGTACTGCTGACTACATGACCTCATACAACCGCATCACCTGACTAATAAGGAACGTTTTGTGACTGTAAAAGTTTTCATCCTCTTTTATTAACATTATTATGTTGTATTTAGAGGTGTCCCAGTGTCATGGGTCCTGTGAGAAGCAATACCTGTAGTATAACCATGACCCCTAAAAAAAATCTTGCACTTCTAGTACATTTTTGACAAACTAAGACAATATTTTAAATTTGACTAAAAGAATGAAATCTACACAGGACTGTAAAATATGCCATTCACATGCATAACGGAATCAGGAAGAAAGCTAAAATGTATAAGCATTTACAAATACCTCATTGGCTTCATCTAAAGCACTGGTAGATTCATCCAATAAAACCAAGTGTGGTTTTGAAAGCAACAGACGTGCAAATGCAAGGCGTTGCTGCTCACCAATGGAAAGAACACTAGACCAGTCATGTTTAGTATCAAGACTATTAAAGCGAGATAGTATATAGCCAAGGCGAACATCTTCTAAAATTTGGATTAGATCTTCTGTTGTAGGCTTCCGAGGCTTTACAGTCGCACATTCTGAGTTTGGTACCCGCATCAAGAAAGGCAGTGAACCTGTGAAATAAAAATTGCAATCTCAATTCCAGGAGCTGATTACATGTTACTTATTGGTAGTTATTTTATAAATATGCTATAACATTATCGACATGCAAATGAGAGAGAAAAACAGACAATGCAACAACAAATATGCAGAATTAAAATTTAAAAAAAAAAAAAAAAGAGGGAGGGAAAAGAGAGGGAGAGAAGAAGCAATAATAAACAAGTAGAATTAATATTAAAAATGAGAAGTTTTCCATGGCACAGTTCACTGACAGCTGGCAACTGACTGTTTTAGAAAGATACAAGCTATATAAACTATGTTGACTAGTTTGAAGTTTCACTGAAGCTGCCTATCAACAACAATAAAAAAAAAGCCACTGCAGCTACAAAATCACATTTTACATGGAAAAATATTGATCTCTCTCGGTCTCTAAAATTTTATTAGAGAAAATATTTAAAATAATAATAATAATAATAATAATAGAAATAAGCTCAAGGTAACAGCCTTCCACATATCCTCTCAGCTAAATAATACTTTAATCAATTAAGCCTTTATCCCAATTAATTGGAGTCGGCTACATGAATCTTGTTTCACCATTCCACACGTCCTACGGCCATAGATTCAATTACTCTACAAGCCATCATATATTTCCTTATTACTTCACCCCATGTTAATTTTAGTTTTTACCTTCCCCTAGCAATACCCTTAATATGCATTATGTCACTCTTTCTCACAGGAGCAGTTATAAGTCGCCATTGTACATGGCCAACCATCTTAGGAGATTTTCTCTCATTTTATCTCCAATAAGAACTCCCTTCACCATCTTACGAATGTACTCATTCCTAATTTTATCCTTTCTTATCTTTCCACAAATTCATCTCAACATCCTCATTTCAGCTACACCTATTTTATGAACATATCCCAAAGAGCATAATTGGTCTAATAACTGTTTTATAAAATAAAATAAAATAATTAATTTTATGGGCATTCATCAAGCACACAATACACCCAAACCGATCCTTTACTTAACCTATCCTACTTTAATTCTATGAGACACTGCAGCTCCAATCTCCCCCTCCTTATGGATAATTGACCCTAGGTAACAAAACTACTCACTTTATAGTATCCCCCGACCTCCAATCATTATTACATCCTCGTTTTTGCACCTAGTTTTGCTAAAACTACATTCCATATATTTTACACCTACTTTTGTTATACCCCCTTGATTCTAGAGCTTCTTTTCAAATTTATAATACAATACTTATTCACTCTTTAGTTCCATTGATTAAAACAATATCATCAGCAAATAACATACACTATGGTACGGTTGGTATCCTATTCTAAAGGTGTCTAGTTAGTTCATCCATTATTAAGGAAAATAGGTAGGGACTTAATGACCCCTAACACAACCTTACAGTGATTAGGAATTCATTTGTTTCTCCTGAAAGTGTTCAGCCCATAGTCATAGTTCCAACATGCATGTCTTTTATTATGTCAAAATACCCATTTGTAACTTCTTTCCTTTCCAAAGCCCACCATATTAATGTCTCTAGTGTTAAGAAGATATAATATTAAATTTACACCCTCTCTAACAGTTTAAGATTTAGCAATCAACAAGCTCAAGCTAAAAAAATTGTCACCTTTGACTTTTTGTTCATGAAAGAATTATACCTCAACCACACAAGCAGATTTGGTATAACTTCCAGTATCTGTAGATTTTCCCCAAAATCAAATTATACTTTACACACAAGCCCATAATCATATTCCAGATACTCAAATACAGAAAAAAAATAAAAATAAAGAAATAAGATCTTGTTTGTCCTTTCTTACTGATAAATCTTTATAACATAGAATCACAAACAACCAAAAGAATATCAAAAGAGAAAGTAAAGTGGGGAGAGAAAAAAAGAAACACTATGAACAATAGTCATATTAAAATTAGTTATTTTATGAACAGTAGTCCTATTAAAATTAGCTTACTTTATATTGGTGCTTGAGAAAAAAAAATGTAATTACTTCCTTAGCTCCATGAAAGTGAATTTACTAAGCTAGCCCCCTGGCATGCACAGAAAATAAAACTCAAAAACTGTCAACATTCTGCCACCTTTAACGATTTAAACAAGGAATTGCAGATGAAATGTACTTCAGAAATTGCAGATAATGCCATTGAAATGTACTTCAGAAAGCATAACTTAGCATCTCAAGGACATGTTGACAGAGAATTTAAACCTCGTACCAGCTGGTTTAGTACTGTCTGATGTAGAAATTGGATCTTCAGTCCATGTAGGATAAAGCAATTGTTGGCGAAGTGTTCCCAGAACCATATATGGTCTTTGAGGAAGGAAGAATACCCCTTTAGAATTTTTATATCTGGGTCTTTCAAGATCCCCATATATATTGTGATTACTAGTTACTTCACAAGGAGGCACATCTGGAGACAAGGGTAACTGAGGATCCTTTGCATCTTTCACATAGAATGTGATTTTTCCCCTCCCAGTACTCCATAGACCAGCAATAGCTCTTAACAGTGAAGTTTTACCACTCCCACTTGGTCCTGTTACCTGTTAATCCAGTTATATACCAGTGAATATCTCACCCAATACTCTCTTTCCAGCTTAGCATGTAAACACAAAGATAAGATAAAAAACAATCCTAACCAGTAAATGATCCTTCTCATATATCTTCAATGACAAGTCTCTAACAAGTGTAGCTTTACTTGGTGTCTCTAGAGTCAAATTTTCAATATCCAGTAACTTTTGAGACCTGTCCAGGGGCATAGATACATTAGATTTCAAGAATGTCGAATTGTTCACATTGCAGTATGTTAGATGAATCTCTTCTAAGGAGTCATGGAGACATTTAGAGCTGCTGCTATCCAAAACATCATCAAATTCACCTGCATATTTGAAGGGAGTCAAAATTATCAATTGCATGTAGATGGTCATTTAAAGTTAAATGGCATCCAATGAAACCAGAAAAAGTGGAAAACAAAATCCTTGGTTCAATTTCAGCACTGACAAGCACCATGATTCCTTCAAAGGAAAACTACACAAGATCAGAAATGGATTCATAAGGTTTCAAGTGTGTGTGTGTCCAAAAGTCATGTAGATTTATGTGACTAAAATCTGGAACCATTCTCTTAAATGCCAATGCTCAGAAATAAGAAACCAGCAATCCATGAAAGGCATGCAGACTGAAAGTGCGGCATGTATATAGAACCACGGTCAGAGCTTCCAAGTTCCAATAACAATTGAAAATTTATGCATTTTTATGGAGATATTGTCTAGTTGGCAATGGCAATACAAAATAAGTTCCCATGAACCGGATATTTAGCACAAAAAAGGAGGTGAAATTTAACCAGATAATAGAAATAGAGTACAGTAACCACCTGAGTAGAAGTTAAAATCGATCAAAAAAGGAAACAACATCATGCATAAACAAATGTCTACACTGCACATTTCCCAACCTATTATGGCAATACTACTATTCAAAGATCTGTAATATGTCCTTAAAGATTCAATTGTTAGATTTTTTCTTAGTGGAAAGAGAAATATGCTCATATTGATCATCAATAGGCACCAGGAACAAACTCAGAGAGGGACAAGGAAAACTGTAGTAAACAAAACTAGGAGAGATAAATTTTGACATCCTTATGCATAGTGGAAAGATTGCCAAGCACTTAGTGGTGAAACAATTTCATGCAGCCCTGCACTAAAGAAAGGGAAGCTATGTATGAAAGTTTCCACAACAAAACACCTCAACCTAACTAAGCCAATTCCAAATTATTTTGTAAAATAAAAAAATCCTTTATTGCCGTTAATCGTTATGCACTATTGAAGGCCCACTTCTTCCTCATCCTCTGAAAGGGGTGCTAGAGAAAGCTTAGATTCAAGATTTTTGGAAATTTATGTAAACAAGGATTTGAAAAAGACTTTATGCTGGCTGTCAAGTGTGTGCAACCATCAGTGTAATGAAACATGTAACAAAAAGGATAAATTTCCAACTTCCCAGCACAATAAAAGCATAGTTATTCCTGAGAGAGTATAAAACAAACACAAACACACTGAAGACAGACACGCAAAGAGTGATACAGAAAAAATAAAACCAATAGGTTTAATATTCTGTCCCACTGACCTCAACTTCATAGAAATAAAGTCATAAATTTCATTCTAACCATCACGTGATATTTGAAAATATTTCCGCTTGTAGAATTTGACTCAAAACTAGCCACTACCATTTTGGTGGGTAGAGCAAAACCACCTTGGATCGAACTGCTTGTGCAATCTTTTAGATCCACTTCTGTGGATGCGTTGGGAGGCATGTGGTGTACAAGATTTATTAGCTAAGATGGGTCGGGTGTACAAGATTTATTCTCAATTTTTGTCAATATGTCTTTCCCACCAAATAATAATAATGAAAATTTTGACTTTTTTTTTTAAATCAGTAAAATTTTGACTATTTGAATCCTTGTACACTTTCAATTTGATGATATGATAATATGCAAACCACAGCAGAGTATCTGCCATTTTCTATTTCAAGCAAAAGGTCCACAGAAAGAGCTTAAGGATCAATAATAATGGAATTTAGCTTATGTCATTTATGTGTCATCAATCCAATAACATACAAACTATAGCTGCCATCAAGGTAGTGTTAGAAGGATAGCTACAGTACACAATGTTTTATTTTTTGATAGGTAAGACACAAACACCCCCTTTGTCCCAATTTGGATTTGACCCTCCCTTTGGAATGCAGAAAAGTCAAAAACACTAACATTATAATTTAGGAGTAGTGGAACAGCAGTAGAATATAACAAATGACATGAGTTGGAACATAACAAACGCAATAAAGAAAAAAAAAACATAATGGAAGTGCAACCATTGTTTTGTCTTTTATTACTTCAGAAATACTTGTGGGATAGCAGTTTAGGACCCCCTGAATAATACTGTGCATTTTATAAAATTAAGAATCAGAAATATAATGGCTGAGGAAAACAAAGATACCACACATCATCCAGCTATTGGAGAAAATTCCCTGACATCATGACAGATATCCAAGGGGCAAAAGGAGGAGAAGAGGAAAGAAATATGTTTTGTTCAAGGATTTTTCTAATTTTTTTTATAAAAAAAAAAAAAAAGAAAAGAAAAAGAAAACAGGGATTGTCCCTTCTGTAGCTCAGCTAAAACTCAGAACCAGTGGGATCACAGTGGCAGTCAGCCAGCAAATATGTAACAATAAAATTTAAAAAAAAACTGAAAAACCTTGGGTGCTAAAATAGCCACAATTGAACTAGGTGGACCTTGCAGAAATACCACTTGAATATTCAGAACATGTGAATAGAGTGGCTGCAAAGTAAAACATGTATCTGTGTTTGCTGCAAATGTGGTAATATTTTTTACCTTTCCTCTCTCCCTTCCCATGGAGAACCCCATACAGGATGGATCAAGATATGTTGTTTCTAAATGGCATGACATGAAATTAGCCACCTACTTTACAAAATTTTGTTACTAGGAGATATGTAAGAAAGGAAAATTGAAAATGCCACAAAAAGAGAGCAAGACAAGATACCTAGTCGGTCAATGACAGCTGAAAAGGCACTGATAGCCTGAAATTGGTAAACAATGAGCGAGAAATCTCCAAGAATATGATTAAAAGCAGAAACAGACTGATTAATGACACCGAATTCAATTTTTCCCTGAGAAATACATGGGTGCAACAACAGCAGCAGGAAGAATCTGAATCAGGTAGCGATAGCCATTGGTGAAGAACTCCAGATTTCTCGAAGATATCAACAATTTCTGCAAAAATAAAGATAAAATGAGCTAATAAATCACAATAAGACTGATTAAATGGTGAGATTGATTGAGAATGAGGTTCAGACACCAAAAATTTCAAGTAACAGACAACCTTATGTATGCAAAAATATTAAAGATATTTAACCACACTGGAAATGCAACCTTATGCCAGACTTGATGGGTAGCTATGCTCAAAGAGAAGTAACTTCAATAAGAGGTTTTGGCGTTGATGGAACCATACATTCCTCATTACTTCGCATAGCATTTGAAAGCACATACTCCTTTTAAATGGAGTCATTACGCATCAAAAATGAGAATTAGTGCAACAATTTGAGCTGTCACTAAAAGTAATTAACACGTAAGTGATGAAAATTAAAATATGTAGTTTAGATTCCAAGCTGAAGCATAATAGGACTGTGGTGTATGATATTAATGAGTCCTTGCGGTTGAAGATGCTCCCTTTGAAGTAAGAAATTTATTTTGAAGTCTAATTAAATTTATCCAGATGACCAAGAAACAATTAACATTTCACTCAACCCAGCTTAGCATGATGAACCCAAATGTATCGAGGTGGACAATCTCTTCCTTAATGAATTTTCAAGTTCTGGTCATTTTTTTCACTCGTATGTCAAAATATAATCCTTTGGGGGACGCCCTCAGAAACCTTGGAAACTGTAATCTAAAAAGATGTCAAAAGGAAGATATAATCACAAAGAATCTCCAACATAGAATGACCTTCATGAAAAATTATAGCATTATTTTTAATCTAAATGACTTAAATGGACATTAAAACTGAACAACTCCACAAGGTTATGCTCTCTTCTCCAGTGGAGGAACCCATATGATCCTTAACAATCAATCTTTGTCATTAAAATAAGAGACAAAGCAATTAATAAATAGATGCCCATCAGTCAACCTCACCTTCTGCACTTGAAGACAAAATAAAATAACCTAAAAAAGATGTGATGTGGTCCAGGTGGCTAGGAACTGGCTGATCCGCAATCAAAGAAACGCAGCAGAAATAAAACCGATATCTGCTAGATTCCTAGTGTTGGAAAGAAGGAAAACCCAAGCATCCTCAATCTGCCTCATAAAGGATATTTCGTTTAATAAGTGGAGTAATATCATAGAAGAGAGCCACAAGGGGTACGCAAGCGCAACGCAGTGCAGCCCATACAGATGAAGCATGTACACACAGATTAACAGTTAGCCTCCTATGCACATTTCCCCCAAGAATCTATATCAATTATAAACAAGCTAGTACTCTAAAAATATAAAATTCCAAGAATAAACTGTCTCAAAGAAAAGTGAAGGTGTGCGCCTCACCTTCAAAATTTCTCCTATTACGTTCCCACCAGATCCACCACATTACACATAAGGTTCTTCTTCTTCCCTATAAACTTTCCATCAACCACCTAAATAAGTGAAAGCGTTTGTGATTGATATCCTTGACATAAAAAGAAAAACATTTTCTACTCTCTTGTTTCATGTAATATTCTTTATTTAAACACTCTATTCCAACATACGTTTAACTTTAACCTTGGGGTAGAAAATAGCTTCCCTGGTCAAACTCCTTGCCATAAAATAAAGGGCAATTTTTTTATATTTTTAATTCCTGTCTCAATCTTTGCCAATCGCTCTCTTCCAAAGTTCCATACAATGAATTATAGGTTGGATAGCAAGATTGTTGGTGCAATTACACTATCACTGACCATGCATTTCAAGGCCATCAGATCCTAAAGAAAAATGTACGACATGGGGGGGTGGGGAGTGGGATAGAAAAATTTTCAATTCATTGCCATTTGCCCAAACGTAATTGAAAACATATACGTGGGATAGAAACAACAAAAGCTTATAGTTAATCATACAGTTAAATTTTCAAAAGAACTTCTGAAGCGCTGCAGCAGTAGTTGCATTTCATTTTCCTCACCACCATAGAATGCAATTGATTCTGCATTTTCTCGAACGCGCACAAGTCCATAACGGAAATCTGCTTCTTTTTTCTCTTGCAAGAAATTTAGGGTTACCAGTCCCTGAAATTGCAGATTAAACAGTTCTCATCATTTGGATGAATACCATCTTTTAATGAAAAAAGCTTCACTGGAAGTTGAAAACTTTGATAGACAAAGTTAGGAAAATTACCCTCCCAATAAAAACACTAATAGCTGTTCCACCAATTGAATATACAAGTAGTACAACAAAAAGCGGTGGATAGATACCATACAGGATGTTGCTAAATGATATCAGATCTACAGCAGCATTGAAGAGTGTCAAAGAGAATGAAAGTGCTGTTCCTGTAAAGGAACTTAGATCATCAACAATCCGCTGATCTGGATTATCAATTATTGATTGGGACTGTATTTTGTAAAACATCTGATTCTTTAGATAGCGTTCCATATAATAGCTTGTCATCCAAGACCTCCATCTCAATGCAAGAATTTCTCTCGCATAATCTCTCAACACAAAAAACTGCAAAACAACTGTATTAATAGGATTGACAGCTCAAAATTATAATTATAAGAATAATGGAATGAAGAAAAACAAGTAGAATTGTCTTTGACACTAGCATAAAATTAAAGAAAAAAGAAAAACAAATTATTTCTCTATATATAATTTTCTAAAAAAATACAAATATTAAAAGGTATATGGTTGACAAACGTATGAAGCACTTTGAAAGAAAATACCCCAATATATAAGAGTGCAAAGGGACTATAATCTTTCCAGAAAATAATGTACATTCTAGTGCTATGCGTCTGTTCTAAACTAGCACCCTGCAGACCAAGAAATCATGTAGAGATTACTTAACCATAGTTTAGACATCCTGCAGTAGAAACATTGAAAAGCTGAGCAATGACCTGAGTTAAGGCTGTAATTGTTATGGTCATTATCTAATTAAGTCCTAAAAAGGGGGGAGAAATTTGGAAACTGGAAATACTAATGTCTGCTTTATTTTTTTCATTCAAGAAGTTCAATTGCTATTAGAGAAAATAAAGGGATAGAGAGAGAGAGAGAGAGAGAGAGAGAGAGTTGCTTTCAATCCCAATATTGTATATGGTAATTGTGTTGTGGTTTCAGTATAAAAACTTGTCATTTCTCGGTGACATTTGACCAAAATTCAAGGCGGGCAATACCTAAGAGAGTGCAGCAATGTGCTCACCGGAATTCCACCAGCAAAACTAGCAAGGTAGTATAACAGCTGCTTGGTAAACTGTTCTTGGTCTTTGTCTTGCATAAATTGAAACAAATATAATGAAAGATTAACAAATTAAAATGTATGATTCGCCAACATTATTGAAAGAGAAAAATAAAGGGTTAGGAAAGGGAGAGAAGGTGCATAATAATAATAACAATAACAATAATAATACTTACTGGCAAGGGCGTTATAGAAGTCGCGGCCAAGGAAACTAAAACCGACGCTGATGCCGGTGGTTCCTAAAGTGAGGGCAAACACAGCCGCTAGTTGCAATCTGGCTTCGACTTTATCATCAGAGTACCAATACGGTGCAGCAACTTTCCAAAACCTCCTCGCAAGGGTTGAAAGGTTAGGGCCTTTTCTTCGTGCATCCTGATTTTGCAATCAATGATTACCCACGAGAAGGAGAGAGCACAGAGCACAGAGCACAGAGCACATATTGTAGTTAATGCGCCTCGAAACAACAATGAAAATTTTACAAATAGAACTATACACATCTGTATATGTATATACAGTGGTGGAAAAAAATTAAAAAGAAAAGAACCTCGTCCGGCTGCGGGGAAGAATCAGAGGGAGATGCCAAAGAGGACGAAATAAATGTGGATATCTTCTTCCTCCTTCCAGGATTACCAATCGATGGCATCGCTACTGATAGACACGTACTGTGGGTAAAGAAGCATGTTGGTTTAGGTGGTGCCGCCGAGAACAGGCATAAACGACGATGATGGTGGCGACGACATTGATGGTAGCTGCATGGACTGAAGAAAGCGTGTGCTTGGGCTTGGGACTGTATCATGTTTAACTGGGGGATGGAATTGTTTTTGTAGCAATTACCAGAGGCGATAATAGCGAGTCACGCGCAGCCTTCTCGGATTCATGGGCCTCTCCCGCTAATTCCGACCGCTGTGCTGAGCATTTTCTCAGCCTTCTTGTTTGCAGAAATTTCAATTTCTAGCGAATTATCCGCAAACCAGTAGGCTTGCCAATTTGCAGCCCATATAACGCCACGCCGTTAAAGTTGTGGGGATAATTCAGTCAATTTCTTTTTCATATTTACTCATCAGTCACATGCTATAGTCAAATTAAAGGCACGTCATCTTAAACTTGACCATCTAAATCTACAACGTCTTTTCCCTCTTCCAAGTATGTTGTGTTGAAATTGTCCTTTTAGTACAAATAAAAAGACTAATTTACCCTTATATTCACATATCTTTTTAAAACATCCTAACCCTACCATCAACCCGCCTTCACCAATCATCGCCACTATCACCATCTTCATCCTTGTTACTATTGCTTTCACGCCACCACCACAATCACAACCACAACTACAATCACGACTTTCAAAACTTTACTACTCCCTAAGCTCTAAGAATTTTCAAAACACCTCCCTTATCCCATCAATGCAACAAAAAAATAAAACAAAACCTCGATCACCATTCCTCTACCCCATTGCTACAATAAAAGATTTGTTGTGAGCAAGGACAAGATCAGGAAAATTATTAGAGGGGGGGTTATAAAGTTTTTAGTGAAAATTTTGAGATAAAAAATAAAAAAATTGATGGGTAAATATTGGGTTTTGCTAAAATTTTGAAGGGGTGGGCTAAATCTTTTGTGAAAAATAAGAGAAATGATTGATATATATAGAATTGAGCCAACATTTTAAGAAAGGCTAATTTTGAAAAGCCCAAAATTTCACATGTAAACAAAATCTATAGTTTGGGGGGCTATAACCCAGTTCAACCCCCAACGTCTTTCCACCTTTTGTTGTGAGATGTCCTGATACGACTCTCACAACATTCAAGTGTAACTATTGTAGCGTGAGATACAAGATCTACAATGCTATGTGCATGTAATAATATGGAGTATAAATTTATAGTGATACGAGTAAAATTATTTCAATTGTTAACCTAATCTAAAATGAATAATTTCATATAAATACAACGATTTATTATCTTATGTGGAAGGTACATATGATAACTCATTATGTACTACAATTTGTTTGTAAGATAATAACTTTTGTTTCATGTATAATGTCATTTTGTTCAATGAGAGATGTTGCCTAGAACAAATATATAAACTTATGACTTGCGTGACTCAACTAATAATGTTTACTTATAGTTGATTTCTTAATTGCATCATTCAACCTATCTTTTTCAAATATATATATATATATATATATATTCAATTGTTAACTAAATCTAAAATGAAATAAATTTCACATTTACAACAAATTTATTATTTTATGTGGAATGTACAATTGATGTTTCATTATGTATTAACTTTTGTTCATAATGTAATAATTTTTATTTCTTATGTACTACCATTTTGTTCAATAAAACATATTGCATCTAATAAATATACAAAACTTATAACCTGCATGACTTATCAAATAATGGTTGGTTATGATTCATTTATTAATTGCATCACCGATCCTATTTTTAAAAAATAATTCAATTATTAACTAAATATAAAAATGAAAAGGTTTCACATGTACAAAGATTCACTATCTTTTGTGAAATGTACGTCTAATGGTTCATTACTGACTATTACATGTTCGTACTAAAAGAATTTTTGCTCCCAATATGGCACAGTTTTTTTCAATGGGTCATGTTATATATAAAAAAAATGTACAACTTATGAGGCACATGTGAAACTCTTGTCTCATACCGGTTTGATGGGAGTAGTATGGCTAGAATATAAGACACCATAAGTCTTACTACTAATAACTTATACTTAAACTTTTAAACCATACTGTTGTGGGCTTCGTTTTCAGATGGTAGAGGCCCAAAGAGTAATTGGGAGATTGAAATCCACCTCGCGAGGATGTGTAATCTTAAAAAAGGATAATGTTGGAACAGTGAACTGGAGCGTTACAACACAGACTTTACAAATAATGTTTGTTGTGGTTGATTTGTTAATTGCACCACCAAACCTAGTTTTAAAAATTATTTATATTGTTGACCAAATGTAAAATGAAAAGGTTTCAAATGTATAAAGATTTATTATCTTATGTGAAATATATATTTAATAATTAATTATGTATTACTATTTGTTTATAATGTAATAACTTTTGTTTCTCATGTACTACCATTATGTTCAATAGAACAAAATGCAAGTTTTGTTCATAATTTAATATCTTTTGCTCTCTATGTAAGTTTTGTTCAATGACCCATAGTGCATGTAATAAATTTGAGCTAGTCTTGCATATAATAAATGTACTACTAATTTGTATGGGAGATAGGAGCAAATTATTTGGGAGATGGCCATGTCAAATACGCGGGGCAAACTCATCTTATTGTTGAAAAGTCTACCATGTGATCTTTTATTGGTATACATAAAATAAATTTCAGTGTACATTTGGTTAACATTTGAAATATGTTTTTTAAAAAATAGGTTTGGTACTTAGTTTCTCTTATATTTGGTTACTTTACAACACATTACAATATAATTTAATTAGAGTTATTTAATCTAGATTTATACAAAGAATAGCATTACTTGTGCTTTAATGTAACATTTATAGTATAAAAATATACTAGTACCAATACGAGAGTGTACTACTTTTTATATAACAATGTACTAGTACTAGAACAAAAAAATTAAATATTTTTATAGAAATTATTTTCACTCTTCTGTCTAACATTCTCAGAGATACACGACTTATCTCTGTAACATCTACTCCTTTTATTTCTTTATTTTGCGGATGCACGTACGTGTATTTGCACATATAAATATAGACATGTACTTGCATATACATGACATAGATTTTCATCTTAAATTTAGTTATTAATTGAAACAGTTTAAAAAATAAATTACATTGATATCTCTTAAGTTTATCAATATTATACAAGCTTTCTTCGATGGTTTGAAATTTTATAACAACACCCCTCTCTTTCAACGTTGGTAAAAATATATTTCATTCGTTAATCAATTGTTAGTTGATCAAACGTATTATGTTGATGTCATTATATATATATATATATTTGAAATATCGATTTCATCAATTTTAAACTCAAATCTAAACTCTTATAATCCACGTCGCATGGCCAAGAAATCAAAATCATGTATCACGGACGGCCTGGCCATAAATTTTAGTATAATAACAACAAATAACATGATCTTAGTAGGGCTGATTTAAGACCATTTGAGGCCTAAAATGTTATTATAAATAATTTTTTTTCCTGCTTGTTGAGACATAAAAAATTAAGCTCTGTTTGGATAGTATTTGAGAGTTGAGAGTTTTAAGAAATTTTTAGAAATGTGATTTTAATTAATTTATTGGAATTTGAACTTTTGTTTGGATTGATTAATTTGAAAAAAAAGATGAAAAAGTAGTCTTGCTTATTTTGGTGCCTATTATCACTTGCTATTGATTGAAGTTCTGTTGCCTCCCATTGATTCTCGCATATCGTTGCAGTGTTGTGCACGGATGTGTTTTTTCGGTTGACACATTGCAGGTTTGGCTGCGCCACATAGGACTCTTTGCTTGTGACACATATGATCACGGATTGTGACATATATATGACAGTGGGTAGGAGGGGAAGTCTGATAAGAAAGAAAAGAAAATATCCAAAAAGAAATGACAGTATTTCCCTAGTTGTTCACGTTACCTCAGAGAGTCATATGCATCAGTTTTTTTTTGTACGGAGGGACATGCTTTATTCATTTATCCAGAGACTTCCAAGTTAAATTCCGAAACAAACAGGTTTTTCAAATCTTGAATACTGTACCTTTAGTTTAGGGCAGCTATCCAAACGGAACCTTAGTTTTTAATAAAAACACCATTTAAAGATTAAATCTATATTAACCTTAAACTTGTAGTTTAAATTATAATAAATACACAAAATTTAGGAGATTTTTTGTTAGGTAGAATAGAAATTCTATTAGCTTTACACTTATAGTTTGGATTAGCCTATAAAAAAATAAAATTTGAGTTTTATTTTTGTAATTAGACTTTTATTGGCCTTCCACTTTTAATTTGGATTGGATTGACATACAGAAACATAAAATTTAGACATTTTTTGTAATTAGATTTCTATTGGCTTTTACACTTCTAGTTTATAATAATGTACAAAGACATAAAATTTAGAACATTCATTTTAGGTGGGTCTTAAAGGCATTGCTTCATTGGGCTTATGTTTGAGAAGGCCCTGGATCTTAAGAGCAAAGAGTAACTTTAATAATATCTAATATGTTGTTTCTTGTTAAATACCAATGAGAAAGAAATTGAAATTCACACACCCACATATAATACAAATATATGCGTTGAGAGGGTTTGGAAAGTAGACTCCACTAAGAAGTGTTTCAGAGATCAAACATCGCAAGAAATGGTATCGCAAAAGCTGCAAGGGATGTAATAGAGTGCCGAGGCACAACACGATGCAGCTCAACATGTTTGTGGCACCAATTGACCGTAGAAATGCATGCATAACATTTCCTCGAAACACCCTTCCTATAAATTTGTACACATTAGGACAAAGGCATGCTTCGATGCATCAAAATCAATTAAAGAAACTGCATATTAGATCATGCCAAAATAACAAATTTCAAGTGCATTCAAATTGAAATGTGACGAGACCCGAAGATCATAGAAAGAGGATTGAACAATCATCATCTTCCGATTACCACCATAAACAATTGTTTTTCTAAATTTATTGATCTTCATCTCGACGAAGCTCATCAATCAAAAAGTGACACATCAATCTCACTGTCGTCTTTAGCGAAACCCTTAAGTTGTATTTAGGCTTGGTAAAACGGGCGAGTTGGGCAGGTTACAAAACGGGTCGAGTCATAAATGGGTTAAACCCATATTTGACTCGAATTGATCTAGTCGAACGCGGGTCGGGACATAAATGGGTCGGGTTTACCCGAATTTGATCCGCTGCCCAATTTTTTTTTTTAGAAATAAAATATTACACAAGATTATCACATCTCAATTAAGTAATATGACTAACAAAATTTATCACGTTTTTTATTAAAACTTTTGTGAATACATATTAAAAAAAATTATTTCTCTATTAGATGTGATATATTATCTCTATGATCATTTATAACAAAGTTTACTTATGTATTTACCTAAGGTTTTAAATGATTTATTAAGATAAATCATATTAATTTTTTTTAAGATTTTTAAAATTACACTAGTTTCTTTTATTCTACTTGCAAATTACAAATTCTCTTTTTTTAATTAATTATTATTTTTTCTTAAATGACAAAATTGACAATTTCATATTTTTTTTACAAATTTTTTCCAAACTTTTTAAAAAGAAACTTTTTATTTTTTAATTTAAGATGAATTAATTATTTTCATTTTATTTTTTATTTTTTAAAAAATTAAAAATAAAAAACACATAAAAGTCATGTGTTATATATACATGTGAAAACTTCAGTAGGGAGAATTCATGGAGCAACACATATCAAGGTAAATCATATGCGTCCATATATATATATGTATATATTTTTTATATTATTTTATTATTTTTCATTCACAACCCGTCAAATACTCATATTCGATCCGTATTACCCGCTAAATTGACGGATTCTTTGTTACCTAACTCGTTTATGACCCGCTAACTAAATGAGTAGGTTGATAATAGGTGGATTAGGACAGGTTGACGGATTTGGATGACATTTGTCACCTCTAATTGTATTCATATTCATGCTCTGACATTAAATATTTTATCTTTACTGCAAACGCAAACAAGAGGTCACAATTATCACCCTTGCAATTGATAGGGAGCCAACTAGAAAGTGCGAACGGGGTGAACTCATAATCAAGAAAAGTGATTTCCTTGCTTCGATCAATGGCGGCATGGGTGGTATGAGAACAAAGGTGTGCATTTTTTTGGTGACTGGCATCCTGACATAGGTATTTGATTTTATAGAAAAGATAGAGAGAAAGTGCTATATATTTTTTTTAAAAAAAGCATTACTTGTACAAAAAAAAAAGAGAGGATTATTTCACGGCTTATATAGAAATGTATTTGTTATTTGTATATGTGAAGTCTTTTTCATTTTAAAATTGGTTAACAACCAAAATAAATTTTTAAAACAAGTCGAGCCATTTTTTTCTCTTATGTTTGGTACTTTTGTAACACATTAAGACTGTATTACGTATTGCACGAGAATACACTTATTGGTACAAAAACTGTAAAATTTTTTTATTTATAAATTGTTTCCACACTTTTTTCTAACATCTCAAATACCCACGCCACATTTATCAAGGTATATTTTTATACAAATGATTATAATTTTGAGAAAATAGTTCTTCTGTTATATTTTTCATATTATGTCAATTGTAATCAAATAAATTATATTTATAGGTAGTGATACATTAATATATAAGAGTGATATATTTATGCACAAGTAATGGTAAGCTTGTATATGATTTTAGATTTAAATAGTTCTTACTAAATTTGGAGGCTTTATGTATTACAGAAGAATCGATTACAGAAAAAAATGATCCAACATATTTTTAAAAATACTTTACTTGATACAATCTTAACGCGTGTTTATATATATATTTTTGTATGTTAAAATAGTGCCCGAGTCTTCATCTCCCGAAACGGGATTTTGTATGTTAGGTCCACTAAAACATAATGTCATTAGAATTTAAATGTCGTTATCAAAACATAATTTTTTTTTGCAATTTTTTTGTGCGGGAATTATGTAGAAGGTAAAAAACCCTACTTTTTAAAATAATTTTAGCTTTTTACCATCCTTATTTCCGAATGACAAATCACTTGCATGGGTAAAAAGCAAAATTACTTTCACACATTAGTTTAACAAACACTCTACAAACATATTATGTCATAATTAATTATTTAAAATTCATTATCACAAGCAATTTTAGAATCAATTCTTCAATTCAAAAACTATGAAACTACCGTGACATTGGTTTGTTCGTTTCATTGAAACGAGAGTCGCTTTGTCCCTGTTATCGCCACCCGTCCGTTTGCGACCCAGTATACATTTATTATAAATATACTCTCACTGCTTTTATTAGGGTTTATTTTTTTGGTGTATTTGGATGGCAAATCACTTATACGGCTACAGCACTAGCAGCTACGGACTGTCAAGCTTGTATCCCTCAAGATCCGTCGCTGATCCATACCCGTCTTCAGACTCTTCCTTTCTCGATTCTTCACGATACCTCAGTTCCGAACTTCCGTCATTCTCATCCTCCAATAATAAGTCCAGCTATTCATCCATGTTCTTTAACCAGAGCGACGGACTTAGGTATCCCATTTCCGATATCGGGAGTGCTTATTCGTCGGCGGCCACTAGAGTTGGCGGTGGAGGCATCGGTGCAACGATGGCGTCGCAGGCGTCGTGGCCCGGTGTAGACGTCGGCGCTGCTGCTTCTCTCGATCCTCTTATGGCTAGCATCAAACGGCCCTCTGACGGTTAGGGTTTCCCTTTGGTTTTAACTATCTCATTTTTTTTATTGATTGTTCGATTCATATCCAATCAACTAAATAGGACTGCCGCCTTCTTTCCAATTAGCAGCTTCATTACTAATCTCTTCCTCCCTCATGAGGAGTTATCCGTACCAGACACAACCTTCTATGAAAAGTGCGAAAATTGGTTCACAATTTCCAAAATCAAATAGAAATAATGAAAGTAGCTAATATCTCTAGAACTTGAAATCTCCAGATGGTATGCCACCCCTCCATTAGGGTTTGGTGGGAACAAATAAAGACGTAAAGTATAATATATAACTTGCAGTAGATTGTATTGTTGTGTCATGTATTAAGATGTAAAAGAATATTTTTATAGTAAGGTAAGTATTAATGTAAGGGAGTAAGCCATTAACTTATATTAAGAACAAAGCAGCGAGGGTTTCATAAGATCCTAGATTTAATGAAAATGATTTTTATCATGTTCTCAAGTTACCCCAATAAAGCTATTTTGAAGAGCAGCATTATGGGTCAATCTTTGCAACATTGAATTCATTCCAACGAGTAACTTGGAATGAAGCATCTGAACTCAGCGATTAAACCTGGGATTTCTTGAGAAGTTTTTATAGTGAGCATGCTTTACTCTCCTATATTAACTAAGCGAGGCTTTTATAGTTTAATAATTTTATTTTTTTAACATATATTAATTTGGTGGGCTCTGTGGACTTTTGGAAAAAAGTGAATTCATGCACCATCTGAACTTAACCTAACGATGTTAAAGTCTCCCTGATCTAAAATCCATGATGGTTTTGGTATACCAGTGGATGCAGGTGCTTATGCAGGCTTGAATTGGAAACATTCATGGGAACCATTTGCTTGTTGGTGTGGCTTGGCTACGACTGTAGCTAACACATTGATGTTAGGCCATTCCATCCATTATAAATATCGATAGATATGCTTCCATCAGTTTGACACACACACACATATATACATAATAAATGTGCTTGTATGACGGTCAATAATCTGCTCTAGGACCTATTTTTTTTGTGAGTAAAAGTTTGATATACCCTTAATGTGTAATTCATGGGAACATATATATATATATATATATATATATATTTGTTAAGTGAGCTCACTCAAATATTTACCCCTGAAAAATGATATACTCGTATGATTTTCTTAACTAATTTTCTTTAGGACCTTATTTTCTTCAGTGTATGATATAAAGACGTATCAATTTGATTTGTTTCATCAACTATATAAAATTAATATTCGTAGCTTCAAAATTTGTAAGGAACATTTAGTTTAATATATGTTTGTTGTAAACTTGATATTCAGGATAATATGCCTTTCTAGTAATGTATTTTGTTACGCCAAAAATATTTAAATTTATACTTATATAGTAACATATAATTTTTCTGTGGTTTTCTTGTTTATATATGTCTACTATCTACCGTAGCGCTCTATCATCAGACTCTTCTGGGTGTTCATAACTCGATTGGGCAAGGTGAAGCTTGGTTTTCTACCAATTCTTTAACCAAGCGCCCTAGATTCGAGAGTGCAAGCAATTTGCCTATTTATCCACAGAGACCAGGAGAGAAGGATTGTGCCCATTATATGCTCACAAGAACCTGTAAGTTTGGAGATAGCTGCATCTTTGACCATCCTATTTGGGTTCCAGAGGGTGGAATTCCAGATTGGAAAGAGGTGACCATTTATTGCCATTTTTGTTCTCTACAATAATGATAACTTATTAAATTAGATATAAAACATTATTTTGTAATACAGTAGCTTTTCTAAATTCTACATTCAATGGCTTTATGCAGTTTAACGCTCTAGTCAATTGATGTTATGGTATGAACTGTGTATTCTCACTAATTTCTAAGAATTGTTTATTTGATATTTGCTCTGTAACAGTTCTTATACATTATTATTTGTATCATAATGTTACCAACTAGCTCTAGCTTGGTTGGTATCTCCTCCACCTCCCCATACGGGAGGTTGAGGGTTTAAGTCCGCTTACAGGGCAAAGTGGTGTGCGTGAGATTTACGTTTACCTATAAAAAAAAATTATTTGTATCATTTTGTTTCTTTGATTTGTCTACCCATCGATTGTTTTATGTAATAACGTAATATGGAGAAGCAGCCGACAAGACTATATGGTTACATAACTCATCAAACCTCATAAGAATTATAATATGTGATCAAATACCCTCCGCACCCCATCCCACCAACAAAACCACCCCGCTTCACCAACCCCCTCTGCCATTTGGGTAGGGGGTGTTTAGGACCACCTAATTTTAGTATTTTTTTTTTAAAGTATATTTATTTCAGAATTTTAGTATTTTTTTTAAAGTATATTCATTTGGAAGTTGCGTGTTCATAGCGAGGTAGCCTCCTTTGGGTGGGTGGTGGCATGGGGGGCTCCCCTTCCCACAGATAGTGTTTGCAAGAGGGGTTATCATCTTCCAAGTTGGTGTTGATTTTGTTAAAATGCAGAAGAATACGTGAATCATCTTTTTGTTCTTTGCCCTATTGCTAGGAGGTGTGAAGTTTATTTTTGGTTTTGTTTTGTTGTCATGGGTGATGCTGGCTACTTTAGGAGGTCCTTATGGGATGGAGATGCCATGGAGTGAGGAAAGAGATGAGGATTGTGTGGAGAATGGCTCCTTTGTTTATTTTGCAGATCCTTGGGAAGAAAGAAATTCTAAGATTTTGGAAGGGGTAGAAACTACACCTTTGACACTCAAGGATTCTATTCTACAATTGTTCTTCTTTTGGTGTAAAGAAGTTAGGCCCATTTATCTAGATTCTTATATTTGAAGGAATTTAGACTTTGATTATGTAGTCATTCCCTTTTTTTGTTAGGATAGGTTCATCCGTCGGGCGCTTTTTAATACAATTATATACCTTTACCGATAAAAAAAAGTAATGTGTGTTGCTATAGTACTTTAGTCTTATTTATCTTATATGAATATCCCCTGTTAGGAGCACGTAAAATTATTATAATTATTATTATTTGGAGTGAGAGAGAGAGATGCTTGGAAGAGGTTTATTGTGCCTTTCAATATATAAATAAAGTTAACCTAAACCTCATTCCAGACTTGGTAGAGATAAAAAATTTCTGTTATTAATTTGTTTGGTTTTTTTTTGTTTTTGTTTTTTTTTTGGGGGGGGGGGGGTTCCTATTGTTACGTAGCCCAAACCAATGTATTAAAAATTATAGTAGAAAATAGGGACACTTATGAGATGGTCAGCAAGAATGAGCTACCTAAATGAATGTGATGTGGGGCCAGTGTTGTCAAAGGCGAGCTCCTGGTCGTGTAGGTGATTGGGTAAGGCGATTTTCAGTCTTGGCGCCTTAACATGTTCCAAGTCAAGCATCTTCAAAAAAGCAATCCCTAGGCAGTTCGCTTTAAGCAAAGCGAGTAGCGATTAGGTGATAACTTTTTTAATTATATTGTATTTTACTTATATGTACTTTATGCTTATAGTGTTTTATGTAACTATTTAATAATTGTGTAAGGGAGATATCAGTATGAAAAAACATAATTCTAGTTTAGAAGTACTATTATCCAATCTATTTTTTTGATGAGCAAGTAAATTTATATTAAGGGGGACGCAAACATCATAACACAAGACACTATACAATTATGGCCTCAAAGACCCAAAAAAAAATAACATAAGCACCTACATACGAGGGGCTTAGCCCAAAAAAATAAAAGACGTAAAAAGAAGTCTTTCATGACAAATAGTAGTTTCACTCCTCTCGAAAACACGACTATTGCGTTCTCTCCATATACACCACACCAAGGTAGTGTGGCACCATCTTCAAAATCACTATGATATCCTTCTTGACCCTCATCCCTCCCTAACAAGAGAGCACCCCTTCAAATTGACCGGCATCACCCAATGAAAACAAAAAATAACCATAACAATGCACCACAAATCTCTAGCCACTCGACGATGAAGCAAAAGATAATCGACCATTTCCAGCCTATCCTTGCATACGTAACAGCTACTAGCCAATTGAAATTCCATCTTCTACAAGTAATCCGCCGTCAAAATAGCACCTCGCGAGGATACTCACACAAAAAGGCAACCTTTGAAGGGACTCTAGGATGCCACACCATCCTTCACGGAAACTGGCCTCCCCTTCCTCTCGTTAACTCCTGATTGTAGGACTAAATTGAGAAAAGATCATGAGAGTCCAAAGTCCACCACTTGTAGTCCTTTTTTTTTTTTGATAAGTAAAGGTATATATTAAGAAGCCCAAGGCGGGCAAAAGGGACAAAAACCCTTAAGAGATTTACAACAGCCTTAAAGACCTCAAAAAGTCAACAAAAGAAGAAATATTTATAGGAAAAGCCTATTTGGCCAAAAAAAAAAAAATAATAAACACAAAAAGGAATCTTTAAGATAGGGAGTGGTAAGCTTCCGATCTTCAAAAACACGATTGTTTCTCTCGGTCCAGAGGCACCACAAGAGGCAAATGGGGGCCAATCTCCAAATTCTCTTGATATCTTTAGGAAGGATACACCCTTCCCATGCTAACAAAAGGTCTTTGACGGAGTTGGGCATGACCCAAGAGAATCCAAACATGACAAAAACTAGGTTCCAACAGCTCCATGAGACATGACAGTGAATGAGAGTATGATCCACTCTTTCTTCAGTCATTCTTGCAAAGGTAGCATCTACTAGCCATCAGAAACCCTCTCTTCTTTAAGTTTTCTGCCGTTAAAATGGCTTTCCAAGAAACTTCCCAAGTGAAGAAGGAGGCTTTGGGGCGAGCTTTTGAAGGCTAAGTGAGCTTCCAGAGGAAGAGAGTGCTTTCGGGAACAAACAAACTCTTGTAAAAAGATTTCACTGAAAAGAATGACTTGTTCGGAATCCATGTCCTCTTATCCTCTCTACTTTCCACAGTCCTAAAATTGTTGATGTGACTAAGAAAAGAATCCACCTCCTCAAACTCCCAGTCAAAGAAGTCTCTTCTAAAAGATGGAGTCCAGACAAACGTATTCCCTGTGCTCGCCGCATACTCACTAACCCAAGCCGACTTGTTGGTAGCCAAACTGTACAGCCTAGGGAATTTCACCTTCAGCGGAATAGCCCCACACCACACATCATCCTAAAATTTCATCCGATCTCCCTTTCCCAAGACAAACCCACATCTCTCCTGAAAAGGTCTCCATCTTCTTCTAATGTAACCACAAAGACCGCAACCCATCGGCCCATCAAAACTGCCCGAGCACCAGCCCCCCGTAACACTCCCATACTTAGACACAATGATCTTCTGCCAAAGCTCTTTATTACTATCACCAAACTTCCATAACCATTTTCCTAACAGAGCTGTGTTGAAGATTCTCAAATCCTTCACCCCTAAACCCCCTAGAGACAGAGGCTTTTTGATTTTATCCCACGCCACAAGATGAATTTTCCTGCAATCTTACTCGTGCCCCCAAAGAAAGTCTCTTTGAATCTTCTCCAGATTTCTACTCACTGTCATAGGAATCAGAAAGAGGGTCATGAAATACGTGGGGAGATTGGCCAAAGAGCTTTTAATAAGAGTGAGCCTTCCACCCTTAGACAGGAATTGGCCTTTCCAGCCTGAAAGCTTTCTGTGAAACCTCTCAACCACGAGATCCCACACCCTAATAGATCTCGCATTAGCTCCCAATGGAAGGCCTAAGTAAGTTGAGGGGAAGCCTCCCACTTTACAGTCCAAAATGCTAGCCAAAAGATACAGCGAAGCTGGCGCACTGTGGGGTCGCAAAAGATGATGGTATCGTTAGCAAATAAAAGGTGGGACACGATGGCACATTCACCCCCTCTTGCCCCCCCCACCTGAAAGCCTTTTATGAGACCAACCTCCTCAACTCGGCACATGAAGCGACTCAAAGCCTCCATAACAATCACAAAGAGAAAGGGGGATAGGAGATCCCCTTGTCTCAATCCTTTAGATGATCGGAAGAAGCCAGCAGGGGACCCGTTGACGAGGACAGAGAAGGAAACCGTGGATATGCACGAATGGATCTACTTCCTCCACTTGTTCCCAAAACCCATTCTTGCCAACATACCCAACATGAAGCTCCAATTAACGTGATCACAGGCCTTCTCAATATCCAATTTGCAAACCAACCATTTCCTTTTCTGCTTTATCCTAGTGTCAATGCATTCATTAGTAATGAGAGCCGCGTCCAGAATCTGTCTACCCTCCACAAATGCATTTTGGCTAGGAGAAATGATACTATTCATATCCTTCTTTAATCTTAAGGAGAGAACCTTAGCAATTAGCTTGTAAACACTGCTTACCAGACTTATGGGGCGAAAGTCCTTAATGCTAGCCGCTTCTTCCTTTTTAGGGATGATAGCAATGAAAGAAGCATTGAGGCTTCGTTAAACCCCCCTCCCTATGGAAGCTTCCAAACACCGCCATCACATCCGCTTTCAACACGGACCAACATTTTTTAAAGAAGGTTATAGTGAACCCGTCGGGGCCTGGAGCCTTATCCCTATTACACGCCTCTAAGGCTCTCTCCACTTCATCCTCCAGGAATGGAGACTCCAGGTTAGAGGTTTCTTCCCCGTTTAGACTATTCAAGACAATATCCTCTACTCCTGGTCTCCATCTTTGTGGCTCTGAGTAGAGAGTAGAAAAGAAATCAACAATTCCTTTTCTAATTGGCTCCTCCTCCGTGAGAACTTGGCCATTAATAACAATGGAGGATATTCTGTTCCGTCTGTAGTAAGCTGAAGCTGTCCTGTGAAAAAACTTTGTATTACGGTCGCCCTCTTTAAGCTAGACAGCCCGAGATTTTTGCCTCCAAGAAATTTCCTCCATCTTAAGAATCTACCCGATTTTACCCTTTAGGCCTTCTCTCTCCAAAAAAAAAAAAAAAACCATTTGTAGTCCTTCCTCCCCTAAAACAAACCATAGCCATGGATAATGCGCATCGGTTCTCCCACCTTCTGTAACTCCCAGTAAAAAAATGTCTAACAAACATTTAAATTATTTGAGCACAAAATTATTATATCCAATCTATTATATTAATAAAAGTAATATTATCAAATATTAGCACTAAACTTGCCTAATAAACATTTAAATTATCTGAGTTGTTGCAAAAAATTCAAAGTTTGGAAGATAGGAACATTGTCAACACGCAAAAAGATTATAAGTAGGGATTGACATGACACCACAACCAACAAAATGCCATCATTCTTCACAAAGTCTAGCCTTGCCCTTAATAAAACCTCCTCTCTCCATCAAGCAAATTGACCACCTATATATCAAGTCTTTCCAACATAGGACTGATCTTTGAAAATTAGTTTAGAGGTCTATGAGATCGGTCCTATCATGTCTTCTAAATTATTAGGCTCAGTAAGTTCACAAAAACTTCTTCTATATAAGACTTGGATAGATAACAAAACTTTGAATATTTATTGAGAAGAAAGTATCAAAGCTTAGAATGGTACATCACTTAAGTGCGTCATATGTTATCTTTAGATTGAACTTTTTTATGTGACCAAATAATTGTATAACTGTGAGAATTAACTTTTAATGAATAATATATATATATATATATATTGATGATTATTATAAATTAGTATCTCGCTTCACTTAGCTAACTTTTTTTTGTCTCCGCGCCTTACATATAGTTGTTAAAATTGTGATCTGGATCGTACAATCCTACGATCTCAAAACTCAAAATCAATATGAATTGTGCTAAAAATCGTTGTAAAGTAGGATCGGATTAGGATCATGGATCGAGTTGTAGGATCATAAGATCCTACTCTTTTTGTACTCCCTTCGATCCTTTCTAAATAGTTATACCTGGTGGCCAAAATGACAATAATAAATATAGTCCATAACCTAAATGTCCTAAATAAATCAACTAGAACAAAATTTATTTTCATTTGATCTATTCAATGATATTCTACATGAGCAAAGAATTGAGCTATTAAAAATATCTTTGTTGATTTTGACCTCCATGGCTTCTTTTATGGCATATTATAATATACCTGGTGGTCTTAAAAAATTTAGTAGTTATTTTTTTTTAATTTAATTTTTTATTTTTATTTGGTTTTGCAAAAGTACTCTACAGTAGTAGCTGCTCTTTTTTACTTATTTCTCTCAAAACAAATTCTTTTTTTTTTTTTCTCTTTATAAAAATGATTTATTACATTTGATTCAATTCAGGGTTTAATAATGATTTTCAAGAATTGATTAGCCATGTCACTTTCTTATTCTCAATTTTGAGGTATTATAATATTTTAATGTAAGATGTAGTAATGCAATAATAAGTGTTTTTTGTTTAATTTATGTCAATTTTTCTTGGCTACTACTTTAATTTTCTTCATCTTAGAAGCTTTTAATTTTTTTTATCAGTATCATCTTAGAAGCTTATACAGTCCAAATGTTTTTTCTGCCATATTTTCATTGAGTTTTAGGCTTATTTTGAAGAGATTTATAATAATTTTTAATATTTACTTATAATTTAAGTTCTTATTTTTATCATTTTGTAGAATCTTACGATTCTCGACCCTATCATAAAATCTCCTCACCGATCAAATGTAGGATCCCGATTTCAACAACCTTGGCTTTATGGATAACTTGGGACCTTAGTGCCTTGAGGGTGCTTTCTTCCTTTAACTACACTCTATGGTGCATTAAATGTTGTGAAAGCATTAATCAAAAAGTTGTTGCAGCTAAAAGTAGGCTATGTAGTGATATTAAAAGTGAAAAAGGGCCAATAAACAAGTCCCTCAAATGACCCTATCAGTATTCGGACTTCCCCGCCGAGGATTTGGCCTCTGACGACCTCCACCGAGGCTCTGGATCCCAATCCGTCCTTGATATGCTACTGCTCCAATATTGGGCATTCTTCCACCACATTGATCTGAGTTGTTGATCGAATAGTAGTCTTAATACACCCATCCATGGGGTTTTTTGACTAGTGGCTGCAGTATGCTCTTGTGACATGCTGTAGGTCAGTGGTCACGGTGACCCCTCCGCGGGTTATGTCACGATCCTTTGGACAAGCTATATATGCATCGTGTCTTGGACCAAGAGGCTATGGTTCAGCCTTCCGTGTCTGTCTCGTAGATCCGCAGATATGGTTTGGTGCCAACTGTGATACATAAGGTCACATACCCACACCTTGGGAATTGCAACAAAGGCTTGGTATGGCTAGAAGGAATAATCCTTTCAGTTGTACCCATACTAATGGGATTGAGACACGTCACACCGAGCATGATCGTAGGAAACCCTTACAGTACACACAAGGCGAGGCCTATAATACACACCCTTATTCACCAACAAGGAGAGGGTCCTAGGGTTTGCTGCCCTGAAAGCGAATCCGCCATCTCAATCCCATTATTTCGCTTGGTTGCTCACCCTCCTATCTTCCATTCTGTCCCATCCTCCAGCTTGTCATTCTGGGAGAAAGGTCCTTCCAGAGCCCCATTACACTTACAAGAGGGTTAGATGAAATGTCTCCAAAAACACACCAATATTCTGACTTATGCGGTGATGTTAAATCTAATGTTATACGCGAGATTTACACCCAAATTTTCTAATCTGACATCCTCTCTGCTATGAAATTAATGATTATGATGACAGCTATAGCAATGACTGATAGGAACCATGATGATGGAACCCTACTTCTGAGTTAAATGAAAGATCTCTCTCTCTCTCTCTCTCTCTCTCTCTCAAGGTGGACACACTACCACCTGGAAACATGAATCCCGTCATATTGTCAAAACTTGGCTGCTCAAACAGTTGAATCATCCTGGAATTGGCTGGAATATAAGCTTGTATGAAGTATGAAGCTGATCTGTTCATTTTTTACAGTGAAATGGTACTTCTATTCCAAAATGTCTGGAAAAAACCAATCTTGATGTTTTTGGTAGTGGTAGTGATGCATATTTGTGGATGAAATTCAGAATAACTCAAGAATTGATCAAGTATTATGACAATTTGGAGAATTTTGTGAAAACAATATATAGGCACAATAATGCTATGCACACAGTATGCCTGAATTATGTCAAAAAATTATCTATTTTATTAATGAAATTTGGACAATACATTTCAGTACACTTCAGGGATGTGTCTAGGTTTGTTGTATCTTCTTTCTCTATCCTATATAGTGTTTATTGTGCATGAAATGCTACTATGTCACAATGCTAGATTTTGCTTCCATGCATGAACTGAAAATGTCTGTTGTCATGATGAATCTTTGTTGGTGAAAGTTCTTATTATATTTATACTTCTGGTAGTGACCTGTAGTTTTTGGTACTCTGGTTAATTCTATTTGGTGATTTATATGCAGTCACTTTTGGTTACATTGGTCTTATGTTTATACTATCTGTTTTTCTAATCTTTTCTTATAATAAATTAGTTGATTCCATATTTCGTTCAAATTATTTTACTTGATTACCGGGGATGGTTTTCTTTCCACACATTTATTTAGGGAAACATTGACAATAGAATTTTGGCATCTTACTTGTTAGATCTTCTGATTTTGTGAGTCACTACGAATTTCTGTTTCATCCCATCATTCTCTGTTTGGATATGTATTCAGAAAATTTTTGTAAAACTTTTTTGTAATTGGGTTCTTGAAAAGTATATTTTAATTTTTAAAATGTCTGAAAATGCGTTTAGATATAATTTTCTAACAGAGTAAATAATGTGAGAATGTGTTTGATTAGGATTTTGAAAAAGATGAAAATGAATTTGGATTGTAAACTAAAAAAATGTTTTTTATAAAAAAATATTTTTAAATTTAATTTCTAAAATTAATTATTTCTACTATTATTAGTGTAAAAAAAATTATAAAATAATAAAAGTTTGAATAATTTTTATTTTTATCACCTTTATTAGTAAAAATAATTTTTACAATTTAATTGATTATTTAAACAACTTTGAGTAATTATCTTTTCAATTTCAATTATTTTCACAACTTTGATATTTTTTTATTTCTCTCTTTCTCTCTCTCTCTCTCTCTCTCTCTCTCTCTCTCTCTATTCATATCATATCACAACGCTCCTCCCTCAGCTTTTCATCCTCATTTTTCAAACTCATCATATCATCCCTTTCTTCACCCATCAACAGTAGCCCCATGAAACCCTCCTTCACCGACCTCAATCTCTCCATCTATACTGCTACTCTTCGCAACGCAGACAACACAACACCTCCGTGGTAGCCATCGTCAATCACCACCTATCTCGCGCCCAGTCAGTCTGCGTCGTGGCTGTTCATACAGCCTCCATCACAACTACAACACTGGATTCTGCTCATCGTTCTCGCCGGAATAGGAGTCGTCGATGACTGGTTTTGGAGATCATTGTCTTTTACAGCGTTGATCGGACATTCAGCTAAGTTCAACGGTGGGAAGGGATAGCGATTGCAGCAGCGCATAGGGCTAATATTAGGGGAAGAAAAAGTCTTGATGGGGATTCCATTGGGGTCTTCGAATTTTTGAAAACCATGGAAAAGGGTTTATAGTTTTCAGAAAACCATTACAAAAATTTTGTTGGATTTTGTTTTTGGAATGAACGATGCCAAATGTTTTTTCGGTTTTTGACCTTTTTCAAAAATGAAAAATGTTTTTACAATACAGAATGTTTTGTCAATTATACCTTTCTGCTGAGTTGGGAAGAGGCTTGGATAATATCCCCAAGGTCCAAGGTTCAACTCCCACCCCAAGGGCCACTTACCTATCGAAACCAAAAAAAAAGAAAAGAAAAAAGAATTTGACTGTCAATCTGCATGTGGATCCTGCAGAATTATTGTTGCATTTTTTAACCACAGTAGCATGAAATTTTTTTTTTGTTGATGCAGGTTCCTCTTATTGCTACCAGTGAATCCCTTCCTGAGAGACCTGGAGCGCCAGATTGCCCTGTAAGCAGAAGCTCAATTTACATTTTCCCCCTCTTTGCAGGTTTCTCGAAATACTTATCTGCGGTGTTCTTTGTTTTCCCTTCAATGTGTTCCAGTACTTTCTGAAGACTCAAAGATGCAAGTTTGGCCTTAGGTGTAAATTTAACCATCCAAGGGATAAAATGGTCCCATTGGTAGGTGTCAGTGGCCTGGTGGTTTGACAGTTCTGTTAACAATTGTGCTTATATGTATTTCGAAGTTTGTAATTTTGGTTGTTGACTCTGACTTCAGGGTGCTTCAGAGAATGCTAATTTTTCCTATTTACCTGAGAGGCCAACTGAGCCCCCGTGTGCGGTATGCCATCATTATTTTTCTCATGTGAGTGTTGCCTATTTATTTTTTTGTTATTAATTTGGTGATCCTGCTTGTCATAATATATAAGCAGTTCTATATGAAGACTGGGGAGTGCAAATTTGGTGCAACCTGCAAATTCCATCACCCGAAAGATATCCAAATACCATTATCTGGACTGGAAAATGGCAACAGTGGGCATACTGAATCAGTAGTTAATAGTGATGGAACGATTAAAGATACAACCCCACTTTTTGCACCAGCATTATTACACAACTCCAAAGGGCTTCCTGTCAGACCGGTAATATAAACTTGATAATTTATTAATGGCAGATGAAATTAATATTTTTTTGTGTTGTTTTATTTCCACATTCTGTGAAATCATTTCTGGTGAGAAATGACATGATTTTGTTTTTTTGGTAAGTGAGAAATGACCATGATCTATGAAAGATGTTTTTTTTTTTTTAAATAGTATTTTGTCCTAGAGCATTATTTATCCTTGTATTTTGATTTTACGATATTTGTTTTATTTTCTTTCCACCCTTTTGATTTTGTTATATAAATATTTGATCCAATCATAAGGTCTTCTCTTTGGGGTAGTTTGGGGATGCTGAGGTTACAAAATTTCAAAAAACTTTGTGCTGACTAACATGCTATGGGTGTCTGGCCAAAAGGAAAAAGAAGTGCTATTAGTGGACTGGAGCTTGATCTGCAGTGTGATTGATTGGATGAATTTGGCTGTTCAGTGGTTTGAGTCTTTGACCACCTTGATTCAATATTACACTTAACAGTGATCAGATTTTAAATTTTAAAAGGAATCAGAGGAGTGAGTTTTTTTTACCCCAAATTGCCAGGGGTCTCTTGTTTTGCTCTCTTTCTTGCTTTTATTTTTTAAGCCCCCTGCCCCCTTAAAGCTAACACTTGGTTCAATTGTCTTATCCCTTTCACTTATCTTTTGTCTATGACAGGGTGAAGTGGATTGTCCATTCTACCTGAAAACTGGCAGGTGAGTTTCACTCCATCTATGCAGAGTAGCATTTCTTTTTCTCTTTTACTTGTTTTGTTATATTTTTCCATACTTGAAATTACACTAGATTTGAAGAATGACTTAGTGGTCTTGAATATCTTTTCTTTTTCATAATCAGTTGCAAGTATGGTGCAACTTGCCGGTACAATCATCCTGACAGATATGGTAAATGTCTCTTGGGCTCTACTAAAATACATGATAAGAATTCATCAAAAAAAAATTTGTTTAACATTTATCCTTCAAAAGTCATCTTCGAGATTTTTTGTGCAGCAATTAATCCGCCTGCTGCTGCAATAGGCCCTGCTTTTATAGCCTCTCCGGCTGCTCATTTGAATGTTGGAGTTGTTAATCCAGCTGCCTCTATTCTGCAAACTATTGACCCGAGGTTGACTCAGACAACGGTAAATTCTAGATAATCTATGCTTTCAAACAGGTTTCTTTCTATATGAAAGACCATCCGGACATGTCATATTTCGGCTATTTGCTTGTGAAGATGTTGTATGTTTCCCATTGTTGTTAACCACTTTTTGTTGTCAAATTTCGTTGGACGTTATGTTTGTTTAAGGAACTATTCTGAAAACTTTTGCTTAAATACTAATGGGTGTTATTTGTTTGCCTGTGACAGCTTGGACTGGGCCCAACTATCTATCCTCAACGACCTGGCCAGATTGAATGTGATGTGCGTGTTTATTTAATATCTTACTCTAGTGGATTTACTATTAGTGGGAAAAGTTGGCCTGGAAGGCATTTGATCTTCCGCCGGTTCATTTGATCTAGATTTTCAACTATAATTTTTTTATTATACTTCTAGAGATACAATTGACCTTCTTATAATTAATATGCAATAAGTTAATAATCTCTTATAATTATAATTTTTTGAAGAATCAACTTGGTTCTATGGTGTATAATTAATAATTCTATCAACTAATAATTAATACTATTTTTTTAAAAACCACCCTTTATAAATTAATTATTAGTGAGATAAAATAGTTATATATGTACTTATACATATTCAATTTATGACATGTCTTGCAAATTATATTTATTAATTCTACATGATTAGAGTAAAAAATATTAAAAGTGGAGGAAATTAAGACACAAGAAACACAATTTCTTAAGTTCAATAAGATATTTAGAATTTTTTTATACCTTAAGTTGAACATTATATGTATTTTTAATAAAAGACTGAAATGACGTTGAAAAGTTATGTATAAAGTCTTCTTTTTGTATCGAAAATCATATACATGTAAAGAAATTTTTTGGGTTAATGAAAGTATGAGAAAACTTAATAATTAATAATTCTAATAATTAATATATTTTCAATCTCCCATGCTTATTAATTATAAGAGGGTCGACTGGTTACTGAAACTATTACGGATCACTTCTTTACTGAATAAGTTGATTTGTGCAAGGTTGATTCATGCTTCTTCATTGAGTTCATATTGTTTCATCGTTCTTCTTCATTTTCCCCCTTATTATTGTTTTCTTTTGAAAGATGTCGCAGATAAATTTTAAGAAATTGACGCGATATTCTAGTTGTGTTTGTCTATATCTTGAATATTTGTAGAAGGAGATTTGCTAGTTTTTTTGTTTGTTCAATTGAAATTGACGCTGTTGACCATTGGCCAGCCTTGTCAACGAAATTGAGCTAGCTTCATTAATTCAACTGTTTTGCAACATGAACCTGACTACTTGTTAACTGTTATTATCTTTTCCTAAAAATAATTTAGCTTTCTATTTATTTATTTTTATTGTAGTTTTATATGAAAACTGGGGTGTGTAAGTTTGGGGAAAGATGCAAGTTTCATCATCCTATTGATCGGTCAGCACCCATGCTGTCAACAAATGATGCCCAGCAACAAAATATTAAGCTCACTCTTGCAGGCCTACCTAGGAGAGAGGTACGCACTCAATGATTTTCTAACAAGTCAATGATGAAGATAACCATGTATTTTTTAGCTCTGAGATGCAGTTGATTTAAATAAAATATTAACACTATTATTATCAATAAGCAGTTTTTTCCTTTTTAATTTCTTAAGTTCTGCATGCACCTTTATGTTTTGTTATTGCAAAGAGTGGGAAATGGGATTATCTAACAGCCCCCCCTCCCCCCCCCCCCCAAAAAAAAAAAAACAGAAGGAAAAAAGAAAAAGAAAAAATCTCTGGAATCTGACTTGAGGCTAGATTTGAGGAACCTTGAAGAAATATGCTGTGTTTATTTCACAAGGGGGCTGCTACCTCTGTTATTTTCGGGTTTTAGTGGATCAATAAATTCTATCAGGAATATTCTTATATTACGTTTATGTGTTTTGTGCATGGGGAAAATGGGAAAATTCCTTTATCATTGGTGGAAGTTTTATAGTCAATGCATTAGTTGGTCTTGGTCAACTGGTTTTTTGATTTTTTTTAAATGTGCTGAGTCAGCTTATGTTGACCGAGCTTTTAGAAGTAGTTCTGGGAACTTGCCCAAGTGGGATGCACATGGGTCTCACTGTAGTCAGATACAAGTGTTCATGGAAGAAAAATTGATTTGATATATTGAATAGTCTGTTGGAATTGTTTAAAGATAGTTATTAAATATTCTAGCCCACGGTATTGTGCCATCTCTTAGGACTTCAAGCAAAGGAAGAACTAAAGTAAAGGAACAAATTTATAGGTGAAGTAAAGGGGGAAGAAAAGGAAGCTTCCAAGTTTGTCATTGTATTCATGTGCAAAGCTATTTGGCTGTTTCAAATATTTAACATTAGTATTAGAATTCTTGCACTCAAGTAAAGCCTGTGTCTACTTATTTGGGGTCAGCTACTATATTGTTTCGTAAATTCAGCTCTTTTTTGGGACCTTTCGTTCCTAATTTGGTATAAAAATTATCATATGCCTTATCTTTTGCCTCTACATCTTTCTTTACTTCATTCTTAGAATTTTTCTATGCTTCCCAACTTTCTTTATTTCTAATTTTTTGTCAAGTTTTAAAACATTCATTTTTTACCTTCACTACTTTTTGGACTCATTCACTCACCACCAAGTTTCTTTACATGGTGGTCCAATTTTTTTGGATCCCCCGACAATCTCTTTTGCTATTCTTTGAATGCATGCCTGTCATTTTATGCCCTATTACATTAGTTTCATCATCTAGGTTCTAGGTATTTCTTTTAGCATCTTACTTTTAAATTGCACCATCTAATTTTTGTTTTTTTTAATATGTTTAGTCTTTTTTATGTGTCTTTTAATATGAATGTCTAAAACCATCAACCTATGTTGTGTGGTTTGACTTTTTCTAGGAATAATTTTACAGTCTTTGCATGATAGTCAATCTATTCTTCTAGGTAGAAAAAAGTCTATTTGACTTTTATTTGATCCACTTTTAAAGGTGATGATGTGTTCATCTCTCTTTTTAAAATTTGTGTTTGTGATCATAAAATCATATGCAATTGTGAAATCTAGTATTGTCTTCCTACCATCATTCCCATCTCTAAACCTGTAACCCTCATGTACCAAATCATATCCTCCACGATCTTTTTCTACATGCCCATTAAAGTCACCTCCTACAAATATCTTTTCACTTACAATTATGTTTTGAATTAATTCATCCATATCTTCCCAAAATTGTGCTTTAATGTGTGTGTCTTATCCTATTTGAGGTGCATACATGCTAATTATATTATATTATCTTCCAAGACAAGTTTTATGAGTATTATTCTATCCTCTTTTCTAATCACAGTTACAACTTCTTCTTTAAGATCCTTATCTACTATTATCCCTAATATAATAAAGTTTATATCCGGTTTTTTCAATTTTCCAATATTTTTCTCGTATCCATTTAGTTTCTTGTAGGCATGCGATATTATTCACCATCCTCCGATCATAGTATCTAGACTATTTCCACCCCTTTTCTGGCTAATGTTCCTATATTCCAAGTTGCTAATTTAAGTTTGTTATTATTGTTATTTTGGACTAGTTTCTTTACCCGCGCTCGTCCATCAAGTTGCAAGAACCCTTGCCCACTTTTCACCGTACTCGGGCGCCAATGCGGCACCCTTGCCCATTTTTTGAAGCATTTGGTGGCTGATGCAATGCGTCGCTTTAGGAGAACACTAGTGTTTACGCGAATTATTTATTTTTATACGAATGTGATGTATGGATGTGTTTAAATATACACTTGCAAATATACACACATACATATAAATACCAGTATACACTTGCAAAATACATGCATAAAAACACACACACACACACACTTATTATTGTTAATCAATCAGAATTGTTGGTTGCTACCAAACAATTGAATGGAGTGGACTAAGGAATGATCATTGTTATTTCAAGTCATTCTTTAGTTTATTTCATTTATTTGTCATTTCTTCGAGTGTACCAAACGTAGCTTAGGTCTTAGGAAACATTTTGTTGGTTTTATAATATTTTCCTTTCAGCTTAATAAGTATTTGTTAGTCACATAATATGTTTGAAGCATTTTTTCTCTTGAGTCACAGACCAAGTCCTCGGTTTCAAACACATGTATCAAAACTGAACAAAGCAGGTGCCGGAACAATGCATTCAGCAATTATTTTGTCTTGGACATGTTTTTTTTTCCTTTCCCAAAAGTTCTCACGGGTTCGTAGATTCAGGTTTCCTGTGTATCCACAGATAAGGAGCTGACCCCACTGGGCAGGCTGCCATTTCCTTTCAGCTTAATAAGTATTTGTCACTTGTCAGTCACATAGTACGCTTGAAGCATTCATCCACTTACATTTGCTTTAATTCTCTAATAAACATCTTTGATTTCTCCCTAAAAGCCTAGGTAACAGAATTGTTTATTCTTGGGTATGGGAATATGGATAGGGAATTATCACCACTGGCAATGCCTACACTGTTAGGCATGGCTGTAAAACAAATTGAAGTACATTAGATCAGTTTGTGATTGGCTCGAATAGAGACTCGTTCGAGATCAGCCCATGAGATAATCGAGCCTATCTTGAAACTCATTAATTTATTAAGCTTGACGTTAACTTGACTTGATGGTGTAATTACTCTAGGGGCTGTTTGGGAAGGGTGAAAACTGGTTTTAATAAGTCTTACTCCGGTCCAAAAAAATGGGCCCTAGTTTGGTAACCTAAAGTTTCCTTTGTATCAGGTTTTTTAGCTGTCCAATTTGGTGCAAAAACGAGCTGCAGTTAAAAGGATAAAGAGGTGGTTTAAAACACAAGCGATTTCTCCGATTGCTTTTTTTGGGTGGATAAAAAATACAAGTGTATTTTTGTTATTTCTTTCTTCTCTCTCTTGCTAACATGCGGTACACCACTGCTTATAGTGAGCCAACTGAGATGACGTCAGTGTCATCCTACATGATAAGAATAGGCAAAGGAGGGCCCATTAAGCAGAACAAACAGTGAGGGCTAGAGATTTTTTTTTTTTTTTGGGGGGGGGGGGGGAGACCACAAATAATGGAAGGTGAGGCGGACTCGATCTTCACTTCTGCATTCTTTTATGGTCTCTTATCTTCAGGGAACGAGAACTTAGCAGCTCTCTCTCTCTCTCTCTTGATTCTTCTACGAACTTGATTCTGGGTCTGGGTTTGGGTTTATGAAGATAAAAATTTACAATTATCTTCTGTTGAATTTCTCCAATTCAGTTCATGAGTTTCTCTTCTAGCCCAACTCTGGTTCCATCTGAAATGTCACAGCCAATTCACCATTGAGTTTTAGCCAAGCTACCTCTAGCTAAGACCAGTTCAAAACAAAATTAGTATTAAGTAGATCTGAACAACTAGGATTGGTTCGGAACTAGAGTAAACCACATTTAAAGATTCCCAAACAGGCCCCTAGGATCCTATAATAAGCCAAGCTACTTGAGCTTGGCTCGATTGAAAGCTCACTTGAGATCTGCTCGACAGATAAGTAGTCGAGCTTGATCACGTTTTAAAGCTTGTTACTTTTCGGGAGCCAAGTTGAAGCAATGCTCGGCTTAACTCGACTCATTACAACCCCACTGTTAGGAAACCTTATACCTTTAATGCGATGTTTGTAATCAAATTCACTTAATAAAATGCCAGTATAGCTGTGGAATTGTAGGAGGAAGATATGTAAAATAACCTTCACCCTCTGTTTTCACTTTTAAGAGCAGTGACTCAAAATTTTTGTTTGTTATTATTATTATTATTGTTATCGTCGTAGTCGTCATTGTTTTTTGTTTTTGTAATCAATCCTCTCTCTACTCTCTAGTTTGATGTGTTTGTGAGAATGCACAACAATGTAATGCATATTCTTCTTTTGGGACTATTGCATACTCATTATATCTGGAGCATTTAGTTTTGGTGGATCATGTTGACAGGGTGCTATTATCTGTCCTTACTATTTGAAGACTGGCACATGCAAGTATGGTGCAACATGCAAGTTTGACCACCCTCCTCCAGGAGAGGTCATGGCTATCGCAACGTTGCAAGGAACATCCACCTCTGTTGGAGGTGAAGGGAACGAGGATGGGAAAGAGGCTGAAACAGTTCAAGAACAGCTGCAGTGAGCTCTTTTGCATAAATGATCAGGTGGTGGTTTGGCCTCTTTTTGCCTGGTTTGCGTTTGAATGTATTCCATGAACCTAGTTTGATATAACAATACCTATGAATTATCCTGTAGAAGCTCTTTTGTCAAATGGAATTTGCTGACTTATCCTCTTCAGTGAAGACCTGTTTCTCTTTGTTTTGCTTGTTATTGGAGATTCTAGTTGGTCATGCAATTAAATTTCTTCGACTGTCATAGATTAAAATTTCAATCAAGGATCTTTCCTCCCTGTAATGGGTTTCTTTTTATGCATCTGTGCAGACTAACTGTTGAAATGATGATGATATACTCTCTCAAATGTCGTGGTTAATTGTTCCGTTATAATTATTAACTAGAGTTGGGGTGGTGAGCAAGTTGGTTTGAAAGACGTTTCGTAAATCCGGAGATCCTGTGTTCAGTCTACCACACTTTATATCATGGAATTTTTGGATTATCTCATGAACAGGGAGTGGATTAGTCTATCTCTCCACACCTTACATAATTGGGACTAAATATAGGTCCTGGCTTTTCTCTATTTAAATGTTTAGGATAGAATGTAAAACAAAAAGCTTGATTGTTACGTTTTAATTTGTTGGGCCTTAAATGAAATTTCTGGGTAAATCACGTGGTACAAAAGTAATTTTCACCCGTAAATAAAATTAAAAGTGCTACTGAAAATTCGTTCAAAAAGAGTCGTCATGTTTTAGCCCCTCAAAGGAGTCAATATTCTTGCCAAAATGAGAAATATTTAATTTTGGACTGAAAGACAAATGAAGTTCCTGCGAATTAAAGCTATAGCTGAAGAGTTAATCCAAGATTTGAAGATCATAACTTTTATAATAAGTGATAGTTTAGGAAATACAAGATGAGGTGTGTGTGTGTGTATATATATATATATATATGAAGAGTTGATAGGTTTAAATGAATGGTAGTTTGCTCCAAACTCAACAAAAACGGAATCTAATTCTAGGTGCAAGTGGAGGGAGCGAAACCCAACATACTTCCCACCAGATCAAATTCCCAGATATGGTTTTGCTGCATGATATTGCCAATTGTTGAGAATCCAGGCCATGCTGCCGGCACAAACCCAAGGCACTTCACTCCCTCGGCAACGTCAATAACATAACTCTTCACCGGCGGTTCAAACTGAACTCCATCTTTAAAATGAAATGCGAATCTGGGCATCAGAGACTCGTCAAACCCTTTGGAACTAAAGCAGTATTCCGTGGGTCCTTCCGTTGCCTCTACATGTCCCAGGACTTTCAGTAATGAGTCCTTCAATGCAGCCATTACGGACTCGTATGCCGGTATAGCTAGGTGCGTTAGGCTTGAACCCGAATCAACGATTGCTCCGCCAACCACTTCCAGATCCCATACTTCGGCTGGGATGTCTAACATTACGCCCCCAACGGAGATGCCCATGATATGTACGGCATAGAAGGAATTGATGAGACCCAACTGAGTATATTTCATTTGTTCCGTTTTGTTGTTGTTATTACTATTGTTTACTTGGGCACCACCAAGTATGAGATAACTGGAGACGTTCCGGTGGCTCAAGTGATCAACTAAGCAGTAGGAGAATTTGCCACCAAAATTTTCAGTAGCCTTTAATGCAAAAGAGTATTTGTTATAGCCTAAACCCAAGATACCATCGGAGACTTGGAGGGCCTGGCCGCCCCGGAAGGCCTCGCTGCACCCAATCAGCACGTTATCTAGTTTCATCCACTTCCCGTTTGTTAGGGGAACGGTTACAGTCTCATTGGCAAAGATGCCTTGTGAAGAGGACCCGTCTGCATAGCTAATTAGTAGTGAAGTATAATAACATCAGATCAGATAGGACTGAAATTAAGGAATTCAAATTTATAATCTGCTGTTATATATATATATATATATCTATATCTTCTCATTTTACACCTGATCAAGATTCCATCTGAGATGGTAAGGATTCTCTTCTTTTAAAGATGTAATTCGGGTTTGAGTTTGTGCATGCACACACGTTTAAGTAGAATATTTTCTTTCATCGATGTATTAAAAAAAAATATCATTATGTCTTACATATGATTTCTCAACTCATTTTTTTAATCTTTTCCAGTCAAATTGTGACCTAAAATCTATTGCATGCGTGCGCACACAAAAGGTATTTGGATTCTTTTCATTTCAAATAAAATGAAGAGTTCATTCGTCTCAATTTGTCATGTCTTCATTTTAACTTAAAATAAATACATTTATTTTCTCCTATACTTTGACTCGTCGTATTTTATTATCGTTGGGTCTTACCTTTGTCCCAAAATAACAAATGTATGAGACATGTAATTTCATTGTCTCACCTTAGTCCCACAAAAATAAACGTATGAGACATGTAATTTCATTTATCTAACAGTATGAGACGGAATTCACGGTGGTGGTGAGTCTCACATTCTGAAATGAACAGACCGTCCTGATTTCAAGTAAAATGAAGAGGTAATGTAGTGCATAAAGGGAAGGGAAGGTATATACCTCATATCATAAGCGCAAGGCCTCAATGGAGTGGGACACAGTGTTAGAGAGTTTAGGGTTGCAAGCTCGGTCGTGCACATTTCCGAGGAGCAGGGAAATGTTGTGAAGGAGGAGGAGTGATGGGCGAGAAACGCCGTCTTGTTATGTGGTGTCTTACACTTAGGACCTGCACGACAACTGTACTTGCAATATACCCAGGTCAAATCACTCCCAGTATCGGCGACCAGCACGAACTTTTGTGCCGGCGTTCCAACACTAAACGGCACAAAATACATTCCGGTACCGTAATCGGCTCCCGATCGAATCCGTTCTTGCATCGAGACCTTGTAATCGCTGCTGTTGTCGGTGCTTGGAGTTGGACTTGGATCAGTTTCAGTAGCTTTTCTTCTCATCATTACACTTCTTGGATTTAGCTGCAGCTTGGTTGCAATCGTTTGCTGACGAATGCTATCGCTTTGAAGAAGCTCTCTGATGCGGCCGAGCTGAGTTTTAGGCGTCCCGCCACCATATGACCTTCCCATTGCTTCAAGTTGAGGAGAGTGCCTGTGAATTAACTCCATCCTCAATGTTTCTGATTGGCCTTCTCCCCAAGAAGCCCAAACCAAAGCATTGCTCATGGAAACCAAAATAATCAAGAGTGAACTTGCCCAACAGCATTTTGCCATTTTATTGCAATCTTTTAACAGCACAATAAAGAAACGTAAAATCAACAACCAATATAATAATAATAATAATAATGTTAATAAAACAAGCAAGTGGATGAAGAATGTACCAAAAAATAGGCTCAAAAATAATTGCTGTCAATTCATTTATTCGGCTAATAATGTATACTTACTTGACGCATCAATAAAATGTGTAAGCATTCATCAGCTTGAATGTAATATACAGACTAATGAATAATGTATTTTTAGGTGAATAAGTTTATTGACTTGAATTCGATCAATCATTTTAAATTATGTAGGCAAAAGTAATTTTTTTTGTCTTTTTAAAAATAAATAATATATACACGTGATATGATTTAATTGACTTATTTCATACACCCGACCAATGCTTTTGCAAATAGTAGGGGCTTTTCAATTTCTTTTTGGCCTATAAGAAAAGTTGGAAGAGCACGAGGCAGTAATTTTTGAAAAACAAATATATTATGTAGAGTATATATATATGATATTTTGTGATGATACCCAATCTTATTATTGTTATTATTATTAGTGGTGGTGTTGGAAGCTAAATAAATGACCATCCATTGAGATTTAAAAGAAAAGGTAAAGATTACATCAATTAACTTTCATCACACAAAAAACTACAAGCGAGAGACAACAAAGGAATTGGCCCATTCCATTCATACTGGAAGGGATGCATATGAGTTTTACATATGTTTCATTCATTCATTGTGTCTTCTCTTTTATAATTCAATTGTTGCTCACTTTGCTCTTTTACATTGTCAATTGACAAGCGTTTTAGAAAATGTTTCTGATTAATCAAACCATAATAATTCACACTAAAATTTTTTGTCATATAGAACAAAGATAAGAATTTAATACAATTCTCTCTCTCTCCCCCGTCCGCATGATCTTTGGGTTCGAAAATCAACTCAGTTGCTGATTTTTTTTTTATATTTTAGTGTGCGTTTACATTAAGAATTAGGGACAATGATATTGTCTTAGCAACAAATGATTATTTCGCCATAAAAACTATACATTTAGATTTCCAATCCATCTCTCTCTCTCTCTCTCTCTCTTCATGCGCGTGTTACCATTAATTCCCAAGGATTTGAGATCAGGAGGGAAATGCACTTCTAGACTAATGAATGAGGGCCTTAGATCTATGAATGTTGACGACTGATGCTTAAATCTATAGAAATGGAATATTTCTTTTTTTGAAATCTGTATAAAATTGATTTCTCCCAACGGCAGTTTCACATATAATTATTTACCTTTTTCCTTCAAGATTTATAGGGGAATTGCTTCCTGCCAGCCAACCGTATGGAAATGGAGCCCCTTCGATTGCAATGGAAAAAATGGCCATGCATATTGTATGTATACACATTTCATATATACGTGACTCCGGGATCATAGGATTTTAAAATATACAAAGCATACAAACACAGATATTAATGTTGATGTATGAAGTTGAAAAACTGAAGCTTTGATTTCGATATATATAATAATATATACATAGACATCAATATATCAATACATATACATATATATATATATGGACATGCATATATATAAATTGAGGTTTACATGCGTATATCATTATATATATGTGTGTGTGTGTGTGTGTGCGCGCGTACATATGTACCTAGAGAGAGAAAATAGGAGGAGAAGGTTGACCTGATGCGAGAGAGAAAGAACTCAGCATGCACGGAACCCTAACCCGTGTGGAGAAAAGGAGGAGGGGTGCTTGGGTTTCCTTTTGAAGAGAAGACCGTTGGAGGGAAGGAAATGAGGATGTGGGTCTATGTTTATTAACTTTATTATAAAGGGAGGAGAACGTTGAGGAAAAAAAGGGAGGGTGGTTAGTGATCTAGCTTCCCCCATTTCCTCCCGTTCCAACATATAATGAAATTCATTCCTTGTCTCACGGAAGGATGGATAACCCCAGCAACATGGAATGAACTATTCAATGGTAATGCCTACTTCCCCCACCTCTAACTTGTCCAAATATAGGAATATATTGTCCATTACATATCTTTGTCCTGTTAAATGGAAATTTGGAAAATAGTTTCAAATAAAACGGGGAACATTTTTAAACCATTGAACTAAGTTTCAAATGTGAAAATAATCTATCAAGTTCAATTAAAAGAAAAGATCCAAAACACCATCAGCTATTAGAGAGAGAGAGAGAGAGAGAGATTCACAACACCTCATGAATTCTTAGAATTCTTTGCCACACTGATGTATCTGTTGTAATGTTTAAAACCCGGACTGGACCGGCCTGGTTCAATCGGTTGAACATGTCGACCAGCTCCACAAAATAGGTTCAGTTTAACTCATAAACCCGTTTTAAGTTTAAAACCGTTCTAAAAATAGAAAACTGGTAAAACCTGGACGGTTCAACCGGTTCTTGGCTGCATTTTTTTTTGGTATATTCAAAATCTCAAATTTCATGCAATTTTTTGAACCGAATTTTGGCTAAGTTGAGTTAGGTATTTGGCTGAGTTTATTTTAGATTGTATTTAAAATTTTAAATCCTTGAAGTTTGAAACTCCAGTAATATATATTTGTATCATGTGGTATTTTATTTTATTTTATGCATGAATATTAGTGTTTATATCTTCTTCTTTTTTTCATGTAGTTGAAGACTAAATTATTGGATTATACTTGGATTGGATGTTAAAATGATTTTTTTTATGGTTCTTGCGATTATAGAATAATGGCAATGAAGTTTTAACTTTCAATATTGTAATAAAATATGTCTACTATACTTTTTTCAATTTTTTTTTCAAGTTTTACATATTAAGAAAATTTATATTTTGTAAATTTTTTTATATAATTTTTTTAATTTAAAATATCAATAATATGTATTATTAAATTTATTAATTACATAATTATGATATCACGGTTTGATTTCGGTTGATCCCGATAGGTTGGAACCGATAACCCGTAATCTGGATATTTTTTTGATTCAATAAACGGTCTAGATCTGAAAACATTGATCTGCTGTAGTAACACCAGCACCAACAACCATTATTCTCAATGCCTCCTAGCAGTTCGCGACGCAGATGACGGTTCTTTACTCGGTCAAAGAAGGTACAAGGTTCAATAGAAGTATTTCATCTATCAAATTGAGAAATGGAACCTATTTATGAATAGAAATGCAAAGTAGCTACAACAAACAAGGCTCGAATCAGTAAAATAGTATATGAGAGTACTGATTTATGTCCTTTGCCAGTTAGGCTTTCAAATGCGGCTAAAGAGTAGTAGTTCTCCATTCAATAACTTGAAAACTCGAGTTATCTTCCTCACCTGCCCACAAAAAAGAAACTACAGTTTATCGTCGTGACCACTAAAGTAGATTGCTTCAAACACGTGGATCAAAACTGAACAAAGCAGGTGCCGGAACAATGCATTCAGCAATTATTTTGTCTTGACATGTTTTTTTTTTTTCCTTTCCCAAAAGCTCTCACGGGTTTGTAGAGTCAGGTTTCCCTTGTATCCACAAAGAAGGAGCTGCCCCCACTGGGCAGGCTGCCATTTCCTTTCAGCTTAATAAGTATTTGTCACTTGTCAGTCACATAATACGCTTGAAGCATTCATCCACTTACATTTGCTTTAATTCTCTAATAAACATCTTTGATCTCTCCCTCGTGAATAAAAGTCTAGGTAACAGAAGTGTTTATTCTTGGGTATGGGAATATGGATATGGAATTATCACCACAGGCAATGCCTACACTGTTAGGCATGGCTGTAAAACAAATTGAAGTACATTAGATCAGTTTGTTTGTGATTGGTTCGAATAGAGACTTGTTCGAGATCAGCCCTTGAGATAATCGAGCCAATCTTGAAACTCATTAATTTATTAAGCTTGACCTTAACTTGACTCGATGGTGTAATTACTCTAGGGGCTGTTTGGGAAGGGTGAAAACTGGTTTTAATAAGTCTTACTCCGGTGCAAAAAAATGGGCCCTAGTTTGGTAACCTAAAGTTTCCTTTGTATCAGGTTTTTTAGCTGTCCAATTTGGTGCAAAAACGAGCTGCAGTTAAAAGGATAAAGAGGTGGTTTAAAACACAAGCGATTTCTCCGATTGCTTTTTTTGAGTGGATAAAAAATACAATGTATTTTTGTTATTTCTTTCTTCTCTCTCTTGCTAACATGCGGTACACCACTGCTTGTAGTGCACCAACTGAGATGGCGCTAGTGTCATCCTACATGATAAGAACAGGCAAAGGAGAGTCCATTAAGCAGAACAAACAGTGAGGGCTAGAGATTTTTTATTTTTATTTTTTTTTGGGGGGGGGGGGGGGTGAGGCGGACTCGATCTTCACTTCTCCATTCTTTTATGGTCTCTTATCTTAAAGGAACGAGAACTTGGCAGCTCTCTCTCTCTCTCTCTCTATTCTTCTACAAACTTGATTCTAGGTCTGGGTTTATGAAGATAAAAGATAAAAATTTACAATTATCTTCTGTTGAATTTCTCCAATTCAGTTCACGAGTTTCTCTTCTAGCCCAACTCTAGCTCCATCTGAAATGTCACAGCCAATTCACCATTCACTTTTAGCCAAGCTACTTGCTAGCTGATATACCACAAAGCGACCAATCAATCTCCTAGATGACACGTGTACCCGCAGGCCAGCCTTAGCTTGGCCGTGCAGAACAGACTAAATACACAGAATAGGCTTATGCTCCTACCCTCCAGAACTATCAGGTCAGCGCGCCTACCTCCAGAGCACTCCCTATGGTTCAGAGCTCACCACCGCCTTAACACCCTGCCGAGCAGAGAGTAAGGAAACAGTCTTCAATAAGGAAACTACTACTCACAGATATCTCTCAAACGTGGTGTCCAACATAGTAACTTGCCATTCTCCGATGATCGAATCCCTACATTCATGGCTCCTAATCCTAATCAACTTAGGATTCACAAAGTCTATAAATTAAACCCTAAGGTACGCAATTATATTTATGCTTATTCTTTGGCTTACATTACAGTCTTTCAATTCAATTATATTACTTAAGTATCGGAACAGGCTACTGTCGGAGCCAATCCGGTAGGTCCTCTGATCGTCTTTTGAGTATTCTTCAGGTTACAGAGTGCAGAGTCTAAAGCAGCCCTCACAAGAGCCAAAAAGTGCAACATCAGCTTTGGCGCCGTCTGTGGGAATGACAATCACCAAGTGCTCTACTTATATAAGAGTTCACTCTCCTTTTTACTAAAGGACTATGGCTCCCTAATCTCCACCCGACTGAAGAACGCTCAAAATCCTCAAGACTCTCAACCCCGACCGCCAGCCGGACGGGGAAGAGGACGAACCACTGATCTAGTATGCCAGGAGCTTGATTAGGTCAAACGACAGAATCAGTTGATGCAAGAGCAACTTCTAGCCATGTCTAGAACTTTGGCGATGCTTACTCAAAATTATGGAACTAATCCTCAGAATCTACTTGTCAACAAGACTACTCAGGCGGCGCAACCTCCTGCTACTGTTCACGTTCATGGAGATCCCCAGCCATCAGTAGCCGCAGGCAGAAGGGATACCAGCTTTCATCCCAGAGGCTCATTATCGAAGGACCACTAGGGCTCCAACCCCTGGGGCTTCGGGAGTGAATCTAGCACCACAAGAGTCTCAACCCCAAGAAGCTCCCGCACCTCCAGTTCAGGAGGATCAAAATAACCCCCCGGCCAGAGGTTGGGATTATCTAGTCCCTACGGGCCCTTGAAGTCGCAAGGCTTGACTTGCAGCAACCGATCCCACCTAGGGCCCCACAAGGAGCTAAAGAAGTTGCGGATTCTATGGACCGAACCATTGCTATGAGAGGAGTCCAAGTCCCTCCAGAGCAGGATGAACTAGCAAGGCTGCTCAGAAGGTTAGCCACACCGTTCACCCCTGCCATAATGGCAGAGGAAAGGCCCAAGAAATTCATAGTCCCAAAATTCACTCCTTATGACGGGACTGGGGACCACCTTTCCCATTACTAGCACACTATGGCCTTACATGGGGCTTCAGACGCCTTTATGTGTCGCACCTTCATAACTAGCCTTACTGGCACAGCTCTGAAGTGGTTTCACCACCTCCCACCGAACTCAGTTACCAGTTTCTACTGAGCTCAGAAGGCGATTCCTTGACAGGTTCATGACCAATAGAAGGCTGAGGAGGGGTCCCGAGTTCTTGTTGAATATAAAACAAATCAAGGAAGAGTCCCTCAGAGAGTATATTGCACGTTTCAATACCGAACTCACTGAGATTATAGACTGCAGTTCAGGCTTCCTGGTGGCTGCTTTGACCTCTAGCCTCGCCCAAGGAGGTTTCAGGGACTCCTTGACAAAGAGCCCTCCTGTCAGCATGGCAGCCCTTATGGATAGGGCCAGGAAATACATAAACCTAGAGGAAGCAAAAAACACCTCCCAGAAGTCTAAGAAGCAGACTCAGAAGGATGACATGAAGAAGGACGGTCAGAAAAAGGATGACCAAAAGAGGGAACCGAATACGGCCAGGAAAAGGGACAAGAGTCCAAAAAAGAGAGGGGTGTCCAGAACCCATTCAACGCTGACCCTAGGGGATTCACTAGCTTCACCCCTTTGAACACTTCTCTAAATCAAATACTTCGGCAGGTCCGATCTCGAGAGAATCTAAGGTGGCCGGAACTACTAAGAGGGGATCCAAACCTCCGAGATCAGACCAAGTACTTGTGACTTCCACAAGGATCGTGGGCACACAACTAATACATGCCAGGCCCTCAGACATGAAATTGAGCACCTCATAAGGAGGGGTCGTCTGCAGGAATTCATTAGACAGGACGGAGGGCAGAACCTCCGCAACGAAAGGCCTCAGCATAGGAGACCGGATCAAAGGCCCGACCAGAGACAAGAACAAAGGAAGGACGGAATGAGCCTCAACGACGGAATAACGAGGTTATCTTTGTCCTTCATGCAGACACCCCGACAACTGGAGACCTCCAACAGAGCAAGGAAACGGTATATTCGGGAGGCCAGAACTGCTCCCACCATCCTACTGATCTCCTAAATTGAGAAAAGGACTGAAGCCAGTGCCTAAAATCCAGTTCACTGGACTGGGATCTTGCTGGAGTGCACTGTCCTCACAGTGATACCCTCGTCATCTCTCTCAAATTGCCAACTTCGAGATCCGAAGAGTCCTAGTAGGCACTGAGAGCTCTGCAAACGTCTTATTCTATGAGCCCCTCAAACTGATGAAGCTAATCTCAATGACATCAAACCCACAGCAGTGATCATGGTAGGATTTGATGGGAATCTCCCTACTACGGTAGGGGAGAGAGACGGACAAAAGATTACTGTGACAGAATACATGGTTCTGAATGCCAAGTCCCCTTACAATGTCATAATTGGGAGACCATGGTTGCATCAGATAGGTGCAGTCACTTCAACCCTCTACCTAGTGCCTAAAGTACGTTCACAATCAGGCTGTCTATTCTATCAGAGGGTGCCAACCGACTTCTAGAGAGTGTCACGCTCTCGCTCTCAAAGAGAAGATGCCCAAATAGCAATTACTGCACGCTCGTGAGTGTGTGGAACCAGTCCTCACCCACCGTCACGAGACAGAAGACTGCCCTTCCAGAATCGACGAGCCACTAAGCCCTAGAGGAAGGGACAACAAGGCCAGGCCCCTTGGTGAGCCCATCAAAGTGCTAGTAAGCTCGGAATCACAAGGGCACTATCTATAGATAGGTCCAGACCTAACTCCTGTCGAGCAGAATGAGATGATAGAATTTCTGAAAAACAACCTTTCTGTGTTTGCATAGGAAACTAAGGATATGGAGAGTATTGACCCAGACCTAATCACTCACAAACTGATGGTAGATCCAGACCACCCGCTTGTGAGACAGAAAAGAAGGCCACTCGCTCCTAGAGCGGCACTTAGGTCATCAATGAGGAGGTCCAAAGGCTGCTTGAGGCCAAGATGATACAAGAAGTATTCTACCTAGAGTGGTTAGCCAATACTGTTCTGGTTAAGAAGAAGAATGGCAAGTGGAGAGTCTGTGTTGATTATATAGACCTCAATAAAGCTTGTCCCAAAGACAGTTTTCCATTTCCGAGGATAAGACCAGCTAGTAGACGCAACTGTAAGGACATGAACTCATGAGCTTCATGGATGCCTATTCAGGGTATAACCAAATCCAGATGTACCCTCCAGACCAAGAGAAGACAGCTTTTATAACCGAACTAGGTCTCTATTGCTACAGAGTGATGCCGTTCGGATTAAAGAATGCTGGGGCCACATATCAGAGTCTGGTTAACAAGATGTTCAGCCCTTTAATTGGAAGCATTATGGAGGTCTACATTGACGACATGCTGGTCAAGAGCCTATGAAAAACCAGCCTACCTCCAGCATTTAGCTCAAACATTTGACATCCTTAAGCAACGTAAGATGAAATTAAATCCCCCAAAGTGCACCTTTGGTGTAACCAAGGGAAAGTTCTTGGGGTACATTGTCTCTCAAAGAGGCATCGAAGCAGACCCCACTCAAATCAAGGCTTTGATCGGGCTGGAATCACCAAAGACCAAGAAGGACATCCAGGCTTTGAATGGCAGAATCGCAGCTTTGAGCAGATTCATCTCCAAATCCACTGATCGCTGCTTACCGTTCTTCAAAACTCTAAAGGGTAACAAAGCTCTACAGTGGATAGAAGACTTTGAAAAGGAATTTTAAGAACTAAAGGGATATTTAGCTTCACCTGAGCTACTGTCAAAGCCAGTCCAAGGTGAAAAATTACTTCTCTACCTTACTGTTCTCTCTGAAAATGCTGTTAGTTCGGTACTGGTCAGACAACACAGAGGAATCTAGAAGCCCATATTTTATGTTAGCCATGGCACTGTTAGACATAGAGAAAAGGTACCCTGAGATTGAAAAGCTGGCCCTTGCACTGATAATATTTGCTCGAAACTCCGGCCTTATTTTCAAGCGCATCCTATTGAAATCCCAACTGCTTACCCCTTAAAATCAGTGCTAAGGAAGCCTGAAGTCTCAGGGCGATTAGGCAAATGGTTAGTGGAGTTAGAGGGTGTTTCGACATAACCTATGTTCCACGGATCTCAATAAAAGGGCAAGCTTTAGCCGATTTTGTTGCCGAGTTCACTCCAGTACTACAGAACAAGGCACAACTTTGTGAAAGTTGGGGAACATGGTAGCTTCATACCGATCGGATCTTCCACGGACCACGGTTCTGGCGTTGGTTTAGTATTGCTATCCCCTGATGGGCTTGTGGCAGAAAAGGCGGTCAGCCTTGGATTAGAGCCTCTAACAATGAAGCAGAATACGAAGCCCTTATCCTCGGCAAAGTGTGAAGCTCGGAACCTTGAAGTCTTCTCAGACTCCCAATTGGTGGTAAGCCAAGTCCTGGGGGAGTTCGCTACCAAGGATGACAGGATGCTATGGTATTCAGAACTAGTCAACTTACTGAAGCTTTCTTTCCAAACATTCTCCATCCAAAAAATAGAAAGAGGTCAGAACTGCAGAATTGATGCTTTGGCGAGCATGGCATCCCACCTGAAGTCAGAAGAGGACTCTACGATAAGAATCTCCCATCAGTCAAATCCAAGCATAGAGGAAGCCCAAGTTGCCCAAATTACTGAACAACCACAAAACTGGATGACCCCTATCCTCTAGTTCTTGGAAGGGGGGCTCCTCCCAGAAGATAGAAACAAAGCTAGACGAGTTCGAATCAAGGCGGCTCGGTACCTTGATCCTGAACTGGTAAACTGTACAGAAGATCCTATTCTCAACCCCTATTACGATGTTTAACTCCAGAAGAGTCTCAGTACATCTTAGCCGAGATACATGAAGGAATTTGTGGGAACCATAATGGGGGCAGGACCATAGCCCACCGAGCTCTGACACAAGGCTACTACTGGCCTAGTATATTGAGGCAAGCCAAGGAATACGTCCGAAAATGCGACAAGTGCCAACGGTTTGCTCCCTATCAACACCAACCCCATCACTGAGCTCATTCCTATCGTTAGCCCATGGACCCTTCGCTCAGTGGGGGATGGACATCATAGGCCCCTTGCCTAAAGCCACACCTAGTAGGAAATATCTACTAGTGGCCATTGACTACTTCTCCAAATGGGCAGAAGCAGAGCCCCTAACACATATCACGGAGAAAAAAGTCAAGAATTTCACTTGGAAAGAATATTGTCTGCAGGTTCGGCATACCGCGAGTAATCATTTCAGACAATGGCACAGTTTGCTGGCAAAGTTTTCAAGAAATTCTGCCAAGACTTGGGTATCAATCAACACTTTTCCTCTCCTGGCCATCCCCAAGCCAACGGACAAGCAGAGGTCACTAACCGGACAATCCTTGATGCCCTTAAAAAGAGGTTGGAAGAAGCCAATGGAAGATGGGTTGAGGAACTCCCTGGTGTACTCTGGGCCTACAGAACAACTAGAAGAACGTCGACCTCTGAGACCCTTTTCTCACTTGCTTACGGTACCGAAGTAGTGATTCTTGTTGAGATCGACATGCCTACTCTAAGGACTGAAGCCTTCAGTCAAGAGGCCAATGATCAGCAGCTTGCAGAGAATTTGGACTTACTTGAGGAAAGGAGGGATCAGGCCAGGGATCAGGATTGAGGCATATCAGCACAGAATGGCCAACCGTTCTAAATTGGGACTAAAGCCCATCAGTTTCTAGATTGGAGATCTTGTCTTAAGAAAGGTATTCCCGAGCACCAAGGATCCCACTATGAAAAAATTATCACCCAACTGGGAGGGTCCCTACAGAGTGATAAAGATTATTAAGGCCTACTACTTACTGGTTATAAAGCATGGATGGGAAGCCTGTTCCCAGGCCTTGGAATATAGAATACTTGAGGAAGTATTATCACTAAAAAAAATTTTCTTCTCAAAGTATCTTCCCAAAATTGTTGTCTTATAATGTACAAACCTTATGTCTAGTCCATCAAAATGTACAGACCTTGCGTCTGGTCCGACAAAATGTACAGACCTTGTGTCTGGTCTGACAAAATGTACAGACCTTGCGTCTGGTCCATCAAAATGTACAGACTTTACGTCTGGTCCATCAAAATGTACAGACCTTGTGTCTGGTCCGACAAAATGTACAGACCTTGCGTCTGGTCTGACAAAATGTACAAACTTTACGTCTGGTCCATCAAAATGTACAGACCTTGTGTCTGGTCCGACAAAATGTATAGACCTTACGTTTGGTCCATCAAAATGTACAAACCTTGTGTCTGGTTCGACAAAATGTATAAACCTTGTGTCTGGTCCATCAAAATGTACAGACCCTGCGTCTAGTCCGACAAAATGTACAGACCTTGCGTTTGGTCTGACAAAATGTACAGACTTTACATCTGGTCCATCAAAATGTACAGACCTTATGTCTGGTCTGACAAAATGTACAGACCTTGCGTCTCGTCTATCAAAATGTACAGACCTTGTGTTTGGTCCAACAAAATGTACAGACTTTACATCTGGTCCATCAAAATGTACAGACTTTACGTCTGGTCCATCAAAATGTACAGACCTTGTGTCTGGTCCATCAAAATGTATAGACCGTCTGGTCTGTCAAAATGTACAGACCTTGCGTCTGGTCCACATAACATCCAGACCTTTCGGTCTGGCTCAAAATACTTGGTTACTGCTAAAGGCTCGATTCGACTACCTTGCTACATTGTCACAGACACCCTTTGGTCAAGAGCCCATTCTGGCCAACTAAATTTTGTTAAATTCTTAAGTTCTGGAGATCTATTCCAAGAACATAAACTCTGACGTGCTCAAAAAGTCAGTTTGGTTATTATTACAAGTCTTTCGGCTCGGCAACTAAGCCCGGATGGCTCGCCCCTTCCGAACTCACTAATCAAGTTACTCAAGTTACATTACTTAGAAGGCAGTTTTACAGAACTAATAGTTCGTAAATATCTTTGCCTATCTTAATCATAAGTCTGAGGGGTTAAAGCCTGCTTATACGCTACCGAGCAGCGGGACTTGGGATAGTACCTAGTCAACTTAGCATCTACAACAACCCGTAAAATTTACAGAGTATTTCGGTGCGGCAAGGCCCTGGGTGTTGTGAAAATCTGTTTTGCTTGGTTTTCAGAATATACAAATGAAACCACTTATGGAAGGCATTAAACAACAGTATTCAAAAAATACTCAACCTCTGGAAGAGCGCGGTTTGTTAAAAGTACACCAGAATTAAAGAAAAATGCTTAGTCTCATTGATAGTTCAGAATAAGTTACATTCAAGCTCAGAACGAAAGCAAGGTACAGAAGCAAAAAGGAACCCTAGACTACAACTTAATCAGACAAAAGATCGTCGGTCTACTCCATTTCATCATCACTGTCCTCAGGCCCCATTTGAAAGGAAGGAACCCTCATTCATTCTCCTCAAAAATTTAGCATGGTGCCTTGGCCAGCTCAAGCAAGGGTCTCTGCTAAGAACAGAATGAGAGGAAGCACTCCACCATCATCTTCAGCATCAACAGCCCAGGCCTCGGTGGAATCAAGGGAGTCCACTTCCTGGCAAGGAAATCATGGCCGGATGCAAAGATAGACAAGAAGATCACCACCTCCACCGACCTGACCCCTGGTAACAAAGGCAAAATAATGAACTGTTTCCGGCCACAATTTAGTCACGCCCAACTTGGATTAAAAATCATCAATCATCTCCGAACCCTTAATGGCAACAAAACCATGAACAGAAGATCGAGGGGGAAGCTCCAGACGGCGGCAATGTCCACAAAAACTCCGGTTACTTTGGCAAAGCGGCATCTTAAGAGAAAAAAGAATGGGGAATGAGCAGCAAAGCTTACCATATTCCCACATATATAGACAACTGAGAACCCCAAAGACCGCCCTAGTCAAACCGTTTCGACGGTCGGGGTGGCTTTGAAAGCCAAAACGACGAAGCAGATCATTAAATGATGCGCCAACAGTCGTCTTGGAATAAGAAAGGATGAAACACGTGGCCTCTCTGAAAGTCATAGCCTTAGTTACGCTGCTATCTCAAACCAAGGCTTGGGGGGGTAGCTGATATACCACAAAGCGACCAACCAATCTCCAGATGACACGTATACCCACAGGCTAGCCTCAAGCTTGACCGTGCAGAACAGACTAAATATACAGAACAGGCTTATGCTCCTACCCTCAAGAACTATCAGGTTAGCGCGCCTACCTCCAGAGCACTCCCTATGGTTCAGAGCTCACCACCGCCTTAACACCCTGCCGAGTAGAGAGTGAGGAAACAGTCTTCAATAAGGAAACTATTACTCACGGATATCTCTCAAACGTGGTGTCCAACATGGTAACTGTCATTGTCCAATGATCGAATCCCTACATTCATGGCTCCGAATCCTAATCAACTTAGGATTCACAAAGTCTATAAATTAAACCCTAAGGTACGTTATTATATTTATGCTCATTCTTTGGCTTACATTATAGTCTTTCAATTCAATTCTATTAACTTAAGCATCGGAGCGGCTACCGTCGGAGCTAATCCAGAGGTCCTCTGATCGTCTTTTGAGTATTCTTCAGGTTACGGAGTGCAGAGTCCAAAGTAGCCCTCACAAGAGCCAAAAAGTGCAGCATCACTAGCTAAGACCAGTTCAAAAGAAAATTAGTATCAAGTAGATCTGAACAACTAGGGTTGGTTCGGAACTAGACTAAACCGCATTTAAAGATTCCCAAACAGGTCCCGAGGATCCTATAATAAGCCAAGCTACTTGAGCTTGGCTCGATTGAAAGCTCATTTGAGATCTGCTTGACAGATAAGTAGTCGAGCTTGATCACGTTTTAAAACTTGTTACTTTTCGGGAGCCAAGTTGAAGCAATGCTCGGCTTAACTCGACTCATTACAACCCCACTGCTAGGCAACCTGATACCTTTAATGCGATGTTTGTAATCAATTTCACTTAATACAATGGCAGTATAGCTCTGGAATTGTAGGAGGAAGATATGTAAAATAACCTTCACCCTCTATTTTCACTTTTAAGAGCACTGACTCAAAATTTTTGTTTGTTATTATTATTATTGTTATCGTCGTAGTTGTCATTGTTTTTTGTTTTTGTAGTCAATCCTCTCTCTACTCTCTAGTTTGATGTGTTTGTGAGAATGCACAACAATGTAATGCATATTCTTCTTTTGGGACTATTGCATACTCATTATATCTGGAGTATTTAGTTTTGGTGGATCATGTTGACAGGGTGTTATTATCTGTCCTTACTATTTGAAGACTGGCACATGCAAGTATGGTGCAACATGCAAGTTTGACCACCCTCCTCCAGGAGAGGTCATGGCTATCGCAACGTTGCAAGGAACATCCACCTCTGTTGGAGATGAAGGGAACGAGGATGGGAAAGAGGCTGAAACAGTTCAAGAACAGCTGCAGTGAGCTCTTTTGCATAAATGATCAGGTGGTGGTTTGGCCTTTTTTTGCCTGGTTTGCTTTTGAATGTATTCGATAACCTAGTTTGATATAACATTACCTATGAATTATCCTGTAGAAGCTCTTTTGTCAAATGGAATTTGCTGACTTATCCTCTCCAGTGAAGACCTGTTTCTCTTTGTTTTGCTTGTTATTGGAGATTCTAGTTGGTCATGCAATTAAATTTCTTCGACTTTGTTAGATTAAAATTTCAAGCAAGGATCTTTCCTCCCTCATGTAATGGGTTTCTTTTTATGCATCTGTGCAGAATAACTTTTGAAATGATGATGATGTATTCTCTCTCAATATAACTTGTATGTATCTGTGCAGAATAAGTTTATGCATCTGTGAGAAATGATGATGATCTTTCCTCTCTGTAATTGTTCCATTATAATTATTAACCAGAGATTGGGGTTGTGGGCAAGTTGGTTTGAAGGACGTTTCGTAAATTTGGAGATCCGTGTTCAATCTACCATACTTCGTTTCGTGGGACTTTTGGATTACCTCATGAACATGGAGTGGATTAGTCTATTTCTCCACGCCTTACATAATTGGGACTAAATATCGGTCCTAGCTTTTCTCTATTTTAAATGTTTAGGATAGGATGTTAAACTAAAACCTTGATTGTTACGTTTTAATTTGTAGGGCCTTGAATGAAATTTCTGGGTAAATCACGTGGTACAAAAGTAATTTTCACCCATAAATAAAATTGAAAGTGCTACCTGAAAATTTGATCAAAAAGAGTCGTCATGTTTTAGCCCAACGGAGTCAACATTCTTGCCAAAATGAGAAATATTTAATTTTGGACTGAAAGACAAATGAAGTTCCTGCGAATTAAAGCTATAGCTGAAGAGTTAATCCAATAGATTTGAAGATCATAACTTTTATAATAAGTGATAGTTTGGGAAATACAAGATGAGAAGTATATATATATGAAGAGTTGATAGTAATAAATGAATGGTAGTTTGCTCCAAACTTAACAAAAAGGGAATCTAAATCTAGGTGCAAGTGGAGGGAGCGAAACCCAACATACTTCCCACCAGATCATATTCCCAGATATGGTTTTGCTGCATGATATTGCCAATTGTTGAGATACCAGGCCATGCTGCCGGCACAAACCCAAGGCACTTCATTCCCTCGGCAACGTCAATAACATAACTCTTCACCGGCGGTTCAAACTGAACTCCATCTTTAAAATGAAATGCGAATCTGGGCATCAGAGACTCGTCAAACCCTTTGGAACTAAAGCAGTATTCCGTGGGTCCTTCCGTTTCCTCTAAATTTCCCAAGACTTTCAGTAATGAGTCCTTCAATGCAGCCATTACGGGCTCGTATGCCGGTATAGCTAGGTGCGTTAGGCTTGAACCCGAATCAACGATTGCTCCGCCGACCACTTCCAGATCCCATACTTCGGCTGGGATATCTAACATTACGCCCCCAACGGAGATGCCCATGATATGTACGGCATAGAAGGAATTGATGAGACCCAACTGAGTATATTTCATTTGTTCCGTGTTGTTGTTGTTATTACTATTGTTTACTTGGGCACCACCAAATATGAGATAACTGGAGACGTTCCGGTGGCTCAAGTGATCAACTAAGCAGTAGGAGAATTTGCCACCAAAATTTTTAGCAGCCTTTAATGCAAAAGAGTATTTGTTATAGCCTAAACCCATGATACCATCGGAGACTTGGAGGGCCTGGCCGCCCCGGAAGGCCTCGCTGCACCCAATCAGCACGTTATCTAGTTTCATCCTCTTCCCGTTTGTTAGGCGAACGGTTACAGTCTCATTGGCAAAGAAGCCTTTTGCAGAGGACCCGTCTGCATAGCTAATTAGTAGTGAAGTATAATAACATCAGATCAGATCGGATTGAAATTAAGGAATTCAAATTTATAATCTGCTGTTATATATGTATATATATATATATATTTTCTTGTTTTACACCTGATCAAGATTTCATCTGAGATGGTAAGGTTCTCTCTTTTTAAAGATGTAATTCGGGTTTGAGTTTGTGCATGCACACACGTCTAAGTAGAATATTTTTTTTCATCGATGTATTGAAAAAAAGTATCATTATGTCTTACATATGATTTCTCAACTCATTTTTTTAATCTTTTTTCAGTCGAATTGTGGCCTAAAATCTCTTGCATGTGTGCGCACATAAAGGATATTTGTATTCTTTTCATTTCAAATAAAATGAAGAGTTCATCCGTCTCAATTCGACATGTCTTCATTTTAACTTAAAATAGATACATTTATTTTCTCTTATACTTTGACTCGTCCTATTTTATTATAGTTGGGTCTCACCTTAGTCCCAAAAAAACAAATGTATGAGACATGTAATTTCATTGGTCTTACCTTAGTCCGAGAAAAATAAATGTATGCGACATGTAATTTCATTTATCTCACAGTATGAGACGGAGTTCACGGTGGTGGTGAGTCTCACATTCTGAAATGAACAGACCGTCCTGATTTCAAATAAAATGAAGAGGTAATGTAGTGCATAAAGGGAAGGGAAGGTATATACCTCATATCATAAGCGCAAGGCCTCAATGGAGTGGGACACAGTCTTAGAGAGCATAGGGTTGCAAGCTCGGTCGTGCACATTTCCGAGGAGCAGGGAAATGTTGTGAAGGAGGAGGAGTGATGGGCGAGAAACGCCCTCTTGTTAGGTGGTGTCTTACACTTAGGACCTGCACGACAACGGTACTTGCAATATACCCAGGTCAAATCACTCCCAGTATCGGCGGCCAGCACGAACTTTTGTGCCGGCGTTCCAACTCTAAACGGCACAAAATACATTCCGGTACCGTAATCGGCTCCCGATCGAATCCGTGCTTGCATCGAGACCTTGTAATCGCTGCTGTTGTCGGTGCTTGGAGTTGGACTTGGATCAGTTTCAGTAGCTTTTCTTCTCACCATTACACTTCTTGTTGGATTTAGCTGCAGCTTGGTTGAAATCGTGTGCTGACGAATGCTATCGCTTTGAAGAAGCTCTCTGATGCGGCCGAGCTGAGTTTTAGGCGTCCCGCCACCATATGACCTTCCCATTGCTTCAAGTTGAGGAGAGTGCCTGTGAATTAACTCCATCCTCAATGTTTCTGATTGGCCTTCTCCCCCAGAAGCCCAAACCAAAGCATTGCTCATGGAAACCAAAATAATCAAGAGTGAACTTGCCCAACAGCAATTTGCCATTTTATTGCAATCTTTTAACAGCACAATAAAGAAACGTAAAATCAACAACCAATATAATATAACAATAATAATAATGTTAATAAAACAAGCAAGTGGAGGAAGAATGTACCAAAAAATAGGCTCAAAAATAATAGCTGTCAATTCATTCATCCGGCTAATAATGTATACTTACTTGACGCATCAATAAAATGTGTAAGCATTCATTAGCTTGAATGCAATGTACTGACTAATGAATAATGTAGTTTTAGATGAACAAGTTTATTGACTTGAATTCGATCAGTTATTTTAAATTATGCAGGCAAAAGTAATTTTTTTTGTCCTTTTAAAAATAAATAATATATAAGGGACTTATTTCATACACCCGACCAATGCTTTTGCAAATAGTAAGAGCTTTTCAATTTTTTTTTGGCCTATAAGAAAAGTTGGAAGAGCACGAGGTGGTAATTTTTGGAAAACAAATATATTATGTAGAGTATATATATGATATTTTGTGATGATACCTCAGTCTTATTATTGTTATTATTATTGGTGGTGGTGTTGGAAGCTAAATAAATGACCATCCATTGAGATTTAAAAGAAAAGGTAAAGATTACATCAATTAACTTTCATCACACAAAAAACTACAAGGGAGATAACAACAAAGGAATTGGCCCATGCCATTCATACGGGAAGGGATGCATATGAGTTTTACATATGTTTCATTCATTCATTGTATCTTCTCTTTTATAATTCAATTGTTGCTCACTTTGCTCCTTTACATTGTCAAGTAACAAGCGTTTTAGAAAATGTTTCTTATTAATGAAATCATAATAATTCACACTAAAATTTTTTGTCATGTAGAACAAAGATAAGAATTTAATAAAATTCTCTCTCTCTCCCCCGTCCGCATGATCTTTGGGTTCGACAATCAACTCACTTGCTGATTTTTTTTATATTTTTGTGTGTTTACATTAAGAATTAGGGACAATGATATTGTCTTAGCAACAAATGATTATTTCGCCAACACCCTCATCTTTTACATTTTAGAAGAAGCTCCACCCATAAAAACTATACATGTATATTTCCAATCCATCTCTCTCTCTCTCTCTCTCTCTCTCTCTCTTCATGCGCGTGTTACCATTTCAATTCAATAAATTCCCAAGGATTTGAGATCAGGAGGGAAATGCACTTCTAGACTAATGAATGAGGGACCTTAGATCTATGAATGTTGAACGACTGATGCTTAAATCTATAGAAACGGACTATTTCTTTTTCTTGAAATCTGTATAAAACTTATTTCTCCCAACGGCATTTCACATATAACGAGTTTTCATTATTTACCGTTTTTCCTTCAAGATTTATAGGGGAATTGCTTCCTGCCAGCCAACCGAATGGAAATGGAACCCCTTTGATTGCAATGGAAAAAATGGCCATGCATATTGTATGTATACACATTTCATATATACGTGACTCGGGATCATAGGATTTTAATATATACAAAGCATACAAACACAGATATTAATGTTGATGTATGAAGCTGAAAAATTGAAGCTTTGATTTCGATATATATAATAATATATACATAGACATCAATATATCAATACATATATATATATATATATATGGACGTGCATATATATAAATTGAGGTTTACATGCAGTACATCATTATATATATATATATAGTGTGTGTGTGTGTGTGTGTGTGTGTACATATGTACCTAGAGAGAGAAAATAGGAGGAGAGGTTGACCTGATGCGAGAGAGAAAGAGCTCAGCATGCACGGAACCCTAACCCCTGTGGAGAAAAGGAGGAGGGGTGCTTGGGTTTCCTTTTGAAGAGAAGACCGTTGGGGGGAAGGAAAGGAGGATGTGGGTCTATGTTTATAAGGGAGGAGAATGTTGGGGAAAAAAAAAAGGGAGGGTGGTTAGTGATCTGGCTTCCCCATTTCCTCTCGTTCCAACATATAATGAAATTCATTCCTTGTCTCACGGAAGGATGGAGAACCCCAGCAACATGGAATGAACTATTCAGTGGTAATGCCTACTTCCCCCACCTCTAACTTGTCCAAATATAGGAATATATTCTCCATTGCATATCTTTGTCCTGTTCAATGGAAATTTGGAAAATAGTTTCAAATAAAACGGGGAACGTTTTTAAACCATTGAACTAAGTTTCAAATGTGAAAATAATCTACCAAGTTCAATTAAAAGAAAAGATCCAAAACACCATCAACTATTAGAGAGAGAGAGAGATAGAGATTCACAACACCTCATGAATTCTTAGAATTCTTTGCCACACTGATGTATCTGCTGTGGTAACACCAGCACCAACAACAATTATTCTCAATACCTCCTAGCAGTTCGCGACACAGATGACGGTTCTTTACTCGGTCAAAGAAGGTACAAGGTTCAATAGAAGTATTTCATCTCTCAAAGTGAGAAATGGGACCTATTTATGAATAGAAATGCAAAGTAGCTACAACAATCAAGGCTCGAATCAGTAAAATAGTATATGAGAGTACTGATTTATGTCCTTTGCCAGTCGTGAGTTGAAGACAACAGCATCAGAGCTTCTTAAGTAAGGCTTTCAAATGCGGCTGAAGAGTAGTAAGATTGGTAGCCATTTCAACCACATAAGATAGTTCCCCATTCAATAACTTGAAAACTCGAGTTATCTCCCTCACCTGCCCACAAAAAAGAAACAACTGTTTATCGTCATGACCACTAAAGTAGATTGCTTCTCACAAAAGATAGCAGATAAAATACAAATTAGCATAAGATTCTTTCTTATCCTCAGGAGACGAATTCCTACAGCTCAATTAAAAATGTCAGAGAAAAAATGAACAGTAGCACATCAATATTATACAGATGCAAGAATAGAGGAAATTAAATATCTTATAAACCAAAGCAGAGCTAGTTTATTCTAAATGGTCCCACTAAATAATTCTAAAACATAACTGAACCTAGATTTCTTGCATATCACTCCAAAATCCAAAAATTGATTACAACTTCTATGTTGCCACCAAAGCAACCATACTAGATTTTGCACCATCCCTATTCACGTTATCGAAATTAAAATCCTCAATTTACAACTTGAAAAAGAAGAAGAAGGGATCCCCTAATTTAGCAAAGAACTCGATGTGTCCTATAGAACAACCATTAAATTGACCGAGTATATCACTTGGTAAACCATTCTCTTGCTCCCATGGTTCTTTGACATCCACCTCACATCCCCATCTCAGCCACAACTAAAAATTAGATATTATGAATAAATAGTTGATATAATATTTTCTATATCATTTATTTAATTAGACAATGTTCAGCACCCGTATTGTAGAGGAAAGCTAATCATATGGAGTGAAAACCAAGAAGTTTGCAACAGGAGTGTCACTAAATCTCTAATTCCAATGGGCGAGAATATAGTAGGTCTGCAGTTTTGGGATTGTAAATTGCTCAGGACAATATAGCCTTAAAAAATGAAAGGTTCAAACCTCATTGCTTATAAAAAAGAAGGGCAGTTCCAAGAACTTGTTGGCCACTGGAATTTGACCAAGCAAAATCTTTCGTAACTCAAGTAAATAGTAGGTCCACAGTCACCCCGAATGAGTGCCTTAAGCAAGACTTAGAATCAGAAACTATAGCAAGAAGTAATAGATCCAAGAATAGGGGAACTGGGGAAACAAGATATGGATATGAATGGGTAAGAAAGTGACAAGGAAAAATGGAGAAGTAATGGATCCACTGATTCCCTCTCCTAACACATGCAACACAAATTGGGAAGAACTTTACTCATTATTCATTAAATTATCTAAAGTAAGAATTTTCCAATGTGGTACTGTCCATGCAAAGAACCCCACCTTAGAAGGAACCCTAAGGCCCAAATATTTCCAAGGAAAACAACAATTTGCAGTTCCAATTAGAACCTTATAATTTGACTTACCCTCAAACCTTGCTGGCTTCAAAAGAGTACAGTTGCAATTGGAGTTTAGAACCGGAAGATTTTCAGAAGAAGTGGAAAGCAGAGCAGCCAATACAATCAACTCCAAATTAGAAGTTAAAAGTGTTGAGACCTTAAAGTTGAAAACAAACTTGGATTAGACTGGAGCATTTCATAGTACTAGTGTTGAGTGAACAAAAATTTGAACAAATGAGAAACTTCCAAAGTTTGTTCAATTTCAAGATGAGACCCATATGAGACCACTTTTTGCCTAAGTTTAACAATTCACAAAACTCTTTCAACACCTCTTTTTGCCCCAAAACCCTGTCATACCAGGAATGATGAGAAACTTTCAAAATTTGTTCGATTTCAAGATGAGACCCATATGAGACCACTTTTTGCCTAAGTTTAACAATTCACAAAACTCTTTCAACACCTCTTTTTGCCCCAAAACCCTGTCATACCAGGAATTAATCATTCTCAATCTATTCCCCTACCTATTGACCTTTAGTTTAACACAAAAATACTCACCATCTAGAATTTCTAATATTTGTTCCTCTAAAAATCATACGATCTGTCACTTTTGAAATCAGGTCTATTTCATCCATTTTTAAAGTTTAAATCATATAAAACCTTTCTTTAAACTCTTTTTTTTTTTTTATAGGAAAACTGAGAATTTCAATAACAACCCGAGGAGGGCAAAAAACAAAAAAAACAAAAGGAGTCTTACATCGTATCCTTAACACACACACACCTCCCCCCCCCCGGCGGGCAAAAAAAAAAAATTTCTCATAAGAAAATATACAAGATGGATAGGCTTCTTTCACCCAAAAATAAAAAAGGTGTAAGAACCTATCTTTGAATCTACTAGGGGGAGTAATTTCCCCCTCAAAATTCCTACTATTTCTTTCTCTCCATATATTCCAAAAATACAAAGTGGAAGAAGCTTCCACACCCTCTTTACGCTGACAAACAACCCTAGTACCATGCCAACTTCTAATCATATCTCCAACCAACCAAGGCATCACCCATACTAACCCAAAAGGCAATAGGCATACTTGTCAAGTATCTCTTGCAGATGGGCAATGGAGAAGCAATTGATTGATACTCTCTTCCCCCTCACAACACATAACACATATATTTGCCAAGGAGAAACCTCTTCTTTGGAGATTGTATTGAGTTAATATTGCTTTCCATAACACGACCCAAGCAAAAAAGGCAACCTTTTTGAGAGCATTAACCTTCCAAATGGCCTTCCAAGGGAAGTCCCCCACACCCTTATTCACCATGTACAAGTAAAAGGATCTTACCAGAAATTTTCCTTTAACATCAAATTTCCAGCAAAAAGCGTCCTCTCTAGAAACATCCAAATGAATCTATGAAGGAGAACCATCAAATCAAGAACCTCCTCCATCTCCCAATCATTACGGTTTCTCCTAAGGTAAGGAGCCCGTACAAGACCTTTGTCATTAGAGGTGATGTAGTCCTTCACCCACGCATCTCGATTTGAGGAGATGTGGAATAGTCTTGGAAATCTATGTTCCAAAGTTGTGTTTCCACACCACTTATCTTTCCAAAATTTCACCCTATCTCCTTTTCTGGCCACTAAGGAAGTGCATTCGAGGAAATTCTCCAACCCCTATAACCATAACGAAATCCACCACCCAAAACTAATGTAGGCAGCTCTATTCAAGGTTTTCTAAAGTTTCCCTACATCACACATCTTACATCACAACTGTTCATGCACCGATACTTTAAAAGAACTCCCTACAACAAAATGTTAATGCATTATCAAAATTCCAACCAATAGAAAAAATATTTGATGGGTGATCCTTAGGTTTAGCAATATATATAGAATTATTAAGGTTGAGGTTTGACTGTAAAAAGGTTTAGGATTGGTTGAGAAAAATACTGGGAACACTGAAAAGAAGGATCTAAGGGGGTTGTTTTAACATTGTGAACAGTAAGCCAGCAACATAAATTAAATTCTTTGTGGTTTTGGGGTTGTTATGGCTGAATATATGACTGGTCTTAACAAACATTTACAACTATGGAAGTTAAGAAAACTAAATAAAAGAAGAAGAAAAATAAGAAGATGAAGAAACTAAGAATATATCTTAAAATCCCTTAAGCATGAAACTTACAGCAGCTGCTGGATCACACAATCCCAAAAAGTTTTAAAAACTCTTAATAATTTTTTTTAAGAAATCTCTATTGAACTTAAAAAGGGTAGATAAGTACTTATAAACTGCTAGTCATTTCCTACTACGATTAGTACTTTGACTTCAAAAAAAGAAACTTGTTATTTTGACTAATAAGGGGCCATTGGACTTATCAAATTAGGAAAAGAAAAATTGATAAGGGGTCATTGGTTGGCTCAATGGTAAAAGTTCCTGCTGACAAAAAAAAAGAATGCGGGTTAAATCTAGAAGCAATCACTTTGTGTAAAAATAATGTTGAAGGTTAGGCCTATCTCCCATGCACTCCTCTCTAGAATCCCACATAAGTAGGACTGACATTGGATAATGGCTTTTATTATTTTTACTGATAAAACCCATTTTGCCCTAATAAATATATGAAAATTTTGACCCAACATTACACCACAAACCACTACTTTCCAAATGGTGGGGGGGGGGGGGGGGGGAACCAATACTACAAACAATATCCAAAAGATCTAGAAACTATGAAACACCCTAGACAACCAAAACAATAAAGTATACATAAAACTGTGGCAGCATCATATAAACTTGAAGAAAACATGAAATATTACTCAACATGACTCGAGACTTAAATTATGCACGGCCCCACATCATCTAATTCTGCCAAATAAGGCTAGGGACCTTAAAAACATCTTTGTCTCACCTTTTATACATTTTTGAATGGTGCTACCAGTGTTCCGCATTAACACGAAAATATCTTTTAAGAACCACTATGTAACCAATGAATCCTTTAACACTTTCGTTATTGTATCCGACAATTGACAGCAGAAGTTACCTTAGAAGCATTGCCCACAAGTTCACTCTGGAGCTTCACCACTTTCTCTTCTGCACTGTATGTCCCTTTCTGGAGAAGACAATATATTATTACCATTCAGTATATCAACAAGATAGTTAAACCAAAATACAATACATTACAGACAAGCACGTGGCTTAAAAGGGTCCACATAACAGGGATTAGTAGTTCTTTATCATATGTGGCAAAATTCCAGTGCCATTGCATGGTTATCACCGTTATCTAGATGCAAAATATGCCAATGATATTGACAAAGGAAGATCTATAACACTGTTGAAACTTCAACTAATAGTTGCATCATTTACTTTCAAAGCTAAGTAGATGACGATGACATTAAGGAAGTTGAAGCAGAGCTTGATTTCTATAGATATCAGCCCAGAGTGGTTTCTTTCTCCATGTAGGTCCATTTTTTCTTCTTCCTTTCTTTCTTCTTCTTCTTTTATTATTATTATTATTTGAAAAATTCCTCTCCTCCAGAGGTTGTTAAGTCGATCTCATGTTGTTTTTCAGTGTGGCATAATGGGTCTGTTAGAGTTGGTTTAATGGGCTTTCAGCATCGCCTGGAGAGGAGAAGGCTTAGAATTTCCTGTTATAATTTCCATCAGTGGTACAAGATTATCTCATGCCGACTAAGCCAAGGATGCAGCACCCTATGGCCTATGGGTGAAACATGCAAATTTTGTGTCCGCAGATGCAGCCTTATGGGTGAACCACACAAATGTAATGGGGCATTTTTTTATTATGCTTGGTTCATGCTCCAACATTCTTCTTTACCTCTTTCTTGCATTACACAGTTCTGCATTGGTTATTATTATTATGCTTTCTTTGGAACTGCATTGGATTCTGACAACCAGATTGGGGCAGTGGATCAAACATGTTTGCAGCATTCTTTAAAGAGGCTGAAACTTGGAAGGGACAAACTAGTAAACAATCCAGGAAACTTGGAAGGGACAACTGGTAAACAATCCAGTGAGAATTGTGATATATTATGGACACAGGATACACTGGATGTGCTCGGTATTAGTGAGCAGTTCATTATATATGAAATTATGGGCAGCAAAATCAGAGTCATTATCATATAATTCGAAATCAAATTGAAATGAGATGTAGATTGCAGGATGAATGTGGTGCGGATAGCAAGTAGGATGATAGAACAGAGGCAATAATATACCTGAACTTCAACGAGACCAGTGCTCTGAGCAATGACCACTTCAATGGTCCCGTCAAGTTTTGGTCTCCAGTAACCGCTCTCAGCGTGCATAGGCTCTCCGGAATTCAATTTCCAAGTCTTTTGAGAATAAGCTATCACAGGCTTCTCTCACACGCGTAAAATCATCATCAATTAATCATATCACAAAAGATAATTTTTTCATTCCGAGTCTTACACAGCCGAACTCGAATTCAAAGAAAGCCCAAATCAATTTCTCACAGAAACAAATAAATAAAAAATAAATAAAAGAATTCTATGCCCAGCTCAACTCATATGATATGAATGTGTATACGACATGATCCACGTTTCAAGAAAACAACATAATAGATGAGAGAGATATGAGTAAGATAGAACATGGCGAGAGGAGACCTAACATATACCAAAAATTTTTAGTGATACCAACCGCACTCGTAACTCGTCTCAGATAGGATAGAGGATGGATAGATAGATGAGTTGAAGAGAGAGAGTGTCACCTTGTTTCCGGGATGAGAGAAATGGAGTTCTTCGCCGTATTTGAAGGAGGATATGGTGGGAAAGCCACCCTCGCCTTGGCCTCTCCAAGTCCCCAGCAAGAATGACAGCGGTTCGACCGCCGGATGCACTGCTGGTTGTGGTACCCGTGTCGCACCGCCGTCCATTTCCTCCAAACTTCGAATTTTGACTTCTCCCCATCGGTCCCTCCGCAAATTGTATTTTATTTCTTTCGAGTTGGTAGTGCCTGTGCTGTTAAGTCGGACTCGAAAGTCTCCGTTTGCTCAATTGCAGCTGTAATAGAAAGGCACGAATTTCAGCCGGAAAAAAATTTGAAAACATAAAATGATATAGAAAAAAATGTTAGTTTTAATTTATTTATATATTTAGGAGATAAATGAAAATTAAATAATTATGGCTCGTATTTATTTGCCTATCTGTGTGATGTACCAATATAACATTAGATCAATAAAAGATATTAATAACTTTTCAGTTCACTATTTCACACTGTCTTAAAAATAATGTTTACATTTTTTTCATCAATTCACGCAAGTTTCATGGTATTGGTCTATTCGTTCCTCGAATATTTTCTCTTTCCAAACTATTTTTTCTCATAAAAACTCAACGTCGTTGTCATGTCCATTCGTCCATACAACTCTGACCAAAATCGGATCTCCTCCACTTCACCAACCTGCCGCACTTCTTTTAGAAAACTCAAATCTCTTATGGGAAGCTATATATACATGTGTGTGCATGCACGTGTGTGCATATTATGCATTAGTAATAACTGAATATGTGAAGAAAAAAAAAAGTTAGGAACGACGAAATATATTTTATATTAGTGAAAAAATAAGAAAATAATTGATTGGGAAGAGGGACAAGAGGGAAGAAACAAATTGAGAATAAGAGGTTTATGTGATTCATTGAAAAAAGGTCAACATTACCTTGTTTTTAAGACTTTGTGGAACGGCGATGAGACAGTTACTATTGTTTTCTATTGATCTAATATGGCACTACCACGTTATATAGGCAAACAAGCATTGGTCATAAAAACATTACTTATTAACTATTTATTACTTGAATAGTTAGAGAGAGAGAAAAATAAAAGAAAGTGTATAAATTATTTGATAATTAAATTAATTTTATTATAAAACCCTAATTTCTGAGTACAAACATTTAATTTAAATTTTTTCAAAGTCTCTCAACTTTTAGAGATAGGGGAAAAATGTTAAATTTTTCTCTTCAAATCTTTCATTTTTATCATAATTAAACAATCCAAACAAAATCTTTATTTATTTCTATCCCAATATTTTAATTTTCTCCCAAAAATCTCTCAATACAAACAAACAAAGCATAAACATATGTTATCACATAATAAATGCAATATATCAAATTGGAAAATAAAATTGTTTCATTATACGGTTGGGATTTATTGAGATACTGTATATAAAATCGAATCATTAATCGATCGGCTTAATCCATAACGGTCCGTTTAACTATTGTAGTTAACAGATTTGGTGTGGATCTGATCACCAAAAACATCTAACCATATCTGGAATTATCGAATCGGATGAAGTCCAATCCATTGATGGGCTTGGCCTGATCTCACGATTGGGGATTGGCAGATGACATTCCTGCACAAGAGAGGCCCAGGCACTAATGGGCTAAAAACGGGAGCCCAGTTTACAGGGGCTTCGGAATCTCGTCGCTTCACCACCCTCAAGACCAAGAGCCCCTCATATACAATTCCATCATTACTGGGGCCATTGGTCATCGGGAGCGTCCCTTCTCCATCCTCCAATTTCCATCTTTGGCCCATAATTCCATAGTTTTCGAGTCTTTGCGTTTGGTTTTCTCTGCTGTTTTACTGTTAGTATTAATATTAACATTCTTGTTATATTTCGATCGATCGATCGATTCTTTTTGGTGAAATTAGGGCATAATATATCTTTCAGACGAGAAGAAATTGAGAGCGAAGAGAAATGCCGCTGTTCCTGTCGGAGGAAGAGTACGAAAGGTGTTCGCACGACGTTTCTCTGGTGGCAGAGAAGGCCGATGCATTCGTCAGAGAACTCTATGGCCAACTCGAGACCGTAAAGGCACAAGCGGATGCCGCTGCGATCACCGCTGAGCAAACCTGCTCCCTCCTCGAGCAGAAGTACGTCTCTCTCTCCTCTGAGTTCGCTAAGCTTGAATCCCAAAACTCTCAACTCAACTCCACCCTCGAACAACGGCTCTCCGAGCTCGCCCAAGTCCAAGCCGACAAGCACCAAATCCATCTCAAATCTGTAAGCAACTCAACCCAAACCTGACTTGTCTACTTTTACTTATCTGGGTGATCAGAATTTGTTAGTTTAAATGAAAATCGTTATTTTATTTTAGTTGATGATTTATCATATTTTTTCCTCTGTTTTGGGGGCTTTGATTCATAGATTGGGAAGGACGGGGAGTTGGAGCGGTTGTCTACGGAAGCTTCTGAGGTTCACAAATCCAAAAGGCAGTTGATTGAATTGTTGGAACAGAAGGATTTGGAGATCAGTGAGAAAAATACCACTATTAAGAGCTATCTGGACAAGATTGTACGTAGCATCTCTGCTTTTTCCCATTTGTCTGATTTCGTTATGCTTTGAAGTTTGAATGCTTAATCTTTGGAGTTCCATGTTATGCAATTATTTATTTATTTATGATTATGAATAATTTTTCAGAGTGGCATTACAAGATGACAATATTGAATTAAAAGCCCATAAGGCCAACTAGAAATTTTGGATTATAGCCCAAAAACTACTCCTTGGCAGACCTACTATATAATTTGTGTGAACTTACGTGTCATTTTGTTTTATTTTCCAAAAGATTACATGCTTGTGCAAAATTTTGGCTGTTGGGGTTTTATCATTTCAGTCAGATGTTAAATTTTCCTTTTCCATACATGCATACATCCGTGTGTGTGGAAGCTGTGTAACTACATAAAAAGGCTCCTGAGAATTTAGTATATCTAAATTTTTTCTTTTGCATTTGTCGTGCCAAGTGACCATAGATTGAGATCTCACTCAAAAGCATTGCCCTTGTTCAAACACTACCGAAGACATGTATGCATACAGGGCTGCAAATAGACCGGGCTGAGCTGAAAATTGATTTGTTTGAGAGCAACTCAGTCAGGCATGCTTGAACTTTGCTTGTGTTCAGGAAAAGGTTTTGTGTAGTTTTGGCGGCCTGGAGCTAGGTTTGTCTTAGCTTGTTAGTTTGCTACTAAACAAAAAATGATTTTTTTTTTTGGTAATTATAGACAAAAAAGAAAAGAAGAAATTGTTGAAAAGAAAAAATAGGAAATCTACAAGCATTGCCTGAAGGTGATCAGGAGGGATGTTTTGGCTGTGTTTGCTCATTTCCATGGGAGGGGCTCTTTTGAAAGAAGTCTTCATTTCTTTTTATTGCTTTGATTCCAAAGCACAAAGACGCTGAGAACATTAAAGACTAGACCAGTTAGCTTGGTGGGAAGTATGTCAAAGCCACTGGCTAAAGTCTTGTCTACGAGGCTTAGGGAGGTGATGGGTAAGATAATCTTAGCCCATTAGAATGCTATTGTGGGAGGGTGACAGATTCAAGACGAAGTGTTGATTGCAAATGAGTATCGTGATATGCAGAGAAAGAGGAAGGAAAAGAGATTGATATGTAAGTTATTAGATTTTGAGAAGGCGTTTGATTGTGTTAACTGGGATTTTCTTCTATTCATACTTGCAAAGACTGGGTTTTGGAGAGAGGTGGAGAAGGTGGATTTTGGTGTGTATTTCCTCGGTTCTTCTAAATGGATCTCCATCCTCCTTTTTTCTTTCTTCTTGTTTTCTAAGGCAAGGAGAAGAAATTGAAGAAGTTTCAACAAGATTTTCTCCCTTGTCTTTGTGGGTTTTTGTTTTTTTTTTGGGGCGGGGGAGAGGGGGGGGGGAGATGAGAAGAAGTTCCATCTGTTTGCTTGTGATAAGGTGAAAAGAGAGGAGAGGGAGGGAGGGGGTTTGGCGGTAAAAGATTTGAAGTTGTTCAATAAAGTTTTGTTACGAAAGTGGGAATGGAGATTTGTGAGGGAGAGACAGGCATTATGTAGTAGGGTGGTTTCTATCAAATATGGATTTGAGGAGGGGGATTGGTTCACTAAGAAAGCGAGAGAGGCATGTGGGTGTGGAGGGCTATTAGTAAAGGGAGGGAGGCATTTTGTCTGCCGGTGAGATTTGAAGTAGGGGTGGGTTTAATTGTGAGATTTTGGAGTGACGTGTGGTCTTGTGATCGAAGTTTAAAGGAGGGGTCCCATCTTTGTTCAACATAGCTTCTAATAAGGGAGCTTTGGTTGAAGATTGTGTTACTTGGGAAGGGGTTCGTAGGGTGTGGTGTCCTTGCTTTTGAAGGAACTTTTATGATTGGGAATTGAGGAATGTGAAGGAGTTGATGGGGGTGTTGATAGGTGGAGGTGGGAGTGGGTAGGGAGGATGCAATGGTGTGGAAGGTGGATGGCAAGAAGAAATTCATTGTTAGCTCTTTTTACAAGTATTTGGTGGGAATTAAGGAGAAATATTCCTTGGCAGTTGATTTGAAAATCTAAGATTTCAAAAAAAGGCTGCGTTTTTTTGTTGGTCGGTGGCTTGAGAGTTATTCTAACCACGGATAATCTCAAGAGGAGAGGATTTAATATCTCGAGTCGGTGTTATACGTGTAAAGAGGAGGAGGAAACGGTTGATCACCTTCTAGTTCATTGTAAGATGGCGAGGGGTGCTTGGAATTTATTTTTTTTCTTTGAGTGTAGTTGGTTGACGGTGGCGTACGGGCTAATGGATTTGCCTCTTGTAGGAGCTAAGTACTCCTAGACTAATAATAGAAAACCCCCAACACCATGTAGAATTTATAGATTTTTAATTATTGAACTTGGGAGGACAGTTTTTCCGAGGTGAGCCAAGCCACATTGCCCTTGGGCTGTATCAGATCGTGTTCCCCTTGTTTTCGGACAGTGGAGGTTTAAGAAGGGGGAGGAGCATTTTGATTTGAAAACATGTGCCCTTGGGAGGAGGGATGTAGGGAGTTGGTGGATTAGTGGTGATGGTGGGGATTTAGGGTTGTAAAGAAGTTGACCATGCTAAAAAGGGATTCGAAGAAGTGGAACAAGGAGATCATCGACAATCTAGGATGCTAAAATTAGTGACATTGGAGGAGATTAACAAGCTAGGTGAGAAGGAAGGTGTAGATGGGCTTAATAGTGTAGAATGTCATAGGAAAGAGTGTTGGGGCCAAAATAAAAAAAATTGGCCTTAATGGAAGAGGTGAGTCAAAAGCAATAGTCTGGGGCAGTATGGCTCGAGGAAGGAGATAAGAACTCCAAGTTCTTTCATAGGCCTATACAATATTCTAGCAAAACCATTAGCTCTTAGACCTGAAAAAGTGATGGGGAAAATTATTTTGGCGCTCCCAAAATGCTTCTGAAGGTGGAAGACATATCTTGTGCTCATTACTAGTAAAAGTCTTGACTCAAGAATTCGAAGTTGGAGGCCCGGGATGGTATGTGAGCCAGATATTGAAAAAGCGCGTGGTCATGTAAATTGGGAGTTTTTGCTTTAAATGATGAAGAGGAAAGGGTTCGGGCTGAAGCGAAGGAAGTGGGTAGGGTATTGCGTCTCTACAATTAAATTTTCCATCCTCTTAAATGGCTCTACAGTGGGTTTTTTCCGGTAGTGGCAGGAAGCTTTGTCAAGGGGATCCATTGTCTCCCTATCATTATGGTGATAGAAGCCTTTAGTGGGATTATGTCTAGTGCGATGGAGAGAAGGATGCCAAATTATTCGGTTTGAAGCACTAAAAGCACCTATAAACTTTATAGGTGTAGAATGATTATCTTAGCGTAGGGCAATTTCCTACAATACATTCCGCTTCGGTACTCGGGGGCTGGTGGAGAGAAGGATGTTGAGAGGTTTTGTAGTAGAAGTTGGGGTAACCTTGATATAGTTGCCTCATCACCTGTATGAAGATGAAACAATAGTATTTTGTGACATTGAGTTTGATTAGTTGAGGTTTTTAAGATGCTTCCTTATTTGTTTCTAGGAGATTTTGGGTTTGTAAATCATAAAGAGCAATAGTGAGATGGTCGTAGTTGGATGGGTGGAGAATCAAGATAGCCGAGTTGACATTCTAGGTTGTAGGTTGGGCCCTCTTCCTTTGTCCTACTTGGGCCTTCGTCCTGGGGCCTCAATTAGATCTTTGAGTTTATGGATGTGGTGGTAGATAGATTTGAAATAAGGTTTTGGTGGGTGGGTTGGTTGGTAGGAACTAGTACTTGTCTAAGGGGGGAGAGTTGCACTTCTGAAAGGAACCTTGCAGGTCAAGTTTCCTCCCAATATATTTCATATCCTTGTTTTCAATTCTAGCATCGGTTTGTGAAGGGAGGGTGAATTGGGAGTTGGGATCATTGCTTGTTCAACAAAGCTCTTTTGGGAAAATGCTATGGAGGTATGGGCTGGAGAGATACAGTCTTTGGAGAAGAGTGGTGGATCGGAAATAAAGGTCAGAAGACGGGGATTAATGTTTTGTGGAGGTAAGACAATCCTATGGTGTAATTGTTTGGAGATGCATTAGGAAAGGATAGGATGACTTCTCTAAACACATTCCGAGTGTAGCGGGTAATGCCTTGGCCTACAACATAATTACTTGGTACATGGAGAGGCAATATGGTGAGAAGATGGGTGAGGGAGGCTTGGCAAATGACTTCGCTTTGTAGTTTGGAGAGAGAGGAATCAAAGATTATTTGCGGTGGTGGAAAACTCCTATTTGGAATGCAAAGGTTTGGTGTTGAGTACTCTCTATTTTTGGATAACAGGGGCTCAACATTATCTATAGATAGCTTTCTCTCTTTTTTGAGCTCATTGAGTTAATTGATATGTTGTACTTGTTCGTTAGTTGGTGACCTCTATTTTTGTGTTTTTTTTTAATGTTATTTTTTTAATATATTTCTCCTGTAGATGCGTTCCCCCCGTTGTACTTGATCAAAAAAAGAAAAGAAAAGAAAAGACGAGCCTCCCCCTTTGTGGCACTTTCTAATAATACTAGTCATTGAAGATTGTGAATGTTGATATCTTTGTTAATGAAGTTGGTATATTATATTCTGAAGCAAAACAATTTTTTTCAATTAACATGTCGTCACTCATGTTTTATTATTTTAAGGTCAACTTGACTGACAATGCTGCTTTGAGGGAAGCTCGATTGAATGATATTGAGGCGGAGTTGTCACGCTCTCGTGCTTCTTGTGCTCGTTTTTCACAGGTAACCAGAATGCTCTTTTTCATTTCAATAATTTTTCCTTATGTTAATTGTTATTTGGTTGATTGTGTTGTGCATTTTGTTTTTGTTATCCTGATTATTGTTGGATCCCCACCCACCCCAACAAAAAAAAAAAAAAATCTCCTGTTTTGATATGTACCAGATGTGAATGTTATAAATACTTTGTTTTAACTTAGAGAAGACTGGACATACATGAAGGCTTTTGCTTTTCTCATCTATTGTAAAAAATTGACATCAAATTTTTTTCTTAGATAAGTAGTGAAAAATTGACATGGATATGCATATCAAAAGCAGCCTGGATGATTTCAAATATATATGTACTTAACTTTAAATTATGTCTGCCACATTATTGAAAGTTATGAAACATCACAACAATATTGAGTGTTTTGTAACAGCACCTCGTGGCATTAGGTTCTTATACGTTTTATAACTGAACCATTTCTTTGGGAAACACAGTGCCAATCATTTTCGGGGGATGCATTGTTTCTGTTAAATTATTGGGGGTCAAATGAAAACAAGTGACTCTATAGGGAGAGTCCCTGTAATTTTTGCATTTCTTTTTATCCTCTCATTGTCTTTTCTTTTTGCAGATATTAAAAGTGGTATCTTTTTGTGTGTTGTTGATGTTTATTTGTTAATTTTGGTTGTGAGCAGGAGAAAGAACTTGTTGAGAGGCACAATGTTTGGCTTAACGATGAGTTAACAGCCAAAGTGAACAGTCTCATTGAGCTGCGTAAAATGCACAGTGAATTTGAGGCAGATATGTCTGCTAAGCTTGCAGATGTAAGTATTACTGTCTTTTTTTTTTGTTCGTTTTGGGGTCCTTGTTAGTCATTTTTGTTCTTTTTTTTTTCTTTATTTTTTGATCAGTAAAAGTGTATTATATTAGGTGTCCCCGAGGGATGCACCCATGTACAAAAGAAACGAAAGGCCACCAAAATTAAAGCCTTGGATCCCCCAAAAAGCTATCCAAATACATTGGACATACTGATCCCGAAAAAAAAACATTGGACATTCTTCCTCTAGCCAAAAGAAAAACAACTGCAAAAAATTGTCTTTGAATTTCCAATTTGTTGACTCTTCTTCCTTAAAAATCCTCTTGCTCCTCTCTCTCCAAAGGCGCCACAAAAGACAAAGAGGGGTTGTCCTCTAAGCTAGTCTCATAACCTTTCTAATGCGGCTACACCTTCATCTAAGCAGAACATCTCTAATAGTGGCCGACATCACCCAACTACACTCGAAAAGAGAGAACACCAAAGTCCATGCATCCCTTGCCATCTTTCAGTGGACAACATGAGGATCAACTGTTTCCTCCTCCTCCTCCTCCTCCTCCTCGCACATGTAGTATCCAGTTAGGAAGATGAAAACCTCTCTTCTGTAGATTATCCGCCGTGAGGATTGCACCCCAAGCCGCCGATTAACAAAAAATGCAGCTTTCTTTGGAATTTTGGACTTCCAAATAAGCTGCCATGGAAATGAAGCCTCTCTTGGTCCCAACAAATGTTTGTAGAATGACCGCACCAATAACTTTTTGCTGCTACTCAATTTCCATACCTTCCTCTTTTACTCTTCGCCACGCAACCTTTAATCTTTCCGACAACTTCATTAAACCTTCAACCTTCGTCAACTCCCAGTCATGAAAATTCATCTTAAAACATGGACTCCATTCCCTATTGCCCCCCAAAGTCAACACATAAGCCCCCACTAGGACCTCTTTGTTGGAAGCTATTTTGTACAAAGATGAGAACTTCTCCTTAAGAGGAGTGTCACAGTACCATGGATTCTCTCAAAATCTCACTCTCAAACCCCTTCCAACTTCAAAATGCACCAAACGGTTAAACTCCCCCCCCCCCCCCTCTCCCTTTTTGAATAGCCCGGGCCTCCCTGACGTACCGACTCTTTCCCTCACCCAAATTTTGTTAGCCACTACACCGTTCTACAAAGAATGACTCTCTGTTGCAAACCTCGGTAACCATTTCGCAAGTAAAGCCGTTACTGAATGTCTTCAAATCTTTAAACCCCAAACCTCCCTCCTTTGGCCTCTTCACCGCTCCCAATTAACAAGATTAATCTCTCTCCCTCCCCTTCCCACAAAAAATCCCACTGAATCTTCTCCAACTTCTTGTCCACTGAAACCAGCACTGAGAACAAAGATATATAGTAAGTAGGAAGATTCTCTAGGGTACTCTTTATAAGAGTAATCCTTCCACCCTTAGAGAGATATTGTCTCTTCCACCCGGCAACTAGCAAGCCTTCGCCAATCATTTTTTTTTTCTTGTCCAGGTTGAGAGAAAATACAATGAAAGTTTGAGCTCTTTGAAGTGGAACAAGGATAGGGTAATGGAGCTAGAAGAGAAGCTAACATTTGTGCAGGAGGTGTGTCCTGATCTATATATCTCTCTTCAATTAGTCTTGTCTGTTATTCTTTTGCTAAAACTTTCTCATTTATTTGTCTTATTCTCACTCATGAAGGAGTTATGCTCATCTAAAGATGCTGCTGCAGCCAATGAAGACCGGCTCTCTGCTGAAATCTCAACAGTAAGACTTATCAAATATTTGCATATCAAATTTCAATTCTCTGCATGCAGGTTTTGCGAAATTTGATTGTAATTTTTTAAACTTATTAACTCTCGGAAGTGATGATGTTTTCTAACAGATATTTGGAGGATTTTTTATTTACTGGCAGTTGCATTTGTTTTTTGGATTTTTTTTTTTCTGTCTTCCTTTCTTTAAGAGGGGATTTGTGTTTGTGTGTCTGTTGAAGATAAGTATATCTTTTCATCTTTTTTTTTTTGGGTCTGTAGTTGTATTACCTGGTGGCACTTTCTGGTGGAGGTGATGGTGTCAGTGTGGTGGAGGTGGTAAGTAGTTGTAGGATGGTAAACTGTTAACAATAGCGTGATAGTAGTTGTAAAGGCCACATCAGGTTAATGTGGAAGTGGCGGCAATAGTGTGGATGGGGGTTACGCTGGTGGTGCTACCTCCTAATTTTATATTTTTATTTATTGCTAGAATCGTTTTGGTTAAGGGCGGGGTGAGAGGTTTAAGGGTAACTCTAATGATATTAAATTTGATTGGTGACCTACTATTAACTTAATTGGTGAACCCAACTCACCCTCCCAACAAAAAAAAAAGGAAAAGAAAAGAAAAGAAAAGAAGATGTTAGGTGATACTATTCTCGAAATTTTACAGCTACAATTCATTATTTCTCCAGGAACAAATATTCCCCAGCTGGAATGGCAGGATAGGTGGGTTTTTTTTTTTGGGGGGGGGGGGGGGGGGAGGTTACACACGGAATTGAAGGTAGGGGTGGAGTTGACAGCGGACGTCAAAAGAGACATGGTAGAGACAGAGAAGGCAACGATTAGGGGTGAGGTGGAAACCCTATAGAGAATGAGAAGGGAGGGATGAAAAAGGGGGAGAGGTATGCGCGAGAGGTGCGTGTGGCTAGGGAGAGGGAAGGGCAGACACGTGACTGATGGAGGGAAGGGATAAGATCGTTGAGGTCTGTGTTGGGTACAACTAGCAGAAAATTGAAAATGGGGGGGGGGGGGGTGAGGTATACTTGTGGCAGGTGGGGGGAACGGGCTTTCGGTGTCAATCCTCCTAGTCTGCTCACCACACGCCCAGGGCTTGTGAAGGCTCGATTGGCAAGGGGGCCATTAGGGAGGATGGCCCAAAAGGCTACAAGGCCGGGTAAGAATGAATTGGGGTTCTTTGGGTAAAGGCAGTATGGGCTGAGGTTGAATTAGGGTAAGACAAAGCTCACCTGGGCCAATTAAGGGAAGTGGCCCGCTCTAAAAATGAGAAGCAAGGACCCAGCAAAAGGGTACATGGCCTTCACTGGCTGATTTAAAAGAGAAGCCTCAAGATGAGAGTAGGCCTGTAGTGGAGCAGGTGGTGCTTGGGCGTTATAATCCCAACAGTTACTCTAAACATTATCCCCTTCCTTTTTGGAAAGGAGCTTCCCAGCCCCTGTAACGAGGTAAGAGGGCCTCATGGGGGTTGGTTTAGAGCTCAGCTCAGAGATGGGATGAAGCTGCATTGGTTTGTTGTGCCTTTGCTGACTTCATTTACAAGAAGGCGAGGTCCTCTTTCTTTCAGAATGCCATACGGTTCACCTGAAAACCTTAAAAGATGGAGAAGGGGGGGAGCAGTTATCTATGTAATTACGGTCTCTCTTGGCCCTAATATGGCAAGGCCAATGCACTTCCATTGTGGTCAGAACACACTGTGCTGTAAGCTAAGCTGTTCACCTTGCAGATGGAGGAGATATAGAGTGTGCCATGTGTGATTCAAGACGTTACAGCTTGAGTTGGATAACTCCAACCTAGATTTCGGGGTGGTTGGGTGCAGCACAAAGGGAGGCAGATTGCTGGGAATCTTGTGTAATTGAATCAGGGACACCCTGGCTGAATTCACCTGGTTTTTTTATCGGCTCGGATGGAAGGGTGGCTTTAGAAGAGCTTTTTAGTGCAGTTAAGGTGGTCTCAGAGAGCTGTGTGGTGAAGGAATGAAGGAAGCTGATAATAGTGGCAAAACCAGCAGGAAGTTATTGGTGGGACAGCAGTTGGGAACAGAGGGGGCATGCTATACATGTTTGAGGAGGATGCAGACCAATCTCAACTGATTGACCAATGGACCTTATAGTTCAGTTTGAAAGTTCCGGAGAGAAAAGAAAAGAACAGAAAATTTAAAATAGAAAAGAAAAGAGGAGAAAAGAAAAGAAAGTGTTATTTTTATCTTGTTTGATAGTTCATGAGAGAAAAGAAAAGAATGTCATTATTTATTGTTTGAATGATCATGGGAGAGAAAAGAAAAGAAAGTATAAAAATCATTTGACAATTATACCCTTTTTTTCTTTTATGTTTAGAAATTTTAATTCTTGCTTTTATGGGTATTTTAAAAAAATTCAGTAAAACACCAACTTTTCTCTCCAAATCTCTCCACTTTGGGATAGATTGGAGAAGTGGGTTAAAACCCTCAAACTTTCTCTTTTATTCTCTCATATTCTTTTCTTTTCTCTCCATAAAAAACTTCTTCTTCATATTAATCTTTTCTTCTCTCCAATTCTCTCCATCGAAATGAGCTGTTAGTTTGGAGGTTTTGAGCAGAGAAAGTGAAGTGATGGAGGCTGGGGAAAGATGTGGGGGACCTTCGATCTGTGTCAAATGATAGTTGCCTCTTGCCTGAATTAGAGTATGGAAATCAATTCCAGATGTGCAAGGGAGAGGCAGGAATTGGGTGTATTGTTCAAGGGGCATGAAAGAGATGAGATACAGCTGTTTGAAGCCTTTGAGTTGAGTTGGCAGACCAAGAATAGGGGTAAAGGGGGGAGGGGGCAGTAGTTGGAAAGGGGGGAGGGGAGTTGAGAAATCTGATTTCAGTGGTGAACTATGATGGGAGGGTGGGTTCGGAAGGGGGCTGCCGTAAATATAGGAAGAAAGGTAGGGGGGATTGCATATGGTTACTATGAAAATCAGAACTATGTCATGGAATGTCTAAGGTCCAATGACCTCAATAAGAGGATGGTTATGAAGTCCTCTTTGAAAGAATTGGGGGTCCTTTGTTCTGGTTATATCTGCAGTCCTTTATTTAATGGGTGCATATCATTGTTGTTTGTATGTATTGTAGTATTTATTCCAAAATTCTATGATGAATGCTTGCTCATTTGATATAGACTTTATGTTCTATTATTGGTTATTAATAGTCTATATATGAATGTTTCTGAATTATGTAGGTAACTAAGCTTGTTGAACTATACAAGGAGAGTTCTGAGGAATGGTCCAAAAAGGCTGGAGAGCTTGAAGGTGTGATCAGGGCCTTGGAGGTGAGATTTCTCTTCGAATCTGGGTTTTTTGGACTGTTGAATATGATGTTATTGCTATGAAAAAAATGTTACAAGTATGTTGATTTATGCTATCAATAAGCAGACTCATTTAAGTCAAATTGAGAATGATTATAAAGGGAGGCTCGACAAGGAAGTATCTGCAAGAAAGGAATTTGAAAAGGTACGTGTCTTTTATCTTTTTCCTTTTTGGTGGTAAATATGTCATGTGTCGGTTTTTGAATCGGCTTTGACATTAACAAGTCTCAATGGACTACAATTCTCATAGTTCATTATAGTTAATTTTGTATCTGGATTTTGGAGTCGTATTTGAAATATTATTTTTTCTAAAAGCTGAAAAGGAACATCCTTCCTAATGGGTCACTTGCCAATTCAGAAACTGTGCTTGATTATAAATAATTATGGGAATTCAATGTGAAAAATTCAGACATATGGCCTAAATTTGGAAGAGGAATGTTAAAATGGTGGGTGAAACCGTGAAAGTATGATTCTTTCTTCAAAATGCATCTAAATCTTCTCTGATTAGACTTATTTTTTGTGCTGTTATTGCTGTGTCATATTCCTATTAAAGATTTCTGAAGAGCATATATTTAATAAAAGCTTCAAAATTGAATAGCGTCCATACCTTGCATCCTTATTTGCGTTTAGTGCATCATAATACATCAATTCAGTTGTTTATTTTTTTCCTCTTCCTATTTATACAAGTAATGTTACCCTCTTGTTAGTTCAAATAGCTTTTATTTTTCATCATTATGTTTTTATGTTCATAGGAAGCTGCATTTCTGAAAGAGAAACTTGAGAAGTGTGAAGCTGAGCTCGAAACTACTAGGAAAGGAAGCGAGCTGAATCTTCTTCCTCTGAGCAGTTCTAATACTGAAATGTAAGTTGGATTGTAATATCTGTTTATGTATATGGCAATTCTTTGGGCCTTCCCCCTTCCCCTTCTACGAGAGCCAACTAGTCCCTTTTTGCTTGCATGAGATCCTGTTATCTATTTTATTATGTTAAGTGAAACTTTGAAACTCACTGATCAAAAAAAAAAAAAAAAAGAAAGAAGTGAAACTCTTTAGTTGCCAGTTGACAGTTAATGAGAACTTTTGACGAGTAAATGTAAAATAGTGAGATTGATCTGGTAATTGAATATGGAACATTGGGTTGGATATGTCCTAATTTTTGTATGATTAAATCAACTTCTAATAAATTTATAACAGCGGATTTTAATGATTTGATTGGACCTTTGTTGCAGATATCTGGATTCATGTTGCTGGCAATGACAGGGGCAAAAATAATATCATGATTCTTCCCAATATTCCAGTTGGTGTTTCAGGAACAGCATTAGCAGCTTCTCTTCTGCGCGATGGCTGGAGTGTGAGTTACATATTTTTATGTCTTTGTTTTTTTTTTTTCTCTGATCAATTTTTTTTAATTTGTTTAATTTCTGCTTCTTACTATTTTTTTTTAAATTAATTTTTTGCTTCATTTCTTTAAGCTAGCTAAAATGTATGCCAAATACCAAGAAGCTGTTGATGCACTTCGACATGAGCAATTGGGAAGAAAGCAATCCCAAGGGATATTGGAGCGGGTACTGTATTAGATAGCATGTTTTTATTAATATGTTTCGGTTGAGCAATTATCAAGCTGCAATTGCTTGTTTAAGATTTTCATTTTTTTGCAACTTGACGACCTATCTATTTATTTTCTTCTTCTGAGGTCATGCTGTTTGTTGGAGATTCATAGTATTAATATATTTTATTAAATTTTTTCGGGGTTCTTAATGAAAGGGTTTTGAGGAAAAGCCTGGTTAGTACTTTTATCATGTTACTTATAAGAATGGAGATGAGCTGTGGGGAACCTACATTTTGATTATCTTGATATGCATGGAGTCCGAAAATGAGAAGGAACAGACCAGCATTTTCTTTTGGTTTTGATATGTAAATTTGTTGTGTTACAACTGAAAAAAAAACCCAGCCTTTATATGCAAGGTAAAATTTCTGGATCACTTCCTTAATGGGATGGTTCTCTGGAGTTGTGCACTGCGGACATCATTCGTGTGATGCTGATTAGAACCTCAGTAGCTTGAGCTCTGGTGATTCATAATTTATTGGGGGTAAAAATTCTCTCTCCAACGAAAAGAAAGAGAAAAAACAAAGGATAAAAGAACCTTAGAGAGCAGAGTTGGATTTGCTGGTTTGACATGCTTGCACTTGCATGTTCCATGGGGTCAGTAAGTCAGTAATGTAATTGAAAAACTTATATGAGAAATTATGTACTAGCTAATGTGCTAAGAGAGAAGTTATTTTTTATCTGAAACATATTTAAAATCTACGGCATTGTTGGGTTCTTGATAGTTTGCGTTATAGTTCTTAGAATTTTGGGGAGTCTTGGGGTTCTCAAGTCCCTACCAAGGTTGCATTTTTTTTCTTGGGAGGCAGGCCACTTGGGTTACTATTTTGACTTTCGAGTAACCTCAAGAAAAGGGTTTTGCTTGACAAATAGATGTTGCATGTGCAAGAATGAAGAAGAAACAGTGGACCACGTTCTTCTCCATTGTCAATGGATGAGAGAGAGCTGCGCTGTATTGTTTTCTATTTTTGGCATGGCTTGGGTGATGTCGGCCTCCGTTAAAGAGATGCTTCTTGGTTGGAGGGCTGGTTGCTTTAGGGTAGAGACTAAGGCAGTGTGGAGGATGGCGCCATTGTGCTTACTTTGAAGATTTGGAAGGAAAGAAGTAGGCATGTTTTTGACGGTGTAGAGCTGCGACCCTTTGTTTTTAGGAACAATTTTTTGTGTTTACTATTTTTTTGGGCAAAAAAATGATTTGCTGGTGTGTATAGCTTCCTTAGTGGATTTTTTTGGGGACTAAGGCCTTAATTTCTGTGGCCTCGCCCTTGTATATATGGGTTCGCCCCCCCCCTTGGGCAGTTTTTAGTAATATACTTTCCCTTTACCGATAAAAAGGGCTTTGATTGGTAAGTGGTTGTGTAGGTTTGCTTGGAAAATGAGATGTGGTGGCGAAGAGTGATTGAGAATAAGTATGGGTGCGTTTAGGCTGGGTGGACTCTGAGGGAGGTAGAGTGTTCTTATGAGGTGGGTGTTTGGAAGGGTATTAGGACGGGTTGAGTGGCATTTTTTTGTGCAAGTAGCTTGTGTGGTGGGCACATGGGAGAGGGTTAGGTATTTGGCATGATCGGGATATTATTCTACAGGTTCGGTTCTCGAGCCTAGTTTGGATTTTCGGGGAATGGGAAATCTTTAATGTTGACTGTTTTCTATGTTAGATACTGGAGTTATTTTGGAGCGTTTTTTTCATAGAACTTTCATGACTGGGGAGTTGGTATGGTGACAGTTTTGTTGGGTGTGCTAAGCGGTTATTGGCCTAAGCTGGATGAGGAGGATTCTATTTGGTGGAAGCCGAACAGTGCTGGAATCTTCGATGTTCATTCTTACGGTGAGGATATTTTTAGTGCCCCGAATGTCAGCTTCCCATACAAGATTATTTGAATGACAAGGGCACCATTAAAATGAGCCTTTGTTTTTGTGTGGATTGTGATTTTCCAAGTAATCCTTGTTGATGATAATTTGAAAAGGAGAGGGTTTTATTTGGTTAATCGAGGCTGTATGTGTAAGTCTTAGGAGGAGTCTGTTAATGATTTGTTCTTGCATTGTCAAGTGTAGACTTGTGAATTTGCTTTTTAGCCTGCATTGGGTTATGACAGGGACTTTGATGGATCTCTTTGTGAGTTTGGGAGGCATCTCTTTGTGAGTTTGGGAGGCCATTGGTGATGTCCGATGGGTCTGCAGGTGTGGACTACAGGCGCTCTATGTCTCTTGGGTTGTGTTTGGAGGAACAGGAACTGAAGAGTTCTTGAAGGGGAGGAGCGGTAAATGAGTTAGTTAAAAAGGTTGTTTTTGAATTGTATTCATTTTTGGATTGTTCATTTGGTGGAGTTTCTTAGTGATATGTGGCTGGTTATGAGTTGAGTTGGGTGTTAGGTGTTTTTCTTTTGATTCTTTGTGTACATCTTTTATGTACATGGGAGTCCCCCCCTTTTTGGGTGTCTTCGGAATGAATTACTTGAAATAAACCTTGGTTTGTGGTAATGGTTTGAATGAAGACCCATATTAACATTTCTTTATGCTTTATGTTAAGTTTTAATAAAGTTTGTGTTTTGTTTTTATGTTTTTCTTCAGTCTTTAGAGTGTTGATGTCAATTTTTTGTTTTTGTTTTTATTGGGATTTGTAATTTGATGTTGACACCAATAGGGGAACACTCAAATAATTTTTCATCAACTGTAATTTTATTCATGCAGTTTATGTGTTGTAAGTCTGGTGTCCTATATTTGGTTTAATTGTGTCAATGCATCTATTAAGTGTCTTCACTCTTGCCATGCCTTCAAATTGTTTTATCTTGGAATTGAGATAAAATTTTATGTTTCTAATATTGTTTTGAAGTTAGTTTTGCCTGATAAAAATAATATTATTTCAGTTTTGTAATCATTGATTTGGTTCTTTGGTAGTTTGCTGCACCCTATACTTCTACGAAAATTTTAATTTGTTGTTGAATATTATCGGAATTTGGTGTAATTAATGTTTCCCTACTTCTGATAGTCTTGTATCTTGTTAATATTGCTTTGTAGGTCCTATATGAAATAGAGGAGAAAGCTGGAGTCATTTTGGATGAGCGAGGTATATGCTAATATTGAAATGACGGTTTAGAGTCTATTTTTTTTTTTTCTTGTGGAAAAATTCTATCGTATCAGTGCCCTGGTCATACATGTTGGGAACTTGATGTACATTGTTGGCCCATTCTCTAACAGCTTAAGCTTTTGGAGCAATTGATTACTTAACATGACAATAGAGCCTTGATTATGAGAGGTTTTGGGTTTATGTCTCTTCATTTGCATTTATTTTCGGTCGCATTTGCACTCTATTCTGCTCTGCATTTTTCGGTGTTTTCTTTACCTCTCTACGTGTGAGTTTGGGGTCGGATGTGAGGGGTAGTGTTGAACTTGATAAGCGTTTGGTGCAACGGGTTGCTTTACAGTATATACCTTGTTTCATGAGGATAATAGTATGTATTGTTACATGTAGCATGAGCTCAGTAAAACTTCTATTGAACATATGGCCAACCAAAAGGCATTTCCCATCAACCGTTGATGAGATCAGGATTGGGTGCAAGTACAAGAAAGATGAAAAAACTTGCACAAAAACACCACACCAAAATCCAATGAAACACCTTTCTTTTTTAGGACAAAAAATTTAAATTTGATCAACTTTTTTTTTATGAGCTTCTTGTTAAACTTTGTTTTAATATATCTGCCCATACTCTGCTATTTAGTCAATTTCCAGTTATGACAGGTTCTTGAATTGTATTGGTTTTTCATAAAAAGAAGTTATTGAGGATGAATTATTTTACCACACATTTGTGATGTTTGCCACTGCATTCGTTTGGATATTCAAGTTGCACTGACAGAACTGGTAGTCACTCACATGACCAAAACAACATTTAATTTTTTGTGATTGATTGTTAAATTATAGATGACCTGGCTGGTGTAGATTTTGTTGAGATATTTAAGTTTTTCTGTGCTTTTACTTGATCATGCTTTTTGCTTAAAGCAATATCTTTGAACAAAAGTTTGTGATGCAAGGTAAATGGTTCCTGTTTGATTTTGTTTCTTGTTGGGTTTAATTTTGATGGTTCCATGTCATGTTGTTGCTTATGTAGCTGAACATGAGAGATTGGGTGAAGCATACTCAGTTGTCAACCAAAAATTGCAACACTCTCTTTCTGAGCAAGCTATTTTAGAGAGAACCATCCAGGAGTTAAAGGTTTGTGACATTTTTGATCGATTTCAAGGATTGTAATTTTTCTCTGTTGAGTTGGTCCTAATTTATATGTTTCCCAGGCTGACTTGAAGAGGCATGAACGTGACTACATTGTGGCTGAGAAAGAGATTGTTGACCTCCAAAAACAGGTAATGGGGAGATCATGAAACCTGATGAATTGATGATCAATTTGTTATCTCTGGTATATGCTTTATTAGTTTTCTTCTACTTCTGAGAATTTTTTCTTGATGCTTGAGTATGTGTTTGTGCATAAAACTGCTTGCATTCAGAGAAAGAACTATATTATTATTGGCTGTATTTTATAGTTTCCAGTAATGTTTAAATCCTTAAAATTGTGTGTCATTCATTCCCACCGTCCTCCCCAATATGATTATTGATTGGATTTATCTGATTGTTTATTTATCCTATGAAACTTTCATATTTATGCGAATCAGCATTTTTTTTTTATCTGCGAATATTTCAAAATGTTTCAGGTGACAGTCCTGTTGAAGGAATGCCGAGATGTACAACTTCGTTGTGGATCTGGAGGTTATGATTATGTTCATGATGTTACGCCCATTTCTGCTGTTGAGTCAAATACTGAGTCTGGTGCTGAAGTTGTTGTTTCTGAACGGCTGGTAAGAAGTGTTAGCTTTCTTCCTTAGTGTCAACTGGGACCTTCCTATACAGTGGCGATGGATGGTTGATACCTCTGTTGGATATGAAAATTGTAACAGTTGACCTTTAAGGATATAAACGGGTTAGTTGAGCAGAATGTTCAGCTTCGAAGCCTTGTGCGCAAGCTTTCTGACCTGATTGAGAACAGAGAAACGGAGTTGCAGGTTTCAAAAGATACTTCTTTGCCCATATATCCTTTGTTCGTTTTATTGTTTGCTTCAAGGGTACTACTCGTTAGTTAGAAGACTTGTTTACTATTTAACTTGTGGATCCTACTGTGGAATTTCAGGGGAAGTTTGAAATTGAGATTCTGAAACATACTGATGAGGCTGCCTCTAAAGTAAATGCTGTATTAGCTAGAGCAGAAGAGCAAGGGCGCATGATTGAATCTCTACACACCTCTGTAAGCTTTTCTCTATGGCTTAGGTGCACGCACAGGCATGCAATATATGCTTGTTCTTGTTGTTACAAATGCTTACATGGGAGGTGATATAACTGTTCTGATGTTATTTCTTTTTATGTTTTCGTCTTTTCCTTTGGATAGGTTGCAATGTACAAAAGGCTTTACGAACAGGAACATAAACTTCGTTTGCCTGATCCCTGTTCTGCTGAGGCAAATCCAGGTTCTGTTTCTGCATTGTTTATGGTTGTCACTTTAATTGATTTAACTGTAGTTTTTATTTACCACTTAATTTGTATATTCTTATTATCTTTTGCCAATAATCTAAGAGGCACAGACACGTCACAATACTGACACGACATTTTTCAAAAAATAGGACATGGATACGTCAGGGATACGTTTCATATATATATATGTTATTTTTAATATATGACTATATAATAAAATCTAATATTATTTTAATTAAAATTATAATCCAAACACACATATCTTTGCCAACTGGGGCTAGCCTGGTTGGTAACTCATGACCTCTCCCAAGGGGAGGCCTTGGGTTCTACTTCACTCTCCCTACTAGGGGGAGGTGTAGTTTATTTAACTTATTTTACTTGATCAAAGAAAAAAACACACACAAATTAGAAAAATATTGTTGAATTATTAAAATAAGTCATTAAATAAAAATTCAACGACCTCTTCATTTAATCATCAACATCCATGATTCAGGTTTCAAGCCATTAAGCTTGATTGGAACGTGGTAGTAGAGCGATTTGAAAAAAGGCTTGTCGGACCTAAGAAGCAGTACCTCTTTAAGGGCGGCGGCGGCGGGATTTCCCTTGTGAGGAGTACCTTGGCTAGTTTGCCAACCTACTTGATGTACCTATCTCCACTTCCAGTCTTGGTTGAGAAGAGGCTGGATACACTTGAGGGCAACTTTCTTTTTTTTTTTTTTTTGAGAGGGGGGGGGGGGAGAGAAAAAAATCCATTTGGTTGGGTGGGATTTGGTCAAGACTCCTAAGAAGCAAAAGGGGTTGGGTATTAAGTCATTGAGAACCTTTAATTTGGCTTTGTTATGAAAATGGTTTTGGTAGTTTGCGGTAGAGGGTCAAGCACAATAGCGGAGGGTGATTGCTACGAAGCATGGTTGTGAGGATCATGTGGTTTTTAGGGTAGTGGTGGCTCCTCATCGGTGTGGCTTATGGAGATCTAGGACGAGGCTAGCGAAGGACAATTGCCCCCCCCCTCTCTCTTAACAAAAAAAAATTAGGGTTGCAACTCGATCGGGTCGGGCCGGGCCGAACTTTAGCCTTGATCAGGCCCAGCCTGTAATACAAGCCATCGAGCCCGAGCCTGAGATTAACCCGAGCCAGACGAAAAATGCCTAGTATCGGGTTTTTCTTGGGTATCCAAACATTCGGGTTTTTTTCGGGCTCAGTCGGGTTTCGAGTTTGGGTTCGGGTTTCGTGTATATTCTAAAGACAAAAAGACAGATTTTCAATAAAAATGGATTTAAAAAGGTCAATACAATTAGACAATAAAATAAATATTACATGTTTGAAATATTAATGGAATGATCGGTCAAGATCATTTACATGTTTGAAATCTAACGGATCATATTAATTGAGGTATAAAATATATGATTTTAAGTGGTGGTAATTCAGGCTCAGGTATCCGACGTCCCTGTCCAGGCCCGTTCCGATTTAAATTTGAGCTTAAAAATTCGTAGGCCCATCCCGATTTAAATTTGGGCTTAAAAAGTCGGGCCGGACTTAGGTATCATATATTTTTGCTCAAGCCCATAATTTCTCGGGTCGGGCTCGGGTTTACCTGCTCGACTTGCACCCCTACCCAAAACATAAAAAAGTCTTAACTTATTTTAATTCCAATTTGACTCCTTAATGAAACTTTTATTGAATTTTTGGATTTTTTTGTATAGTCTAAAGTTTTTTTCGCTCTCTTTTTTTATTAGAAACCTTGTCTAATTTATAAATTACTTTATCTCAGTAAATTTATTTGCTTATCGAAAATATTATCCATTAATATTAAAATTTATACTATATTAATTTTTAAATTTATGATTGAACATTTAGCAAAAAAATTCCTCCCCCCCCCAAAAAAAAAAATCCTTAAAATTAAAATCTGGGCCCTGTTCCTTAGAAGGGGCAAGGGGGATTTTTACAAGTTCATCCACTAGGAAGTGGGAAGGGGTTCAAGGATTAGCTTTTGGGTTGACGTTTGGTGTGGGAGTACCCCTAAAGGATCAATTACCGCATCTCTTCAGGATTTTCTCTTAACAAAGATGCTCTTGTGGAGGACTATGTAGTTTGGTTTGGTGGCCAATGGGTGTGGTCTCCTTGCTTTCGGAGGAACCTGGAAGATTGGGAGATGCGGTGATTTTAATGGCCATCCTTAGCTGCTTTTTTTTTTTTTACAGAGGTGATAGAGAGGTCATGTGTCTAGACTTTGAGCAAGTCCAGAACCTTTCCTGTGCATGATCGTTTTGTGGCACTATGGCCAAGGGAAGGAACAAGGAATTCCTTGGAAGTTGATATGGTCTTCCAGGGTTCCTTCAATGGTCGTTTGTTTTTTTTTTTTTTTTTTTTGGGCATGGTTTGCCACATGGGAAGCAATATTAACCATCGATAACCTTCAAATGAGGGTTTTTTGCATGGGTTGCCACTTGTGTTGCTTGTGCAAAGTGGAGTTTGAATTGGCCAACCATGTCCTTATTCACTACAAGGTGTCAAAGGATGCATGGAACATGATTTTTGCTCTCTTCGGTTGTTTGTGGGTTATGCCTTGTACAGTTAAATGCCTTCTCTTTTGTTGGAGTGGGTGCTGGGTTAGAAAGGGCTTGAGGATGGCTTGGCAAATGGCCCCATTGTGTCTCTTATGGGGAATACGGAGAGTGAGATATCTTAGTGTTTTTGAGGGGAAAGAGCTATCCCCCAATAGATTTATGGACAATTTTTTATGGTGCTTCGATTTTGGTTAAAGGAAGCTTACCCTTTGTATGTATCTTCTTTTGTTGAATTTTTGCAGTAACTTAAATTTTAAGTTGTAGTTGTGTTCCCATTTTGTACTTATGGGTTTGCCCCCTCGGGCGCCTTAAAATAATCTCATTACTTATCCAAAAAAAAAGCCTGGCATAACATTCTACATTGGACATCCAACACATCTAAAACAAGTAGTTTGCCACAAGTCTATATATTTCAAATATCAAATATCCAGTTTGACTAAAAATTTGATCTATTGACCAAGATCATAATATGATATAAACCATGTCAATTAATGACAATTAAAAAAAGAACGGAAAAAATATGATTGAATGATTAAAAGAAACACTAAGGCACACTGTTTTTGAGCTGGGATCTTGCTAAAGGGCACATGCCTGAGGGATTTATGCACATTTATTGAAGGGGGCTCACTTGTCATCTGTTGTAGATTGAGGTGCATAGGCTGGGCCTTGATCATTTGGTGCTTTTTTGGGGCCTTGGTGCCTCTTTAACAAGGATGTCTGTGATCGTATGGTACCTCTGAGTGCAATAAGACAGACCATCAAAAAGCTCTTCGTGATTCCATAAATCTATCAGATCTGGAGTAATCACGGGTTGTAAATTCACCATGGTTTCTAGGAACACAAATTCCTTGCTTTGGTTTTAGGCTTGGTGTTCTAGAGAAATACTGTTGATTAGATTTGCTTCTCTTTTTAGAGTTGAATGTGGGTTTGCTTCTCTTATTAGAGTTGAATGTGGGTTTTGTTCATTCTCATGCTTTTTGAGAAGGACGACAAATTGCAGGCCTCTGTATTTATTTAATTTTTTTTAAAGGCTCTGTGCATTGTATATTTGCCCCAGCCTTTCACAAATCACCTAGATGGGCAATACAAAGGTATTATATTACTCCGTTGTATAATATTTTTGGTTGTATAGAATGTTGATATGTGGTGAACACGCTGTTCCCTCATTTTTTGAAGGCAATAAAATTTGTCAAATGTGACGAACATTTGAAGCTCCCATTCATCACCAGGGTTGTTCTTATTTATGATGCTTGAATTTTTTTTTTTTTGGGTTATATATTTTTTTTTCCTTGTGATTGCCTGTTCAATTCATAGCTTGGTTTTTGCAGAGGTTGGTAGGAAAGACCTCATGCTTCTACTTGAAGGTTCTCAGGTATTTATGGTTAACAAAGGTCTTTTTTGGGGGAAACAGATGTCTGCAGGTTTTGTTACTTTGGTACTCCTAACATATTTTTACAAATAATATGTTACAGGAAGCTACAAAAAATGCTCAGGAGCAAGCATTTGCGCGTGTGAGATGTCTTGAAGATGATTTGGCGAAGATTAGGTAACACACTAAGATACGATTTAACCGCGCACTGGTGAAGTTGGATTTTGATATGCTTATTTATTATATTATTGGTCTCCTATTTTCTCTCCCTTCTCATTGTTCCTTTTTTTTTCATATAAAATTTTTGTTCTTAGTTTTTTTAATGTATATTTTGTGAATTTTAACGAAGAGATTGCACCATTATTTTTTCCTATTCTAACACTTTGTATTCTTGTGGAAAGACCTCAAATTCCTTTTGCTGTTAATGTAAAGTATAACTATATTTGTGGGCTTGATAGGAAACCCAAAATAAAGCAACTTTTGGTAAAAAAATGTGTTCCAATTACACAAGTACATGCAACTTCTTCTATGGAAAAAATGTGTTGTCATCATTCTAGCACTCCTTCTGATTGCCAGCACCTCGAATATAGAACTAGTGAAGACACTGCATATCGAAATGGAACGTAGGAGAGCCCATGACACCCCACAATTGGACAATAAGTAAACAAAAATCACTTCCTTCAAGGCTTTAAATATAAATAGGTGTGAACCTTTTACGTACCCATTCAAAGCCATTCGTTTTAAGACACAAAGGTGTGCTTTTGAGACGCCACCTAGTTTTAAGACACTAGAAAATCTAATCATTTAATTTAACTGCAATTAAAGGTCATTGTCATGGTCGTAGTCATAGTCATAGTCCTGCTTTTCCCAAGACCATAAACTCAGGAACTTAGTTACAGTTGAGGAAGGGATAAGGGGTTCTTGTTGGATTCAATCCTGTCCTTATTGAACCAATGACAAATTGTTAAATACTCTCCCACTGTTGCCCTTTGGCATCCTTGTCTCAGATTCGCCAGCTCTCCATTATCATGACAGTCTACGACCTAGGCCCTGTTATCAGTTGCAAGTGAAAAAGACCTGGTGAAGTCATGCCCAATAGACTTGTATTCACACCATGATCCTGCCAGAAATACTCACTAATTCTCTGCTGTTTGCCAATAACGAACGTATTGAATTTTATGAAATTTTTCCGTTCTAATTGTCTTCCCTTAACAACACATGTAATTCTAGTCTACATCAAACACCAGTCTAGAAGAGGGCATTTAAAATTATTCCCCAACTTGACTAGAAAAATTTTGTTTGAAGTTTCTCCATCCTAACCTTTACATAAGTTGGAACAAATACACAAAACATAAGATGAAAGGCTAAAAAGGGTGCTTTTGATCCGGGTGAGTCTACTTGTTGAAAAATGCTGCTTCTTTCACTCAACCAACCTCTTTGGAACTGATCCATAACCAAGTTCCAGACAAAGGTAGGCCCAACTAGGTAGCAGGAAGTGAACCCACTTTACACTCGAGGACACCCACCAATAGACTAAATCTTCCTCCTGCCCAATCGGAATGAGCTCACTCTCTTTTGGATTCACCTTTAAACTAGACACTGCCTTGCATTTCCCTTCCAAGGAACCTGCTCAAAGTCCCCTTCCACAAGCTTTGTGAACTATCAAGGAATGCCAGTAAAGAGCCATTAACTGGGGTGGGGCATGTCGTCTTAGGCCTGCAAAACCCAATCCACTCCCTATGTTTTCCAGCAGATCCCATCCTCTCCAATGTACTAAAAAAGATACGGATATGACATTGTGCTTTTTTAGTGACCAATTTGTATATAACTACCAGTTCAGAAATTCAAATGTTCGAATCCACATTACTAATGTGCCACCAAGCACTGCTAGTATGGCGAGGCATAACAAATATTTTGAATTATTTAAAGTTAAGCATTGTACCATTTATCTTTTTTTGTTGGAATATATATCACCAATATTATGAAATATGAGGAAAAACAAAAAATATTAGTACAGCAACTGCCCACCCAAAGTAGGAGGATAGTTTCACTTTTTTGGTTAATATGTCATTTAGTTTTATATGTCCAACTCCTAGTCTCCCATTCCTTATTTTTACATCTTATTTGGCTTTTGATTGATTTTTTTTTTTTTGGCTACTCATTATTGAGTGAAATGCTTACTTATTATAGATTTCAGCACTCCATTATTGCTGCCAAGTTTATACGTTATTGCAGTTTTTTCCCTCTTCTGGGTCGACATGTTATTAGCTTGATTTTTTTATATTTGCTTCTGTTTGAGGCAGTTTGGTTGTCACCACAATCATCTTCATAACTATAAAAATAGAATGTCATTATAATAACTTTCTACTTTCTTCCTACTTTATGCATTTTCTACTGTATTATATATGTTTTGTTTTTTCCTTGGTCAGGAGCGAGGTAATATCAACACGATCAGAACGTGACAAGTTGGCTCTAGAAGCGAATTTTGCTCGTGAGAAACTTGATAGATTTATGAGAGAAGTTGATCATCAGGTGAAGTCAATATTCAATATATTTCCTCTACACTTCTTTGCGTCCTCTCTATGTCCAATTGGCATGTCATGAATATTATAGCATAGTAGCGGTGGTGTTCATATGTTTCTTTTTTTTTTTTTTTTTAAAACATATTGTATATGTGCATATCGTGTCAGAGAAACGAAGCCAATGGCGTTATAGCCAGAAACGTTGAGTTCTCACAGTTAATAGTTGACTACCAACGAAAGCTGCGTGAAGGTTCTGAGTCTTTGCATGTTACTGAGGAGCTTTCACGAAAATTAAGAATGGAGGTAAAAATTATATTGGTTAGAAACTTGGGAACTGTTGCCAATGATTTGTTTTGATCATACTCAATAAATGTCTTATTGTTCCATAGGTCTCTGTTCTGAAACATGAAAAAGAAATTTTGTTAAATTCTGAGAAGAGAGCTTGTGAAGAAGTCCGTAGTTTGTCAGAGAGGGTTCATCGATTGCAGGTACCTTTTTTTTTTGCCTGCAGGTTGTGAGTGGGATAAGATTGCAACTTTTTTCCCCTTATTTTGTGTATGCAGGCTAGTTTGGACATCATTCAGAGTGCTGAGGAAGTTCGTGAGGTAGCTCATTTCTCTAAAATCATTTTAGTACATATTATCTCTTTGTGATCTCACAACCTTATCATGTCGTCTTGTCATATCACTTTTTCATGGAAACTGTAGGAGGCCAGAGGTGTAGAGAGGCGAAAGCAGGAGGAGTATATTAAACGGATTGAGGTGTGTTTTCTTTGAATTTCATTAATGTGGTTGGATGTGATGCTAAATTCATCTTACTCTATCTGTAGCTTTCTATATTTTCCTGTTCTTTTTGGTCTTTAAAGTTCGTTTATGTTTATTTGATGATATTCAAGAAAGTCTTATCAGTTTGATCAATATATATATGCACAGAGGGAATGGGCTGAGGCTAAGAAAGAGCTTCAGGAGGAGCGGGATAATGTTCGAACTCTCGCACTTGACCGGGAAAAGACCATGAAGGATGCCATGAGACAAGTTGAAGAAATAGGAAAAGAGCTAGCTAATGCCTTGCATGCTGTTTCTACTGCCGAGGCTAGGGCTGCTGTTGCTGAGGTTTTTACTCAAATTTATAACCACACTTGCACGTACATTCATTCATCCATCCTCTTCAACCCTCCTCACCTCCCTTGCCCACCAACAAAAAGAAAAAGGACGGGATAAAAGATTTTTATTTGGTCTTCATTTGTATTATGCTCAATTCTACACTTAACCATTAAAAAGCTAGCTGTTTAACTGTGCCTTCTAATATGCTCATTTGTATCTCAGGCCCGTTACTCTGATATGGAGAAGAGGATCAAATATTCTGAAATTAAGGTATTTCTATTTTTTAATAATTTAAGTTTCCTTTCTATGATTCTGGTTGTTATATTTATGAGATTTCCGGTGAAGTGCATCTTGCAGTCATGGGTCAAGTATCCTCTGCACCATTTTTGTGAAAAGCGATTGCTTGTCTGTTCTATATAATTGTCCTAGATATGTTGTATCTTATGTAGTTGAAACATAATAGTGCAAATACTTTAGTTGTCAATTGAGCATACGTTGATGCGTTGATTTCATCGCTGTGGTAAAACATGTTTAGTTAGTTTAGTAATGTATTCTTTTTTACGTTTATTTGTGAATGATAATAAATGTGTTTTCTCTTCTAATTTTTCTCTTTTTTTGCCCCCTTTTCTCTGCCCTTGATACTTGTTTTCCTTGGGCAGATTGCAGATAATGATGGGGAATGTGGACCTTTGTCTTTCTCACCCAATGAGGTCAGTCAGTGTTGTGCAGTTCGTAATTTTGTTCCTGCTTGAAAATTGTTTGTTTAATGACATGTCATAAACACTAGTAATTTTGATGCTTACGAAGTAGAATCTGTTGTTGTGAAAAGGCGTTGAGTTCTTGAATTATTGGAACTTTAGAGCTAGGCAATAATGCTCTACTACAAGTTAATGAAATTTACTCGAAGCTTTAATCTAGAACATCCAATCATAGTGAAATTCTGGGCAGGCTTTCTGGGGGAGGGGGAATATGTCTAAATGCTATTCCTTGGTGCGGTGTTTTGGCTTGGGTTGTGTTTCTTGTTGGGTCAGGTACAACGGAAATACGGGGGTATCATGCTTACTGATTTATGTATTCTGGTCTATACTAGATGTTGACATCGTGATGGGTCAGAATGTGACTGTGAGGCTTGAAGCTAAAGTTAGGCTGAGTAATAGTTGCAGCTTTGGGTGCTGATGTGCATCCAGCCACGAGTAGTGGTTAAGGGGATGGGGGTATCGTGAACTTCTGTCCTTTCTGTTCGAAGGCGTTTTTGGCGTGAAAAAAATGGGAAAAAGCAGCAGAACTTGTTTAAGGCACCATGCACCGTGCTGAAGCTAAAGTTAGGCTGAGTGGTTGTAGTCATAGTTGTCAAAACATGTATTGTAACGTGTATCGTTTTTCAAAAATACTGTATCATGTATCGTAATGTATGTAGTAAGAGGAAAGGGATGGGATGTCTAAAACTTCTGTCCTTTCCGTTTCCATGGGGTTTTTAGAGTGAAAAGATTGCAACATGCAATCAGCGTTGTTGAAGAGCAATGCATGATGCTGGTGATTGAGAAATTGACCAAGTGTTTGCTGCAAGTATGGTTGCTTGGAGATCTCCTCAAACTTACACTCCATCCCAATTGGTTGGCCCTTTTGTTCCTTCTCTACATGTTCTGTAGTACTTGTTGACTTTGAACTCAATGTATAGAATTGTGTCTTCTGTAAATTACGGTTCTATTGTTTATGCGTGATTGCATCAATTTTTTTCTTTGAAAGTTGGGTTCTCTAAAAAAAGGAGGACTAACAAATTGGGATTCAGTGTTTGTTGTGGTTTGTTTGGTAGTAAGAAATAGTGGGAGAAGGGGAAGGACAGTAGAAGGGAAGTATAGAGTTCTCTTGATTTGATTAGTAGGGGAGGGGGGAGGGAGAGGGAGAGGGAGGGGGAGGGTTCTTTCTTTATTTATTTTTTTGACGAGTAAAAGTAATTTAGTGAAGCGCCTAAACAAGGTGGGCGAACCCATTTACAAAAAACACTCTCAAAAATGAGTCTCACTGTGCTTTTACATATGAGGGTACACCTCAACCTATGAAATAGGGACACTCTTATCTGAACTCACTTATCCATGTCCGATATGGACATGTTTGAACACATGTCAGATATGCGAAAAAAGTGTTAATTTTTGTTTTTATTTTTCTGAAATTTTCCCATGTTTATGGAGACGATATTTGACACATTAGGGACACGTTTAAACTTACTTTTTTTTTGGAATTTTTTTTTTGTGGGGGAATTTTCCATCTTTTTTCCTCTTCTGTGTTTGTTTTTTTTTTTGGGTTGATAGATATTTATAACTTGTACAAAAGTGAAAGTTGTTTGTCATGGTACATGGTGATTTTACCCTTTGGCCATTAAACAAGGTGGGCAAACCCATTTACAAAAGACAGACTCTCAGAAATGAGTCTCACTGTGCTTTTACATATGAGGGTACACCTCAACCTATGAAATAGGGACACTCTTATCTGAACTCACTTATCCATGTCCGATATGGACATGTTTGAACACATGTCAGACATGCGAAAAAAGTGTTAATTTTTGTTTTTATTTTTCTGAAAATTTCCCATGTTTATGGAGATGATATTTGACACATTAGAGACACGTTTAAACATGCTTTTTTTTTTTGGATTTTTTTTTTTTTGTGGGAATTTTTCATCTTTCTTTCTCTCGTGTTTTTTTTTTTTTTTTTGGGTTTATAGATATTTATAACTTATATAAAAGTGAAAGTTATTTGTCATGGTAAATTGGTGATTTTACCCTTCGGCCATTAAACAAGGTGGGCGAATCCATTTACAAAAAATAGACTCTCAGAAATGAGTCTCACTGTGCTTCTACATATGAGGGTACATCTCAACTTATGAAGTAGGGACACTCTTATTTGAACTACTTATCCATGTCCAATATGGACATGTTTGAACACATGTCAGACATGCGAAAAAAGTGTTAATTTTTGTTTTTATTTTTCTGAAATTTTCCCATGTTTATGGAGACGATATTTGACACATTAGGGACACGTTTAAACATACTTTTTTTTTTGGATTTATTTTTTTGTGTGGGAATTTTCCATCTTTTTTCCTCTTTTGTGTTTTTTTTTTTGGGTTAATAGATATTTATAACTTATATAAAAGTGAAAGTTGTTTGTCATGGTAAATTGGTAATTTTACCCTTCAGCCATTAATATATTGTTATTTACTTTGTTTACCCTTTTTCTGTTCAAATTTTCAATTTTGCCCCTTCATGCCTAATTTACACTTTTACCCTACATTTATTAATCTATTGTTATTTACGAGATTCTCGTATTTTTTGATGGGCGTTTTATCCATCTTTTATTACTTATATTTATGGACTTGCCATTTATTTTTTGATCGATCGTTTTATCCGTTTTTTATTACTTATTTATGGACTTGCCATTTATTCATGTAATTTTTTCATGGCATGAATGACAAATTAGGCTTGCGCATGGCACGGAAATCCAACTAGTATAACTATATATGTTTAGTAGCTAGCAAAATTTGTTCTAGAACTTGGATCATGGATTGTAATGATTAAATGAAGAAGTTTTAGAATGTTTATTTAATGGCTTTGTTACTTTGATATCTTATGAATATTCTTGTGATTTTTGTTGTTTTATGCCAATTTTGATTGAAATAATATTAAGTTCTTATTATATGGTTGTTTAAAATAATTCAAAAATATATTCAATGTGTCCTTAACTTATTCGTATCCTACTTTTTGAGAATTTCTGTGTTTGTATTTTTTTTGGTATCCGCGTTTGTGCTCCTTAGGCCTCAACTATCCAAAAATACAGTATTTTCAAAAAGCTATCTTTAAGCCTACGTATAGATATTATCTCCCTACATATGATGCGTTCTAGGATGTTTTATGTTGATTTTCCTACATCTGTCTGAAGTGATTTTTACTTTTTAGTAGTTCGTTCTATCTTTGATGAAGGATGTTTGAATTGGATATGTATTCTCTTACGGACAATTGCTTACCGCCTTTCTCAATACTTTCTACAGGCTGTTGCAGACCTGAACATTGCAAAGGAAGAGATTAAAAAATTGAAAGAAGAAGCCCAAGTTAGCAAGGATCACATGCTACAGGTCACTTTATGTGAATTGTTTATTACTTTTGTGTCATATGAATTTTGTGTGCTGAAGTGCATTTTATTATGCAGTATAGGAGCATTGCAGAGGTGAATGAAGAGGCATTGAAACAGATGGAGTTTGCACATGAAAACTTCAAAATTGAGGTATTCGTTATGCTATGTTTTTAGCTGAAAAATAAGTTCTTTAATAGTCTGGTTTTAAGTTTCCTTTGTTACAAATGTCTATTAGGCAGATATAGTATCAAAATTGAGATATTCTTTATGCTACATTATTAACTCAAAAATAAGTTTTCCAAGAGTCTGGTTTTAAATTTCCTTTGTTACAAATGTCTATTAGGCTGATAAATTAAAGACATCACTCGAAGCAGAACTTGTCTCACTTAAAGAGCGGGTTAATGAGCTTGAAAGTGAATGTATTTCGAAGTCCAGAGAAGCAGCATCTGCTGCTGCAGGGAAGGAAGAGGCTCTTGCTTCTGCTCTATCAGAAATTTCAAGTCTAAGGGAAGAAAGTTCTGTTAAGACGTGAGTTTTTTTGTAATGCATTTTTATACCTGATCTTTTATTTTATTTTTTTGCTCTTATTTTTCCTTTGCATAATTGCATTCCTTTTTCATATGTAGGTCCCAAATTGCTGCATTGGATGTACAAATATTTGCTCTGAAAGAAGATTTGGAGAAGGAGCATCAGAAATGGCGTGCTGCACAAACCAATTATGAAAGACAGGTTGGTCGTAATAGTTGTCGTTATTCTTCATGAGATTATGGTCCAGACAGTTATATATTTTGTATGTATAATAGTATTACAATGTATTTATCTTTTATTTATATACTTTGAGATTTGCTGCTTTCTAGCTCCACTGATATTCTTTTGTTGTTTGGTATGCTATTTATGTATTTTTGGTTTGAGTCAGGTCCTTTTATTAGTTTTCAATTGTGGGTCCCATCCTGGATTCTGCATCATCTAAGTTCAGATATTTGGAAAGAACATAGGCGGGAAATGTTTAAATCATCATATTAGTTTACTATTTTTCTAAGGGAAGTTTCACAAAACAAATTCAGTGATTTTCTGATTTTAAAGAATGTTTTTTTTTCTTTTTTTTCTGAGTCTTCCTTAAGCGCTAGCACAATAACAGTTTGTTGTTGTGGGTTCTCTTCTTTTAATTGTGTCCTTCATCAGATATCATAGATATTAAATGGTTAGTCTTGCACCGATAAAATAATTAAATTGTTAGTCATGCAATTTTGGACTTGTATTCAACGTTAAATAATTTGAAAGCACCTGTCAAAATTTATGAGGAAAATTGATGTTTGTTAGTGGATATGGGGATCTTAATGTATGTAATCTGATATGAGTATTAAAATAATTAAAGTCTCAACATCTCGTGGGGGTATTTCATCCTGTTTATTATAATCTTAAGGGGATTGAAAAGGTTAGTTATGGTGTCCATTGGACTTTGAAGGTTTTACTGGAAGTGCTATAGATAAGGATACGTGCCCACTACCATAGTTATATACAATTTTAGGACCTTCATTTGTTATAGGTTTTGTGAGATTGTAGAAAATTAAGTTTTCCGTTCCACATGGTTTAGAAATCGTCAAAATTATTATAAAATAAATGCAGGGCCATAGATTGATGTTATCCTTGTTTTTGTTGGGGATTTTGAGTTTTTTTTTTTCCTTGTTTTGAATCTGTGTAGGTTATTTTACAGTCTGAGACAATTCAAGAGTTGACAAAAACATCGCAAGCTTTGGCCGTTTTGCAGGATGAAGCATCTGAGTTACGTAAATTGGCAGATATTCTAAAAAATGAAAATGTAAGTTCATTATTGAATAAAATTTTACATTTTTTTTCTCTTTTTGTCTTGTTAGCAAGTTAGTTTTTTCAGTGAGGTTTATATGTTTTTGTCCTCAAGATTATTAACTTGTTTTCATTATTTTGCCATTTCTCCTTGTCTCCTTTAGTTCTCTGTTGTTGTTTAATATCTTGTTTCTGAAAAAGATTTATCATCACCGATGTTAAACAAATTTTCAGTATGTGAGAAATTTGTAAAATTGTTGTCTAGATCGTAGTTGACTCATTATGGGGAGTTCAGCTCTTGCTAAATTGACTCTTTATGATTAGGGAATAATTTGGTGGCTGCTGATCCACTCAACCTAGAGCTATGATCCCAATTTTGTCTATTGCCAGCAACTAAGTAGAAATGTAGTATTATGTAGCAGTCCAGCACAACTTCTTACAATTTACATTGCATGATGTAATATTTTGTTCAATACAAAAAGAAAATTTTCAATTGATCCTTCAACAGTCCAAATAATGTCCATTCAATTTCATGTATTCGAAATTGCTAGTGGGAGGTCTTTTTAGCATTTGCGTCTTGGGAGCTTGTTTCTTTGCTTGTTCTTTGTTTTCTTTTACAGGCCAAATCATGTATTCAAGTTACATTTTATTCCATAGAATTATTAAAAGTCAGTCAACTTTTGTCGTATATTCAGTTTGTTATTTTTTTTTTATGTAAACATACTGTATTTGTTCCCAGTAATATAATTCTTTACTTTAATTCATTATTCTTAGAGTCGAAATGCATTGTTTGTGAAATATCATTCAACTTTTTTTCTTCAATTTTATATTCTGATTTGTTGTATTCCGCACATTTTCACAGAATGAATTAAAAGCCAAGTGGGAAGTGGAGAAGTCAATCCTTGATGAATCAAAGAATGCAGCAGAGAAGAATGTACAATGAAATTAATGAACAGGTAATTCATCGATATGCTTACTGTACTATTATGATTGGCAGGCAATTATTTTATTTGCTTCCTTTTAGTCTATTTTGAAGAACCTATATTTAACTGTTTTAAGGATTAGAAGCGCTAGTGTTTAGTTTTTATCGTTTTCGACCAAGTAAATTTAGGAGATCAAAACTCCCATTTTAGTATTATGATGTTTTGTAGGGGGCATGCAACAAGAGCATGATAGAGAAGAAACAGGGAAACTATAAATGAAAAACTTAACCGTGATTAATATTGGAATTGCAATATTTTTAGAAATAAATTAGTGGCGTATTCACTTTCTGATATTGACGGAAATAGAGGTTTTTGGAAGTCTTCAACTTTAATAATTTAATGTGCAATTATCTTTTAACCCCACATTATTTATATATTTAATTTTATATAATGTTGGATAGATTTGTAGTTCTGCTTTACCAACATCACTTCTGCTGAAGTCTTTGAACTTAAGCTTTATTTACATATGATATTATGCCTACATAGTGTGTAAGAGATTAAGGAGACTTAAAAATATTCGATATAAGCCATATTACATTGGAAAATAGACACAGAAGTGATGGGATGGTAACAGTTAAGAACTTAAAAGAAGTTGTAACTAGAAATGTTAGGATAGTAATAGTTAACAATTTAAAAGAAGTTGTAACTGATATTAGAACGGGGAATAGGATAATATTAAGTTGTTACTGATAATTGAATAGCGAATTAGTATAATTTTAATAGAACTTGTATATGGTTGGTGCCATTTTAATGTAATGTACTTTTGCTTATAAAAAAAATATTAATAGAACAGTCCAAGGCTATTTCAAATCCTGCATTTACGCAATAAGCTTTGAAAACTACATTTAAATGCTGCACACATCATTATGAAAACCCTTGGAGCCCCAAAACTGATGAAATTTTAAGAGTATATATCTATTACAATGTCATATTAACAACATCCGCCACAGTTGCTGCTCTTAGTTATCTCAATATACACATACAACAAAAAAGGAGTATTAAAATGTTGGGTATCCCCATATAAAAGTAGAACCAAAAAAAAGAAAAAGAAAGTGGGTGTGCATTTCAATCGCAAACTCTTCTCAGGTTCCAGTTTAATAAACATATTATTATTAAAATTATACAAAAGAACCTTAATTCTTTCTCATTTCCAATTAAAGCTAGTCTTATCCTTTCTTTGTTATGAAATTGTAAAGAAACACAAATAGTTTCTTGCCCAATAATATATTTTCCCATGTAACTAAAATAAATATACGAGTCCTTTCTTTGATAAGAGACATTGCTGTTGTATCAATTTACGGAAGAGCATGGGTTGTTACCCATTAGTTATATTCTCCCATGTATTTGTAAAATGCAGAACTAACAGAGCATGGGTTGTGAACAATAATATATTCTCCCCTGTATTTCTAAAATGCAGAACCAACATTAAGCTTTGTAATACACCTTAAATAGAGTTTATGATTGGTAATTTAAGTAGCATAGATGTAAAGCAATGCTTCTTTGAAATATAAACATGTGAAAGCAACAAGAAACCAAAGGGTCGAGATCACAACCTAAACTTGGAGTCCTTCTCCTTCCTATTCCTCTCAAGATGCCTTCAGATTGCAACTGCCTTCTTATTCCTGGTGGATGAGATCCTCAGGAATTTCAGGGGCAAGCCCTAACACACACAAACACAAAACCAATGAGCAATCGTCAACAAATATATACATTTAAAACACAAACCCTAACATTGTTTAATAATTTTGCAACCATTTAAACAAACAAAAAACATATCTGGACGAAGATCTTAAACCTTGATGTTTGATTGGAGAGATGGATGGAAAACATGAGCTTTGATAGGTGGATTCACCGGATGTAGCTGTGATGGCTCTGGTGCCATTCTCGCGATTGTCTTAGAGTGTGACAGAAATGAGGAAAAAGGAAATCTTTGGGCAACACAAAATTTTATATACTTTGGTATTTCAGTCATTTACTGTTATACCCTCACTAGCAATACCATCCCCTTCCCCAATGTTTTCTCCCACTTCAATGCCACTACCAATCTGATCGGCCAGATAGTCTGATTGTTAGAAAAAGCTCCAAACAGCGGTTTATTGCATTTGGCTTGGATTAGTTGTGCAATCCGCCCCTTTTAGCTGGCAACAAATAGACACGGCCTTAGGGGCTTGAATCCTTGACCTCCTCTTTGGGGGAGGTGAAGTAGATACCACTCAAGTTACTGCCTTGTGGTAGTTAACTCTCTAATAATTTTGTTTCCATCAGTAAAAGTAACTCTATATTGTAAACAAGGTGCCCAAAGGGAGCAAATTCCTGCTTACAAAAAGAAAGAGAAAGGCAACAAAAAGTCACAGCGTTAAATGCCCCAAAAAATCTATGAAGGTACCAAAAATACAAAAAGTGCAAAAAATTATTCTTGAAGTCCCTAGGGGATGACTCAACTACTTCAAACATTCTCTTGTTCCCCTGCCTCCAAAAATACAAAGGTGTCTAATAATTAATTTTCGATAACTTAATGATCTATATTAATTTATAATTTTGAGGAACCAACTTCATTTAATGGTGGACAATTAATAATTTTATTTCTTAATATTAGTAAATTTTTAAAAATCCTTTTATTGTATTATTTATTAGGGTAGGAAATTACTATGTATAGATGTTATATAAAATTATTAGTAATATTTATTTATTCATAATAGAAAAGGATAAAGTTGCTATGTACTTGTGAGGAATTTTTTTTTTTTGGGTGGTAAAGATCATATAGTAACTTAATTGAGTCAATTGTATATGTAAAAATAAAGGAAATATTCAAAGTTATACATACAAATTATCATAGTATTTACTTTGAAACTTAAGGGAAAAATTATTTAACAATGACTATGACTTCAAATAATAATTTTGGAAATTCAATTTGAATTTATGTCAAGGCGGTCAACAATTGAAGCTGAACTTTCACATGATTTATATAGATATGTTGTAAATTTCATATGGTTTTAGAAAAGAAAGGTGTTAATAATAAATAGATATATTAATATAATGGAACCAAGGTTGTCGAAACATATATCGGAGGGCGTATTGTTTTTTAAAAAATGTGTATCGTATCCGTGTATCATAAGATATGTGCAATTTTTTAAAATATATTTATAATATATACACATATGAATATATAAATACACATTGTTAAAAATGATATCGATAATATTTCAACTCTCTTATAAAAACAACTTGAATTTCATAATCTATAGTCCATATAATACAAGAAATAAGAAATTATAAATATTAAATACTATAAGTTCCTAATCAGACAACAATAAAATTTCAGCAGATTTTATAAATTATAACCGAACAATATTTACAAGGTACAAATATAATGCAACCCACAAAAAAATTTGTACAAGTTACAGAATGCAAACATTGCTAAAATAGGGACTTAAGAGTTTGATGGGTTGATGATAGAGTTAGAGAGTATGATCGTTCAGTGCAAGTGAGGAACCAAAATAGCTTTTATATTAAGGGAATGCAATATCGTTTTTCTCTCAGCCAAAAAAAACTGCCATTTTTGTTTTTGCAAGTATTGTTCGATACGGCGTATCGTATCGGAACTGTATCGTACGATACGGTGCAAAACGATACAAAATACCACGACATATCATTTTTTACTATATCGAAACGTATCATATGATATGTATCGTGTAACAACTTTGAATGGAACTTCATGCACAATTGGGTCATCATTTTAGTAAGAATAAATAATGGAGAAACAGTGATTTTCAATCACCGTATATTTACACCTGGGCCAAAAAGATTGTCTTACCTTTTTTTGTTATGTTATTCCGAGCAAGTAGGATCAGAGATGATGTTGCTTGTAAAATATGTGATAGGTTAAGTGGGGAAATAGTTCTGGTGTATTGTGTGATCAAGATATAAAGTCAAAAAGAAAATTTGTAAAACAGATTAGCCATGCTCTGTTGTATAGAATGTTGTACAGTTTAGATACATGTTCTTGAAATTAGTGTGGTTGAAGTGCAAATGTCTAGATGGATGTGTGGTAAGACAAGGAACGGATAAATTTGAAATAAAAACATGAGATGGTCAAGTACCACCGAGTGGAGACAAAATGAGAAATATAGACTTTGGGAAAAGGTGGTCGCCATAATACTAATTGCACAGTGAAGTAGAGTAACCAAAATTAACGTGGGTTGAAATAGTAAGAAAAAACCATTATAGCCTGTGGTTCTTGTGAAGATTCTTGTTCCCCTTGACTGATTGGAGTGGCAAAATAGGGTTCTTGTAACTGTGTTGGAGAAAGTTGAGTTCAGTTGTATAATTTGATATTATATTATTTCACTAGAAGTTTTGCATATTCTTTATCAATCTGTTTGCAGTCATTTATTCTGCTGCATTCAAACAGTGGATGTCCCAATTAAGCTACATTCCATATTGTCTTTCTCCTAATTCTTCTCTATTCTTAACAGACAGTCCTGTTTTCGTGTTGCTTGTGTGTTCTAGTCATTAACAGGTTGTTAGATATTTCCTTCCATTTCTTTATAATTTTTGTTACATTTTTTGGGACTAATTCATTTACAGGACTACAAACTCTCCTTGTCAAAAATCTTTTCATGTTTATATTTATTCATGTATCCATTTAGTGGAATGTAGGATGTATCTTTATCAATATATGTTGTGTCATTTTCCTTATCTGGACATGAACTTGCCTCAGAATAAGATACTGCACAGTCGACTTGAGGCTCTGCACATAAAGTTGGCTGAGAAGGATCGTGATTCTGCTGGAATCTTCTCTGGAAGCAGTAATCAAGATCCACTTGATGATGCTGGGTTACAAAACGTGGTAAATTATCTGCGGCGGTCGAAGGAAATTGTAAGTACATCTACACTGTTGGGTTATATTTTTCCACCTCTGTTTGGCTACTGTCATGTTTAAAAATACCTTTCAACTTTTTACAGGCAGAAACAGAGATGTCGTTGTTAAAACAGGAAAAGCTCCGGTTGCAATCACAGGTTATATTCATAAGTCTGTATTGTTATTTTTTGCATATATCGACTGTCATTTGCCCATAGTTATCACAATTCGCTCACCCCACGCAATCCAAAACATTTATCATTAACGTTTTGGAATGCAAGATTTAGTGTCTCAATCTAAAATATTATAAGTCACAAAAAAACATACGACATACAATAAAATATATACACACATCGTTGGAATTTTATTGCATAACGACTTGGATTCGTTTAAAATTTTCTTGTGTATATATATACATACAAATATTTTTATAAATACAATCAAAAGATATATCACGTTCCAACTAAACATATTTCGTTCTAACAAAGCGATCCGAAGAAACCTACTCCTAACAGCCATAGTTCTATAACAAGTAACGTTCTTGTTCAACATACTGTAACGATCCATGTTTCAGGTAACATGGGCGTGCGGTTTTGGGGAGGGGGGGCATAATTACAAAAGAAGGGACAAGGTTCCAAAAATACTATAAAAGAATCTAGTTATGTAGTAATCTAGTAATTAATTGCCTTTTGTACACAAAAGAAAAGTGAACAGAAAAATTTATCTTTGGAACACAAAGGGGATTGGTCCAATCCTCTAAAGAATCTGCCTATTCTTTTCCCTTCATAAGCACCACAAAAGGCATAGGGGACCAATCTTCCTAGTAATCCTCACTTCTTTGCTCACCCGGCAACACCAACTAAAAACACCTACCTAGTTTTTTTACCTAAGAACAACCAAATAAGGAAAAGATCACGTTCCATGCATCCCCCTTGCCTTTTTGTAGTGGCAATGGTGATTCACTATTTTCACCTGACACTTACACATACAACATTGGCTAGCTAAATAAACACCTCTTCGTCGAATATTAAAACATTGTAGAATGAATTAGAATTGAACTTTCTGTGTTTGTTCATCGTCCATACCATCTACTTAGAACCTCCATCAACCCCTTTACCTGTCCCAATTCCGGGTGTTGGACATTCCTACGAAATCAAGGACTCTACATAGGTCACCTCTTGCATGAGCAACATAATGAGTAGTAGGGCATCCTTGTTCCTTGCTAAGTTGTAACGAGCACAAAACTGCCCCTTCAAAAGTTCAATTCTAATTCATTCTTATATTTCACCCTCAACTCCTCCCCCCACCTGAAAGCGAACATAAGGCTGAAAGATAGGAAGCACAGATACGACACGACACAGACATGCAGACATGTTATTTCTCAAAAAAATAGGACACGAACACGTTGAATATATATAAATTTTTTATATTTTTATATGCCTATATAATAAAAACCTAATGTTATTGCAATTAAAATTAGTATAAAAATACACAAATCACAAAAATATTATGAAGATATTAAAATAACAAAACCATTAAATAAAAATAAAAGAACTTATTCATTTAATCATTAACATTCATGATTCAACAATCCGACACGTGTCCTGGGAAGTGTCCGAGAGTGTTTCGTATCCGACACGGACACGTGAGCCAAAATAGAAAGTACAGTGCTTCATAGGCTGAAAGTCATTACCCTGCTACTTGACTTCCACACCCCACAATCATGTGCCTCCACTACTTTCCTCTATGACCATCCCCCATCCTCGAAACCATAGTTGGTAGCGTCCACTTCCCTCCACAAGGCTTGACTCTCTACCACATATCTCCACAACCATTTTCCCAAGAATGCTTTGTTAAACACTTGAAGATCTTTGAAACAAAACCTGTCCCTTTCTATATGTAACTTCGCCTTATTCCATTGAACAAGATGCATCGCTCTCACCACCTTTTCTGTAATAGGCTGGCTTTCCAACCCAAAAGGCTAGTCTGTTAGGTGGAGATATCACACCTGCTTTATACGCCCAGGAGTCAAGACACCCTAGTGCTTATCTGATGTGGACCTGCTACTGGCATAGACATCCTATGGTGTGGGCACTTGGCATGAAACCGGATAAGGCTCAAGGTTTACTCTGATACCACTTGTCACAGACCAATTTTTCAACCTAAAAGACTAGTTTGTTAGACGGAGGTATCACACCCGCTTTATAAACCCCATCTAAGAAGCATGGATGCAGTCACAGGACATGTATACAACACGATATGGACTATGGTGTTAAATAACGGCTGTTACGTTACATATCAGTTTTTTAACCCTTTGATATTGGCTGATATATCGGTGTTACTTAAATTCACAATCGTCTCGGCCAATACCGTTGTGTATCGGCCGTTACAAGACTGTTACATCTATTTTATAATTGTTTTTTTCATTTTTTTTCTTTAATGATTTCTATTTTTATAACATTTATATACAAGAGACACACTTAACAAAATAATCCAAAAAAAAATTGAAATGGGTTACTGAAACATTCGGGTCAATACGAACTCAAAAAGGCCTCTTGGCCTCAAAATTTTTCAAATTTTTTTAATCCATAGCTATTCAACAAAATTGATTTTCATGCTTATAATTATTTTTTGTTATTGTTTATATTATTCTTTGTAATGTTATACAAATTAAATGATATTTCTTATTAGTTTAACTTTACAATATTAATATAAAATAATAAAATATCTTCTCAATTGTTATTTATAAAAAAATATATATATATTTTTAGGTGTTAGAAAATAAAAAATTAATAGTGAAAAAGATTAAAATGTGATCATTGTAATCAAGATATGTGTTTTAATGACTTTTAAAAAATTTGCTAGTGTTTGAAAAAAATTCACAATTGCGATTTTCGATTTCCGTTATCAATGACCCGATAGTCCCAATACCGTTACACTGCGACCGCGATTTAAATCTATGATATGGACACGCAAATATGACATTTGTAAAAAAAATTAGGACACAAATATGTTGGATACAAGTTAAATATATATTTTTATAGTTTTTATATGACCATATAATAGAAACCTAATATAATTTCAATCAAAATGGCATAAAAACATACAAATCACCGCAATATTATTGATATATCAGTATAACAAAGTCGTTAAATAAAAATTCAAGAACTCCATTTGATCATTAATATTCATGTTTTAAGTTCCAAAACAAATTTGCTAACTACAATGTGTGTGTGTATAGAAAGCAGAGAAGAAAAGGGAAAAAATTTAGAAAAAGTCTCAAAAAAAAAAAAATCCAAAAACATGTCCAAAACGTGTTCATGAGATTTTCCAATTTCCTCTCCACTGATGCCAACATAGGAAAGAGAGACATAAAACCATTCGTGAGATTTTCCAAAATACTCTTCATGGAAGTTATTCTAACCCCCGTCCACGAGATATTCTCTCTTCCAACCTGCCAACTTATGTTGAAACCTCTCCACTATTGGATCCCATATAGTAGTGGATCTCTGAGAAGTTCCCAACTGTAAAACTAAATATGTGGAAGGAAAATAGCCCACACCACAATCAAGTCCCGCGACCAACTCCACCTCCCTCACCTCCCCCAGTGAGACAATTTCACTTTTGTTCATGTTAATCTTGTTGCCTTTCTAACCTGATAGATTTTGGTTGACTCAGGTAGGCATTACCCACTGCACCCCAAAAAGGTTAAACATGATGTTTGACAAATAGCCATCTACCAACCAATTTAGCAAGAAATGGTTAATTGATTTATCATCCCTCTTGCACAACACCAATTGACAAGCACCTGTCTACTCTCGATAAGATTATCAAATCTGTCCAAGATTTTCTGTCCACCCCAAATATAGCCACTTTTTTTTTGGGGGTGGGGGTGGGGCTTGGGCTTTTGTGCGACTCTCTTCCCTCTTCTCTCTCTTTTTTTTTTCTTCTTTTTTGTATTAAGAAAACGATCGAGGACTTTTTTTATTTATTTTACTTCTTATCCCATTAGTAGGGTACTATAATAAGTAATGCCTTCCAATAATAGTAGATAAGGACAAAGTAATACTGGAATGAAAAAGTTACTTGTTATAATAGGCTTAACTTGCTATTTGTTGTACTTAAATTGTTATTTTGTATAACTTGTGCCAAAGAATCTAATTTGTGTATATTACATTGTTATAATTCCAGTGACCCAAGCTGCTACTTATTTCCTTGATGTTGCCCTTACTACCTGTTGGCATCAGTGAAGAGAGCAGGTTTGTAGGAATCTAAATCTGTAGTCCCTCCCCCAGGGCACAGATCCATTATCAGCCACCTGTACTCAAGACAAACCCCCCATCCCTGAGTTTTATTTATGCCTAGCCTTCCTCTTTTGAGATAAGCTATTGGAACTGATGTAAATATCTGATTCAATTCTCATCTTGAAGAGGTTGTAAGCATCTCTATTTCCCTGTCATCCTCCTGTCAAATTGTTGAACTCTTTCCAGACCTCCTCTGTGAATTCAGCTCTCTCCTTTGCAGCCCCTGAAGATGGATGCTCTGCTTCTTATACCTGCTTCACTAAGGAATCAGAGGCTAAGTTTTTGTTTCCCAAGTTCATGTTATGCTGATTGGATATAGATTCAATCCTATCCCTTGCTCTAGAAAGGCAAAGCCATCTCCTTTCTCTTCCACTGTCTACATTCCCTTCTCAGCCCATTTAAACTTCTACAACATGTCATTCTTAGCCTACTTTTATTTAGGCCAATCCCACCCTTCATAGGCCTTGGTGTACCATTACTCCCAACTCCGTGGTCTTCCCCCCTAACATAGCCCTTTGTTTTACGATAGCTTTGGTTGAGATCATCTGTCTGGGTCTTGAACCTAGCATTAGGAGGGTCCAAGCCCGGAACTCCTTTCTATCCTGAAACACTTGACCTGCCACATGCATCACCTCCACTCAATTTATAATTTCAGTCCATTTGACTCCTGTCTTGTACCAACAGGATTCTCTCTAACCCTATCCCCTCCATGTTAAACTTGACCTCCTCCCTTCTGGTAGTCCTCCATTCCACTACACTGCTGGTGTGGGAACAATCTCTGATCACTCCACCAGTAACACCACCCAGTAGCAAATCACCTCATCAAAGACAAGCACATAAATGGGAACAGTTACTTCATCCTTGATAACTACTACTCTTAATTGCATCACATGATGAATCTGCTTCCACCCGTTTGAATCCACCACAAGAATCACCAATTGCTTAAAAAGAGCAACACACCATAGATGCAATGGAAGTCACTGTGTTCCTTCTATTCTAAATTTGCCGGAGCTACCCACTCTAAGAGACCAAGTATCTAGCATTAATAATACAGTCACTTTTCCAACCCTAGAGGCCCATTCTGCAATCCTTTCCAGTGACCCATCCTCCCTGTCAAACCTCCCAATAAGACATGCCTGCTGAAAGTCCCTCCTTGCTCTTATACTTGCAATTGATTACTCAAGGCAGCGACCTTCCAGAATGATCACGTCCCCATCTCCCTCCAATTAGTGGTGGATGTGACTGAAATAAATGGTTTGACTGTTTGAGGAACAATAAAGTTCGAGGACATTTTGTGGCCGCCAGCCCTTTACTTAGACGTTCCATTGGAGAGAGAGAGAGAGAGAGAGAGAGAGAACCATTGACTCCATGATGTTGTAGTAACAATAGATTTTGTTTATGGATGTTGCTGTATGCTTTAATGTTTTTTACATCTACTATTAAATGGATTAACTCATGGACTTGATGACGCATGCATATCTATTCCTTAATAGTGGCTATTTACTCTATTTTTTATTTATTTATTTGAATTTCGAATATGTTCATGAATTTACTTTTATTTATTTTTTGGATTTTTTTGTAGCTTGAGAGTGCTCTAAAGGAAGCAGAGACAGCACAAGCATCACTTCGTGCTGAGCGAATAAATTCAAGAGCTTCTTTATTCTCTGAGGAAGAGTTTAGATCTCTACAACTTCAGGTGGGGTTCTACTTCTAGCCTATATATTAGCCTCAGAAACCAAGGGAGTGTCATTCCCAAGGATCAAAATTTCGTTTCGTAGTGTTGTTTCGGTCACCTAGAAAACAGAAACATTTCAGAAACGTTTCGAAAATATTTCGAAAATATAGTAAAAACGATAAAAAAAGGTAAAATGTATAGAAACACTTAAAAACATAAAGTAAAATATATGAATGTGTGAAGATAAATATTATAATTAATTGAAAATGTTTTAGGGTACATGTCCATCCTACACAATAAGATACTAGGGTGAAATTAAAAAAAAAAAATGTAAAGTAAATTAGTCATTAATACCACATAACTCTTTACTTATTAAAAATTAGTATAAAAGATTTTGAGCTAATTTGTTTATGTAATATGAATTTGTTATATATTTGCTATCAAATATATAAAATTATTATAAATCATAAAATCATAAATATATATTGTGTAATATTCACGGATTACACAATTTGATACAAGTTACATATAATATAATAAATACAAATATAGTAATTTAAATATATTATAATTAGTAACTAAGTATTAAAATAAATTATTTATCTACATTTTATTTTCATTACTTTTTATTTTCATTTTTTATTATTTTTTAGGAAAAATAGAAATATTTTCTTATAATTTTGGGTTTTAATGTTTCAATCTCCTCTATTTAAAAAATAAATTGATATTATCTTTTACCAACTTCTAGAAGTATTGTTGATACCAAAGAAATGTTTCCACTGTTTCAATATGGTTCTACGGAAAAAAATTTGTTTCCATGAAAACATGTGAATTTCAGTATTCTAGTAGTGTTTCGTTTCGGTTCACTAGGAAACAGAAACGTTTCGACCGTTTCGATGGAAATAAAACGAAATTTTGATCCAGTGGTCATTCCTTTCGTTTGTCTTCGTATCAATTAAATCTTTGTGGTATTAGGTGGACTCCCATGTGCTATAAATGTTGGAGTCTCTATGCAGTCAATAGGATCCTTATGGAGGTTTTGTATGTACATGTTGGAGAATAGAATTGTATTATATATGAATGTCTATCACCACCCAAAGAACCATAATATACTGAACCAAGCATAACCCAAGAAATATTGAGAAGAGCAAAAATAACCAACCACATCTCCCAAGAAATTCCACAAAAAGATTTGCTTTGAATCCTCACCTGCTTTCTTGCACAATTAGCACCAATTAGGCAAAAACTTCCCCTTTCCCTACTTGTCCAAAGATAAAATTCTCTCACACAGTTGTTGAAAGAAAAAAACAAATCTTTATGGACACCTTTACTTTCCATAATGCCGTAGGTACCAACAATAGGCCAAAATTGGCTACTAGTTTCAATAGTTGCCCATGGATTTGCATTTATTTCTTAGTATAAAAAAACAATTGTAAATTTTTGGGGAAAAAAAAGAGAGAAAAATGAGCACAATGGACATTTGAGCAGGCAAGTTCAAAATAATCAAATTTTGAGAAGTCCTATATTTCTTTCTTTTATTTTTTGGGTGGCAGGAGGTATCCCTACCCTTCTGGTGACACAAATTCCCTGGACTTGAGTGGGAGTTGAACCTAAGACCTTGGAGATATTGCCTGATCCTCTTTCCAACTAAACCCATCCCTAGGGGTTTTAGAAAAGGCCTATACTGTAAAGTGCTGATTTCTTTTATAATTTTTTTAATCAGTATTATTATATTATGGTAAGGATGCAGAATCATTGCGGCAATTGCTGCCTCATTGTCAGGGAGCTAGGGATACGTAGGGACTCTTCTCTCCTTTGGTGGTATATTGGTGATGTCTAGATTTGTGGACTTTTGGTTAGTTTGTGGTAGGAATGGAAAAATGTGTGACCCCACCCCTTATGGGACGAGTTTGGGGAGAAAATAACTTGGGTGGGATGGGGATAGTGGAATAGATTAAAACCCGATATTGGTTTGGGAGGGGGATGAGTTTGGGTGGTCCCACCCCATCCTGATTATATATTAAGTACCCTTCATAATCCCTTCAATACTCCTACATATATTGATCTAGATATGTGTGTCTATATAGATTTTTAATAATATTAGTTGATTGATTTTAATATTTAGATGTGGACGGGGTGAGGCAAGGTTTGGGCAGATGGGGTGGGGATAAGGACGACGGTTATAACTAGTGGAGATGGAAAAGGCCCTCTTTAAAAGGGGCGGGTCCTGAACCTACCTCATTGTCATCTCTAGTTTGAGGGGCTCTAAAGTGATACGAGGGCTAGAGAAGTGTGACCAACAACTTCTTCGTGTTTATGGTGGTGTATGTGGGAGAGAGGATGAGGCAATCTTTTGATGGGGTGGAGTCTTCCTTATTAGTTGTTAAATTCAACTTTTTACTAGCACACGTCTTTGGTGAATCTTATGAAGGGAAATGAACTTGATATATATATATATATATATATATATATATATATATATAGTTGCAACAAAAACAATATTCCTAAATATAACTTGAACCACCTATAAAATCCATGAGCTTGCATAAGGAATTTGACACATTCCTAGAAAGCCAAAAAAGTGCTTCTATAAATGCTCTAATTCTAAAAAGTTACAATTATCTTCAAGGCTCAAACAGAAAACTAAGATAATTAATTATAGTACAAATGGGGGCCATGCAACTCCTTTGTAGCGCAATAGTTAAGTGCTGGCATGACAGCTACCATAGAATGAAACAAGTCTCCCTTACTCTACCTAGAGGCTAATCAGCCTAGGCCTGTCTCTAACTTTCCTTCATGTCAAAATTCGTTTCCCCTACTATTTTCTAAGCAAGAGCATGCTGTTCAACTTCTACAGCCCAAACCAAACTTTCTAAATTTTGATATTAAAAATTACCTGCATCGAATGAAATCATTCTTCCTTGCTCTACCTAGCGGCAAATCAGCCTAAGCCTATGTTTTATTGAGCTTTAATAGTTAAGGCTTTTTTATTTTTATTTTAAGATTTTTGAACATTGGCGGTAGTGATGTTCATGGGCTTTAGTTTGAATCATGTTATGTCATTTCATGATATTATGTGGTTTCTTGTTGGTTTAAATGAGTTGTATTAGTCAAAGTCCTTATTTTCATTACTTACGAGTTCAAAGTCCTATTATAGTTTTGAATACCTAAAAGTTTATATATTATAACTATATAATACTTTCAATTTACCAGAGATTTGTCATATTGAATTTTCAAAAGCTTTTGGCACTCTTCTAGAATTGTGTGTTGCAAATCTAACACTAGTTATGATGCCTATGGGATTCTGGGTGTGATTTTTGATAAGCAATAACTCTTATTCGAAAGCACCCAAAAAAGGGGGGATGCACCCATGTACATGAAGAAGGTACACAAAACAGAGAAAACAAAAGAACCTAAACCTCTAAGCACCTTATTACATAAAATGAAGATCATTCAAAAAAGCTAGAAACGAATCAACAAACACCATGTAATGCCAAGCTAAAACATAGAATGTGCCTCCCCATCAAAGATACATTGATTCCTCTCCCTACATAGGTACCACAAAAGGCAAAGAGGGGCCTTAAGCCAAGCTTGCCTTCCCGCTTGACAAGACCAATGCGCTTACCAACTCAATAGAAAATCCTTCACTGATCTTGGCACAACCCAATGCAACCCAAACAACAACAAAAGCGCACTCCAGAAATTACTAGTACAAATTACTAGCCAATAGATCCCCCCTTCGACTTAAACATACAACACGTATTAACCAAACATAACCCCTGCTTTTGCAGATTAACTATAGCAAGATTCACTTCAAAGGTAGTTTACCCATGCAAAAAATGCCACCTTCAAAAATGCTTTCGTTTTGCAAACATTCTTAAAAGGAAAAGTACCAAGCAAACCCCCCCGAAAGAATTGTGTAGTAAGAGCAAACCGTACAAAGACTGGAACTACGGATTCCACCTAATAGTCTCCTCTTCATCCACCCTCTCTTGACAAAGATGTAAAAAACACAATAAATCCGTTACTAACCACCCAAGTCCCCAATCTTGAACATTTCTGCGAAAAGGACTCCCAAATGGCGCCATTAGGATAAATAGAAAAACAGTCAGATACCATTGCATCCCCCGCACCTTGAAACCTAAAACAAATTTGAAAAATGATCCTACTAAATAACACTCCCACACCACCTATCTTGCCAAAACCTAACCCTCTCGCCCTTCCCCACCACAAATTCAACATAACCATAAAACTCCACCCACCCCTTCCAAACACCCTTCTACACACCTACCCCATTAGAAGAGTCCACCTCCCTTGAAACCCATCCTCTCCTTTCACATCCAAACTTACAATCACCCATCTTCACAACTTTTACCTCTCACTAGCAAGACAGCCACAACCACTTTCCTAACAATGCTTGATTAAAAATTCTCAAATTTTTATCCCAAAACCTATCATCCCCACTGGCCTACTAATTTTATCCCAACTCACGAAATGAAGTTTCTTCCCATCCCCGTGTCTCCTTATTGAAAACCCCTCTGAAGCTGTTTAAGAGTCTTTTCCACTGAAGCTGAATTATGAAATAAAGACATGAAGTATGCTATTAGACTCCCCAACGTACTCTTAATGAGAATTAAGTCTGCCACCTTTAGACAAATATTACTGCTTTTGACATGCTAACCTTTGTTGGAAACGCTGCCCCACACCATCCAAATTTGCTACATCTTGAACCTTACCAACGGGAATCAACTCACTCTTTCCCAAATTAGAACTGAAGACATGAGAGACTCAAAACATTGATGCGCTTTTGCTACGAGAAAGCAAATAGTCTTATCCACGGTTTGAAATCTTGGTCATTACATTACGTAACAGTAGCGGGCACTCTTGAACCTGTTACACCCCGCTATATCGGAAGGAATGAATTTCACCACCTTTGCAGCCGTTACGGTACTGTAATGTGCCGTTACACCACTGTAACAGTCTGTAATGGGCTGTTACGGTACAGTAATGCAGTGACATGGTCCAAAAAAAAATTTATATTTTTTTTCCCAGAAATTCAGTTATAATGTTTTCTAAATAGAAAGGGGGGAAGAAATCTTAGCAAAGAAAGTGGGAGAGGGATTTTCAGGAAGTATAGGATTCTACCATTCAGGTGAAGAGATTAAAATAATAAATAAATAAACATTTGCCATTCCACTCTTTGACAGTCTTGCTACTGGAAAGGTCTACAAATTGTAGTTGAAAGGTTTGTCTTCTTCATGATGTCCAGTTGCCCTTTCGTCTCACTGCCTCTTCCATCCTTTGCTCCCGCCAACTTCTGTTCTTCCCCCCCTCTCTTTCTTTCTCTTTTTTCCCTTTTTCCTTCCATTTTCAGACAAGTCTTTGAACTAACTGACTTTGCCCCTTCTAGAGAGTTCCACTAGCATCTGGGTTATTATTATTATTTTATGTTTAAGGCATGCCATATAGATCAAGTCCAAATTGGAAATTTGACAAGGCATGGCCCATTTTCTCTATTTTGTGCAGTAAAAGCCCAGCCCAAGTAACATAAGGTAAAATATTTTTATTTAAAATTTTTCAAGTCTATTTTTATAATAATTTTTGAATTTTATATTAAAAATGGATAAAACTTTTGTCACCTTGCTAAATCTTGCAAAAAAAGATTTGTGTATTTCTAAAAGTGATGAATTTATATATATGGAAGTGATGAAATATAAGAATTATGACACTTTTCCTGTTACCAGCGTTTTAAAATTCAATATAGAATTTATTAACTATATAAAATCATCTTTATAAATTTCATAAAATACATTAAAATAACTAATATTTATGGAATTTTAAGGAGTTGTGAGATGAAAATAAAATTTCATGCTCCTGATAGCCACGTCCATTACGTTACGCCCGTTACACTCTTGCATCCGTGTCAATGCGACCGTTATGCTGGATGAATGGGTCAATGGGTCTTACAAGCCTTTGTTGGATGACTTTGTTGATATTTTGAGTGACATGAGACTTTAAATGGTCTCTCTTTTGTAAATGGGTGCCCTTGGGCACTCTTTTAATATATTTACACTTTACCTATAAAAAAAACTACAATAAATAATAGGGGAGACAATGGATCTCCCTGCCGAAAACCCCTAGTATTAGAGAAGAATCCCTCAGCTAAACCATTAATCTCCACATAAAATTTGAAAGTATAGATGCAAAATCCTATCCACCTCCGCCAAGTTGGGCCGAAACCCAGTCTCCCCAACATGTAAAGCAGAAAATCGCAATTGACATGATCACCTGCTTTCATTATAGCCAACTTATATACCATTCTTGGAATATTACTCTGTTTCCTCAAAATCCTATCCACCTCTGCCAAGTAGCACCAAAACCCAACCTCCCCAGCATGTGAAGCAGGAAATTCCAATTGACATGATCACGTGCTTTCAATATATCCAACTTATATACCACACTCGGAACATTACTCCGTTTCCTTGTAATAAATTTATTCATCAGCTTTTACTTTGCAGTCTATTCAAGGGACACCCAAAGATTTATATTTTTATTACCATTATTTCTGTTTAATGATGCTTTGTATATTATATTTTATCTTCTTTAACACTTTGTATAATTACTTCAAGTATATTATTTGTTGTGAAAGATTTTCTCTGTATACATATTTTCTGTTCAGATCTCTGACAGTTCTGTCCTCAGTGTCTCATCTTGAATCACATGTATCCCTTTTGGAGCTTAGACTACTGCTTTCTAGGTTTTTTCCCCTCTCCACCTGAATGTAAGCTATTTGTTGAAATATCTTTGCAGGTTAGTGAGATAAATTTGCTTCGTGAGAGTAACATGCAACTCAGAGAGGAAAACAAGCACAATTTTGAGGAATGCCAGGTTTGGACTTTGGAGTGGGAGGAATCTCTACCCTCTTATCTCTCGATGATTTGTCATTTTAATAGGTTTTTCTGGTGGTTGATAAAGATAATGATGTCATTTATTACTTTGATTTGCTCCTAGAAATTGCGTGATGTAGCCCAGAAAGCTAGGATTGAAACCGAGAAACTGGAGACTTTGTTGAGGGAAAGGGAAACTGAGATGGAAGCTTGTAGGAAGGAAATTGACATGCAAAAAATGGAGAAGGATCACTTGGAGAGGAGAGTTGATGAGGTATTGAATGTTCAAATTGTGTCTTATTTCATGTTTTCTTCATTCAGCATTCTAATTTCTTTTACTTTCTCAAGTTACTTGAGAGGTGCAAGAATATTAATGTGGAAGATTATAATCGCTTGAGGGAAGATGTTCAACAGATGCAGGTGATCTATATGTTTTTTTTTTTTAATCCAGAAATTCATTTGGCAGATTGATTGTTTGTATCTTATGTTATTCTTTTTGTTCAGAATATGCTTGTTATTTTTTGTTTAGGCGTTACCTTAGTGGCCCCAGCAATCAGCCAATCTGCACCAAGGCTGTTAAATCGGGGATCCTACAATGGATTGATGGATAGGGTCCTTAGAGGAATCATAGTATCAGGACCGAGAATTGTAAGATTCTACAAAATGATTAGAAGTGCATCTTCAGGATCCTTAAAAATACACACCGAATAAGCTTGAAACTTGTGAAATATGAAAAAAGAAAAATTTAAACATTTCAAACACAAAAGGTTTCACTAATCTTAATATATTTGAAGTACATTAGTATAGCAAATTTTTATTTATATAACATCTAACTAAAATAGCACATTGAAATATTAGATGTTAACTATTAAAAGAAAAAGAAGGTTCATGAATCATCATTCATCACCGAGCAATCATTCTATTAAAAATATTTAATTTACTTAAGAAGAAAATATTTGTTTTAAAATAATCCGTCATTCGGCCATAAAATGTTCTATAGCAGAACTTAATGAGACGGGAAAATTAGCACTAGGATTTGTTTGGGATAAAAGAACAATTGGTTTAAAACAAGCTTATTGAGAGTGTGTGTGTGTGTGTGTGTGTGTGTGTGTGTGAGAGAGAGAGAGAGAGAGAGAGAGAGAGAGGTGGGGGGCTGATTAGCCTAAAGCTAAGAAGCATATATATGGACATGGGGCATAGATACAACACGGACACGTAGATACGTTATTTCTCAAAAAAGTAAGATATGGACATATAATAAAAATATAATGTTATTTTAATTAAAATTGGCATAAAAAGACACAAGTCACAAGAATATTATTAAAGTATTAGAATAACAAAGCCGCCATTATATAAAAATTCAAGAACTTATTCATTTAATCATCAACATCTATAATTCAAGTTCTAAACAAATTTACTAATTATTACAAAGAACATATATATGTATATGTATGTATAAATATATTTATAAAACTAAAAAAAGAACTATGGGATACCCATTTTCCGTGTGTCTGATATGTGTCCGGAAAGTGTCCAACACATACATGTGAGCCATTATATAAAAATTCAACAACTTATTCATTTAATCATCAACATCTATAATTCAAGTTCTAAACAAATTTACTAATTATTACAAAGAACATATATATGTATATGTATGTATAAATATATTTATAAAACTAAAAAAAGAACTATGGGACACCCATTTTCCGTGTGTCTGATATGTGTCCGGAAAGTGTCCAACACATACATGTGAGCCAAAATAGAGTGTCCGTGCTTCATAGGCCTAAAATAATATTTTCAAAGTAATTTTTTTCTAAATGGCAATGTTGGACCCATAGTAGTCATGATAAGATATTAACTGACTTAAATTAACAATTATATCGTCTGAAACAAACTAAAAGAGTCATTGTAAGAGTCAATAATGTGAATAAAGTTTTTGACATAATTGTCTCATTTAGGACAATTAAGTAAATTTTACTATTTGTATTATAATATTATTATGGTCTCAGTTTGTGAATTATCAATAACACATGCGAGAATAAAGTTCTATTATTATATTATAAGATCAATAAAATCAGGAGTTAACTTGGGATCCTAGTGATCCTATAGGCTTTCTTTCGTCAACTGAATAAAAAGGTCGGATCTGAGAAGATATGCTTGGATTGGATAGGAAATAAAATTTTACGGGATTTGGAGGAGACCAGGCAAAGGATAGGATATGTTATATTTCAATTCTATCTTTTGACGGGTGCTAAATAAAGGACTTGGTTTATATTTTATTATATTTTTTCAAGTTTCACAAAATACAAATAAGATCTAGCTTGGTTCGTACCTCCTCTACCTCCTTATATGGGAGGTTGATGGTTCGAAATCCCCTTAAGGGGCAATATGTGTGTAATTTACATATCGATAAAAATTTATTTTTTCACAAAATAATGTTGTTTCTTTAAAAAAATTGTTTTCTTGTATAATGTTCTTTCAAGCTCCTAAAAATCTATTTTCTCGAGTTCTTGAAAAGTTTTTTTCCCAAATATATGCCGTAAAAATTTGAAAAAAATATATAATATATAAATATATATATGTATCTATGTATGAATGAATGGAGAGAGATAAATAAGAGAGGGTTCAACAAATATAATATTTTTTTGTGTACTAATACTAATAAAAATGATGACAGTGAATGCAAGAATAAGAAAAGAAATGATTGGTGCACTTGAAATCTATTGTGATAGACGTGGTTGTCATCAACAGTGATGAGGATGTGGTGAGGGAATGTCGACATTTGGCATTAATAGTGGTGGTTGGAAGTAGTCTCTCGGCAACTCTTCCCTTTTCTCTCTTGCTCTTTTTCCCTTTTTTCTCATAAGAAAACAATCGAGGGTTTTTTTATTTTACTTCTTATCCCATTAAAAGGGTACAATTATAAGTAGCGTCCAAACATCATATAAGCTTATGCCTTCTGATTCAGTATTATAAACATTGGTTATAATAATAGTACTAGTAGCATAAGCAGCAACAACCACAACAATAGTAGCAGCAATAGTAGTAATAGCAATAATATATTTTTGAATTATTTTTATAAGTTAGCGCCTTATTTCACTCAAACTAGCGCTTTTTGTTGCCTCACTTTTCAGGCAATGTGGGACTTTAATACCTTTCGCCTTTAACTATATTGGTTAACATATTAAGGAAAGATATGATGACATGTGATTTAACCAATGATGGTGAAATATTATTCATGTAACTATACACAAATAGTTGAAAAAAAGGTTTTGTTGAGCTAAACATATTAAAAGTAGAAATTTATAAAAGTAGAATTCCAGCCAAGCTATAAGGAACCAATTATGCTACATAAATATAGTTATGAAGTAACTTTGAAAATTTTGGAGTGGCTTAAATAAAGATATAGAGTTAGATGGGTGGCATTACATAAAACATTGAATAAGAAAGTTATCTATTCATGGATGCTAGAAGTGGCACTAATCAAGGATCAAAATTTCATTTTTTTTTATACCGAATTGACCAATACATTTCCATTTCTCAATAAACTGCAACAAAACAGAAGTGGAATAGAAAATTTCACACTGTTTCCTTGGAGATAAAGTTGTTTCTATTGAATAGAAGTTTCCTTGGAGATACGTTTCCATAACTAGTTAAAAGATACTGAAAAGATAGAAACTTTTCTTTTCTATTACAGTAATAAATCTAGAAGTTGGTAAAAGATAATATTCTTTTTTTTAATGAAATTAAAGAGATTGAATGATTAAGACTCAAAATTCCAAGAAGATATCTCTATTCTTTTCCAAAAGTAGTAGATAAGGAAAAGTAATATTGGGATGAAAAAATTGGTGAACAATTCATTTTAATTCTTATTTTTTATTATAATAGTCTTAACTTGCTATTTGTTTTACTTAAATTGTTGTTTTATGTGTAACTTGTTCCAAAGTATCCAATTTGTGTATATTACATTGTTTTAATTCCATTGATATAAAAAAAATATAAAAATTTAATATACATAAAACATTATCTCTAAAACTTATATACTTGTTTTTAAGTAGTAAAAAATTATTTTGTATTAACGACTAAGTTACATTTGTTTATTTCTCAAATTTTCCCTAGTATTGTGTGGATGAATGTGTATGCTAAGACACTTCCGGTTAGTTAGTTATAATATTTATCTTCACACATTAATATATTTCACTTTATGTTTCTAAGTGTTTTTATGTGTTCTGTTTTTCATCATTTCTACCGTATTTCCAAAATCCTTTCGTTTCTTGGGTGACCCGAACAACACTCCGAAATGAAATTTTGATCCTTGGCACTAATTGAAGATAAGATGTGAGGAAAGTCAACTGAGATGGTATAGCCATATGGTAATGCAGGCTACCTATTTTACCTGTTTGGTGGAGTGATTTGATTCGAGTTGATTTCAAAAATCCTAGAGCGTAGTGAAAGGCCTAAGTAAGAACCGTTGAGGCTTGCAGAACTTATAATAGAAAAAAATAGAAAACCAAAACAGTCGAGGCTTGCAAAACAATTAATTATCAACCTTGAATTTGAATGATGTTGTGGCTTTGCAAAAAGCTAATAGAAGATGATGGATCTGTATGTAATGTAGGCTACCAACTGCACCCAGTGTTCAAAATAACAGCCATTATGTTGTGTTATGGTCGTGGCATGTCTTGCAGTCCCCTTTTTTTTTCATTTTTTTCCCCGTAGATTAGGGTTTCTCTTCAGTCCAGAAATCTCATTTTTGTTTAGATCTATTGCAAAAGCTTCTTAAACTTGCTTGTATCTTTTAGCTTAAAATCGTTAGATCTTTTTTTTTTTTCGGTAAGTTAAAATCTTTTATCTTATGATATACATGCTTGAATGAAGTAGTTTTTTGTTATTAAACTTGGTAAACTCTCAGGCATTTTTTTTTTTTTAAATTTCGTAATTTATATTCGTATATTTTTATTTAATTATAAAGTTTTTTTATATATGATATGGTGGTCCGTCTTTTGTATGTATAAGTTATTTTCATATTTAAGTGCATCTATATGCATAAAAGTGGTGAATATAATTGATGATTTAAAATTTCATGTACTACTATTATAAAAAATTTAATGAAATTAATTTACAATCACTAAAACCCATAATATATGTTTTCCTGTGATTAAAACATTTGTATCGATTTAATTATTAGGGGTTGTGACTTGTGAGATTAATAAAAAATTGCGCTTCTGGTAACCACATCCTTTGCATTGTACTCCTGCGCCCACATTATGGTGACTATGACCATTGCCTAAAACCTTGACTGCACTTGTTTGTTGGAGCAATTTGATTCAAGTTGAAGATTTCAAAAATACTAGAGGTGCAGTGGAAGGCCAAGTTACAACAGTTGAGGCTTGCAGAACGACCTAATTATCAACCTTGAATTTAACTGATGTTTTGGCTTTACAAAGAGATAATTGAAGATGTTGAATCTGTTTTTAATGTAGGCCACATACTGCACCCAAGGTTTTAAATAACAGCTGTTAGTTACACAACGGTTGTGGCAGGTCCTGCAGCTGTTAAACCCTACGTTACAGTGACTGTTATTGTAGCCGTGTCCCTTACTTAAAACCTTTAATGTACTTGTTTGTTAGAGCAATTTGAATCGAGTTGGAGTTTTGGAAAAGACTGGAACGTCAAGGAAAGCCAAAATATTGTGAGTTGAGGCTTGCAAAATGACACAATTATTAGCCTTGAATTTGACTGATATGTGGCTTACATGGAACTAATTAAAGATGTTGGATCCATGTGTACAAATAGGGCTGTAAATGAATCAACCTGACCCGAGCAGTGGGTTGTTCAGGCTCAGCTCACTAAAATAAACGAGTTTCAAATTGTGTTCAAGCTCGGTTTGTTAATATTTTGAGCCAATTTCAGATGAGTCTTTAATCTAGGTCAATCGTAAGCTGAACTCAAGTAGCTTGATTTTTTATATAGTATTAGACTACTTTTGGCTTAACGAGCTCAAGCTCGAGCCGAGCTCTACAAATTTATGAGACTCAAAATATGTCTAAACTTGGCTTGTTAATCTTGTGAGTCAATCTCGAACAAGCCTCTAACCGAACCGATCATCGTTTTACAGCCCTTAGAACAAAGAGCTAATAAAGGATGATGGATCCCTTTAGTGAACCAGTAGTTGAGACTCAGGGTTGTTGGGTAGAGGTTGAGTTTACTTTTCTGCAATTAAAGGCTTTAATTGGCGTGTTAGTTTATGCTTGTTAATGATTGGTTGGTAGTTGCGTCATATCAGCTACCATTGTTCTACTGACTGAGAATTAAAGGCCTTTAAGGAAGATTAATTTATCAATTTTTTTATATATTGATTCTTTGTCATTGTAGATTAGAATTCAGAATCCTTTTGTGATATAAGAATTTGTATGGATGCCCTGTGACTTCTTAAGATAACTCATATATTGCTAATATTTGAATTTGGCCCTATTTTTCTATTGGAATTTGGGAACGAAAAGTGTCTCAAGCTCACAGTATTCTTTTGAAGTTATAATGTTCTTCAGTGATTAAGTATGGTTGGCCTGCTTTCTACATAAATACAGTCTGACAGGTTAAAGCTATGATGACATGTAAAAGAACTTTTTTCACTTCAAGATTTTTAGTTTTTCTTTTTGCTCATAAAGTTGCTTCTCTAATTCGTTAGGGAATTATTCTGGCATCAGGATCCTGATTTCATATATTTTCTGTTATATATGCTTTCCACCAGGTAAGTCTGAGAGAGAAGGAGGCTCATTTTGAAGAAGTAAATAGACTTATTTCCGAGAAGCAGGATGTAATATCACAATTGGAGCAAGGCCTTGCAAAGAGTAGAATGGAACTGAATGAGAGGGAGAATAGAGTAAATGAAATTTTGCATGTTGAGGTACTCGAGCCCAGTTGTTTCTATAATAGTCAAGTTGACATTAGCTTGCAATCATATTTATTTCATCTTTTAATAATGTCTCATGTATGCAGGCTTCTCTGAAATCAGAGGTCGAGAAGCAAAAGAAGTTCATAGTTCAGTTAAAGGTTGTTAAATTACTTAACATTATTCTCTTCTTCAACTTTAAATTGTGATGGAAAACTCACTATTCTTTGATTTCTGATACATGCTTCATAGGTTGTTTTAACTTTTTATGTGATCCCTTCTGTTTCGTTCTGTAGAAGAAGTCTGAGAATGCGTCAAAAGAAAAGGAGGAACTGAGCAAAGAAAATCAAACTCTTTCCAGACAGTTAGAGGACTTTAGACAAAGTACTCAAGTTTCTTTTCAGTGTATTTTATACTGTTATCTGTGTATCACATGCTGAGTTTCATTCATTAATTATGCTAATAGGGAAGAGGAATACAGAGGATGCTGTTGGTGAACAGGCAATGAAGGAGAAGGAGAAGGAAAGGGAGAAAGACACTAGGATACAGGTTCGCACAACAATTCTCTCTCTCTCTCTCTCTCTCTCTCCCTCCCTCCCCCTTCTTCTCTCTTCCCCCTTCTATCACTCTTCTGCTTTCTCATTACTCTTTATTCACCCCTTACTGCTAAATGTGCACTAAGATTTTGGAGAGAACTGTGGAGAGGCAGCGAGAAGAGTTGAAAAAGGAGAAGGATGATCACAGGACAGAAAAAACAAAGCGTTTGAGGACTGAGAAGACAATAATGGATTCTCTCAGGAATCTTACCCAGGTGTCACTATCTTCATCAAATACCTATCTGTTTCAATTCATGTACTCGTTTGAATGTGGCAAATGAGATTTTAACTAGTCATTGTTATTAAAGTTGCCATTTTATACTCTAATAAATCATAATTCCAGCTGTTATACTTTGAAGAGATAGATAGCTATGTTGTTTTTTCGAACAAGTAATTCTTTTCTTTCAATTTTATGATATATTTTTCTGAGTGGATTTCTTAGATAAATGCTTGTAGGTTTAGTGGTGCAAGTTTCTGAGGCTCTTGTACACTGCATTTATTTACATTGTATTTGTCAAGGTGGATCATTTGTTGTCTGCTTTTGTCACTTTTAGGATAGAACCAAACTGGTAGATGAGTTTGAGAAGCATAAACAGGCACAAAAGAGGCTTTCAGATGAATTTGAGAAGCTTAAGCTAGCCAAAAGCAGTCTTCCGGAGGTAAGATTGTTAAATTATTTCTAATCAGTCGCTTTTATATTCTCTCTGTGAATCTTTTATGAAGAATACAAATAATTTCATGAGTAGATTGCTCCTTTTGTCACCATTTGACTTTTCTTTTCTTTTCTCCTCTTCTTTTTTCTTCCTTTCCATATTCTTTTTTTTTTCTTTTTCTGTTCTAAGAAATTTCTGGACTGCAATTTTGATACTGCTTTTATTCTTTATTATATATATTTGTTATGTTCTCTTTATAGGGCAGTCCTCATGAGATGACATAAGGGTAGATTTGCTGCAGTTCAAAATGTGTCCCCTTTCATTCCCCTAACTGTTTAAAATGTTTTTTCATTATGTGGTTTTTTATTTCTTGGACTGCAGTCAATGTCCAAGCCCATTAAAACAACGTATATTTGATGCCCTACATACCTTGCTTACTTGCAGCCAGTTATATTTCATTATTTAAAACTGTTTTATGTTGCAATTGAACCTTGATGTTCGGGTTCTTTACATTGTTAGGGTACATCCATGGTTCAAATCCTTTCTGGGACTCCCTTGGATGACCTTGCCGCTGCCTATATGCTGGGTGTGGAAAATTTTGAACGCATTGCCCATTCAGTTTTCAGTGAGCTTGGAGCTTCTACACCTGCAGACACTTCTTCAGCTGTGGATACTACATCCTTGGGGACTACTACAGGTCTGTTACTTTGTTTCTCTTTGCTGTTTTAACTATATTACCACCTTTCAGGATACTACAAGATGTCTAGTTTCTTTTCTTTTGTCCCGGAATTTTATTTTGAGAAGTGCTCTTTCAGGTCAGGCAGTTCCTACTCTGGCTCCAAGTTTACCTCCTAGCAGGTCCTATGTCAAGTTTTCCTTCAGCGGGTCCCACTTCAAGTTTTTCATCTGCTAAAGAAACAGAAGAAAGACAAATTACTTCAGGCAAAAACAAATGTTGAAACCCGTAAAATTGGGAGGAAATTGGTCCGACCTCGTATTGTAAAGCCTGAAGAGCCTCAGGGGGATGCAGAGATGTCAGAAATTGAGAGTTCTAATAATGGTGGGAGGCCCACCCCTGCTCAAAACTTAGACACTCAAAACATGTTATCAACTCAACCATTTATTCGCAAACGTCTGGCTTCTTCATCTACTTCTGAGTTACAAGAAGAGTCACTCATTCAAGGGGAGACCAGCTCTGATGTGGCAGCACCTGTGCCCAAGAAGTCCCGAGGCTCTGATTTTCCACAAGAGGGTGCAGAAGGGCAATCTGATGCTCTTTCGGAAAATTTAGAAATTCTACCTGCCATTGAAGAATCTTTAGAGGCTGTTGGTGATTTACCACAAGGTTCCAGTGAGGATGCTATTGATGCTGAAAGGGATGAGATTGAGCCTACAGGGGAGCAGGCTGAGCCGCCAAAAGTAGATGGTACAAATCAAGTGGAGTTGTGCTGTGATAGAAGTGAGGTTTTAGAAGAGATATTAGATAAACCAAGAGGGACAGAGGTGATGTTTGACGAGGTGTCAAAGGTTCAGGAGCAAGACATTCAGCAGTCAATGGTGGAATCTGGAAGTGAGCGAGAGGAGGGTGAGCTTGTCCCTGATATCACAGATCAGGAAGATGGTGGTACTATGTCTAACATAGCAGAGAACCCGGAAAGTGAGGAGGCTCAGCCTGAGCCTGTAGCAGCTTCTGTGGGTTCACCTGGTGTTGAGGAGGAAGCTCTAGTTGCTGGAACAGTGGAGATTAATCCTCCCGAAGGTAATGAGTTCTGAGAAGAATGACGAACGTGATGTGATAGAAGTGAATACTGAGACTTCAGATAAGTCGAGTGATGTTAAAGATCAGGCAGTAGTGGAAACTGAACAGATCCCTGAAGCTGTTATAGGTACTGGCGAAGAGAGTGCCAACTGTAACCTGCAGTAGAAGGTGGTGTCTCTAAACAAGTTAGCCCCACTGTCACAGGAGATGCAGAGGGGTCCAAACAGGTTTCACCTGTTGGTAAGAGTTCAACTACCATTAACTTGCAAGAGAGGGCAAAGCAAAGGTCTAAACTAAGACAGGCTGGAGTACTATCTTCTTCTCTGGGTAGAGGTCGTGGAAGAGTAGCTCGTGGTCAGGGTGCTCGTGGAGGGCGTAGTGGACGTGGGCAATCATCTGGTGAACAAGGTTAGACATTTGAAAGTTGCTATATGGGATTAGTTGAACTAGCCTGCACTAAACTATAATTATTCTGTTACTTAAACCCCATCCTCTCCAGCCCCCAAACTACTTTTCAAGTTTTTCTGCATGTGCACTTGCGGGGTGAACCTAATGTTAACGGTTGCTTGGTTGTACAGATGAATATAGGCTCTAGAAAGATTTTTACTGTATTGATGTGATTGCAGTTCATGGAGTAAGGTGCATTTTTTGAGAACCTATATTTGCTTTTATAAAAATGGAAAATATAAAATTGCTTCTTTGAGGTGTTAGGGTTAGGGTTAGAAAAAAAAAATTTAGTCAATTATCAAACCAATGTTGCTATCAGTCAACAATGTCCTCCGACATGGACCCCATTCTTCATCATGATAAACAAGATAAAGAGGGATCTGCACAAGAAACAGGCGATATGCTATCTTGAAGTTAAACTAGTTAATTGTTCTTCTTCAAGTAATAAAATGTGCAGGAGGACTAGAATATATATTGGCACCTGATTGAGCCTGATACGCAAACAATTTTTGCTTCTAACTTTGGCAGAATTGGAGAGTCCATAGTGGGAAATGCGTTGTCGTGCTTTTTGGAGTGTTATTTGTTCCTTTCTCACTTGCTGCAATGCAACTGTCTCCGAAACTATTTTCCATAAAAAAAAAAAAAAAGTAAAAATTTTTTTATATTAGAATATGTGTTTCTCAAATATTCGGAATGTGTATTTTAATTGCTATTTATCATGTATGTAATATACTTGTAATTTTTTTAAAAATTTAAATTAAATAATCATTTATATATTAATAAAATTATGACACATAGATAAAAAGAAAATTACACGTGTCTCATTTGAGTCAAATAATGTCTGAAAAGGAAATATAAAAAATCAAGAAATATTCAATATTTGGACACAGTAATTAATAACAGTTGTATCAAAAGTGGTAGCATTAATTTTCTCTGACTTTTTCCCTCTAAAGTTGCTGTTTTGGTTGTGCATCTCGGAATCGCAACCTTATCAGCACTTGAATTCATCACATTCATGTCCTTTGCTCTCTTAGTTGAAATCTTTGCCCACACCGATGTAATTTTAATAGTAATTTTTTAAATTTAAGCAATTGTTTTGTTATATTTTTAACACGTACATATTACAAATATGTCTTTTTAAAATATATTTATAAAAGTAAAAATTTAATAGAAACATTTTTAAAATAACACCTTTAAAGACATTTTTTAAAAAAATACTTTTTATAAATAATAATAATTTTTAAAATAATGTTTGTATGCAAAAGATATTATCACTTTGTTTTCAATTGTTTTGATACACTCCTCTTTCGTAGTTCATTTTTTTTAAATAAAATCACTTTAAACACTAGTATTTATAAACGAATAAGTAGTAAATCTCGGTCTAGGATGGGTTACTATTTTTGGATATTTTTGTCACCCCAAATCCTAAGAATCACTATATTACGAGATATAAGTTAATTTTTTCTATTTAACATGAAGACTATTACTCTATATTGCTATTTTTTTTTTCCGATTATATCATGATGTATTTATGAGAGAATGAGTGGTAGGTCTCGGCTGGGAGTCAGTGTGACTAATTTTAAAAATTTTTGCATCCCAAATTCTAAAATTCACTACATTACAAGATATATATTACTTGAAAAAAAGAATATGTGAGAATAAAAATACATTACATATACAAATATGTACAATATATATGTTTGATTGACATGTAAAAATTTAATACATGTGCACGTATAAAAAACTGAGAGTCCGCTATGTAAGAAAAAATAGAAAATATAAGTGTTACATGTTGGTCTCTTTCTATTTTTAATAGATCGTTGGTTATGCTCAACTGGGATTAGATGCTGTGTCCTGTATAAGTTGTGATGGATCGTCATATGTGGCTTGACAATCTTTTCCACATCCTCTTTCTCCTCTTGTATACTCCAAGTGACTATGAATCCACTTGTGCTACTCTATCCACACGCTGTGAATCGACCTGTGTCACTCCCTCCACGGACTTCTCACTGGCGATATATGTGTCACTCCTTCCACAGGCTATGAGTCTAAATGTATCACTCCCTTCATATATTGAGTTTAACTATGTCATTCTCTCCACAGGCTGTCCTCATCGGTGACATCATCACCAAAATGAACTGGAGAACACCTTGGTGATGGTGACAATTTTGACAGAGGAGAATCTTGATGTAAAAACATTAAAACCATTGAGCAATGCTATGGATATCTTAAAGTTTTACTAAAAAATGTTTACATGTTGATGTGGCAGTACAGTATTGGTTGTATATTATATCATAATGTGATATACAAACTAATATCATACTGCCATATCAGCATGTAAACATTTTTTGATACATTTAAATGGTAAGAATAATTTTATTCAAAAACATTATGTGTCTTATGAAAAAAAGTTTTTAGCTAGTTTAATTGACTCTATTATTTATTAAAGCTTTAATCATAAGTATTTTTTGAAAAGATATTTATAAAAGTATTTTTACAAAAAAAAAATGTTTCTATTGAAAAAAGTTTCTTCAAAAGTATCTTTTTAAAAGATGCTTTTAAGATTTGTATGGATCAAAAAAACTAAATGAGTCCCTAAAAATTTGGAAAAAAAAAAAATGTAACCAAATTTCTCCAAGTTGTTTATGGTACAGTGAGAATAGAGGGGTCATCACATGAATCTGACATGCGGAAAGTCACACCACATCCAATATCCTGCGGGACCCAATAAAAATACATTTCATCCTTCATATAAAATAATTTATTTTTTGCATATTATATGTGAGGCTCGGCCGAGAGAAGGGAAAGGGCTAGAGAAGATCGAAAAAAAGACAAAAGAAGATCCATGGCGAAGAAGGCATTGCTGATAGGTTGCAACTACCCGGGGACGAAGGCAGAGCTCAAGGGATGCATCAATGACGTCAGGCGGATGTACACGTGCCTTGTCGACCTCTATGGCTTCTCCGAGGACGACATCACTGTCCTCTTGGACACCGACGAGTCCTTCACCCAGCCCACAGGACGCAATATCCGCCGCGCCCTCTCCAATCTCATCCGATCCGCCGAACCTGGTGATCTCCTCTTCGTCCACTACAGCGGCCACGGTACCCGCCTTCCCGCCGAGACCGGCGAGGACGACGACACCGGCTACGATGAGTGCATCGTCCCCACTGACATGAACCTCATCACCGGTCGTTCTTCCTCTTCCTTTTCTTTTCCTATTATGTCTTCAAATTCTTTTAATTAGTTGAAAAACAATCTCTCTTTCTTCTGTCAAGATGTCACTCTCATCTCATAATTTTTTTGATGGTCGATGAAATAATTGTGACGAATCTATTTGAGTCTGCTTGCCACTGCGATCGCCAAATCCCTTTCGATCGTCTTAGATCTAGCTCCCTTGCTCGTCCTCTTTTTTACTTTTTGTTTACACACTTGTGCAACCCAAACCATTTGCTAAAATTAGTTAAAGCTTTGTGGGTAACGATTCTTACTGATTTTACAATTAATTCCGATCAGCATCATCTATCATCTTCATGCCGTGGTGTAAATAATTTCTCCATGTTCTGATGCCATTCTATATCATTCACAAGCATAGAAATATTATAATTAATAATAATAATAATAATAACCTGTGTTATTTTATAAAAAAAAATCAATAGATAGTGACTTTTCCCCCTCGCCTGCGCAGATGATGATTTCAGGGAGTTTGTAGACCAAGTACCAGAAGGTTGTCGCATAACAATAGTATCAGATTCTTGCCATAGCGGCGGTCTTATCGACGATACCAAAGAGCAGATCGGGGAGAGCACCAAGCAGGCTAGTGGAAGTCAGGGATCAGGTTTTGAATTCAAAAGTTTCTTGCATCAAACTGTGGAAGATGCATTCCAGTCGCGCGGCATTCACCTCCCTTCTGGATTGCGCCACCACCATCGTAAACACAATGAAGATGAAGATGATGTTGATGTTGATGACAGAGAGTTCAAAGGCGAATACGGGGATCGGGGCTATGTGAAGAGCAGATCTTTACCTCTTTCTACTCTTATCGAGATACTCAAGCAGAAAACTGGAAAGGATGACATCGATGTTGGGAAGCTAAGGCCAGCTCTTTTCGACATCTTTGGAGACGATGCCAGTCCTAAGGTGAAGAAGTTCATGAAAGTCATCCTGAACAAACTCCAACAACATGGTGATGGCGAGGGCGAGGGCAAAGGTGGAGGGTTCCTTGGCATGGTTGGGAGCCTGGCTCAGGAGTTCCTCAAGCAAAAGCTTGACGAAAATGATGAGGGCTATGCAAAACCTGCCTGGGAAACAGAAGTTGGCAGCAAACAAGAGGTTTATGCTGGAGCAGCTAAGCGGGCACTTCCTGACACTGGCATTCTGATAAGCGGCTGTCAAACCGATCAAACTTCTGCAGATGCTAGCCCTTCCGGCAATGCTAATGAAGCTTATGGGGCTCTCAGTAATGCAATTCAGAGCATAATTGCTGAAACAAGGGGTAGGGTTACTAATCAAGAGCTCGTTTTTAAGGCCAGAGAGATGCTCAAGAAGCAGGGCTTCGCTCAGCGTCCGGGCCTTTACTGCAGTGACGATCATGTTGAAGCTCCTTTTGTATGCTGATATGAGAAGTCTAATGAAGCAAGACGATGAATAATAATTTTTCAGGTGTTTGTGAGCTTTGTGTGAGTGCTTGTATTTCCTTCTTTTGGTGTCTGAAGAATAAACTTTGAACAAAAATGATTTTGTATTTCTGCTATATATTTTGGATGACAATGTAGCGTGGCTGTGATACAACTTGGTTCAAGAACTACACCCAGTACGACTAGTAAATTGTTATTTGAATTCCATGACAAGGCTTGTAATTTACAAAAATATATAAGCCCAAAAAAATGGAGCCAAAAAAATTACATTATCAATATTTGCGAGACTGCATAACTTCATTGCACAGCGCAGAGAATAATTGTCTTTCCCAGTCTGAAGCTGGAGTGAACCGCTTCATGTGCATCTTGGAAGGTACAACGCAACAACCAGCTGATAACTACAATAATTAGTCATCACTTCGAACAAAAATGATCTCTGCTTTTGTTTCATCTCAATCATCAATATCTTGAACCCATGCTAAATCTGCCAACAAGATGTTCAATGCACAATTAGAGAATAAATTTTATTTAATAAATGTCGATCATATAGGGAAGGGAGCAACATTCATGATTTGAAGTACGATTCAGTTTAAATTCAAGAAAGCCTTCATCCCAACATTTATCTTAGCTTAACTGCACAATAAATACTAGCAATAAAATGACTAGAAAATAACATAGTTAACAAACATATAGTGACATAAGAGAGAGAATCAAACCATGAAGCACAGATTCAACTGCTGCATTTGGGATGAGAAGCCCCACTATTCGCTGATTGTCCGTGGTAGTCTCTATACGCACGACACGGAGTCGTTTATGGCTTTGGCGGGCCTGTAGAGAACATTACTTGAAGTTCAATCATCATAGATGGGTATTCTTAAATAAATTACATGGTGAAACAGAGCATGGAAATTGCAAAACAAATTCTGCAGTCTAAAGTTAACCAGATGATATTTACATTTTTTCCAATATATTAGATGGGTAGTCTTCTTGTTCCATATTCAATCAATATAAACTCCGCCACTTGGATTTTAAGAAACAAAATATACAAGCACCAAATACATTTTAAATCCTGAGATGGAAACTCCTAGACATCCTCCTACATTTGACTACATGCTCTATTCAAAATCACTAAGAAAAAAAAAAGGGACAAGAAGACCCCATTTATTTGATACTATATTCACTAAAAATGGTCCGAGGTCACACTCCACCCACAACAATGTCAAGTTCTCCATGAGGTGGAACATCAGAAGACCAACTAATGAAAAGATTGACCACACAGCAACAAAGAATATGATTACACAAAATTCACCTAGAATGACCTGGTGCAATCATAGTCAATCTGATGCTGTATGTACCAAAACCTCATACAGAGTAAAGAAGCTTTTAAGCAGCAACACTTGTTCCGTTGTTATAACCCTCAAACCAAAATATTATGTAATATATATTTCGGACAGCAAAAATGAATAGTTCAGGAGCAAGAATCTAGAATATATTGCACGACTGCAAGTGAATTTCTGTCATAATATTAGTCACATGAATGACACAAGTAAACCAAGCAGCAAAGGAGGTCAAGTTACCTGCTTAGAAAGTGCCTTCTCAATAGTTCCCCAAACAGGAAGAATGAGACCCCCCACAACATTTACTTCTTGTAGTCTTCTGCCAACCGTACAGAAGTCGCCAAGCTTACAATTGGGGCCATGCATGCACTGCAGGTCAAGGTAACTGTAAGCTTTGGAAAGATAAGCTAGGGTAGCAACAGAAACAAGGCATATCTTTGCACACTAAACCAATAGAACGTGTTATGAAATCATAACCTTTAGGGCACATACTTGCAGTAATTTCAAACTGCAATAAATGAAATTTTACATTTTGGCTGGTAAGTTATGTCACAAACAATTTGTAAAATCTCAACAAAAAAAAAAAAATTTGGATTCTAGGAGTTGTGTCAGTCTTCTATCAATGAAACAATCAGCATATGTTGTATAAAAAAACGAGCCTTTCATCTCACTTTTGCAAAGATCTGCTTTCACACAATTGTAATGGCCCTCTTTAGTCTTATCACAGATTCACACACAAGGGACTATTACCCGATTAACACTTAAATTCTGGATAACATAATCAATAACAGATACCAAGTATTCAAACTAATTTTCCTCAATACCATGCCATTAGACCAAAAGGGGTCATGTGTGCATTTGCAAGTGTGCCAAAATACACATAATGGGTGATGATTAATAGATTGTTATTGATTCCCTGAAGGAGAAAACACAATTTTAAGCTCAGTGTTATATAAAAGTAACCTCGTTAAACTGAGAAGTGACTGTTTCCATCAAATTATCAAGCTCCTCCATAGTAATACCAAGAATGTATGTAGAATATTTGTTCCAAAAATTAAACATCGCAATCTTACAGATCAAATAATAATTTTAAGACATGCTAAACCTCCACCTTTTCTATTAGAGTTGTAGAACCAATGTCCAAAATCAGAACATAAATTATTGCAGCAGGGCAGTGTGGCAAGTGGCAACAATCTTCCTCCACGTTACCAAGGAACTGACTACAGTTGAACTTACATTAAAGTGTCAAACGAACTTAATCAAGCTCAACAATTTTACAGTTGATGCAAGAGAAAGAAAAGAAGATAAGACTATGCATCAACATTTAAGAAAGAATTAAGTACTGAGTTTTGATTGTTGAAGATAGGCATTCTATTTCTTATGGATGCCACAAATGAAGTGATTCCACAGAAAACGGGCTAGCCTGAACATGAGCTGATGAGCCATTTAATTCTCATTAGTTACTTTAAAACAATGTAAGATTAATAAATATTATCCATCATCTCACTTGATTCAAGGAGAGAACAACTTCTATCAAAATTCAAATAATGTTACTTTTTACCTGGACATCAAATTATGTTCTATCCATTAGTCATTACATTGTATTTATACCAAATACTCAAAACCAAAAAGAAACAATCAATTTAAATCATTTATCAAATATCCCTTCATAAAATGACATGCTTCTAGGCATAAGTTCATCAAAGAACCAATCACCTGTTTAGATGAAACCTCGTATTCATCTTCCCAACCACTGCGAGCCTTCTCTAAAGATGATATTTTTCGGTACTTGTTTTTTAACTCCTTTAGAGGCATCTCCCTGGAGATTGAAAGAAAAGAGAGTACGTGTATAAATCAATACAACAGAACTTCATGAAGCCTAATAATTATTATTTTTGGTACCTTAGTGCCTCCCCAACAGCAGGACGGAATACCTTATACATGCCAGAAGCAGAACTGAAAACATAATTCAGAAAAGGACATTCAGTAAGAACAGCAAGTTAAGTAGGTCAGATGGTATATTTTGCCACTCATTTTAAGGACTAATATTGAAATAAAAATCATAAGCATCTATATTTTTCCCTGGGGAGAAACAAAACAGTGAGAAATTGGAGGAAGCAAAAAAGAAAGCACAAAACAAGAAAGAACTCCAACAGTAAAGAGCAAAATCCTGAGACCTCAGAGGTGCTCCTAGTTAGCACTGAAACTTTTAAGAGAAATCCTTTCCATGGAAGGCACCACATGAGAAATAACACTTTTTTGGTATGTCTAGATGTGTTGCTAGGGCACATCATACATGTCCAAAATTTTAAAATAATGTTTTTTTATCTTTTTTATATTTTAAACATTTCAACATGGGTGAAACACACGGCTACAATTGTTTGTTTCCTCCAACATGGGTGAAACACATAGGGTCAAACAAGAATATTATTTTAAGCGAACATATAAACAAAGGAGGGGAGCATCAGTAGAAGAAATAGTGGTAATAATAGGAGAAGTAGATGAACTATGACTGATAAACATTTTGATATATATATATATATATATATCGATGTACCCTCGCTGTCTGTATTGTCTCTTAAAGAATTTGCCTTCTTGATGTGTCCAGCATTGTCTCAACCTGTCTCGTCCATGTCCACCTCCACACAATACAGGTTCTCCCAAATTAAACTCTAGACCATTCCAACAAATCTCAATTTAAATAGGCCTCTGAATTGTCCAAAATGACCATTTAAGTCCTCTCTTTAGTTAAAAGAAGATTCGTTCTAGTTCACCAATCTTAGCACTTAGTCCTAGCTTGTAGTCCCTTTATTTCTTTTTCTTGATAATTTTTAGCTTGTTGCTTGCCTACAATGGAAAGGAACAGAAGGGTTAACACCTTATATATTCTTTCCATACATTTCTTTGGTTATAACATATCACGCAAAATGATTCTAACTCAATACAATTTATCTCCTAAGATACAAAAGGAAATATGGGCTTCAGGAGTTTTTACACCTTGTATTCCATATGTAATAAAAAATTATTGGTTCAAACTTTACACATTGGAAGTGGGGCAAGAAAATCTTTTTTGCTAAAATAATAGTTTCATTCAAACATTTGAATAATGAAGTAATATTTGAACTCAGAAAATGACTAATTCACCGTCCATATGCGCAATTCGGCATTTTGGTTGTCAATTTCACCTTAGTTGGCATTATCAAGACTGTGTATTCTTTTCTGGGCAAGCTCTCAAATGGATGGTAAGTTGTGGCTGGGGCTGTCAACAGATAATTTGGTGCGAATATGGCTACATACAAGTTTGAATCTAATTATTAATTCTGAAATCCGAGTTCGAATCCGAATCCAAATCCAATGGATCTTAAATAATTTTATATAAGTTCAAATCCGATTGTGAAGTAGAATATCAAAATTCAACCAGTATCTAAACAAATATAATATGAGTATGAAATTTTTAAATATAACTTATCAAAACACATTTAATAAAATAATAATTATTCTTAAAAACTTGTATAAAATATATTAAAATACTATAAATCCGATTTGAATCTTAATTGGATTGAATCTACATAAAACCAAATTTGATTCGGTTATAATCAAATCTTATGATTTAAATTTGGTGTCAAAACCATGATTGAATATTAATCAGATCATATTCAGGTTAGTATCGGGTCCTGATCCGGCATATTCAGAGCCCTAGTTGTAGCCTATGATCTTGCAGGGAAACAATCAATCCTATAAATAAATGAAAGGAAACAATCATCTCTCCATGTCGGCTCTAAGACACTCACCTACCTTGTTTAGAGAAATTGTTCTTGGCACTTTATTCAACATTGGTATCTTCTTAACCATCAGAGAGGCCAATGATCTGAGATATTTTTCCCCATTAGTTTATATTACCATGCATTTCCTTTCACAGATCTTTGCCCACTTTCATATGACAAAATATTTCATTAACAGAAGCTTAAACAAAATTAGTTTCTACAACAGGTTCAAAGATCAAAAATCTCTTCTCAGAGACATTTTTTTCACAACTTCAGATGACTTATGATTCATAATCCAATATATGATTTAGACTCCCAAACCTATACTATGGTTTCTTTATTACCGAGTTCGGGTATCCTGACCAGATCCTTTCATGTGCGTACACAATAATTTTTGTTTCAGACAAAGTTCAGCAACTTCAGCCTTGGTAAAGTTATAACTCAAGCAGGGCGCTAAATATCCAGTATAATTTTCTCCTTTAAGCTGATTAGATTAGTTACAAATGTAAAATTTAACAATGAATATAAGGAGAGGAAATAAATAAATAAATAAAAGACAGATTCAACAAGATTCAATTTCCATACCCTTCAAATGCTAAAAGAAAGTGTCGTCTTCCCAGCCATTCCCTCTTAGATTCATAGAATCCATCATCAGCTGAACCAAGTCCATCCTTTTGTTTCTCATCAAGCAACGCAGATGCATACTATGTATAAATAAGTCACAAAACTTGCTCAATTACAGGGTACCAAAATGAAAAATACAAGTTATACACTTCAATTTAAAAAAAAAATACCTCCCAAGTGATTCCACGATCCATTGTAAAAGTAAAGAGTACAGTGGACGCCCCAGACATCTGATCAACATGAACAGTCTGCAAAAAGATACAAGTTATAAACAAGTATAACAAGAAGCCAACAAGAGCTCCGGAAGAAGTATAACCTTTGGAGTTCCTTGTAGTTCAATAATGTTAGCCTTCATATCAACAATTCCAGAGTCAAAATTCCCTTCAATGTGTGCGTTCTGAATTAGAAGATCAAGGATGCTGACAAATAACTCAAAGAGCCTGTATTTAAATGGTGATGTATTATTTTAGTCCTAGCATAAAGGGAATGGGAAAATCAAATTTCAACTTAGAAAAACCAGAGACCTATTTTGAATCTCAGGTGGCAGCCCCAAGAGCCGATTCAGGAAACGTCCAACATCATGCATGTCTGAATCAACTATACGACCAGAAAACCTTCCAGAATCCTTCCCATTGCCTAAAGAAAATGAAACCAAACTGGAAAGTTAACATCAAATATTAGGCCTTGTTTGGACGACCAGATAAGAAAGTAGAATCGGATAGGATATTTTTGGATCAGATAGGATATAAAATCCTGTGGGATATTGAATATCCCAATCCAGTGATCGGAACTAACCCAGATAAAAGGCTTGGATATGTTATTATATCCCATTCCTATGTTTGGGTGCCTACTAGATATAAGATTCGGATATAAGGTTTAGTCTTCAAAAATTATTTTTATGAAAGTCATTTAATTTTTTTTTCAAATATATGCATACAAGGTATCTAAAATTAAAATTTTATTCATAAATCAATTGCAAAAACTAATAACCATAATCACAATATTTTAGAATATAATTGTGCAAACATCATTCAAAATGTAACAATCTCTCACTTTCGAGGTGACTTTAAAAAAAAAATCATGATCCGTTTTGCTAAGAATCATCCAAATCAATGATTATATACATGCATATATATACATATATATATATATATTTTTTTATATAACAGTATATATATATATACATATATAAAGCAGTATATATAAATATAAAACAGTCCATTTATTGATATGAAAAATATATTAAAAAATCTGTAAAACAATGAAAAAAAGAAAAATCTGACTCTTCAATATCTTCGTCTCTCTATATTGCAGCGTTGTAATTTTTTTTTGATGATGTGGCGGTGTATTTTTATTCCAATGAAATGGGATAACTCTAATACCACCACCTCCTTGGTATAAGTTATATCCCACCTAAGTGGATATAAATGGTTCATGGGATACAAATATCCAATCCAATGGAAGACACCAAATATGGGATAGGATAACATTTATCCTACCCAACCATCTTATTCCACCATCCAAACGTGGCCTTATTTTATAATAGTTGAAAGATTTCAGAAATAAAAATCGAAGATGACAAAGTGCTTCAAAAATACCTGAATCGTGAAATCTAAAATGAACTAAAGATAATATTACATTTTAATTAATTTAATGTTAACAAGAATTGAAATGAAATTAGAACTATTGACACATTCATTATATTCAATTGTAATGACAGCAATTCCAAAAAGATTACCAAGAACTGTGTCTCTAACTATTCCAACAGAAACAAGAGCAGCTTTTCCCTTAAGAATAAAATCTTGGACAGTATCTGGTTTCTCAGATGAACATCCTGGAGGTAAAACTGGCAGAGAATCCTGAAAAGCTAAGAATTAGCTTCTTTTTTTATAAAAAAAATAAATAAATACAACCACCACCACCACCCCTTTCTTTTCTTTTTTCCCTTCCCGAAATGTAGCAAATATGATATGAATATGACACTCGTAAAACAAGAATGTCAAAACCTGCTCCATGATTCCTCTATACATCACCATCAGGGCCCTTTTTCCATAAGTGCTATCATAATTATAAGCACTCAAAGTTGGTCCGGCCCTGCAACAGATACAACACCAAAAAGACTGATACTGCACTGGTTTGATGAACATAATACTGAGCTTTATGACTACATAAAAGATAAATCCAACTTACCTTCGGTCCCCCTGAGTTAAGGCTCCAAGAGACTCCAATCTCTTGGCAACAATGGATGCAAACCGGCGTTCACCACCAAGATTAGTAAAGAGCAACCTACAAACCACAACAGAGACTATATGTTAATCTTATTAACTTATTAAGCAAGGCAACAATTTGTTCTATGACATCTACTAATATATGGAATCTCTGTCTATCAACTTATGCCACCCTCAGCTTACAAATAGTCACACAATTCATATTGCTTAAAGAATGAAAAATGCTTTAGTGCCATCGAAGAATTTTCCGAGCATGATCAGTCCAATTTCAGATCTCCGTCAGGTACAGTACCCCCATTACCCTACCATTCACTACTAATGCAAAAGGAAAAATACATAACAATGGCGTTAAGGATGCCGGTTTCAAGTGAATTAATTTATACCCAACCCAACAGAGCCTTATCCCAATTTTTAGGTCAGCTACTCTCTTTATTTTTGTCACCCAATATGCAGCCATATTTTCTTCTAAATAAAGGACCACCAGGTATTTTCTCATGGCCTCACCTCATACACATTATAGCATTCCAATTCATACATCCTTCAACAATGTACTGTATACCTCCATGTTAGAGCCCTCATTTATCTCCGATGACCAAAGTATCTCAACAAACTTCTTTGGTCCTCTTGTACAAGTGCTTTCTTTTTTAATAACACACTTTATCCAACTGGGAATCAAACCCATAACCTCCTCTTTATGAGGTGGAAATACCACCAAAGCTAACGCTTGGTGATAAAATTAAGTGTTGCATTTAACTTGTCAGGAACACATTTATTCTTAATTCTACCTTTTATTTATTTATTTTACGCTACATCCATCCCAACATTCTCCTTTGATCCACCATTAGTTGATGGGCATGTATCTAGAATGCCAAGCATACAGAAGCAAAAAAGCATTCTGGTCTTATACAATCTTATTAATTTTCTCTTTTATTCATTCCATTTCTTCTTGCTTAATAAAACTCTATATAATTTCATTAGAATATGAGGCCGTCAGAACATTGCAGAAGCACTTCTTCACATCTTTTACCCTACTATTCCATGGGAAACTTCTTAAGTTATTAGTTCATGGGCTGGGTATAGACAAGCAAAATTAATCCTTGATTTAAAAATAAATATAACACACATACAACACATGTAAACAGTACCATTGTTGGTTCTCGAGTTGGGTTGTGCCCAAAACACCAACCATGACCACACCACAAGTTTCCAAATTAAGTGATTGTAGCATGTTTAGGCTTTAAGCTGTGGTGAAGAAAATATTGTTCTGGTCTCACAAATAAAATGGAATGTGGTAACGCACACAAAATGGGAACAGTTACCTTAGAAATCAGTTGAGTATTCCTTTTAGCACCAGTTTATTACAACCACTTTTACCCATAAAATAATGCAATTACTATTAAAACAGATTATAGGATGATTAAAACGGAATGCCAAATCTACCTATACTCGGGTGCAGAAGCTTGATTTGACCGGTGAGTTCTTCCAAATTGTTGAATTGCTCTGTCTGCACTCCATGGTAATTCTAGAGTTATATGCACCCTTCTTTTCTGTCATAAAAAGAGTCAAATAGCAGGAAATGAGAAAAATAGTTAACCTGAAAAGCATTTGGTTTACCAAAATACATATTTTGTGTTTACCGTTAATTACAAATTAGGTTCTTGACACGCAGAAAGATGGACAAAAGCATCCTTTAGATATTGTGATGAAATCATGCAATGAAAATATAAAAAATGAAAGCAAAACTAGACATACCTGATTTACCACCCTTCTATCTGCCTGCAAAGAAACACCGGCAGATCCAGCTTCAGAAATAATGGCAACCAGCTTCTTACCATCCATGAAAAGCTGCTTCTCATGCATATTGACCATTTCCATGGTCACATCCTTTCTAAAGCAACATAGCAGATAGTAATTCAGCAATCACAAAATAAAACCAAATACTATGTGAATGGAAGTATGCCCAAACTCACGTGTTCCGTGCCTGATAAGTGACACCTTTTCCGCCAGATGCTCTAACAAGCATGCCCCGCCTCCCCGTCATTTCTGCAACTTTATCAGGGCCTCCAAGCTGTACAAGCATTACAAGTCACCAATAGAAAGAGCTTGGAGATATATGTATTTTAGTATGAAGAGCTCTCAGCCATAAAGTGAACATTGATTTATATATACATAAATAATGGTGTGTGTGTGTGTGTGTGTGTTTATATTGAGAGAGAGAGAGAGAGAGGGATCCTTTTGCAGTTACCTGATCAATTATATCATCCAATGGATTGTTTGGAAGATCCAAAGAACGGATTATCTCCAAAATTTTTGACTTACGCTCCATAGCTCCCTCATATCTAACATCATATTGATTATATGTGAATTAAAGACTGGTTAAACAAAACTGCCACCAAAACCATATTCCAAATGACCAAATTAATAATACATCTCTATTACCACATTTATAACAATGACAATATAAATAAAAAAATCATGGGGAAGTGACACTCACTTCCCTTGAAATGCTCTTATCTTTCAGAAAACTGAACCCTACATGCTGCACTTTTCTTCCATCCATTTACCAAAATGACACTTTAAAAAATAATACAAAATATGGAGCCATTTCATCTAGCTTCAAAGCTCCATCCACAAACATACCCATATCCCTTCATATACCCTTTGTACCATTATCAATTTGCAATATTACCACTCCAACATACAACATAAAAAGAGTAAATAATAATAATAATAATAAATGAAACAATTGATGGCCCCTTCCCTTAAATTCCTGACATGCCACCATCAATTTACAGCAATATCATTCAGAAATAATTTTTTTAGGCAAGCATTTTGACATCTAAATTGATCTAAAAGAAATTTGAAAAAAAAAATAGAAAGATATTTATACTCCGGGGGCTACACTTGCCTTCCCAATTCTAAAATTATCATAAAGCCATTGAAACGCACAACTGAATCCACCTATCCTATAACAAGAGGGGGTTGATAATTAACTTGATAAACATGGAGGTCATCTTCCAAAATATTCAAAATGCTCTGATTCAAATGGTTAAGTAGATATAATGGTCTTCTTCAAAAAATGTTGGGGTGTTCTGAAAGCAGATATAATGGCGGTCTTCGAGGCCTTCCACAGGGAGGGCGGCTTTGAGCGTAGCCTCAATGCCTCCTTCATTGCCCTCATTCCAAAAAAGGAAGGAGCCATTAGCATCAAGGATTTCCGTCCTATTAGCCTGGTGAGCAGTGTGTATAAGCTGATTGCAAAGGTTCTTTCTCTTCGGCTCAAGAAGATTATGGGCAACATCATCTCTCGTAGTCAGCATGCTTTCGTGGAGGGCCGTCAAATTCTGGATGCGGCTCTCATTGCCAATGAATGCATAAACTCAAGGATAAAGCAGAAAAGGAAGGAGCATGTATGCAAGCTGGATATTGAGAAGGCCTTCGATCATGTTAGCTGGAGTTTTCTGATGAGTATGCTGGCAAAGATGGGTTTTGGGGGTAAGTGGCGGAAGTGGATTCAGTCATGTATCTCCACAGTTTCCTTGTCTGTCCTTGTCAATGGATCTCCTGCAGGCTTCTTCCGTTCCTCTAGAGGATTGAGACAGGGCGATCCCCTTTCCCCCTTTCTCTTTGTGATTGTTATGGAGGCTTTGACTCAGTTTTTGTCACGAGCGGAAGAGGTTGGTCTCATCAACGACTTCCAGGTGGGGGGCAGAAGTGGTGGTGGCATTGGCTTTTCCCATCTTTTGTTTGCGGACGATACCATCATTTTCTGTGACCCTTCAGTCCGTCAGCTCCGTTTTGTCCGGTACATTCTTGTGTGTTTTGAAGCTGTTTCAGGTATGCGGATCAATCTCGCAAAAAGCAGTATTACTCCAGTTGGGCTGATTCAGGACTTGGACTCATTAGCCAGCACTTCAGGGTGCAAAGTGGGCAGCCTTCCCACGGTTTATCTCAGCCTTCCTCTGGGTGCTTCTCCGCGTTCCACTGAGGTATGGGACCCGGTGGTTGGTAGGTTTTTCAGCAAGCTGTCTGGTTGGAAGGCCCAACTATTGTCTAAGGGAGGCAGGCTCACCCTTGTCAAAAACTCTTTGGCCAATCTCCCCACTTATTTCATGTCACTATTCCTTATTCCAAAGACAGTTCGCAGAAGGCTTGAGAAGATTCAGAGGGACTTCCAATGGGGTCATGAAGGGGAGGTAAGGAAGATTCACCTTGTTGCTTGGGACAAAATCAAGAAGCCAGTGTCTCACGGGGGCCTTGGGGTGAAAGATTTGAGCATGTTCAATTCAGCCCTTTTAGGGAAATGGCTATGGAAATTTGGTGAAAGTAATAGGGAGCTTTGCAGGGACATCATTATTACTAAGTATGGCTGCGATCACGCAGGTTGGTGCTCAGGCAGTGTGGAGGGGCCGAGGGGTTGTGGCCCTTGGGGATTCATTAGAGATGGGTGGAGACTCTTCATGGAAAGGTGTCGTTTTGTACTCGGAAATGGCGATAGGCTGAAATTCTGGTATGATGCATGGACTGGGGAGAGTGAGTCTTTGAGGGTGAAATTCCCCAGGTTGTATAGTCTGGCTAGCAACAAAGAGGCTCGGGTTAGTGAGTGCTTGGAGAAAGTTGGGAACAAGCTTATCTGGGCCCCCTGCTTTAGGAGAGAATTTTATGATTGGGAGCTTGATGAGGTGGGCTCTTTTCTCCGATTACTTAACAATTTCCAAGCTTCGGAAGACAGGGAGAACAAGAGAGTTTGGAGGCCAGATAAGAATTCTTTTTCTGTCTGCTCCTTCTATAGAAGCATGATCGCCCCAGTTAGATCTCCCTTTCCTTGGAAGCTCATTTGGCATGCTACTGTTCCCCCGAAAGCTTCTTTCTTTGCTTGGGAAGCTTCTTGGAAGGCGATCCTTACGGCGGATAACTTGAAGAATCGAGGCTTCTCCTTAGCTAGCAGATGCTCTTTGTGTAAGAATGAGGAGGAAAGGGTGGATCATGTGCTTATCCACTGTCATGCTTCGTGGAGTTGCTGGAATGTTATTTTTGCTCTGTTTGGCTTCTCTTGGGTAATGTCAGGGTCGGTTAAAGATCTTCCTTTGGCTTGGGAGGGTTGCAGTCTCCCAAAGGACCTCAAGAAAGTTTGGAGACTGGCCCCAATCTGCCTCTTGTGGTGTATATGGAAAGAAAGGAACAACCGTGTCTTTGAAGATGTGGAGCTCTCTACTCCTTTCTTCAAAGATGCCTTTTTGCGTTTATTATTTTTTTGGGCCACAGAGGCTTTCCCTGTAAATGTTTCTTCTTTTGTAGGTTTTTTGGGTTCTCTTAATCAGATGTAAGTTTTTCGGGTTTTCGCCCTAGGTTGCCCTTCTTGGGCTCCATATATATATAACTCTTACTTATCAAAAAAAAAAATAATGGTTAAGTAGGCACTACTAGTTTGCTTGAAATTGGAATTGTTGATGATACAAATTACTCCAGAGACAAGTTTTTTTGATTCAATTTTATACTCAAAAGTCTCAAACACTAATATGGCAGGTGCAGGGCCAACCAGTAAAATAAAAAAGGGGAAAGAAAAAAGAAATGAACAAGTTTTGAAATATGAACACCTCTTCAATAGTTCTGCTACATAGGCATGTCTTGCTTGGAGATATTCATCAGTTTTTTCCTTGCATGAATGACAGGACCAATCCCCAGATACTGCATCTATCATGGGTGGGACTAAGCATGCAGGATGGACAAGTTGACCGCAACAGGAACATTGGAGCAATTTCTTTCTTTCCTACATTGAAGGGCATAGTAGATAGTAACATATACAGTGACTCAAACCATGTAAACATGTCGGGTGGCAGGGAAGACAATATACCTCTTCGGAACTGCAAATTTCACATATCTGAAACTCGTCATCAGATTCGGTAGATTCATGTTCAGAATCAGCTGCATTGATCAAACAGAAACTTAGCAATAGAAAGGTAACCCCTAAAACAGTGTCTCCCAGCACCAGAAATGACTGTATGAGCAAGGACTATATATGAAGGAACAAGTGCAATAAGTAAAGTGGCCTGAAGAAAATACTAGCGCATCCTAAGAAGACAAACAGTAAAATTCAAATGCAGAATCACATGAAGATGTCAAATAAATAAATAAGACACTAAAGATGCTAATGAAGATAGAAGTACAAAAAGTGGAGATGAAAATGAAAGAAGGGAAAGAATCTCTCTAAGTTAAAAAAAAAAATTTATAATATTTGACAGAATGTAATCATTGACAAATGCACAAGATCTGTCACATCCACTTCCAAAAAATTTACTTTCAGACTCTTCATCACTTTCACCATCACTTGCAGCTTTCCATTTGGCAACTTTCCTAACTCTGCCTTTGAATGAAACACCAGGTGTTGCTAAGTGCCTCTTTCGCTGAAGCTCCTTTACACTTTCCTCTCCTACAAAGAAATCAGAAGGTGAACTTTATCAGCAGCAAGGACAAAAAATTAAGGCACAAAATATCAGGTATACAAAACAATATATTTATATACACATACACACACACACACATACCTGGGAGTGATTCAGGCTTTTCAGGTAAAGGATAATTTTCTTCAACAAATTTTAGCAACAGTTCACGAGGACCCGAAATAAAATCATCAAGTTCGAGACCCTATTCATGACATAATATAATTTTAAAAAAAAATCATCAAGAAACACTAAACAATACAAATTACAAATATCTGAATAGAGATACAACAGATGCTTATTTCCTTGTTTCCATTTGAAAATATATGAATACACCAAAATGCACAAAAACAGACACTCACATATTTTGTCACAGCTTCCTCGGTTCGTGCCTCTCCAGTACTCTGAAGGCCAATGACCACACACTTATTTTCCATGAGTGCTTGCTTAGCAAGTCTTACAACAGCTGGCACCTTAGCTGACATACACATGTGTCTAAAGAAACGCTGCAGCAACGACAAATAGAAAAATAAACAAACATACAAATGAAAGAAACCACAAAAGTGAAATTTTTAGATACAATATCTGGACGTTTAATCACTATCAACGTGAAGAATCATGAACCTGATGGTTTGCCCAGTATAATCGCCATAACTGACTAGAGTTGGGCTTCTCATTGGGAAGAAATGCACTAGCAGATAGCAATTCCACCCGCAACTCTGCCCAAAATTCCTGCTGCTTTTTTATATATCTCCTGAAAAGATACAATTTCATGTGAGAATATTAAATAGGACAATTAGTCATTAGATTTTAAGGGATGTCATGTCCTATATTATGCTTCCTTTGAGTGTCTATGTTGTCCAGCTTTCTAGATGTTTTATATAGTCTTATGATCTAAAGGCATTTTTGTAATTTCAGGATTTTTCTGGACACGGAATGTAGTGGTGCTCCATGGGTCTTTATTTGTATCATGTTTTTGGCTCATATTATATAATTTATAGTAGTTTAGAAGAGTTTTATTATTCGAAGAAATAATAAATTAATGGCTTCGCAAAGGGCACTAAAATACAGAAATTACCATATGCCAACCAACCCAGATTACAAATATTTCAGCTGAACTCTTCAAAAGTAAGCTAAATGATCATAACTACTTTAAAGGAATAAATAAAAAAATTTATAGCTTCAGTATACATATGCCAAGCCTCCCCCCCCCCCCCCGGGGTTGGATAAAGTTTCTGTCAGTAGTTATCTTGAAGCTTAGGCTGATAGAGAAGTGTGTAGCAACAGCCCACCCCCCCCCCCCCCCCCCCCCCCCCGGGTGTAGCCTACCATGTTAACAACTAACTTATCTAAAGGCTTAAGCTAATATAAAAGGGTGTACTAACATATTTCAACAGTTACTTCAACCCACCTTTTAACCTCTTGATAACATATTCTGTCAATACAGCACAAAAATTACTTGAAATGCTTAAAAAATGTATCATAATGAAAGTAGTTAGCTACTTATCAATAATAATGATGATGATGAAAGTATTACCCAGAAAGTAAAAATTACATTTATGGCAGCAAAAATGATGAAATTCGAAACATGCTTCAATTCAGCTCAGATCCCATGATCTGATTCGAATTATGTTATCAATGTTTGATCAAGTGACTCGGTGAGAAACAGTTACCATTACCATATCAGTTGATATCTGTGAAAAGTTAGATATGTACCAATAATTAAGTTCATATCTGTATTGATACCAATTGATATATTCACATCATTTGATATTTCATTGGCCTAATTATGAATTATGCTCTAGAAAACCTAGGCTTCTAATCAAAGTATCTTTCCCATCTTTTTCCATTCTTCTATTTGCATAGAATAATTGATTTCCATTGCCAACTTTATATAAAATTCCCCATTCAATTATATTATTTGAATTTTCAAATAAGCCACTTTGCAAAGTGTATCAAAATAAAATAAATAAGAAACATGAGATACCTTCTCCAGATCAACCATACACCAGTCAAATCACCTGAAGTCCATGGAGGCATCAGAAATCAAGACCTCCATCTAGGATCCTCTCTCATTTAAAAAAAATAAATAAATAAAGGCATTCCAGAATTGTGGGAGACTTCATTGCTTTTCTGAGGTTGGAAAACAAACCATATTCCAAAACCTTATATAAAACATTCTGCCCAACAACTTTAAGGAGAGCCAACACACCCCTCCCTCTAACAAATCCTACGACATCTACATCAATTGTTATCCATAGTCTAACAAATATTCTAGAAAATAAGTTATCATAAAGCCATCCAACCTAAAGCCTTGTCCCATTTCATACCACTATTGGGCCCAATTTTCTTACTCGTCATAATCTTCCATAGGCTAATTTCTTAGCTAACTACAAAGTACATTAAAAGCTATACATTCTTCGTATAACTAATTTCTTAGTTAACTATAAAATACATCAGAAGCTATCTACATTCTTGGTATATCAGAGAGCTCCAAAAACTAAACAGCATCCAACACCAATCACCACCTCTCTCCATGGTTTGACAATTAGTGTTGGCCCTTCTCCTAAAATTGGATATACTACGTAAAAATAAAATACTCCTGTTACCCAATTTCAGCCAGCATGTCCTACTTTCAGTCTCAACCTACTCTCCATCAATTCTAAATCCTCACCATTCTTCCACCTATAACTGTACTTTTTTAGGGGAACAGACTTTAAACTGGTTTTCCCAGAGTCAATGGAAAAGACGAGCAAAATGCCAATTTTAGAGACTTCTGAGATGGATGTTATATGTACATGTACCCTGTTGTTTTGCCTCGACTTGGAACAATTAATTTATAAAATGTGTAAACAACTCTTACTAATCTCTTGTCAATAAATGAAACTCCAACATTCAAACCACAGATTCTCAGTTACTGTGCATGCATTAGCAATGTAATGAAGAAAATCTAGAATTCGAATTTTACTTTATTGGAGCTCTGTTATATCTTATATGTGTGTGCGCGCGCGCATATATATTACCAAAACAAGGGAAACGAGGAGGAGGAGATCTCCTCGCTAATCAAATGAGAACTACAAAGGCAAGAAAGAGACAATACAACACTCTCACACGGGTCCCATATTATTGAAGAAGTCCGCCACTAAGTTGGAGATATTGGCACCCAGGAACCAATAAGCTCTAGCTTGGTTGGTATCTCCTCCACCTCCTCATATGGGAGGTTGAGGATTCAAGTCCCCTTAAGGGGCAAAGTGTGTGTGATTTACCTATCAAAATATATATATATATATATAGGCACCCAGGATATTGAAATTCTCCTTCCCCATAAAGAATCAAAGATTACCGAAGAATATGTGAAATCTCCAATGCCCTGGTAGAAAAACGTTTGATCTGATGCAATAATGTTAAAAAAAAAAAAATTATTCACAAGTAATTGTATTCAAACACGCCCGGGGGGGGAGGGAACAAATATACAAAAAGAGGCTTACAAAAACTAAAGCCTCATACTATCCAAGGAATCTAAAGAGCGAAGGAAAGATTGCAGGGAGAGGACCCAACTGCTACCATGCCAAAGGAAAGGATCAGATGACTTTAGGAAAGGACAGAGCAAGAAAAGATAGCCAACAGTTCAGTACTAGGCCTACACATAAAAGATTGTTACCTAGTGGTGGTCCTGCTTTCACGAAAACACAAGTTTGAGTCTAAGAGTAGCCACTTTTTACAAAAAGTTATGCCAAAGGTTAGGTCCATCTGCAGTCCATCTCTTCCAACAGCAGGCGTAGGCACAGAGGGAAATATTCATTACACAGCCTAAGCCTCAGAAAATTCTCAAAGATGTCAAACCAGGTTAACTTTTCCATATAAACAAGGGCAATAATATTAAATTAAAAACAATCTAATTTTTATATATAAATTTTTAGCAGCAACAGGAAAGTTGTATACAATTTCATAGTTGTTATCTCCAGGGAATATCTTTTCAATTATCACTTTCAACTATACTTCTCTATTTATCCAAAACTCCAAAATAAATAGGTTTCACTGGCTTTCTTATAAGATCAACTGGAACTGCAAAAATAAAAAATTAACAAAAAGTAATATAAGAAAACGAAGTAATAATGTAGGAGAGAAAAACCAAAGCCAATCAAAAAGGCATAACCCAATTTACTCCAAAAAGGCCAATCAAAAGAATCCACACCGCGCTAGTGACTGGCAATGAATGAGCAAGTGATTAACCATCTCTTCATCTGCTTTACACAAGCTGCACTGGTTAACAACAATTTGTCTCCTCTGTAGATTATCCAAAAGGTTAGAATCCTTCCTAAGGCAGCAGTCCACCCAAAAATGCAACAAATTGCTTCCTAAAAAAAAAAAAACTCCTGTTTTCCTTCATCTTTCAAAGAGCTATGAAAAGTGCCTTGACCTCAAACCCCCGTCTTGGATCCCTTCCACCAAGGCGGCAAAGCATGTCCTCTTCGTCCTCCTGAATGTGCTGTCTATAAAGAAAGGTATAAAACTCCATAGCCTCCTCCACTTCCCAATCCTACAGACATCCAAAAAAAAAAAACTGATGTCCCACACCAACTCCCCGCAATTCTCCTGTATCAGTCGGCCACTGAAGCCTATCTACTCGAAGCTATGCGAAAAAGATAAGGGAACACTGTATAGAGGACTAACCTCACACCAGAAATCCTTCGAAAATCACACCCAGCTCCCATTACCAACCCTCAATCTAATATTTTTTGAGAACTTTCCCACCCATGCCAAATAGTCCTCCACACCCTCTATCCCAAATAAGCTTCTAACCTCCCTAGAACAACCACCATCTTCTTCTAGCCTATACTAACTGTCAATCACTCTCCTCTAAAGACTGCTCCTCTCCATCCCATACCTCCACAGCCACTTTCCCAAGAGAGCCTTATTAAACTCTCTAAGGTCTCTAACCCCCAAACACCCATCTCTAAGCAGTATGCACACCTTCCCATCCACCAAATGGAATTTGAATTTGTTCCCCCCCCCCCCCCCCGTTTCCTATAAATAATAATAATAATAATAGTTGACAATAATATATAGATATAAAATGGAATCCTAAGCTCAATAGAACATTTCTTCTCCATAAATAGTAAAGCAAACAAGTGCCTGGTACCATCATTTTGGCTTCTAATGGTACTTCAACGACTTCAAATTCCGCTCCTTTGTAGCTAAGCGTCCGGCATACATACATCCCCCTGACAGTGAAACAATTTTACTTACATTGATATAGTAACTCTTACTACAAATTGTTCCATTATGAAAATTTTAAACCTCACAACCTTGCTTTCATGTCCATGGCAACAAGTTCTAGTGCTCCAACACCCCCCTTTTCAAGAGCCCCTGCAGATAAGATTTTGGAAATATTATGTATGCATCAAATTAGCCAAAATTTTACACAGTAAACAAGTGTTTAAAGAAAAGGTATGTATGCACGAGAGAGAGAGAGAGAGAGAGAGAGAGAGAGAGAGAACAAAATTTGTGTGATAAAGCAATTCAATTCTGAGATTGAAGGATGTACTTTCATCATTAACCCACAAGTAACAGGGAAAAAAAACTGCACAGGGCAATAACCTTCTACACTGAAACCTACAATTTCTACTCAATATTTTACCACATTGTCAAATTGAGTAAATAAAGTGAGCAGTGCAAGTGATGATAAATTAGATTTTTTTTTTTTGGGGGGGGGGGGGGCGCAAAATAAAGCAAGCAATAATACAGATGGCACAATATCCACAAATTTGTGGCTTTGTGTATTTACTACCATGGTTCTAAATGTTGAATCATGATATCTGAAGCAAGTATATCATCAGCATTTCCATTTATCTAGCATTCTCAATATGTATTTCAAAAACTAAACTTATCTCCTCTCTCTCAATTAACCACCTTGGGCGGGTTGGGTTGGGTTGGACTAAGGGTCCACCTACGCTCAACCCAAGCTTTGGTAGGGTCCGCCCAAGCCGGATCAAACCCAAGCTTCATCCTGGGCTCCCCCAGCCCAACCTCAAAAAGTTCTCAAGTAGTGCTTGGGTTTTCAATAAACAGCTTTTCAAACATTTCACACAATCAAAACGATCAGAACCGTAGGCCATCATCACCACACCCAATAATGGGTAAGCTATGTGAAGTTGTTCTTCTTCAGCTTTCGGCACTACCACCAACACTTGCTCTCATGCTATTCTTTCACCATGGTGACAGTGTTCACCCAAGGTTAGTTCCATAAGACTGAAGGTGGACCTGGACAATATTATTTTGAGCAGTCGAGATGCTTTAGTGGGAGGCAGGAAAATTTTGGAAGGAGTGCCTATTGCCAATGAATGCATAGATGAAAGGAGGAGGAGGAACGAGTGAGGGTTGATGTGTAAGTTAGATATCGAGAAGGCTTAAGACCACGCCAATTGGATTTTCCAATTAGAGATGATGAGGAAAATAGGGTTTGGGGATAGATGGCGGGAATGGATAAAAGGTTGTATATCTATGGTATCTCTTTTGGTGTTGGTGAATGGATCACCTGCGGGCTTTTTTCAAACTTCGCAACATTTGTCCCCTTTTTTTTTTTGCGATGGTCATGGAGGCATTAAATCGCATTTTGGATAGAGCTATTGATGTAGGCCTTTTAAGAAACTTCAAGGTGGAGAACAACAGTGATAGAAGGGTGGAGGTCTGCCATCTATTATTCGTGGATGATACCTTAGTTTTTTATGAGTCAAAAGAGTCGCAAGTTACCTTCCTCCGATGTATTCCTTTGTTGATCGTCATCATATCATACATACTTACTCTCATAGGAACACAACCGTTTCTTTTGCAGGTACAACTCCACCGCCTCTCTCATCTGTCTCTCAATTAGATTTTGACTGATGTAGATCCCGTTTTTTCTTGCTATTCTAAGCGAGTTCACAAGTGTCCAAATAAGTTTGCTTTATCAAATTTTTGTTATTCTGCTAATTATTGTTCTTTCTTAACTTCTATTCATTCTTTATCTGAACCTACCTCCTATAAAGAGGTTGTCCCTGATTCTCTTTGGCGACAAGATATAGATAAGAAGCTTTATGCATTACATAAGACAAACACGTGAAAATTGGTGTCCTTATCTTGGGATAAATGTCCAATTTGTTGCAAGTGGGCATATAGGAACTAAATGAGATGATTCTACGGAACGATACAAGGCTCAATAGGTGTCCAAAGGATTTAGTCAGGAGTATGCTATTGACTATGAGGAGATCTTTGCCAAGATGACCATAGTACACACAATGATTGCAGACTACAGGTCATTAGTGGAGTCTTTCTCAAATGGACATCAAAAATGTCTTTTTTAATGGGGACTTGATTAAAGAAGTTTTTATGTCTCCTCCTCCTGGTCTTCCTCATAATCTCGGCAAGGTCTACAAATTATACAAGGCACTATATGTTCTTAAATAGGCTCCTAGAGCTTCGTTTGACAAGTTATCTACTGTCATATGTAACTTAGGCTTTCATGCTAGTGCTCATAATTCGGCTCTTTTTCTTTGGTCTACTTCTATGGACTACATTGTTCTCCTACTTTATGTTGATGATAATGACTCTTACTGGTGATGATACAGTTGGGATAGAGTTTTTGAAGTTACAATTGCAAGAGCACTTTAAGATGAAGGATTTAGGCTCTTTTCATTATTTTTTGGGTATTAAGGTAGCCTCCTCTCTTAAGGGTTATCTTCTATCTTAGTCTAAGTATGCATCTCTTGTCATTCAATGAACTCATCTAACAGACACTCGAAAACACCATTAGAGCATAATGTTTGTTGCTCTACTTCTGACAGAGTTCCGTTATTTGACCCTATCTTATATCGTGCTATTGTTAGGAGCTTGGTCTCACTATCATACGTCCTAATATTGCATATGTTGGTCATGTTGTCAGTGAATTTGTTTCTTCTCTTACCACAGTTCACTGGGCTACTATTTTAAGCATCTTCCATTATCACCAAGGTACCTTGCATTAGAGTTGACTATTTTTCTCATTCTCCTCCTCCTCGAGAATTTGAGCCTATTTCAATGCTGATTGGACTAGCCATTATGTGGATAAAAAGTCTGCTACTGGCTTCTTTGTTTTTCTTGGTGATTCTCTTATTTCCTAAAAAAGCAAGAAGTGTTCTTTTGTTGTTTGTTCTTCTGCTAAGGCCGAGTATCATGCCATGGCTACAATTACGGCTAAGATCATGTATTTACAATAGTTGCTTGCTAATATAGGCATTCATTTGTTTGCTCCCACTCCTATGCATTATGATTTGACTGCTCCAACTCCTATGTATTACGGTAACAAAAGTGTTATTCAAATTGCACGCAAATCTGTCTTCCATGAGCGTACCAAACATATTGAGATTAATTGTCATTTAATGGGCCATCATCTTCAGCTTGGCACAATTTCTTTTATGTTTCTTCCTTCTACCTTGCAGTTGGCTAACGTCTATATGAAATCTCACACGATTGCGCGCTTTCGTTTTTTTCTTAACAAACTCTCTATACTTTTGACTGTCACATAATGAATTTGAAGGGGGTGTTAGAGTAGAGTATTGTATTTTAGAAGTTAGCCTTACTAAGGATAGCTTAGCCTTTTATTCTCTAGTTTAACACTAATATAAACGGTTCCTTGTTATTTTCTATTTTCTCATGCCTTTTTGTATATGAGCAAATTGCTACAATAAGACTTCTTCATTGTTGGACCAAAGTTTTCAACTACCTCTCGTAAGGGGATCGATTCATGCTCATTAAGAGCCATTTCAGCCAACCTCCTGACCCATTACATGTCACTTTTTCGGTTTTTCCCCAAACTAGCAACAATTGAGAAAAGATTATAGAAACTCCAGCATGATTTTTTTTATGGGGAGGTTTGGAGGAACATAGGGGGATGCATTGGGATGTGGAAAGGTGAAGACTCCATTTTCGAAGGGAGGGCTAAGAATAAAAGACTTGAGAGCTTTTAACAAAGCAATGTTGGGGAAATGGCTGTGGAGGTTTGGGGTGTAGGAGCAAGCTCTTTGGAGAGAGATGATATATACAAAAATATGAAAGCAAGGAGAGAGGAGGAGGATGTGGTTGGGGTAATTTCAACGGTGAAATTTTGAGAGGATGATTGGAGTGGGGAGGGGGCTTCGAAGGTGTGATTCCCTAATATGTATAGTTCGGCCCATGACAATGGGGCTTGGGTTGAGGAATTGTTACTCTTGGGGAGGCAAAGAGTGGTGTGGTCCCTAAACTTTAACTTCTTTGATTGGGAAGTAGAGGAGGTATTGGAACTTTTTGAAATGTTAAATAGATGATGTGTGAATAGAGATAGAGTTGATTCTCCTATTTGGCTTGGTAACAATTCAAAATCTTTCACAGTGAAGTCTTTCTACAAAGTGTTGATGAGGCAAGGCACGGAATTTCCTTGGAGGATAATTTTTTATTCCCAAGTTCCTTCTAAGGCGGCTTTTTTCTTGTTGTGGGGTGGAAGGGGGGGGGGGGGTATGACCACAGATAATCTTCAAAAAATGGGTTTTTGGGTGGCGAAAAGATGTGTGTAAGATTGATGTGGAGTCAGTAGATCATTTGCTCATCCATTGCTCGATAGGAAAGGACTGTTGGTGCCTTGTATTCTCCCTTTTTGGTGTTGCTGGGGTGCTGCTGGCTACAGTGAAGGATTTGCTTCGCAGGTGGATAGGGGGAAGGGCTAGACGGGAAAGACAAAGGGTGTGGAAGACAGTGCCTATATGCTTGCTATGGAGTATATCAGACGAGAAATAGGCGTACTTTTGAAGGAGTAGAGTAGCCTCCTTGTGTTTTTATGACCTTTTTGCGTTGTTACTTTTTGGGCCAAGAGACGCTTACCCTTTTTATGTAGGTTCCTTAGTTGATTTTTTGGGGTCTTTTAAGGCATTAATTTGTAGCCTTTCCCTTGTAAATATTGGATTCGCCCCCCTCGGGCGCTCTTTAATATATATATATATGTACACATCTTTAGTTTTCAAAACAAACACATATGATGCCACACATCGTCACAACCATGTCATTTTAATGCATAATAGTGGAGATGAGTCCACTACAATTTTAGAGGAATAAAAATGAAAAAAAAAATTCTTCAGGAAAAAGAAATAAGCAAAGATTAAGAAAAGGACCTATTCTACAATTCTAAGTGGCCAATTCATATGTCAAAGTCAAGATTTTGCGACAATAACCAAAGCCATTATAGCATAGTGGTAAAAGCACAAATATGGCATTTAAAAGCAAGAAGGGAGTAAGAGTCAACAATTATCACCGACAAATACAAAATTTAACTCCAGTAATTATATCATTTGTGATCCTGAACATAACAAATTTACTTTGTTTCACAAAAATTAGAAGATTGCGCAACTAAACTTTTTTTTTTTATTTTTTTACAGTAAAGGTCTTATCATTAAAAAGCACCAAAGGGGGTGGTCCCATGCATAAAGCAATTAAACTAATCTATTGCTACCATAGGAAAAACTCAATGCAGATTACACATACAGAAGAAAAATGGGTATGAGGATTTAAAGATGGAAAGATATGTATATAAATCATAAAGAACTACAAGTGAAATTTCAAGTACTTATCCAGAAAAAAAAAAAATCACAGGAAATTGCTATTTCCAAGCAACATAAATCGCACCTAAAAAGTCGCGGAAATTAGAGAAAGAAGTTCCAACTCCCCAAAGACCTAGCCGAACCATATAACCCAGATTCCGTGGTTCCGATGCACCAGTTGCTGAGCAGTAAATAACACGAGCTTCAGGAAGGCGAGCCTGTCATGTTAAAATTTGGAAATAAAAGTTAAGAAATGCCCAATAAATCCATGCAGAGCCATTTCACGACTGGAATTGCAAAGTTGGGTCACAAAAATATGAAAAGATGAATCATTTGGTACAGAATTCTGCGTGTCCATGTGACGCAGAAAGTATGTCGTGAGCAGGCAGGCATGTGTGTCAACGTGTGCATGCACAACCCATGCTTTCTTGCAATAGAGAGTTATAAAATCAGCAACCAGTTGGGGTATGTGAAGGCAGTAACATAAGAGCAACTCTGTGTGTGTGTGTGTGAGGGAGAGAGAGAGAGAACTATTAACTCATTGACGAGCAAGAAGGTATAAAGCAGGATACAGCATCTTCACATCACACTAGAACTACTAAGTGCCAACAAAGTGAAGAAAAACAAACAAGAGAGACAAAAGTCAAAAATAAATCCCTCAAGAACAATAGCTATCTCCTTTAAACGACTCACCAGTAGTCCACCGTCTTAGCCAAAAGAAGGAGGATGTTGTACGAGACAATCCCTCCATTGTGACAGGAAGCAATTGCTGACAAAATTTGGGATCATTTATTTTATCAAATTATTGAAAGCATTCGAATTACAAAAACAGGATTCAATCTGAAGCTGATCAGGCCTTTAGAGAAGACCAATAATTAATTAAAAAAATTGTTCTAAAATTTGTATCGCCTAATTATCGTCAGAAGAAAAAGGAAACCCGGACTAAACCAAATCAAGGAACACAATTCCAACAGCAATCAGGTTTGTTACAGATAAAAGATAAACAATCAAGTATAACCTATGTTACACGGACTCGGATGCTATGTCTAGGATTACAAGTCAGATACATCTAATCCTCAAAAACAAAAGAAGAAAAGAACAACTTAAGTAGCTATCGACATCATGTCTATCCACTAAATGATGCATATCCTCATGAATCAAATCAAGGTGACACTAAAGGTTAGCAAGGAAGAGAGGCCCCAACGGCAAAGAGATACCTCGGGATAACTTAGCCACCAAACGAAGCACCCTCACACTTGTGTTGTCTTCTGGAGTGCCTCAAAAATACACCTGTCTAACCAAAATGAAAGGATGCTGGCCAGATGGTATGGAGAGTTGAGTTTTTCACTAGGGAAGATACCATGAGCCTTCTTCCATGGCTTCATTGCCATAGTTATAGTCTCATAGTCTCGGGAGAAGTAGCGTAGACAATGTGAATAGGTGCACTTCTTCACGTTCGAGATGGGAATCATTTTGTGGACTTTAACACCCATACTAAACCGGCCACCTAATCAAACTGAGAGAGAGAGAGGGAGAGACACGACCAAAGGGAATCTACAACCTCCTGCTCCTCAGGTGACCACCTCAGTGAAGAGAGGCACATTGTCAAAAGTGTCAAGGCGAAGTAGAATGTGGACATCCTCAAGAGTAAGAGTAAAATTCAAACCATTATGAGATAATGGTATTGCGTCTTTACTCCACCGTGATAACAGAATTGTGAGGTTACCGCTATCACACCGAAGGGATGAGGTTACAAAAAATCTGAACTGCTGTGAAGATATGAGCTTCTTTCGGAATTCGTTGATGACCCGTATCTTTAAGCACACAATCGGACCACTCCCCAATTTGTCATGAGATAGGAACGTGATTCGAATTCCACGAATGAAAAGGGGAAATTCCTCATTCAATAGGAAGACAGAACTAACTCTGTGGTGGTAACAATGCAACCATCCTCTGTTGAGGATTCAGGGGCAGACGTATTTGTAAGGGGGATAAAAACTTTAAACGTTGTCTTGAGAGCCAATGAGTGCATTAACACGAGAAGGAAGGGGAAAGAAAAGGATTTGGTGTACAAGCTGGAAATCAAAAAAGTGTATGACCACATCAATTGCAATTTCCTTTTGTTTATGATGAGCTATGAAGCACGGACACTCTATTTTGGCTCACGTGTCCGTATCGGATACCGACACTCTCGGACACTTTCCAGACACGTGTCGGACATGCGAAAAAAGAATGTCCATACTTTTTTATTTTTTCTGAATTTTAGACACGTTTTTTTTTTTTTTTCCTCTTCTCCTTAGTTCTTTTTTTTGTTATATATATACATATAAATGTTCTATATAATAGTTAGTAAATTTGTTTTGAAACTCGAATCATCGATGTTGATGATTAAATGAAGAAATCTATGAAGTTTTATTTAATGACTTTGTTATTTTAATATCTTAATAATACTTTTTGTGATTTGTTTTTTTTCCCAATTTTAGTTGAAATAACTTTAGGTTTTTATTATATATTCATATAAAAAATTATATATATTTAACGTGTCCCTGATGTATATGTGTCCTACATTTTTTAGAAATGATGTGTCTACGTGTCCATGTCGTATCTATGTCCCGAGTTCGTATCCATGCTTCTTACATGATGAGGAAGATGGGGTTTGGGGGAAAATGACAGAATTGGATGAGGACGTGTCTCCACGGTCTCGCTTTCAATCCTGGTGAATGGTGCTCCAACGGGTTTTTCTCAGACTTCTCAGAGCCTGAGATAAGGAGACCCCTTATCCCCTTCTTGTTTGTGATAGTTATGAAGGCGTTGAGTAGGATGATTATAAGGGCTGAATCAAGTGGTTATTGAGGGGGGGTTTATGTGAGGGGAGTAGTGACAGTGTGGGGATTTTCATTTACTGTTTGCAAATGATACTTTTTGTGAAGAGAAGTTCAACAATTGAGGTTTCTGCACTACATCCTTATTTGTTTTTAGGTTGTTTCAAGGTTAAAAGTTAATCTTGGTAAGAGTGAGATAATCCTTATGGGGAGGTGAGGAGGGTGGAGGACTTGGCTTGGTCTGTGGGTAGTAGAGTGCGTTTCCTTCCTTGGACTTATTTGGAGTTGCCACTAGGAGCCTATCCTAGATCCAACACGATGTGGGATCCAATTATAGAGAGATTTCAGATGTGCCCAGCATGGTGGAAAAGGCAAAACTTATCCAAGGGTGGAAAACTTAGCCTGATTGAAAGTCCTCTTGCTATATTACCCACTTATTATCATTGTTTCCTCTTCCAGTCTCGGTGGAGAAAAGAATGGAAAAGCTTAAAAGGGACTTCTTGTGAGATGATATAGGAGACAAGAAGTTTCATTTGGTAAAATGGGATACAGCCAAAGTCCCTGTCTCTAAATGAGGCTTGGGAGTTAATGATTTGTGTTTTTTCAAGAAAGCACTGCTCGGGAAATAGTTGTGGAGATTCAGGTTAGAAGATTGTGCTCTTTGGAAGGCGATTGTGTCTTCTAAATATGGAGTAGAGGTTGGGGGTTAGTTCGTTAAGGAAAAATGGGGGCTCAAGGGTGTGGGCTATGGAAATCTATTCGGAAAGGAATAGTAGATTTTTGGCAGTGTATTCATTTTGAGGTGGGGGAAGGGTCAAGGGTGAAAGTTTGGTGTGATCCTTGGTGTTGGGATAAACCGTTAAAGGACATATTTCCTCAATTATATAGTTTGGCTCTCTGCAAAAAGGCTTTTGTGGCTAGTTGTTGTTCCCTAGTGGGGGGTGAGATGGTATCAAGTCACATTTTTACAAGGAACTTGAATGATTGGGAGATGATAGAGGTGGCAGGGCTTTTAGAGGTGTTGAACAGATTTAGAGTGGTTAGGGGGCGAAGAAGCTCACTTGTATAGACTTTAAATTTAAAAAAGCAGGTAAAGTAACATAGCTGGCCTGCCAAATAGGGAAGGACAATCCACAATAGAAACTCCGTGCGTTTCATATATCCTTCAAATCAGCAACATAGACAGGAAAACACCAGCAAAATGACCCAATGTCTTCAACATCAGAGAAATGGTTCACAAGCAAATCAAACATGCATAAAATACAACAGGAATTTGGACCAGAAGACTTAAAAGGGAGAATCAAACCAGTGGGTACAAAAAGATTGCCAGGATATACAGTTGCTGATGCCGGCATTACTGATGCTGACTGACATTAGCAATTGATGCAAGTCCACAGTTTCCACTTAATTAAACAAAATCCAACACGTGAGATGGAACTCCTAGTTAGAGAAGAAGTAGAAGGAAATTATTATTATTTATGGTACTCCCGCTGGAAGAGAAGACACCAAATGTTTCTTTTTCTTGTTTTCCTTTTTTTGGGGTGGAGGGAGAGAGAGAGAGAGAAATGAGGTTGACATAACCAAGCCCTCGTACTATTCACACATGAGAAGCAAAAGTAAAAAGAATTCCTCTAGAAATATGAAAGGAAAAAACTTAATTGAGCAAATTAGTGCTTTGAGAATTCAGTTTGAAGAACTAACCTGAATCTCAAGAACTGCTTCGCCTGTTCTAGTTGGTTGCCCTCCAGCTTCAGGTATTAAATTTTTGGCTTTGTGACACTACAATGAAGCCATTGACCCTTAGCAATGAAAGTTAAAGAAGGTGTTGCAATCATGGAACAGTTCTTGCATCAATTACAATGATTAACATTACTGATAATGAAAGTGATATTGCACAAAAAGGTTACAATAATTCATTTCTTCCTTGGGGGATTAAATCCGGTACCTCATCAAATATGACAAGACCGTCATATTCAGGTCCACACCACTGAACAAGCTGCTGCAATCGAGAACGGCCTTTCTCAGAAGATGCTATAAGGCTGCTGTATGTCAAGAAAACAACTCCCTCCCTAACCCCAACAGACTTTGAATCAAGCTTAGAATAAGGCAGCTTGTTCAAAGCATGCACTGCAAACAAAAATTGGTAATAACACATTTTAGTAATGCCTTGAAGAGTCAGCAAAACAAAACATAAAGAACTAAATGAATAAACAGGCAATTACAATAGCTTTTCATCAAGTCCAACATATCAAACATGAAACAACATCAACAAGATATGCTTGAGAAATTCATCAAGTCCTCAAATTTGGCAAGCCAAATATAAACTTGAGAGGATCCCATATCCTTGCACCACACTTTACCTATTTTTATGTGAATATTAATTTCTTTTCCGTTTTCCATCCTTCCATCTCTGCCCCTAACCATCCATCCACACGTGAGCGCGCACACACGCATATATGGGGAAAGCTAACCTCCCGCTATGAGTACAGCTGCTTCCCTGTTTTAAGTGGACATTTATTCTCAACTTAATGGGTTACAACAATTTAAATCATGGAGATGGGGTTACTTTCTCTTCTTCACATCGAAAGAAAAACTATTGTAGGAGGGGTACCGGGAACCAATGAAAGGATTGTGGCAAGATTATAGGATTATTGGAAATCCAAGCTTCATTTTGTCCCAAAAAAAATTGTTGATGTTAAAGAGGGATTTAAGGAAGTGAAACCAAGGAGTGTTTGGGAAGTTAGAATGGGGGGAAAGCAAGGATTGTGTAGGAGATTAGTGTTGGAACAAAAGAGAGATTAACATCTTGAGTGAGGAAGTTAAGGGTACGAGAGAGATTAGTTGGAGGCAAAAGTTTAGACCTTTCTAGCTAGAGGAAGGAGACAAGAATACCAAGGTTTTTTTTTTCAAGATAGGCAGGGTTAAAGTTGATGGGGAAGAGTTGAGTGAAGAAGTGGAGATTAAGGAGTGGATAGTGCATTTCTACAAAAATTAAAGTTAAGAAATCTCATTAGAGGTCGCTAATGGAAGGGATGGAGTTCAATATAATCGAGGAAAGGGATAGAGAGGAGTTGGAGAGGCCTTTTCAAAAGAAGATGTGGTAGAGGCTTTAAAAAGTTGTTGTTGAGAGCTTGAGAATTTGAGAGTTTGATATACATTGTTGGCCCATTCTCTAATAGTTTAAGCTTTGAAGCAATTAGTTGTCCAACATGGAATCAGAGCCTTGGTCATGAGAGGTCTTGGGTTCAAGTCTGTACGTTTGCATTTATTCTCCCGTTGTATCTGTTTGTGCAAAGTTGCATAACGTTCTGCGTTTGTTTGTGGTCTGTTTGCCTCTCCACGTTAGGCAATGCTTAAAAGATACCTCACAGTAGCTGGCATAACCCACACACACTCAAAAATAGAGAGCACAAAACACCAACAATACGGTGCAGTGAATAAGCAAATGACTCGCCAACACCTTTGCCTCTTTGCACAAATAACACCTACTAGCCATTTGAAAGACCCTTCATTAAAGATTTTCATAGTCAAGATGGCATCTCGTGATTGCCAAATTAACTTCCATGGGAAATGCGTATCATCCATGCCCATCAATTTCTTATAAAATGTTGCACGATGAATGACCTTGGAGCCAACTTCCACACCAGTGAATCTTCCCTATTCTCAATTACATGGAATTGATGAAGATGCTCTAAGAAGCTCCCAAACTCCTCCATCTCCCAGTCAAAAAAATCCCTTCTAAATTTCAGGCTTGAATAAACTCACCCCGCACCACACACCCCGATCACAACACTCAATAACCCAAGCATCTTTGTCTCTAGCCAAGCCAAACAAAAAAGGGAATTTTTCCTTTGTTAAACTACCAATTGCCCAAAAAGCTTAAGTTGTTAGAGAATGGGCCAACAATGCATATCAAGCTCTCAACACTCCCCCTCACGTGTGACCCTGAACTCGCACGTGGAGAGATACAAACACACACAAACATGAAATAAAACAAGGTGTAATTTTGCACAAATAAACTAAACGGTAAATAAATGCAAATGGACAGACTAGAACCCAAGACCTCCCATAATCAAGGCTTTGATACCATGTTAAACTATCAATTGCTTTAAAAGCTTAAGCTGTTAGAGAATGAGCCAACAATGCATATCAAACTCTCAACATCCTTCAATGCCACCTCCCCACACCAAGCATCCCCCAAACCTCACCCTCGACCCCTTCCCACTCACACATTTATGAAAGTCACACAACCCTTCTTGAATCATTCCCCAAAGCCCCTCCATCATCCCAGAGAACCAACTCCCTCCCTCGCACCCATAATTTGTATAAATCACCTCCCTCCACAAAGCATTATCCTCTACCCCAACCTCCAAAGTCACTTGCCCAACAATGTTGTTTAGAACAATCTCAAGTCCTTATCCCCTAATCCCCTTAGATAGATTTGTTGTTTCACTTTTTCCCAACTTACCAAGTGCACCCTTTTCTCTTCCCCCACTCCTTCCCCAAAGAAGCCCCTCTGAATCTTCTAAGTCTTTTTCCCACAATGGTTGGATGGGGGAACAAAGACAAGTGGTTGAAAGATTCACAAGGGTACTCTTCAAAAGGATTATCCTATCACCTTTGTAAAGATATTTCCCATTCCATCCCGCCAAACGCCTTTGAAACCTTTCCATCACAAGATCCCAAACTCCACAAGATCTAGCCGAAGCACCTAGGGGCAAACCCAAATAAAAAGGGAGAGCCCCTACCCTACATCCCAAAGTGCTTGCCAGCTCCTCCATCCTCCTCATTTCCCTACAAGCATTATGTCACTTTTAAAAAGATTGACACAAAACCCTAAGATTGCCTCAAAACACATCAAAATGCACCGAATAAATCTCAACTGACGAACTGTTGGCTCACAAAAATACTGGTGTCGTCCGCAAACAAAAGATGGGAAAACTCCATGAACCTGCCACCCTAAAACCCTTCAACAAGCCCTTCTTCAGCTCTAACTATAAGGCGACTAAAAGCCTCCGTAACAATCACAAACAAGAGAAAGGTTAGGGGATCCCCCTATCAATGCTCTAACCATAAAACGACTAAAAGCCTCCATAACAAGATGGAATAAAGAGAACACTATCCATAGAATTAGAGTACGATGGATAAGATGAAAAGGTGTTTTTGGAGTGTGGTGTCATCATACAATTCCAAACAAGCTGAAGGGAGAGTTTATAGAGTAGCTATCATGCCAAATAATTATATTAAATGGCATAGAATGTTTTCAATTAAGAAACACATATTCAAAAAATGAGTGTAACTAAAATAAGCATGTTAAGATAAATAAGTGGCATTACAAGAAATAATAGAATAAAAAACAAAACAATAAATGAGAAGCTAATAGCAACATCTATTGAAGCAACGATGTAGACCAAGTAACTCATATATACAAAAAAGTGATTTAATCCAAATTGAAGTCGCCAAAAAGACCAGAGGGAGGCCAAAAGAATGTTAGTTGAGGCTGTGAGAAAGAATATAATCAACTTGAATTTAAATGAGAATATCTAGAGACAAAGGATACATGTAGCCAATCGCAAGTAGTTGGGTTAAGGTTTATTTAGTTGAGTTATAATCTCAAAAACTAGAATTAGAAGTTTTGAAAAAAAAAATTCATCATTTATTAGAATACCATAAGAGAGGGGGTGGGGGTTTCCCAACAAAATTTATACTATTTTCTTCTATTTTTTCATGAAAACTTACTAAAAACCCCACCAATAAAAGGAGAGTGAAAAACACTGCCAGTCCAATTTCTTGGAGAGGAACATTACAAGTATTTATTAAATTAGGTAAGGTTTGTTCAATTTTACATTCTACAAGTAGAAATCTAAATAAAAAATATGTGAGAATTGGTCCTTGATTTTTCACACCATATTCTTAGATAAAGGGAGGCAGGTGTGAGCCTGCAACAAAAGCAACATGGCTTCTTGATTGTAGCAAGGAAATGAGTTCTTGAGTGAGCGTAGGATAGAGCATCTTTGAGAACCATTGGTTCTCTATGCAAGAGAGGTGAATAGAAATTGTGGCAATTAGGGGAAAAAATATCCTCAGAAAAATGACCAAAACACTGCATCACAAGGTTAAGAAGTCGTTCAGTTTTAAAGAAGCTATCCTCTTCCTCGAAACGGAAGGCCAGCTTTCCCATTATATATATATATATATGTGTGTGTGTGTGTGTGTGTTTAAAACTTTTTGCAAGTAGTGCCCTCCTCTGGATGCAAACAAACTTTCATAATTTGAACCACCAACAAGCTTAACCCACACCAAACCAGATTTCAGAGCCAGCTTTTTAAACGGAAAACAAAGGATTCAATTTTTTTATTAAAAAAGAAAAGAAAAAAAAAATACAAGGATAAGGCAAGGGCGAAACAAATAATAAAAATAATAATAACCCTTGGAATTGGATGAGTTGGGAAGAGACTTGGATAATATTCCCAAGGTCCCGGGTTCAACTCCCACACCAAGGGCCACTTACCTATCAAATTATTATTATTATTATTATAAAAGTAAGTGTGACCACATGAAACATTCAACATATGGAAAGAAAGAAAATAAGTAGGGAATTAGAGACACTATTCTGAGAGAGAGAGAGAGAGAGAGAGAGAGACTATCCTTGTTTAAGACAAAAATAGCTTTATATAAGATAGAAGACATATGGTGGTAATCCTACAATACGAATATTCAAATGTCTACCTTCAATACATATTGCACCCACATCATCCAAGTCTCTTCTTGCATCGAATTTCAAGTCTGAACCAACAGAAATCCACCTGTGTAAGACCGTTAAAGGATGAGAACAGCATTACAAAAAACATGAGTTTAGGACAAATCCTTCCCAGCAGCTATTTCAATTGTTAGACAATGATGTGGGAAAATCAAATTAGGTATATAGCCACCAAAAACTACGCCTGCATGCAAAGATTTCATCAACCAAAATCTTACAACGCTTTCCTCCTCCCATGGTGCCAATTCTCCCATATTAACCCTGCCATTGTTCGTCCTTTGCCCACACCAGCTCCATCTCCAACAAAAAATCCTGCCCTGGCACCATTCTGAAGGTGCTGAAGGTGTCTCTGTCATGGAAACCAAAATACATTGCAAATGATGCAGCGCACACACAAATAGAAAGCATGATGTCAGTTCAGAAGCAAACCTGACAAGCATAAACCAATGTCTCAATCTGCAAGCATGACAACGCTTTTGAACTTTCCAGGTCATCTTTGATCTTAAGATTATAAGTGGGTTCAGGTGGCTGCACTGCAGATAAGGAAGATGTCTCCACAATAGGATCTGGATGGGGAGGTCCAATAGATAGCTTGGGAGGGCGCTGCATAAAACCAAATAAAATAACTAAGTAATGGAAGAACATTAGCAATACTAGTTCCCATTGATCTAAACTGACAAGTCAAGACAGAGCACTAATGGCCACATTAGATTTCGGAAACACAAATTTCAAAAAGGAAAAAACTCACATAGTCTGTAAATGTCTCTCCAACCATGCCACCTTCATCTTCTTCTCGCTCCACTTCAATGGCTACCTAAAATATAAAAAAAAAGGGCATATTATAGAAAGTTCATCCATCCAAATTCAAGGCAAACAATATTCACAAATTTCAAAGCAATAAAGAGAGAAAACTTAGTTGCACATATTAATCTATAGCAACTTCCTTTTTCAGATAGATATTACTTTATTTAGGTGGAGAAAATGACTTGTCAAAAAAAAAAAAAAAGATGAAGAAAGTGTCTTGAGAAGGGAAAAAAATTTATTCCTATTGACTGCATCAAAACCATGTGTAAAAGAAGAAACAAGTCAATTGGGTTAATTTGTTGTCTAAAATATACCAGAATCGAAGGGATTTTCTATGGGGAGGTTTGGAAGATGAATTCAAATATCATCTTGTGGATTGGGAAAGGGTCTGCAGTCCTTTGAAGGAAGGGGGATTGTGTATTAGAAAGCTTCGTCTTTTTAATGAAGCTTTTTGTTGGGGAAATAGTTGTGGAAGTTGAGGAAGAAGCAAACAGTTTATGGAGGAGACTAGTGGAGAGGAAGTATGGGAGTGAGATGGGTGATTGGTGTTCTAAGGAGATAAGAAGCACAGACACGGACACGCGGATATGACACTTCTCAAAAAAGTTGGACACGGATACATTAGGGACATGTTAAATATATTTTTTTTATATAACCATATAATACAACCTAACGTTATTTCAATCAAAATTGGCATAAAAAAAACACAAATCACAACAATATTATTAAGATATCAAAATAACATAAAATTTTAAAAACAACTTCTTTAATCATCAACATCCATTATCCAAGTTTCAAAACAACTTTACTAACCACTACAAAGAATATATACATGTACGTATATAACCCAAAAAACAAATATGAGAAAAAGAGGGGAAAATTAAATATAAAAAAAAAAGTGTCCTAACGTGTCCAGAATTCAAAAAATCTGGACACTCTTTTTCTCGTGTCCAAGATGTGTCCGACACTGACACATGTCCAACATGGATATATGAGCCAAAATAGAATATTTGTGCTTCCAACTAAGGAGGTTAGAGTATCTCATGGTGTTCGCATGTGGAAGAGTATTACAAGAGGATGGTATGAATTCTCAAAACATATCAAATAGAGGATGGGAAATGAGGCTAGAACAAGATTTTGGTATGATCCTTGAAGTAATCGGGGGATTGCTTCCAATAAGAATACTTGGGTGGCTGATTATTTAAGAAGGAATATGGGTGAAATGCAAGGATCAAAATATCGTTTCGATGTATAGTTTCGGTCTGTCCGGAAACGGAAACGTTTCGGAAACGCTTCGGAAACATAATGGAAACGGAGAAAAAATTGAAAACATGTGGAAACATAAACAAATAAGCCTATTTATTGAATATTTGTGCAAGTTTAAAGCATATACATCATACTCATGATAAATGACACTAATTCATGATAAATGACATAATAGATATATACTATGCAATATCCATGAATTAGATAATTTGACACAAGTTACATATAAAATAAAAAGTAAAACAAAAAGCGATTTAAACCTATTATAATTAGTAACTTAATATTAAAATAATTGTTTCTCTACACTTTATTTCCTCTAATACTTTTCTATTATTTTAGAAAAAATAATAGAAATATCTTATTGTAATTTTGAGTCTTAATCCTTAAAAAATAAATGGATATTAGTTTTTACTAACTTCTAGAACTAGTGTTGATACAAAAGAAATATTTCCTCTGATTCGGTATGTTTCCACAGAAACAATTTTGTTTCCATGGAAACATGTGAATTTCGATATTCCACTAGTGTTTCGTTTCGGTTTCCTGAGAAACGGAAACGTTTCGGCCGTTTCGATGGAAAAGAAACGAAATTTTGATCCTTGGTGAAATGGTTTGGGAAGTTGGTTTTTGTAGACAGTCACACGACTGGGAGATAGAAGAAATTTTGAATTTTTATAATCTTTTGTATATATACCATCTTTTTCTTATAATGAAGATGATACAATTGGTTGGATTCACGGAGAGGGAGGCTTCTCAATCAAATCTTTATATTGTTTACTTATTGGGAGTGGGAATCATCATTTTCCATGGAAATCTAAAGCTTCGTTAAAGGTGGTTTGGCTTTCTTTGCTTCAACTGTTGTTTGAGGAAAGATTTTGACCATGGACAATCTAAGAAGGAAAGGCCAAGTAGTGGTAAATTGGTGTTGCTTATGCAAGTGTAGTGAAGAAATGGTTGATCATCTTCACATTCATTACTCTTTCTCATGGTCCATTTGGTCTCTTCTGTTGGGCTTATTTGGGATTTTTGCCGCGATCTACAATAGAAGTTCTTGTTTCATGGAGGGGCAGATCTTTTGGTAGGAGAATGGGAATAATTTGGTGTATGGTCCCGCTATGCATTTGGTGGATCATTTGGAGGGAGAGGAACAATAAATTATTTAAAGGTGTTGAGTCTCTTGTTTGGGTTGTTAAAGCATTAGTGTTAAACTCTCTTTATTTTTTGAATTTCAAAGATTCTTCCTTGTCTATAGACTCTTTTGCTTCTTTTTTGTATTCTATGAGTATGGGAGAATAGTTTGCTTTTGTAATTATTCTTTTGGTACATGGGTGCACCCTCTGGGTGCCTTTTAATGAAATATATTTACTTATCCAAAAAAAAGGTACAAGAACTTAAGCATCAATTTCTTTTCCCTTCAATTTAAGATAGTTTATAAAGACCAAAATGAAATTTTCTAACTGTCTAGAAAAAAATTTCAAGGTGCCCCATCAAATTTCATTAAAAGATATTTATAGTTCTATCTAAACCCATCACACAAATTTACTGACGAATCATCCCAAAGATCATTGAGGAGCGGATGCAAGGGCGTAGTTGGTCAGAGTGAGGAATTCAGAAAAGGAAAGAGTCAGTAAACCTATGAAGCACGGACACTTTATTTTGGTTCACGTGTCCGTGTCGGACACCGACATTTTCCAGACACGTGTCCGGACATTTGAATCATAGATGTTGATGATTAAATGAAAAAGTTCTTTATTTTTTATTTAATAGCTTTGTTATTTTAATATCTTAATAATATTTTTAAAATTGTGTGTTTTTATACTAATTTTAATTGAAATAACATTAAATTTTTATTATATGGTCATATAAAAATATAAAAAAATTATATATATTCAACGTGTCCCTAACGTGCCTGTGTCTTACTTTTTTTAAAAATAACGTGTCTGCATATCCGTGTCGTGTCGTATCCATGTCCCGTGTCTGTATACATGGTTCTTAGCAGTAAACAATCGGTGTTTCCTGGAGAAGACTTAAGTCTTGCTAAAGTTTGAATTAACTATAGCTTTTCTCTAAGAATATGAGTAGCACAATCGCCAATGAAAAGGCGAGTACATTGATTGACAAATGGCTTCATGATAGATATCAACAATCAGTCCATTTGACTCATTAGTCTCACTTGTTCCCCTAATGAAGCCTAATATCCAGTTAGTCTACTTTGTGCCACTACTGCTAAGTGTTCCTTTAATGAAGCATGATATCCTAAATCAGTCAATGTTGATAGAACTGGATGTCCACAACTTAAAAGGCCACCAATTTCTACATGCATATATAATTACACTATCATTTTTCCTTGACCTCCTTGTTAGGAGGTGGAGGAGATATAGTGTTTGGTATAGTTCCACCATCAATTTGAAAATGAAAATGGGGAGAGGGAGAAGTAATTTTGAATTGTAGAGAAAATGCATAACCATATGCATGAGATGGGGTTGCCCACGGTGGAAAATCCTAATTCATCAGATGAATTTTAGTCAATAGAGTTTAGAGGGGAGTATTGGAATGAATATAAATCTTCGTGCAGGAATGGTTACTCCGCTGAAACTAAGTTAATGAAACCATACGTGAGATTTGTGGAATACATATGTGCGTATGTGCGTGTCTGAATTGTGGAACCAAAAATTCATCCAAAATTCAATGTATGACGTCATGACAAGCAATTTAGGTCAAAAAATTAGGTTTTCCAACAGACACAGATCTAAATACTACGTAAATAAAGAGAATTATGGTCGAGAGACTTGGGGTAAGAAAAAAGAATGAGTAATCAGGAGAAACCTCGTTGACTTCTTCGGGAGGCGGGGGAGGAGGGAAGAAATTCTTTATCTTGGAGACATCGACGGCGAGGTCAACACCGCACTGAGGGCAAGCAAACCGAGAGAGTCCATGAGGGACATTGAGGATGGCCTTGCAGTTAGCGCAGGGAAGCTGGATCTTGGTAGGATCAATGCCGTGAGCAGGCGCAGTGCGGTTAGGGGCCCGCATCAACTCCGGCGGCAGCATCTGAGGCAATTGGCACGTAGGGCAAACGAACTCCATCAATCCGGGGCCCACCGTCAAGATCATCCGGCAACCGGCGCACCGGACTTGGCAACCGCCAGCGCCGCCCTGCGGGGGCGATGGTGCTGGGGCTAGCAGGGGAGGAGGCACCGATGGCTGCCCCATTTCTTAAATTGAGTTGTGTGCTGTTAATTTATGCAGTATTGGAAGATATTATAGTTATCAATAGATATATAATTCAGTATCGGATGACAGGAGAACTAAGAAGGAACGAGGGTTTGATTTTTGAGCGGCAAAAAGGTTGTTTGCTGTCCCGTTGGCGCCTTCTCTCTCTCTCTTCGGTTTCCTTCTTCCGGTATTTCCGCGCAGGGAATACCACGGCTCCGCTGAAGCCCGAGCATACAGTGACGGATCCCGATTTCGGGTAATTTGAATAAATACGATCGAGGGCTATGTCTCACTTAATTCATAATATTTTCATTTTAACTTTACATTCAATTATATCCATAATTTGTAGGAGAGTCATGCATAGAAATATAATGAGTAACTTTTTTTTATATATATACAATGACATAAGGGAATCAAACTCGTGAAGAGTAGACACATGTATCACTTAAGTAAGACTTGATCTTAAATATAATAATTGATTTATATTTTAATTTGTTTTAAATTTTTTCATAATTACAAACATTTTTTTATTACTTTGCCTTGTTAATTATAAAGGTAAATTTACAATTATTTTAAAAATTATTTATTTTATGAGTTAGAATATCAAATTATAATAAAATTACTGTTTTACCTTCACACAAAACATGTAAGATTGTTTATATTATATATAGTTTAGTTTTCTTTTGGTGTGAGAGAGTAAAGAAATGAGGGAAATGTTTTATCGTGGTTCAAAAAAACAGAATGAGACATCTATAGAAGAGGAATTGTGGCTTAATCTTTCATCTCTTGTTGTCCCAAATGAGAGATGATGTTACGAGTGATGGTGTTGTCAAAGATTAACAATTCGATGAACTATTCTTCATGCAACTAGTATATAAATTACACGTACAAAATAATGTTTTTGAAGTGTAAGGATTGAATTATGATTTTTTTTCCTTTTGTTGGTGGATTTTTGAGGGTTTAATATGGTTGATTACTAGTAGGAGGATTTCTAATTTCACATTTTGGATTAATTAGACTTACGATCACAATTGTGTGGTCCTTTGGAGTGTACATTGAGATAATTGATGGTGAGGATAAGGAAGAGGTTTTGAAGTAGCTGAAATGTAATTGTAAAGAGAGAGTTATAATATCTTAAGTGTGTGTATGTGTGTGTATATATATATATATATTATTGTGCAGAAACGATCAAACAAATAATAAATCGATTTCAAACGAGCAAAAATAAATATAATGAATAGAGAAGATATAATATTTATGTGATTCGGTAAAATACTTATGTTTATGGGTAACAATAATCAGTTCGCTATGTATCAAATAGACTATAAAAGCAAAGAACTTCCAAAACTCGAAACTCATTTTTTTTCTCAATGACATCTTTTATTTTCTTTGTCAAAACTCTAAAAAATAATATTTTTATATAAGTAAATTACAAACAACGTAAGAAAAAAACGGGCCAAAAAACAAAAGCAGATAAAAAAAAATCCCGGGATAGATCCGTGGCAATAGTGGAAAACCCACATATTGTCCATTTTTCAGATAATCTCGGACAGCAAATAGGTTATAAAAATTTCAGATGAATTCATGACAACCATCTACCACATATATCAATAACTGAAATAAATATAGAGACAAATTTGTGACAAGAATACATCATATATGTATATTTGATTGTTGATTTGGATTGTGTCGTTATTTGACTGTTTAGAAAGATGAATATTAATGTGGCGTATGATAACTTTTTCATTTTTAGTTTTAAAAAATAAAACTAGTTTATGTTTTTTGTTAACAAAAAATAATAGTATTTTGTACAACAATATTGTTTTTTTTTTTAAATGCATCTGATCATCAATTTAGTATCAAACCTAATTTTCATTATATATATATATATATATATATATATATTCCCAAAATTTATTTCCAAAACAAAATCATTTTATAAACAAGGCCACCAATTGATGCTCGTGAACATTACAATTAATGTAGTAAATAATATAAATCAAAGAAGCCATCAAGGACTTTAGAGGGTTGGGATGCTGGAGTTTGGGCCGGGAGGAATTTGCTTCTGATTGCTCCATGTGTTCCAAGGTTAACAAGGATTTTGAAGTGTCCTTTTCTGATTCTACTGCTTTGACATTATCAAATTTTAACATCAATGATATAACACCTGCATCGGGTGCCTTTTTCCCACAACGAGGATAAGAAAGAAAACATTTTGGCTCGTGTTAATTTACATCTATTTCAAATTTTACGGACATGTGTAAAATAAGTTCGATTGATAGGGTCAACGAGTTTGGAATCATCACAATTCGATAAACAAGCGAGACAAGCCTAACAAGGCATGAGAATCGAGATTGTTAGTTGTGTTGGGCTCGTCTTTCGCAACTCACGACACGACATGATATGACTAATAACATATTTGACATGACTTGTCTAATAAGATTTTCTTATCTTTTTTATTTTAAAAGCTATCAAAGACTTTTTTGTCGTTCTAAGAGTTGTATTAACTACTGAGTCTGAGGGACATTACTGAAAAATTCATAAAATTGATCATTTAGTCATTCCACGGAGAATGTTGATGTTTCTTTTTTATTATTGTAAGTTAGTATTATTATCTATTTATTTTCAAACAAAAAAATTATAACTAGTTAAATATTAACTAATGGCTATTATATAACAATTTTGAAAGAAAAAAATAGAGAAATTAAAAAAATGTCAACTAACACAAAAATTTAAAAATAAAGCCTAACAAACTAACAATTAACAAAGTAATATATTATAAACTTATAACATTTAAAAAATTAACAACTTAGAAAAACATAGAGCAAAAAAAAAGTAATAATTTATTTATTTAATTAATTAATAGAATAATTATTATACTAATAAATTAGTAAATAAACTAGGCCTGACAAAATGGTTTCAAATCCGTCAACCCGCCCACACCCGCCCTAACCCGCCCATTTAGTTAGCGGGTCATAAACGGGTTGGGTAATAAGGAATCCGTTAATTTAGCGGGTCAATACGGGTTGAATATGAGTGTTTGACGGATTGAGAATAGAAAATAATAAAATAGTATAAGAATATATATATATATATATCTCCATTTATATATAAGAATATATATAGAGATATATATATATACAAGAATATATATATATATATATATAAATATATATATATTTATATCTCTATTTGAAAAAGAATAAAATACTAAAACATATACAATAAATTATAAAACAAAATTAATATTTAGATAATGTAATTCAACATCACCATATATATAAACAAAACACAAACCAAAAATTTGTGATTCAAAATAAGTTAAATTGGTCTTCGTTAGGAGCTTTGAATATCATAAACAATGTGCACACGTATTTGTTTGTTTGTTGTTTTTGCTTGTGAATGTCAAGGAAAAAAAATTATAACACTCTCTGAACTCCATAGTGACAGAAAACTCATGCACTAAACTAGTCCCTAGAGAAAAAAAATTATATATTAAATATAACTATTAAATATACTAAATATTAGTTATTAAAGAGTAAACTGTACACTACTCCAATAAATCAAATTTTAAAAACTCCTTAAACTGGACCATAAAAAATGAAATGGCTAAATAGAACTAAAATTGTAAGGTCGTGTTTGGCTCAAGCAGTTCTTAAAAAAAAAAAAAAAAGTCAACTCCTCCAACAAGTTTTATTAAGAGAAAAATGTAAAAATGAAAATCAATTACTTCTTCCCAGATTAAAAATCTTGACCCAAACCATCCAATAGCTACCAAATTTTAACAAAATATCCAAAGGTTGGTCAGAGCCCACCTCATGATCCTTATAGTTTTGCATTTCAAAATTGCCGAGTACAATATGCTTTTTGGACATTAAAATGAGAGCTCCAACGAAGGGTTTTTCACAAGGACACTCAAAAGGGACAAAATGAACCTCTTTTTACCATAGAAACCTTCTACATGAGAGATTAGTTCCATAGCTTCAATTGATTTTAAAGATCAAAGAATTCTGAGAAGAAGCCAGTATTATATTGTCTCATTAGATTTACTAATAGAAAAATAAAAATAAATTTAATATGTATTCACAAAAGTTTTAACAGGAAAAAAGTGATGAATTTTATTAGTTATATTATTTGATTGAGATGTGACAATCTTAAGTAGTGTTTTATTTCTAAAAAAAAGTTGAGTAGTGGGTCAAATCCGGGTTGACCCTACCCGACCCATTCAGGACTCGGCCCGTATTCGACACGATCAATTCGAGTAAAAAATAGGTTCAACCCGTTTATAACCCGACCCGTTTACAATCTGCCCAAACCCGCCCAACCCGCCCATTTTGCCAGGCCTAAAATAAAACTAATAAATAATAATATTAAATCAATAATAAAAATATTAAATACAAAGCTAACAAATTTTTCATGCAAAAATAAAGTCAACATTGAAAAGGGAACTACTTTTTTTATGCAAAAAGATTATATCTAGTAATTAAATTTAATTTATAAGAAAGGCAATTCAAAATGTAAATATTTAAAGTATATACTTAGTCGAGTGAGCAAATTAGTGTGCAATGAATGGCAAACACGTGGGTCCTCATTTCGTACAAAAAATGGGATGACAACCCATTTAGCCCATTATCACATCAAGGCTTCGGGTTGAGGGATTAGATATATTAAAACTGTAGCAACTGTGAGCCCAATTGTTCAAAACGATTTTGTTTCCTTCATACTTTGTGCCCAATGGTCTTGGGCCTATGGAATCCACATATTTCTCTCTTGCAATTCTCTTTGCCCCAATTGGAATAACCCTTTTCGCTCAACATCTCTCCTATCCATTTTCTCACCTACCATTTCCTTGTCTCATTTATCACTGCCAACCCACACTTTGAAGGCTTCAAGACTAATGATGAAGAAACCCTAGACAATGAATCACTCTCGCTCATTGATCTCCCACTTCAATCCCTATCTTCACTTACCTTTACACAGTCTGATACAAAGTTTCATCATTGCACCCTAATCTCATTAATTCTTCGTCAAACCAACTTGCAACTGATTTGCGTCAGTTGCACGTTCTTCTCTTATTAGATTTTTTGACAAATAAAATTAACCCACTAGATGTGATAAGATAGATAGTAAAAATTCTATTTGATTAATCGAATAACAAGTTTATTGGAAGGCTATTTAATGACTCTTACCAACTATTTTCACAAGATGAGTGCTAATTACCGGATTCTATACAAAATAACGTAACAAAATTAATACTTATTACTTAAATTTTTTTATTTATTAATGTCTTATAATTTTAAAAATATAAATGTCACATTATTTTATACGCGACTTTTAAATAAAAGTTTATACATTTGATAGGTTGGAATATTAATACATACATTCTCTTTTTATTAATTTTTTACTTTTGAAGACAAAAGTCTTAGTCTTAGTCAAGTACGTTTGATAAGAGTAGTGCTATGCATATTTTTTCAATACATCTCGTGAATTTGATTGTTTATGTACTACATGCTTCCAAACCATACATACAATACACGAGTTATAGATTTAAAAAAAGATATTAAATAAAGAATGAGGATACTTATCAAAAAAAAAAAAATAAAGAATGAGGATAGCCTTGGATTGCTTTATTCTATTTTTGAGTAAGACGAGTGGAATCCCATACCTCTCTTGTTGGTAATTGTATGGTCGGGCTCATCCCCATCAAGTCTCCCTTTCGTCATATGCTGCTGTGCTGTAAAGAAAAAAGGGGGAGAGCGAAAGACACGGGGGGCATCTGTTTCCACTTCTTTTGTTTCCGCGAAGCCAAATTACTTACCTTGAATGTCCGTAGCGAGGCATCTAACACCCAATTTTCGACCGTTCTCTCTACTTTGGAAGCTCGAGGCGTCAGTATCAAACAAAGAAGAAAGAAGAAGATGAAATGGGTAATATATTAGACTGGTTAAGGAAACCGCGTTCGCTGAACAGGAACAGCAGCAGCAGCGTAAGAAGTAGAACAACTTCGAATTCCGCAGGGTCTGCGCGAAGTATCATGTCTTCCCATGGAACAGACCCGTCATCTGCAAACTTACATCCCCAACCGCAAACTACTGTTAAGCATCAGAAGAACAAATATCAATACATCCCGGACAATTTCAGTACCCTCGAACAGGTTCCCTTTTTTCTTTCTTATAATTTAATTGTTGATTTTTTTGTTGTTGTTAAACACGGCCAAATGATCTTAATCATACATCAATTTTTACGATTTTTTACTCTTTCGGGATAGTTTTTTTTTTCTGAGGCACTGCTCTTGTTTAGAGTTCTTAACAAAACTTTTAAACATTCCGAAATTCATGTAAACTAATTTTTTTTCATAATTTTTGTTAAAAAATTTATGAGACAATGATGTGGATTGGATAGTTAATCCTTACAGAATGCTAGTTTTAGTCGCGGCTTACGTCAACGCGCTTTCCTTTGGACACCACCAGCACATATAAAAATTAGTAGGGCCGTGGTTGGAGCACCATTTATTAGAACGCGTACTGACTAATCCTTGAAGAGTTATGTAAATGGTCCCCAGTGCCCCACATCAGAGAACCGCACTCAACAACCATTTGCTCAATTTTTCATTAAAATTGAATTATAGGTTGGTTGACGAGCAAGTGGACTGCATGGTTGCTGATCATTAGCTCAGAAAATGACATAAATACCCTTTAGGTGGTTGAATTAAGGCCTTTTATTATGGATTTTATGGCACCGGTCTACCATTTGGTGTCTTTTGATTAGCGCAAAAATAAGGAAGGAGAGGAAAGGAGGAGGAGTGGGTTTAAAAGCCCATTTTATTTTCTTTCAAAAAGTGAGAGGAGAAGAAGAGAAAGAATAGAGAGTTAGTGATTATTCATTTTGCTCTTACTTATCAAAACAAGTGAATTTTTATTTTACGCTTTATACTCACGTAATCAAACATTCATTTTCTTTCACTCTCTCTCCCTTTATCTTTTCCAATAAAGATGAGAGGTTTCCACAATCAATCATTTCTCTCCTCTTCCCCTATTAATTATCTAAACATTGTTAGTAGGAAACATGAAAGCATCCTTTCCTCCCCGCTCTCTTGTAACTACTGATCTCCTCTCCTCTCCTCTCCCTTTTGCTTATCCAAATGGATTGCAAGTTGCAACAAGTTCGAATGCGAATATTTGGAGAGAAAATAAATGATTTAAGACTTTAAGTAGAGTGATACAAAAATTTCTTACTTCAATTGTTACGAAGGAGAGAAAAGAGAAGATTGAAAACTGGATGAGAAAGATTGAGTCATCAGTCTAGCTTCTCTGATCCATCCAAAAATAGATGGATTTGGGAGAAATTTTTTTCATATAATGATTTTTTTTTAAATGTCAAATATTCCATGAAATGCTTGAAATAAAAATTAAGACAATTGTTGTTCCTTTCAAAGTTCATAAATAAAAAAATGATAAAATTGTCAAATAGTTTATATACAATTTATTCTCTTTTCTCTTCTACTGTAAATCCAAACAAGAAATAATGTATTTATTCTTATTTCTAACATGAACACTCAAAGAATGGGAAGATAATCAAGTTTTTTTCTCCTCATTTCTCTTTTAATTCAAGTTATCCTATCTTCTATTTTCTCTAAAAAAATATCCAACTCAATCAAGGGTATATTAATTCATAAATTATATGTACTAGTTGCACTACCACATTATAGTTCAATAGAATTTTTCATAAATTAATTGCAGGAGAACACGTTAATAAATGTGTAATGAATATTTTTCGCGTGTATTATTCTCTCAATTGGAGGAAAATATATACATATACAAAAGAAGTATTTTAGGAAAGTACATAACTTAAGCCTAAAGAAAAGTCTAGAATAACGCGCACAATAAAATTAGGTTAAGATGGTTTAACACTCTCCCTGCCAACTCGGCAGTCCTGAAGAGACAAGGTTAGATCGTAGAAGCCGAAAATGGAGTTTGTGTAAACCCTTAGTTAAAATGTTAGTGAGCTGATCAGGAGAGGGAACAAACTAGATTTGATGAGAGTTGGAAAGAGGGCACCGGCTGACTGGGTCCCAATGATGTAGCAAAAGGAAAGGTCTGCTCATCAAAGCGAACATGTCGAGAAATATAAATTCTATCAGTTGTGCGATCAAGACACCTGCATCCTTTATTGCTGCAAGTTGTAAACCTAAAAATACACATCAATAGTTCTTGGCAAAAACTTGTTAGTCATATAAGCTTCCTAATTGGGAGTAATAGTCACACCCAAAGACACACAACTAGGAAGGAGATTTCCCATAGAGATGAGAAAAATGAGAGGACCACTGAAGGATAGGAGAAGGCAGACGGTTGATGAGGTGGACAACATTAACCCAATGACATAGGGGAACATGGCTAGTAAGAAGAAGGGAACGAATTATATCGGTTATATGACAATGCTTACGCTCAGCGAGACCATTCTATTTAGGGGTGTGAGGGCAGAAAAGGTGATGATGAATTCCAAGAGAGGAACAAGTTCCTTTAAGGGACCACTATTGTACTCGTCGCTTCAATCACTCTGAAATTGTTGGAGAACAGAAGAAAATTGAGTCTTAATATGGGTCAAGAAATTATTGAAATGATCATGAACCTCAGATTTTCAGTTTCATAAAATATAACCAAATAAAACGAGTATAATTGTCGGTAAAGAACACATAATACTTATAACCATAAACAAAAGCATGAAGGGATATAACGTGAGCCAAAGGCACACAGAACATGATTATTTTTACATAATTGAACAAGTAACAACAATTTTTTTACGCAGTGGAGGATATACCATAGACATTATTGAGACGAATGGATAAAGAACCAATTAGGAGTGCCATGTTACCTGTTTAGGACATAGGAAGTTGGTCACCATTGGCAAGAACAAAATCTGGCCCTAGTGTATGGTAAGCGCTACTTGAAAAGAGCCGGATTGCCAGTCTTGTGAGTTGACGTACTGGTATCTAGATACCAAACATAGTTATAAGGTGTCTATGGAGAGTAGCCAGGAGAAGGGTCGGAATTATAAGTCTGTGGAGGTGGAGCAAGGGTAGTATGAAGACCGGCAAATGTGGAGTGAAGAAAACTCGACAGAGGTGGGCATGCAAAGGAAGACAACAGTGGACAAGAATGAGCACCATGTCCAAAAGCAAAACACAGTTGACAAGGGCTCGGGACAGGAGAGGAGCCAAGAATAGTGTTCGTGCACGGTTGATTGTTACGGCCTATTGTACTTCTTTCCTCTGTTCCGATTGTTATTCTGAGGACTAGAGTTGTTGAAAGAAGGGGCCTGATCTTTGAGAGGCCAGAAAGGCAGAAGGAGTAGGCAGAGCCGAAGTCTTGTGACTTGCCTCAAAGTTAAGTAGGTGAGAACGCAGAGCAGAAAACTGTGGCAAGGTGTCAAAACTCTCAATAGTAGTAACTAACATATCAAATTTAGAACCAAGGCCTCCTAAAACGAGGTTAAGCATATCCGTGTTGGAGATTGGCTCGCTAATGGTAGCGAGGCCATCGACAATTGTTTTGGCTTTCTGGAGATATTCAGAGATGGGACGGGTACCACGAGATAGGCTAGTGAGACATGTGCGATAAAGTGAATAGTTAGCAACAAACTTATGTGAAAAGTGCTCCTGAATGAGATTCCAAATGGCAGTAGAGGTTTCACAACCAATGACAGAGGCAAACATAGGCTTAGAGAGGGTCACAAAAATAATACTGACAAGAATTTTGTCAATCCGGAGCCAGATAGAACGGTCTGAATCAGTAGTGGAATAGGGAAGAGAGCCATCGACAAAGCGTAATAGGTTTTGGCCATACAAAAATGCTTCGATCTGATGAGACCAAAGAAGGGAATTATCATTCATAAGTTTGATGTTAACTAGATTGGTGATGGTGGGTATGGAGAGGGTGGTGTTAGTAGCAAGTGTGGTGGTTAAGAGAGTTGAATCAACTGGAGAGGTAGTTGACATGGCGGAGATGGCAGAGGTAGGCAATAGAGTAGTTCTAGTGCAGGAAAAGAAACCACAGGAGACCACAACGAGAGGGAGAGAAAATATTGTAGGTTAGGCTGATACCATGTAAGGAATACTTTTCGTGTGTATTATTCTCTCAATTGGAAGAAAATATATACATGTACAAAATAAGTATTTTAGGAAAGTACATAACTTAAGCCTAAAGAAAAGCCTAAAATAATGCATATAAGGTCAAGATGAAAAGTACATAACTTAAGCACAAAAAAAAAACTCATAATAATGCACACAATAAATATTAGGTCAAGATGGTTTAACAAAATGAACCAGTAGTAGGGGTGTCCATGTCACAATGGCACTATGAAATTTATAATGTGGAATTTTGTTTTGGATAGTATTAATAGTTTAAATTTATTTATGTAGCAAAAAAGAAAAATCAAAAAAAATTAAAAAAATATTAATGCCCTAATCCTTCCACATGTACTCCTGTTCTATGATTGGGGGACTCAGATTCAAATTGATCCCAATCACCAAATTTCAGTAAAATTCGAGCAAGGAGTCTTCTATAAACTCCTATTCATTCTGATTTTCACAAATTTCATTTTTTTTTTGTTGAGTTCTGGTGTAACTTATACTAAGTTTAAAAATTTGCTGGAATAAAATCATTTATACAAAGTTCAAAAATTTTGTAGAAGAAAATTACAAATTCACAATATGTCAAGGGCATATTGTTTATATTGAAATTTGGAGGCCCAACTCCCAATTAGTTCGATCCTTAAAACTCTGGTGTTAAGGAGAGGTAGAGAGGGTCCTTATATATAGACCAGAGGAGCTAGAGACGGGCGATGTGGGACACTCCAATACGCCTCCTGGATTACATCGCATGTCGCAATGAAAGCCAGATGGGCGCGCCCCGACTCCTCTAGCCCAAAGTTAGAGCTCTGGCCTGACTTTGATACCATATTGAAATTTGGAGGCCCAACTTCCAATTAGCTCGATCCTTAAAACCTAGGTGTTAAGGAGAGGTAGAGAGGGTCCTTATATATAGACCAGAAGAGCTAGAGACGGGCGATGTGGGACACTCCAACAGTTTATATCATCAATATATCGAGATAGCATCAAGAAAAATGATGTTATTTTAATTAAAATCTTAATGTATTTGTTTAACATATAACGGAACATATTGAGATCAATTAATGCCTGAGACATACTCTTATCGATACTCCAAAATATATTGACAGCTCTTACAGTATGGAGTTGATGGGTGTTGTGGATTGTTATTGTATTCATTGGAGCAGCTTGTAACATGCCTGATTAATTTGTTCCTTAGCTTTTAGTTTTAGTATGCATGTCATTTTATTCTATATGGAGTTGATGGCTGTTGTCAATTATTATTGTACTCTAGCAAGCAGCGTGTACACTGGCTGATTAATATGTTCCTTTACTTTTAGTATATGCACATTATTACTGTCTTATCCCCTTCTCTGGTTAAAACTTCAGACATGCTTCACATTTACAGGTTACAGCAGCCTTAAGAGAATCAGGTCTAGAGTCATCGAATCTTATTCTTGGAGTAGACTTCACTAAAAGTAACGAATGGACAGGTTGGTGCAAGTGTGAAACTGAGCAGTATTAATTCATGAAATAAAATCTAGCCCCCTCATTCAAATGTTTGATCGTGGTATTTTTTGAGTAAAATTTAATTTTCCTGGAACTTAGTTGCTGCCCCGATTGTTCTATTATATTTGAAAATAGCTTACCTTGTTGAATTGTTTAATCTTCTTATATCTAAGCACTCTTAAGGGCACAAATTAGTAAATCATCAGTTGCATTTCATAATAGAGTGAATTTTCATTCTGATTTCTATTGTGTTTCTTGGCAGTGAGAGTAAATAGCTTAGCCTGCAAGAATCCCATGCTTGTCCAGGCCAACGATTAATGATTTTTTTCTTTAGTGGGCTCAACATAGCACACCATCCCAACTTGGTTGATCATTCTGTCATGGCCAGTGACTTGCATTGGCTCTGGATGTTTGTTAAAAGTCGTAGGAGCCATGTTAAAGCTAAATTTTAGCAGTGCTACAATACCAAAATGTTATACTTTGACATTTATGCTCCAATACTGAAATGTTGTTCTTTGGTAGAACAACCATTCTTCTTTCCAACTACCATTCCCAATTATTTGTTGGCAATGCCTTTGGAATGTTTCAGCGGTTGGATTGAACCAATCCAAGCCCTTCATTTGAATATCAACTTGCTAAAAGTTTGGCAATATTTAAGAGGAGATTTGGCAGAGTCAAAATTTGGGGCATCCTTTGGCACATTGGAGCATGCATTTTTGGATATCCGGCTATTATTTTTTTTGGATATAGCAGCTCTCAAAGCTCGTAGTGGGGGTGTCAATTCATGTTGATATGTCATGTTCAGGTCATACCAAACATCACTTTACACATGACAAGCATGAACTCATATACAACACGTGTGAAGAGGTTGTTTGTAAGTGTAGAATAGCATCCAAATTTGATAGACTTTCGATGTGGGACAAATAAAGTGGAGACCTCTTTTATAAGTGAAGAAATCTATCAAGCCTTGGTAGCTTTTCATTGTGAGACAAGTTATCTTGGCTCAAGGTCTCTCTCTCTCTCTCTCTCTCTCTCTCTCTCTCTCTCTCTATATATATATATATATATAAATTAAACGCATTAAGTAGTGTTAAACGGGTTGAAATGAATAAAACTCAAATACGACATGTTTATGTGTCAACTCATTTATGATCTAAACCTATTGATGCTCAATCCGAACCCACTAACTTTGTGATGGTGTTTAAAAAATTAACACCCCTAATCAATACCATTTACATGCCTTGGGATTTTATTCTTATAAAAGGGTTTGTTTCAATTTTTATATTTCGGAAGCTAATGCATCAATGTGTTACTGAAGGCAAAGTTTCATTCAACAATCAGGAGCCTGCATGCCATCGGTGATACCCCTAATCCATATGAGAAAGCGATATCTATTATTGGAAAAACTCTGTCTCCCTTCGATGAGGACAACTTAATACCTTGTTTTGGGTTTGGTGATGGTAGGTTGCAATCCTCCAAGAGTTTTCAAGTTTTGATTTTTCTCGTCTCTCAAATTTTTATCTTTAGTGATCATTTAACATGTTTTCTGGTATTTGTTGGAAATTTTTTTGTGCATGGTAGCCACTACCCATGATCAAGAAGTGTTTAGCTTTCACAGTGACCATTCACCTTGCCATGGCTTTGAAGAGGTTTTAGCCTGCTACAAGAAAGTAGTTTCATGCTTGCAACTGTCTGGTAGGCTTTCTTGGTCTGTTTTCTGATATGGTGTTTGCCATTCATTGGTTATTCTGCTTCTATAATCAAGACATGGACTGTTTCTGAATAAATATCACCTAGTGTTTTGTTATAGTTGAGATCATAGCCATCAAACCTTTATAGATATTTGTTTCTGTGTTAAGGGCCAACATCTTACGGACCAGTAATTGAGGCTGCAATAGATATTGTGGAGAAAAGTGGTGGGCAATACCATGTCTTGGTTATCATAGCAGATGGACAGGTCACTTCTAAAGAACTCCCCATCTCCCTCTCTCTCTCCCCCCCACCCCCTCTCTCTCTCTCCCCCCCCTCCCCGCCCCGCCGCGCGTGTTTGCCATGTGCGCACATGACCACTCTGATCACTCATTCACCACTAGGCATAAGGCCTAATTTATTTTATCATGAAGGTTACAAGAAGCGTCAATACAAGTGATGGGCAACTCAGCCCACAAGAAGAGCAAACAATTAACGCAATTGTCAAAGCAAGGTAGGACCATGTGAACAGATGGTTTCTGTTTATCATGCTTTAAGCTTCTGCCCTGCCTAGTCATATTTAACTGTAATCTCATAATTTATGTTGAATTGATTCAATGCATATTCTTAATGTTGTAATGTCAGTTATTTACCATTACGATAAGATGTTTCAGTAATTTAGGGCTTTTAGAAATTGGCACTTGCAACATATAACAGGGAGTGACCTAGACAACAGGATAAATTATAACTCTCAGTTTTCTTAGGGCATTTGATATATGGCATCTTTTTGATACATTATATTTTTAAAGTTAGAATAGACATTTTATTTCTCTCAATGTTAATAAATACTGCAAATCTGCAAGTATGTCAGATTCAATACTATATTAAGTACACTGAGAGTGAATCTGCAGCATTGATTTTGGGTTCATTCCTGGAACTTTTACTCTATGTTTTCAAAAATTAATACTGAGTGGGTTTAGAGGAGCATACATATTAGAAATTATATTATATATATATATATATATATTTTTTTTTTTGGGGGGGGGGGGGGGGTTGGTTACAATTCCTATTTTCCAAAAAATTTAGAAAAATCATACGGGAAAAGGATAGATTTTCAAATTTTTTGGGGCCCGCCTTGCCCCCCTCTCCGTCTACCAATGCTTGGGGGAGTGGTGGCTGCTGGGGTGATCAGTAAGATGACCTTCAATCCAAATTAGTGTTGTTATTGTGATCTAAAATCACTGCGGAACATCTATACTGTGGATATTCAGGGTTGGACTATAATTTATTGTGTGATAAAAAAAGTGGTTTAGAGTCTCTGAGTTTTAGCCCAAGGCTTATGGCTATTATTTGTACTCCCATCTTTATAAAAGGCTCTCACAATCATGGTGGCCATCTTACCCGAATCCCCTCTGTAAATTATCCGTGGTGAGTATTGCACCCCAAGCAACCAACCAAACAAAGAAGGCTACTTTGGATTGAACATGAGTACGCCAAATCATCTTCCAAGGGAAACCAACCTCCTCCTTCCCCTGCCAAAAACTTATAAAGATGGGAGTAATGTGCAAGGAGGCGGTAGAATCGGTGGACCACCTATTCATTACATGCAAGGTAGCTAGAGAGACATGGAGAATACTTTTGTCCATTTTGGGCCGTCTTTGGATAATTCCCGCCAAGGTGAAGGAGGTGATTCTTGGTTGGAAGCGCGGGGGTATGACTAAGGCACAACTTAGGCTGTGGAAGATGGCCCTCACTATGCGTAATGTGGTGTATTTGGAATGAGCGTAATAGATGAATTTTTGAAGGGAAGGAAATGCGTCTTTTTTACACCAAGAATGCTTTGATTTGTAATCTTATTTTTTGGGCAAATCAAGAGCCTTTTTATGTATGTAGACACAATAGTTGATTTTTTGGGGAATTTAAGGCTTTAATCTCAAAGCCTTCCCTTGTAAATATGGGTTGCCCCCCTTGGGCTTTTTTAATGCATATACCTATCAAAAAAGAAGCACAAACACGGACACAGGACACGGATACGACATGAAACAAATGGTATTTCTCAAAAAACGTTGGATACAAATACGTTGGAGAGATGTTAAATATTTATTTTTATTTTTTATTTGACTATATAGTAAAAACCTAACATTATTTTAATCAAAATTGGTATAAAAACATACAAATCATAACAATATTATTAAGATGTCAAAATAATAAAGCCATTAACTAAAAATTTGACTATCAACATCCACGATTTAAGTTCCAAAACAAATATGTTAACTACTCCACAAAATACACACAGACACACACATATAACTAAACTAATCATAGAAAATATATAAAAAAAGAAAAAAACCCAAAAAACGTATCCAAAACGTCTCTAATATGTTTGGGACGTGTCCAAAATTCAGGGAAAAAAATGGACACTCTTACAAACTGCACAAACTCATGTTTTGGTTGTGGTTTGTTCTCTTCTCTTAACTTCTGTTACCTGGTGTTACCAACCTAAGTGAATGCCATCTTTTTTGGAAGCACTCTCAGTCATCTTTTAACACCAACCTACGAAGTGAATGCCATCTTTATTGGAAGCCCTCTCATAGTCATCTTTTGACTGGCCATTATCTTATGTGACGAACCATATAACTTGTGCTTCGATTGTGTTGCTTTCTCCTTCTACAACTTATGCAGTGCTACTCTACATTCCAAAAACAGCATTTGTAATACAATAGATGATATAAAAGGGCTACCAAAATGATACACCGGAACAACACAAATTTATATGCCTTCTTAATTCTTCCTTCTGAATTATTATTATTATTTTTTTATATTGCAAATGTCATTTTTTGGTTGGGACACATCCTTTGTTGAGTTTGAGTTGAAAGAAGTCGCTCTCTATGCTTCTCTTTCTGGAGTAACTTGGAATTAGTTTTAAAAAATGGATAGGCAGCATGAACCACGTATATACTAAAGTAATTTATTTAAATCTTCAATCAAACTAATAAGCCCCACAACCCAAAGCGGCAAAGAACAAATAGAATTTGCTCCAAAAGTGGGCTAACGGGGGCTATTCATATTTTTTACTTCTTGTTTTCCTCTTACATTTTACTTGCCAATTAGTTGGGCTCAAGATTTGGATGAGTCAAGTTTTGCCTTATTTCAAAAGTATAATGCAACATGTAATTATGAACTCAGAAACTGATTTTATTACTTATCTACTTGTGACAGTTCATATCCTCTCTCAATTGTTCTTGTTGGTGTTGGTGATGGACCCTGGGAAGACATGCAGAAATTTGATGACAGGATCCCTTCTCGTGAATTTGATAATTTTCAAGTATGTCACCAGTATGTAAATTACAGTTCAGCTTAACCCTGTTAGAATTTAATATTTAATACCTCTTTGGTTGTATGCAGTTTGTTAATTTTACTGCCATTATGTCTAAAGATGCAACTCCCTCTCAGAAAGAAGCTGCATTTGCTCTTGCTGCCCTCATGGAGATCCCAATCCAGTATAAAGCTGCGGTTGAAAGTGGTTTACTCGGGTAGGGAATTCTTGATTTATCCGTTTGAATATGTTTTCAAAAACTGTTTTCTATTCTCATAAATAGAAAAAATGAAATCACTAACAGTTTCTTTTATTTCCCTGATTTTAAGTACTCAATGAAGACTTGAATTTGAGCCTTACCTCATATGAGAACTGTTTTAATGACCAACGAATTCAAATAACCTGAATGAAATGGAGGTGATTTGTAATTGTTCAAATGGAATTTGGAACATGCTCATAGAAGTTTTGTAAAACTTGGAATGTTATTCCTAAGCGTGAGCTGGACAATCTTGAGTTTTTCAATAGAATAAGTTCATTCCATCTTTCTAGTATTTTTTTTTTGGTGATGACTTCAGTTTGCTTCGGTAACGATTCTATCTACAGACTACAGGATGCATGCTTTCAATTTCTATAGACAACAGAAACAGGAGATTTGAATTATAGGTGTCTTCAACCAAGTCATAGTTTTTTCCTGAACTACAATTTTTTTTTGGATTTGCTTATACATGCTTGCTTAATATTTTGGACAACAGACGAAGAACAGGGACAGCAAAGAAAATAGTTCCACGCCCTCCTCCAGTTCCTTACACTCGCCGCACATTACCTTCATCTCAGGAACCAAGCAACTCTCCTGTGCCTAGTGTAGATGAACGTAACCAGGTAAGGATCTTAATATGCATGCGCTTTGATAGATTCAAGTGCAGGATTATTCTTATCAATGCCGAAATGATTAGTATGAAAAGCTGTCGGATCAGCACTTGATTTCCTAGTTCATTCCCACAGGCCACAATGAAATTTGACAAGATATAATATAGCAACCAGTTCAGCTGGTTTTACGTTTAGAATATATTTACAATAGAAGCACTGGGGTAAATAATATAGATCAAGGTGGTCTTAGGTCTGTAAGTTTATATTATCTGGGTCAGTTCTTTTTTTCAGAATGTTAATGCATCTCTTCTATGCTTAGGTCTGCCCAATTTGCCTGACTAATGGAAAGGATTTGGCCTTTGGCTGTGGACACATGGTGAGATGAACTAACATAATATATATACATATACATACATACAATATTTGTATATTTTGTTTTTTTTTCTTTTCCACACCTACACAGTTGATTGATTGCAGACCTGTGGAGAATGTGGATCAAGATTGTCTAACTGTCCCATATGCCGCCAGCGTATCAGCAGCCGTCTGAGAGTGTATACTGGGTGATTGCATCTTAACAACGGATGTCTTCACCAAGTGCTTCCACATCGTATTATCATGTATAAAATCTGTTTTGTACATCCTCCCGTCTGGTTGCAGTATGTGAGAAGTATGGTTGCTTGCTTTGTACATCTTGTGTGTGCTTTGTCTCTGTGGTGTTAGGTTGATACTAGGTTTCTACTGTAAAGGAAATTTTATTCAAAGCTGGTGCTTTTACTTATGATTTATATTTACTGAAAGAGGCGATGAGTTTTGTGGGTGGGTGGCGAGCGGCAAGAACTTTTCCAATGCATGTGCTAATTGGGCTACCAATTCTAAAATTTAGCTAGGCCGCAAAATTAGATGCTCTAATAGACTGCCATATCACCTGTCAAAATATGAGTAATTCATGTCACGTGGCATGATTTTTTGATCCACCGGATTTAATGATTAATTGAAAAGAATAATAATTATGTTGATAAAATAATATTTTAAAATCAAATAAAAATTTTAAAATATAACATTTTAACATTATAATAATATTAAAATATAATTTTAATATGACTCAAAATAACATTAGTATCGGAGATGCTCTAGGTTACTCAATTCTATTATCTATTACAGTGTGACCAAGGGAACAAACTCATAGCTAGTTTGTCGCCACTGAATGTAATCAAATAGTTCTTCCTCATCCTCCCCCAGTCCCCCTTCCAACTGGTTGATCCAAGCAATAACTTTCTGGATTGGTGGTTTGCCCAGAGGAAGCAAACCATTCTCTTGGCGTGTCTCAAACAATTGGCACTTGATCCATGAGTTACTCAATAACGGCAAGGCTGTTCCATTTCTTTCTAAAGCTTTTCTTTTCCATTCATGATACTTTACAATAATCAAATGGAGGACGAAGTTTGGAAAACAAAATGAAACGAAAAATGCATACACATTAATTATGCTCGAGTTGGCAGGGATATTTCTCACAATACTAGTACCAATTTGGAAATATTTCATTTCGTAATAACACAATTGAATAGATGTTGCAGAACCATCCAAAAGCAGTGGACGCTTCTAATTCTTACTGCGACAACAAACATATGACCAAATCAAAAATCCACACCAGCACTTAACCAACAACCTTAACATCTACTTCTCTTCCTTTTTAGCTTCAGTAGTGCTTGCCTTCGGGATTGGTTGAATTCTCACATATGGGTTTCTAGTCAATGTCTCTCCTCGTAGAGCAGCTACATATCGATCATTTGTATCCTCTTTCCTCTGCAGCTCCCCAAGAAATTCTTCCAGCCGCTCCCTATTAACTTTCCCCATCATCTTGTTCACAAGTCCAGGCAATAAATCAGTTTGGAGATTTTCCACTTTGAAGAAAGAACGTTAAAAGAGACACCCCCAACCCCTACCAATACACACACACACACACACACAAGAGAAAAGAATAAAAAATAGAAGATAAGCATAAAGCTGAAGCTCGCCTCATACTGACTGAATTAATAGTCTCCTATCCAAAGTTGCACTTACAACCCAATATGCATAATTTACGAATCATATCCAGAATCAAATAGGAAAAACAATAGGGAAATAAAAATTAGAAGATCACTATAAACCAATTCTCAAATTATTATTATGTTTAAAAAAAGAGTGAACGAGAAAAGAAAAATACTTCAAACAAGAACAAACTTGTGGCATGTTGACTTACACGAGTAGTATTATTATAAGTCAAGGTGCGTAAACTCTGGCAACACACATTATACTTGCTTTCCATATTTGAAGAAAAGTAGTACGCAGTCGTGTAAATATAGCAAATTATCTGCAGTTGCTTCCGAAAGTTTAGAAGCTAATATATTCCATGGTGCTAAATATGTCCTAATGAACACTAATTACCCATGGCAAGTCAACTACAAACATACTTAAGATCGTATTGTTCAAACTTTGCTTACGAAAAGAGTAATACCAAAAATATTATAGATAGTGTACTGTCTCTTAAGTGAAGTCATAAATGACTCTTAATTTCATCTAGTCCAATTGCAGGATTATATTTCACATGCTTGAAACTGCATGGACCTGCAATGTTCAACTCAAACTACTTTGCCTTTGGTGCACTTCTTTCAGTGTACTTTTCTGGTAGCCCTAGGTCTAAGGGGTTGCTTAATGGGTTAAGGCAGCTAAACCACCAGCCCAACCTCATAATATCTCTCAAATGGATTTAAGGGAGCCACCTTTTCTCTTAACCTAGTTTTCTCAGGACCACATTAACAAAATAAATAAATTAAAAAACAGACTGAACAAAACCAAAACAATTAGCAAATCATTTTGTTTAAAAAATTGCAAAAATTATAAGGGTAAGAAAGTCTCACATAATGAAGATAACTGAACGATGCAACAATTTTTTATAAACATTAAAACTGCATATGAATAATAAATATAGGTAAATATTTTTTAGATTAAATCACTAATAATGTTAATGTTTTTAAAATGGACTACCTAGGCGAATAGTTCTATTTAAGGCTATTTTTGAAAGTTTGTTAAATAATTATTCATCCCCTCATTATATATGATTGGACCAAATACAGGAATAGGAATAAAATATTCTTTGCAAGACACACTCCTAAGCATTTCCAAGGATTAGAATGAAAATATATAATTCTATAAGTTTTCTACGCATCTCATACCCATAAATGAGAAGTAGCCGCCAATTCCAAAACCTTGATTCTCGACAGCCAAACGTACACTCAAGTATAGTAACAAAATTTCTTACAATTGTTTTCTTTTAGTGAAATCCATAGTTTATATTTCTAATGAGTGACGAGTGGCACGTCCATGTACACATGCCCAAGTCATAGTATTTGAATCCACACAGAAAGCATTAGCACAAATCAGCACTCAACACTATAGGGGCCAAACGGGTTCACTATGGCATTCTTTAAACACTGTTGGTAGGTATTGAGGGAAGATGTTATGGTTGTTTTTCATCATTTCTACAGCTATGGGATCTTTGAAAGGAGATTGAATGCTTCCTTTATAGCACTTATTCCAAAGGAGGGGGCAGAAGACATCCATCACCACGAGTATCAGCCTATTAGGCTAGTGTGTAATGTGTACAAACTAATGGCCACAGTCCTGTCATTGAGATTAAAGAAAGCTTTGGAAGTTTAATTTCAGAGAGTTGTATATTGTGAGCCGAAGAGGTGACCAAAGTGTTTACTCCGGTGTGCTCCTTTGTTTTGAGGCGGTGTCGAAATTTCAGGTCAATTTGAACAAAAGTGGGATTATTCCGGTAGGGGAGGTTGAGGAATTGGCAGGGTCCTTGGGAAACTTTCTTCGATCTACTTGGGTTTGCCTTTAGGAGTGTCTCTAAGGTCATGCAGGATTTGGGGCCCAGTTATTGAGAGATTAAAGAGACGTCTAACGGGATGGAAGAGTCAATTTTTTCAAAAGGAGCCCCCCTCCTTAAGAGCACTTTAGCCAACCTCCCCACATACTATATGTCTCTATTTCCTATTACTACTACAGTGGAGGGGAAATTGAAGAAAATTCAAAGAGACTTTCTCTGAGGAGAGGTAAAGGCTATTAAGCACAAACACTCTATTTTGGCTCACGTGTTCGTGTCAGACACTTCCCGGGTACGTGTCCGGATACTTATATCATGTTGTTGATGATTAAATGAAGAAGGTCTTTAATTTTTATTTAATGACTTTGTTATTTTAATAAATTTTTAAATTTGTGTTTTTATGCTAATTTTAATTGAAATAACATTAGATTTTTATTATATGGTCATATAAAAAATAGAGTTAATTGGTCTAAAGTCCTTAGTTAAGTGTATTAATTATTAAAAAATACAAGATATTTTAAAATACAGTATAAAGGACATCCACAGTTACTTATTTTATGAAAGATCATTTTTTTATTATGTGGCAGTTGGGCTTTATTTTCTTTTGACAATTATACCCTAGTTGACTGTTTTAGGATATATTTAGTAGGAAGCATGATTTTAGCCATTTTTTTTTACATTTTTTGTCGATGGATCTGATTCGTTTTTTGAATAATTTTTTGATCTCTTTGGTAGTGGGATTTTGAATCCATCCACATCACCAATACCAACCAACTGTTCTTCATCGCCCATCAAGTCATTGACCCATCGCCCAAAGCTACAAATTATTAGAAAAAAATTAGAATCGGAGAAGAAATATAAAAACCTTGATTCGATATGTGATCGCAACTCAAGAAAAGGGGTAAGGCGACACCAACAAAGACCAAAATTTTTTAGATTTGAGATTGAGAAGCTCCATTCTGTGTTGTGTGATGATGATAGAGAAAGAGGTGAGAGGAATAGATGCTGGAATAAAAGCGGCATCAACACAACCAATGAGAACGAAGTGGTCTCACACTTGTTAATGGTGATGTCCTGTACATTGCTTTAGTTTGTTTGTTTTTTTTTTTAAATTTTTTTTAGTTTGCTTGATTTAGGATATTAGTTTGTTTCCAATATGTTGTTTGTTTGTTTTTTAAAATTTTTTAGCCTCTTGTTGAACGATGGCGGATATCTAAAGATTACTGACCAAGTAAATATTTACCTTCGTCTCCCTTGTGTATTTTCTAAACTTTTAGTCGAAGTAAATATTTACCTGGTATTTTTTGGTCGATTGATGCAAAGTAAACATTTTTATCCTTAGTCTCTCTTGTGTGTTTTCTTAATTTTTGGTCAAAGTAAATATTTACCTTTTGTTTCATTTTAGTTGTTCCTTCTAATGTCATGCAATGTAAATATTTATTTTGGCTTTTGGTTCTTTGTAGAGTTAATTAGTATATAGTCTCTAGTATAGTCATTTAATTATTGATAAATACATGGTAGGCTACAATTTGGTATAAAAGACATAATAGTTACTTATTGAATTTTAATGCATAATTTAAGGAGGCAATTTGGTTGAAGCAACGAAAAATGTAAAATTTGACCTTCTAGCGAAAAAGGTAAAATTTTACCTTCTGAGAAGAAATATATATATTTTTTCAAAATTTCATATGCATTATGGATCTTGTTTGATAAATCTTGATTTTTAAACTCCAAATATGTAATTTTTATTAAAAACGAATTTATATATTAAAAGTTATTGAATTTTAAAGTTTTGCAAACTTGTTGGGAGTTTTGACCTTCTAGCGAAAAAGGTAAAATTTTACCTTCTGAGAAGAAATATATATATATCTTTTTTCAAAATTTCATATGCATTATGGATCTTGTTTGATAAATCTTGATTTTTAAACTCCAAATATGTAATTTTTATTAAAAACGAATTTATATATTAAAAGTTATTGAATTTTAAAGTTTTGCAAACTTGTTGGGAGTTTTGTTTTCCATTTTACGGAGTTTTAGCAAAGCACATACATGAAGGGATATTTTAGTGATACAAAAAAATGAGGGACATGGTGATATACAAACAATAGACTTGGACTAGAAAACAATTTTAGTTTTTTTAATGTCCTTATGACTGAATGACCCTAAAAAATATAGAAAAATTATATTTAACGTTTTCTTAACGTGTCTGTGTCCTACTTTTTTGAGAAATGTGTCTGTGTATCCGTATCCCGTGTCTGTATCCGTACCTCTTAGGGTAAAGGGATTGAAGGGGATAATCAGGGGGGTTGTTTAGATTAGATACTCCATGAATGTGAGGGGTCTTAATGACCTGGGCAAACATTGTAGAGTTAAAGGGATTTTTTTTAGAGAAATTGAAAGTCCTCAACGGTTTTCCTATAGGAGACAAAGGTGGAAGCCGTTTTTATGATCAGATGTGTTTGGGTAGTAGCTGAGTAGAATGGTAGAGCTTGGGAGAAGTGGGAACAACAGGAAGCATTCTGATTTTATGGGACTCGAGAGTTGTGACTTGCAGTGATTGCTGAGTGGGCAGGTTTTCAGTTTTGTTTCTTTTGAACCTGATTGATGAAGTTACATTTCTCTTTCAGGGGAGTGTACTATTTGGGCTCCTTATTTTACAAGGCGCTTTCAAGTCTGGAAGGTGGAGGGAGTCATCAGCCTCATGGAGTTTTTAGAACAACTTAGGCAGGTACAAGGTTTGGAGGATTCATTGCAGTGGATTGATTTAAGTATCCTTTTTGTAAATAAGTTCGCCATCTCGGCGGCTTTTAAATACATAGGATTTACTTCTCCAAAAAATTTTTTTTTTGGGGTAAATTATAAGTTAGCTCATTTTCACCTAATCTTCCTATATTTTAAAACTCAACACTTAACCATCTTGTAGTGATGAGTAAAGTCATAATGTTAGATTTTCTATCCAAATAGACAGTGCATGGATTATATGCGCAACCAAAGGGGGGGTAAAATGTCATCAGGTCTCTTTTTGAGATTTGATGTCATCTTTTTTTTTTTTAATCAGTAGAGATTTGATAATATCTTGAAATAAAAAAGCGGTTATTTTGTCCATTTACATCTTCCATTGATGCTGCTGGATTTGCCACTTTAGTCACAACAATAAGGGATTGTCACGCTTTAAAGTTCAAGGATATTATGTAAAATTAAGGCAAACCACATCAGGGTAGTGTAATTTCCCCCAAAATTAAACCTGTAGTAAAATAGCTTAAAAAAGGGAAAAAGAAAATAGAAACAAAGACTTGAACTAAAACTTGATTTGGAGAGGCCCCAAGTGATTCGGTGATTAAAATCCTACCAATGCTAAAATTGTTCTCTTCTTTAAATTTGGTCTAACAAGAACTGCATCAGTGAATCAAAAGTATCTACATATGAATCGAATTATTCACAACTGTGGTTAATTGATGTGTTCAATTGGAGATCCTAGGGCTCTAATTGTTTGGAAAAGAGGATTTGAAAGGGAAAATTCTTAATGAAATCCAAGCGGATGGAATTTTAAAAAGAATTTCAGGCATAAAAAACAAACAGAAGCTAGGAAAAATCAAATATATTCGTCAGGTAATTCTGAAAGCGATCATACATCAAACTAAGGGGTTTTGATATATATATATATATATGAAATGATAGAGGATGGAAACATACGAGGGTTTCGGGGCGAGCGTTCTGGCGGAGTTGCGCTTCGAGCTGTTCATTGCGGGAATTGGTGAGCTGCATCACGCCGTAGCCGATAACACCAGGAACGACGCCGCATACCGTCGCGAACGCCAAGAAGAAAGGCTTCGAGTCCCTTGTCCTCCCCACGATCCACCTCCACGCTGCGCTCTTCTCCCACAGTATCGACATCTCTCTATTCTCTCTCCCCAAAACTCTCAATTCTCATTTCCGCATAAACTTGTCATCTATTTTAATTAAATACAAAATGGAGTCCAATGCGTCTGGTCTGGTGTTGGGTTTTTGTACTAAGGGCCCGTTTGGGCCTTTGTTGGGTTTTAGGACTAGCCCATTATACAAAACTACTTCTGAACAAAAGAACGATTTCATTTATCAACCGGCTCTAGGGACTTAAGATTGCCTCCATAGTTATCACTTATCAGAATCAGTCGGACGCCAATCTGGTGGAGTCACCGGGTAAATGGATTACTGATTGAATACGAACAACATAAATTTTAATTTTAAAAATAAATAATCATATAACATTAGAAAATATACTAATATTTTTGAATATCTATAACAAATATATAAATTAGTTAATAAAAGAACATGTAGCCCAATGATATTTATATCTCCAAAAATTGTGTTTTATTTTGAATTTTATATTCATCGGCAATCCCCTTTTCTTTTTTCTTTTTTTTGTGAAAGGAAGTGGAATCACAGTTTTGTCAAATTAATCCATTTCCAATCCATAAAGTAGTTTAAAAAATTTCAGGAGCCGTAAACGTGATAAATTAAATTCGAAATTTCTGAATTTACGAGACATCTTCCAAATTAGCTCGCACACCACCGAAAATGTAGTTTGAAAGTCCAAATTTAGATGTTACCATAAGACAAATGTATCAAAATTTTATGAGTTTTTTAAATTATCAAGATTTGCAGAATGCAGAACTCTCAAAAAAATGGAAGTGTGAGCGAGTAAGTTTATGGAAGAGATTCATAAATAGAATTTTGACTATATTCTGTAGTTGGGAAGAAGAATATATAAGAATGTTATTTTATCTTTCACGAGATGTTGAATTTACTACCATATAACATATCATTTTATTACAATAATTGACAAATTATGATATATTCATATTAAGCCAAATATATATATATATATATTATTTAAAAAGAAATTACACAAATATCTTTAATATGAAATGTATATATCGGCTTTTTTTTTTTATATATATGTAAAAGACAATTAAGTAATTTTTGTTATAAAATAATTAAGAAAACACACCAACACAATTATAATTAGAGTAATACTATTAATTAATTCAAAATGGTAAATTAAATTACTAAGTTAACTAAATATAATGACACATGACAAAACTAACAACACAGAGTGTATATCTAAAGTTTCAAATTTAAATTTCGTGTGTGAAGTGATGACACTCTTACTACTTTAGATAACTCTCGATTTTAAAACTTAACACAAGTTAATGAGTGGCTTTTATTTGTTTATGTCTAAATGTGTATCACTTTTGATGGTCATTTAATTTCTTCATCCTAACATATGTACGTAACTTGGTAGTTGATACCCATCCCTTCCTCTCTCCTTTTGTGTTTTATTTTTTTTGGGTTATAAAGATAAGGAAGGAAAATCGAATCTACGCCAATTTTTATTTATGACAATTGACAACCTCAATGAACTACAATAAGTGTCCATTTGGTTGAGCAGTGTAAAAGTACTATTTGAGTTAAGCACGCGTGATGAAAAGTTAAGCAGTAGAATGCTTAAAAAGTGCGGTTTGAATTAAGAAGTAGAGTGTTTAAAAAGTACTTAATAACTATCAAATAAAACATTTATTAAATTTCATAATAAACTTGACCAGTTTAATGAAGAAAGTTAGACTTATTTGCTTAATCCAAATCTTGACTTAATAAAAAAATTATGATTAATAAATCTATTCAAATAATCTCAAAAATAAATAAATTACGATTGAATCTCTTAAAACGTGTTAAACTCTTACCAACCTCTAGTTCAAACAGCCCTAAAAGCTTCATCTCATAGGTCTAAAACTATAACCGACATTTGGGAATCAGGTGCTTATCGATATCCAAAGATACCCCACTCTCACTCCTGTTGCTTTGCCTTCTAAGGATGCATGGTGTGAAAGGGTGCCTCACTTTATCTCTCTCCCCAACCAATACATTAAAAATTGAGCAAACACTAAATGATACTTTAGAGTTGGAATATTGGTAAAAAGATCAATCTGTATTGTTTAGAATCATAATGTGGGGGAGTTTCACTTTCTTTTTCATCCATATATATATATATATCAATATATATATATATATATACACACATATACATCCTTACGAGGAGATGATATTTTATTTGAGATGATAAAATTTTCTCTTTTTTACCGACACAATCTAAGTTCAAGATTCAACCCATGTGCTCACACACACTTAAGGTAGAATTTTCACACACACACTAATGAGAAATGTTAAATAGACTGAATTTAATTATTGGATTATTCTACCTACTGATGGGGCATCTTTTGTGATTAATCAACATTACCTTTTAAGATTATTAATCTTCATCAATATATTTACTAAAAAAGAAGTGAAAAAAAGAAGTTCTCACATTTACACTGAGCTCTCATCTAGCACTATGTAAATCTTTACAAGTTTCTATAATGAGTTTCTTTTTTTTTTTCTTCTGGGATCTCTCTAAATTTTTTTGGCAAGTTAATAAGTTACAAATTATGTGCTAAACCTCTTTAGACTTGTAGTTGCGAGTCTAGTGCACTGGACTAACGATATGTAACCAATTTTGAAAATTAATTAGTGATGCTGCACTTTTTCGTCCTGGCACACCGTAGGCTCTCTAACACAATATTGTCCGCTTTGCTGCCCTTAGGTCTTATGGCTAACGGCTTTGTTCTTCCAGAAAGGAAAATGTCTTGTGTTTGGAAGAGAGCAGCCTGAGGCTTATAAGAGACGCCAGTGCCCGACTCCTAACTGATGTGAGATTCAAAGTAACACAACAATTAATATTATTTTTATCTATATGACAAAGGAAGAAGATATAGTTTTAATGTCATTTAAAATTTAGAGAAAACTATAGTGTTGCCCCAATTCCCATTCTAATCCCTCCCGTGTCTTTTATATATAAATATATTCTATTATTTATTGTTAAAGGATTTTTATCTTGTAAAAAAGAGTCATACAAAATTCACAAGTTGAACACTAGAAGGAACCCATCTCTCAAGCAAAGCCCAATTTCAACATTATCTGTCTGAAAAAATCCCATCTCAACTCTGTTATAAGCTTTACTCATCCAATTTTAACTAAGCATACGCATTCCTTCCCTTCCCAGGTTTTTCCCTTTTATAAAATGGTGAACTTCATAAGTAACCAAGACATTATCAGTGATTAATCTGTCAGCGACGAAGGCACTTTGGCAATCAGAAATAACATTAGGAAGTACTTGTTTCAACTAGTTTGCCAAAACCTTGGCAATTAACTTCTAGATAACATTGCATAACCTTATCGGATGAAATTGAGTCATATCGTGTGGCCACTTTGTTTTTTGGAATAAGAACAATACGAGTAAAGTTGATTTTCGACAAAAAAGGTCCACCATTTAGGAAACTGAGAACTGCCTCGCATATCTTTGGTCTAGCAATGTGCCAATATTTCTGGTAGAACAAGGCTAGGATCCCATCGGGGCGGGAGCTTTAATCAGGTGCTTCTAGTTCAGAGCTGCCACAACTTCACCCGTTTGAAAGTTGTGCTGTACAAAACAAAACTGTTCAGATCCTCAGACACGCTCGACTGCAAGAAATTCATAATATTGTCATAGTTAGACCGTCTAGTTGAGCAGAATAACTTCTTAAAATAATCAATTGCCACTCTCCCCATCTGGGGATCACAATTATGGGCATCAAACATCGTGTGACATGGGCAGGCTAGCTCTTCTGGTAGATCTTGGAGTTGAGGAAATATTTGCAAAGCAAAAATTGATCCGAAGGTCAAAATGTTTGCGTGGCGTGGTTCTTCAAACTCTTTGCCCACAATGGATAACTTGGCAAGACCAAAAATGGCTATTGATGTATCTTGTGTTTTGTATTTTCTGTGGGATTAAACTTGGACCTGCCCTCCATGTGGTAAAAAAGTGTTGGGTAGCAAAGCAGACATATGCTGTGTCTCCCTTGGATTTACGAACTGAGAGCAACTACAAGAGGGAGTTGCATTTTGGGGTGCCAAATCACCCATTTATAACCTTGAACAATATTTTGGCACTCCTAAATTATAAATCTGCTCCAATGGCAAGTGCTAAAATGGGGTGCCATTTGAATATTTTAATATTTTTTATTAAAAAATATAATTAACTAAATAAATAAATAAACTAAAATTAAAATATTTAATTTAAATTACACAAATTAAATTAATTAAAGAACTATTTTAAATTGTAAATAACAATTAACTAAAATAAAAAAAATTCTTCAATTATAAAAACTAGTTAAATAAATAAATTCACCCTAAATTAAAAAAAATAATAAATAAATAAACTAAAATTAAAACATTCAATTTAAATTACACAAATTAAATTAATTTAAGAACTATTTTAAATTGTAAATAACAATTAACTAAAATAGAAAAAAATTCTTCAATTATAAAAACTAGCTAAATAAATAAATTCACCCTAAATTAACAAAAAATAATAAATAAATAATCTAAAATTAAAACATTCAATTTAAATTCTAAATAACAATTAAGTAAAATAGAAAAAAATTCTTCAATTATAAAAATTAGCTAAATAAATAAATTCACCCTAAATTAACAAAAACTAATAAATAAATAATCTAAAACTAAAACATTCAATTTAAATTACACAAATTAAATTATTTTTAAAATTATTTTAAATTCTAAATAACAATTAAGTAAAATAGAAAAAAATTCTTCAATTATAAAAATTAGCTAAATAAATAAATTCACCCTAAATTAACAAAAAATAATAGATAAATAATCTAAAACTAAAACATTCAATTTAAATTACACAAATTAAATTATTTTAAAAATTATTTTAAATTCTAAATAACAATTAAGTAAAATAAAAAAAAATTCAATTATAAAAATTAGCTAAATAAATAAATTCACCCTAAATTAACAAAAATATATACATAAATAAATAAGCTAAAATTAAAACATTTAATTTATTAAATTACAAAAATTAATTCAATTTAAAAATTCAATTTAAAATCTAAAATAATTAACTAATGTAAAACATATAAATATAAATATAAATAAATTATTTATATATATATATATATGAAGAGATAGAAATGAATTATATATATATATATGAACCAGGAAGGAAATAGAAACACAGAAGTGTCTTTGTGTTTGAATGAGCCGTTCTTGCCCCTTCGTCTCTGCGTCTCCTCCTCCTCCCCCTTTGTCTCTGCGCCTCCTTCTCCTTTCCCTTCCTCTGTAAATAAATTCTTCAGATTTGCCATCACAACCACAAGATTTGAAGAAAAATCAAGAGCACAGAAGAACTTACGGTTTTCACGGCAAATCTCTGAAAATAAATCTCTCTGTAAATCTCTCACAAGGTAAGTTTTTTCTTTCAAAATCTCTGTAAATAATCTCTTTGTATATATAAAATTTTTTGGATTGAATAGAGCCGTTGAGTGAACAGTAGGATTGGAAAATGGCAGAACGGCTCTTTGCAACCTCTCGGTTTCTCTCTCCAGGGTTTGAAAAATTGGCACCCCAACACCATTGCTGCCATTTTTCAACCCTTGATGCCACCTCCGTTGGAGTCCAAAACAGTAACATATGGGGTGGCATTTTAGCGGTTACAGGTGGTTACCCGTTTGGCACTCCTGATGCAACTCCCCGTTGGAGTTGCTCTGAGGCTTTTCGTCCTACCTCATGTCGTGACTAGTTCCATAAAATCGCGTAGTGCCTTGATCATGACAACTATGGTGTCTTTATTTGCACTGCTTGGGTACTTCGGAGAAACCGAAATGAGGCCATATTTGAGAATTCTAGTCGACAGCCCCCGAGCTTGCCCGATTTGCTTTCTTTTTCTTTTCTGAGTATCAGATTGGAGTTATTTAAGAATATAGGCTTGATTGGTGTTGGGGTGGTGGTGAGGGATAATGCTGGGAACTTAATTGGTGGAATGTTAAAAAAAATAAAGGCTCCAATGGATGTTGCAATGGCAGAATCCTCGCAGCCTTTCATGCGATATGTTTTTCTATAGATATTGGTATCAGAGAGAAGGGGACTCTAAGGGAACAATTAACGGGATTAGTTCTGATGAGGATTTATCGCCTATTGGCCTAATTAGATCTAATGCCACGACTTACTCTGGATTGGGGATTATTCTTGGAGTTAGCAGGTGTCGTTGATAGTCTTCTCTGATGTTTTGGGTTATTTTATTCTTTTCTTGGAGTTTCTTTAAGGGAATTTCTACATTCTTCTTGGATTGTTCCTTTTTACTTGGTTGTAACCCTTTGGGTTTTGTCTCATATTAAGAAATCCATATCGTTTTCTACAAAAAAAAAAAAAAAAGTCATTCAAGGACCCTAATTGGTAAACCCAACAATTATCTATCAATTATGAAATACCCAACAATTACAGAGAAGTCTCACACATTTGGCCTTGTAAACAAAGTCGACCAAACTCATAGACCCTGATCCTTAAACCTAACAACTATCTATCAATTATGAGTTACGTAATAATTATAGAGAAGTCTTACAAATATGGGTATGTAAATAAAATCTAACCAAACTCATGATTAGAAAGAGAGAAATAATCCACATCCATCCTTAATGGAGGTGGGAGTAGAACTCATAATCTCTCTTTAAAAAAGTTATGAGTTATTAATTAGACTAATCCAATAAAAAATAATGCTAATAAGAATTAACTACTTCACTTATGAGTATAATCGACAAATAATATCAGTGGACATAACATGTGTCAAAATACAAATGACCCACTCCTAAACCGTTAAACGTAAGATAAAGAAAATTATTATAATAAATACATGTAGAATCAATTACCTATATATAAGAGTAAAGAATCTTATTGAAAAAAATTCTGTTATATAACATTTTTCTAATCATATATATATATATATATATATATAATGTGTTGCATTGGTAAAAGAGACGACTATGGAATCTCTTTACTGAAACCAAAAGCTCCTCACCTTCAAGATTCTCTCAAGGTTGATCGTCACCTATAGGATGCCCCAGCTTACCATTGAAAATTGTGGAAGACGGATGGTAAAGATTAAATAAAGGGTCTTTCGGCAAAAGACCTTCACCCCACATCTCTCTCTCCCTCTCTCTCTTATACACTCACTTAGAAAATGACTTTGCACAATTCAATTCATGTCATATTTGAGGCGTAAAATTAAACTTACAATGCCATCAAAAGATCGAAATCAAGTGGCAATTAAAGGTTACAACTTACGGCTTATTAATATTATATTCATGCTGCGTGCAGTCAAAGCTGCTAATATACCCAATTGGATACAAATTTATATACATAAACCTTAGCTAATTTTAGCTTAATTATATGTGATTTTTCAGCAGTAAAAATATTTTAACTGATGTGAAAACACGTTGGAATGAGATTGTTAAAAATTTATTTTCTCACACGTTATACTTAAGTTTGAATCTCATGCCGTTCGTACGTACATTTAAAATAATTCTTCATTTTCATTATTATACTAAAAAAAAAAATTATTAAATAACATCCTACAAAACCCACAATTATTTTAAATTCTAAATTAGATAAAAGGAAAATTTTATTCTAATGAGATACTTGTATTATTCTTAATTTAATACATATATAATAAATATGTATTTTTTATTTTTAATTAAAATTAAATAATTATTTGATTATATAAAAGACAAATCTAGAGACACATATTTAAGTAACACTTGATTTGGAGCTGTGTCTATTCTTTAATATTCATCAGTGCATTTCTTTTGATGAGTGGTGATGTATGTGTATGTTATAGTGAGGGGGACCAGTCAAAGATTGTGTTTGTAATGATTAAAGTTGTTAGTGTGTCTTTACCCTTATGAAAATGATATTTTAAGGAAAGGAAACTAAAGGGCACCACATAAAACAAAAAAAAAAAAAAACCCAGTAAAGAAAAAGTAGATTGAAGGTGCAGGACAAGGAAAAATAATTAATTAAAAAGATAAAGTATGCTGTGACGATGTGACAGGTAGATTTGTTCGCTGGATGATGGGCGCCTGCTTATTGCTTCAACTGTTCAACGACAAAAGTGTTTTTAGCCCTTTGGGATATATATGTATACATATATATATATATATTATTTTTAAATAAAAATAAAAAGAAGGGAGAATTATATATTGAAGTACTCGTAAAGAAAGCCTCGTCGGAAAGAACGTCAATTTAATTTATCCGGTTGAGAATTGTTCTATCTCACTCTTTGAAATTGTTTGTTTAAGTAGTTTGAAAACAAAATTTGTGGTATGTTAATTTGAGAAATGCTGATGGTATTTCTATTTATTAGAATATTATTCACTCAAATTAATTTTTAATGAGACAAATTTAAGATAAATTATTTTTACTTGTTAGAATTTAAGGTGAAGGCATTCTGTTTGTTTCATTTCGTCATATTTTGATTATATAAAATAAAATAATAAATAAATTTTATTTTAAATAAATAATAATTATATTAATGTTTTTTAGTAAAAAAATTATTTTAATTTTCTATTAATATATATATATTTAATTAAGTATATATAACATTTTGTTTGAAATATGTTAAGTATAATTCATTAAATAAAATAAATAAAAAATAAGCATTTAAATATAAATGGGGATCTTATATTGAGAGAGATTTTTTATTCAAGGTTGTGGAAGAGGTATATATATATATATATATATAATGTATTTTTAATTGTATTTTGAATGTAATGTTTTAAGATATGATAATTTTGATTACAATTTTAAAATAATTATATTATGATACATTATATTAAAAATATAATTTAAAATATAAATTAAGAATACATAACACTATTTTATATACACACACGTATGTACTGTATTTTAATTTTATAAATATTATTATATAAGAAAAATGTTACATCTAATTATAAATAAAAAATTTATAATTTAATTAATATGTGTATTACATTAATATGCATTCAAATTACAAATGATGATAGCATTTCCCATTTTATGAATATAGTAATGGTTGTAACCAGTAGTAAGAGTAGTTGTAATTATTACGTAAGTATTAAATTAAGGGGAGGCGTAGTAGTAATGTAGTATTGCGTGCTGTAGGCGAAGGGACGGTGACTGTGAGGGGCCCACGCAGCCTTTTGAGGGGTGTGGGGGCCTCTGATTTTTTGTTAGTTTGTGAGCATACAAAAGCAGAGAAGCTTCTTATCCTCCCTCTGGGTTTTCAAAGTGTTTACTCATAGAATCTTCAAAAGCATTTGTCACACAATCATTTCATTCCCAATCGTCATCACAATTACCAAATCAGCCACCCTCCATAAAACTGAGCCATTATGCTAGCTATAACTGAATGGCATTAATGTCATAAACTGGAAATACAAGGGTTATCTCCATAGCTTTGATCCCAACAGTGGCCTATATAGTTCAATGTCGTACAAGCCGATCTCCCTCATGTTCTGTTCTTCATCATTTCAGTAGAAAAACCCCAACCAACTCTCTCTCTCTCTCTCAGATACACACACATCGCTTTAGTTGATCTATGGCACCAATGAGTACTCTTCCTCCCGGATTCCGGTTTCACCCAACTGACGAGGAGCTTGTTGCTTATTATCTAGAGAGGAAAATTACAGGCCGCACGATTGAGCTCGAAATCATCCCAGAGGTTGATCTGTACAAATGTGAACCCTGGGATTTACCAGGTTCAAACATAATTTTAATTTCTACATCTAATATATCACGATATAGTACAGACTGTTCTTATTCTTCAATTAAATTCTTTATCTTTTCTTCAGAGTTATTTCTATGAATACGGTAACCAACTAAGCTACATCTTCTGATATCATGATAATTTGAATGACAGACAAGTCATACCTACCCAGCAAAGATATGGAATGGTACTTCTATAGCCAAAGAGACCGGAAGTACCCAAATGGGTCGAGGACAAACCGTGCAACCAGAGCCGGTTACTGGAAAGCCACCGGGAAAGATCGGCAAGTGCAGTCACATAAGCGTCCGGTTGGCATGAAGAAGACGCTGGTCTATTATAGAGGTAGAGCTCCCCATGGCATCAGAACCAACTGGGTCATGCATGAGTATCGCCTCATCGAATCTGTGAGCTGCACGGCATCCATATCTACTCTAAAGGTGTGCTACCTATCTGTGGCTTTTTTTTTTAAACTTCAGCTTGAATTCATCAACTAAATGACATTATAGATCATATTAATAAAAATGCAGATAGTTAACTCGTGTGTATAAATATATATATATATATATCATGTATGTACATATCTATATGTATGCATGTATATGCGGTTGGATGTGATGAAGATTGATCATGCACTGGCAGTTGAGTCTGTATTATTTGGAATGCTCACACCAGTAGCCCAATCAAATGTGAGAGGAATTAATTAATTTGTATGAAGTGTGTTGAGACTGAGATCCGCTAGCCGGGGTTTGGTGAAATGTTAACTTGTGGCGAATATATACACAAACATACCGACACATATATAGTTTAGTCATTACCACTTATATGTGCATATATATATATATATTTGTGTCTACAATTCTATTGAAATAAAGCGAGAAAGTGATCAGCAATTTGAAGGAAAAAAAAAAAAGTTTTGTTGCAATGAGACCTGTGGAAGGTCATAACATATTTGTGTTGATGATACTCGGTATTATATATGATATATGTCTCATCCTACTGATAAATATTAATTGGAACATGTATGCACAATTCACATTAAAAAGTCTTCTACGTTTGATATCATAAACAAATCTCTTAACATGATTTTGTACTCTCCATGATTCTGGATTTCGATTGTATTGTTTCCCTCTGCTTCTTCTTCTTCTTCTTTCCTTTGCCCTTTTTCTTTTTCTTTTTAATCTTCTGTTTATATGTTTTCTCTTTCCTAAAACCGTTCTTTCTGATAATGAGCTAGCTTTCTTATCTTTCTATGGCACTCTTTTCATTCACGTGTATTTTATATCTCAACCACCAAAATAAAATAAAAAAATTCATTTCTGGTGTATCATGAGTAATTAATTAACAGATTTGAATGATTTTTCATCAATTACAGGACTCTTACGCATTGTGTCGCATTTTCAAGAAGGCAATAAATATACCAAAAACTAAAGAACAACAGATCAATCGGACTCTAGAGAGGGAACCAAGTGGCACTGAAACTTCCCAAGGGAGAGAAGCTGAGGATGAGAATTTTGATCATCAAGAAAATTCAAAATTTCCGTTTGATGCTTCTTCTTCAGATCTCACCGAAGGGACACCAAATGAAAGTACAACAGATGATTCACAAGCTCCATTTGCATCAGATGAAGCAAACAGTACTTCAATTAATTTGTGTTCTTTCACTATGGACTTTTGCCCATCCAATCTAATTCAGGTAGATTAATTCTTCCACCACCTATATATGATAAGAATTATATTATAAAGCTCTGTCTGAATGCATTTTATGAGTGCAGGCTTAAATTGTATTTTTGTTACACAAAATTCTTTCTTTTTTACCCAAAAAACAAAAGAGAAAAGATTGAAAACTTGAAACACGAATAATAAGATTTGAAAAGGAAACAGTCAATAATTGGTAAGCATTGGGTCCCTTCGTTGAAATCATCAGTGTGAAAAATTTATAGTTTAAGTATTTTATGTTGTATATGTGGGATTCACTGTATACTAAATTTATAGAGACCCTCATATATACGCGTATAATGAACTTATCAAATAACTTCTCGGTCATGATACCTTTCAATATGTTAAACCATCCTACCCACCTTTTCTTATCATGGTATGATCACATATCTCATTTGGCATGACAATATTATCAGCAAATTGCTGCTTGTTCACACTGCAAATGATTTAAAAACTTTATTTTCTTCCAGTGAGCACAATGGTTGTGTCCACAGAGAGTAGAATTCGTTTATGGGCTGGAAATGGTCCACAAAGACGAGTTCTTTGAGTTCTCTTTTGCTTATAAAGTAACAGAAGTTGGAAGCAATGAAGTCCTGATCTTCTTTTGGTAAAGCTTCCTTCTAAAAAAATCATCTGAAGACTGACTGAGATAGACGCTTCTCTTTTCATCAATTTCTATAAGTTCTTTTGACTGACTCAAAATTTCGTTTGCTTCCTGGTTTTCCTCACAAACCTTTAAAACATTTCAAAATTCATCATCTCAAAGATGATTTCCACACCTTCACCTTTAACAACTTCCATTTTTCATTCGTCAACATTATTGTAAGTTCGTACTTATAACAGATAATCTAAAAATTAAATTTTTATTTATTTAAATAACTTTATTTCAAGTCTTTAACTCATCAAAGAATTAAAACACAATATATATCTCATATAATCTTGAGCTTATAAATATTATGTTTCCATATGAGAACTCGCTTCTATCCTAATCTTCTTCTGCTGCCCCCTTGGTCTCAGTCCATCAAATTGCATCGAGTGTTTCTCCCACTTGGTTTTTCATTTACCAGCTGCGCTTTGGTAGGATCCGATCGAAGGGTTAGTAATGCAATAATGATTCATCTGAAACCCTAACACATGCAGCCATTTATCAGATCAATTCATATTTTTTTTCTTGATTTGCACTCTCACTCAATCTCTCTCTCTCTCTCTCTCTCTCACACACACACACACACACACACACACCTATACATACCCATTTTGTGATCTTATGAGTACTTTTTGATTCATACTTTATATATTTGAAAATGCAGGACATTCAAATTCCAGAATGCACAAGCCCGCAGTATCAACCTTCCTACCCACCCTTAGCACTAGAAGATTTCCCACAGATTGATATAGCGGAGACAAAGCCATCAAAGCCTGAAACTATAGACGAATACATAATGTATGATAAATACAGGGAATGCATGAGCGGGACAACGATGTTAGAAGAGATTTTCTTGTTATGTTCTCCAGAAGAGAACTCAATTAACCTGTCCATGCAGGAGTACTGAAACTGAATAACTTAACAAAGACACACTTCACCAAGTGAAGACCATACATACTGCAAAATAATTTTGACAAAAAATATAGAATGGTGTTTGGTTGAATAACCAAATTATGAGCATTTTTTTTTCCAACCACGAAATGATGGGATTATTGGTGAATTTTGAGGGGAGTTGTCAGTTGCATTGATATACACAATAGGTTAATTAAATTTTCCCTTAATTTCGTTTTTTTTTTATTGATCATTTCTCTCAATTATATATTGAAACTTTTTTTGACCATTTTTCCTTTTTCATCTTTCGTTGTAACATTAATTTTTCAGTTTCTTCCTCAATATATGTTGGAATTTCCGTGTCATTTTTAAGAGAAATGGATAAACCAATATTCTGTACAAGATCAGCTGTGTGTGTGTGTGTGTATATATAAAATGTAGTATCCAAAACTTCTCTGATACTTAAATGTATGATTTAAAATTGCTAAAAATACTAAATATAAAATTTAAAATTACTCTCAAATATATAACAAACAATCAAAATAAACAGAAAGAATAATAAATCAATATTTTATTAGAAAACTCTTAGGAATGCCATCATAAAGGTAACGGCCATAGATATTACAGTAGTAAACCCAAGGCAACTTTCAAAGTCACGGCTACTCACGGGCCACAGCCACCACTCTCCACGGCTTTTTCAGTCTGTTTGCTATTACTTTATTATTTTTGTGATTTATAATTTAATGTGATAATAATCAACATATATATAATATTGACTTTAAATAATATATTGATTAAGACATCTAATAGCACAAAATAATTAATATAAATTATTTAACTCTAATTAGAAAACTTATTTTTATTAAAATATTATTCTAATTATAATTAAGACTAATCAAAAAGACTTCAAATATTAATAGGACTTAATAAATTAAAATTAGAAACTTTTTAAACTTATGGGCTTGGTTTAATTGACCAACAATACCTCCCTTAAATCAAGCTCTTCAAGCAGCTTCCAACATCTTCACGAGCAATAAGCAATAATCTTTAGTATAATTTCTGTCGCCGTAAGATACTTTTGCGACAGTAATATTGAATAATCATCTATCTTCATTTTCACACGGAGACGTGGTACTGGTGGTAGTTCTACTTGTCATACAATTTTTCAACTTGTTCAACACGATCAAATAAGGAATCCATGGTCACCATTTCAAAATAAAAAATAGCAAAAGAATCATCCATGCCAATAATTCCACCATCATAATGATGCAAAGCCCTTCAATATTTTAGAATACTAAATCTTCATCTTGAACACAGTTTGGAGTAATAAAATTAGTAATATCCAAACCATTCTTATAATCAGACGCGAGGAATTTATCTACATTAATGAAATCGTAAATTTTAGACAACTTGGGTTTTTCAATTCCTAAAAATTTTTTAAACTCTAAAAATCCCATCTTAACAAAACTAACATGGCCTCAAGTGTAAAGTTTTCAATACCTACAAAATTAATAAATTATTGAGTGATAAAATTCTCAGTACTAATAAAATTAAAAAACTCATAATTGTAAAATCATTTAATCTCGGCATGATTTGGTTTCAAAATGCATGACAAATCAAATATAGAAGTAAAGTCAAAATCTTCAATTTCATCAATTGCATCAATTTCACAACCTTCAAAATTTTCTTCTTTTTCAAATAGTAAACTCTTAAATTGAGTAGGTAGAAACAACTCAGAAATATCTCCCAACTCACCAAAAATAATTTTCAGCAAATTCAAATTTTTATTATTATAAATTAAACTCAAACTTTCAACTACAAATATTTTCTTCAACTTCAACCTCCAAATTATTTTCTTTTTCATAATTATTGACGAAGTAGTCAATATCATATGAATCTAAATTTACCACATTCTATAAATTATCCCAAATTAGAATAAATTCTGAAAACAATTTTGAATCATAAGTCACATTATTTTCATCAAATTTATCTATTTCAAAGTCAACCACCCAATATCTATGTATGAGAAATTCATAACCACTTTGCGGTCTGTTATATGCTGAAATAAGATCACATCAAAACTCACATGGTGGTGGATAATATTCCAATGCGCCCATTGTATTATTTTCCTTATTATTTGATAAAATCGTTCAACTTTTTTTTTCATAAATCTCTTTTGGCAAACACTCCACTACAAGATAACATACAACATCATGGACCTCACGTGTTTTAAGATAGAGTGTAACACAACGTGATCATTCATTAATATTTTGACCACAAATCTCAACTTTTGTTCACTCACCAAAACTTTCTTCATAATTTGAAATCAACTATTTAAATCACGTACTTGAGCTTGGTCCAAAATATGATCTCCACTGATTTTTTTTTTTTGCTTCAATCTGATGAAGTTAACCCTCCTGTTGATTAAATCAGAACTTTTTTTTTTTTGCTTCACAATTATTTGTACTATTGCAGGATTTTTTTTTTTTCTGATCTAAATAGCTATCGATCGAATAACTCTTCAACAAACCACTCAAGATCGCTATCTTAAATAACACGAGAACCACAATTCTTTACAATAATCCAAGAACGAGACTAAACTATAATCTTTTTGCAGTTTTGATAAATTATTACAAAATTGAAACTAACTCTCCCAAGATTGAACCTGACTTTGATAAATTACCCAAAGATCATAATTGACTCTCCTAATATTAAACTTGACTTTGATAAATTACCCTTAAGATCATAACTGACTCTGATACTTGATGTACAAATTTAAAATTACTCTCAAATATATAACAAATAATCAAAATAGATAGAAAGAAATAATGATAAATAAATATTTTATTAAAAAACTCTCACAAATTCCATCATAAAGGTAATGGCTCTCTCAGCTAGTTTTGGTCACCATTCTATTATTTTTGTAGCTTATAACTCAATTTGATAGAGATCTACATATATGTAATACTGACTTCAAGTCTTATATTGATTAGAACATCTAATCCCACAGGAAAACTGATATAACTTATTTAACTCTAATTAAGAAACTTATCTTCAGTAATATATTACTCCAATTACAATTAGGACTAACAAAAAAGACTCTAAATATTAATAGGACTCAATAAACCAAAATTAAAAATTTCTTAAATTTATGGGTTTGATTTAATTAGCCAATAGAGTGTATGTGTGTGTGTGTGTGTGTATATATATATATATATATATATATTACCGGTAAATAATGATTTGAGTAAATAAACAGTATTTTAAAATTTTGAGTAACTATTGAAGATATGTTTTTGATGATTTTTACTTAAATTTAAATTTAAGTAAAAATTTAATTAACCATTGGAGTGTTGTGAAACTAATTCATCATCAAATTATTTTTAAAAAGATATGTGTCACAAATTTATTTAATTTATAATATTAATAGGTTTCGTTTGGACGACTGGATAAAAATGTTAGATCAGATAAGATATGTTCGGATCAGATATGAAATAAATCAAATGGGATATTAAATATCACATTCTAGTGTGTGGACCATGCTCGGATAAAAAGTCCGAATATGTAGTTTCATTTTAATTTAATATTTAGATTGATACAATTATTAGTAAAAATAATAAAAATCTTGTGTAATATTAAATTTGTATTCTTAATAATATTTTTTTTTTCCTGAGATTTTAGAAAAATCAAATTCCTAAAATATATTTTTTCAAAATATATAATTAAAAATTTAAAAGACAAAAGTTAAGAACAAGAGAAAAATATAGATAAATAAGAGTGTGTTTAACAAATTTAATAATTTATTGGTTATAAATATTAATAAAAAAGATCACTAATAAATGTAAGAAGTAAAAAAATAATCGGTATATTTGAAATCTATTTAATAGTCTAAAAGTATTATCAATATAGATGATAATATATTACAAAAATTTATATGAGTAATCGCATTAGTGGTTCTAGAAGTAATCTCGTGTATCTTTTATCTTTTTTTTTTTTTTTTTGTCATAGAAGAGTGATTGAAATTTTTTTATTTTATTTCTTATCCCATTGAACACGGAATAAAAATAATCCCACCTGAATAATAAAATTATTTTTTTTATACACTAATAAATATAATTATAACTAATCACATCCTAAATAAATATTCAAACATAAAAAAAAATATCACTTATCTAATTCTATCATTTTATCACTGAAACGAAAATGGCAGGAAATGTTAATTTCAAAAACATAGGACGAACGGTGGGCCCTGCCACCCTTCTTGGATTACAATTTCATTGACTTAAGACCATCTCCAGCAGTTACTCAATCTCAAACCCAAATTTTACTTAAAATTTGAGTAAAAGGTGAATTTGAGTTTGATCTTCTCCAGCAGTCACTTAAGTTTTTACTCAAATATTTTTTAAAAATTCCCACCTTATCCCAAAAGCTACTTTATGTCATTTCCCCTCAGAAATTATTTTCCATCTTTTTTTTCCTTCCAAACCTCTTTCACTCTTAAAATAAATTAACATTATATTAAAAAAAATATTGAATCAATTAAAAGTAATATTAAAAATAAAATAACATTACATTAAAAAAAAATTACATTAATTAAAAGTAACATTTAAAATAAAATAACATTACATTGAAAAAAAAAAATAATTAAAAGCAACATTTAAAATAAATTAACATTACATTAAAAAAAATATTGAATTAATTAAAAGTAATATTAAAAATAAAATAACATTACATTAAAAAAAATATTACATTAATTAAAAGCAACATTTAAAATAAATTAACATTACATTAAAAAAATATTGAATTAATTAAAAGTAATATTAAAAATAATGATAATACGGAAAGAGTGGAAATTTCTTCTTCTCTCAACAGTGGAAGATAATATTGAATTCTGCCGTTCTACTTCAGGTGGCTTCTTCTTCTTCTCTCAACAGTGGAAATTTTCATTCCATTCTGCTTGTTTAAGAACTCAGCTCCGGCGATGGCGGCAAAGAGGGATCGACGCCGAAATCAGGCAACAATGGAAGATCGGTGCCGAAATTAGTAGTTAGAGCCCCTCCCTCAAGCGATTGACGACAAAACCCTCCACCCATTTGTTCGGCGGCGGCCTGTTTATACAAGATGAAGAACTTTTGCAACAATTTCTGATCAACACCCAACAACGATTTGAGTCAGTCTTCTACCGTCCACATCCACTACCGTTGTACCGTTGGAGTTCATGGTTTCTTTCTGCCAAGGTACCATTTTCTTTTCCTTTTACTTTTCTTTTCTTTCCCCTTTTCCATCTGTTGAAGGGTTTCCTAGGTAAATCTTAGTGACCGTTGGAGATTTGAGTCAATGAACAGTAACGCGCAAGTTTGGGTTTATGTTTGAGTTTGCACTGATTTGATATGGGTTTGATGCAACTGTTGGAGAGGGTTTTTTTTAACATTTTGACTCAAATTTGAATTTGAGTCTGAAGTTGAGTAGCTGCTGGAGATGCTCTAACATGAATTTAAAGAAACAGGGAAAAGAAACACTGCAACCGTTCGTAAGAAGAGAATAGAAAATTAGACATTGTGATTCACTATTAGACAAACCGAAAAAGGGAACTATATAAAGAAGAGAGGGTGAAGACAATGGCGGTTGATAACGTTTTTAACACATAAATAGAATTGCTTCGTCCGTGACACTACCAGCTTCTCAGGTGAAAGTATCCCACCAACTTATAAGTTTCAGGACATTTTGACTCATGTGAGATTTCGTGACATTATTCTTCATCTGATTGGACATTTCACTAATGTAGAAGTTCGTAACATTATTCTTCATTCGATTGGAGTTAGGGTATGGACATTTCACTAATGTGGCACTTCGTAACATTATTTTTCATCCGAGGGGAGTTAGCAGGGTACTTTGTGTAACGTAGCACGAAAATACAAAGGATAATCAAACATGCACATTAAATTTCTTAGTAACTAAAAAATAATGAGACTCTTTATTAAAAAAATTACTATCTAATTCTGAAATTAAAATATCATTAAAAGGCTGAATAACCGCACATTACCTCTTTTTAAGTTATCAGGTTGAACTTCAAATAGGTCATGAAATGCTTCCGTTCATTTAGAAATTAAATCAAAATTCATTTATTCTACATCATTGTCACATTCTGTCCCACTAGGATAGTAATTGTTACGAGCCAAATTTCCAACCTAAAGATTAATTTGTTAAGTGAATATATCGCTCTCACTTACAAACAACAAGACATCCTAATATTTATCCGATGCAGGAGTCCGTGGTACTTAGCTACTGATTATTATTAATTTTTTTCCTATAGCTATAAATAATGTTTTACATTTAGAGTGGTAGATTTCCATTTATGGGATGAACCAAAGATAGATTTAGAATAGAAATCAAGGACTCGTATCTCGTATCTGTGTTCTAATACTAGGTAGTATTAATTCCTTATAACTTTATATTTACAAATACGCAATTGTTGAAATTAATCAAAGTCCTGTCAAAGTAGAGACTTCTAGAATAAAATTTTATCACATTAGTGACCAAATAATATTACGGTGAATCGTTTAAAATTGCACTAATACGAATGTATCCTTGCTTGATTTGGAACTGCCAACACACTACCATGCACAGTTTTTGAAATTGTAAAATTTTATAATTTCATTGATTCATTATTTTGAATGTCACACATCGTAAAAAAAAAATTATGAACTTTTTAGTATTTTTTTTTTTTTAAAATAGCAATGCTAATATAATTATCTGAGCGTGGTCAAATAATAAATATATTAAAAAATAAAATTTAAGTGTCTCGAAATTAATATTTTTTCGTCAATCATTGACAGATAAAATTTAAAAAATAAATCTAACCCTTACTAAGGAAAAAAAAAAGACTTCACTGACCCAAAATACCTAACTGATGTATTAAAAAAAAATATTATAAAGCACCATTTAAACATAAATTAGTGTTTTGAAAATCCTTTGCCATCCATGTGTACCTGTGAGCCACGATGTTTTTTTTTGTAGTGGACCCACTTATTTATTGCATGTCCACATTGATGCTAAAAAAAGAAATTGTAAAATATCAAAAACAGCTCCAAAAAAGAAGTGACTAGTGTATAATCCCTAATAAAAGATAATAATGTTGTCATTAAAACAAATGACTAACATTGTCATATTAAATATAAAAGCAATGGTATATTTCTCATTTTTTTTTCTTAAATAATACAAAAGTATATTACTATAATACATTAATTATATAATTTAATATATTATTAAATTACATAATTTAAATATATTAGCAATATTACAGTATCAAATACCTGTAGACCAATAATAATTTTGAAAATTTAAGTCTCCCATCAACTTCAACGGATCTTTAAATATGCAATGGATCCCCCATATTTATTGCATGTCCACATTCATGCTCATAATAGAGAATACAAAATATGAAAAAACAGCTCCAGAGGAATGGCAAGTGTGTAAATCCCTAATAAAAGATGAATAATGCATGTGGTAATTAAAACAGACAATAAACCGTTCTTTATATATATTCTGTATTAAATAATGTAATATTGACAATATATTTTATATATATATATATATATTAATCAGATCAGAACAAAATAAAAAATAAAACAAGCTTAAAATAAAAACGAATTAATTTTTTTTTAAATAATCTCATATTACAAAATAGGTCATTAAGATTCTAAGTGACATCAAGTTACTGTTTGTAGGAATACGAATCACAAATAAAAAATTATAAAATTTAATAATTAAATTAAGAAATTCTAACAGTAACTAATAATATAAAAACGAAGACGACCCAAGCATTGTCCTCTCTTTTTTCGATATAAAATGACGAATAATTTCTCGTCCGTTATTAGATGATGTTGTATTCAGTCTCCTTGTGCTCCTCTTCATCTATGGTATCACAAAGGGTCCCACCCCTGGTCTCTGGCAGCCATGCCACGGACAACCCACAACACCCTATTGCCACCCCAAACACCCCATATGACACCAAACCATTCTCTCTCCCAGCGGCCGCCAACACTGGACTGAACACTCCGCCTAACACCAGCGCCTGCCTCGCCATCGACATCGCCGAGTTCCTCACGCACGTCGGAAACAACTCCAACGTGTAAATCAGCAGTACATTACTTGCCGTACATGCACAGAAGAAAGACACCAACTCCAGCCCTATCTGCAATCCTGTCCATTCATCTCTCATCACCGCACACAGCACACTGCAAATCCCACTTATTATGGTAAACCCTAGCAGTGCACTTTTTCTGTTCAATCTCCCTATTAGGAAAAACGTGATCAACGATGATGGTAGCTCCGCTAACGCATTAAACGTAACACTCAAGTAGAGATTGAACGACAGGTTTTCAAGCGCCAACGGCATGCCGTAATACAGCACACCAATCCCAAAACCCACCACCATTACTGCCGATAATCGTCGTATTGCCCAACTCTTCTCCAACAACATCTTGATGGCCGAGAAGAGATCGACGTTCGTTGATTCCTCATGCTCGATTGACACACTAGAGAGGCTTATGGTTGGGCTGCGATAGTTCGCCGGTGCAATACTTTTCAGCGTTGCAACGAATTCATCTCTGCGTCCTCGCACGTAAAGCCATCTGGGAGACTCATGTACGAAGATATGAAATAATATGCAGTAGAAGATTGTTGGAAGACAAGTCCATAGATACAAAAGTCTCCATGAATAACATCTATTCAAATATGCAATAGCAGGCAACGATAGAAACCCAAGCATGAAGCCGAAGAATCCAATGATCCCAACCTGGCCTCGCCATCTTTTTCCGACCAGCTCTGTGGATAACACAAGAGCGCACGATCCAATCGTTGCCCGTCCAAACCCACAAAGAAATCTCAATGCCGAGTAGGTCCAAATGTTGGTGGAGAATATGGTAAGGACACCAGGTAGCGCCATGAGCAGGCACGAAAGGAGCAGCGTGTTCTTGCGACCAAGTGAGGAATCGGCAAGTGTGGCCAGAACAAGTCCACCGACTAGGCAACCGATGAAAAAGGATGATGCGGGTAGCCCCGTGATGATTGAACCGGCACACTCTAGTGACCACTCAGAGACAACGGATGTGTGTGCTGGCAAATCCCAGGCCCATGAATTCTTAGGAAGTTGGCAAATGTTAGCGGCTGAGTTACATGACTCGTCACTGGGTTGAGTGCAGTGCCACTTTGTTGGTTGTGTGTCGGAGAAGATGCTGATGAATACTTGTTGTGCGTCAAAGAACCATGCGAAGGATACAAGGACGGCTTGGCTAAATTGGGCCCACCCGAAGTCTCCTATACACCGTTCGATGGTGTCATCCAAGGAGGGGTATCGGCGTTTCTCGAGCCTCGGGGTTTCAGAGTCCCCGGAGTCTGTTGGGGGTAGAAACAGAGTGGAGTCGGCCATCTTATCTATATATATATGGTAATTGCGTCTCTGTATTGAGCGGTAAAAGTGAGTGAAATGAAGGGCGGTGTGTGTATATATTCGAGATATTTTTTCATGTTCCAACTGTATTACGCGTTCTGTGTCTGTTCTATCCTACTTAAAAGGTAGACGATATCCCATTTTAATTATATTCGGTCGCTTTTATTACGTCCGAAGAAGATGGACCATATCTCACGTCACATAATATCATTGCATTAAAGATATTTCCTTATATATATACATGGATTTGTGTTGACTCCTCTCTCTAGTGATGATATGCTGGTATCATCACCAGAGATATGCTGGTATAATGAATACATTTCACATTTTAAGTTTTTTCTTTCCTTCTTCCAGTGCAATGTTTTTAAAATCGGACTGTTTATCAAATCAGAAAATTGTCTGAGTTACGGGTTATTGGTTCAACCGTCGGGTCAACTGGAATCAAATCGTGATGTCATAATTATGTAATTAATAAATTTAATAATACATATTATTAATATTTTAAATTTAAAAAATTATACAAAAATTACTAATCTCTCCTTTACATTATAACTAGATTAACCATGGCTAATAATAGGCTTGCCATGAGAAAAATATTATCGACACTCCATACTTAAACAAAGATATTAAATCTTTGTCTTTATATTTAAATAAAAATAAGAAAAATACTATTTAAAACTTTAGCTTGCGAGATAAATGAAAATTTAATATTTATATTATTCAATAATTAAATTACTAATGATTCTTTGGAATATAAATTTTAGTAAAAAAATTTAAGAAATTAAACATTATTAAAAAAAAAATTATTTCTACTTTTCTGCTGTCTTCCCTACCTATAAAAAAAAATACAACTGAAAGGTCTATTTATGTCAAATAAAAAATAGATTCTCCCAATTTGTGTTTCTTTCTTTATATTATATATTATTAAGGCAATAAAAATAATAATAAATACACAACCAAAATTATGACTTTTCACATAGTGGAAAACGTCTTAACAGAAAAGAGTCCCTCGTTGTCTCCCCAACTTTGGATTCCTTAACCCTTCCTTTCTCTCTCTGAAAATTCCATCGATTTCATGTCTGCATTCTCGGCGATCATGTCTTCCTTTCTCGGCGATCATCATGTCTTCCTTTCTCGGCGATCATCATGTCTGCATTCTCATTTCTCGGCGATCATCGTTGTCTTCCTTTCTCTCTCCTTTTTCGGAAGAAAGCTCGGCGATCATGTCTGCATTCTCAAGATCCCCTTTTTTTCTTCTCACGATCGTCATCGTTTTCGATCATGTCTGCATTCTCAAGATTCCCTTTTTTTCTTCTCACGATCATCATCGTTTTGAACAGAGAAAGAGAAATCTGAGAAATGAAATGACCGAGTGAGAACTGAGAAGAGATTCAAGAGAAACGAGGTTGGTTTTTTTTTTTTTTTTATATATAGCGGTGAACCGGTGACCCAGTGACGGGTCGAACGGTTCACCAGTTGAATCGCCCGGTTCTGACGGTTTATCATTTTTAGCACGGTTTTACGTTTGGAACGGGTTTGTGGGTTCGACTGGACCGTTCCTTGGACCGGTCGATGGTTCAACCAGTTAAACCGTCCGGTCTTGTCCGGTTTTCAAAACATTGCATTTACGTGGGGAAGGAATTTTTTTTTTTACCTAAATGTGTGAATATGCCATGCGTTAAATGAAATAATATGGTATGTGAGTAATGTTTCAGGGTCCATAACTTTTATCACATTTTTTTTATCAGGGTTGGGACTTATTGGTCGGTCCCAATAATGATGGTCCATTCCCTTTTAAAAGGTGGGATAAAAATGGAGGGTGCTCTCTAAAAAGTCATATTACGAATCATACGTTTTTATATCATCACCTTACACAAGTGAAAACATATCGTTCATTTAATAAATGATGGATCCAAGTCAAATATGAGGTTGCGATAAAGTGAAATAAAGAATGTGAGATCTTTAGCATTTCTCGACCTCTAAAATGTTACTGTTAGTAAAAAATAATTATTGTAGGTCACCATTATATATATATATATATATTCTTTTTTAATAGTTTAATTTTAAAATATTTCGAGTTAATTTATACACATTAGACTAAATTATTTTCACGTGAGTCAAGCCCAATTCCAAATTAAAGTCCAACGTACACCAACCGAAATCTTTAACCAGTCTATTTAATTTTTTTGAAACCAATGACTCATTTTTTTTAAGCCAATGACCGTTTAATCCTTAGTTTTTTATAAACCAATTTCATAGCTAAACTGTATGCACGTGTTCCTAAATTGTCCAGATTTCAAATTTTAAAATATATAAATTCATTTTTTAAATAAAATTAGTATTTTTGGATTCAAAAAATTAAAATTTATTAAATAAGATATATATTACATATGAAATTTAGTAATTTGATTTTATATATTTTTAGACAATGAAATTTAGTCTTGATTTTTGGAATTAAAAATATAGAAGTTGAATGAACATATTTCATAGCTTATTTTCATTCAAAACTCCAATTAGAAAGGCTGACTCAGAATGGCCCATCAAACCGTATCGTCCTGTGTTTGGCACAACTCACCAACTACTACACTGTGACATTCTTTAACATGCCGTGCCCGTGGCCTGACCCAATTGATACTTTAACCCTTAAAGAATATTGTAAAGTACAATGTTTGAAGAATTGTTCTTCTACCGCTAATGTTAATTCAAATACTGTGCAGTAATATTTTGGAAACTTATGTGAGTGCATGATATGATGTCATGCATGTGCGAGTAAAGGCAAACTTACCACCCAGAACTATATACATATACATATATATATTAGCTTTGAAAATAAGCAAATAATTTAAAAAACAAAACCGAATTTTTAAAATCAAACAACAAAAATCATAATGAGGGTATTCCATGCTAGGTCTTTTTTTGGGGGGAATAATTGATTTATTAAAAGACAGGCAAAAGCCATAAGAAGAACAGGGGAGGCCCAAAGAAACAAACCCCTCCTAATGGGAGGCAAGGGAAACATAGCATAAAAGCTTACAAGGAGATATCATTGCCAAGGCCAAAATTTAAACTTACGTTCCAGTTCAAGTAAGAGTTCTCAATTTTGCTTCACTGGTTCACAGCTTCGCAAATATGTGTAGTAATATCTTTGAGAATCTGGTCTCTGTCTCTATAGATAACTTGCTTTGAAAATTCTCGTGTTCCTCTCCTGCCATATACTACATAATACAATATACAGCAGCAGGGAGACTTAACCTCAGCATCAAACGATTTGCCATTAGTAATGATGCTGCACTTTTTGGCCCATGTAAGATCCAAGCTCGGCTCCTTGTGAAACACTCAAAACAAAAGATCAGAAGACTATCGGGTTTGCTCCGGCGGTAGCCGCTCCAATGCTTAAGTCAATAAACTGAATTGAAAGACTGTAATAAAAGCCAAATAATGAGCATGAAAATAAAACGTACTTCTTAGGATTTAATTTATAGGCAGTATCTTTCCCAAGTTGATTAGGATTTGGAGCCATGAATATAGGGATTGGATCGTTGGAGATATCAGTTTCCTTGTTGAATATGGCAACAGAGCGTAGCAGTTTCCTTGTTGAATATTGCTTCCTTATTTCCTGCTCGGTGTATATTGAGGCGGTGATGAGGTCTGATCATTGCTGTATCGCACTGCAGGCTTGCGCTCATATATGTTAGCTTTGTAGGAGAACAGTCCTGCTCTGATGACATGAGCGCGGTCTCTGTGGGTCTTGCCCTTGAATGACCGAGGATGAGCCATATGGCCGAGCATGAGTTGTATGACTGAGCATGAGTCGAATGGCTGATCATGAGATGACCTGTAATTACACGTGTCAAGTAGTGATTGGTATGAGCACATTGTGGTATATCAAGTAAGTTGAATTTAAAGTTAATCTCTTGCATTCACGAGACTTATCTGTATATGCTGGGACCATTTAGCTACGCAGATATAGAGATGGCTTGGTGTTTGACGAATCCATGAATTATTTAAGCAGTTGACTACGCGTGTGTGAAAGTAAAGTTTTCATGCTTCATTGAAACGTTGAGTTGGTTCATCTCCTTGAAAGGAAACACAACTCTCAGAAAGTTAACTAGTTCAGAGACCATAAACACACACACACACGCGCACGCACACACACCCACACACACACACACACACACACACACACATATATATATAGCACTGTTGAGAAACATAAAATCAAGTTTTGGCTGGAATAGAGAATGACATTTTTGTTTCGAAATTGAGAGAGAGAGTACGTCTAGTTCTGATAAATGTTTCGCCTCATTTTCATGTATATTACAGAAGGATGTTCCGTGCACGATTGGGAACACATGCCTTTGTTTATTGATCCAAATCCATTAATAAACTTTGATCAGCATTTTTAAAGTTGTTCGTTCTTGCTTTAGGTTGTACTCAGCCTCAAAGTGATGTTTGTTTATAAATTAGATAAAAATAGATTAGCTCTATCTTTTATTAATAATGATAGAATTAATAATCTTAATATGTTTGACGATCTTATTATTTTATATATGCTCTAAATCATTATTTACTTCTCGGTTCGGAAGAGATTATAGAGTTCTCTTTCGGAGCGTTCTGTCACGGCGTGACATGCGGGATCCCACATCGGCTGTGAGTAGGGAGGTCTTAGGCCATTTAAGGGGTCTAGTACCTCCACCCATTAGTTGCAGCTTTTGGGTCGGAGCCCAGCCCGTGATAGTGGTATCAGAGCCGACCCGAGACTTCGATGGCCCGATGGGCGGGGCCCGCCCGCGACGAGCGGCCCGCGACGGGGGCGTCACGGATTCGGGTGGGGGAGCTGTCACGGCGTGACATGCGGGATCCCACATCGGCTGTGAGTAGGGAGGTCTTGGGCCATTTAAGGGGTCTGGTACCTCCACCCATTAGTTGCAGCTTTTGGGTCGGAGCCCAGCCCGTGACAGTTCGCTCTACTCACTATGTTTGTTGTGCCTATTCTCTAACTCCCTCCCAGTGTCGGCTTAACCATTAAATTAAAAAAAGTAATCATTTTAAGTCTCACTTGTTGAAAATATCTCAAATTAGTTTTAAAATTTTTCATATTACACTCATATATATTTTTTCTTGTATTAGTTATTTTGACAAAAAAATAATAAATAGTTATCAAAATAAAAGTTTTAACTTACTTAAAATATATATATCGGGGTTTGGGATGGGACGGGATAAAGCTGAGAAATATAAACAAGGTCAGGTTGGGATCAGGGTCGGAGAAAACCTCTAAACGCTACAGGAAGAGGTCGGGACTGAAAAATATAAACGAAATCAAGATTAAGGAAAAATCACCTGGGAGCCCACTCCATTGCCACTCCTACCTACACACTGAATGATGTAATTCTTCTAACTAAAATAACAACTATTTTTTTTTTTTTTGTTGTGTCTCTTAAATTATATATATACATATATATATATGTATATTTTTATATAGACACGAACTAAAACATAAGAGTGGATACATTTCTTTATCTCTACAGCACAATCACTTTTTTTTTATAGTCATTTGTTTTTTTTACTTCATTGTCTTTTTAAAGAAAAAAAATCACAATTTTTTTTTATTATGGAAATATCATTGTTTTTTATTAATGGAGTTTGAATTTAATCAAAATAACACTATTAGATGTTTTGTTTATATCAAAAATGTGAAAAAAATATTAATATTAAAGACTTCATTCAAAGGTGTTGCTTTAAGTTTTAAATAGTATTAAAGGAATTCTATTTTTCTATATTATTAGTCAGTCTTTTTTTTTTTTTTCAAACACTAATTTATAAAAAATTGTCAAAATTAATTTATCTAATCCCTGTCAAAGGAGCAGATAAACGTAAAGGAGCTTAATAATATGTGTTGAAATTGGAAGCCCAATTCTAAATTAACTCCTTAAAACTCAGGTGTTAAGAAAAAGGAGAGAGGACTCTTATATATAGACTAGAGGAGTTAGAGACGGGCGATGTGGGACAATCCAACATGCCTCTTGGACTACATTGTCCGCTGAGAAAAACCAGGTAAGCGGCTCCAACTCCTCTAACTCAAGATTGGATATTTGACCTGACTCTGATACCATGTTGAAAATTAGAAGCCCAATTATAAATTAGTTCCTTAAAATCAAAATTCAGGTGTTAAAAAAAAAAAAGAGAAAATTAGATAAAAAAAATAGAGACGAACGAAATAAGACAATCCAACGATATGCTGAGCGGATAGTCTTTGCTCCTAACCTCAAAGTATCTGATATCATCCCCGTCAAAGCAGCAAACAAACATAAAGGAGCTTAATAATATGCTGAGTGGATAGTCTTTGCTCCTAACCTCAAAGTATCTAATCTCATCCGAAGTAATAATAGGCACTGTCCCAGGAATATAAGAACATTTAGCCAAGTAATTACCTTCTCTCCCAACCCCAATTGTAGTGAAACAGTGATCTGGACAACTTCTAACTCAGGGCTTTACTTTGCTGCCTCTACATTGGAGAAGATCAGGGAGCCTTTGCCCAGGATCCCTTGGTTCAACTTGAAATGGTTCAAAGGCTACATTTCTAGACAAGCTTTTATTCTTTGGCTCTTTTGGAGAGGAAGACTCTATACTATGAAAAAGCTCATAGAATGGGGGAGATTGATCAAAATGTTTGCCATTGCCAGCTACGTGGAACTGCTATACAAACAGCAAATCACATGTTCTTCCAATGTGATTTCTCACGGAAAATACGGAGCACTTTTATGACCAGCAACATGGTTAATCACTTACCTTATGATTGGAATTCTATTAAAGGATGATATCTCTAACTGTGTTCAGACTTCGGAGAGTTTTTTTTTTTTTTTTTCAACTATTCTCAAATGGACATTAACAAGCTCTATGTATCGGATTTGGATAGAACTAAAAGAATTTCAAGAAGGAGAGGCGCTCTCCTCAAGCTATTCTCCAAGAGATTTCCATGGCAATTAGACCTAGAATACTTTATCATCAAAAAGTGGTGGGATCATCTTTAAACCAAAACTTATGTAGATACTGGATTGTATATAGACAATGGAGAGAATTTATTTTGTGCTCTGTGGAACTTAATGGATCGTTCTTCTTGAGCTTACTTTATGTTGCCGTGTGCTTCATAAAATCAATCTTTTTTTTTTGGGTAAGTAAATTATTATTAAAGAACCAAAATGAACAACAGAAAAAGAAACAGGACTAAGCTACAAGACCGCCAGCAAACAGAGAAAGGGAAACTAAAGCAAGACTACAAAACACAGCCTACTACAGGGGAACAGAACTGTTCCAGCTTCTGCTCAAAAGGATTGAGAGCTCATCATCCTTCCTTTTCTTTGACAATAGGAGCTTGGAGCGCACGACCATAACAAGATCTGCCATCAACAGGTCAGGGGATCTCTGAGTGGATCTAAAGATCCTGGCATTCCTCTCCTGCCAGATGAGAAGAGAGGAGGGTATGCTTACCTAGCTCGAATAAATTTTCAATACAAATGCTAGCATTAAGTTACTGCTGATAGGATTACAAATTAAAAATAAGAATAAGAAATTATAACAGCACTTCATAGTACAATAATTAAGAAACATCCCTATTGAACCTTTTTTCATCTCGATGTGTGGGGGTGAGAGAGAATGGAGGCCAATATTGGGCGGTGTTTGGTTCGATTTGAGGTTTACCCACAAATTAAACACAAAACAAGCAGTTGTTTTTTAAAGTCATAGAAGCCATCAATCCCCTAACGGGAGGTATCGGAATCAGTTTCAGATGATGCTGCACTCGTCCTTGCGCTCCTCTTCATCCATTGTATCACAAAGGATCCCACCCCTCGTCTCTGGCAGACTTGCCACAAACATCCCACAACCCCCTATCGCCACCCCAAATACCCCATATGACACCAAACCATTCTCTCTCCCGGCCGACACCAACACTGGACTGAACACTCCACCTAACACCAGTGCCTGCCTCACCATCGATATCGCCGAGTTCCTCACGCACGTCGGAAATAACTCCAACGTGTAAATCAGCATCACGTTAAATGCTGTACACGCACCGAAGAAAGACACCAACTCCAGCCCTATCTGCAACCATGCCCATTCATCCCTCATCATCACACACATCACACTGCAAAAACCACTTATTATGGTAAGCCCTATAAGTGCACTTTTCCTGTTTAGTCTCCCTATGAGGAAGAAAGTGAGCAACGATGCCGGCAGCTCCGATAATGCGTTTAACGTGACACTCAAGTAGAGATTGAACGACAGGTTTCCAACCCCCAACGGCATGCCGTAATACACCATACCAATCCCAATACCCACCACCATAATTGCCGCTAATCGTCGAATTGCCCAACTTTTCTCCAACAACATCTTGATGGCCGAGTAGAGATCGACGTTCCATGATTCCTCGTGCTCGATGAACGCATCGTAGAAGCTTGCGGTTGGGCTTCCATGGTTCGCTGGTGCAATACTTTTCAATGTTGCAACGAATTCATCTTTGCGTCCTCGCACGTAAAGCCATCTAGGAGACTCCCGAACGAAGAGATGAACTAATACGCAGTAGAAGATTGTTGGAACACATGTCCATAGATACAGAAGCCTCCATGAAGAACTTTGATTCAAATATGCAATAGCTGGCAACGAGAGAAACCCAAGCGTGAAACAGAAGAATCCAATGATCCCAATCTGGCCTCGCCATCTTTTTCCGACAAGCTCTGTGGATAACACAAGAGCACACGTTCCAATCGTTGCCCGTCCAAACCCACAAAGAAATCTCAAAGCCGAGTAGGTCCAAATATTGGTGGAGATAACTGTAAGTACCCCAGCTAGCGCCATGAGTAGGCATGATACGACCAGCATGTTCTTGCGACCGAGTGAAGAATCGGCAAGTGTGGCCAGAACGAGTCCGCCCACTAGGCAACCCATGAAGAAGGATGATGCGGGTAACCCGGTGATGATTGAACTGGCACACTCTAGTGACCACTCAGAGACGATGGAAGTCTGTGCTGGCAAATCCCAAGCCCATGAACTCTTGGGAAGTTGGCAAATATTGGCGGCTGAGTTACATGACTCGTCACTGAGTTGAGTGCAGTGCCACTTTGGGTGTGAGTCGGAGAAGATGCTGATGAATGTTTGTTGTGCGTCAAAGACCCAGGCGAATGATACAAGGGCGGCTTGGATAAGTTGGGCCCGCCCGAAGTTTCCTATACAGCGTTCGATGGTGTCGTCCAAGGAGCGTTGGTGTTTCTGGAGCTTTGGAGTTTCAGAATCGGCGGGATCGGGAAACAGAGTGGAGTCGGCCATCTTATCTATTTGAGGGAGTAGTGAGTGAAATGATGGTGTGTTTACGGTGTATATACAAGGATGCCTTGTTTTTTCTCTTTGTTTTTTTCTTAGGACGTGGAACCTCAAGGACAGCGGTATTCGGCCCATAATTTTGAATGCGCACACCCACTCATAAATTACACGTATCAAATAGATTAAGATTTGCTTCGAAAGAGGCTATGATATATTGGATAAGAATTTGACATTTAAGAGAAACTTGGCAAGAACAATAATTATTATCATGAACCCAGGAGAAGAAGCAACACTGATTGGGATTGGTTACAATCTTTGCTTCGTCTGGGACCCATGCAGTGCTGCTACATACTTTTTTGCGATGTCTCACACCATTTTTAAAGCACACCATTTTTATCTCACTTTCTACAATGGTTGAGATGTCTCATCATTTATGGGCCCTCCTAATTAAAGAGTGAGATGATGGTGAACTGAAAATGATGAATTTTAAAATATTATTAATCGTATAAATAATATTATGATAATAATTTAAATTAAAATAATAATTCTATAATAAAATTTAATTCACATGACTACCATATTTAATATTTTTTAATTGGAATTAGAACGAGCGGAAAAAAAAAAAAAACCGAAGATAGTGTAAAGTTTAACTAACTGTCATGTTGAATAACAGTAAAATTTGACTCTAATCTTCCATTTATAAAATTTTATGTCAGAATGTTTCACATCACTTATTGATTGTCTTTCTGCGTCATTTGTAAAGCTTAATTACCCCTTTTCTTAACACTTGGGTTTTAAGGAGGTTTCGAATTGAGCCTTCTAATATTTCATCAGAGCGTAATCCGGACTTGTTTTTTGACGTGCCCAATCTTCGGCTGCCCTAATTCAAGGGATGTGTCGAAATGTTTCACATCGCCTATTAATTATCCTTTTGTACTATTTATAAAATTCAGTTACTCCTCTTCTTAACATTTCTTCTATACTATTTATAAATCTCAATTACTCCTCTACTTAATACCTAAATTTTAAAAAAGTTTCGAACTGGGTCTTCTAATATTCTAATTTTATTGAAATTGAAAAAAAGTGTAGGTTCACTAATTGGTGATTGTTCATTGAATCTTTGTGATTCTATTTCCAAATGTCTCATTCAATAATAATTACTTTTGTTTTATTATTTTTGTGTATCACCTTGCTATTGGTAGTCTCATCATGGGTTTTTTGAATAATGAAATATCAGTCTTCTGGGAGTATCAATGGCACACAAAAATGATATATATATATATATATATGTATATATAAAGAAAGAGGTGGATCAAGAACAAAGAACATTACTCAAAGCAAAATGATAAATACTTGAAAAGTCGTGCCCACATGTATTTTGGTTATTAAACAAAATTAGTGGAAGACAGCTTTGGGGGACACTGATCCAATCCAAACTGCTCCGCACTACAAACTGCACCCCATGCCTCCTGAATCTGGTCAAGCTACGATGACTTGGCAGTGGCATGGCATATATTTCCTCTTATTTTTCTTTTTTTTTTTTTTTTTTAAATAATCAGATATTTGTATCGATTTACACGTTTTTTAATTAATTTTAAAGTTTTAAAATTAACATGGAATAAATCTCTAATAAACTCAAAATTTGAAAAATTGGACTGTTATCATAATCGAATTTTTTAACCTTACAAAGATAAACTACTTAATTACATTCTCACACTCGCTATATATATAATCTCAAGTTAACACTCCTTGTTATATATCTCAGTCCAATATTTTAGATGATGAATCATCAGTTACATCTCCTAGTTCTACAAACTTTGAGACTCGAGAAATCTATCATGAACTTAATACACTCAGTAAAAAGTTCAACATTGATATGACTACTCTAAAAGCTGAATTTGAATAGAAGTTAGTCATACTAAAAAACAGAAGTTAGATATTTACAATAAATGACAAGAATTTATGCTAGTTCAGCGTAAAAACATTCCATTTTTCAGTTACATAGAAAATCATTACAATAAACCTTCTAGTAATTACACTTTCATGAAAACTAAATGGCTTAAGAAAGATAAGTTTACAGTTCAATCCAGTCATCCTCTCATAAGAACAATTATAGTTTAACATTTAGGATCAGAAGTAGTTGTTAAGTTACCAACTCATCTAAAAACTTAAACTATTAGAGATGGTGTAACTTTATTATTATATTTTTTAACACGCTCCCTCACGTGTAGCTACTTTGAGCCTACACGGGTTAATTTATATTTTTTTGGGTGATGGTGAGATTTGAACTTAGGACCTTTGGCCCTCTCTGATACCATGTTAAGTTACCAACTCATCTAAAAGCTTAAGCTATTAGAAAGGGTGTAACTTTATTATTATATTTTCTAACAGTAGTTACTTCACCATTCAAACAACCTCCCAACGATGATGACACATCTAGGAAGCTAGTTGAACAGAACAACTACACCAACCAATGCCTAATCAGCATAGGCAACCAGTTAGATAAAATTGAGAAATTAGTAGACAATAATCAACCGTCTTCTTCCTCTTCAACAGTTCAGTTAAAAAACCTTTGATTAGGTTACCTGAAGTAAAACTTTCGAAACTTCTTCCTAAGGACATGACGGCCTTAGAACAAGTTAACAAAATGCTACAATATTTAGTTAAAATAGTTAAAACTGAAACTTCTAATTCTTCTAAAACAGTAGTAGCCCAGACAAAAGCTATAGACAATTCTGAATCATCAACTGATGATGATAATGCTTTAGTATGTATGTATGTATGCATGTATTCAAAATAAACACGATGACACACACATAATTGAGCTGGATATCAAGGACTAAGTCAAGAAGTCATGTTTTTCACGGGATGTATTTTAATTAATTTACATGTTCACTCTACTTTATACAAAAATTCTTGAATGGGCCAGCAGCGTATTAGCTGTGTCTTTGTAAGACTGAATGTGGTATATGTTGTGATGTATATTTTTATAATGTATCACAGCTCATATGTGTCCTTTTAATATTGAATGTGGTATATGTTATGATATATATTTTTATAATGTATCATGACTCATATGATTAAGTGATATTAAAACAAGTATGTTGCCACGTAGTAACAAAATCAAGATTATGAATTTATCTTGGTGGTAAAAAAAATATAATATTTAATCATTAATTTAAAAATTAATGATCTATAATAAGTTAACATCAAGTGATAATAAATTTAATAAATTAATTAATATAAAAAAATTTATAAATTAGGCAAGACTTCTATTAAAAAAAACTCCAAAACTTTAGATTAAACCAAAAAAAAAAAACCAAAAAATGAATAAAAGTTTTATTAAGGAGTTAAATTGAAATTAAAATAAGAGTAAAGTATAAAAAAATATTTAAATTTAGGAGAGGTAAAAATATAAATTAAATGGTATATTTGAGAAAAATTGAAAAATATGAAAAGAATTCAAATAAAAAAAATTGTGGTGGGGTGGGGTGGAGGCGGTTGGCTCCCGACCCTTACCTATGTCTATATTTACGTGTTGGTCTAGTCTTACTAAAAAATATCTTCTAACTTATTAATGATAATTTTATCTTTTTAAATTTGTATCTTAAATTTTTGTGATACTAATGTTATTATTTTTTTTAAGTAGTATTATATTAATTATATAGTATACTGTATTATTAATAATATAATATTACATTAATAATATGTTATTTGATACATAAATTTGAGAAGTGTAAAATTATTATAGGTGTAAAATAAGAGAGCATAATAATAATAATAATAATAATAAGATTGATATGTATTATTATATACGACAAAATGTCTGTAAGAGAAAGCAACAGTTGAGTTGTATTAATATTAGTCTGGTAAAACACGGAAGAGCTCGTTAATAATAAAAAAACAATATTTTAAACCATAAAAGCCATTATGCCAAAAATGGTAAAAGTAGACACATGTTTTAATGATAAAAAATTAGGAAATTGAGAAAGATTGAATTAAGGACGACATAGAAGGAAAGAGCCGGTTGACACATCTCTAAAGTAATAAAATATTTATGTTTAAACTTATAAAATACATTAAGAAATTTGGTTTGTAACTTATGCAAATACAAGGGACTTAAGTGTTGAAAAATTATTAAAATACTACCAAATCAGTTCACACACCTCTAAACTAGTAAAATATACGTGTTCAAACTTACAAAAAATATTTCGGATACCCGGTTTGTAAATTATGCAAAAATAAGAGACTTAGTGTAAAAAACGGTATGTTTTGGGCCTTCGACAATCTAAAATACCCAAAAATCGTCAAATTAATATCAAACCAATTCACACACCTCAAAACTAGTAAACTACGCGTACTCAAATTTACAAAACACAATTTGAATATTCGGTTTGCAACTTATGCAAAATAAATATATAATTTTTTAATATTTTTTTTACTCACAGCTAATAATTGTGAATTTATCTTTTCAGATTATTGGATTATTGAGTGGGGAGGAAGATGCACTGGGGTGGGCCGATAGATTTTTTCCTTTTCTTTTTCTAACATTAATCTGTATATTTGTATCAATTTTTAATTAACTACACGAATTTGAATTTGTAATTAACTTTTATTTTATTTATGTCATGAATTTGATATCCTTGTTGTTATGTATGCAATTGTATTATATTATTGATGCCTCAAGTTTAAACAAGTGAAAATTAAATGTAAAAATTGCAGATTTTAGAAAAAATGTAAAAACATTATTAGCCCACGCATACTGTGCGCCGCTAATAATGGATTATTTGCGACGCACAATGTATGTCACTAATAGTACATTATTAGCAGCGTTCACGCGTGCGTCGTTAATTGACATTATTAGTGGCGTTCATGCATGTGTGGCTAATAGGCTATTAATAGCAGTGTTCATGGATGCGCCGCTACTATATCATTATGTGCGGTGTTCGTGCGTGCGCCGCTAATAAGAGACTATTAGCGACGTTTAGTATCTTCAGGTGTAGTTTTTAGCGACACTTATTAGCGACGTTTAAAAATGCCGCTAATAGGGTATTAATAGAGGCGCTTGTGGTTTGAACGCCGCTAATAATATGTGACATTGGTATTAGCGGCATTAGTAGCGACATGCAGGCGAACACGGCTAAAGATTATTAGAGCGACGTTTATTTTATTTTTAGCAATGCTTATGAACATTGCTAATAGTTATGTTTTTTATAGTATTATTTTTTTAAGTAATATTAGTGTGATATTATATTATTATATTATATTAATTATACAATATATTGTATTATCAATGCTATAATATTACATTAAAAATATGTTATTTGTTATATAAATTTAAGAAGTGTAAAATTGCTATAGGTGTAAAATAAGAGAGGTTAGTAATAATAATAAGATGAGATAATTACACTTACCTCCTCTGAGATTTCTGACAATTACAGAAACCTCTCCTATAATTTAAAAAATAACACTGTCCCCCCTGTCAGAATTTGTCTCCAAACGACGTTAACGTAGTTGGTTCATTTACTAAATTACCCTTATAATTTAATATTTTTTTTTTATTTATTTTTTCTCTCCCTCAATTGCAGCACACACACACTCTCTCTCTCTCTCTCTCTCTCTCTCCACTCCCACTCCATCCACTTCTCTCTCTCAATTTCTCTGCCCTAACCCTGTATCACTCCTCTTTTACGTCCGAGGATTATTCGACCTCGTCGACCACCGGTGACCTTGAGACCATTGGCCGTTACGACTTCAACGAGCAGATCCGTTCCACCATGATCGCACATCCAAAGCTCGATCCAGTGTCCGACGAGCCATATCCCAAGTATTTCTGATTCGCTCCAATGCTGAAGATATGTTTTTTTTGTGAGCAGAAGGGATGGCGGCAACTTTGGGGTTTCCTTTTACATCGGCCTCTGTTCCTGTGCAGCGGTCTCGGTGGCATATAGGTGTTTATGTGTGTACAGGGACATAGGCATATATTTGGTTGAGGCAAACGGGAAGAGAGAGACAGGTTGCCCAAAAAAATTATAGAGAAAGAGAGAGAGAGAGAGAGAGAGAGAGAGAGAGAGAGAGAGATGAGGCGGTGAAGGGTTCCACCTATGGCCATGAGTTACTGCCGTTGAGAATTTGGTGTGCCTAGAGATTGGTAGCTCGATATGTGAATGAGAAGGCCAAATGGAGAGTTCGGTTGCTCAAAAATTCTTTGGATCTAGTCCTGGCCATGGAGGGAGTTGCGGCAAGAAGGACACGTGAGGCGTTGTGGATTTCCTCTATTTCTACCGCTTATAGGTAAGAACAGGGGGCTGTTCATGGAGATTGTTCTGAATATTGGTGAGTAACTCTCTTGTGTTCGATGCGATACAGTAATATATATATATATATATATCTGTGTGTTTGGGCAACGGTGCAAGAGGGACATATGCAGCAGAGCTGCTGTCCGGCAATGATGCAGAACCAGCAGGTAGGCAGGTTAATCCAGTGGCCACAAAATGAAAATTGAGTTGGCGCTTCATGGGCGAGGTGTTTGGTGATTGTCTGAAAGCTTGTGTATTTTTTCTGTTTTCCTCACAGCAAGTCACAGGTGCAGTTCTAGTCTCTCAGGAACCCAACAAAGTCATACTTTACAGGGGTTGGGGAGCAGGGGAAGATCCAGTCCAAACTGTTGAAAAGAATAAAAGAGATGAGAGGAACGTGTCAGTAGGCAGAGAGGATGGGCCTCGGTCAGTTATTTCTCCTGAGCTCATGTCTGCGATCAAACTTGAATGTGGGTTGTGATTTAACCAAGACGAAGAGTAAGCTTCAGAGGCTGGAGTTGGAGCTTGTTCCAAGGGCACACCTCCAGCTTTGAAACCACCTCCTGGACCAACGCCGACGTCATTACCGTGAATGCCCATAAAACTCTAGATCTCGTCCTGATCAAGAACTGTCTGAAGTCGCTCACCATCATAGACCTTTCGCACACATCAATACAATTTTTCATGCTTTTGTGGGACATAATATTTGGCTCAATAAGATTTAATTTTGTTGGATTCTTAAATTCTTATTTTGTCCGAATGAATTGGTGGTCTCTCTTTCCTCTAATTTTTTCTTGGTTTGATTCCTGTTTAGCCTTAGTTTGATTTTTGTAGAAATTTCATTTTTCTCTTGGTTTTGTGAGATTGTAATTTTAGCTTTGGTGGCCTGTGGAGTTTTTATTTCAAGTTGTTGGTGGTTGTGTTGATAAGGTGATTGTCTCTACTGGTGACCACGATGGCGTGATGGTGGTCATGGAGGTTTTGGAGTTGGCCAGAGTGGTAGTGTTGGCCTTGGTGGTTATGAGAGTAGTGGTGTTTACTGAGAAAGAGGTTTCCTGAGATAGAGAAGGTTACAGAGATAGGGTTAGAGTTATAGTGTTTCTGTGATGGAGAGGGAGAAAATTTGCCATTTTTTTTATTAAAAAGTTACTATTAAAGTGTGAGTAGTTTGGTCATTTAACCATAACTTGTAAGGGCAAAATTGGCATTTGAATAAAATTTGAAGCTGATTTCATCCAATTCTGTTAAGTCAACTAACGGTTGTTAATGGAAAGGAGAATCTGTTACAGACCAGTAAAGCAGAAGAAGAATAGTGTTATTTCAAAAATTATAGGAAAGATTTTTACAATTGTCAAATACTTCAAGAGAAGTAAGTGTAATTTGTCCTAATGAAATTGATATGTATTATTATAATAGGACAAAATGTGTGTAAGTGAAAGCAAACAGTTGAGTTGAATATACGATTAGTCTCGTAAAACGCGGAAGAGCTCGTTAATAATGAAAAAACAGTATTTTAAACGCAATTAGGCCCAAAATGGTAAAAGTAGATACATGTTTTAATGATAAAAAATTTGGAAATTTTCCATACACATTTTATCAGATTTGAGAGATCTGTCAGTGTCAGAAGCCACTACGGTTTGTCGGCGTTAAAAGAGAGAGAGAATTGAGGACGGCTTGGAAGGAAAGAGCCAGAGGGAAAGACAGAGAAGAGGGAAAAGATCAAATACAGAGGCTTTTAAATCAATTTTTTTAAAACACTTAAAAAAATATTTTTTTGAGTTAATTATATTTATTTTTTTATGTAATTTTTAATAATTATAAATATTTTTTCTGTACTTTGAAAATTTACACGGTCTCTCCTGATCATTTAAATATCGTTAACATAATATGCTCATTTACTATTTTATTCTCATAATTTAATATAATTTATTAATAAAAAAGTTAACATTTTCTTAATTGATTCAAAACCCAACTCTCTTTCTCTCTCAAGCATCTTCTCTGTATGTCATCCAAAAGCTCAACCTGTAGCACCCTACCATCGATCGCATCGTCAACCTGTAACATTTTTGGGTTGAGTTGTCCTGCTGGCCTCTTGAGCCGATGTCTCGGCGGCCTCCCGAGCAGCCCTCGACACTACCCGCCTTTTCTTTTGAACAGGCCTTGGTACTTCCGATGACGTCGGGATCTCAGCTGGCTCCGGCATTAAGGAGGTTGAACCTCCCACCTTCGACTTGGAGGGTGGGACGTAACCGGCCAAAATGGACTTTTTTACTTTAACAGCATCATCCTTGGTCAGTCCAGCCGCCATCAGATTTGCCGGTGAAAGAATCTGTAAATGATGTCGGTAGGGAGGTTGAAGAAGTTGTGTGAACTTTCTTTCCAGTTCGGGCGAGAAAGGTGCCCTTCTCCACCTCTGTTTATCTGTAGAAAGATCATAAAACAAAGTAAAATTGTAAATTTGAAGAAAAAGAAATTAACATATTATGATTTAACTGAGATCTAACAAGACTCACCAATGGGGCCGGTTTGCCGAGGAAAAAGACTCAGGTCGCCTTCATAGTCTTCTCACTCCCAACCTCCCCCTACGAAAAAATACCATTTCTTCCATGTTTTATTGGAAGAGGGTACCGCTGTCAGAGGTCGGTACCTCTGATCAAAACAGGTATAATAGAGTCCCTCTGTAGAGAGGAACTTCATATCCATTTTACTACGAACAAGCTCCAGATCTACTGGAACTTTATTCAAATGACCTAAAACGATAAAACCTAAAAGCTGCCTCCAACTGTTGACGTTTAGATCGGCAGGACAGATATTAAAATAAATAAAAAAACTCTTTAAGCAAAGGATGTAAAGGGAGGCGTACGCCTAATTCAAACCATTCTAAATAAACACAGATTTCCCTCCTTTTAACATCGGAGGGACGATCTGATGGCTTGGGAACTCTACATGATACGTTCTTGGGAAACTGAAATTGCCTCCTAAGGTTAAAAAGCATCCCCTTAGTTATATGGCTCTCACCCTCTTCCCTCTGAGATTTTTTAACTTCCCCCTCGATAGATTCACGAGCGGAATCATAGGAAGAAAAAGATGAAGTAGAAGATGAAGACAATGGATCTTCTTCCCCCCTCATTCCTGACTCAACCCTCACTTCACTCGGGTTGGGATTAGACATAATCGATTCGTAACACAGAGTGATTACGAAGAAAGAATAAGAAGAAGAAGAAATTAGAATATTACCGGTCACAAATTTCCAAATTCGATTTGAAGTCACCGGAAGTCGTCCTGAACTTACTGGAGATAACGCTTGCAGAAATTTGGAGATTATGCTTGCAGAAATTCCCAAATACTGTAAAGATATTCCTCAAAGATATAAACGGATTTGGTAAAAATAAACCCTCATTTCACTTCAAAAACGTATCAGTTTACCCCTTTCGAGAACCGGGAAAGTGAATATTTAAAATTCTCGAGAAAATCGACATCAAAACGGCTGACATAATAAATGGTATCGATTTTCAAAACACTAGACCTGCGCATTAATTGTACCATGACGGCTATGTCTTTTCGAAATATAAAAATCAATTAATACACGCGTGTTTTCAATATACATGTGACCTTACCAAAACCACAGCCTTAGCTTGCATACGTGTGTTTTTAGCACTAAGGCTTGGGGGGGGGAGTAACTGATACGTCATAGAAACACTCTACTTAATTCAGACAACTTAAACGTGTTCCGAAAAGCTAGTTTTTCTTACATACTACGGGGAAGGTATACCGAGGTAAACCTCGGTATACCGAGCTCGGAATAATTGAGTAAATCGACAAAAAGAATGACGAAAGTCTCATGATTATACTGCTATAGCCTGACAGGCGGTGAGACCTAGTCCTGTCAAAAAGAGCTACAGGCTTGGAAAACCATTCTTGCACGTACACGTGTAAAGGGAGCCATAAATTATATGAAAATGACGTCCACCGCTTGTCAGACAAGTTAAACCGCCTCTTCAACACTATACATAAGAAAAAGTAAGTATGAAAAAGGGGACTATCCGCATCTGAAAGATTGAGTGATTAAAGAGCAAAACTTTTGATCACAAAGAAAGAATACTAATTTAACCATCGGAGAAGGTTACCACCGGAACCCCTCCCGGTGGCTTTTTACCTATCTTTTCTTTTCAGGCGCACAGTGACGGACAGTTCCATGACGAGCCAAAATTAGCTGCATCACAAATATTAATATGTAAGTTATTCTTGAAGCTATATATATATATATATATATATATATATATATATATATATATATATATTAGAGGAGTATAATTTTTTAAATCCTTTGTTTCGAAATTGTTTATGGGCATTAGACATTCTTGATGAGTGAGAATGATCACTCTAGTTCAGATGATTATATGTGGTCATTACTGACCCATTTTGTTGTTACAAGTCATGTTGGTTAAGAAATACTTGAAACAAGTGAATTGGGCTTTCGATTTTAGGATAATCAAAAACTTCAAACGTGGTAAAAATTTATTAGTTTGAATTTTAATAATGTGAGTGTTTGTTGACTAGGTTTTTGGCATGTAGATTGAGATTAATTTCTACTTAATTTTTTAGTATATGAAAATTTATTTTGTTGACTTCTATTTCTTCTCTTTTATTAGGTTTTTTTTATGATGCGGGAAATTTTTGCAATATGATAATTTGTTTGTTGAGTGAGATTTTTGTTGTGCTAATTTTGTTTTCTATCATGTGTCTTGTAAAGAATTTTCATATTAATGTTTGGTTCAAGTTAAATTACTTTGAAAATGCAATACAGATTTGTTCTCTCCCCTCATTTCCTTTCTCTCTCTAAACCAACCGTTTTATATAAATATGGCCATGCAAGTTTTTTTTTACTGTCAACAAAATTTTAGTTTATTCTTAATTTTTTAGTGTAATATATATATATATATATATATATTTTTTTTTTGAGAGGAATAGAATTTTTAGTAATACACCAATAAATAATTTTAGAGAGGCTTGCATATAGTTTTTTGGAGAGAGGGATTTTCAAAGAGACACCTTAGAAAAAAAATGGAGACATGGTGATGTTCTTGGAAAAAAAATAAGGGTATTTTAATCATTTAAATTTGGAATGTTGAACTATACAACTCACATTGATTTTAAGAAGGATAAAATTGGTATTTTGAAAATATATAGGGTGACATCATTAATTTCCATCCTTGCCAGTAACGAAAACTGAGGGCAAGGGAAAATTTGTAACTAATAATCAAAGTAGAAGGGGGACAGTGTAGGTTTTCAAAATATAAGAAATGTATCTGCAATTGTTAAAAATTACAAGAAAGGTAAGTGTAATTAACCCAATCTTTTTTGAAAAAATGTTTTTTTTTGTTAAATGAAATTTTAAATGTTCAATAATTCATTATTTTTAAAATTTTTAAATTTTAAATCAAAATGAATTTTTTGAAAAGATGCTTGTAGAGACGTCTTTTCAAAAACTAATTTTAAACAAAAAATTTAGATCGAAAACATTTCTTCAAAAAATGCTTCTAAAACAGTATGAGTTAGGACAACAACAATAAAAAATGCATTAATTTCAAAAATTTATTAAAAAAAAAATACATGGAAAGATAAAAAAAAAAAAAAATTCCTAAATATTAGAGAAAAGAGAGAGGAGGTGTGTGCCAGCTGTTTTCTAATTATTCTTTAAAAGTTTTTATGTATGGCTAATTTAAATATTTAATTATATTTTTACTATGACGAGTCAAGATATAAATATTTTACATCACACAGTATATAATTTCTAAAACTACCCTGTCATATATGTCATGACTCATTCAAAAATGTGAGCCATTACATATATGGTATGACATAATTGAAAGGACACGTAACAATAATAATAGGCCAATACAATTCAAAAAATTTCCCAATAGAAGAAGTCAGTTTGTTTCCTTCTTTTTTTTTTTTTCAGGATAACCCAAGATATTTCCCATCCAAGTCAACCCAATTTAATTAGCCCGAGTTATTTCCTGTATAGTCGAAAACTAAGTATGCGTTTAGATAGTGATTCAGATATAATTTTTTTAAATTTTTTTTTTTTAAATTTTGTAATTAATTTTTTAAAAATTATAAAAATATATTTAGATGTGATAATTTAAATTATAAAAAATTAAAAAAAATAAAATTAATAATTTGTCAAACACTTATCTTACATTTTAAAATTTAAAATCTATGTTGCAAAACATAACTAAACGAACCTTAATTTTTGAAAGTCCTGAATTTAACAACTGGAGTGGGACCCACCCATTCCTTGTGAGTACCATATGAACGTATTTCGATGGGCTATCAAATATTACTGGAAAGCCCACGAGCATTTATATAGGAACGACACTTCACTCACGCAGGTCCGGCCCCATAGATGTCATTGAGGCTTTCTTTCAGTTCTCCATTGTTTTTAATCCCCAAACCAATTTCTTCTTTTCAGTTGCAAATGGTGTCTTATTTCTTATTTATGGAAATTTTATTGATAAAGCCAGGCAAAATAAGAAAGTCCAGTACGCGAACAAATAGAAGCCATGAATATGATCCAGTAGTTGCAGAAGAAAAACCAAGAACGATGGTTAAAACTCCGTAACAATGAAAAGCCTGGAATCTGAATCTACAAAGAAAGGTTTGTATATCAGTTCGTAGCAATTGCCAATGATATATCAGTCAATTTAATTGGGTCTTGGGCCAACCAGTTAAGCACTACATTTCTATTATAGAGTTTAATCTAAACCCTAAATCACTACATCTAAAGGTTTGAATCAATCTTATTAAACTTTTAGAAAAACCTAAACTCCATTGGATTCATTCTAGCAGGGCGTTTGTTGAAGTCGACTTGTCATATCATCATTTCTCCGTTTGTTGAGGTCGACTTGTCATATCATCGTATCTCCATGACTAGTTGACTCAATCAAATGATGAATTGTTTCACATTGATTTGTTAAAGAGTATTGCTATATTTACTTCTATTTTAAATGATGTGATAATAAACAGAATTTTACTATAACACATTAATTATATGAATTAATACAATATTAATATTACCGTACCATATTATTTGTTCAAGTTTTATAATTCTATACATTCATGACAAAAAATTTTAATGATGAGTCTCATCCCGGTCAATTGATTTGTCAATTATTTTATATCATAAAATAATTATAAATATTTCTTTAAAACTAGACAATATCTGCAGACTTTTCATCCATAGAGACATCAAACACGTATGTTATAGAAATTTTAATTTTATATATTTCAACAAGTGTATATAAATACGTGCGTGTGTAACTTCAAAAAAAAATTAACTTGATCTAGAAATTGATGGAAGATGGAAGTATTTAAAAGGAAAATATTAATCTCAGTCGCAAGTAATATTAATGTATGGTGCATGAAATATACGTGTTAATCAGTCCGTAAATTTTAACACTTATAATTAAAACTAGCATTTCTTGTATTTAAAATATTATTATAATCAGTGAATGGATCCAGCCAGGACAAATGGAGAACAGAAATCACGAAAGACACAGTTGAACCTTATTATATCAGTAATTGAAGCTTGGCTTGGAAGATCACCATCCTATCACAATCACCATCCGTCCATCCACCAACATGAATTTTCCTCCACTTCTCCACGGGTCATCCAAGTATGATATGGATTGGATGCCGACTCTTCACCCTGCTTTTTTTAATTACGTAACAACCCACAAGCCGACCCATCATTTTCATTTCTATCTATCAAATCACAACTCTTAATTAAGTCCATCTGGAAGCTAATTATACATACTCTTGAGTCTTATATACTTTTAAGTCACCAGCAGGAAGTTGTAAGAACTATAAAAGACAAGTTTCTATGCGTGTGGGACCCACTTCATCGTATATATATATATATATATATATATATATATATATATATAGTTTGTATGGAAGAATCAAATCTAATCAAAGCAAAGATACAACCAAAGTACCATGCGATTATTCTAATTCTGTGCTGTAAATGTTGTCATCTTTGAAATTAAGTAAATGTCACTAGAAGCAATAAAAACAATGTCCACCCAAGAGGTTTTCTTTTCTTTTCTGTTCTATCAGCAAGTCAGACAATTGCCACTTCGACAACCCAAAAAAAAAATCTATTTTGTTGATTAAATACATGGGAATCTTGTTGTTAAAGAGCCAATGATAGGATTGCATACTTATGATTGATATATCATAGATATATAGTACTCCTCTCCAAACATCTGCGATAATATTATATTTTGCACTTTAAATCCAAGAGATCGTGTAAATCTGGAAACATGGTAGTATAATAATAGAACTAGAAAGTTGTGCACTCCAGAGATTTGTGTAGTGTGATGACTAATAGTTGGACAAAGAGGTGAGAGAAAGCTTTTGAGTGAGATAGATAAGTGTGCATGTGAAAAAGAGACGTTAAATCCAATGAAAATTTACATGTTTGCATTTCAAATGAAATGTAAATTCATAATTTGTTATAAAATTTTGAGAGAATAAATATTGTATATATTTGTTGACCGTAACATTGGGCAAAATTATTAATGTCCACGGATCCAAATCCAAGAGATGATGTAATTAAACCTGTTTAGGTAACGCTAGGGTGACGGGACATAAAAATCAAATGTTAAAGTTAGTCGTGAAAATCCTAACTTTTGCAATGTGATTAATTGTTTATTACATGTGAACGTATCACTTGTTAGGCATAATATGTATGCACTTAATTACATCTTAAAGATTTAATTTTTGAAACCGATGTTCTAAGACAGAATAAATACGAAAATTATTCTGTAAGATGGTCATACCACATTATTGTATGACAATTTCTTACAAAAAAAAAAAAAGGAATTAGAACTGAAATTAAATAGATACTTTTATTCACAAAATAAGAATTAATTATATTTTTGTAAAAATTTATCACACGATGACATAGCGTGAGACTCTCACTCAGACTCACTCGAATGAGTTACCTTGCATGAATTCTTATGAGAAGCTTAGTAATAGTAATTTTGAAAATTATTGGGGGTAGGGTCTAGGACTGATTAAGAGATGGAAAAAGCGACCTGGGACCTCTCTCATTTTGGAGGATCGAGTGGCTCAAAGAAGATGATATATATATATATATATATATATATATATATACACACACACACACACACACACACACACGCTAATGAAACGACAAAGACCCGTCTAAAGAAAGAAGAATAAAGCAAAAGACAGGCCAACATGCGAGTCTGCATTTATAATAATAATCCTTCCCCATCCTCTGCCTTTGCCCGTTGGACAGATAGCTGGGCTGTCCCTTCCTCAAAAGCAACAGCTTCTCTCTCTCTATTCCTCCCTCCCGTATATCTCACTACTATATCTACCTTTCCTTTAGATAGCTACACACTCATCATTATCGTTTCATCACCATCATTTCTTCTTCTTCTTTCTCCATCATTAAAAAAACACAAATGGCATCCAGATCATGTAGGAAACAGAGATGGTGCCCGCAGCCTTTAACCCCACTAATGGAAGGACCTGATCATATCCAAAGACAAGATGAAGGAAGCAAAAAGGAGAGCTCTTGGGAAGTCATTCGAGAATGGTTTCGGATGCAGAAACACATCCCTGGAAGCAGCTTTTCCATGTCTTTCTACGCTACTATTAATCCCGCCAAGGCCCAAGATTTGAAGCTTCTCCTTGGTGTTCTGGGTTGCCCCCTTGCCCCAATTCCTCTTCTCAACACCCCAATTCATCGTTTTCACATTAAAGACATCCCAATTGTACGTCTTTTACATTCTCTTTTTCATTTAATTTATAGATATGTATGTACAGGTTTTTTATACATATATTTCTGAATCAATTGATGCAGGAAACTTCAACGGCGCATTATATAATACAACAATACTTGGCGGCGACGGGATGCTTGAAGCAGACAAGATGTGCAAAGAACATGTACGCGGCAGGGGCGGTGAAGATGATATGTTGCGAAACAGAGATATCGTCGGGAAAAGGCGTGAAGAGCATGGGGACGAGGAGTGGGGAGAACGGATGCTTCGTTCTATGGCAAATGTCGCCGGGGATGTGGTCACTTGAGCTGGTGGTTGGTGGTCATAAGGTTGTCGCCGGCAGCAATGGCAAGATCGTGTGGCGGCATACTCCTTGGCTTGGCACTCATGCCGCTAAAGGCCCCCAACGTCCCTTACGACGCATCATTCAGGTACATGCATCTACCTCACCATCTTGATTGAGTTTCAATTGCAGTTTTCCAAACAAAATTAATCTAACTATAAACACATAATTAATGCTGCGATTCTAAATGTGTATTGTTATTTAATTTCCTAAAATGATAAAATATTCTTGAAAATTATATTGTTTGAGTTGATCTTTTTATAATTAATATTTAATAAATTAAAATTTTATTTAGTTTTATAATAAATAATTAATAACTTATTAGTTAATAATTAATATTTTTTTGACAAAAATATTTTATAATATTTCCTATAAAAGAAATAATATACTTATATATATTTTATTTATAAAATATTTTAATAATTATATTTATTAATTCTACTTAGTTGGAGTAAAAATATTATAAGTGAAAAAATTATGACATAATAATAATAAAAAATACAATTTGTTTAGTTAAAAATGATATTAAGAATTCTTTTAATAATTTAAATTGAAATATTATATGTATTTTTAATAAAAGTTTAAAATATCATTAAATTTTTTTTATATAAAATATTTTTTTACACCAAAAATTATATATATATATATATATAATTGAGTAATAAATGTATAATAAAGATTTAATAATTTTAAAAATTAACAAGAAATTTATTTTTCATCTTTATTAATTATATAAGAAAGTTGATTATAACTGGAATATACTTAAATACATAAATTAAAAATTTCTAACATTTATTAATTTACAATAGATATCTATCTTATAAAGTAATGCTTTAACTATGTTAATTTTTTTTTTTTTTGGAGGGGTTGGTAAAGCAATTGCCACTATTACAAGCCCCTTGTTAGTTTGGTATAGAAAATATTCCACATCCCAAAAAACAAAAAACAAAAAAGAAAAAGAAAAAAGAAAAAAGAAATAGGCGGATAATAACAAAGCTAGAGAAACTGTCCCCAGCTTTAGCAGACACAGAGACTATCTTTGAAGCAGACTCTGGAGTTAGGGAAGGCACGTGATTGTCTTTCTGACGTCATCCTTATCTTGTTCTTGGGATTGCCACCTATGCATCCGCGCTTTTACTTTTTCCCTTTGTTTTTTTCCCTTCTCTTAAAACTTTATATATTTACTCGCTACTACTTAGTTTTGGGATTATTGCATAATACCACCTCAAGTTTTTCACTATTTGTGAGCGTCCCCATTCTTTTTTCCTAATACTTTTGGGGCTCTCCCAAGCCATTGTATTTGTGGAACCATCCTTCTCTTTTTCATACAAGGAAAATTTAAAAACTCGCCAAGGAATTAAATTAAGGTCAAATTTCATTTAACCAACAATTATTGGGGGAGGGTGGCAAGTTTAACAAGCCTAACATAGAAAACAATAACAATAATTATATAATAAAAGTATTATACATGGTCAAATGTCCACTTTCTTATGATTAATAGACATAAGAGATAAAAAAAAATTATGAATTATTAATTATAGAATTTTCTTATATTTTCATAATAAAAAATTTTGGTTACATATATATAATTTTTATTACAAAAAAAAGATCTCATATTTAATTTTTCAATTATATTTCAGTCTTTTAATAAAAAATTATATATAATACTCAACTTAAATATCCTTTTTGAATTAAACAAGTTATATCTCTTGAGCTTGTTATGTTGTAATTTTGTTTTCATTTACAATATATTAATTAAATATAAATATAATTATTAAGACATGACAAAAATAAAATATATATATATATATATATGAGTACATGTATAACAGTAGGATAGTAATTGATATATAATGAAGAACAGTAATAGAATGTTCAAATATTGATGTCCAAATAAACATTCATATGGAGTGAATCTATGGTGATGATGGGTCCATTCCAGGTGAATGTTTGGACACCATTTAGACCATAAATCTTTGCTCATGTAATGAATGACCTTTTTGTTTGCAGGGCCTAGATCCGAAGAGCACGGCGAACCTGTTCGCCAAAGCTCAATGCTTAGGGGAGAAACGAATCGGCGATGATGATTGCTTCGTGTTGAAAGTTGCAGCAGACCGTGCGGCTGTAAAGGAAAGAAACGAGGGCGCTGCCGAAGTGATCAGGCACGTTTTATATGGTTATTTCAGCCAAAAGAGTGGCCTTCTCATCTACATGGAAGACTCTCATCTCACCAGAGTGGAAGCTCCTGGTACTGATCCGGTGTATTGGGAGACAACAATCGGAAGTAGCATCGGAGACTACAGAGACGTTGATGGGGTGTCAATTGCTCATCAAGGGAGGACAATTGCCACCGTGTTCCGGTTCGGAGAAGTGTCGGTGCAACACAGTAGGACGCGAATGGAAGAGTTATGGAGGATCGACGACGTCGTCTTCAACGTAGAGGGACTCTCCATTGATTCATTCATTCCTCCTGCTGATATCTTTGACTCGTTACATTCACCATGATTAACTTGTTTAACTATACAAACTTTTTTTTCTTCTACGGTTATTGGGGATTTTTTTTTAATTTTTAATTTTGAAAGTATAGTATTGATTTGCGATCATCAAACCCTCAATGGCAATTCAAGCATGATGCGGAAATAAGGGCTTCTGAGTTATAAATGTTTGGTTCTATGAAAATGTCTTAATAGAACCTTAAAAAGCAAAAGCAAAAACAAAAACAAAAACAAAAACAAAAAATTTTGTGTAAATTGGATAGACAACTCTTCTTCAAAGAGTCCTTAAAGAATGTTAAATTAGATTTAGTAGAATTGTTTTTGTTATATTGGGAGCTTTCCACTCTTTTTATGGTGTATTTAAGTTTTTTTCTTTCTCTTTTTTTCTTTTTTCTTTTTTTATTATCTGGTGTGATAAAATTATATTTAGTAGAATTGTTTATATTATCATGCCATGTTAAAAGTCAATAATATTATTCTTATCTTAACATTTTATTTAAAAAAATTTATTTACTGACGTGACTGTTCAGATATTAGTAAATTTAGCTTCTTGTTACTACTGAATTCAACTTTTCAATATTAGTCATGTTAGGTAAGTCCAAGAAACTTAATTGATCAGTACTAGAAAATTTAATTTACTAACATCCGAACAATTACATCAACAGATAAAAAAAAAAATTAATAAAATTTTATGATAATAATAACATTACTCATTAAAAATAGAAAACAAGTGTTTTATTCTTTATTGAACATTATGTGTATAATATTTGGACACAAATAGTACACAACTGGATTTCTATAAATAAAATATTTGGACGAATTATCTAATCCTTTTTTTTTTTGGTCCATTATTTTAAGGTCATTGATCGTCCTCCTTACTTATATAATACTAGTGTAATCACCGGCATCATGTGCATTGCTTGCAAAATTCATAATAGATCTCATAAACCGTACTCACTCCGTCTCATTTTAAGAGTCATTTATTATTATTCCTTTTAAGAGTTTAATTTGAAAAATTAACGTACTTTTAAGTTATAAATTTTCAAAACTATCTTTTATTACACTTAATGTGAACATGATTTATAATTAAATGAGGTCAATATGAAAAATTTTAATTGTTTCAAAATAATAAAATAGTACTTCTAAAAAAATAAGAATACCCAGAAGAGACTATTATTTTGGAACGGAAGGAGTAATAAATATGACACTTTGAATAACACTATAATTGGTGTCACTAACGTTGGCATGTTGTCGTGCCAAATTGGGCTTGGGCCCTTCGAGGACCATTAATGGGCCATTCCACTGTCTCACTCTCTGCCTCTTGAGGATCCTTCTTACTCCCAGTCCCAGCGGAAGCCTTGTAAATCTACCGCTCCCCTGGTGGCATTTGGGCGAGTTTGGATCGGGTAATAAATGAGCAAGATCAAAATGGGTTGAACCCGAAATTAAACCACAATTAAATGGATTGTGTTAAAATTTTTGATTTGGTCAACCCAAATTTATTATTTTATTTTTTTCCTTAAAATCACCAAGATTTTTATTGTCTAAAATTTAAGACAAAAAAGCAACAAAAAAAAAAAAAAAAAAAAACACAAATGAAAAAATTATTTATATTAACAAAGAATCCAAACATGAACTGCTTTACATGTTTCTGTCCTTTGATTATTTTTGGATGGTCACAGTCTGCATAGCCACTAAGCCTCCATGCTTCTTCGAAAATCATACTTCACTCATATTATTAACTTTTTACTACTCAATTAAGAGAGCTCCAACATAAATCAATCTCTTAATTAACCTTGCAACAACTAAGTAAAGTTAATTAATTAGTCGCTAAATTACTAGATCTAGGTATATATGAAAAAAGGGAAGAGAGAGAGAATGTTCATTTGGGTAAGTTGTGTAAAAGTATTGATTGGGTTAAGTTATTCAGAGTTTAGATGAATGTATTTCATTAATGATTATGATATCAAAAATGATATTTAATTAAGTGTTTGAGTGACTGTTACTAAGTACTTAAAGAGTATGAAATATCTTTCTTAATTACTCTTAGACATTATATTTTGTTTAGTTATATGTTATGTTAGTGAAATTATATTTTTAATATAATTAACAAATATATATCATATATCACCACATCTTATATTAAATGCAATATATATATATATATATATTGTATTTTTTTATTAAATGACAGAATAGTGTATATGACAGAATATGAAGGGAAGAAAAATGTATTCTAACTTGTATTCAAGAAATGAAAAAATGAATTCTCATATCTACAATCTGTCCATCCAAGTCTATTTATATACAGACTAACCAACTGACTGAACTGAAACCTCTTCTACACGTGACTTATAACTTAATACTCCCCCTCAAGATGGAGTGTAAATGTCAATGACACCCATCTTGGAAAGAATACTAGAAAAGAGTTGAAGCCGAGAGGCTTAGTTAGTATATTTGTTACTTGGTGAATGGATGAAACATGCAAGGTCTTGATGGTTCCTACCAAGAGTTTTTTTCGAACAATGTGACAATTTATGTCAATATGCTTGGTTCGTTCAGTGAAAAACAGTGTTGGAAGATATGTGGATTGCAGCCTCATTATCACAGAAAAAGCAAAGCTAGTTTGGTTCGAGGGATAGACAAGTCTTTGATCAAGTGTTGCAGCTTTGTTATTTCACACGTAGTAGTTGCCATCGCACGATATTCAGCCTCTGCTGTAGATCTGGACACCGTGTTCTGTTTCTTGGATTTCCATGAAACAAGTGATTGTCTAAGGAAAATACAAAAACCAGTAATTGACTTCCTAGTGTCCCTGCAAGCAGCCCAGTCTGCATCACAAAAAGCTTTGAGCTGTAAGTCACTTGAGGAAGGAAAAAAAATTCCTTGGCCAGGGTTATGTTTGATATATCTTAACACTCGATGGGCTACTGCCTAATGAACATTAGTAGGTGCTGCTACATACTAGCTTAAGATTTGAACTGCAAATGACAAATTTGGTCTCGTTATAGTCAAATAAAGAAGTCTGCCCACTAATCTTCTGTAATGGAGTGGATCTTCAAGAGGTTTTCCTTCTGTTTTTGAGAGTCTAAGATTTTGATCCATTGGAAATGAGGCAGGTTTAGAAGCCAGGTAGCTTGAATCCGATAATATCTCCAAAGCGTATTTCCTTTGTGAACAATTATCCTTTCGTTGATCTTGCAATTTCAAGACCAAGAAAGTACTTCAAAGCTCCAAGATCTTTGAGCTTGAATTGAGAATGAAGAAATTTCTTTAAGTCACTTACTGCTGAATCATCATTACTAGTGATGATGATATCATCGACATACACCAATAAAGCAATGAAAGGGCTATTTTTTTGTCTTGTAAACAAAGTTGGATCAGCTTAGGATTGAATAAAACCATGTTTCAACAAAGCAGTAGAAAATTTAGAAAACCACTGCCTTGATGCCTGTTTTAGGCCATAAAAGGATTTGTTTAATTTGCATACAAGCTGATTAGCAGAATTGGATTTGACAGTGGGCATGAACTCCCCCTTGGTTGCAGCACCATTTGAATTACAGTAAAAACCTTGTGGAAGGGACATATAAACTTCTTCTTCTTAGTCTCCATGCAAAAATGCATTGTTGACATCTAATTGGTGCAATGACCAGTTTTTAGATGCGACTATAGCTAAGAGTACCCTGACAGTAACCAGTTTTGCAACTGGTGAAAAAGTCTCCATATAATCCAATCCCTCTTGTTGTGTATAGCCCTTAGCAACTAATCGGGCTTTATACCTTTCAACAGACCCATTAGAGTTGTATTTCACCTTATAAACCCATTTACATCCAATAGCATGTTTGTTAGGAGGTAAATGAGTAAGTTTCCAAGTTTTATTATCTTCTAAGGCTTTGATTTCAGCAGCCATGGCATCATACCACTGACTGTGTCGAATGGCTTCTCGAAAAGAATTAGGTTCTTTATGTGAGGATATAGCAAGTGTGAAAGCTCTATGTGAGGTGGACAGATTTGAATATGATATAAAGGAAGAAAGTGGATATGGAATACCTGAGGATGAACCTTCACTCGAGTTAGATGATGAAGTGGCATCTGTAATTTTGGCTAAGCTGCAATAATAATCTGCAAGATAAGATGACTGGTTATGAATTCTAGTAGATTTTCTAGTTGATAATTATGAAGGAATTCTCTCAGGATTTGGTGGTGAATTTTCTAGAAATGAAACGAGGCTTCAAACTGGGATTGAAACAGAAACTGACTCAGTATTTTCTGGAATTGAATTGAAAGTATCCTGAGTTTGAGAATAATCAAAAGTAGCATTATCTGTTTGTGGTACAGGTAGAACAATTGATTTTGTAGGAAGTTCATAACATGTTTTGAATGGAAAAACAGATTCTCGAAATATAACATCTCTAGACAGAAAAATGACATTGGTTTCCAAATCATAGAGTTTATATCCTTTTGTTCCATATGGATAACCAATGAACACACAAGGATGGGATCTAGGGGCAAACTTTGAACGATTATAAGATAGAGTTGATGCAAAACATAGGCAACCAAATACTCTAAGATTTGAGTAAGAAAACAAAATTTCATATGATGTTTTATTTGATAACAGAGGTGATAAAGTTTTATTGAGCAAATGAGTTGCTGTTAAAATGCATTCACTCCAGAAACTGAGGGGTAGATTGGCATGAAATCTGAGGGATCGTGCCACATTGAGTAGGTGTTGGTGTTTACGCTCAACTATACCATTTTGTTAGGGTATATCTCTACAAGTTTGTTGATGGATTACTTCTTTAGAAGCATAAAAATCTAACATACGAAACTCATTTCCTTTATCAGTTTTAATGACTTTGATATGAGTGTCAAATTGAGTCTCAATGAGATTAAAGAATGACTGAAGAAGAAATCGAGTGTCAGATTTATTTTTCATTAGATATACCCAAGTACATCGGGAGCAATCATCAATAATTGAAAGGAAGTATCTGAAACCAATGATAGACTCAACAGAAAGGGGACCCCAAATGTCAACATGAATCAAATCAAAAAATTTATTACTGATAGAATCACTAGTATTAAATGGCAATCTTTTATGTTTTGCCAATGGACAGGTATTACAATCAAAAGTAGAAGAAGTAGTAACATCAGGAAACGATTTGTGAATTTTTGGATCCTTTTTAAGGAAGGATGACCTAACCTTAAATTCCATAGATCAAAAGAAGAACTGGTTACAGTAGAATTAATAGTAGAAATTTTTCTAGAATTGGCAGCAAAATGTGTATCAGATGTTTGAAACAAATATAGCCAGCCACTTGTTTAGCCACTCAAATCGTCTTCCAAGAGTGTTGGTCCTGTATGAAGTAAAAATCAGCAAGAAAAACAAAACAGCATGAGTTTTCAGCAAGCTTTTTGACTGATATGAGATTAAAAGAAAAAGAAGTTACATACAGAACATTATCAAGAATCAATGATTCTGATAATTTGACTGTTCCAATGTGTGTTACTGGAACACAGATACCATTAGGCAATTTTATTGAAGTATTTGCAACAGAGATAGTTGTAGTAAAATGCGAAAGGGAACTGACCATATGATCAGTAGCGCCACTATCAACTATCCAAGAATTCGACATTTTGAGAACATGATCAGAAGAATTAACTATACCTGATAGACTCAATGAATTTGCTATAGCATTCATTGCTGATGCTTGTTGTGAAGAGTTTTGAAGAAATGATAGAAGTTGATGACACCTGTTCTTGAGTAAAGGGGAATTGAGGAGTAGAGTTTGGACCATTAGATGGTTCATCAAAGCCATTCGAAGATGCTGAAACTTGATTAACAGAAGGTGTTCTTGTCTTTGCATTTTGTCGATATCCTTGGAGGGTATCCATGCAGCTTATAGCACTTATCAACCGTATGTCCAGTGAGACCACAATGAGTACAAACTGGTCGTGATCTTAGTTTGTGATAATTCTTGACATTATTTGAAAAAGTCGATGCAGGGGCCACAATTTTGCTAAACAAAGCAGCAGATTCAGACAAGATTGAAAGATCCAACAACTTTCCTTTGTTTTTCTTCTTGAAGAGTAAGAGATAGAACTCTGTCAATGGATGGAATTGGATCCATTATGAGAATTTGACCACGAATGTGTGTAAAAGAATCGTTAAGGCCCATTAGAAATTGAACAACATATTCATCATTATGTTGATCAACTACTTTCTTTAAAGCTCCACATGAACAACCTGGCTTACAAGTACAACTGGGAATAGGCTTAACATTTGATAATTCATCCCATAATGGCTTTGAGTTTTGTGTAGTACGCACTAACAGAACTTTGATCTTGAACTAAGGATGAAAGATCTTTCTTGAGTTGAAAAAGACTCGGACCATTACCTTGCGTAAACCTAGTCTTCAAATTATTCCAGACCTCTGCAGCAATAGAGGAACTGATAACGCTTGCAACAATCTCTTGCGTAAGAGAGTTTAAAATCCAAGAAAGAACCATATTGTTGCATCTAAACCATTGAACATAAAGCGGATCAGATCGAGTTGCAGGATAAGAAAAGGTTCCATCAACAAAACCCGTCTTGTTCTTGGCATTTAGAGCCATTATCATCGATCGACTCCAAGTATAATAGTTCTCACCATTCAGAGGATGAGAAACTAAAACCGATCCAGGACTTTCTCCATGATGAAGAAAATAAGGATTTGAGAAATCTTCAACAAAAGAGCTGGTACGGTTTGGGTTTGCGGAAGCAGATTTTTTGAGCTCTGATACCAAGACAGAATATGAAGGGAAGAAAAATGTATTCTAACTTGTATTCAAGAAATAAAAAAATGAATTCTCAGATCTACAATCTGTCCATCCAAGTCTATTTATATACAGACTAACCAACTAACTGAACTGAAACCTCTTCTACACGTGGCTTATAACTTAATAGTATAAGAGATTAATTTTATCACATAAAACAACATGGCTCCCTAGTTCAATGGTTAAGCAGCTTGACATGAAGATGGCTTGGTTGGGGTCAAACCTAGGGGTTGCACTGTTGGTTATGATTGAATGGTAATTTTGTAATATTTGCACCCAAAAATATATATAAAAAAAAAAGGGTTGGCCAGCTTAATTAATTTGAGTAAAATTGCGATCTATAAGTACGGCTTCAAATTAGTTACTTAACAAGATAAATGTCTATTAAGTATGATTTGAGTGTCCAAACCGTTGAAGTAGACTACCCACCTCCAAATTAGATTGCTAAACAAGACAAATGTTTATTAAGTATGATTTGAGTGTCCAAACCATAGAAGTAGACCACCCACCCTAAAACTAAATGGCCCTACTCGTATAAGCCAAAGTAGCACCCCCAAAAGGCATCACAAACCGACCTTTCCCAAATGGGCAGTACTCGTAGGAAGGAAATTTTCATTTTAAAATAAAATAGAAAAGTTTATTTGTCTTATAATAGAAAGCTCATCACATATAATAAATCTCATATTGTAAGACAAATTGACATCTTCATTTTATTTTAAAATGAAAAGAATTTAAATACAGAAAATTCAAGCAATGTTGTCTTTTGATATTCCCCAGAGACTGATACTACTTAGAATCCCATAAATACACAGTTTTGCACATTCAACTTCTCAGCAAATGTTATCAAAATAGCCTTTGCCACTTCCACCTATACAAGAAGGCATCTACAAATGATTCTGTCAAAGCAGCAATTATGGACTCCATACAAGCCACCATATCTACATGGAGGGATGTGGAAAACAGTTTCACGAACTGGGAACTATCTGTGAGATCGATTGGGCCTTGTAAATAATATATTTCTAGATTAGTTTTCTTTTTTCAGTGCAGTTGTTTTTGTTTCTGAGGCTAGTTTGATGCCCTCCTCTAGCCTCTGTTTGTAAGGGCCCCTTTTCTTTGTTCTTATATACTTAGCACCTTTTTTTCAAAAAAAAAATTCCAGCATACATCATTACTGGCCCACCACCACACCCTTCAATTCTGATTCTTCGACCCCGAAAGTTGACGGACTCCCCTATATATCATAATACAAACTGATTGCCATGCCCAACTCTATTATTTATTACTCCATCATCATTACGAAATAAAACTTAATTTAGAGTTTCCATGAAAAAAATACTATGTACTGATGCTCAGGAAGAAAATTAGGGTTGGGCTAAAAAAAAATGATAAGTAAATAATAGATTGGGCAAAAATTCTGAGAGATGAACTATAATTTTGAGAGAATAATGAATAAAAATTGAGCTGAGTCAAAATTTTATAGCGTATTAATTGAAAAATAATTCAAAATTTTATATATATAAATATCTTTTTCTAAAATTTGAGGAGGGTTAGAGCCCGACCAAGCCCTCAATGTGACTCCCGCTATTGCGTGCAACGCTCCAAGTGCGCGTGATGGAGAAAAAGAAAATGGCATTTTTCAATGGAATTAAAATATAAATCATTGTGTCAATGTTTTTTTTATAATACTTTATTATGTAGGTTACAGCTTCATTGAAAAATATAAGTCATAATACACACAACATTTTTCAATATAAACAACAATCACTTTGATTGATTAGTCCTATTCAAAAGTTTTTCATAAGAGAAATATATATAAATATATATATATATATATAAAAGGAGTAAAAGATAAAAATTTCACATCTTGCAATTCATCTTTGTCCCACTTCATGGGCTTTCACAAAGGTAGGGTGCTAGTGAGTTCTATAGTGATCCCATAAGAGGTGCACCCCACTTTTTTTAAGATAAATGAAAATAAAAGATGAGTTATAAGAGTTGATACATTTATCGTTACTCAGTTTTAGGCATCCAAGCTTCCGGAATTTGCTTTCTTTAAAAAGACCAAAGGATCGATGAGTTGCATGTGGAATGAGTGAGCCGATTGCAGAATCCAAAGCGCATGTACAGTAGTATGGACGATTGGGGCTGGCTGCGAATGATTTAAAGAGTTCAATAATAGTAGTATCGTAAAATTACCTTGTCGTATGATACTGTAAACATATATATATATATATGATCATATTGTATGCATATATGTATATATATGTAATTGATATATATAATGAACCCATCAGCTTTTTGGTGGCAGAGACTCAACTTTAGCCGCATAAAGATAGAAGCTTCCTCGACATTTGTACGCATGGGAGTGCGTTCTATTCTCTTTCCCCAGCCGCTTTAGCTTTTCCTTTCTCTGTGTGGACTCTGGAGCTAGAGGAAGGAGCGTTCTTGCTACAGTCTAAATTTTTCCTGCAATCAATAAAGATAGTTGCATTGCACCACCACCATCTTTACTCCACAAAAAAAGATAACCCGCCCTTCCAGAAAATATTATATAAGACATATATGGGATGCTTTCTATAATTTTAATATTTTATATGATTTAAGTAGAATTAACGAATTAACTGTATTGTTAAAGATAACCAGTCTAGAGATCGAGGGTAACTTGATCCCTGCCTTCTTTTTATTCTTGAAATGAATTTGGATACATTTCGAAAAGAAGGTCAGGGTCGGGGTTGGGATCTGGGTCTAGTCTCTAACTAATGGTCTTAGTGAAATCGTTTGAGGCATTGTAAATATGGAGAAATTAATCAATCATAAGCATCCACCGGCCACAGCCAGTATTGCATTATTCATTGGTGTCAAAAATGCTATCTAACTATTGGATGGTTTTATTTCACGACGTGAACTGATCCCTGCAAAATAAGGACACCCATTCCCATTTAATTGTTTGGAAAGAGAGATTTTCATAATAAGCCATTTGAGGGTAGCAGTCTCGAAAGTTTCTAGAGACCAATTATTCCCAAAAATAACCGTGGGTAATATTTCATACAGAATGAAATAAGAAACATTTAGTTTTGAACTAGTCCAACAACCTAAGCAAGTTCGATACAATTAAATTTGTGTTTGGGTTTGGCTCATGCTTGAGGTCGGGTTCTGTCATCCTCCAAAAATTTAGAGTTGCATGTGACTAGGGTTACTGGAACCGTTATTTGGTTAGTATCCTTAGTCCAAACTGATTAAAAAAGTCAATAATTTTTTTTAAAATACAGTACATTATCTAAGTCCAGTCAATATTCTAACCACACTTAGTGATCAGTACTGTTGGATCAAAGAAACAAGTGTGGATGAACTGCAAATAATATCATCATAACAGTACTTCATATCTAATTACTTTTATCTAAGTTTAGTAAATATGTATTACATATCAAAACATGAATAAAAAAGTACACAGCACCCTTGCAACAAAAGGTTACTGGACACCTTACAAAATGATGTTGCCCCGAAGCAATATCTATAGAATATATATATATATATATATATAAATATAATATAATAGCTTTCCACTGATTGCTCCTAAACTAAAGTCACATTCACGTCCATGTTATTTCATGTAATTGTCCATCCCATGAAAGACAGGAAGTGAGCCTAACCCTCAATAGGATCAGTTACTCCAAAAAAAAAAAAAAACACAAAGTATATAATCAATCAACAATTTATGTGCAACTCCAGCATTTATCACCATATATTTGAATTACAATATTTCAAACATGCATACAACGTTATTCAAGTAATCATACGTACCAAACATACAACCCTATACTAACTTGTGATATATCTATCATACAACATGAAAATTGTTGTGCAAATATTGTATCAAACCCTATGTGATCATGCTCATGAGCTAACATCAAAGTTTAGGCATTTAAATATACTAGTACAGAACCCCTCATACAATACGTAATACACACACACACACACACACACACAAACTCTCTGATATGACAATCAATGCATATATACCCGTAATTTACCGCCTGAAACTGATGGCATGAGAAGCTTATTACAAGAGACGTAGGCTTACATCCCTTTCGTAACCATTACAAGCCAAAATTGGAAATTAAACCTGACATTTCTCCATTTACAGCCAGGAACTGATGGCATGAGAAACCTGACATATTTCTCAATTTATATATAGTTCGAGAATGGAAACTGATGGAATGAAAAGCCTAAGCTGAAGCTACAATCTGACCTCCACCCCTTTCTTCTTTTACATGGCAAAGCTAATGGCATGAATCTAATAAGCCAAGAGAAGAGAATGACACTTCCAGCCTCGAATCTACCACCCATTTCAAATTCATCATTCCTTTAGACTCTACCATAACCTAAATCCGATTATTAACACCCACTATCGCATACACCCGGTCATGTCATTGACATGATAATGTTTTAAATGTTCAATTCATGTTCATTGATTACATGCTAAATCATGTATATCCGATTTGAATTGGATTAGGAGTGATTTGATTCAATTCGAATGATCAGTCCTCCTAATCCAATTCAAATATAATCTATTTACATGCATGTCCATAAAGAGATATGTAAAATATGTTAATATACAGTTGCATGACAATATCAATTCGCATTCATGCAGCCACAATCACCTTAATAATATAATCTGTTTCCATATCACAAGGTACCAAATGCACTATAGTCAGAAATAGCAAGAAGTGGGCAATGAGCATAATATAAAAGTAAAAAGAAATATACGATCTGATTAGTAACACTTAACTGAAAAAGAGTTGCAATTTTTATCATAGTTGAGTGGAAATTAAGCTAGCCTTGTGTAAACCGTTTTAACTTCCGAGAACAAAAACCCTAAAATCCCTTACTTAAGAGCTTTATGTCAAATCTAATAAGGAACAATTTGGTTCACCCAAATAGCGAATTTCTTCCTTGTTGTGGCATGGCACCAGAATTGATCATGGGATTCATCCTATCAGAAGCAAGTTGATGATCTCTTCTTGGCGACTGTCTTTCGACCTTTGCAGATGCATCAAATTTCTTTTCAGCCATAGCATCTCCAGAAAGAATTGGCTTTTTTTCATAAATGTCTGACATGGAATCCATGTCAGGACCTCCATCATCTTGAGAGCTAAGACATGATGCTGCTGTTCCCAATTCTTGAAGACGAAGATGATCAGGCCAGATTAAAGGGCTCTTGCCACTGCCACTATAAGGGCTAGTATCAAGTGGTGATCTATTCATGTTGTGCTGAAGATCAAGTTGCTCGCTGCCGCCATATATGTTAAGGTCTTGAAGAGACGGGAAATTGAGAGGAGAATGAAAACCTTTCATAGCTCCAGTGCTGTCTGAAACTCCTTGATTTCCAATGCCCAGCTTGTAGCTTCCGGCAGCCATGTTTTCGCCGGCAAGTGTCTGACAAGCTTTCTCCAGTATAGTTTGCATGTATTTCCCTTGAGCCTCAATCCTCAACTGAAGGCGTCTTTGTACCTGTCATTTATTTATATCAAATACGTACTTGATGATATAACATTAGCAACCATTTGTGTGTTGGAAATTCTGTGTTTACCTCTAACTGTTCATGCAGTCTTCTCTGCACCTCCATTTGCATCCTAATTGCATCAGTGATTTGAATGTTACTGCTACCGAATTATACATCATTAATTCGACAAGAAAAAGCCCCAAAAAAAAAATACAGTAAGTATTGAGGCAGTTGCATACTCATTCATACTGCGGCCCATGATCCCAGATGAAGATCCAGTATTTCTTTGAAATTCTGACGCAGAAGCAGCCACATAGTTTGAACAGCATAAACATGACTATATATATATATAATTGAATTGGGAAATAAGCAAGCCAAATGTAAGGAGACTCACCTCTCTCACCATCTTTAATAATTGAGTGATCAATGAATTCCTTATGAGGTTGCTTTCCAAGCCTGAATTTCTAATCAAATTAAGCAAAATGAAAAGAGAAAAGGAGAGAGGAAATCAGGCTGACCGGATATCAAAAACATAACAAAAGTGCAGTTAGCAGTTAGAAAAGGAAAAGGAGATCGTAGCAAGAAATTAATATATGTTCCTTCAATATTCAAACCTGAAGATGGCTCTTGAGATGATAAAGAGTGAGACCCTTGACACCCATAACTCTCATAATCGTCTTTGGTGTGGCCTCTACATATTTAAACATAGAAAATATATACAGAAAGAAATATATAAATAGAAAAAAAAGAAGAATTAAAGAAACTGATCATGAAGATATGAAGGTAATGATCATGAGAAAAATAGGAAGGATAATAACTGTCTGGGCCCCCAAGCTGGGTAACGGCATCAACAAAGCGCTCATGGAGCTCAACGGTCCATCGGAGTCGGGGCTTTGGGTCTGTGGTGAGGACAAGGCCAGAGTCTCCTTGAACACACATGGGTCTGTCGTGTGAATTCATAATTGAAGGCTTCTTGGGATGGAACATTCTTTCTCTCTCAGCCGCTCTCGAATACGAAGAGATTCAAGAACAAATGCGATGCATATAGGGGAGAATAGGGTGCCTTCTGTTTGGAAGAAGAGAGTGGCTTTGGTTTCTCAAATAAGCATGGGACAAGCTAATACTGCATTAAACTAAATTAATTTTAAAATATTATAAAAATAAAATAAAAGTTCTCCTCCTAATATGCTACACTTCCACTATTCAAAAATACGAAAAGACATTTAACGATTCTATAAAAAAAAAATTAATAATAATATAATATAAAAAAATTCAGTGAATAATACAAATTAAATTTTACCATGTAACGTCTATTTTAAATTACAATAATATTGTGACATTATTATTATCACACAATTAAAATTAATTTACATAACAAGTAATCAGATTTTTTATATTACTTTTTCGCTAGATCTTTTTTTTATTCAATTCCTTGACCATGGTCTCAAGTCTCAACAATTAGATGTTAATTATGTGAATATAAAATCCACTAAAAAGCACACGTTGCATTCATTTAGTAATTTAGATCATAATCTAAAGAATTATTGAATAATAGCTCCAAAAATGCTCTTTTTTTAACAAAGTGTAATTAGTTGTTATACGCATACTTAATTTGGCAAGAGTAAAAACTGTTACACTGTCAAGTTAGAGAGAGAGAGAGAGAGAGAGAGAGAGAGAGGTGTCCCTTGAATAATTATATATAGTTGGTGTCCATGTATATCTGTATGAGAGTATATATATATATATATATATATATATATATATATATATATATATATATATTCTTTGTATCGCCAAAAGGGGAGTATATATATATCTTTGTCTTGTTATCCTTGTACCCTATGTCTGGCTGAAGTTGAACCATATGTATATATACTAGCTAGTGCTCCTGCATGTCATGTAAACATTAATCACACAGTCCATGATAAATATATTACATATGGCTCTTTAATCTCCTCATCTCTTCCCTAGTACGGCCTCTGTAGCTTATATTTGTTTCACTAAAACTATCAGCTGTGTGTGTGTGTGTGTATATATATATATATATATATATATATATAGTATATGATTATTACAGAATAAAGTCGTTGGCCATGTCATTCCAACAAAAAAGATTTGAGTATCCATTATGCATGCTTGAGGGCAAATAACATTTATGATTAAGGCTAAGATCTTCTATCTTGATTTATAACTCCTTAGCATGTATGTTTATGTCTGTCAATTGCAAGAACACAACGCTAGTTGTTGATTTGTTACAAATAACCAACCCATAAATCATTATAGGACCTTAATCTATGATTTCCTAGACTAAATTAAAAACTACCACAAAGTTCTTTGAACTCCTTCAAAAATAACTTGAGAATATATATATATATATATATATATATATATATATTTTTTCTCAGTGTAACGGGGACAAAAATAAAACTTAAGAGGATATCTCTTATGAAAATAAAAAAATATAAAACAAAAAATTGGAAGGGGAACAAAAATAAAATTTAAGAGGATATCTTATGAAAATATAAATAAATAAAAAAATTGGAGGGGGAACACTTAATTCCTATAAAAAGAAAAAAAAAAACTCCATAAAAAGTAGTGAAAGAAAATTAAAGTTCAAAAGTTTGGGGGCCATAGACCCCGGTCCTTGCCTATATCTGCCATTGTTTAATACATGTCATTTGATCTACTTATATTATATTATATGTGTGTATGTTATTATTATTATTTTATTTATTTTTGATAATTTGGTATCCGATCTTTTGGGTAGACTAATTTAGGGGACTAATCATACCGTCTATTAGCGAGGGGTCCGATTTTAATCAGAGGAACATCTTGTATGAACTGACCTCAATAAAAAGTGTCTAATTTGAAAAACCAATCACACCGTCTACTAGCGAGAGGCCCTGATTTTAATCAGGGCAACGTCCTGCATGGACTGATCCCAAGAAAGAAGTGATATTTATTGAAGTTTCGACCTTACGACCTTAGAGAACAAGTCCTTTAATTACTGTCAATCACCTATTTGCACCACCCGTAGAGATTATATGTGTGTATATTAAGATAACGAATAATGTCAAATTTTCAAAGTACCCTATGTATGAGTTCTTTGATCAACAAACGTTTGGATTACATCATGCATTCCCAATATTGTCTAGACATCATAAAGCACTCAGATTTCGTTACTGAAGTATTATAAAATAATTCTATATCTGAATTGATAATATATGTAGCTACATGCAGCTTGGCTTTGGATTAAACCATCCTACATTAATTTAATTTGGCATTTTCTAGGACTCTTTTGAAAGGAAAAATAGAGACAAAAAAATAACTTACTGAAATTCGAAGATAAATAACAGAAATGTGGTTTTTTGATTAAATAATTTTCAAGCTAGGGACTGAGAAAGCACCAGAGAACAACATGCTATAATATATATATATATATATATATATGGAACCAACTTTAGGGTCTGTGGTTGGTATTATGTGAGGATTTGAACATCAATGCATGCATAAAGCGTTAGTATATATGTATGGGGAGCTTTTCATGGCGGGTGGAGGGGACCTCTCTTTCTTCTAAAGCTTGTTTGGGTTCAAACTCTAGCGCTTTTGTGGGACACAATATTGTCCTCCCATGCATCTACATATTGTCATCACATCTTGTGAAATATGTACTCTCATTCACATAAAAAAATAAAAGTGTTAGATTACTCGTTATTCTAAAAATTTTGAATCGTAAAAAATAAATCAACAATATATAACAAATACTGAGACTCTTTATCGCGTGTAACTTTTTTTTGAATGTAGAGAGTTAGCACATAATAGAATATGAAGTGTTACGAGTTCGAGAGCAGACAAATGAGTACAAGTAATATCATGTTAAATTATCAATTACTTTACAATTTTAAATTGCTCAAAAATGAACCGACGATGTATATCAAACACTAACAAACGAACAAAAAACCAAAAAACTCACCTACAAATAAGGTCAAACCCAAAAACATTCATGCGGGACCCGTCCCAGTAAAAAGAAGGAAATGAGGATAAGAATATTATAAAGTAAGCTCTTTCTAGACACATACCCACACCATGACCATATCTATATGTAAAGCTCCCCCATACATACATATACATATATATATATATATATATATGTCAGATCATATAAATCTAAGAAGGAAAATTCCTAGTGTTCACCGAAATCCAAAAGCGAATAAGTTCTTTCGTCTTTGACAATCAAAGTAAGATTCTTCTCCCAAACCTTCAATACTTCTCATGCCTTATAATCGTAGACTATTATTTGTATTAGGAATTAATTAATCTCCAATTTTAGTATTAATTCAAATGACCCTTTTTTTTTTTTTTTCATTTTTCATTTGCAAAGTATCAAAGCAATGCATGCCACAAATGACTGGACTCTAGAGAATTCTCTATCCCCCAACTCCTTTGCCTATATGTTAAAATATAAAACATTAATTCCAAAAACAAAAAAGTAATTTGTATAGATATCAAGATTCCACGTCATGAGTCATGACATGAGGCTAGCTTCTTGGTGTGTTAAGGCTTAATTAAAGATAGTAGTGCTGTCGCCGTGCCATTAAGCAAAAGCTAAGGTTTAACTTTTAGCTAATTCATTATTGGAAAGGTTGAGGAGTTGGCTTAGATTTATGCCGTAAGGGCATATATATATATATATATATATATATATATATATATATATATGTTTGCTTGAATTTCAAGCATCTTTTATATATGCTTTAGAGAACTTATTCTTAAAAATGAATATATTCCTTTTAGTCGGTGAATTGGTGGGACCTATTACATATACATATAGATATATATTCATTGTACAATAAATTATATAGTAGGCTCATCCGCCATGGCGGTGAGGAGAAGAAGATGATGAATTGATGATGTTAGAAGGGTATGTTACATGAATCAGTGCTTTTTACAGAAGAAATCAATTTGGAATATAATTTTACTAATTCAAATTGACCCCTTAACACCAAGAATCTTATTCCTGCCTCCCTTGAATCTTATTCCTGCCTCCCTTGTTTATTTTATCTTTTCCCTTTACTTTACCTCTTCATATAGTTTTCTTTTTTTAAATCACTCTCAATGCAAAATTTATGATTAAGCCCAAGATAGATTGTGCGTTGAACTGCTAATATCCAAATTAGCCACAACTCCGCCCAGGCCCAGAGGCCCTTAAACAAAACAAAACAAAACAAAAGCCTCCACTCAGGTTCTAATGTGTCTTTGAGAATCTCTGATCCTACGAACGAGAGTATTCAAGCTCAACCTCAACTCGTAATTTGCTCGGTTACAAGCTAGTTAAAAATCGACTTATAAAATAAACAAATTTTTTAAAACTTGTTTACTTGTTGAACTCTACTTGAATTCGGTTTGACAAGTCAAAAATAATAAGCATATTATATAAAAAATCTAAGTTACTCAAACTCAACTCGATTAAAGACTCGTTTAAAATCGACTCGGAAAATTAACAAACTTGAACAATAAATGGTTCACCTTGAATCATTGCAACCTAGGTCTATTGTTTGCTTTTGTGTAGTAGGGAGGTCTACTGATCAGGCTGATTACAAACCAGAGCCCATGAAAACCCAGACCTAAAATACCAATATGTTTAGTCGTGTTCTCAAAAATTCATTTTCAATTTGTCCCAACTTCGAGAAATTTTGAAAACTAGAGCCATGTTTGGATTGTTTTTTATTCCTCAATGATCCAAATTATCCCAATTATGAACCAGTCATTTAACTAGAGGCAACAGCAACTAATTCCAGTTTATAAATGATAGGCTTACCTACTGTAGGGGGCATCCTGCTCTGTTGCGGCTGACATTATACTTTTTGATGGGTAACCAATAAAATGCCGCCACATACCGTCGGTCCGTCGAATATATTAAAAAGAAGAAAAAAAAAATAATTTTCTCAAAAGGGAAATAAAATAAAACATCTAACAAAAGTTTACAACGCAAAAAAAACATGTAACAGTTTCTCTTACACAGTGCAAGTCAACACTTATTTAGATTTACGTACACCGAAGTGTACTCTTTATCTTTTTATACGGAGGCTTCTACGCACACTCCCTCCAAGCTACCTTCAGAGCTAGACAGTTTGATAGCCATGCCAACAACCTAAAATGGTAAATTAAGAAGTACATTACTGCAAGTTTTGCCATTTCAAAATATGTAGTATAAATAGCACATAGGGCTATAACTTGAGTTGAAAACTTGCTAATGTCATATGACAAACCTCAAAATGTCAATTTCAATTCATATTCCCCAAACACACGTATTTAAGCTGCAACCATAACACGAAAGAACGCCCCAGTTAATGACAACAAAATCATACGAGTATATTGCAAATTCTGGGATACAGTGAGCTTCCTAACCCATAAACTAACCGGTATAATCTATTGAATATAAAGAGCATGAGTTAAGTATGAATTAGGAGGGGGAGGCAATGCCTGTCACAGGAAACAGAAAAAAGAAAGTGTTTTTTTTTTTTTAACTTGGGAAAAATATTCATTCTTAGATTTTATAAGAATTTTAAGGGGAAAAAAGATGAAGGAACTCTGATTTGATATATTTGATCATTTCCAAGTAATTTGCAAAATATTGAATATGCAGCATGATAAAGGAATATTTTGAATATACTTACTTCCAGATATTCATCCATCCCATACTTGGAACCTTCCCGTCCAAGACCAGACTGTTTAACGCCACCGAAATGGAGCCACCTGCATGGAAAGAAACAAGTAATGAGACAATCTACTGCATTTCCTTCTCTCTTTTTTTCTTTTTTTGATCAGTTGCATTTCCTTCTTTGAATGCATTGTGGATGCAGATTAAGACCCACCTCTGTTGAAACTAGTCCTTCATTGACTCCAACAATTCCATATTCAAGAGCTTCAGCGACACGCCAAGAGCGTTGAACATTTGTTGTGAATAAGTAAGCCGCTAATCCTGTGATTGTAGATATGAAAATGTATAGTGATAAGCTAACCTCAATTTTTTCAGCTAGACCTATAGTTCTATTACCAAGAGAATGTAAGCGACGAAATCTTTACAAATATCATATTGACATACAGTACTACCCGAGTTAGATTGCCAAAATTAAGTTTACCAGACATGCAAGCAATCTTTTTCTATAAGACAGAGCAATTCCATATGATTCTCAGCTTGTATACACTATGGGCAATAGCCTGGAACACAAACCTGCATTGGTGTCATTGGCAATGCGGATAGCTTCTTCCTCAGTTTTAAACCGCAGTAGAGGTGCAACAGGTCCAAATACTTCCTCCCTGAAGTGAAACACATTTAAACCATTTGTAAGCTCATAAACTAACATAGAAGAAACATATGTTTCATATATTTAGAAATAAAAATTAAAAAGCAATCATATGACGAGATCAAAAGTTTGCAGACCCAGAAGTAATCTATGACAATATTCATAACATGCAATAAAGATGAAACTTTTTTTGACATTTTTTTTTCAGTAAAATTTCATTAGAAGTACCAAAAGACAGGGCGCACCCATGTACACAAAAGGTACACACTTACACTATACCCTCAATAAGGTAAGCTCATATCTTCCATAAAATCTACCAAAAAAATGAGATGTACAAAAATGCTGCATAGTCCAAAAAAACAGCAGCAATATCAACATTCCTTTTAACTAAAAAACCGGCCTCTCTTTCCCTTCAAAAATTCTCATGCTCCTTTCTTTCCAAACACACCATAAAGGGCACAAAGGAGCCTTATCCCATACCTTCCCTAGTCCCTAACCCTTCTTCTATGCCTACACTCCCTCTGCCAGCCCTTCAGCAACTCCATAACAGAACTCGGAATGACCCATATCGCCCCAAACAGGCCAAAAAAAGAAAAAAAGGTAAGCTCTAAAGGGCTCTTGCAAGACAATGCCAAAAAAAAAAGACGGTTGACCAATTCCTCCTCTGCTTTGGACATACAACACCTGTTGAATATACTAAAACCCATGAGATTAGGCTCATGCACCACCATCCTAACAAAAAAAAAGCCGCCTTTTTTGACAAGTAATACACACATACCCATAAACAATCCAGGACACAAACATTGTATCAAGGAAGATCCCTCCAATCAAGCTCATGCTCTGTCATCCTGATCTCTAGGCTGAAATTCTGTCTGTAACAGCTAGAAAAATCTTGTGTAATTGTCTTGTAAACGTTAGGCTTAACTTTAGCTTCTTTCCTAGAATAACTTTGAATATCTGTATATATCCTTGACACAATTCAATAGAATGTGTGTGCCAAATTTTCTCTTAACAGCAACCAAAGGAATCTCTGTGTTCACACCTTTGAAGTTTTATCATGGTATCAAGGAGCGCCAGTCCTCCACTGAGAATTCGATCCCCACCTCTGACCATACCCACCACCCCCCGATCTCAACCCCACCATCACCCACCAAAATTCCCCTTATTGCTCTCAATATCACCTCACAGATCAACGAAAAACTCACCCCCTCCACCTTTCCTCAATGGCGTGCCCAGTTCGAAGCTTTACTTATTGGGTATGATCTCCTTGATTATGTTACTGGAGATAAACCCTGCCCCTCCTCCACTGCTTCCTCCATTTCCCCTCCTCAACGCACCCACTGGATCCGCCAAGACAAACTTATCCTCTCTGCCATTTTAGCCTCCACCACCCCCACCGTTACACCCTTCATTTCCCTTTCCAAAACCTCTCAGGCAGCCTGGCACAAATTACACACGATGTATGCCAGCAAATCCCGAACTAGGGCTATGCAACTCAAAGAGGAATTGACTCTGATAAAAAAAGGGGAATCAGACGGTTCAAGAGTACCCTGCACACTGTCAAAACTCTTGCGGATGAAATCTCTCTTATTGATCATCCCATTTCCGACGATGATCTCACCCTCTACATTCTCAATGGTCTGGGTGCTGATTTCCGTGAGATTGCAGCCCCCATCCGTGCACGGGAACGCCCCCTTCCCTTCGAGGAGTTACATGATCTCCTTGTAGGCCATGATGCCTACCTGCGCCGCCTTGAAGCCTCTTCTCAACACCTGGTTGCTTCTGCCCACTACTCCCATCGACGAACAGGTGCTGGTTTTTTTTCTAGCGGCTCTCATTCTAAGGGTTTCTCCAAGCCACATGGCTTAGAACACAACAATGGAGGCCATCACCCCCAATTCCTCGGCCCAGTCTCGTCATACAACTGGTCCACGTGACAACAGAAAGCCTAAATCCACTGGTCAGCGCCGTTACCCACCAAAATGCCAACTCTGTGACCAGTTGGGCCATACAGCAAAACATTGTCCCAAGGTCCAATTTTCTGTTGCCACGGCAAACTGTCTCCACTTCCCCAGCGCAAGACACCAAATGGCTCATTGACTCGGCGGCATCCCACAACATTACTGGTGATTTGGCCAACTTATCAGTCCACTCTGAATATGATGGCACTGACGAGGTTGTCATCGGTGATGGTTCAGGTTTGCGTGTCTCCCACATTGGTTCCTTGTTTCTTCACTCACCCACTCGCACTTTTCATTTAACTGATACTCTTTGTGTTCCCAACATTAAAAAAAATCTCATCTCTGTCCATCATTTTACCACGCAAAATCGGGTTGTTGTTGAGTTTCACCCTTCTTTCTTTCTTGTTAAGGATCCGATCACGGGGGCGGTTCTACTCAAAGGAGCATGTGAGAATGGTGTTTACACCTTCCCAGAGTCCATGGTGCGGTCTTCTCCCAAAATGGTTGCCAATGTGCATGAACGGACCTCCGTTGATGGGTGGCACAAACGTCTTGGCCATCCGTCTCAGAAAATCGTTCACCAACTTAGTCAACTCTTTTTCTCTTCCAATAAAAAAAGAAACTCTCCCTCTCTTTGTACTTCTTGTTCCATTAATAAAGCTCACAAGCAACCATTTCGGCAAAATAGTCTTCAAAGTCATGCTCCTCTTGACTTAATTTACACTGATGTTTGGGGGCCTTCCACCTCAATTGTTGGCATTGATGGATCCCTGCTATTATTTGATTTTGGTTGACCATTTCATCAAATATATTTGGTTTTATCCCATGGAAACTAAATCTAGGTGTCAGCATAATATTTCCTCAATTTCAACAGCTTGTGGAAACCCGTTTTCAATCCAAAATCAAAGCCCTTTACTCGGATAATGGTGGTGAATTTGTGAAATTAAAAAAATATTTTTCTATTCATGGAATTAGTCATTATACCACAGCTCCTCATACACCACAACAAAATGGTGTTTCTGAGCGTCGTCACCGTCATCTCGTGGAAACAGGCCTCACTTTATTACATGATGCATCATTATCCTTAAAATATTGGCCCCAGTGCCTTTTCCACTACGGCTTACCTTATAAACTGTCAACCCACACCTCTTTTACACCACAAATCTCCATTTGAAGCCTTGTTTAAACAGTCCCCAAATTATCTTAAATTAAAATGATTTGGTTGCTTATGTTTTCAACTTACTCGGCCTTATAATACCCACAAACTCCAGCCCAAGTCCGTTCCCTGTCTCTTCGTGGGCTACTCTTCGGCCCGCAATGCCTACAAGTGTTTTGATCCAACAACCAACAGGATGTACCACTCAAGGCATGTCCTGTTCGATGAATCACAAAATGGTCCCTCTGCGCATCCCGTCCCCTTGTCGTCTTCGGCCAGTGCTCCACCCCTCCCTGTGGTGTCTCCATCGGTTCCGCAACCTCCACCAGTGCCTCTGGCCACGGCAACCTCCTTCGCATCACCTCCAGGTACTGTCTCTCGCTCTTCCTCTTCTGATTCCCCAAATCTGCAACTTGTTCCTTCGAACCCTCAATCCTTGTCATCGCATGATTCTAATAATTCCATCTCCTCTTCCCATGGGATTTCAGTCCCACATGATACTGCTTTGCCCACCGCTCCCCTCTCGGGTTCCTACGACCCCCCTGCCCAATCCATTCCCTGCACCCATTCCATGACCACTCGGTCGATGAACAATATCCATCGACCCAAACAGCTTAACTCTACCACAAAGCATCCCCTTCCCAATACCTGTTGAACCAAGTTGTGTGGGACAAGCTCTCCGTGAACCTCACTGGAGAAAGGCCATGTCAGAAGAGCTTACGGCTCTTATGCGCCATGATACATGGAATTTGGTTCCTTCCCCACCAAATTGTCACCCAGTGGGATGCAAATGGGTCTTTCGTGTCAAACGGCGAGCTGATAGGGTCAGTCGAACGCTTTAAAGCTGAGACTTGTCGCTAAAGGTTACAATCAACGTCCGGGGCTGGACTACAAAGAAACCTTTAGTCCCGTCAGTGAAGCCCGCTACCATTCGAACTGTACTAACCGTTGCTGCGATGCAGGGATGGCCTTTGCGCCAACTTGATGTCAACAATGCATTTTTGCATGGCAAGTTGACGGAAACTGTCTATATGGTTCAACCTCCAGGCTTCAAAGACCTCTCTAATCCTTACCATGTTTGCAGGTTAAACAAGGACCATCTATGGTCTAAAACAGGCTCCTCGTGCGTGGTACTCGGCCATCAAGCTGGCTATTCTGAGTCTTGGTTTCCACAATTCTAATTCTGACTCCTCCTTATTTATATACCACCAACATTCTGTTCTATGTTATTTATTGGTATATATTGATGATTTGGTACTCACTGGCAGCAACATGGAGTTCTTATCTCATGTAGTTGCCCAACTTGGTGTTCAATTTTCCTTAAAGGATATGGGCCAGCTGCATTTCTTCTTGGGCATGGAAGTAATCCCTACTAGATCCGGTCTTTTTCTATCCCAACACAAATATATCCGGGACCTCCTCTCAAAAACCAACATGATAGGTGCCAAAGAGGTGTCTACACCGCTGTCCACAAGCACCACTTTGAAGCTGCTTGATGGTACAACCTCATTTGACAGCACTGAATTTCGTAGTGTTATTGGAGGTCTCCAATACTTATCTCTCACACGCCCGGACATTTGTTTCTCCGTCAATAAATTATCCCAATTTATGCATAAACCCACGGTGACTCAGCTGGGCGGCTGCAAAGCAGCTTCTCCGCTACTTGAAACAAACCATCTTTCATGGCATTCACATCAAATCCAGCTCCACTTTTGACCTCACAACCTTTTCAGATGCTGATTGGGCAGGAAATTTTGATGACCGTACATCTACCTCAGCCTATATAAGCTTCCTTGGCTCCAATCCCATATCTTGGAGTTCAAAGAAACAAAGAGCTGTTGCACGGTCGTCCACTGAAGCTGAATATCACTCCCTTGCTAACGCTGCCTCTGAAACTCTGTGGCTGCTCTCCCTCTTCAATGAACTTAGGCCTACCAATGTCTGCTTCTCCGAAACTGTTCTGTGATAATTTGGGAGCCACCCATCTCACTTTCAATCCTGTTCAGCACTCTCGGATGAAGCATATTCAGATTGATCTCCACTTTGTCCGTGACATGGTTCAAAAGGGTGTTCTCACTGTTCACCATGTCAACACTCAAGATCAGCTCGCGGACTTATTGACAAAGCCCTTGTCCCGACACCGGATGGACTTCCTCAAGAACAAGATTGGCTTAGCCGATGGCAGCTCCATCTTGCGGGGGCGTATCAAGGAAGATCCCTCCAATCAAGCTCATGCTTGTCATCCTGATCTCTAGGCTGAAATTCTGTTTGTAACAGCTAGAAAAATCTTGTGTAATTGTCTTGTAAACGTTAGGCTTAACTTTAGCTTCTTTCCTAGAATAACTTTGAATATCTGTATATATCCTTGACACAATTCAATAGAATGTGTGTGCCAAATTTTCTCTTAACAGCAACCACAGGAATCTCTGTGTTCACACCTTTCAAGTTTTATCACATTGCACCACCCCCTTGAGGGTTGGCAGTAGATATCACTCAAGCTACCAGCTAGCAATAGATGAAAATGCTGATTATACAAACATCGCTATGTAGTTATGACCATGAAGTTGAAGAACAAAGGAGACAAAGGGACCACAGTAAGACCCATTTATGAGAATAAAGAAAACAGTGGATCTAAAACAGTGGATCTAATCAATTATCTCCACTGAAGTACTTTCGTACAAAAGACCATCATAGCCAATTACGTCCAAGAAGCCCCATTTACAAAATTCTGTTAAAAAGGTCACTCAAAAACTAGAATTACCTCATAATTCTCGCATGTTAATCTTCAATTGCAGTTAGCACAACCTAATATCCCCCAGAGTCCAGAAACTGAGGTTTTAGGTGATAAACTAATACCTACAGAAATGACAAGACATGTATGCTCGGGAAAAATGCTCCATCAAAAGAACTATAGAAACCCAGGCAGCCTCAATCTTTGTACATCTCAAATGATGTCGTAGTCCTTGAGCTGGACTGTTAAGGACCTAAATTCAATCATATTAAGCATTCATTTACCTTGAGAAATATTCCTCCATTTTTTGCAAGAAACACCACTTGTAGGTGGGGGGGTAAGATGGTGAATTCCATTAGTGACTCCAGGGAGATGTAAGGTTCGTACAAGGAGTAGTAAGCACACGTTAGATAATATTTTGGACCTAGAGATAAACTGGTCAAAGGAGAAGATGTAGACAATCTAGAAGAAGAGTCACCGAGGAAGGGAGGGATATTGGTGAATTTTCCATGAGATCTCATAAAGTGAATGAGACGAGATGCAGATTCAAAATATCCTTTCTCAAAGATTGATGACAACTAGTAGTCATTGATTTTCATTACTATTGTATGAGAATCTAGCCTTGTATTTATAACAAATGGGGCAAGTACCAACTTTTAGGATTAGCAGGATTTGTGTTGCAGGTATCTGTGTGTCCCATTTGTATTTGAAACAAGAGCTAGTTCAAGACAGCTGGGATCAACTGGAATTTCTTATTTCTAGAAAGACCAAAATGCCCCTCACTCATGGAGGACAACGCACTTTGGTATATCCCTATATCTTAGCCAAAATGCCACAGGACCTTAAGTATCCCGAAAATGCACTATAGCACAATGGTCGTACTATAGACGCATGTTAGACTCAAAGGAGTCTCCATGAGTTTGTCCCCAAGCCTTGGCATCCAAAAGGTGGAAGAGCAAATGTAGTTCTCGTGAAACTCATCATCATGTAGATCTTGTGGAACTCATGAGTGGGGAATACCACGCTACGCAAGGAGCTAGAGAGTAGCTCAACCAATTCCAACGCGAAGGAGTGGGTCAACCAAGTACAAGGGTCCTCACTCAGAACTTGCATGTGGACCAGCACTGGTGATTGTCCTTAGGGACTGTTGTTGGTTCATGACAATTTGGGATTGACATGCCACGCATATGTCCTGTTTGTGGACTTCATGTAGTAGGTGGTACATGTGTCCCCTTGGGATTGGACAATGTGTTGTTGATGGTCTTGATGACCTGGCAGCCTTGTTGTCCTCATCAGGTGAGAGTTGTCAAAATGATGTGTCATGGAAAGACATTCTTAGCTATCCACACCACCCAAGCTAAACGACTGGTGGTGCCTTGAGAAGAGGACCTTGATAAAGCTAAACTGCTTTTACAAACATCAAGCCACTGTATGAGTGTATGACATGTACTACAGTCAAGACTTTTATGCTATAATCCTATAGCCAGGCCTTTCTTTTAAGAATGATGATGAAAAGAATTAAATAAGCCTCAAGTAAATCTGAATAAAACCTTCCACAATGGTATTGTGGAACCAACCCATTAGGACTCAACATTTGTCCTGTACAAGTGCTGCAATTGCCATAAGCATTTATCTTGTAATTCACAGTATTAGAGTCTCTTGAGATGCACCTTAAAAAGAGTACTTTAAAGAAATTAAAAATAAAAAAATCAATCAAAGAAATGGGTACACTATCTCCCACTTGCTAAGTCAGTACCACTTGATTGTGAAACAGAACCATAACCAATCTTAGGCAAGAGAATAAATAAATTACACTGATTAACAGGCTCCAAATTCTAACGAATGACTCCCTGTAACTTCCTAGTTCCAACACTTACTCTTCATACTCAACTACAATAATAATAGCAGGTCAGATCATAAAACATTGCAGTCTTTCAGCAAATGCATGGGAATGTTATATTTCTCTCGCTAATAATAATGAAAGCAAATCATCCTTCTTCTTCTTTTTGTAGGCAACAAAAACAAATAATCTTAGATCTTTCAAACAAATCTGAATGGAAGTACAGAACAGCTATAACAGCAAAAATATGGCCCTAACAATGATATATTATTTAAATTTTTAAAGCTTACCTTGATATGAGCATCTCACTCTTGACATCAGTTAGCACTGTAGGCTCATAAAAAGTCATCCCAAGGCTATGTCTCTTACCCCCACTGAAGGACTTTTGCTCCCTTTAAATAACAAGGTTTATAAATTTATAAGAGACTATCATAAGAAGTATATATTAAAAAATTCTATTTAACTAAATGGTATTTCGTAAGTTCAGCAACCAAAAAAAGCAGCAATTCAGACAAGGAAGAAAAATAACTGAATATTTTACTCCAACACATTTTACACCAAACAAGAATAAGAGGAAAGAAGTGGATAACCTCACTGAAACCAGAAAATATGATCTCATCTGAAGCACTTCAAGAACCAAGATTATTTTATTCTCCTGGCATTTTTTTAATTTAATAAGAAGTGTTCCTAGCACTTTTACCAAATGTTATGGCTTTTTTTATAAGTATTTTTACCAACTGTTATGCCCATTAAAGATAATATTTGTCTCCTGTCTTATACTCTATAAAAAGAAGAAAAAAAATGGTTTACTTTTTTTGATAAGAAAAAGTAAATAAATAAATAAACTCCACAGATATCATAACCTAGCGGATGAAGTGTGAGCATGCAATATACCTTGATCCCCGTGGTCTTGATTCAATTAACAAATTGGGTTGACATTCGCAATCGCAGTTTAATTATAACAATATGTTACTTCCATCTATCTTTTTTTGGATTGCAGAGGCTCCCTCTCTTACACTCAATTCTGTTATGAAGTTTTTAGATTAGAGAGCACCCCTTTTTGGTGCTTTGTTTTAATAAAATTATACCTTACTAATTATCAAAATAAAAAACATAAAATAGAAAACATGACAATGCAAAGGATGAATGACTTTAAATAAAATATCTTCCACATATCACTATATTTTTTATAATCATATTTATTAAAGAGATTCACAAGTGTTTAACAAGCATATCAAATTTGTTCATGGCATTCCAATTTTTTTAAGTTTCATCGGGGTGTATGATTACGTAACATAATAAAATACATAGCTGATAGCACCACAATCCACTGTGGATTGGTAAAGTAACATCTATAAACCATATCCACAGTCGTTAATAGAGAAAGTATAGTAAGAAATGCATCCCAAGCCACTTACCTATCAAAAAATAATAATAATTTCCCAAAGCTTGAATAAGCCAACATGGCCAAAAATATGGTAAATCTAAAATATATATACCGAAAGCCATGGTGGATAGTTTCCACCATGATGCTACTCTGTTTCAAAAGGCTCCTTTAGAGAACATAAATGATGTCATATCTCTACTCAAGGTTGTCAAATACTCGTGGGTCATATTTTTACCTTGTCAATTGACAATATAGAGCCGAGATAAGTACACTACATGCATTACAGATCTAGCATATAAATTATAAAAATGAAGCAGAACAAAAGGTCATCCAGTCAGTAAATACAACCCGATATGAGATTGGCATACAAAATATATGCTGAGTTAAAATAATTTATACCACAGCCAAAGAGTACTTGCAGAAAAGTGTTTATCATCCATATGCCACTAGTTAATGGTAAAAACATGATAATCTTTAGAATAAATATCCTCTGAGTACACAAGTATTATTTTCATCCATATAGATGATAAACAAACCTTCGAAATAGCATCTTGCAGAAATGATTCAACCTGTGAGACAATTCAAAAAGGAGTCAAATATTATAGAATTAGATGAAGAGACTGAAATATCACAAGAACACTGCTGGATGGAAACTGGAAAAAAGTTGAAAGCAAAACTGACCTTCTGTACTGCAGCTTCATTAATTAGTGGACCCTGCAGGACATGAACAATTAACTTCAACTATGATTTTTACATCACAGGTCAGTTCTCAAGAAGGAAAAAGATGCCAACAATTGCAGTGACTTGAAAAAGTACATTTTTCTATAAAGGTGTGAACAGGATACCATCTTTTAGCCATTTCCTATCATTCATACACAGTGCCTTCTATAAATTTTCAAGAAACATAGATTCTCTCTCTCTCTCTCTGTGTACACACACACATATACGTTATTGGTGTTAAGGTTCAATGGTGCTGATGAGGTATCAGACGTGGAATAATAGAAATCCAAGGAGAGAGGGTTAAGGTGAAAACCAAGGTTGCCCTGTTTTTTTTTTTTTTTTGTTTGGGGGGGGGGGAGGGAGAAATTCGAGGTGGCCTCACCCTTGATCCAATATTTTCCAAAGTTGGAAAAGTCAGAATGATGTAAAGGGAGGACTAGTTAGATAATGTGGAGGGCACGTGCAATAGAAACATGGGCAATGGAAATAAAGCCTCATGCATGCAGAGTACCACATGCCGAATTCTCAGTTTCAGCCACCAAGCCACAAACCTAGGATCCTAGTTCAGAACCACAAGGGAGCATTCCGGGTTGCGCACCGAACTCAAGGAGCTCCCTGAACCCTACTGCCACAACCCAGGCAGGTTGGCAGTGTCTGGGTGAAATGGGCCAAGAGGCAGCTTTTCTGAGGACAATGACAGGTCACGGAGGAGAAAGCATGAGCTCACCCTGGCCCTAAGGTGTCAAGATCCTGGACTAAGACACTCTGCACAATAGTCTAAAAAAGGACCAATAACCACCATGCGTTGATCAATAAGGATTGACTTAAGGTGAAGGGCATTTTGGACTTGAAATGTATCATAGTAACAATGAGCCAAGTTTCAGTCATGGAGAATTCCAAGTGTCAGGTTTTTTGTGAAGAAAGTTGATCATTCAAAGTGATACGTGGCAGGGCAGATAACCACCATGTGTCAATTGTTTGGAATAACACATGGCAAGGTGGGGCCCAATACCCACAATGTTGATGAAATGAAGAGAAGTACAGTAGAATAACTTCAACAAAAAAAAATACTTTGGCATAACCAAAGAATAACTTCAGACAAACCAGCAAGGCAACCTTCCTACCTGGGCCACGCCTTCACCAAAACCATCCCCAACTTGCAGATTTTGGACAGCATTTGAAAAAGCATTTGCAAATTTCTCATAAATACCTGCACAAAGGCTCAGGAAATAATTCACCAAATGAAACAAAAGAAAAAATTTAAGGAAAAAAAAAGTACAATTAGATAGGTCGATAAAAAAACGAAACGAAACAAAACAAAACAAAATCAAGAAAGAGATATTTCAAAATGAATGAGAGTTAGAAATTAATTAATGCAATGTTATTCACAAACTTCTAGAAATTACAATTTGTAAGCAACTTTTTTTTTTGATAAGTAAAGAAGAGATTGTATTAATGTGTCCAAGGGGGAAAACCCATATATACGAAGGAAGGCTACGAAATTAGAGCCTTACGAGTCCCTAAAAATTCAACTTGAGTATCTATATACATAGGATAGGCCTCTTTGGCCCAAAAATGGAGGGTGCATAAAAAGGTATCCTTAAACAAAACAAAAAAAAAAAGCATTTCTTTCCCCTCAAAGACTCCACAATTACGTTCCTTCCAAAAGGCACCAAAGTAAACAAAGAGGGGCCATCTTCCAAATTCTCCGATAGCTTTGACAACCCTTTTCCTCGCCAACTAAGAAGCACTTCTTTCATCGTAGCAGGCAACACCCAAAAGACTCCAAACAATGAAAACAACCTGCACCAAACATCCCTCGCTACCCGGCAATGGTAAGGAGATGATCCACCGATTCTTCCTCCACCTTGCACATGCTACAACGGTGAGCCAATCTAAAGCCTCTTCTTGGCAAATTAGTCCATAGTAAGAATGGCTCCCCAAGAAGCCAACCAAGCAAAGAAAGCAGCCTTGGTTGGAACTTGGGAATGCCTGCACCATTTTCCTAGGAAGATCCCTCCCCCCCTTCCCCCTCCCCTCCCCACCCCTCCCCACCCCACCCCACCCCACCCCACTAACTCCCTGTATAGGGATTTTACTGTGAACTCCTTTGGATTGGCTCATAACCAAGCAAAGAAAGCAGCCTTGGTCGGAACTTGGGAACACCACACCATTTTCCTAGGAAGATCCCTCCCCCCTTCTCCCACCCCACCCCACCCCACTAACTCCTTGTAGAGGGATTGTGCTATGAACTCCTTTGGATTTGTGAGAATCCAAACAAGATGATCCTTCTTACCCACCGGCCACCACCACTTTCAAGCTATGCAATTCTTCCAAAAAGGCTCCCACCTCCTCCAACTCCCAATCAAAAAGGTTCCTCCTAAATGAAGGACTCCACACCATTTCCCCACCCACCACCGAAGGGAAATCAGCCACGAAAGCTCCTTTGACACGCGCCAACCCAAAAAGATGAGGGAACGTCTCCTTTAACGGCTTATCCCTGCACCAAAGGTCTTCCCAAAACTTCACCCTAAGCCCCTCGCCCACCTCAAAATGGATAAATTTCTGAAAATCACCCAGTCCTTTCCAAATAGATCTCCAAAGGCCACAATGATGAGCCTGCCATCCCCTCCTTCGAGAACCAACCCCCGACCCCATATTTAATGGACACCAACTCCTTCTACAAAATGTGGTCCTCCACCCCGAATCTCCAAAGCCATTTTGCCAATAAAACACGAGTGAATATGCCTAAGTCCTTGATGCCCAAACCCCCCCCCCCCTCCGAAAGCGGGGTCTTGGCCTTGTCCCATTTTACTAAATGTATCTTCTTCTCTCCCTCCATACCTCTCCATTTTACAGCTTTTCCAACCTTTTAGCCACCAAAGTCAGAATGGGGAACAACGAGTATCTAGCACTAGAATGGGCGTTTTGAACATGAGTTCACCCTTCTTTGTATAAATAGTCTGCTGAACAAATGTGTGTATTACTTCTCGGTTATGGAACCTTTTTATAAGTTTCACTCTTTGTTTACTTAATATTTCATCATAACAAACTTCTTTCTTCATTTTACACTACATTTCTTAAACATTCACAAAGTAAAGGAATACAATAAAAATATACCTATTAATATATATATATATATATATAAACTGTGTGTCTGTGTGTGTAAAAATTGATTATTAACATATGCACACGTACACACAGCTATATCCCCATGTCTACATTTGAAGAGTTGTAATCATCCAACACCCCATCCATGCCAGTATATGACACTCTCATTTATGTCGATCACAGAATTTAATAAGATTTTTTTTTTGATAGGTGCATAGAATTTAATAAGATTAACCTCACATATGTTGGATTAGAGCACTGTTCGAGTCCCCCATGGTTTATGGTTGAAATGTATATTGGTGTTCTCAAAATCCATCCATAAATTATCAGGAAATAGTTCCAATTTATATCCCTCACATATTGCAATTTACAATCATTATTCACTTAGCACGAAAGATGCATAACAACTTCAGATATTATGCCACGTAATGCATGAAATTTTGGACATTCCTATCATTTTATAAGTGTACAAGTGGAGTCTAATTGGCTTTATAAATCCAGAACTGGTTATGTGAATTCCCTAGCTAAAAGATGGTGCTGATTTGCAGCTGTTTAGAGATCAATTCCGCACAGCAGTCCTTTATTTGCACATGCATGTTAGGTGGGCTCTTATCAGGGTTTGGCTCCTTGTTTTTCTTGGGTTATATTGTAGCTTTTATTTTTATTTTTATTTTAGTTCTCTTATTCACTTCCTAGAGGATGACTCATCTTCACATGCCTTATCTCTTCTCATTCCAATAAAAGTTTATGTTTCTTATCAAAATAAAATAATCCAATATAAGATGAATTGCATCTGTATGCATGAAACAAAGCATTAAAACCTTAAAGTTCTTGTTGAAAATACTTTACATGTATACCTTCTTGCACAATTATTCTATTTGCACAGACACATGTTTGTCCGCTGTTACGGAACTTCGCTGCCAGCTGCAACAAAAAATTGCAGGTACAGTTACAGATACACCAAGGTAGCAGCTGCATTTAACTGAGAATAGAGTAAAAATGTTAAATCAAACAAAATGACAATGCCAATCTTGACTACCTACTCTATTAACACAAACATGGGCAAGTATTGCTTAAAATCCACAAAGCACTTGAAAGACATAAGTCACATAACATATTAATGTTAATGGAGAAATTGTTGGGAGCTTGATAAACATTGTTGACCCATTTTCTGGTAACTTAAACTTTTAGAATAAAGTGCGATTAAACATGGTATGAGAAACCCTAATAATTAAAATATGCACGTGTTGGCTCACTCATAGTGAAGAGTTTGGCCACACCATTCTAACAGCTTAAGTTTTGGGAGCAATTAGTTGTTTAACATGATATCGAGACCTTGATTATAAGAGATCTTCTATTCAAGTCTCTACATTTGCAATATCCCCATTTGATTTGTTTGTGCAAAATCGCACTCTATTCTACTCCGCATTTGTTTGCCGTTTCTTTGCCTTTCCACGTGCGAATCTAGAGTCACACATGAGAGGGGTGTTAAGAGCTTGATTACATTGTTGGCCCATTCTTTAATGAATTAAGCTTTTAGAATAGTTGGTAGCTTAACAAAAATATAACCACGGATGAAAATACACTGCAATAAATTTGACCAGACATGAATTTGAGCTAACTAAAAGGAGTTTCAGCAATCAAAGGTTGTGTTCAAAATTAAAAGTTATACGAGTTTCGGCAACTAAAGGGAGAATGGAGGATGACAAACACCCAAAATTTTGGCTAGAGAAGGTGAAAATTTGCATTTCGATGATAAAGAGAAAACGTTATTCCTTCTCAATCAAAGGTTGTGTGATCCCAAGAACTTCACAGAAACAGTAGATGAATAACTGGTGGCAAACAGATATTTTTCTTAACAACTTATGTTGCAACAAAAGATACACTGAAGTTGATAATTGACAGCAATACCTCTAAGGATGTTCTCCCAGCAAATGGTAGATCAAACTACTAAGGAACTAAGAAGCACGGACACGGAGACACAATACGGACACGCCGACATGGAATTTTTCAAAAATATAAACAAGACACAAACACGAACACGCTGAATAATATATATTTATTTTATATATATAATTTTGTAATCTAATTCTAACATTATTTCAATCAATCTCTAGACTACCTATCAAAAATTAATATTAATAATAAAAAAATTATTTATGACAAGTTTTATTAAGTTGATTTATTAAAAATTAATATAAGTTTTTTAAACTAATTTATTGATATAATAACTATATCAGTAAAGTACACGAATTAAATATATGAATTATTATTATTATTATTTGATCCAACAAATAATAAAGATCAAAGTTGCACCAAGCAATGAATGAATTTATTATTTTTAGACTTTTTAATAATGAAAGTTAAAAAAAATTAAATACAAATTAAATTAATTTAAAGAATTTAATAAATGTTATGAAAAAAACTAATTGTTAACAAAAACTTAAGGGAGGGAGGTGTCACGTGAAAATAAAAGAGGGCAAGGGGTAGGTGGTACCTAGGTATTTGGTGACGACTTCTAGCAAGTAGGTTGCCCCTCTTCTGTTCTCTCTTTCTTTACCTTAAATTTGATGATTCTTTACTCTTTAATAAATAAAAAAATTTGATTTACTCATCTTCCTACATCATCACCATGTCCGGCCATGTCCCACCGTTCGAGAATGTGTCTAAAATTTTGTAAAAAAAAAAAAATTGGAGGCTCAATTTTAACGTGTCAGACATGTGTCTAAGCGAGTAAGCATGTTCGGGCCTCCAAGACGTGTTTGTGCTTCTTAGCTAAGGACAGAGACAAGTGACCTTATAAAGTTGGTTACATAAATAATTCTACCATTCCAGTTGACAATAGATACATTATTTCCTTCAAAGATGCATGCTATGAAGATTATGTTTGGTGTGGTGTCATATTGATGAAGCATTCTTCAGGGAAGACCACACTACGAGGTCAGAAAGTACATTGTAGAGATAGAGCCACTAAGTATAGTTTCAAAAAGGGTTTTGGAAGTAGGATTGGGAATCTTACAGGAATGTTTGTATCTGATGGACCCAAAAACTTGCCAGAAGAACTGCATTCCTCACATAACAGTCTATTAAATACAGTAAATATAGAAGCTGGTACATTTTACACTAGTTTAGGATCCCACGTATATGCTTGAGCTTTGCCACCGTGATTGCACATAATCCTCTTATTCTAGTGTGCAATATGGTAATGAAATCTCTTACCAACAATTATTGTTGGTACTGAGCCCTTCTGTAAATTGATAAAGAATTATGTTGTCAACCTAGGCCACTGAGTGTAGACCTCCGGATCTCCCCACAACATTGAGGAGGCCACATTGATATATATTCATTAAATTGCACTCCAATCACGAATCACCGACCAGTACACTGCAAGCAAATTGCTAGAATCCTGATGGATCTTTGGAGTTCTAATCTGTCTGTCGTCAAAGATTCAAAACTTCAGATCACGTATGACTACAAACCTAACAACCGGAGGCTTTCAATGGTAATGATAGGACAAAGAACCAGCTAATATTCAGTTTTCACACCCATCCAACCAGATCCGCTGGTGAATCTTGACTGATAAGGGTATCTGCACCTACTGCACATTTTTCAGGACTTCCATAATTTTGGTATGTTGGGAGATTCACCAAGATCTGTGAGTCAGCTTTCTCTAATTTAAACATGATGGTCTTTTACAATGTCAATGTAGCCCCATGGTTCAATAATTCCTTTTGGGGATATAAATCCATCTGACCAAATTCAGAGTGCAAAAAAATGTAAAAAGTTTCGGAACAAAATTGAAAGAGTAAGTAAATACTTCACCGTTTTAAAACCTTAGATCATTAGATAAAGTTTAGTAATATGGCAGCGTTACTAATTCCAATTAAGCTTGCAATTCCAATCTGCACTATAACAAATCAATGAGCAAACACTACTTGAATAAAAAACAAGTCAAATATAGAAAACCCCACAACAGAACTTCAGTCATGGAGTGATTCATATGATGGTGAACATGCAAAAAATAGAAGAAAATAGAGATTTTAATCGAAAAAGCCCAATCCACATATGAGACCTTGCAAGCAAAACATATAACAGATACTAGGATGATGTCGATTGCTATCTAGACTCAGATCAGTTGTTTATGCTCACTCCAATTACACATGGCATGATGGAACTCAGCAATTAACTAGAGTGGAAACTGCACCATTGCAACATAGTTGCTCTAACTTACAGTTCCCTTTAGTGCCACATCCAGGTCTGCATCATCAAATATTATGCAAGGCGCGTTGCCACCAAGTTCTAGAGATACCTAAAAAGTAAACATTGAAGGCAGTCACAGTATGAAAAGGCTCACCTTTATGTCCATTTTGCAGTCATCTAATTGCTTATGCATACCTTCTTAACAGTCCCAGCAGCACCTGCCATCAATTTCTTTCCAACAGCTGTTGATCCTGTGAATGTGATCTTCCTTACCTAAATGAGTTTTAGAAAAGCATGACCAAACTCTGTTGTATCATTTGTATATCCAATAATCCAAACAAGAAGAAATCATTGTGATTTCACACAAAGAAAGGTTTCAAGTACATTATAAAAATTTAAAAAAAAAAACCTGTGGGCTCGCAAGTAAAGCATCCCCAATTTCTGGAGCATTTCCCATAACCACATTCACAGCACCCTAAATGATAAAGAAATCTCAGCCCATGAGAGACAGGAAATAACAAATGAATTGAGATTACATGAGAAAACAAAACACAAACTTGAACACCAATATTCTTCCAGAAACATATAAAAACACTATGATTAGCAGATAGGCATATAATGAACTAACGCAAGTGTTCAGCAGTAACAGTCTAAATTCTGAACAACTCAGATTTATTGCCTGGTCAACTACCTCTGGAAACTCTGGGGGCTGCATATGTCCTGCCCTTTTATCAGCTTTTTATTCTTTTTCTTTTTCTTCCTTCCCTATTCTTTAATGTATCGGCTTCATAATTGAGGTGGTTTGCTTTAATGTGATAAATCTACAAGTCATGACATACCAAATGTTATTAATGACCCCATTTTGGGATCAAGGCATGCAGTTTGGCATTTTAGCCTGCTTTTTCTGGGACATGAAACTCTTCACCTTGATTATATTTCACATTAGTTGTAATTTCCCATTGATTTGAAACAGTTTTTTTACCCCTACAGTTGTCTATCCTTAGTCTTATATGTGTATATATATATGTATATATATATGCATGCAACTGTATCTTAGTGTTGATTTGGGAATTAATATGCTTAGATCAAAGAAAGAGATGCATCATGCAGTAAGTTTATTGTCTGAGCAATCGAGAAGGAAGATACCTCGTCTCAAATGGGCATCATCTATCTGTCTGCCTTTATATGTACATTGTATTTCTTAAAGCTTAGTTTTATAGTTTAGCAACCATAAGCATGTACTGTAGAAAACTAAATATAGATAATAGAAGAGAAGACCCAAAAGGAAGATAGTGGTCTCTCTCTCTCTCTCTCTCTCTCTCTCTCTCTCTCTCTCTGCGTGTGTGTGTGAGATAAGCCTCAATTAGTCATTCTCTTTATAGTTGTCAGATAGATGAATCCACTATGGTAGTAGCTTACATGAATAACAATACTTCAACCTAAAATAAGCTTTTACAAAAAATAGTCGCATCTTACAATGCATAAAGAGAGAAAGAACAAAAGGTTAGAACCCAACAGTAAATCCCCAATCTAATGGTAGGATCCAAGATATAGTAAACCAGTTGAATATCACCACCAATTGTGAGCTTGAGTGATATGTCCAAAACCTCCCAAATAAAAGGTTGAGGGTTCAACTCCCAATTAGGACAAGTGAGTGTATGTGTCTTACCTATCAAAATAAATAAATAAACCAGTTGAATACCAAAATTACATGATGCCAAAATGTGTGATTGTGTGTGCCCCATGCTTAGATGTAAGAATTACCGGTGGTATTCCAGCTTGAAGGGAGAGCTCAGCTGCCGCTAAAGCAGTCAAGGGTGTAAGTTCAGAGGGTTTTATAACTACTGTACAACCACAAGCAAGGGCAGGACCAACCTGGTACGAGGGTGAAACAGAAAAGGTCGCTTTGAATACGATATTCATGCATTAAAAAGGTTGTCAACTGCTCAATACAGCATAAAAATTATGCACCGCTTTGGCGCTTTGTAATGATTGAACTTAAAAGATAAAAAATGATCCACCTTTCGAGTAATCATAGCCAGGGGAAAATTCCAGGGCGTTATTGCACCAACAACACCTACAGGCTGCAAAAGAAAGATTGAGAGCCAGCATTAATTGGATAGAAAATTACAAATCGTATTGAAAATAATCGGTATTTTCATAAGCTAATAAAGTTAAATCAAGACTGTCTGTTGAAAGCTAATTTCACTGTGATCACCATTTATAGAGAAATTGATTCGAAGAATGCAATGATCTTAGGAGTAATAAATGAAAACAACAGAGCAAGTTTCACATTAATTTTTTCTCTGTTTTTTTGGGATCAGTGCAAGCTTCACATGAAATTGTCTACAGGTTAGATATATATTATTTGTTATTTGCTATTGATATGAATATATAACCTTCCTTAACCATTAAATTAATCATGCATGTGCATATGTATTTATCTGTACATAACTACACATCTTGTGTACACAACAAACTCTCTTCCTTAATAATTATATTTAAGATGTCCACCTATGTGTATTTGTTGTTTTGCCTGTTTTCGTGCCACACATGTAGCATTCATGTTATACACAAACGCCCATGTCCTTGGAAGAATTATGTCAAATTTTCAACTTTCAGTGCGTTGCCATGTCAAACATTTCAATTCATGTCAGCCATAAAACATGTGGCTGTGTGACCTTGTTATATAGGTGTACTTCAAAGTTTGGTAAAAGGGAAGAATTGGAGGAAGGAAGAGAGGAGAGAAAGGTGGAGTTTCCTCCATTTGGTAGGAGGGAAAGAAGAAGGGAAGGGGAGGAGATGAGAGAAGGGATAGCCCTTCTCTCCGGGCTCACCATATTCCTTCCTCCCAAAAAAAAGGGAACGAGCTACCCTCCTTTTTTAACTATTTTTCCCTTTAAAAAATATCATTTTTTCTTGGTAAGAATTAAAAAATCCTTTTATGTAAGGATATAATGGTAAAATACAAAACACCCATTTCTTCTTTCCTCTCTTCTTTCCTGCTCGACCAAACAAAAGAAGGGAGGAACCTCTTCCTTTCCCTAGGTGGGATAGCTTCTCCGTCCTTCCCTTCCTTCCAAATTTCCAATTTTACATCCCTCCTATCAACCAAAGCATAAAGATATTTTTAAATAGTAAAAAGTTGACAACTGCAATGAAATAATTAACTAATGTTTAAAACATATCAAAAGTCGCAAGTTCACCTGCTTTAAAACAAACAGTCGACGGTCAGGTAGTGCTGATGGAATTATATCACCATATATACGTTTAGCCTCCTCTGCAGAGAACTCGATAAAACTGGCCCCATAGGCAACCTGTAAATTGCATCAATAACACCATATGCCGCAAATGCTCCATGAAGGGTGCAGTGCCAAAAGTCGAATGCTCAGATTTCTTAAAGCATAATTGTGAATGAGATACCTCCCCGACAGCTTCTTTTAGAGGTTTTCCTTGCTCTAATGTTATAAGTTGTCCGAGCTCTTCTTTGTGGGCAATTATCAAATCATACCTGGAAATATATGTGGAGAAAAACGTCATGAAGATATCTGTGCAAGTATAAACTCTAAAGTACCAAAGCAGCATGATACAAAGAGGAAATGAATATGAAAGAATATTGATTATTCTTGAATGAAAGAACCATCCCATGACAACCCCTTCCCTCAGCTACGGACGTTGTCCGTGAAAACATATATTTAAATACTAATGATAGTATTCTGGGCTCATTTGGTTATCTAATATCTTAGTGCAGTTGATTTTTTTTTAGCAGTATATCTTAGTGCAGTTATATATTCAAGAGTTTCATAAAACTGAGATTAATTCACTTGAAAATTTATAAATAAAAAACGTTTAAAATAAGACAGGTTGTCAATTCCATTATACCATTTCCGCAGGCATTTGCTCCTTTCTGCAGCTGTGACTTTGCTCCAAGCTACATGAAATAAATATATATATATATAATTAATATGTTAATTTAATAATCCCTTCAAAATTAAGCATATCTCAAGTCACAAAATAATTATATTTCCAAAAAAAAAAAAAAAGGATAATGACCTCGTGCCATGTTTGATGTGTTAGCATCCATATGTAGAAATAATTACACAAAGACAAAATTTATAACAAGAGGCACCACAATTTTAAAAATATCAAAAAAGCAAAAGAACATAAAGAAAAAAAAAAGGATCGAAAAAGAGAGATGTTAAGAATGACAAATAGGTGTTTCTTTTCAATATTTAATGCATGTAACCTTTCAGGGATTGCTATTAATTAAGCACAAGAACAGTTCACTCACTCCTTTTTTTATTGATGTTAATCAAAAAGAACACCAATTAGTAGTAGTCCCACCCATAAATCCACATAACAAATTCTAATCAATCTAGTCAGAAAAGAAGACTCCAATGAAATAGTTTCTTTAGCTCAAGTTCCCAAATTCACCAGTAATCAGCTGCCTTGTTTCCTTTTCTAAAAGTATTGAGTAATCTTAACCTCCAACTCCAAATGATCATCATTAATCATATTTTTTCAATCAACCAACATTACAACACTCCCCAACAATTCCCAAAATCACAACTAAGAAAAAAGTGTCATATAACACAATATGAGATATTTTAAACAGAGCTCTTATGCTGCAAGAAAGAGACAATGAGATTTTCATTTCAATATATTACTGATGCTCTAGGTTTCTTTCCTTTGTTATATTTCAAACAGTCCCGTCTTAAGGTATCACACATATCAGGAATCAATGTATTCCAAGTATTTCCAGCTCCTCATTGGTATGGAAGAAGTCATTTGTCCCACACCCAATAGCAGCCATTTGTGATTTTATGTGTCGCGGATGTGGAGCAAAACAATTTTGGTGTTCTCCTCTCTGCAATAATTTTCTTTATATATTTTTCTAATTGTCAAAAGTACTATATGTTTGCAACAATAGCCACACTGGTTTTCCATAATAAAGATCACAAGACATTAGAGAGTGTTTCTTCATCTATGCAATCTTACTCCCCCCCCCCCCCCAAAAAAAAAAAAAAAAAAGCATAAGCACCATTCTAAACAGGTTAATTCAACAAATTATCCCAATGTAATGAAACTTTTCTACTACATAATCACAGTGTAGATCAATCTGAAGACCCATACAACTAAATGCATCATAGGCTGAAGCAATTGCATCATTTGTCTCCCTCCCACCCATGCATGAGACATTTGCTATAACTTCACCACTAGCAGGGTTGCACACCTGCCATGACATGAGATACCAGTAAAGTTTGTCAAAAGTGGCATACAGTATCAGACCACTGAAAAGAATAATCAGCTGACAAAAAAACAACACATACAAGGGCACCAATAATTATTCAATGTTATGTGGCTGTTCAAATAAAAATGTAATCTAACTACCACAACTTAGAACTAACAATGCCAAAGCAGGATTTTCTCTTTTCAGTGCAATAGAGCAAGAATAGCAAAATGTAAACAATAACTTAAACCAATTCTTATTTACAAGATCATAATGTAGACTAACATTTTTTTGTGATAAGTAGCCCCATTTACACAAACAATTTCACAACATTGTCTAACTTTTCAATTCATAGGTGATTCACCTCACATTAAATAGAAAAATATTAGTGGACGAAGCAAACAGCAAGCAGTGGCACCCCCCACTCCAAATAAAATAAAAATACAAAATAGAAAACATACACACACACATGCGAGAAGAAGTGTCCTAACTGTATCAAGCAATAAAATGCCTTGGAACAGAATGGTGAAAATATATTCATATAGCCAATTGAATTTGTTGAATCTAGTTACAGTGAAATTCAATCCGACCCCCTTGCTTACTTTTTAAAAACAAAATTTTAAATACAATCTAACCATTTTTATGAGTAAATACAATAAAACCATCAATTTCTGGATCCACCTTACAACTATATATTCATATAAAAAAAAAAAAACATCCAGAGACCATCATCATCAAAAGGAATCTAGAGAGGTAGAGACAGACAGACAGATAGAGAGAAATTGTTTGTCAGACCTTTATAGTCTTTCCATCATATGCATCAGTCCACTTCCCTCCAATAAAGCCCTGAGTTCGTAAGAACCCAGAACTATTCAGCCGAGCAGCAACACTTTCCGCCTCCATGCTTATCTGACAATCCAAACCCCTTATTCAGATACATTTGCACATTTTAGAATTCCATTGCAAGTAGATATGTAAAATGAACTCGTGTTACACTATTTAAACCGATGAGACGTTCAATTAGCAGTGAATATAAAGAGATTTCCCAGCCATTCCACCACTCTGAGAGCCACACCTTCACATATCTTCCAATACTTTCGGCCCTTGTTAATTAAAATCTATTGGATGTTGGATGCAAAGATATATAAGCAAAGTACATTGCATGTTTTACAAGATAGAGTGGATTACTTACTAATCATTTACATATCAGGAACACAAAAAAAAAAAGGATAGAGTTTATTGCAATTTGCTAAGAAGACACATACCATAAACTAGGGAGAGTACAACATGTAGTACCACCACTTATGTCCAAGTGTTTGCTAGATTAACAGCTTAGCACACAACTTCCAAATTTAGCCCTCCTACTCCAATGTCGTGATTATCACTATCTTTTTTTAGCTTTGAGCAACTAGTTACTAAGCCCGTGCTTTGCACTCATACTTCAGAGCAACAGTTAACTGAGTATTGGGTCAACTTAGTAATGCTTGATGTGAAAGTAATTTATGAATTTGGAACTATTGAGTACTTTAGTAATTTGTGGATTAGGCACCAATTTAGTACTTTAATAGTGTTTCATATAGGCTCTATAAAGTTGGACTTTCTAAAAGAACCTCTTGATAAGTAAGCAAAAAACAAAAGTATATTTGTTTTTCCGCTTCTGCTCATGTTTGAAAATTATTCAGCAATGTGTATATATACGGGCATGTATGTGTCCTTGCAGTGATGCTCTTGGGTGCAGACCGTAATGTTAGTAATATGAGTGAGCAGGAAAGGCAACCAAAATATATACACATATAGATACCATGAACCTGAAGAGATACTTTCCTAACAACCTGAACAAAAAAAAATAATTTATTTCCGTTCCTGTGAAATTTACACCAGAATTAATAAAGAAAACAATAATTCTTGCACACTTATTACACTATGTTAGTTTTCTTCCCCTCTATCCTTTGTTTGAAAGTTTTGGAGAGAAAAGAAAAAGAAGGGATAACTTAAAATGGCATAAAAAAAAAAAGAAAAAAATAAAAGAAAGTGTTAGTTTTCAACTTGTTTGAATATTTATGAAAAAATATATATATATATATATTTTTTTTTTCTTGTTTGAATAGTTAGTAAAAATAAAATAAAATATATAAATTATTTAACAATTAAGTTTATTTTGTTATGAAAATTTTAATTTTTAACACAAACATTTAAGAATATATTTAATATTTTCAAAATTTTATTTTCTCTCCAAATCTCTGAGATTGAAAAAGTGTTCCATCTTTCTCTCCAAATTTCTTCTTTTCTCTCCAACTTAAACATCCAAACAAGATATTTATTTATCTTTCCATCTCAATCTTTTATTTTCTCTCCAAATCTCTCCATCCAAACGAAAAACTAAAAAAAAGGTTACAAAAATAAAAATGCAGAAAATGAGAAACTGACAAATTTAAACACAAAAACAAAAATCAGGTGATATTCAATACATTTCCTTGTTAGTGTAATCATGACTCTTGAAATGTTTGTAATCGATAAAGCAAGCTCACGCCAACTAAGCATCAAACTCCATATACAGCAAAGAATCAATGGTCAAGAATTCAAACTTGAAACTAGGATTAAGATCTTCTACAACATTATCACAGTCAAGCAAAAACAGCATGATCAATCAATACCCAGAAAAAATAAAAAAAAAAACGATAGATCGAATCGAGGGGAGTACTGGAATACCCTATTCACCGCAGTTGTAGATAAAGAAAGATACAAAGATTTTGAGAGAGAGGTCGACTGAGATTGTGATTGCTTAGTGCCCACTAGAGTGTTCGCCACTGGAAGCAACATACAGAGTATTAAAGAAAGAAAGAGAACTACACCTGGCGAGAGAGGACAGTTGTTGGGTGGCGCATGGATGCAAGGTGTGAGGGCTTCTGGAAAAGCTTGAAGGTGCGAATTGCCATGCGTGCAAACATCTGTTAATACTGAGGTTCCCCAAATGTCAAGCTTATTACGGTGGCCTTGGCCTTGCAGAGAAAACTCGACGCGACGCGTCACGGTGCTATATATGTAATACATTATAGGAGTGTCATCCCCTCGTCCGTATGTTTGGCTACGGCTACAAGTCTATTCCGAATGATTCGGAGTCCAGTGTAACTTTTGTAATTCATCCGCTGAGTAAAATTTGTTATGCTACTACATCTTTCAAATTTTTTACGATGTACAAATAAGTAAGAGGGATAATTTTATTATTTAAAAAAAATTGATTGAAAGAAATATGTGTATATTATAACGTAAAATAATTAAAATTAATATAATTTTAAAAACCTGATAAAAGGTCAGTATAATTATCAAAAATATCAAGAGATAATTTTATTATTTAAAAAAAATTGATTGAAAGAAATATGTGTATATTATAACGTAAAATAATTGAAATTAATATAATTTTAAAAACCTGATAAAAGGTCAGTATAATTATCAAAAATATCAAGAGAGGTCGTTATAATTTTACTTTTAATATGATTCTGTCACGTCATTTGAGCTATTAATTTGTGATACAAATTTAGAAAGGGTAGCATAACACTCCGCTTGGAATTAGAGATTTAAAAATAAATGAGAGAAAAGGGGAAGGAGAGAGAGATTATTATGTGCTTGGTTTAAAATCAGGGAGAGAAAATAAGGAAAATGGAAAGAGAATGAGAGAGCTTTTAATAATTTTTTATAATACTAATTCCAATCTTAAAATTATAAAGAAAAAAAAAAAAACACCTCTATCCTATGACATAATAGTAAAAGAGTATATAATATTTTCTTTTATTTTATTTCTTCTGTTGTTTCAAAATAAGATGAGAGGATTACACTCTTATTTCCCTCATTTATTATTTAAGCATGAAAGAGGACTTACATTTTTATTCCCTCGTAATTAATGTTATCTTCTCATTTCCTTCTCTTCTTATTTATCTAAACATAGTACAAGACTATCTCTAATACACCATCAATGTTACGTCATATATCATCGGAGAATAAATGTCAAAATATAGTATTTATTTAAATAATTTTGCAGGTGTTTTTTTTTTCAATAGTACTCGCCACTCGATTTTGAGTATTTATTTGAATTCACATGAATTTTTATACTATGTTCAAATTTAAGCGAGAGTCTCACCGGCGTGACATTTTAACTAAATTTATTCTTATATTTTTCTGTCACCAATGTAGACCTTTGGTCTAATACTTTAATAAAAAAAATTTATTAGTCGCACATTTGTTTGTTTTTTTGTTTTATTGGCCTACACAACCTTGTGACAAATTTAAAAATATATCAGTATAATAATCACATAAAATAATTTTTATCTTATTTCATTTCTTAAAACATATAAATTTTTTGGGCCACACAATTTAGTATTTCATTTATTAAAAAAAAAAAAAAACTCGCAATTCTCAATAGTTAGACTAACCTGCACGTAAGTGAACATTTATCCTATTATAGTCAAAGTTATGGTGGAATGGATAATAGGTCCAACAAAATTTATATTGTATAGAAAATTGATGTCATCTCATTATTTTTGAATTTGAACTCGTACAATTTAAAATTTCAGGGACTTTTGGAATAAAAATGTTTATGCTTGAAACTTGGAAGAATTTAATTTGATATTAAGTTGATAGACATCCTACTAATCAACTCTAAAATTAATGTGAAAATCATGATTCTATTCTAAAAAACACCAAAAGACTCGATAGTCATATCTCATTTCGTCATGCCCAAAATTCTATATGATTCAAACTACAATAGCTCGTATACTAAATACGTGAAAGACACGCATAGTATATTTTAACGGGGAAAAAATTAATAATTTAACTTTATTTTTTATAATAAAGGATAAAAATCAACTTTTTTTTTATCATGTGATTTTGTGCATAGGCCTAATCACAAGATTACGACTTACGAGTAATTTCTCTATTTTTTAATTTAAAATACTGATCACATAAAATAATTTTATTATATTTCATTTCTCAAAACAAATAAATATTTTGGCCCACATAATTTGACATTTCAATTTCTTTTAAAAACAAATTAAGGTTTACGTGCACGTAACTCCATATTATAAAAATAATTTTATTACAATTAAAATTGAAGTGAAATTCATGATTTCATTAAAAAAAAAATACCAAAAGCTCAAATAGTCACATCTCATTTATAAAATTGAGGTATAAAAAGATACATAACGTTTTTATGATTAAACTTTAATAACTCGCATACTTAATATGCCAAAAACACATATCATATATTTTGTTAAATCTTGTGATAATTTTATTTTATTTTTAATGACAAGAAAATAAACATTTACTATTTATTACAAGAGTTTTGCGTACAAGTCTAATCATGAAATTATAAGTATTTTTTTATTTTTTTTAAGATTTATAATTTTTTAATACAATAATAGATTTTTTTTTTTTTTACCTAAATATACTACGCACTTGCACTGTGTCATGAATCTAAGCAAAATCTGTAAGAAAATACGAGTTTGCCATTTTAAAAAAGAGAATTGGTTCGTTAAATAAGATATTTTTTTATTGAATAATGCTTGATTTTAATTTATATCAGACAAATTTCTTATTATTTATGTATGTATTATAATTTTAATTATATATTTTTTTTGTTAAAATTAGAGAATCACCTTATTTATATATATATATATATATATATGAATACGTGAATCAATTATATATATATAATATAATATAATATAATTTTATCTTATATATACATATATATAAGATAAAATTTCTCTGATTTGGAACCAAAAATTATTATTTTTTATTAATCTAAATGCTATCCAGTGGCGGCATGATAGCTAATATATAATATATATAAAAATAAATACGGTGGGTCAATTTCGGACGCTGTCCTCGTGTCTTAGCAGCTGGTTCATCATCCACGACGGGCCACCTAATCTTTGAACCCAGGCGGAGTATTATAGAGTCAAAAGAGAGAGAAAGCGCCGATCCAAACCCTGCTTATCTCTCTTTTATCTGTTTACTCTTTACCTTCTCTTGAATTTATAGTTTAAAAGTTAATTATTTAATCGCTCCCCATCTCTGGATTTGATCCTCGTCGTTTTTGAAAGGTCTTAGGCGTTATCATTTTAGTACTGTTTATAGGTTGAACTATTCCTCTGATGAGTTCGAACGTTCCGTCATCGAGCTCCGGGGGTCCTGGATCGGCCGATTCGTCAGCACCAAGAAGAAATTCCAAGCGTCCCAAATGTATATTCTATCTCACAATTTAAGTTTTCATTTGCTGCGGGTCTTGAGTCAATTACACACACTCTTATGCGTTTCTGTACAAATTTTTCATTGACTATACAAAATCTCATTTTTGAATTTATGTTGGGGATTTAGGTCCAACTCGTAAGTAATCTGATCTAATAATTTAAGTGCAATTCGTGAGTTTTATTAATTGTTTTGTATTCGTTTTGGTGTTCTGTCACGATGCATAAATACGGGCCAATGGGAATTGTAAAATAACAACAAAGGGAAAATAAAAAGACTATACTAATAAAATTTGTTTTGTCAATTTTTTGGCCGTCATGAAAATTTTAGTTGATGTTATGTTTAGATGGTTTTGGCTTTCATTTGTACTTTAAACTGTTATTAAAAAAAATGTCAGGTCTCTGTTTGATCTTTAGTTTTTTGTCTTTGAAACATGCTATAGCGATCTTGTTTGTGTTTAATTTTAGTTGGAAAATTTACTAGTGTGAACTCAAAGAAAACACTTTATTTTACTCCTCACTACAATAATCTGTTTATAGTTGAGTACAACTAAAATTAGTTGTCTGCAAAAAGTTTCTACTGTGAGCTCACAGATTTACACTTTATTATATTTCTATCTACAATAATCTGTTTTTAGTTGAGGGCCTCTTTTCTAGATTCATCTATATTGACCATATGCATGATATAATATTCATTTTCATGACATGACATCAAGTACAGAATATCTAAATGTATAGTATATCACACGAAGTATATATCACATTAACAGTGCAGATAGATATACAATATATCACGAACACCATACTATGAACATCAAACAACTGTGTATAGGAAATGAATCAAGATGTTCAGACATAAATAGTTAATCAACATGCGAGAGCAAGTCTAGATATCATCACACCATAAAGGAAACAGTACTTACTTTCTCGTTTGTGGAACAATACTATGATCTAGTATATGTTTTAAGGATGTATGCATTACTAATGCTTTAGTTCATCTTACTTTACGTGAGAACTCCATCCCGATTTATCATTTCCATTTATGTTAGATGTCTTATGAGGTCATTTCCCTTTCAATTCACTCACTCTATCACTCTCGTATTTTATCTCAAGTTCAAGGGTCATAGTATAACTCACTTGGCGACCTTGGCCTTCATTAATTAAGTTTTATATAAGTTTTTTATAAGTTCCTTAGGGACCAAACATGCCCTTACCCATACATCGTGTATCTATTTGTTCAAACGAATGTTAAAAATGAGTTTTTGGATCTCAAAAACCCTAAGAATGTCATATCCCTGAAGTTTTATAACTTTTAGATATCATTTAAATCTCAAAAGGTATTATTGTAATTTTATCAGTATTGGTTTCATGTCTATTGAAACACAATCTTATCAAACGGACCTTGAAAATGGATTTAGAAGGTTAAAAAACCCTAAGGTAGCCCTCCTTGTATTTTATTTTCTGTTTTAGATATCAGTTCTATGCCTAGGGGTATTATTGTAATTTTACACATTCATGTGAGACTAACTTTGAAACTCAATTTGTTCAATCTGACATGACATTTGAATTTAGGGCATTCAAAAATCTTGGACACGCTCTTTCTAGATTTAATTCGCATTACATTTGTCTTATTTAACACTAGGGGTATTTTTATCATTTTACATATTTATATGGGACCATTTCCGGGTTCCCGAATGTCCAAACAGGCCTCGCCATTGAGTCTACAATACCCAAAAACCTTAGGTATGCTATTTTTTTTGTATTTTTATTGGCTAAATTTCAATTTTTTATAAATTAGTGGGCATTTATGTAATTTTTCACAAGTTAGCTAACCAATTGGTATTTTACATAATTTAATCTACCCATTTATAATTTTTACCAAATCAATTTTATAACCCAGTTGCCAAACATACCCAATTCACCGATTTTTCAATAATCTAGATAGGGTTATCCTTATCTCAATTCCAAATTAACTCAGTTTTTCCCTTAGCCCATAACTTAACAGGCTGGAAGGCTTGAACCAAATTGGGCCAAGACCGGGCTCAAACCCTTCGGCCCAATATGCAACCTGTATCTGGTTTGTCTACCCTGTTGACCAAGACCCGACCCGGGTTGATTGTTGATATTGTCAACTCGGTAAAATCGCTGCCGGCGCCGATCGTCGATTGTCTTCTCCGGCACCAGTCGCCAAAAAGTGTAAATTTTTTTTACACTATTTTTATCCCATTCTCATTCTAAACTCCATTAAATATTAAAATGCAACAATCTTGTGGATTTTCCACATTTAAAACATATTTCAGCGGGGCTTGTGACACCATTGTTCACACCATGTTCTATCTCTATTTTCTCCTATTTTCATTGCCACTGCTCCTGGAACATCTAGGAAGCATCAACAACTTTGAAACTGTGTAAAAACGAAACCAAAACTCGCCTGAAGTTCCAAGTTTGAGAGACCCAGTTTAGGTCTCTCTCTCTACACACGTGCACAATAGCATGCCGCTCTTATTCCTCTTTCCCTTGTCGCCTTGAGAGTCCATATTAGGTTTAGAATAACCCAAAATTTCATCTTGCTATAGAAACTGTAGAGATTCTCTCTTCTGTAACCATCACCCACAATTGCGTGCACAACCATTTACACCCACAACCTTGCATTTGCACATGCTTTCCCCCCTTATTCATGTTTCAGAATCCTAAACAACCTCCAGTTGAAGACCCACGCATGGGTCATTCCCCCACAGGGATGCATATATACAAACACATATACGAATACACACACACACATATATATAGATGCTTCACACACATAAACACATGCACAATCACACATATATTCACCACTTTTGCAGTTTGGACTAAATGTAAGGTCCAAGGAGCCCCTAAGGAGACATGTTGGAAAATGGATAGTGACCAATATTGGGAGCAATATTATTAAATAGTGCTAGTTTAACATATACTAATGCTGAAATGTCCCTAAATATTCGAGGATTGTTTTTCCTTCTCTATTTAGCTGTGTGCTTAGTATCATGGTATTATTTTTCCTGTTTTTTTTAGCAATATTCTGATTTGTTTGGCCGTTTAGCCTGTAGGGTCATGGTTTTTACTTTTTATTTTGGATAAGTAACAGTTATGGTTTTTCTTCTTAGTTAGAAATTAGAACTCTGTGAGGATATCTGCATTATATTGGATTTTATAAGGGGAATTAGATTATTGATGAATGAAGGTTGTCTCCCTTGTGTTTGTGTCATACATGTCCTCAATTTACAACATTGGTTCTTCACGGTGTCTCTTTGATTGTGGATACCACTCATGGCAACCTATAATTAAGACATGGTTTTGAATAAGAAATAAATTATTGAATTATATTATTGGAAGGTGTACTGTGATGAATTTATTATCTCTTGTTTGTTTTTTTTATTGTTTCTTTAGAAATGATTACTCGTGAACAGAAATGAATGTATTAGTTAGCAAGTGATTTGGTTCACTTTGAAGTTTCTACAAGGACAAAAGAAGGTTAAAAAGAACATGGGTTGGCGCGGTAAGGTGGATATGATGGGCCACAATTTAACAAGGAATATGACCATAGACAAAGTTGCTTTGAAGAAGGGGATTAGTTTAGCCCACCCTAATACTTCGAGACTTGGGATTTTTGGCTTTGTTAATATGAGTTTTACCATGTGATATGTTTGTAGTGTTGACATTGATATTGGGCTAATATGGAATACTAAGTTGTATAAAAGATTATGTGCTAGGTTATTTTTTAAAAACTTTTTTAGTTGATGGATACTGGTTTTTGAATGCAACAATAATAAATAACTAATAATTTATTTGCGCCCATTCCCATATATCTGAACATCTTGAACGGGAGTAGTTTTAATTGAATTCTTGATACATTGTTTTGAATCACTCAATGTGACATTTATTCACTCTCACTTCTCATGATATATATTTTTTGGACTATGTTTTATCTTATTATTGTTCTGTTTCCTTTTATCCATTCAATCTTCTCTTTTAATTGTTTATTTTTTGCACGTTGCCAAATAACCTTTGGGATAGAAATATTTATCAAGATACTTGAAATATTTACAAATTATAGTCAGATTTATGGTTTTTCTTTTTTGCTTCTACAGGGTTTTGTTTTCTTTCCACATGTTATTAGTCTTTCCACCATTTTTTTTGGTAGCACTTGTTTTAATTTTGGGGGTTCTAAAGAAAATACAAATTTCAAACGTTAGCTGTTCTTTTTCATGCATTAGAAGCTTTATTTGCCCCTCATATTACATGAAAAGCAGCAAGTTTACAAATTTTGTGGGCCATATCGTGGTTCTTAATGAACTAAAAAAATATCCTCCCTTAATATTTTCCCTTTCAGATTCAAAGTTTACTCAACAGGAACTTCCAGCTTGCAAGCCGATTCTTACACCAAGATGGGTGTGTATTTGTTTCTTTCATCTGCCAATTTCTAATGCTACTTGGTGATTTCATCATTAAGGAAGTGTCTTATCTGATAACCTCTTTATTTTCTTCTGCAGGTGATTTCAGCATTTATGCTTGTTAGCATGATTTTCATTCCTATTGGAATTGCTTCCCTGTTTGCTTCACGGGATGTATGCTTAAGACCAACCACACCTTTTTGCATTTATTTTGTCTTTCTCATATGTTTTTGACTATGGGTTTTCTCTCTCCATTAGGTTGTTGAAATCATTGATCGGTATGAAACTGAGTGCATACCACCAGACTTGAGAAATGATAAGGTCGGATATATACAAAGCCCGGGTGAGAAACCATGCAACAGAACACTGACAGTAAGCTTACTCTGCAGTATTTTATATCATTATTATGAATACAATCTAATATTTGGTTTCTAATCTAGCTCTAAGAGTAGACATAATTCTCGAGTTTTTACAATAATTAAATTCATTGTAATATTTTTAATCATATCAGGTGCCGAAGAATATGAAACAGCCTATTTTTGTGTATTATCAGCTTGATAACTTCTACCAGAATCATCGCAGGTATATAAGCTATGCCTTGCCATTTTTCTACTGCACTGTAATCTGGTTATACAAGATAATATGTAACAAGATTTTACAAAATGAGTAATTTGATGTGTCATTCCTTCTGCAGCTATTGTTCATTGTCTTTAGTTCCACGAAATATTAGGACCATTTGGACCATGGTCATACTGTGATCAGATCATGATGTGGTGGATAAAATAATGCCTTCTAAAGTCTTCTGTCACATCTCCTGATATCAACACTGGACCTGTGTGTTCCAGTGTCTGCCTGTTGTCTAAAACTATGTGGCGATTTTTATGGGGGTTTTGTTACCATATGGGAATCACAATATAATAGTGGCTACACTATTTGTTGAATAATCATGGCTGCAGTTGGTACCACTGGAAAGTAAATCTGGGAAAGTTTGGAAAAACTTCCATGACAATTATCTCTGGAGCACATTATTATTATTTTTTTCATCACAATTTTCTGTAATTCATTGAAGCAAAGTGATTCTGGGAAATGCTTTAGGAAAATTCTGATGAACCTTGATTTTGTTGTTTGAACATGAGAAAATTGATCCTTTGTTTGCAAAATTTTCAAAGTTCTTTGAAGTGAAGTAATATGACTATTTAATTATTATTCTTTATATTAATCTCCAATAGAATGGATTCTGTTCCCGCACTTAATTCACAGGTTGCTAAAAGCATACATTCATTAGCTTCATAATTGTATGTGCCTCTCCCAGTTGTGTTCTTTTCCTCCATTTTCTCAGTTTATATTGTCCATTTTAACCAGCAGCTAAGAAGAATGGATACTCTATTTTGGCTCACGTGTCCTGTATCGGATACCGACACTCTCGGACACGTGTCAGGACACTTAAATCATAGATGTTGATGATTAAATGAAAAAGTTTTTTAATTTTTATTTAATGACTTTGCTATTTTAATATCTTAATAATATTTTTTAAATTTGTGTATTTTATGCTAATTTTAATTGAAATAACATTAGTTTTTTATTATATGATCATATAAAAAATTTATATATATTCAACGTATCCGTGTCTTATTTTTTTGAGAAATAGCGTGTCTGTGTGTATGTGTTGTATCGTATCCGTGTCCCGTGTATGTATCTGTGCTTCTTAGACCAGCATAAAGTAGAAATGAGAAATGGTTTATAAATAATCCTGTTGCCAAAAAACTAAGCACAAAAAAGAAACAATAAAGAAAGGAAACTCCTACCATGCCACAGTATACAAGTTTTACCTTTTTTTTAAAAAAAAGAAAAAATTAAAGAAAGCAACTTTAAGTGTATTGGTCTGGGGTGTCAACCTAGATGACGGTGGTATGTCTACATTCTTCTTGTGGCTTGTGAATACTTAAATATAATAACATTAACAGTGCTACAATCATAGTTTATGTTATTCATCCAAGAGCATTAAGATATTCCTTCAACTTGACCTTCTTGGCTAAAGGATGAAACAATCAAAAATGAAGTTTTGTTATATATAATATATATATATATATGAACCGAAAATGATGTTTGTATTGGGCATTTTTCTGGCATGATGTGATGATTTTCCAGGTATGTGAAGAGCCGAAGTGATGAACAACTGAAAGATCCAAGTAGTGAGAATGACACAAGCACTTGCTGAACCTGAAGATTCTGCCAATGGCATGTCAATCGTTCCTTGTGGTCTTATTGCTTGGAGTCTGTTTAATGATACTTACAGCTTCTCCCGCAACAACCAGCAATTGACACTAAACAAGAAGGGTATCTCATGGAAGAGCGATAGGGATCATAAGTTTGGGAAAAACGTCTACCCAAAAAACTTTCAGAATGGAAAGCTAATAGGTGGTGCACACCTCAATTCATCCATACCAGTAAGCCTATAACTACAATCCATCTTAGAAGAATACGAAGCATCAAAATGTTATTTTGTGCATAGCGTAACAGTTGAGGCCTTGATCTTTTATTATGCTAAAATATCAAGAATGTATTTTATTTTAAATGTTTGAAATTTTACTTTAAAATCAATAATTTAATTATGTTCAAATAGTATTGAATGGCATAATGTTTCTAAGTGGTGGCTTGAGTGGTATCTCTACCTCTTAAAGAGGAGGTTGAGGGTTTGAGTTCCAAAAGGGACAAAGTGTGTTTGGAAGTGTCCCAAGATCTCATGTTTTTGCCCAGAAAGAAAATAGAAATAAGTGTATAGTTAATTAGGCATCTGAGTTGGATATGTGGTCTTGTGTATTTACTTTTACTGCTCATTTTTTTCCTACCTATAAAATGTTAGTTTTCTACTTCTTCCAAGAGCATTTGGTACCATTTTTGTTTGGAAACACCTGAGAACTGATATGCCAGCGTATTGTATTATATTCCTGGACTCTTTTCTTAAAACTTTGAAACGAGTCATTAGAAATTAATAAAGTAATGGCGCCACTAGTCTCATTCTTAATTGCATCTGCTTCTGTTGATTAGGCTAATGCCAATCTATTTTAATGTGTTTTTGTTTAACAGTTGAGTGAGCAGGAGGGCCTCATTGTTTGGATGCGAACTGCAGCTCTTCCAACTTTTAGGAAATTGTATGGGAAGATAGAAGTGGATCTTCACGCTGGCGAAGTCATACAGGTGACATTGGAAAACAATTACAACACCTATAGTTTCAATGGCAAGAAGAAGCTTGTGCTTTCTACCACCAGCTGGCTTGGCGGAAAGAATGACTTTCTTGGTATTGCATATCTCACTGTTGGTGGGTTGTGCTTTTTTTTGGCCTATGGCTTTCACGATTGTATATCTAGTTAAGCCAAGGTAAATTTTCTTACCTACATCCATCCATCCTTCACTTTTTTTGTTTTTATTACAAGTCTTACCTACATCCATTCTACCTCTTCATACCAGTGCTTATTTTGGTAGGAGTAAAGCTACATAACAGGTTCCCCATATGGTAAACTCGTGCCCCCCACCTCTCCCAAAAAAAAAAAAAATCCCAAAGCAGGCCCTCCTCTCTTTCAGTACATATGTTGTATGGTTCTCATACACGGGCTCTTCAGTGGATGGGTGACCAAATGTGTTTCAAATCCCAATACCTTGGATTATAGGCTTCAAGCAGTATCCAATTTTTGACAGCAGGTTGAGCTTTACAATTTTGATGGTTGGAGTCACTTGGCTTGTAAAGTTTATCAGCCAGTATATAAAAAAACTGAGCTGAAACCTATATGGAATTATGGGAGGACTGCATCTTGTACATTTGAGGGCACACTTATATCTAGCATTTTGCTATTTGCTCATATCACCTTGTACCATACATCTTCTTTTGATAAGCATCCAAATAAACAGTTTGTCTTTCTTCTTTTAGATCTGCACTTATTCAACCATCTAGTCAAACTAGACATGGTATCCTTTCAGTGACATATGTAGAAATGACAATTTTGAAATGGAAGGTGATGGAGTAAAATTAGAAGTTTATGTCACAGCATTGTTTTGACCATGTTACCGCCTGATCTTGGTCACTTAGGCTTGGGTTGGCATTGTTGTCTTGTCATGACAATATATGGAGTGGATGAATGGTTTAGTCTAGGCATAAACTTAGGAATACTTGCTCCTGAGGTAGGATAATGTTTTGACATCAGCCTGCTTTTTCAACCCAAAGCTTCACTCTAGACCTTGTTCATCCTCCCTTGCGACTCTCAAGAAAGTGTAATTCACAGAAAGTAGATTAAAACATAACTATACATGAAATTAATTTGTCTCCTCTCTCCCTTTCAGGCGACTTGGAGACCCATCATATCTGTCATGGAACCGGAATCCAGGAGGTCACTAAACAAACTCATGAAGTCGTGCAGGTGGCTTGGCAAATATTTTCCTCCACTCTGGTGATGTAATTTTGTGTATTAAGCTTTTCAAAACAACCTTAGTTTGAAGTATTTTGGTGGTTTTAAATTTGAATGTTGTGACAAATGTGACATCAGGAAATCTAATGTATAATTCATGAATAGATTTAAATATAATTACCACTCATTTTAATAACATACTGGCTTTCCATTTATTCAAAAACTTTGGTTGAAAAAAACATGCTTATTGTGTTTGACACGTCAAGGTAGGAAGCAACAGCTGTATTGGTCGACTCCATTTACAAGCTTTTTTTTTCACCAAAAGAATAGGAATGTTGCTTTATATTTTGATTGAATGATAAATTTATATTACAATGATTATTACCTATAAGTATTTATCTTATTTCTTTTTTTCTATGATAAAAATTAAATAACATGCATGAGCCATGAAGTCCCTAAACTGCCGGTCTCCTCAGTAATAGCTAGTACTTTGGATTTCTCTATTTAATATTGCTTCTAATAAGTAGGCTTGGGTGGGAGAGTACAGTGGAGTACTCCGGGGTTAACAGGGTGTGGATTTCTTGTTTTAGGAGGAATTTTTATGATTGGGAGTTGAAGGATGTGGAGGATCCGATGGCGTTGTTGGATCGGTGAGCAAGAAGGAATTCTCAGTGCCGTCATTCTATAAGCTGCTTGATAGTAAAGAAGGAAGTGGCTTTCCCGTGGCAACTAATTTGAAAATCTAAGGTTCCAAAGAAAGTTGTGTTTTTTTGTTGGACAGCAGCATGGGGTGTTATTTTCATGATGGAAAATCTTAAAAAAAAAAAAGGTGTTCAAATGCCTGATAGATGTTGTATATGCAAGGAAAATGAAGAAACCGTTGACCATTTTCTTTTGCATTATAAGATGGCCAAGGATGTGTGGTGTATGATTTTGTCTCTATTTGGGAACAAGTAGGTAATGCCACTTAAGGTCGGTCAAGATTTGGCTAGTTGAAGATGCAATCGTATTAGAAGGGATATTCGGCACGCTTGGAGTCTCGTGCCTCTTTGCCTCCTTTGGTGTCGGAATAGGATCATTTTTTAGGGAGAGGAGTCCGCAATAGGCATTTAGATAACTTCATGAATTTTTTTGGGAGATTTTAGGACTTTGATTTTGGTAGTCTTTTTCCTTTTTTTTGAGTGCCCCCCCTTGGGGGCTGTGGTAATATATTTTACGCTTACTAATAAACAAACAAATTCCTTTGCAAGTCAAGGGTCCATCGCGATCACGGTGGTGGTACTATCAGTTGGATTCGTCACCAAAACTGGAATCCAAAGCTATCAAATTCTTCTCCTAGCACCTTTGCTTGCGAAACAAAAGCAGATCGTCTCAGATCCCGATTCGTGCACATGAAACTTGCCGTGAGACGGGACTTTGAAGAAACAGGGAGTAGGGATTCTTGAAACCAAGGAATGCATTCAATAAACTTTAATTTGATGAATTGAACAGGGAGGTTCTCTATTTTCAGGTTCAATCACTACCCAGCATCATCAACATGTTAATATTTTGAACCGTAGGAATATGGACTAGTGCAGTGAAACAAAATTCACAAATTTTATATAAATAAAATAACACAAATTAGTGAGATATGTACCATGGATAATATATGTCATTCTAAAACTAACATAGAATTACTCAACAGAGTTGTTAGATCAAGGAAAGTGCAACCAAGCACAACAGATCCTCTGTATATATAGTTAGAAGTTGTATTCCAACCTGTAATGTTTACACCGATAAAACAGAGAGATGGTACACCAAGCTCAAGAAACCTTTTCAGCTGTTGATGTTCTTTTACACTGGTGGATGCAATTAAATGTGTATTACAAAAAGCTGCTTTTCTAATTATGTAACCTCAGTTCCAAGTATTTTGACTAGTTGGAATTTGAATTTTGTGGGGAGGTGGTTAAGATGAAAGAAACTTTGGTGTGTGAATGATATCACGAATAGAATATATATATGCAATACAATTAACAGTTGTTCTGATTAAAATGGACTATGGGAAGTTATGAGGACAAGCTTTCCACCATAAAACAACTCTAGCTGATTTTTTTTTTCAGTCATTTATATTGCTTGGCTATATTGAGTTTTATAATACTCTAAGCAAAATGTTGGAAAGGTAAGCTCCCTCTGGGTAGGACGGGTCAATAGGATGATCACAAGCCGCTCCAGCCTCACGTAGAACTGTAACTCTCCTTCCTGCTGATGATGCAGCACCCTGAGCAAGGGAAAATCATGAATGCTCATTAAGACCATTACGGAAACATGTAAAGAAATCAAATTTCATGTATTCTTAAATGGCTAATTGAAATGCATTTAAAGCATATTTAAGATATTCATAAGTGATGAAAACAGATTTGGGTTCTTCGCCTCCAAGCCTAAGAGTGTCAAAATGCCAGCGTTTCACCCTTTGCCAGAAGTCTCATTGTAGCACACTGACAGGAAGAATATATTTGCAACAATGCATTAAAAAAGAAGAAAGAAGTGCAATCAAAACACCATGAGAAACCGTCATAGACATATATCCAACCAGATATGTTTTATGAGGAATTGACACAATGTTGCATTTATGTACTGGTTCCTCAGATTGATAACAAGACACCTAAATTAGTAGGAAACTTGTTCAAGCATAAACCTAACTAGTCGTGGTCTCCATATTAACTACACAGTTGTTAATCAGGAATCTACATTTATGCCTCAACAAGGATAAAATTTTGAAACTAAAATCAGTGAGCCTCACAGCTGAAATGCAAGTTCCATGATGTGGCTACATGTTTTGGCCGCGATGGAGATGTCATAGTTGTTATCAGACATTTTCAACCACGAGGGGACATGACACCCTTGAAAGATTTGTGATCAGGACAACAAATTAACAACATTAGGTGGCTGTATTTTACAAGGGTTTGGAGGAAAAGATTGAAGCCATTTCTAGAACAATCACCCAGGGTGTTCCAGTTAATATTTAGAACAACTATAATTGCATTGAGAAATGGCTGTACATACAGCCGTTATAAGTATAGTTAGCGATTTTTTGAGTGGTGTGGCAGGGCTGTATTACATGGCAATGGCAATGGTGCAGCTGATGATGATGATCCAAATCAGAAATCAGATATATGTTCTTGTAACCATTCCAAAATCATGGAGATGCATGGCAGAAATGGTCAAATCACAATATCTGTGATGGTAAGAATAAAATATTGAGAATAAGTAAGCCAGGTAAACCAGTACTTTCTCATATCAATTTATAAACTCAAGGAGAAGCGAGTATAGCAGATATTTTAAGGTAATTATATACAAATTGCCACTTTCTCAAACTCAAGGATTCAATACGATAAACACACCTAAACACTATAATAAAACAACTGTGTCGTATGTGTGTTAAGAATTAGAATCATTCTATATTAGATAAGTTCTTCTTTCAGTCACTGCTGAATAGAAGCAAAATAAAATAGAAACGACTTGCCTGAATAATACGCAAGAACATCCCACTTTGGGTCATAGCTCCCGAACATGAGCAAGTCATGAGAAGACCACCCCTCTTTGTTAACCGCATGGCCAATGAGTTTAAATTTCTATACATGCCAGAAGCGCTTTGTAGAACCTGGATTCAAAGCTGACCCAATAAGCAGCAGCAAAAGCCACAAATTAAAACAAGAACAGGCTTAAATTGTTAATTATTAGAAAAGAGAAAAAAAGAAGAAGAAAGGGGCCAAATGCATCCCGGCAATCCTAAAGTTTTATCTTCTTCTTCTTTTTTTGATAGGTAAATCACACACACAGACACACTTTGACCCTTAAGGGGACATGAACCCTCATATGTGGAGGTGGAGGAGATACCAAGCTAGAGCTTGTTGGTCCGAAAGTTCCATCTTCTGAAAAATTGGAATGACAAAAACATTAGGTTGCAAAGCAAAAAAATGATATATGCACATGGGTGCAAGTGTTACACACAGATAAGAATGCGAGGTGTCATAAGCTGCCACCTCATAAATCTAGGTACAGGTTAACAGATGTAATTCTGTAGTTACAAGTGAACGTAATGTGTGGACATATGTTTGAGTTGGCCCAACAGACCTAAAATCGGGTTAAGTTGGTCATGTCTTAGTTTTGACACACAAAAGCTCGACTGCTACATTACATTAAATGGCACTTAACAAACATGTTACAATACCTTTCTTCGAGGTGCTAGTTTAGGAGGGTCCATAATAACTATATCCCATGATTCATTCCTAGAAACGGCATCCTTCATAAAATCAGTTGCGTCACGTCTCAAAAATGATATTCTCCCTGGATCCAGGTTGTTAAGAATAATATTTTCGTTTGCAAGCTCCAAAGCAGGCACCGATGTATCAATACCTGTCGAAGAAGAAGAGTCATATAGACTTGAATATACCTGGATTACTAGGGCGTGCATAGAGATAACTTCAAGGAGATATCAGTTCTAACAGCAACCAGAACAATATGCAGTAGCCAATTCCAGATGTGCCTTTGAGGCAAAATTGTGCTCAAGGTAGTCAAAAAAAAAAATGATAACTCTCAAGTGAAGATCTCTCTAGGATCTTTTAATTTCTCACTAAGTTCAGGGTCAAATGATTAAAGATACAAAGATAGCAAGATCTACACACTTGCATAGATGCCACAACTTCATTCCAAGAGTTCACATCAAATACAATTCTTTTTTTTTCTTCTATAAAAATAATAAATAAATAAAATTTCTAAGTAAAATTATCATGAAAGCTTTTAGGAAAACAACCTTCCAATTTCTTCAGCAGACATGTTTGATGTAGTGATATACAATGACAAAAGGATGAGCGGAAGACAGGAGGTGGGAAGATGTAAAAAAGGGCTAGCCCAGTGCATGAGGTTCCAGTCACTGCCGGGTAGGGGAGAGTTAGATGTACGTAGTCTTACCCACGCAAGCGAAGACACTGTTTCGGCGACTCAAAGATGCTGTTTCGGCGACTCAAAACCATGACCTTCAAGTCATTATAGAGCAACCTTACCATTGCACCGAGGCTTCCCTCAGGAAGTGGGAACATGTCATCAACAAAAAATTTAGTAAATTGTGCCTATAAAAAAATAACAAACTTCATAATTGGTCTGTTTACATATCTTTCAATTCAGAATATTTATGAACAAATTTTCATATGGATTGAATCTACATCTATATTATTAAAAAATGGAAAATTTATGGTTGCATTTCAACTCAGTTCTTTTGGCCTGAAGTCTACTGAACTCATTCTGAATTTAATTCTGCAAACTTTAGATACAATAATATGATGGAATTGACTAATTTTTGGTAACAGGTATAAATAAAAGATAAGAAAGCTTAATACTTATGTCCAAATTGACCTTTAATTCATGCAATCCATAACAAATTTGAATAAGCAGAATCTATATGCATAAAGTTTGCAAGTTTTTGAACCATGTTCCATTCAATATTAGAAGAAAAATCATTTCCAAAAGCCATTGGCAAGAACTAACAAGAAAGAAGACAGATATGGTGTTGAATTTATACCAGTGACATTCATAGCACCGCCACGTGCTGCATTTAAAGAAAAACCACCACTATAGCTGCACATGTCAAGTACTCTTTGACCATCTGAAATTGTAGATATAAATTGACGGTTTTCACGCTGATCAGCATAAAATCCTGTCTTCTGGCCCTCCAATGAGATTGAGTAAGTTATCCCATTTTCCATAATCTGGAACTAAAAAAATCAAAAGGGCATAAAATGAAATATACAGATTTAAGGGGAATGGTCCACAACCAACTCAAGGCAACCTAGTATTCTATAAAGTGAACTAGCTATTGACTTACTGAATAAGCACTTACTATTTCCAAAATCTTTCAAATGGAACCCTTTCACTACAAAATTATGGACATAAACCTCAAAAGAAAAGGAAAGAACCTCCTGGGAGAATTAGTTCTTGAAAATTCAAGGAGGCCTTGATGGAGAACTCATTATCCTCCTCCTTGATGGAGAACTCATCATTAAATATAATTAAATACAGTATTATATACAGTAATAACCATGCCAGAAAATCAGTTCTTACAAATGGAAATGGGTGTGAGCTTGCATTATCAAATTTATTGACATATGGAGCATTGTATCAAGAGGAGTCCTACCTTTACTCTTTCAAGAGTAGAAGGATATATTTCCTTCAAATCTGGTAAATCTATTCCTTCCTCTTTCAAGATCTCAATAGATGGTCTCCAGCTTACATATTTGATTTCATCTAATCTACTAATGCAAGCCTTTATCTGTGATTTGTACTTCTCAACCCAAGCAGCAGACGATGCTATTACAGCTAAATCTCCAAAAATATCAACGATAAGACCTGACAACCTGTAGTAGAACAGAGGTGAATATAGAAATCAATTACCTATCTTAAGCCAATGAAACGTAATACAAGAAGAAAATATAAAAGCAGGTAAAGATATCAAGGATGAATCTTAAAACACAAGATAGCAAAGTAACAAAAGTTCAGTACCATCCCTCTTGACAATGATTTGCACAATGTATGTATGAATGTGCTATATTGTTACTTTTATATCTCTGTATGTGACCATGATGAGTGTAACATATCTAGTAGGACAATGTCTTGTTTTGTTGGAACTACTATACGTTCCATACATGGGATGTCAATTGGCTAAATATATGACTGCTAGCAGGGCAGGGGCCTAGGTTTTAATATCCAACATAAATATCAGTAAGCCACAAGTCTAATGCACTCAGAATTTCTCTTAATTTAACTACACCCATATCTTCTTGAGATCTTATCTTGTTCAAAATCTTATCTTCAATGCCATCAGTTTCAAGCTCATTTCAAAGGAGGAGAGTTGCATTAGCTAGACAACCAGCACATACATTTCAATTTTATGAACATGAATCCTGAATGACGCAAACTCTGATAACAGAGCCGAATGACAAAAAAGCATTTACGCAGCCAACCCAAAAAATCACAACAAGGATTTCTTGAGTTGATTTATAGATTTTGGGAAATGATTAACAAATCAAAGGAAATATTAATTATTAAGAGTCCAGAATATCCATCATCCTAGTCACGAGTCAACTTTGAACGAAAAATTAGAATACATTCTTGACATTCTCAAACACCTGAATTCTAAATTTCTAATTCATAGTCTGAGATGCTAGATATGCAACTACTTAAGAATATTATAGATGTGGAAAAAGAAGTTTCGTGCAAACAAACTTATAAAAAGATAAATATAAAATGATATTATTGTTGTATTAAAAGCAGAAAATAAAAAATTATAAACAATTCCTTTATCTCACGCTCAGTCTTAAAGAAATGAATATTCTAGGAGTCAGAATTATAAACTCGGCAAGGAGTATTGATAAATGTACAAGGAAATATACCTATCTCCTTCACTATTGACAAGACGATATGCATTTGTATTGGCGGAGGGGAGCCCCAAACTCTTACGTAACTGTATAGCAGCATGAATTCTTGTTTCAAGCAGTTTCTCCACATTCAATGCACAAGAAGGATCTCTGCACCGTTGAGACTAAAAGAGTTATTAGCCTTGTGCATTTACAAAGATAATAGCACATTATGAACAACTTATTTGCATAAATACCGTGCTGCTTCCTCTTCTAGCTGCATGAGCCGGACACTAAACATAGAAACAGAATTGTAGAAGCCCCAACCAATTGGTTTCTCTGTCCCATCAGCTACCAGCACAATATCTCCAGTCTTGGGTGGCGGTCTACCAATTATTCTATCAATTGCTCCACTGTACACCATTGGACTTCCATCCTTAAAGAGTTGTATCTTCCCCTTTTTCAGGACAACGTTAGCAATACCTACCAAACCAAATCCCACCACTAATCAACAAAAATGCTCAGGGACCTACACATATGTTTGTCACAAACACAGAGAACACAATGGAAACACTCCAACAAAATGTATGAGAATCAGTCATTTTTAATTAGAGGGGAAGATCAACAAATGATGTGATGCTCAAACTTCTCTTATGTCAAACTAAAAGTTAAGACATTAGCCAAATGCTCTTGACTTAATCTCTGCCTACCAACGGCTTAAAAAATCATTCGTGTCAGTGGATACTCAGTTGAAGACGCGTTTAAAAGTACAATGTTTCCACCAAAATTAAGCAAAAGGACAGCTGCTTGGCAGAATTTGATAAAACATGAAGTGCAGAATGCAAAAAGAACGTATTACATAAAGAATAAGCAATAAAAAAGTTCCTCTAGGACAACCTTTTGTTTGACTGTATGAAGAGAACCCACAACTATGGGTTCTCATTAGCCAATTAAAGCTTTCTTCAAAAAGAAATGGGATAAAAAATTGATATAAACTAAACAACTTTCTAGGGAAAAACACAGCTTAGACTGACAAGATTTAGTGGAGCTTAGAATAAGTTGGCAAACCCAAATGTTCACCTACCCCTTATATATCATAATACTACTAAATTTGGTTGCTTACCACCATCCAATCTATTTGGAATTGTAAATAGAATTTTCCCAGCTCCACCATTCTAGCTTGTCAAAAGCTGTATCTTCAGTAAATCATGACATCAACAACAAAAATAAAGTTTTACTAGCATAACTGGGTGTATCTCAGAACTCCATGGCCTGAGACCAAAATAAACAAATCCCAGACAAGAACCAATTTTAAGCATATATTTTAATGTAATAAGTGTTTTAACAATTGAATTCACACAGCACTGATGAAAAAAAAAATTGAATTCACATTTCCAGAATGCAGACAACCGAATACTGATTGAAATGCCAACACTGGATGAGCATGGGAATTCGAAAATGAGTCCCCTCTTAATCTGATATGGCAACAGAAACTCTGTTTTTGGAGGGACTCTATCCAGATACATTTAAGCTGGAAAAAAAATCGTTTAAAACTGAAACAAAATTAAGAATGAGCCAAGTAAAACCAGTTTTAACCTATATTTTAAGATAATAAGTGTTTTTACAATTGCATTCACATTGTCAGAATCTAGGCTACCACATACTAATTGAAATGACAAGACCTTCAATTGCATGGGAACTCGAAAATGGATCCATTCTGAATCTGATATGGCAACAGAAACTATGTGTTTGGAGCAACTCTATCCACATAGATATAAGCCAGTAAACAAAAGCGCTTCGTTTAAAACTTAAACATGATCATCAAGAGTGAGCCAAACTATTCCATTGAAATTGTTATGAATTGTGGTAGCAGTGTACTTCATTCAATACTCTCAATTCATGAATGACACTTGATTTCAGAAGGCAAATATACAAAGACGCGTACATGTGTACATAAATAATCACTATAATGTAACAGACGCAACAACAGAAGTCTTCATTCACATAAATACAGTATTCGTGTAAAATTTTTATCCATACATACAATGCATAGATAAGGATATAAAAGTTGGTAAAGGCATATATATAATAGAGAGACCTTTGTGGTGGTCTGAAGCTATTTCCCGAAGGGTGGTGGCTGGCGATGATGGTAGAGACAGAGACTTCATCAGGCGACCTGCGAGCGCCCTGTTCTGACCTCACCGGATAATTTCTCGAAGGGAGGAGAGGAGAGGACGTACGATGCAGATGATTTCGGTGGGTTGTTTGGGTCAAGAAATAAGGGAAATTTTGAATTAGGTTAACGTTTGGGCCCGCATTACACAATTACCTTTAGGTTTGGGCTTTTAAAATTAGCGGCCTAGGATCCTAGCCCCAGCCCGGAGTTGGCTGGGCTGGTCTTGGGCCTAGTCTGAAAAACAGTCCAGTCCATGGTCAATTAGGCCCTCCCTGAAGCCCGACCCATTAAGAATGTTGGTGAGGTGGAAGAATTTACCTGAACCATAAAAAGAGATAAAAGAGGAAGAAGAAAGAAGCAATGCAAAAGAGGTGGTCCATACAAAAAGTTTTCTCCCCATGCAAGTGTTTTCAATTCTTATAAACTCAACTCATGCCCTTTTAATCTTATTGTCTAGACTCGTGTATGTTTTAAACTCGTATCTTGAAAATGTAATTCTAATAAAAAATTAACTTCAAAATTACATTTTAAAAACTGTACGACTCTAAAAAAAATAAGTTTAAAATTATTCGGGTTGAGTAAAAAAAAGTTTTCAAAAGACTTGCATGAGGTCAAAAACTCAGTCTAGTCTCCTACACGTTTGTCTCTGTCTCAGGCCTGTTCTCTCTCTAAAAGCCATTTTGAAACATAACTTTACCACATGATATAAGCAAGCACATAGCATCTGTGAGCTTCTCATTGTGATGCTCCATTGTTCTCTCTTAATCAACAGTAACACCATTGAATGCTCATAACAATCGTTGAACTTTGTTGTGGGAATGGGTTTGTGTCCGAGGATTGTTAAGTCTTAAGCTACAGATAAAATTGCAATGGAAATCCAATGTAGGAGGCTGGTTTACATAGGATTGGAATGATGTTTCTGGAACGGTACAATAAGACGAGTCAGCCTTTTCAAACTCAATATAGATTTCAATTATATTAACTAAGTTCTATTACGGGATATCAAATACTTGTTGGAGATTTTCTTCTCCATCCTTGACAATATCCAAAATTAAACTTCTCGCAGAAATTTAAGAAAAAAGAAGGAATTATTGATTCAATGTGCCGCAATTACAAACCCAAGTTTACTGCTCATTAAGCCCCTCTAAATTGAAAATGACTCCCAACCACATGTTTGGCTGTAGGGTTTCAAAATCCATTCTCCGCCTAATTGGTACATTCCAAGAAAGAAAGAAAAAAAGCATTAAAAGGCACACCTAGCATGAATACTAGCATCACATTAATATTGATTTCTGAAGGAGTATCAACTGATTTAGCGCCAAAGCTTGTGACAAAACCAGCAGTCTCCTCCTTCCTTCAATGAAAGACCTGAGACCTCTTGAATGTTGCCCATGTTAAATGTCTATTTCATCTCATAAAAGATTGTGAACCAGCCAACTCGCAGCAGTTGCCCTCAAGGGCAAAAAAAGGTGAGGATGTCAAAAGGATTTCTTTTCATAAGAAACCAACCCGTGAACTCCTCCTTCTACTTGTGCCGCTCCAGTACGAACCTGTAAAAGCCAAACAAAAGAACATTTGAGATCCAGTAATGAATAATAAATTCCAAATATGACTTCTTGTTTCCCCGGTTACATTAGAGAAATCAAAATGGAATAAAGGGCCATTCACAATGGAATGCATATATACAAAGACCATGGAATATGAGAAAATAGGAGAGAGCAAGGGGAAATGGAGAAAACATGATGGAAAAGAGGGTGGGTGTCTGGTGGTGGACAATTTCATTAGTTGAGTGATACTTAGCAACCAACTTAAATGCAGAAGCAAGTTGAGTTTGCTCTCTTTTTTCCTTTTCTTTTTCCAGAAAATAATAATATAACAAACTGACTAAGGTTGCAGACATTTTGAATGATAAATTTCAAATGCCCCCCAACTACAAATAAGATCAACTCCGTGGGTACATGGCCACAAAAGATTTCATCAGTACATTAGGGCTGAGAAATAACAAATCATGGACATTATCATAGCAGACACAAAATGATAAAACCCAAATGCTAAGCCATACCTCTTGCCTTAGTACCCCTGATTTTAACAAATCATGAGCAGATTGCAAAGAGGATGCACCGAGGTCCTGGAATCCTTGCTTAACTGCTTGCATTGTATAAGGTATAAACTTCAAAACAGAACCTTTGTCTGCAACTGCTCCAACAACTCCCTGTGCAATCTTTAGCTTAGCTGTATCACCCAGGTATCGCGCATCGCTTCCTTTTGTCATTGCTTCTAGAGAGCCCATCCCTCGATATTTTTTTATCCTGCGACCACCCTATGTAGAAATAAAATAATAAGAAAGAACTTAACTAAAAGTTAAACATGCAGTGTGTTCTAGCCTAAGGGAGAAAGGATGATGATGAAGAATTTTTATATAGAACTAGACTTTCAGTAATCCATGACACATGAAAAGTGCTCTAGTAAACAAAATGTTACTAATAGCCATTTTGCCAATTGAAGTTGAAGTTCCTTAACACTTGGTGCAGTTCTCTCTCTCTCTCTCTCAACCCCAGTACACACACAACGTTGACCCAAATCATCCTACCAATAAAATGTTAGAACCTCAGAAAAGAACATAAAAAAATAATAATAATAAACTCAGCCAACAAATTTCTCATCAATAAACTTCAGAATTGGGACCTTAAAACTGAAAACAGACAGTTCCTTAATCAGTTCGTGCTAAGCACATTACATAAGCACATTATATCAACAATAAAATGACCTAATTATACATATTATGCATTTTAATTATACATATTATCGATTCTACAACGCAGTGGATTTGTTGTTTATTGTTGGATTCATATTATATATATTTATATATATATATATATATATATTTCCATTCATTTAGTATCCAATAATATCCCAATGGTAATTGCAAAGCATTTTACCTGTTGCTGGATTTATTTCAATCTTTGCTTTTATTAATACACAATTTCTTTTAGATAAGTATGCAGCACTTGATGTGGGAGTTGAACTTGGGACCTTTGGGAAATTAGCCATGCCTCTAGGCTCTTCTCAACACAGCCAACCCCAAGGGTTATTAATACACAAAATAAACAACATCTACATATTGTATTAAGAAGTGTTCTACCTTCCCACTGACCCACAATATCCAATCATTCTGGCATTCCCTATGCCATGTAAGGCTTTAATACACAAATACAAGCACAACTGCGTTGCAGCTTATAAATCACTTTGTTTTATAGATATATATGGATGTACTTACATGGGTATACATGCATGCAAATTTCATCACAAAAGACAAGATAAAGTACAAATTGGGTGATTCTACTTTGCATCTGAGAAATTCCAGATTAAGATAATATGCATATTGCACACAAGCATCTGAAAAGAATGAGGAAAGAAAAAGGCAAAAGAACTGGAAACACCAAGTCATAATACAAAGTCCCGGGCAATATAAACAATAAATACACAAAAAGATTTCAGAAACCATGGCATTACTGACAAAATAACACAAACGTTAGATAAAACTCACATATGAAGCATCAAATGGCAAGAAAAAGTTCATATTATAGCCAGCACACCCATCATCTAGAATAATATGTGTTTCAAGTCTCTCACCTGATATTCGTAAGCTCCAGGAGCTTCATTGCTCCCAGCTAAGAAACTTCCCATCATTACAGTTGATGCCCCAAGAACCAAAGCCTTGACAATGTGTCCAGAGTTTGAAATGCCACCATCAGCAATGATAGGAACACCACTTTGTTCAGCAATAGATGAAACCTTATAGACCGCAGATGCCTAAGAAGTTTTGAGAGGAAAAATATAAGTATATAATTGAAAAAACAGCCCTAAAAAATGGAAGAAATGTCTCTAGCATGTTTTTTAAAGTTCTTCTAGGATGTTAATTTCCCTTAATATTGTGAAATCAGATAGCAGCTAAAAGTCAAAACCACTGGTGTGTAATTTTAAAGCTGTAGAAAATTTGCTACTAAAAGGAAAAAAAGCTAAATTTTGTTTTATGTTTCACTGTCGTAGGTAGAGCACGAGAATAGTCCACACAAACTCAAGGGCTGATTAATTGGATGCACAAATACTGAAGGAAGGTCTGGAAGGACTACTGCCAGAGATATTTTGGTTGCTTCAACAGCCAACTATTACAGTCTAGTGGACATTTTAACTCGAAACCTGAAACACAGTGGAAACAAGTAATTTCAATGACCCAATCCCACAAAGATTCTTCTTTACAGTAGTTACCCAGAAAAAAAAAATGCTTCTTTATAGAATTTTCTAGTGTGTAACACTGTTCCAGGCACGCTGGAAAATTTTAATCCATTAAAATGGATATTTTCCATACATTTAAAGCTTTTCTGGTAGAAAGTAAGGTTTCCCCGACACAAGTGAGTAGTGTAAGAACGGTAAGAAGTGTATTGTTCCTGCACATGTCGCCACTATTTATGCACATGTGGCCACCAATCACACATTTGGAGTACCCAATATTTCAACAGAGAGTGGCGAGAGCAGATTGTAAATTTCAAATTATGCGATCATAAAATTTACTTGTCATAAACTTTATCAAAGTGATGCCCCAACAAAAACAATACAACACAACAAAAACATCTTGCGATACCTATAACCAGTCAAGATCAGAAGATAATTTGAAAATATTAACAACTTTCCATATATACCATTACAGTAAAAAATACACAGAGAATTAATGATTATGACAAAATGAAGAAGTATTTTTGTTACCTGTCCTCGCCCAACTGCACAAACCTCCTGCGTGGTGCAAATGGACCCAGAGCCCATCCCAACTCTCAACCCATCAACTCCAGCCTGAATCAAATTTTGTGCCTGGTACATTGTCACAACATTCCCACCAATCACATCCAACTCGGGATACATCTTCTTCGCATACTTAATCATCTCAATTTGGTAAATCGAATTTCCTTGAGAACTATCCAACACCACCACATTGATCCCTGCCTTCACCAATTCCTCCAACCTCTCCTTATCTGATTCCCTTGTTCCAATCGATGCCCCCACCATGAACTTGCCGTCAGGTCCCATTGACGGCATCCCCAATTTTGGAAACCCACGAATTCTTTCCACATCAGCGGCAGTCACCACATCCACTACCTCCCCATCTTTTTCATTCACCAACGACACGAATTCGAGATCCTTTGCCGCTAAATACGCGGCAACTTCCTCAAAGTTATAGCTTGAGGGCACCGAAGCTAGCGATTTTGTCATATAATCACGGACCTTAACTTCTTTATCATTCAAGGCCTGCCAATCAGACTTTGTGACAACACCTAAGAACTTAGATTTCTTGGTCCCCGACTCAGTCACGAGAATGCACGGTGACGAAGCGAATTCGTCGACAGAAGTAATCGAATCCGACGGTGATACGAAGATTGGATCGGAAACGAATGGGATTCGGTGAGACTTGGCTTGTCTGATTAAGGCAGCCTGATCAGAGGCAGTGTTGTTGGAGTGGACGATGCCGATGCCGCCAAGAGCGGCCATCGCAACTGCCATCGACGACTCGGTAACGGTGTCCATTGGAGACGAAACACAGGGGATTGAGAGGCTGACGTTGCGAGTGAGTTTGGTGGCGAGTTGGACTGCGTCGGTTGGGAAGTCGATGTAGTGCGGGAGGAAGATGACGTCGTCGTAAGTGTAGGAGTAGCCTTGGTTGAATAGCCTGACAGCCGGGAATCCATCGTCGAACGGAGCTCCGTCCATGCTGCCGCCGGAGTTTACCCACACACAATTATGGGGAAGAGACCGTGGGGATGACAAGGGTTTGATAATTTAGGTTTAAGACTCTCTCCGCCTCTCCGTCGTCGGCGCTTATAGTCAAGACTATCACCATCGAGTTTGGACTGGGGGGGAAAAATCCAAATCTGTGTCCGGTGGTGTCGTGTTTTCGGTAATTTTATCCCACTTCATACGTGCCCTTTTCTAATTGGTTAACTCTGCTGAGTCTGGCAAACTTGAAACGTGACTTGCATCTATTGGCGCAGAAATCGAAGTAGAGGACAACGTGATTACTAATAGTGATAATGTCGAATTATTAAAGAAATAATAATTTAAGATAAAAGAAATAATAGAATAAAATAAAGTGTTTATTTTCATCCTCTTTAGATGTTGGATGAGAAAGTAGAAAAAAAATATTGTTTTTTATTTGAATAATTTATAAGAAATTAAAAAAGTATATTAAAATTTTTAAAAATTATATATATTTATTTTTAAAAAAATTTGTCCTAATTTTGATTTATATATTTAAAAATATTTTTAATAGTTTAAAAAATTTATTAAATGAAGGTTTTATAAAAACATTTATTAAAAAAATACAGTTTTAGCATGTAATAGGAGAGTAAATAATAACTGAGTTTGAACTTTGAGGGTGTAATAAAGTGCTATGAATTTATTTCTTGCCATCACTTAAGTAAATGATTTAAATATCAAATAAAATTGAGTGAATTTATAAGACCCACATAGAAATAAAAAATATTATTTCAAATAAAAAAAGATTTTGTAATTGACTTTATTAAAATTAAAATTAAAATTATTGTTTAAATAAAAAAATAATATAATTGATTTTATTAAAATTAGAATTGTTCCTTGAAATAGTTTTATTTATTTATTAAAAATATTAACATAATTAAGACTTTCATTATTATCCGTTAATTTAGTGAATACATATATAATTTTCTTATTTATAGAATCCAAGTGTGAGTTGAGTTACATATAAAAAAAATAAAAAAAAAAATTTTATTCCAAACTCGTTAATATATCTGCGGAGCCAACTCTGTCCAAAAATAAAAAAATCTAAAAATAAAAAGAGGCAGAGCCCACCACTGTGATGTTTGAATTGAGAAATGCCTAATAATATAAAAGGCAAGTGGGAGCTGACAAGTAAAGGCGCCGCCCACTAATTAAAACAGATAGACAAATTTGTGTGTGTGTGTGTGTGTGTGTGTGTATATATTACATTTTTTATATATTTTTTTTCTGAGAAAAAGGGCTATTACATTTTGCGTTTGTAGTGATGATAGCTTTTCCATTAAGAGTAGCTCATCAGATTTACTAATTTTTAATTCATAAATTTGAAAAAATAATTTAAGGATAAATTACAAAATTTTCTTAAAATTTATGATAATTATATTGACATTTTTTAAAATTTATGATAATTATACTGACTCCTTTTAAAAATTTTGAAATTATATTAACATCTCATATTTTACTTGAAAATATACAATTTTTTTCCTTTCATTTTTTTTTTAAATAACAAAACTACTTATTTCATATTTATTTTTTTATTTTTAAAATTTTGACTAATTTTTTTCATTTGTTAAATAAATATTGATAAAAGTCTTAAATTTTTTTTATATAAAATAAAATAAGTTATTTACTTTAATTTTGTTTTTAAATATTTTTTTTAAAAAAAAGTTAGAAAAAATTAGTCAAAATTAGAAACATAAATAAATAAAAATGACAATTTTGTCAATTTGAAAAAAAAAATTGACAAAAAAAAAAAATCTATATATTTTCAAGTAAAATAAGAGAAGAGGTCATTGCAATTTTAAAAACTTAAAAAATTATCAATATAATTATCATAAATTTTAAAAAGATCAATATAACTTATCCATAATTTAATTGAATTTAATTATGTTTGTCACAAAAAAAATAAAAAAATAGGCACAAGGCAAGTTATCGTACAGAATATTATTCAATTTAATTTTCATTTAAACAATGAAAACTAATCTCAAAAATCTTGAAATTAACCATGGAATAAACCTCTAGTGCTCCTTTAGAATTTTTCTTCTGTGATTGATGTATCATTTTCTTCGGTCTCTGTTTGGATTGTGATTCAGAAATAATTTTTAATTTTTTTTTTAAATATATTCAAAATTTTGTAATTAATTTTTTAAAAATTTTAAAAATATATTTAGGTATGATAATCTAAATTTTAAAAAATTAAAAAAAATATATTTTAAAATGCATATTCCGCGTTTTAAAATTAAAAAACTATTTTTAAAAACATAAACAAATAGAGTTGAAGTTCAAAATCCAATTCTCATTTTCCAAGATTAATTGACTTGGCATATTATGAAACTTCTGAAAACGTCTGTTTAAATATTTTTAAGATCAAAATGAGTATTAACAACGGACGTTTTAAAAAAATATTAATAAATAAATTTTTTTAAAACATCAATTTTTAAAATACTTATTTTTTAATTATTCATTTTCACAATTCACTTAAACGAGTAGTGAGTTGAAAAAAATCAAAGTCATGAATATAAGCCCGTACAAGGAAACATCCTTTACGCATAAATAAAACTACAATAATCTGATCATCGTAAGTATTCTTAACACTTCTCTAAATATTAATACTTAAAAATAATATAAATAACACGTTTGTGTAACATTAATTTTACATTATCCAAGATATAAATTAAAAAAAATGTAACATTACACATAAAATTAAGGAGAATTTTATTACATTAAGATCTAATTTGGTACAAACCTCCCATCCATTACTTTTTCCCACAAATTTCCTCAAGACACCAAAATCCTAAATTTCAAAATTTATGTGGGACTACAAAATCTGTTGTAGTTTAAAAAAAAAAAAAAATTACATTCAAAAGAAAAATGGGAGTGGAGCTTGAGGTTGGCTGGCCATCATATTCATGGTGTTTTTATTCAAAACATGAGAAGCAAATCTTATCTTCGTTTCTTGTCTCCAAAAGACAGGATGCATTCATTATCTTGGGTAATCAATAATAGGTAAAATGGCACCCATCGTTACCTGGATATAAACACATGCAAAGGAGAAATACGACATTTAATATTTTATTAACAAATGTTATGTGATCAATAGATAATATAGGGGTATATTTTTCCAAAGCTTCTAATAATTATAAATTTTTTTTTGTTGAGATTTTTAAAATTATAATAACTTTTCTTATTTTATTGAACAAATTACGGATAATTTTTCTAATCAAAATTTTTTCTTCATTTTTACCAATTTTTTTATATATAAAAATTAATTTAAAGTTTTAATCAATATATATTTAAAAATGGAAAAAATAAATTAGTCCAAATTTAAAAAAAATGTAAAAAAAATAAATAAAATATGAAAGAAACACTTTTATTATTTAAGAAAAAAAGAACTGAATGATATTTATAATTTGTAAAATAAAATAAAAAAATTAGTGTAATTGTCTGAAAAATTACGAAAATTTAATTCAATTTACCTATAATATATATAATCATATTTCAGTTATTGAAACTCACTTGGATCCACAGAGACTAGCATGCCTGCACCTCCAAAGTCACAAGTTCCTCCGGCTACCCTTGTTCTCTGCCAGTAACTGTTGAATGCAAAGGAAGCATGTGCAATCACTGTATTAGGCTCGAAGCATGACCCACTCGGCAGAATTGCATCGCAGTCTGCTCCCGAACCACAGGCATAGTTCATTGCTTCTTGTATTATTGGTTCCGGCACCGTTGGCTTTGCAACACACCACAGCGATATGCTTGGGCCGTTGTGCGGCGGCGGTGGACCTCTCGGTGGTGGGTACACGACCGGCGGCAAAAAAATTGGTGGGCTTGGAACCAGTCCAGTAGGGGTTGGAACAGTAAAAGGTGGGCTTGGAACCAGTCCAGTAGGGGATGGAACACTAAAAGGTGGGCTTGGAACCAGTCCAGTAGGGGTTGGAATAGTGAAAGGTGGGCTCGGGACATAACTTGGAGGACTGGGCTCATAAGAATATGGTGGGTTCGGGAGATAACTTGGTGGGCTAGGCTCATAAGAATAGGGTGGGCTCAATACTGGTTCAGTTGGGCTTGGAAAAACGGTAGGGGGACTGGGTGTATATTCTGGAGGAGCAGGGACAATACCAGGCGGACTGAGAACAGTTTGTGGTGGGTTTGGGATTGGAAATGGTGGCGTTGGTGTGACGGAGGAAGGTGGTTGCGGTGGCGTGTAGACTCCGGGGGCGGCGGGTGTCGGTATGGTGGTAGAAGGGGGTTGTGGGGTAAATGGAGGATATAGACAAAATGGAGGGGTAATTTCGGGCAAGGGAATTGGAGCAAGGGAATCATAGGGTGGAAGAGTGAATGGTGAATTGACACTGTAGGGTTGTGTGTTGGACGAATCCAACAGTGCATCGACGATTCCCAAGTCCCTTAATGCGTTCATTTTCTTTGTGATTTTGATGATTGGGCTTCTTGCATGTGTGTGTCCTCTCAATAGTTGCATTGATCTTCTTGCATCTGCTGAATAGAAAAGAAGAGAGATTTTACTGGAACCAGCTGACGAAAATTCATCATCCATCATGACATAGATTTTGAGCATTGCTCAAGGTTTCTGTGTTGAAAAGACCTAAATTTCAAGGCCCATTGTTATTTCGGTGGCGTTTTAGGGTTGGACTACCAGAGACAATGTGCCTTTTTGGTTATTTAGAGTATACGGTGATTATACACTAGTTTCTTAGGTTTTATATGTATATACAAAGTTACAAACACACGTTGAGACACACTCTCTCTCTCACAAGTAGAGGTGTAATAGACATTTGTTCCAATCGATGTCGGAGTCTAATATTTCCATCTCGGATATATTATGTTGGATGGTAGTCTAATGTTGTTCTGAAAATATTATTCGTTTTGATTTGTTAATTCAATAACAAGTTTTTACAGATTTGTCTTTTTAAATTTTAAATTCAAATATAAAAATGTTTTGTACCGTATTTATAATTTTATCACGAATATCATCATCAATAGATATGAGACCCCCAACAAAATCTACCCTGACAGTTGAATGAAAAATTTCCAATCTAACATTACATTATTTTGACATAAAGAAGCAATGCTCTCAATCTCAAATAATAGAAAAAACACACGAAATAGTTAAAACTCATCTTCCAACAAGACAGATTAGAATACAAGTCCCATAAAATAATATGTGGGCCCATAGAAATCATAGAATCGGGAGATTTAAAAAGAAAGGAACTGATCAATTGCTAAAGAATCTGAGCAGTAATTAGTGTGACTTTTTTTTTTTTTAAACATCGGGAGATTTAAAAAGAAAGGAAAGGAACTGATCAATTGCTAAAGAATCTGAACAGTAGTTAGTGTGACTTTTTTTTTTTTTTATATCGTAATCTATTGACTTAGTAGCAAAACACTCTATCCAGTACCTATATAGTATGTATATACACACACAACACACACACACACACAATCTATTTCCATTTTTTTAAAAAATAATACAAGCTACATGAGTTCCACTATACATTGAACGAAACAGAGACAATTTAAGCAGTTTCTTAGTTAACATGCATGCTCTGAGATGGAAAAAAAAAACTGAAAAAAGATTAATAAAAAAAATGAGAAAACACTTCAATTACAAAGGAAAAAGGATTTACCGCAATGAGTGAAGGAAATAGCTGCAATGCATAAGTAGAGAACTAAAATGCATAAACTCAAAGGAACACTGCTTGTTTCCATGACTTCAAATAAATAAAAGCTAGAAGACCTAAACTTCAAGCAGAGCTGCAGCACCAGACCATGCTTAAATGCCTGAAAGCCAGCATGAGGGGGCTGATATATAGGCAGAGGCTCTGGACAGGCCAAGAATTAATGAGGAAAAAAGGAAAAGAGCAATGGGAACAAAGAGGGTGGAGGAGGCACATAAAGATGATTCTTTAGCAATCCACTTTGCACTGTCACAATAGCTTAGTGATGTGCAACCGAAGAAATGTAAAAGGCCAAAAAGTCCAGGGAGATGGTGTATTTTAGGCAGGTTGTCCATTGCCCATGTATTGTCTTTCTCCTTCTTGTTGTCAGCATATATGCTTGCTTGACATTGGGAAAAAACCCAAAAAGGGCAGTTTTTTGCCCTTTTCTTTTGCTTCCTTTCTACTCAAAGCTCTCCCTCTCCCTCTTTCTCTCATATTCAGTCATGATTATTTGGTTATAAACTAATACATCATGTATTGAGTTATTGGATGACTTGGTTTGTTAATCTAAGACCAGCTCCAAACGCAGTTCTTTAAAAGAACTGTCATATCTATAATATAGTAAGTGATGCAAAATCGCATACTCCAGTTACCTGCAAAAACAAGTATCATATAACAAGTATCATATTTTAACTTTTTTAAATTCTCTCTCTCTCTCTCTCTCTCTCTCTCTCTCTCAGATATAACCAGAAAAATAGTAATTGCTATTTACATCAATGATTTGAATTCCATGACTCAGAATATTCTGAAGTCATGAAAGTTTTGTTTTTGATAACCAAAAATTTTGGTAAATAGAAAAATGAATGATTGTTCTGTCAAAAAAATATAGTTTTTCAACAGTTAGAGAATAACGATTTGTTAAAAGAAATAGAGATGGTTTGTATTTTTTTAAAAAAGTAAGTAAAAATTAGAGATGATTATGGGTTCTTTGTAATTCTTCAAATTGGATTGGGTTAGAACCACCTCTATTAAGTTATTTAATTTTTAAGAAAATCAACTTCACTCTGGTCTGACTTTGTTCAGGTTTTAAGTAGTTTTTAAGATCAAACATAAATCAATATACTGTTAAAAGGTACTTACCAAATAATAAAAATTTTAAAATCAATTTATCTGTATTCTATAGAATCGGTTGTAACATTTTTCAAATAAACCTTTAATAAAAAAAAAAAATATAAGAATACAAAATGAAGACAGGTGTTAATGATTCTTTGAAGGTTCAAATATGAATACCGAATTTATTATTACAAACATGTCCTAACAATTAAATTAATTACTATATTCAATTCAATAAAATTTTAAGTTAAATGTCTAATTGGAAAAGGGAGATAAAGGGTTGAACTCACGGCTACTTGCAAGTGAGGTGACCATTTATTGGACTAAAAACAAATATATATAAAAGTGATGTGGTTATCCTGTGATTCCTTGCATGTCTCGCACTTTATTCTCGCTGTATCAAATCTCTAAAGATTATGAGAAAAGAAGAACAAATACTCATCAATTTATGTCTATTGCCTTCTCCTGATTTAAAAGCTATTTTGCAAAATAATTTCCTATTGTCCTCTGAGCCTTATGCATCGATTAGGCTACTGTGGTATATCACTCAACTAATTGCATCTTTCTCAATACGTGTGTGATTAAGTTGTGAATTTGTGCAGCGACAGAATTGTAGGAAGTTAAACCCGTACTAAGTTTTAAGTATGATTTACTCAATTACTTGAGATTTATTCTATTAACGCATTATGTTTATGTCCGAAAAGCTGACTCCAAGACTCAAACAAGAGACCTCTGAGATGACTCTCTAAAATCCTCTGAGTTTTCTTTTATCCTAAGTAGCACATGGGATTCCTGTTGTGCCTCCTGCCAACATCTGGTGTAGGTGTGCCTCCTAACTCACCTACCATGACAGAATAATACTATTATTATCATGGTTTTTACCAAATTTTTTACCTACTAACGTAGTTGTTCAAGTACTAGTGAATGTAACATTTTGATGTAGGTATTAGTTAATTCAACCTTTTGAACTCATCTACCATGACTAATACTAACATGCAAATTTTACTAGCACCGAGACTGTATTTACTAGTACCTAAATAACTACTTCAGCCAGTAAAATAATTTAGTAAAATGTTACGATAATGATAATATTATTCTTTTGTTAATTCTGTTTCAATTATTCCAAGGACATTGAATTTTAAGGCACGATGACTTCATTTATTATCATTAAGCAGATATTAATGGAAAACTTGTCCTCAAAGGAAAAAAGAAAACTTTAAAAATGTTGGATTCTGCAACAAAATTAGATTGATATAATAGAAGTAGGTATTTTTTTAGCTCAAAACACCTTTCACTTTGTTTTTTTTCCCGATAAGTTTGGAATAACATTTATTTTGTTTTAATAATTGTATGGATCATTGTTGTTGTTATGTTTTTAGATTATAGGCTATGTTTGGTTTAACTTTTGAATCGCGCTTAATATTCTTTGAAGGACTCGTTAAGTACTCCAGCAAATTTGGTCTCCCGAGAGTAATTTAAACCCCTATCCTATGTGATAAGTATTTGCTGTCAAATTCTGTTAATAGAAGAGTTGAGAGGAGACAAATATAGGATTATATATTCACTTATATTAAGATTTGTAAATCGAATAAAGCTATCCGAATTCGTCTCAGCTAGAGACTCGTTTGAAATTGAGGTCATGAGACAAATAAAACAAATTTGAACAAAAACAAACTACTCAAACTTGGTTTGAATAGATGCTAACTTGAGAAATAAATAAGTCAAACTTGAACAAAATTTAAAACTCGTATATTTTAATAAGTTAACAAGTAGTCTAATACAATATATATAAATAATAAAAAAAAAACAAATTACTCGTGCTCGACTTAAGTAGAGGCCGGCTTGAGAAATAAATAAGTTAAACTTGAACAAAATTTAAAACTTATTTATTTTAACGAATCGAGTTTAAACAACTCAAAACTCGACCCGACTTAACTTATTTACGGCCCAACTTGCAATGTTCAGGACTCAAGCCCATCTGGCCAAAACAGACATACAAGCAGCCCCTAAAAGAAGAGAAATATTTGCCCCTAGTTGAAGTCTTCCATTGCTTTGCATCCTTGGGTTCATGAAATCTGCTGCAAGTAGGTCAACAAGCGACATGTAAATCAAGATCCCAGCTGAAGCAGAATCCAATATCCCTTCAACAATTAGAGCCGTTGGGGTGTTTTCGTGGTAATCATTTGATATTGCAATACCAATCGCGATCCCTACTGGGGTGGTGAAGGAGAAACAGATTGCCATAATTGCCGAGGATCGGGACTTGAATCTCGCCTGAAAAATGAAAATGTATTTCAAAATGTTATATATATATATATATATCTATATATATATGCTTTGTAAATCGTGCTATATACGGTAAATTAAAAGAAAAATTACACCTAATATGAACTCGAAAAAGCAAAGTATAAGTGATAGTTCAATTAAGAGTAAATCATGCTATGTGCAAGTGCAACGTTGGTTTAATTAAGTGTAATTTTTTAAAACTGTTGATTATAATTTGTTCTTGAGAGTTCATATTAAGTATAAATTTTTTTAAATTAAATTACAAATACGAGTAGGGCTGCAGCTAAATGGCGCAACATGAAAAATTATTAGAAGAGGGCTAAAAAATTTTTGAAAAAAAAAATTAGTGAGAATTATGGGTTAGGCTAAAATTTTGAGGTAAAAAATGAAAGAAATGATGATTAAAGATTGGGCTGAGCCAAAATTTTGAAAGGATGGGTTAAAATTTTAAGTGAGAAATGAGAGAAATAATAATTAAAAATTAGACTGAGTTAAAATTTTAGAATGAACTAATTTTGAAAAAACTAAAATTTTACATGTAGAAAAAAAATTAAAAGTTTGGGGGACTATACCCCAACCCATCCCTCAACACGGTTCCATCATTCGCTACAATTTGGGTGGACTAATCCGAGCCTAACTCCATTTTTTTTAGACTTAAATTTTATTTTTTACACTTTGAGACGAATTTTGACAAAAGAATTCAAACTCGATTTAAATTAAGACTAGAGTTGAATTCCCAATCCAAGCCCAAACTTAATATTTATATATTATATTTTTTTATATTTTAATCATACACCATTAAATTATTAAAAATTTCTTACAAATATTACTATTTATATTTTATTAATTTTAAAAATTAGTAGATATTTAATATTTTTCAAAATTAAATTATGTTGAATAAATTATTTTAATAATTTTTAATTTTTTTTAAAGAGAAATTATTAATACTTTTAACATATAATTAAAATAAACAAGATAATAACTTATTAAAAAAAGTATGAACACAAATTAAAATTAAATATTAAAAATTTATTAAATTTAAAATACTAATAAATTTTAATTTAAAAAAAATTAAGTCATCGAATTCAAAGTCCTCTTTATTCAAAGTCCTCTTTTTGGACTCCGGCTGCCCGTGTTTATAAGGTGGAATGTAACAAGTTTAAGTTGACCATTAGATATTTTTTATTTTGATTGTCGTTATTAAAAGAACCAAAATCTAATCCAACGCCCTTTGTTACAAGTCATGTTGTCATTTTTTCCATAGAATGACAACGAACGCCTACCATTTGAGACTTTTGAGGTCTGAATAATACTATAAAGACTGTTTTCAATCAACCATAAGTGAGTACACATGAGGTCATTATAACAACGTCTTTGAACAAGTACTAAGTAGTAAAAATCCCAACACGGAAGAGGATCAAACCTGAGAGATGCAGCCACCCAATCCCACACCCTCAAAAAATTGATGGAAAGACAGAGCTGCCAACAGAGTTTTTATTACTTGAGGGCTTTCAGAAGCACCCAGGGTCATCCCTGTAATTATTGAATGCACTATAATTCCCAACTCCAATACCTAATCAACATCCATCAAATATATTAATAATATTAATCATAATTTAAAAAGAAAAAAAGAATATATATATATATAATACTATATATTCCTAATTTATATCCCCAATTATATTTTCAATATAATGAAACATAACATAGGGGCTAAAATATTTTTGGAAGAAATTTTAAGGGAATTTTTTTTTTCAAATTAAAATAACTTTACATGTAAAATTTATTTCTCAAAGAATAAGATGACAAGGGGAATTTTATTTTATCAAAATAGAGAAATTTTATATGTAAATTTTTTTTACCAAATAAAGCTTAAAATTGAGATACTTTTAGTAAAATATATGAAAATCCATCAAATAAATGGAAAAAAAAAATTCTTAACAACCGTGGCCAAAAATTCAAAGTGAGAAATAAGAGAAATAATGAGTAAAAATTAAATTGAACTAAAACTTTAGAGTACGTTGTTTTATAAATCGCCACAGTTTTACATCTATAAATTTAATTTAGTTTTTTTAAATTTTGAGACAGCTATAACCCACTTTAACATAGAGATATTATTCTGCACTCAATTGAATACCAGGACTATGATAATCACACTGTCCGTGTAAGAGTATGTAGAGAGATTATTGACCAACTCTTCATATTTTGAATATAGTTGGAGATATAAATTGAATGTACTTAGTATTACTCTCTCTCTCTCATATATACATATATATATATATATATATGTAAAAACCATATCAACAGTGAACTTGAGATCAACTTACTTGTGATGTGACGCGAAATCGTATGAGATCTGATGGAGCCATTTCCTCAGACAGGACGGCAGAGCCATGAGCATGATCATGTGTATGGACATGGAAATCAACCCTCTCTACGTCATTGCTCACCTGCTGAGGCTTGTCAGTGTGCTTATTCTTGTAAAAACTAGTGGCAAACGAGTCGACCATTAACGTTCCAATTGCAGACATCATTGCTACAAACCCTGCAAATGGAAAATTCCCCCATGGATTCTCCTTGAGGCAGGGCGACGTTAAACGATCAAAACCTTCGGGAAGTATGTGAATCAAGGCAGTAGCTAGAATCACGCCGGCCGCAAAGGCCTTGATCATGAAGAATATATCATTTTCAGGCCGTAAAGCTTGGAATTTCCTTCCCAGCAGTGGCAGGCTCACTCCAATCCCACCCGCAGCAAGAATTGAAGCAATTGCAGCGAGCTTATATTTAAGAGACTCGCTTCTGCTTTGATGTTTGTCATCAACATCGCAGGTGCACTCGCCCAATACTACAGTGGGGAGAAGAAGAATGAGAAGGGCTGATATATTTATAATGTTAATTGAACAAACTCCAAAGCTAGTCATTGAGAGAGAGAAGGTTTCGAGTATGAGTGAAAGGTTCGTTTCGTACATATATAAGGGGAATGAGAATGAAGGAGCACTACTGGTGCTAATGGGAATGTGAATGAAGAACACTGCTGGTCCTAATGGTTTCGAGTCAATGCCTAGCCAATTCACAAGAGAGGTCAACAATGTAGGCAAACGCACACCACTGATTTATATGGTTCACAATAAATTTCTTTTTTATTTTAGATAAATTTCTTAAAATTTTTAATATTACATTATTTTTTTTATTTTACTTGATAATTATAAATATTCATTTTAGTTATTTTTTTAAACAACAAAATTTTCCATTTTATGTATTTTATTTTATTTTTACATTTTTTTCAATTTTGACTATTTTTAATTTTCAAATAAATATTGATTAAAATCTTAAATTTATTTTTATATAAAATAAAAATAAATTATTTACCTTAAATGCATTTTTATATAAAATTTAAAAAAAAAGGAAAAATTGGTTAAAATTAAAAAAATGTAAAAAAAAACACAAAAAAGACAATTCTATCATTTAAAAAAAAAATTAATTGAACGAGAAAATTTGTAATTTGTCAGATAAAATAAAAGAGGTCAATAAGTTAAGAGGAGGTCAGTATAATTTATGTTTTTTTTTACTATTTTATAATTTAAGAATAAAATTAATTTTTCTTTCAAATAAAAGCCTCACCCCTTTTTAAATACCCATTTTCCTTTACTTGAGATTTGTCTAATCGTTAATTTCAAAATCTCGAAATTAGTCAAAATGTGTATAAATTGATCTGAACATTGAATTATCTAAAATAAAATAAAAAGTACAATATATTTAAAACATGTTATTATAAAAAGTATAATACCCTCAATTGTAAAGAATATCAGCACCCCCACAGAGCAAAACAAAGGAGAATAGTTACAGGCACTTCCAAAGGCGGGTATGTGGCCAGCAAACGTAGGTATGCCAATAATTTATGTTGGTGGTCATGCACTTCCATGATTCGGCTATCATAGGTGTACGTATCAATACGTACGTACATACATATATGTATATATATGTATACACACTTTTTCCAACCTTTTTTGATCATTTCACCTAATTTTGTCAAGGGAAGTGATCCACAAATTGGATAAAAGACATGGGTGAATTAGTCATTTTCGAAAAAGTTGTTAAAGGTTAAAGAGCATCTAATGAAATGATTGCAAAGAAGATATTAAAAAGATTATTAAGACTTGAATATTAGGATTCCAGGATGTGGACAAATATTATTTCGTTTAATAATTTTTATGTTAAGTGAAGATGTAGACAATATGTTGTCATGTTAACATCCTAAACAAGGGATATCACCATAGATCACATCGACTGGGACACCTTTTTCGCACAGTCAAACTCATAATGTCGTTATTATGTCTAATAATGCCCCTTATGATAATTCTTTCTTTGTTTGAATTTACTTGCTGGGGCTCACCGTGCTTCCCCATTCATGTATGCATAAGTGGGAATCTTCCCAATTTGACCGAGAATAAACGGTACCATGCTTGAACTCTACATAAATTCATACGGACCTTGATTACCGGTGGCTATAGACTTCTAATGACCTCCAAATAATTTCCAAACTCTTAAGAAAAATACTCATACTCCTCTAAGGCAGAGTTCCTAATATTTACAAAAAGATTACTCGCGTGTCGACACGTATTGTCACAAAGTCCTGTAACGGGCACTATATTTATGCTTGTGCCAAAATCCATAATAGATTCTGAAAGGTCGTGAGGATGCCCTCATGCCATCTTGCAACTCCACATTGATGAAACAATAAAAGTACAAGTCCTTGAGCAAGTAGCGTCTGCAAGTGCTTTCTTTCCCATGGATCAAATATTCTATTCTGATGGCCTACAAATTTTACGAAAAGTTAGCATAACTCAGTTGAAAGAAGAACTCAATTCTTCTCAATGCAAAATCCAACTAAACTTTTGGATGAGAACCACCCCAAATTTGTCCCTTAGGACGCCCAATACTCTGACTAAACTTAGCCAAACCAACATTGCATATAATCACGCTAACCACAAGGAACTCCCACTCAATTTACCCCTCTAGGTATTCTTTATGGCCAAACCCTTTTCTTGTTTTGGCCCAACCGTTCTCCAGCGGCTCCTCATTATCCAACTCTAACTTGCCCCAAATATCCTTCAAGGTACTTAATCTTCACTTGTCGCTACTGACAATCGTCTATTTCCTACTCTAAATACTCCTCAAGTTGTGGCCAATGACCAACTCAGCCATTCAGAACCACTTTGTACTTTAGCATCTCGTTTCTACTGCACCTCTACCTTAAGGCTTCCCCCATCTTTCTCTAGCAATTCATGTCACAATTGTCTCCCTTTTGAAAGGACTTTGATTATTTGGCCCATTTTGCCTATTCTTTGGCTTTCCTACAAGATTATATTCTTTAACTTCCTTATTTGCCCCCTCCCCCCGTTGAGGTTTAACTCATGCTCGTTGATATACAATTAGTTTCACTTGGCATCAGTTTTCACTCTATATATTACCAACACCCATAGGTTGTCCGTGAAGTATCTTCAGCTCATGGTGGCCATGCACTAGTACCTAAACCAAACAGTCTCCTCATCGTAGTATCCCTCAAAGACAATTACTAAGCTATTTCCCCACTTTTGCATCTTTGCTTCCCAAAGTATGCTTGAGGGCTCCCTCCCTCAAGCTTAGAACCAACATCATAATTAGCCAAATATGGTGCCCTTCTAGTACCTCAACCCTCTGGTCTTCACCCAAATGAGCACAACTCAAAAACCACTAAAACTCATTTACTTCAATGTTTGTTACCCTTCTTGGTTCATCGATATGGCAATCTTAACCGCAAGTGAGTAACTTTTTCTCTTCCCCTCTAAGATCTCAATGTTAGCTCAAATGTAGTGTCTCTAGTACATCAGTCAGACCGATCTTCACCCTGAGTAACAATTCTCAAATTTTGGCTTTTGGTGCCTTATTCGGTTGCTACTCTTGTTTCTCAGTCTTGGGACCTTCACCTTGAGACAACTTTCCCTGCAATCAACTTCCCCATATTTGCCTTCTCTCAATGAAAGACTTTGTTTCATGGCGCCTCAACACCTTTCACAAATATTCTAGATGTCGTGACTTACCACGCCCGCAACATGGTTGCCACACTCTGTGAGCAATGTGGTACCTCGGCACTCGACCTTCATGCATCATCAAACTACCCTATATCAACATGTTCGCCAAGATGACTCTGCACACGGGCTATCAAGACTTGAAATTGAGCAGTGAAAATGATTTCCTATTCTTCCCACAATTTTGCCGACAACCATGCGATTGAAATAAACATGTGCCCTTGATTGTCTCAAGTAGCCATGTACCAATACCACCCAAAGACATCAACTGTAATGCCTGTAAATTGAGAGCTCAAAATGTAGTCGTTGAACTGGAGCCAGAATAAAGAACAAGTGTTGAACAAATCTACCTCACACAAGCCCACAAGATAGCATTCAACAACATAGTGGATAACAACCCTCGTGTTACTCGGAACCATCTCATGTGCTCAATAATGCTAGTTGTGTCTCACAAGAAGGCACCTCCCAGAGATATATCAATTAACTTTGATACCCCAAAACTTAATGCAGTCACCTATGAACTGATGAGCAATAAAGGGAACACCAACCCAAAGTTCACACATCGGTTCTATTATAAAGTCTAGAAAATAATACACTCGACCCCCTCAAGAGTCTCATGAAGTTATCCCTCAAATAGTGGCATCGAGGTTCATGGAAGTAAGAAATATATGTGACCCATCTCCTCATGAGAACTCCCGCTCTAGAGCCAATTTCCTTATAAATGGACCAACTGTCACGGTCTGACTTTTTCACGCAATGGAAATAGACCGTGCGATGCTCAAACTCCACCAAATCTAAGCTAACCTTACTCAAATGCAACCACCTAGGAGTATAAGATGCTCCGTTTTTCACTTTTCGTGCCACAAGCATTTAGCCAACAAAAACAACCCTTATTTTAGGCCCCCGTATATTGAATGCCATTAGGAGGCTGCCTTGTCCCAATTAGTTTCTCTACACGGCTGACCAACTACTTCATTGTGCCAAGCTTGCTCACAAGCAAGACACTCGCCTCATCGAGGTTCCATTGTCATCCAGGTCATTTGCCATACCGCAATGGACATGCCCATTCGAAGTATTGCCTACAACTAAGCCAACTGCATAAAGTAATAACACTATAATCATACCATAAAGTAATAAAACTATAATCATATCAATGGTGCCACATCTCCTCGAGTAACCCAACTATGTGCTAGCATTTACCTTGACCAAGTTGACATGCCCACATATCATATTGGGTCCTTCACAATGCATATCAAATGTCTTTAGAGTCAGTTAGCCTGAAACTAGCACCGAGAGTCACCTTCATGCCCACAATACACTCCTCGTGCACATACGTATGCCAACAAGCCCGTATCATATTGCCCAAGTGAGATAATTCATAATCCGTAGCCCACGAATACCACATTGCATGCCCACAAGTCAAACATTAGGTGTCCAATGAATTACAGGGCTTAGTATCATCCGCCGACACCCCTCTAGTGCGGTGTTGCCTCAATACCGTTAGCTAGGGGCCATGAGATTCCCAAAGGCAAGGCCAAACTCAAGCCACTGCTTGCGAGTTAGCACACGAGGCCTAAGTTATGCCTCGATAACCCATTCAACCTAATATGGCATCCCTCAAGTGAATATAGCGAGAGGCATAATGAATGCCACTGAGCCACGCGCGGCACCGACCCACTAGCATTATGGCATTGTCCACAAGGCTCCTCGTCCTCGTGAAAACCCTAAACACCCCTCTTTGGTGTTTAGAGCCCACCCTCGAGTTCCTTTGGGGTTGCTCGTTTAATGCCCCGACAGGGCACCAATGGGTGGTAAGGGCTCATTATGCTTCCCCCTTGTGTATGTACAAGGACATTTCCCAATTTGATGAGAATAGACGTCACCATGCTCGAATTCTGCATAAATTCTTACTGACCATCGACTGGCTGAACCGTCAATTGCTACAAACTTCTAATGGCCTTTAAATCAATATTTATGAAAATGCAACTCGCGTGGCGACAAATGTTGTCACCAAGTCTCGTAGTATGCACTACACCTTCGTGCATGTGTCAAACTCCATAATAGATACTCAAAGGTCACAAGGATGGCCTTATGCCATCTTACAACTCGTGACACAATGCGTTGGTGCCACACGGTTGGCCTATATGGGTTTATTAGATCAATTTTTCTCTCAATAATTTTTCATTAAATAAATAGTACTAAATTATTGCAGTAAGATTTCATATTATAATTAAGAACCCAAAAAAATAAATTACACACAATTATAGTAGTCTATAAGAAGTGAGACTAGCATCATATAATTAAGATTTTAAAAAAAATGAAATTGCAGACTTTTTTTCATCCATCTATGATGAACATTTTCTAAGCATTCCACGACTCTGCACAAAAAATTTTTGAGACTAAAAAAAATATCTCAAATTATGTAACAATTTATCATATTGTTTGAATTTTGTAAACAATTTTTTTTTGAATAATGTAGAATTACTCTTTAAATATTAAAATAGTCTAAAGCGAATTAAAAAAGAGGCTGAGTCAAGAATCATTTGTTTAATTAAATTAGACTTTGATATCATAATTATATTATAAGTATTAATTAAAAATAAGGTTAAGATAAAAAAAAAATATTAACTTAAATATTTAAAAATATCGAGAGGAAATATCACAACGGCGGATTATTGAAGTTAAAGATTCTATTCGAGGAGATGTGTAGTTTTATTGCTATACAAAGTTTCAGATTGTCGAGCTTTTGAAGTCTAAAATTGGTGCGAATTTGTAAAGAAGAGATAAAAAGAAAGTCACTAATTATTGTATGCAAGGGCATCCGATTGATGTTGTTACCCAATTGGAACAACATTCAACAATAAGGCCGTTAAATCAAATCCACATTACAATGTCAGCTGTTGCAACAACGCAATCACAGATGACAATGTGAAAGGCAACACAAAGATAAGATTAGGAATTTCAGGGTATTGATATAAAATGAGAAGAGGTTTGTATTGGTAGACAGAGAAATACAAGAACCTGGTAATCCTCTGGTGAACAAGAAGGTGGATTTGATCGACGGCGGTCACCGGCCATCCGCTTGCCAGCGAACCGACTGGACATTGGAGAGGCGCCGTCCGTCGAGTTAACAGGAAGGGGGAGGTTGAGAGCGAAAGAGAAGTCTGATGATGGTCTGCCTTACTCTCGTTAGGTATAATGATATCGAGCCGACCCGAGTTTCGGGTTCAACGGGCGGTCCAAGCGGAGTTTCTCAAAGGAACGGGTTTTGGAGGGTTTAGAGAGCCCCGTAAGAGGGCCCGGTTTTTCGTCAGATCTCATCTCAGATACAAGGCGGATTTTCTTGGTATATTAGTGTGAGAAAAACACCTGCAAATCTGCAATCACTTGCACCGGTTGGCGGATTTTCTTTGTATTCATACTGAGGACAAAATATCAAAGAGATGGATTCATCAACGATGCTATTCAACCAGCTCAAGGTTTGATTACTGTTTTTGTCATTGCTTCAATTCCGTATTGCATATGTTCCTTTTTCACATTCTTTGACGCTTTGCATCTTTCTCAAGCAGACAGCAGAACCATTTTTCTTATTAGCCGGTCCCAATGTGATTGAATCGGAGGAGCATATTTTCCGGATGGCCAAACACATCAAAGCTATCACATCAAAGTACGTTCTTTCTCTTTCTATATACACACACATGCATACATTATCGATCTCTGCGCGTTACTTAGAAAATAAGGGAATTCGCTTCTTTTCTGTGTTAGTAGTAGAATTTTGAAAATAGAGATTCTTTCTTTATAGATTTCTTTATAACAAAAATTTCACTTGCCCTCTTCTAGACTCGGGGTGGCACTGGTTTTCAAGTCAAGCTTTGACAAAGCTAATCGGACATCCTCTAAATCATTTCGCGGTCCTGGCCTGGCAGAGGGCTTAAAGGTATTATTTGATCTTATCTCGGTGTCATGCATTGTTGTTTTAGAACAGAAAGCTTTCTGACATTACACTGTAGAAATCTGTCATTTTGAATAGAGCCATTAGGGAAAATGACATCCACCTTACAAATGATATGAAGAAGTTTGAATTTTTCTATTTCAATAAACCAATAAGGCATCTCTGACCTTTGCTCAAAACCCATATTAAATTTAAATTTGAGTCTAGATATTCAAAAATCCCCTCCAATGTTATACTTAAACCCATACCAAATTGAGTTAGTCTCAAACTTATATCCAATTCAACTGAACATTGTTCATGGACTCAAATCACTATTCAAAGTCAAATTTAGAACTTTAAGGCCAAGATGGGAATTTTCTTGGGACAAGATGAGATTTTTTTTGAAATAATTGATTAAAACTCAAGTGTAGCATTGGAGAGCTTCATACCAAATGAAACTTCTACTCAAATTTGAGTAAAATTTTGGGTAAAGGGTTGGAGATGGTCTTTAATGATCACATATCAAGCACAAAGAGGTATTTCCTTTCCCCTAATGGATTCTAGATTATGGATTTTTACTTCAAATGCAGTGGGACCATCTAAATTCAAGAGGACAGCCAAACTCACCTCTACTGCAAAATTTCATATATAGATCAGCAGTTGAATTTCACAGCTATTAATCCCTTCAACTTACTCCATTTTGGTTTCAGATCCTTGAGAAGGTTAAAGTAGCATATGACATCCCCATAGTGACTGATGTTCACGAGACCATCCAGGTAACCTTTTCATTTTATTTTTACATGTATACATGTTCTTCAATATCAACATATGTGTGCCCATTAGAAATTATGGGCTCTGCATTAATAGTAACAGTTCTCTTATGCAATATTGCTTATTATTGTTATTCTATTTCCCTGTCTTTGGTGTTTCCTAATCTTAGAAAAAAAGGGTGCATTAAATTTTTCCATTGAGGGTATGCTCTATTATTTGTCTGACACTAGTCTTTATCAACAATGAAATGCCTTTTTTCATGTGGCTGGAGGCATCTCTGTTGATGTTCTCATGACACAAGCGGAACTGAATATAAATTAAAAAATGTACGTTTATATAACTGTAAATTGTTTCAATTTTATGTCAAAATTCATATTGTAAAATTGTTCTTTTAAGCATGTCATCAAATAATATTGACATAGTTAGTCAGTATTAAGCTCTTGAAACAAGAGTTATTCTCCTATAGCTTTTGATATATTGACTGGCTGCCTAATCAGCACTTCGAGGATATGCATATGTGACATGCTATTATTTGCGCAGGCAATATTGCTTATTATTGTTATTCTATTTCCCTGTCTTTGGTGTTTCCTAATCTTAGAAAAAAAGGGTGCATTAAATTTTTCCATTGAGGGTATGTTCTATTATTTGTCTGACACTAATCCTTACCAACAATGAAATGTTTGTATAACTGTAAATTGTTTCAATTTTATGTCAAAATTCATATTGTAAAATTGTTCCTTTAAGCATGTCATCAAATAATATTGACATGGTTAGTCACTATTAAGCTCTTGAAACAAGAGTTATTCTCCTATAGTGTTTGATATATTGACTGGCTGCCTAATCAGCCCTTCGAGGATATGCATATGTGACATGCTATTATTTGCGCAGGCAATGCTGTGAAATTTTCTTTACAAAATTGTTTATTTTAAAAAAGTGTAAGAAAGTAAAATTGGTTTTTTAACACACAAAGTAAAGTTTTTTTTCTAACGCTTAATTTTTTGCAGTGTGAAGCAGTTGGCAGAGTTGCGGATATAATTCAAATTCCAGCCTTTTTATGCCGGCAGGTTAAATTAATAATACATTAGTTGCTGTCAACAATTTAGTCCTTTCAATATAAAAAAGAAATAAAAAAATTGCATTTTTTTTTTTGCTGAAGAATCTATTGATGTCTCTTCCATTTATTGATTTTATACCAATGTGTTGAATTAGTAGATTTTGTTACTTCTTGGAATGACAGACAGATCTCTTAGTAGAAGCTGCCAAGACCGGAAGGATTGTCAATATTAAGAAAGGGCAATTCTGCGCTCCTTCGGTAAGTGAATGTTTTCCTCCCCTTCCCCATCCTGTTAGAACATTTACTGATATTGTCACAGGCTTTTGATATATCTGTTTTTCTTTTTCTTTTTTTGGGGGTGGGGGTAAGTAAAAGTTTACAGGCTTTTGATATATACATTTTTTTGGGTAAGTAAGATATTGTATTAACAAAAAATCGCATACGAGGCACAAGAGTTGCATACCACCCTAAAACAAAAAATAGCAAAAACAGGAGCAGAGATGGTAAACAATACAGCTCTCCCCAGCTAACCCCCAACCCAAAAAAAAAAAAAAATTACATGACCAAAGGAACCAAAGAAGCTATACTTTTTATAAAAAAAAACAAAGATTAAAATAAAAGGACCATGTCCTCAAGAGATCCCCAATTCATCGTCGCACGCCTCGTCTTACCCAATATGTTGTTCTTGGATGTGGGGTTGCTTATCTGGATCCTGCTCTGATAGCCACGCTCTCAAATGACCTATGTTTGGCAAGTTTCCATCATAAAATAGTACCACTACTTCAATTCCTAGCAACCAGAAATATAGATGTTAGAAACCCTATTGCATATTCAATTCTAGTTCTTAAAGCAATTCTAGATAATCTGAAGAAAAAAGGTTACAGGTTGCCAGGTTGACTAGTAAGTGTTATATGTGCAAGATGGCTGGGAATTAGGAAGTTATCTATTGTTATTTTGTCCGGTGGAACGAGATGTGGGCTTTGAGTTCAGTGGGTAATGCTAGAATAAGTGATTGATTTTTTAAGGTGTTGGAAAGGTAGTTGTAAACATAGGAGGGTTGCTTTTTCAGGTGTTGGAAGGTGGTTGCAGACATAGGATGGTTAAGAATCTGTGGGACATAGCTCCCTGTTGTCTCATGTGGTGCCTTTGGAGGGAGAGAAATAGAAGATTTTTAAAGGAGCGGAGCTATTTGTTGGGTATTTGAAGTAGATTATACTGTGGTGCCTTAGGAGGGAGATAAATAGGAGGATTTATGAAGGAGCAAACCTATTTGTTGGGTATTTGAAATAGATTGTGCTCATTGTTCTTTTGGGTTAAAGGGTCTTTTAGGATAGAGATAGATTCTTTTGTTAGTTTTTTTTTTTGGAAATTTTGACTATCAGTACTCTGTTTTTGTTCCCAATGTTTTTTTTTTTTTTTTTTAATTTCTCTCTCCCCATATGTAATCAACAACAGCTGTTACATCTAGCTTCCCAATATTGCTAAGAAAAGATTTCCCAAGAAAAAAGTCAAATTTCCGTCCCAAGTCAAAATGGTTGTGGTTTCCAAACCATCAGTAAAGCTTAGAAGACCGCGACTGGTTACATACTCGAAGCATTTTAAAACATTTTTCAAAAATCGTGTGCACACGCAGCCAACCTAGGTCAATATATCCAGGTCCAAATTACCTTTTTACCCTTTTGTGTCTAGCTTCATGAATTTGCAATGATGATTGTTTGCTTTGACAACAAGGCTCGAGTAACTTGACACACATGGACTTAGACTCAATACAACTCCTTTTCCAACTCTAGTGTTGTCAATTGGGATATGTCAACACACTAAAAGACACATAGTCTTAATAATTTCTCTCTTTGGCAATTTCATGACAAAATTAATACTAATGAATACTAGATTACAAACAAAAGAGAAGTGAATCCCTAGAAACCCAAAAAGAGACTTACAACCCTAATCTGTGACTTAAGACTCATTATGACGCGTTACACCTGCCTTCATGATGCTCAATACCAACTTAAGCTATAAAACAACACTCAATATACCCTGTGAAACACATAGCGAGGAATAACAATAAATCCAAAATGCACACAAGTATGGCTACGTGTAAAGAAAGTTAATTAACAGCATAAAATTATAATACTCTCAATGTAACACAGTGGATGCATATACCGATAAGAACACACATACCCCGGCCAAAAAAAAAAAAAAACCCTCTTTTGGAGGTTAAGCTTAGGACCTGCTAGAATCTGGAACTCATCTGAAGGTTCCTTATAACTGAGTCCGAACTTTAATCAGTGCCACAAAGGATATTGTGATGCATAAATCTGTTTCTTTCTGTCACATATACACAAGGTTTAGGCTTCTGATATCTTTCTCCATTTGTCAAATTAATGATCATGTTTATTTGCAGGTCATGGTAAATTCTGCTGAAAAGGTTAGATTGGCTGGAAATCAAAATGTTATGGTTTGTGAGAGAGGAACTATGTTTGGCTATAGTGAGTCAACTTGAATTTCATATCTAATGCTATGTGCCTCAGGATTTTGGACAGTTCTCTGCAGTGTTTATCTTAATTTATTAATATAAAAATTGATGGATATGAACGTTTTAAAGTATTTCCAGTTTCACATTTGACTTGAACTCTAAACACCATTAAGAATCAGAAAAAAGATGCAAGAAAGAGAACAAATTTAACACGAGTCTAGAGCTATGGTTTTTTTGTTAATAGTTGCTATTATTATTTTGGTATTTGTATAGTTTTTCACCCATTTCCATAGATTACTCACACTGCCTGTGTGAACGCGATGCCAGAGCTATTTTTTTTTCAAAAAATGAAAATTCTTCTCTGTTTTGTGTACAGTTTTCACCCTTTGATTTAGAATTTCATAAGCATTCATGAATCACTCACACTACCTGTGCGACCAATGCTTATGAGAGAAATTAGAAAAATAACATATTATTCAATTTTATGTCTTTCTTTCTTTTAAACTTTCATGAATTTTAAGATGTTGATGTTCAAGATTCTTCCTCATGAATTTAAGACGTTTACATATCACCTGAAGTTTTTCCTGAAGCCAAAGCTGTAATCTTGCTAATACTATTTAACTCTGTTTCACAGATGACCTGATTGTTGATCCGCGCAACTTGGAATGGATGAGAGAAGCTAATTGTCCTATTGTAAGTGTATTACTTATTAACTATTCATCTTGAAACGTGATGTTATTGAAGCGACAATTTTCTTATGTTGGCATTGGTTACATGCTGTTTACAGTTGCATACTATTTTGTGAAGGACCTCACCATCTGATTGAAGTGTTTCACTGTAGGTGGCTGATATCACACATTCATTGCAACAGCCTGCTGGGAAAAAGGTGTGGATTGTCTTATATTTGAAACTTGGGATTACTAGATTAAGATAGATTGTTGGATTTATTGACTTTTTTAAATTTATTTATCACGATCATATGAGATGTCGGAAGTAAACCTGTTATTCTCTCTGCCTAGTTTCATTGTCACGGATTTTATTTTTTTAATCTTGAAAAAAGCTGGCAAGGTTGCGTGAAACTTGATTTAGTGTTCCTTTTTATAAAAAAAAAAATCCTGGAAACAATTTTCTTTTGTTTTGTTTTTCTGTGAACACCGACAGCATTGCAAACTGCTTAGGATTGTATTGGGTGTGCGAGGTTTGGGATACAAATATTATGTGGGGTATTGTAAATTTAGTGTCCTTAGAACTCTTGTAGGATCGATGGATAACATTTGTGCCTGTAGTGTCTCCCTCACAAGCAGAAGTGGTGTCAGTATCAAAATAGTTGCTGGCAATAATCATTCACCACCTTAATGGTTCTACTTCTTTATAATAATAAAACAGGTGCTTGCATAATTGGAGCTAAACTCTTCATGAGAGAATCCCAAGCGTTTTTGTTATATTAGAGTTTCATAGGTTAACATGTCTGCTGGTCGTAGTCTTGTCCTTTTGAGACAGGTTAATTGCATCGAAGCTGTCATACCTCATGGGCATCGACACCGTGTTCTCTGTTTTCTTTGTTTTGCATTAATGTTTTTAACTTGATGGTTGATGCAAACACAAAGGCAAGCTCTCCACACATCCCACTGTCTCTTTTTGTACAAATCAGTTGTTGATGCAGCTAGAATTCCAAAAGAACGGTTGTTTTCGCTTGTGATTTATTGTTCTCAGAGCTGCATTAATAATAAGAACTCTTGGAATGCAATTAAAATTAAAATGCATGAAAAAATTATGCGTCATTGATCACTCTATTGAGGCACCTATCTGGCTAAGGGAATATTGACAGCAGAATAACAATTAGTAGCTTATGATTTCTCAAATTATATTGGGCTTCCAAAAGTGAAGGTCAAGACCAAGTCAGTTAAATAATAGTGGGCGTATTGGGTCGATGGGTAGGACGGGCTTGCGTGGAGAAATTAGAAGGTGGAATGATTGGCTAGGCCAGGAGTGGATTAGGCCCAAACAAGTGACAAGGAGACCCAGTGATATGGCACCCAATTCCAGGTGGGCTAGCAGGGAGCATAATAGATTTATGGGTCTTAGATCCTTCAAGGATGTGGGCGTTTACAATAAGGAGACCCAAGCCCCGGTCAAAGGTCCAAATCTTAATACCCACTGACCAGCATGAAGCAGCCTATGTGGCAAATTCAAAAAAGGCCCAATTACAAGCCCAAGTGTGAGCTGTAAGAACTGAGAAACCGAGGGTAGATGAAGATTAGAGCAAGCTCCAGAAAGGGAAGGCGATAGTAGAAATCGAGATAGGGTTTGGGAGAAAATAAAGTAGAAATGAAAGCTAGAGCTTTGGGGGGAGGGAAACCAGTGCAGCTGTAGAGCTTAGGAGTGGAGCCATGAAAGGTATGATTTGTGACAGTTCAGCCGATGAGGCTAAAGAGTCAGACAGGGAAACTGTTGTGTCTAAGACCGAGAAAGAGGATAACCAAGGAGCTGAGACATGCAGTCTTCAAGGGGTTGCAGTTTATTCGGAGGAGGAGTTGCGAGTCAAGATCTGAGGTCCCCTAATTCACTTTATAGGGATGGTTTAGTGATGGGTATTGTGGGTAGTTGAGACTGAAGGGGAGGCAATACTCGGGATGGCTCGGTGTAATTTAAACAGGGGTGTGATCCATGAAATGGAAGTTGGTGAATTAGGACAGAGGTTTCCTTTGCAGATTATTATAGAGAATGATCTGAAGGTCAGGGGAGGGGTAGATGGTGGCAGCATCCATAATGGAGCTATGGTGGAGGGTCTGGACCATGAGGGAGACGAACCAATCAGGTGCAGTCCTCTGGCAGTCATCACTCTGCTTAAAAGGCAGGAACAGGTGTCTGTTTTGAAGGAGAATAGGGGATTGATTGCAAGTTTCGGATTGGTCTCAAGGAAGATAAAAGGCATTAGCAGATTCTTTGGGGTTTTCTGTCATGGCTAAGAAGAAGGTCTAATGCGGTTGTTTAGGGATATAGAGAGGAGAAATCACCAGGGCAAAATAATGGGGCCTAGGAGTGAGATTTGCTAAAGATGTCTCAGCCAGGAAACGTAGGAGGGAACTGAAAAACTTGGGCTTCTTCTGTCAACTATGATTGGAGTAGTAGTTCAGTAGGGGAAGATGTAGTTTGCTGGGATATGATGTTACTAGATGACTGGTGAAGTTGAGAATTATATCTTGGAATGTTAGGGGTCTTAATGACCCAGATAAAAGAGTTGTTGTGAAAGGTGTATTGAGGGAGTGGAAACCAATTGTGGTTTATTTGCAGGAAACAAAAATGGAGGCTTTTTAGATTTAATAAACTCTAATAATTTAGTTGATTTGCAGCTGGAAGGGGGGATGTTTACTTGGGGAGAGTGATAAGAGTAACCCAGCCATGTCTTGTCTGGGCTACTTTCTTGTCTTTACAGATTGGGAGGAACAACTTCCCAACTCTTCTCAAATCTATCTTCCTAAGTCAATTTCCGATCATCTTCTCCCGTTATTAAATTTTGGAGGTGTGAAACGGGGTAAGAGCCCCTTCAAATTTGAGAATACGTGGCTACGGTTTCCTGAATTCATAGATGAGGTAGCAGAACGGTGGAGAGGGTATAGTATCACTGATTTTCCAAGTTATATTCTAGCCAGAAAGATAAAATTGCTGAAGGATGATATGAAGAAGTGGAATCAGGAGGAGTTTGATAATGTGACGGTTAGAAAAGATAGAATTTTGTAAGAGATTAAGAATTTGGATAGCAAAGAGCAATCGGTTACTTTGTTGGAGGAGGATAGAGCTTGTAGGGATGGGTTGAAAGGGGAATTGAGTTGGGTATTGAAGTTGCAAAAATCTTTAGTTTTGAGAAGGGGGATAAAAATACAAAGTTTTTTCATGGGGTTGCGACGGCTCATAGAAGAAGGTACAACATTGGCTGAATATAGGGGATAGGGTGCTTTTGGATGTGGAGGAGGCTAGCGAAGGAGTGTCGGATTTCTACAAAAACTTGTACAGTGAAACGTGTGAATGGAGGCCGTATATGATAACCTAACTTTCAGCTCTATTTTGGAAAAGGAGGTTGTTATCCTGAAGAATGGCGAAATAGGATTTATGTAACTGACCCCAAATAATTGGTATAAGACTTTGTTGAATTGAGTTGAGGTTGCTACCCTGAAGAAACCATTTGAGGAGCTTGAGTTGTTAGCTGCCTTGAGTCTTGTGATGGGGATAAGGCCCCAAGTTTGGATGGATTTATAATGGTTTTTACAAACATTGTTGGAGGGTGATTAGGGAGGATGTCACAGAATTTTTTGTGTATTTTTATTAGAAAGGTTCTTTTGAAAGGAGCTTAAATGCTACATTTATAACTTGGATTCCAGAGAAGGGGCGGAGAACATTAGGGATTTTAGACCAATAAACTTAGTGAGAAGCATGTAGAAGTTGTTGGCTAAGGTTCTTTCCTTGAAGCTTAGGGAAGTGATGGGAAGTATTATTTCTAATAGCCAAAATGCCTTTGTAGGGGTAGGTGAAAACATGATGTTGTTCATTTGAGGAGGAAAAGGAAGGAGATGGGGTTTGTGTAAATTGGACATAAAAAAGCCTACGATCATGTTAATTGGGGCATTCTTCTCTTTTTGTTGAAGAAGATAGGGTTCGAGGATAAATGGACAAGGTAAATGAAGTCTTTCATTTCTTCAATCTCTTTCTCTATTCTTGTTAATGAGTCTCTTGTGGGTTAAGAGGAGAGAATCCACTATCCCCATGATGGACGCTAAACAAATTGTTGTCCATAGCGTGATTTGATGAGGGCCTTTGTTGTGGAGGATGGTAGTGGTAGAAGGGTGGATATCTCTCACCTCCTCTTCGTGAATGACAACATAATCTTTTACAAGGCAAAGGAGAGTCAGCTTCGGTTCTGTGGTGTGTTTTGAGGCGGTGTCGGGCTTAATGGTGAATCTAAACAAAAGTGAGATTGTAGCAGTAGGAGAGGCAAGGGAGGTCAAGGAGTTGGCTTTGGGAGTGGGTTCTTCCCTTACCACTTACTTGGGATTGTCTTTGGTTGCTTTTGAGAGATCTGCAGCGGTGTGTGGGGCCCTATAGTGGAGGGGTTTCAGTGTTGCGTAGTAGGTTAAAAGAGGCAATATCTTTCGAAAGGAGGTAGAACCTTCATCAAAAGTACTTTGGCAAATCATTTGACTTATTACCTATCTCTATTCCCTTTGTCGATGTTAGTGGAGAGGAAATTAGTGAAGGTTCAATAGGATTTCCTTTGGGATGGCAAGGACATTGAGAGGAAAATGCATCTTGCAGGTTGGGACAAGGTGCAGCTTCCAATGGCAGATGGCAGTTTGGGTTTCAAAGATTTGAGTATGTTTAATAAAGCTACTTTTGAGAAATGGTTGTTGAGGTATGCATTAGATGGTCTAAAGTTCCTTCTAAAGTGGCATTCTTCGTGTGGTCGGCGGTTTGGGGAGGGATATTGACTATGGATAATCTTCAATGGAGAAGTTTCAATTAGCTAACCGTTGTTGTATGCGCAAGTGTGAGAAGGATACGGTGGATCATCTTCGTATACATTGCACAATGGCAATGGATGCTTAGAGTTTGATATTTGTGCTATTTGATTGTGGTTGAGTGATGCAGGCCACTATAAAGGAGGTGGTTTTGAGTTGGAGAAGTAGCTGGGTTAGAAAGGACTTGTGTGGTGCTTCTGGAGGAAAATGAATAGGCAGTTTTTCTAGGGGATAGAACAGTCTCCTTCTTGCTTCAAGGATAATTTTTTGCATTTACTTTTCTTTTGGGTTAATAAAGCAATTCCTTTGTATCTAGATTCTTTATTAGAGTTTATGAGGGGCTAAGGCCTTAATTTGTGTGGCCGATCCCTTTTTTTTTTTTTATCAATATGGGGCCTTTGTTGAATATAATACATTTTACTGAAAAAAATATATTCTATTGCATTTAGTGGTGGTTACTAGTTTTTCTCCCCTTCTTCATCTCCAATCAGTTCTAGTTTGCTAAATCAATTTTATGGGCAAATATTTCTTTTTGAGTTTTGTTTTTCTATATAACTGAGCTAAAGTTCTGCTTCTCAAATAGCTGGATGATGGTGGTGTTGCCAGCGGAGGTCTTCGTGAGTTAATACCATGCATTGCAAGGACAGCAGTTGCTGTTGGAGTTGATGGAATTTTCATGGAGGTATGAAATCATAATCTTCTCTAACAGATAATTTTAGTGTTATCTCTCCTAAGTTCATTATTTTAGTCAGGGTTACTGTGATAAAATAATTTCAGTATAAATAATATGAATGAGACACTATTTCTTGCATAATATACTGAAATGACTTATAGTAGGAACTGTTGTATGAATAGAAGCAAATTGGGCGGGGGGAGGAGAAAAAGAAAGCAAAGCAACTGGTAAAATGCTAGTGATTGTCAAAAATCTAATGGCAGCCTACAAACCATTGAAAAGATGAGGGGTGAAGGTTTTCAAACTTATCGTCAGAGTGTCATTCCCTTAACTTTGATATTGGCTAAATAACCTACAGTGCAAACATCAGATCATGACTCTTTAAAAATGAGACAACTTGGAGAGAGAAATAACACTAGGGCTGAAATGAAGTTTTTTTTTGTTTGTTGGGGGGGAGAGTGTTGCCACTATTTCCTTCCTCTGTTGCTGCTGCTATAGATCCCTCTGGCTTATATCTCCGCAGGATGTTTAGAATGACAGTTTCCATTATATATTTATAGTGTTAGTCTTGAAATTTAAATAATACTTTTATAATTCTTTCTTTTGTATTGATTATGACTCAACCCATCACTTCTATATAGGTTTTTAGGATACAAATTTTGTTTTTATGGCATTTGCTTCATAATAAAATGAAGTATTATCTTTTTTGGTTGTTCAAAATGACATCTTCAACCTCAATAAATGTGAAGACTTTCTTAAATTAAGAGACATACTCAACTCAACAAAAGCCTTTCCAACTACTTGGAGTCGGCCACATGAATCATGTCTTGTTGTTATACTTTATCGTCTTAGTTAAATCACCTGGTATATCTTTCTTTACTATCTCAAGATTCTCAACCCAAGTTAATTTTAGTCTCTCCCTTCATTTAGCATTACACTTAATGTGAGTCATGTCGCTCTTCCTTATTGATGTAGTTATTGGTTTTTGTTGTACATGGTCAACCACTTTAATCAGTTTAAGTTTAAGGGACATATAATTAAAAAAAAACCAAAACAAATTAATAAAAGGCTGATGTAAATTAATACACATACACATGCAAGCACGCTTATGTATAAATATATAGAGAGTTGTATCCTAGAGCCTTGGTTTTTGAAGATAACTGTATCAGACATCCCATGTCCCTGTTTACACTTGACCCATGTCTGTGTCTACAAATCATAGCTGCTTGTACTTTTTAATTGAATATGATTGACTAGCAACATACTAGCCTATTCTGCATGCAATCCTGCACAAATTTGAGTTGAATTCTTTCAATTCAGAGAATAGACACTTGTGAATTGAGAGTGTGATCCTTCAAAGGCTGGATTCCTGGACCTTCCATTGTAGCCCCTTTTTTTCCCTTTAGTTTTTGCTGTTCAAGAATTCTAACAGTCTTTTTTCTGGGTGCTTAGGTCCATGATGATCCTCTAAATGCTCCTGTCGATGGTCCAACACAGTGGGTAAGCTTCTCACATACACAAAAAAAACACTTATATACACTTTTTAGGGTTTTTTAATCTCCTTTTGGAGATTCTTTTATACACAAAATGTCTTAGTTATTGGCAAGAATATATTTATTTAGCTGTGAACTAATTAGCGTGCTTACTTGTTAATATAGCCTCTGCGCCATTTGGAGGAACTATTAGAAGAGCTTGTGGCAATTTCTGTAAGTTACTCTACCCCTTCTTGTTATGAACGGTTACAACTCTGAAGAATTCTTAAGATGTAAACATATGTTTTCTTGAGCAATATCATAGGATGTTCACAGTTCACACACACACACACTTGGGAAGGGAGAGTGAGAGAGTATGCAAATATGGATGTATTTCAATACAACCAAGGACAGAATCAAAAGTAAATGAATTTGTGCAAAGTTAAGAGGTAGTGTCAATTGTGAAAGATGAGAGAAAGTTGACTGGGATGTATTGGTATGTGTAACAAAATACCATACTTTCTACCAACTGGGAAGACATGGCAAACAATTGGGTGGAATGGCAAAACGGGACTCTTACTGCGAACCTTCAACAATTGGAATAAAACGGTTTAGGTTGAGTCGATCAGAATGATATTTAACCAGAAAAATCTATATTTTCTGGTCAGGTTTGGACCTCCTGTGGCAGTGTATTGATTCATATTGTTTTCCATAGCATTTGAAGGCACTATTTGACCCCTGGGGTGTCGTCACAGAGTTGGCACTATTTACCCACACGATAATAAAAAGTTAGAAGTGCTTTAATTTCAAAAATTCATGAAATGGTCCTCTATATTAACGATATTTTACCTGCATTAAATGCCACACAAACAAATAAAATAGGCTTTCATGTGCACATATCGTTCATCTGGATGCAAGTTCTCTCATATTACTATTACACTTCATTTTCGAAATTCCAATGATGACATTTATATATTTAATTTTGAACTTTTGATTTCTTAAAGAGGGTTAGCAAGGGGAAGCAACAGTTCAAAATTGATCTCTCCCCGTTCCGTGATTAGGATTTTCTGGCTTTTCTGAAGCATTAGCAAGTAAAAACCGCTTGATTGTAAGTGTTTCTTTTCTCCCATTGATCTATGTATGATGCTCAGCCGCGTGAACAATCTAATTTATAACTTGTGTTGCTGCTTTTGTAGATGACGATGTGGCATGCCTCCTATCTTGTCTCTTTCAAGAAACTATTCTTCAATTAGGAAGTACAAAAGCAGGTTCTGCGTATGGAGAATTCTTGAACTTAAATGAGTTAAGTGGTTGTGAACCTATCATACATAATGATTTTCTGTATGGACGTGTATTTTAAGTTCTTTTTCCTTTTCTGGAGAAGAATTATTGATACATACTGATAACATATATTAGGTTCTTCATTGAGACGAAACCATCTCTATTTTTTTTCCCTTCATATAAACTGTGTTCTGACAACAGGAACGTGTATTATTTTCTTCATTGAGACAGTAATCGTCTCCATTTTTTTCCCCATAGAAATAAATGTTCTGACAACATCCTGTTATAGTTGTAGGCTGTTAATTTGTAAAGGCTAGCTATAAGTCCTTTGAATTTTTTGCCTGCACTGCAAAGGTTTTTGAATCTCACTACTATTGGTGATACCTGATGACTGCATGAACAATAGCCTGCCATAATCTCTCTCTCTCTCTCTCTCTCTCTCTCTCATATTATGGCCATTAGGGTTGATGTCTTCATGATTCACAATAAAAATCTATGACCATCAGCAAAGTTCTGGCATAGCTGTGCAGATGGCCATTGAATTTCGTTTTCTTTTCCGGGAAAGTATGGGCCACAATATCTCCATTTATTGTTCATTGATTTGAATCGCGTTGATTCCCACCAATACCATTATATCACTTTCATTGAAAACTATTGATTTGTCAACAAAAAATCAGTGGCTACTTGAGTTCTTGAAGAAAAATAGGGAGGGCAACTGGAGAGGGTGAGAGGAACCCAACTTGAATGCTTGATACTTGTTTAAATCACCTTTTTTCCCTTCATTCCCCTTAATTTATGCCGGATAGATAGCGAGTTGAATTGTTTAAATAATTAAAATAAGGCTTTATTCTGTTGAGTTGAGTTATATAAATAGCCAATCTATAGATGGGAATTTACAAGAGATGATCAGGACAGCTGGATGCAGAGATGAAGTGCTCCTTTTCGTTCATATAAATGCATATATATATATATACACACACACTTGTATTTACCTTTCAGTTTTTCACCTGTTCCCCTTAAAAGTTTAAATAATGAAATTGAGAGTTTTGCATCACGTCAATTCATAAAGGATCTCTATGCAGTCTCTGGATCTTGAACTGTGGTCATACGATCTATATGCAGTCTGTAGTACCTGAAGTGTGGGCACATTCCAACTGAAACAACTGCTGGTCGAATGTGTTAGTAGTGTATATATATATATATATATATATATATATATATATATTTGATAATCTAAGTATTTCTCGTCCTTTCCTTTCGATTTATAAGTGGTCAATGACTAATCTTTGGAGATACCAATCCTATTGTTTACAAGTGAGAGTATTATTTAAAGTACGGTCTTCATTAATTAAAAAATCAAACTCAGAGATCCTGCATTCGCCCTTACCAAATGGAGGTACTCCAGAGTCGGCAGCCTGTTAACATGTAATAATGACCGGTGTCTAAACTTGTATGTATTATATTCACTGAACTTCGTTGCAGCAATAACAGCAGTTAGGCAACTTGAGAATGTAAGTTTAGAAAAGTCTCTGCTCCGATATATACACAATTCAAATTATGCTTTATTTTATAAATTGACAACTCTCTTCAACAATTAAAAACTATGAAACACAGACATTTTTCTGAGGTGAGAATATAGTGTCGAATACATTCAAAACATGAACACGCTCATATACATGTTTAACACGAGTAATTGATTTTTTTTTTCTTTAAATTTCAAACAAAGGGACATGTCGGGACACATTATCTAATAAGTTGGAACGCGTTGATTTTGTTTTGGTCAAAGGAAGGGGTGATCTCCCCCCTCCCCCTGAAGTTGCAGTGTTTGAGGTTGCAAATTTCTCATTTGAAAATTTGTGATTTTTTACACTTTTTAATTAAAATAATGTTAAAATTGAGTTATATGATCAATACAAATATAATATATAGATTAATTGATGTGTCCCAACATATTTGTGTCTTACTTTTTGTTATAAAATAATATCATATCGAGGTGTCTATATCAAGTCATATCTATTTTTGTATTTGTATCCATGCTTTTAAATAAAAACTAATAAATTTGTTGAAGAATCAATGTTATTGAATTTTCCAATTCAACTATTTTAGATGCTGATATTACAAATATTTAAAATATAATAACATTACAAATACTAGAAAATATATGAGATTTATCAGTAGTAGAATAAAGATTTATTTGATTGAACTAATCATATAAAGCACTATCTGAATTATAAAAAAGTTGGAATATATAAAATCACATCATCTATCGCATGAGTCTGGTGGATACTCTCGTGATCAAGTTGTTGGTCGCCAATTTGAACTCATTGATTCTATATCCTTAATATTCCATATGTTTATCAGATTAAATTGTTAGACTCAAGCTTGTTAGGTTTTTTTGTTATAATAATAGAAGAATATTAAAAATTCTTTTATTTTAAGAAATATTATATCCCACAAATTTTTAAAATTTTCGTAAATTATAAGAATTAATTTTCTCCCAAATTTATTGAGTTTCAAAAATATGGTGACACGATGACACGAGTCAGGTGATGTGATGATTTTACCAGAAAATTACTCAATAAAGAGGACTTTTACGTAAAATCGCGCTCCATTTCAAACCTCGAAAGGGGCGGGCGGTCGGGCGGTCTTTTTATGTCGACTCACTCTAGCAACGGTAAAATAAACCCCCGTCCTTGGATGTTAGAATTTCCTCTTCCTCCATTCTTGTTTAATACGATTCCATAAAGAAACCGATCTCAGTGAGCCAGTGAAACATTTTCCCCTTCTCTCCCCCAAACCCTAGTTGTGATTTATTCGTTGTTTTCTTTGAATGTGATCATCCTTAAAGTTATTTTGTTCTCTTGTATTTCTATCACCGAAAACCACACGACTGAATCATCATCTTTTTCGGTCCTCTCTTTCTCCCCACCCTTCTTCTCTAATCCATTTGATCAGTTGCTAGACGCCAAGAACAATTCCTAGAAAACAAAATGGTGGCTGTCAAGGTAGGCAGAAACCCTAATTACAATTCAATCGGGTTGTTTTCTCTTTGAAAATATTATTAATGAAACTTGTTCTTTCTGTAAATTTAGGGAAAACTGAACACGCTTACAAATCGAGTCACAGAAAATCAAAGCACTAGCAAGAGTGGTACGTTATTTACTGCCTTTAGTATTTTAACGTTTTGAACTCGTGTGTATATAGTTCTATTTACCTGCTCCATTGTTCCTGGAAACAGTGGGAATCAGAAATTTTAAGGTTTATGCAGAAAAGGATAAGGGTAATGTTCGGGGCCCTAATTCTATTGCTCCTGAATGCAAGTGAGTGTAGTTCACTATGTTTTTCTTTCATTGTCATCAGTATCTTGGTGGTTAAACAGAAAACGATCAATTAATTTATGTCATCACACCTATTGAGTCTTTAAAATTTTCTTTTTGTACAAGGAAATCTGCTCTTGTTAACAAAGGGGTTACTAGGATCAGTGCAAGTGATTCAAAGGTTATTACGATTCCTCTTCTTTTCTTAATACTTGGCAAGATCTCGGTGGATGGGTGTTGATGATTTCTTTGGGCTGGGCATGCATTGATTTATTAAGTATATGTTTATATCATTCTTCCTTTTTTTTCCTGATAAAAGGAGTGTTTCGTGAATCTTGAGAGGACTCAGAAGAGTAAAGGCAAGCGAGATGGTTCCAGTAAGGCCCCTTGTAGTAAATCTTTTACAAGAACTGAGTGTTATGTTTTAAGGACACTTTTAACAGTTTCATATCTATTCTTCAGTCGAGACAAAGGTTGGAAGAAAAGTTTTGGCTGATGTCAGCAATATCCGGGGCAATGTTTCTAGGAATGAAATGCATGATGGCTCTAAACCAGTGTAAGTGAATGTTGGTTATTTTTCTCCTGGAAGAATAGTTCTGTTATGATGATTATTATTATTATTATTATTATTATTATTAGTGTTTTTATTTAGAAATTTAGTTTTTTTCTTTTAAAAAAAGGTTTAGAATTCTCAAGATCTTTTAGACTGTCTTTGGAAATAATTAAGAGGAATCTGATGTGACATCTCACCACTTTTTCACTTAAAAAGAAAAAAGTTACAGCAGGGGAACTTTTCAGTAGTTTTAAAGTTGCATGCTGTGTCATAATGCAGGAAGGGTAAAATTGACAGAATCGCGTCTTTACAACGGTATGGGTGCTGAATTTTTATTGTCATCTTTATTTCTTGTTGGGCCTGTAACATCAGAATCATACATGAAAAGCAGAAATTTGATGATGTGTATGAAATGGGTCTGATACCAAGTTATCCCTGTGTTTGTGTGTGTGGACGTGTTTTCTATTCAAAGGAAAATTCTTATCCTATTGCATGAATGCTTAAACTGAAATATGACAATTAAATAAATGGAATCAACTGTATCTTTTTCTTGTTTCTTTTTTTTTTTTTTTTGGAAATTTTACTGTTACTTTCCAGCAATTGGCATTAGACCATTGCTCTTGAAATGCCTTTTTTAGTTCAAAATTTTATCAAGGAGTCTAGCTGATCCAGGTAAAGGTTCATCATATTTTAGCTTCTTTATATTAAAAAAATGTTTTTATCTTCATTTATTTATTTATTTTTGCTGTTTAGTCTTCATTTATTTACATCTGGCACTCTGTTTATTATGGATATTTATAGGGTACCAGTGGGTGTGGCTATTAGGACTACAAGTTCATCATCCAGCAAACCTTTTGTGGTATGCTATCCAAACTAAATTAAATTTTTTCCTATTGCGCACTTGCCATTCGTATTATTGTATTGTTCTTCGACTAGTTCTATCTTTTCTTTATTAGTTACACTCCAGTTACTTATTCCTTGAAGCTGTAGCAACTTTTATATTTAAATCATGTAGCTGAATTATGCATGGGGGGAGAGCAGACAAATCTTTTATTTTTTGATAAGTAGGGGGAGGGAGTGTGCAAAAATTATGAGCATATTTTTTTTATTTTTACTACAGATTTGAAAAATTATTTTTTATTTTTACCATACCTTTTAAAAAAAATTCAAATAAAAATATCATTTAAGTCTTAGTATTTATTAAATTAGGCTTGCAGTGGCTTAGAAAATCATGTAAAATTGTTTTTAATTTAAAGAGAATTGACATGAGAACATTAGTGGAGGTAAAACAATCATAATCCACAGGAGGTTATTGATCTATAGGTTTCTTAAAACATTTTTATTGTGAGAAACCATTAACGCCAGATGAGGAGTGTCCAGCAAGCTTGGAGGGGGAAGGGGGAGCAGTATGCCCCTCTAGGAGTGTCCAGCAAGCATGGAGGGTGGCTGTTTTTTACCACCTCTAATTGCTTAAGCTTTTAGAGAAGCTGTTTTTTAGCAGCCTTATCCTTGGCTGATGTAGTTGTTAGGTTGTCAAACAGCTCAGACGAGTTCTCTAATAAGTTACAAAGTAAAACAAAGCAAGAACGGCATAGGTGCTAAAACTGCCAAGCAGTTTTAGTAAACTTGTTTACTTCTCAAAGGATTGAATTGGAGGTTTTTTAAGAAACATATAACTATTTTGCAACTTTTACCACTAGCTGTAGCTTGAGTGGAATCTCCTGCTGTGCAGGGTTCAAGTCCCAGTCGGGACATCGGTGGTGTGTTTATTACCTATATAAAAAAAAAAAAAAACCTATTTTGCAACTTTAGACCATTCCTTGTCCCTATTCCTCTATCTGATTGGCAATCATAAACTTCATATGATGGTTGAATGAAAAAGTGTTCGACACTCTCAATCGTCATATTGTGCTAATCTTTGTCTGTAACAGCTTCAAGTGTGATTTTTTGGTGTTTTTAAACAGGGCAAAGTGAGGGCAAACCTAAGTCAAGCTGTTGGTGATTATTATACTTTGAAGAGAGGTAACTGGCTATATTTTAAGTTTTTTTTTCTTCTCAAATTTAGCAGTGCATTATGTGTTTCCTTGAAAAACAGTAGGTACTAAAGATTTGAAGGTATCCTCTAATGACCAGAAGACCAAGGGTCAGGGCCATGAATCTGTTAATGCTGATGCCAGGTCCGCGAGAATAAGTTTCCTAAAACTGGCATGTCACACTTCGTTTTTTTTCCCCTCGTTATGTTGGATACTCTGAATAAAAATTTTAATAAATTTTCTGATCAGGACAACTGCAAGGAATCTTCTCCCACCAACAAGGTTTTTGGGTTTGCAGAATATTTCATGTTTTATTTGTTAAGTGTAAATAATCTATTATACCATTGACACACTATTTATTTATTAATTTATGCTTGAAGGAAATCCTTACCAGTGCTAAAGCGGGTTAACCAGGTGGATGCAAGTGATATAAAGGTGGTTGTGATTGTGTTACATCCGATTTTTTCATTTCTTAATTGTTAAATAGGCACAATTTTTCTTTAAAATGTAGAATAGGGAGGTTAGTTTGATCGTAGATTTTGTTCCTCTTTTAATATGTTTTAGTATTTCTCATCTTTTGGTTCTTCAGCAGATCGTTGTTTCCTTTTCTGAATTTGTTTAAATATCCCTGATCGTAGGAAAATGCTGAAATTCCAGAAAAGAGTAAAGAAAAATGTGGTTTTCCCGGTGAGATGCGCTTACCTTAAGCTTGTATTTTTCTTTACAAGAACCTATTGGGAAAAAAGAAAAAGAAAAAAAAGAATTGAAAAGTACCTGACACAGAACTGCACTGAATCACTGATTAATATGATGTTTCTTGCTGTTTCTTGCCTTCAGTTAAGCCCAAAACTTCCAGGAAAATGGTAGCCCAATTAAGCAATGGACGTGGTCATCTTTGGAGGAATCGAGTTAGCGATGGATTCATTATAATGTGAGGGAATGATCTATTAAACTAGCGTCTTTTGACAGCTTCAGTAAACGTAGCAAAGAGTATAATCAATACACTTACTGATTATTCTTTGTGACTTCATAATTTGAATGAAATGGCAGTTTGCTATGATGCTTTTTGCTCTTTCATGGATAAGTTTGCTACGAGCTTGCAAATTTTATGCACTGTGGTTCTATACTTTTTCTTTTGTGGATTAATAAGTTTAAGCTTTCATATCATGAGTTATTATCCAATTCTTTTTTTTTCCCCTTCTTTGTGAATAATTTGAGCTATAGACTGTTTTATTGATGATGCTACTTGAACTCGTTTTAAGTTGCTTTGAGAGTCTGTCATGATCTACTTGCAAGTTTTTCATGATGAAATTGAGTCTTACAAGATTCTAATTGGGAAGCGTGGAATTGCAGATCTTGAATGGGATTTTTCACTTAGTATATAAGGTTCCAGCTATTATTAAATGAGAAGCACACAGAACAAGCGAGCAGTGAACAATTTAGAAGCATAAGCGATTTAAATGAGCCTTCTATGTTGGATGGAAAGCACATGCACTGAAAAAATCATTGCTTGTTATTTAAGTTTTTAAGAGCACAGTTCTTCACATCAGACATATTGATGGACAGCTTCAGCCATTCTTCATCTTTCTTTTTGATTTGTGGATATCATGAATGAAAAATTTGAATACCTTGGTAAAGTCGGGATAACAGAGGTCTGATGTTCAAATAATGAAACTTGTGACTGAATCCTGCAGTTATGATTTGACAACCAAGAGTGTCACTTTTGTTTTATTTCCTTGCGCACAACCACATTTTCACGTTTATACTTAGATGTTTTCTGCTTCTGCCTGAGGTATGGCTGATGCAAGAAATGTAGGATCTTATAATTTATTTTCATTAAATTATTGTTCTTTAAGTGGATAAAGAAATTAGAAACAGATTTTTGGTCAAATGTCAAATTAAAGAAGATGTGAGGTTGTTTCGTAGAGTGTTTGCTGAAACCCTTTGAGAGAGGGATAGAAAGACGAATGCAGAATGTTGGCCACCTTATCCACTCCACTAATTTCATTTGATATCATATTTTTTACTGCTTGTCTGCTTTACATTTTGGATTGTAAATGAAAAGGAAAAATCATTGGACCACATCCTAGATTTCTCTGTATTAATTGCATAGATTTCTATGATTGTCTTGTAGGGGTTCAAAAGGTCAACATAAGGTGAACGCTATAGCATTATCAAGAAAATCTGTTAAGGTATGTAACATTTCCTATTCAACTTTATGCCTTTTCTTTTCTACTCTTTTAATGCAATGTTTCCCCCCCTATAGTGGCCAAGTTCATGATCTACTCTGACACAGAAAAAAATCCATTTGTTGTACTAAGTTCCTATTCATCTTTAGGCCTTTCCTTTTCTACTCTTTTAATGCAATGGTTTTTTTTCTTCCTATAGTGGCTAAGTTCATGATCTACTCTGTCAGAGAAAAAAAACCCATTTGTTGTTTTAATTCTTTTTCTTTTTTCTTGTTTTCTTTATTTGCAAGTGAAGAACATTAATGTAGTTGAGTGCTTCATTATATAGTGGCTAAATTCATGATATAATCTGGCACAGAAAAAAATCCATTTGTGGCACTAATTCTTTTTCTTTTTTCTTCTTTTCTTTATTTGCAAGTGAACAACATTAATGTAGTTGAGTGCTTCATTATATATTTTCTTAATGCAGACTGCAACGACTGTTTGTATATAGGCATGCCAAAAAGAATAATAATTTAGGGCTAGTTTTTGCCAGCCCATTAGCTCGTTTCCTTCGAACACAATATTGCTTTGTCTACTATCTTGTCCACCTCTTCTATGCTGCTAAGTTGAGTGAAATACCTTCATAGTGATATGTGGATGTTGGGGTGGGGGTTTGGGAATTTCCCAACAGATAGACATGCTTAAGGAATAGTGTGTTAGAATGGAATTTCATAGCAACCTAAATTTGATATTGATATTGGAATTGTTAAAAGTGAGCGCTGATCGGTTGGCAGGATGGTATTTTTGGAAACAGCTTCATAGTGAAATGTGGACATATACTTAAGGAATAGTGTGTTAGAATGGAATTTCATAGCAACCTAAATTTGATATCGATATTGGGATTGTTAAAAGTGAGTGCTGATCGGTTGGCAGGATGGTATTTTTGGATAGTGGACTGCCGATTGGCAACCCGAGACTGGGTATTTTAGTAATTTCCTAACTGTATAATATAAATATACGGAGCTGCCTATCCTTTTTGATAAGTAAGAGTAATATTAAAGATGCCCGAGGGGGGCAAACCCAAGAGAACAGCCTATACAGCCTCTACACAGGTCTTAGAGATCCCAAAAAAGCAACTTTGGAAATGATATTTACAAGGAAGGCCTCTTTGGCCCAAAATAATAACAAGTGCAAAAACGAATCCTTAAGAGAAGCCTATCCTATGGGCTTGCTTTTTCTATTCTTCTATATTTCCTTCTTATTTCTCTCAAACCCTAATTATCTTAATATGGTATCAGAGATTGGGTTTGAGAGGTCTTAGGTTTAAGTCTCTATTTGTATTTATTCCTCCGTTTGGTTTGTTTGTGCCAAGTTTCATTCTCCACGTGTGAGTCTGGGGTTGCACCCGCACGCGAGGGGTGTGAGAACTTGATATACATTGTTGACCCATTCTCTAATAGCTTAAGCTTTAGAGCAATTGGTTGCTTAATAGGGTGAGACCAATCAAATTTAAAATATGAATTTCTGTTAATTCCCATGGATGCAGATTTGGTGATGAAGTGTTGTGGCCCAATTTAAAATATCTTTTTTTTTCCTTATCTTGAATTCAAAATAATGATGAACAGTAACTAATTTGGTACTCATACACTTCTTGCAATGTTATCCCGAAAACTGCTCTCAAGTTCCAAATACCAAAGACCCTCACTTTTAAAATGGTCAAAACCTACATCTGTCATGCTTTTATAATTAACGCTTAGGAGAACAAAATGCCTTTTTACCTATGAAATAATCAATTGTCCTAAAGTCTTCTTAGACTCAGCTTGACTGAAACCACTACTTTCTACTTTATACTTAAAGTATGCCAAGCAGCGCTCTCAAGTTGAGGTTGTCAAAATAATGCCTCTTTACTTTCCTTGAGGACTCTCATATACTCTTTCTAGAAAGTATCCTCTTGTTCTCTCAAAAAGGTGAAAGACTGACTCATTCTTTTCTTAAAATGAAAAAATTATTAATATTTTTCCTTTGAATATGATCAAATTATTACCTCCTTTTTATGAAAGAGACCAGTATCTTCTATTTGAAGATTAGGTGACTTGTAATGAAAGATACTGCTCAAATTTTTTTATGGAAATATTCCTACACGTACAGTTCAATTTGGAAGGCTTTCCTTATCCCTTCTAAAGTGGCAGCCCTAATTACCTTTTTGGGCCCATGACTAATTTTTGTTATGCTTTCACTTTGATGCGACCTCCTGTATGATTTATTTTGGTTCTTGAACGAGTTAGTTTTATGGCCTTTGGACCATTTGATTGACTGACTTATGGGCTATTAGAGTGACCAATACCACACTGGTCGTATCAGCTGTTTGACTGAAATGTAATTGCTCTAAATTACAGATTGAATTCATATCACTGTAACTTTTCTGTTGCTTTTAAACTTACATTGTGGTTATTGCCCCTTTCAATTAGTTAGTTGATAGTCTACACTCTACATTATCCTCAATATCTTTCGGCAGTTTATTTACTTGTACTATTTTAAGATGCTATACATTTTCACCAATATCATGTCGTCCAATTAGTATGTCAAATTATATGCCTTGCCCTGCTATCAATTTTAGCAATTTAAGCATCTTTCTGTCACTTGATGATCCAGCCAACTGTGAAAACCAAGCTCACAGTTTCCAATACTCAAAAGACTTCAAAATGTAAGAGCACATCTGGTTTGATCAAATCAACATCTGCTTGTGCTATTTCATCCAAGAGAAAGGAAGAAGAGGTGACATCTTCTCAAAATGAAAATGTTGCATCAATTGTTCCATCTGATGCCAACAGCAACTTAGGTAAAGATATGTCAGATGTCCTTGCCAGGAGAACTTCTTATCGTAGGAAATCTTATACATCTTTGCTGATGGCAAGATCAAAGGTTGAGACATACCATTGTTCTTTTAATTTTATGTCTTTATTTCTTTCTTGTAGTTCCCAATATTAATTGGCTTTATTTTGCAGCTACTAGAGGAAAATGGTGGAGTTACAAAGCTGGAAAACCTGCCTAGTATATATGATCATTGCAATCACCTTGAAGTTGCTGAATATGTCGATGACATCTATCAGTATTATTGGGTTATGGAGGTGATGTTATATTCCTCTCTATTACTGTATTTTTCTGCCTTTTATAAGGCTTAATTAAGTTGAATAGAGTTGAGTTTTATATATTTTAAATTTTACATATTATATATATAGTGGAACAAAATATTTTACATATAATATATATTAAAATTTATCGGATCGAATCCAATCTGATCAGATAAATAACAAATACAGATTTTGATTAGGAATTCATGAATTTGTCGGATTTTCAGATCTGATCCGATAAATCTCTTAACAAATAGGATTTCGAGATCACCTGTGATTCGATCCTAATCTGAACCACCTTGTTTGCAATTTTGAAGTAGAGTTTTCATGTTGTGGTGAAGATCCTCGGGGTTTTTCGGGGACAGTTCCATAATCTTTGGAGATGACTAGGCTGTGCTTCTCTAATGTTACTGGGGAATCACAAAATGATTGCAAGCTGCATCTCTTTATTGGTGCCAACATTTCTGATGTACTTGCATACATACTAATGTTGGTCCGTCAATGTGCTGGGAGGGGTAAACGGTAGACATAACCTTTGACATTATTTGCAAAGTGGCTACTTTTACAACCGAATCCACATTCTCACACTTGACAGCCTGTACATTTTAGCATCACACCAAGTAATGGCCCCTTACACATACACACATAATATTTATAAAAAAAAAAAGTGTAAAAAATATTTTCCTTGACATCGTGAGAAGGTAACAGTACAATGATCCAATTGGCCAAGAGTTGTCTTGCAAATACTGAAGAAGACAAGAAACCACCCTTATCTATTCTTTTTTATTTTTTATTTCTAAATTCAGTTATTGTTCAATTTAATGGGTTGGGGTTGATTCTCAAAATCTTTTGGGAAGGTATTCTTGTTGGCTAAGAAACCACCATTATATTTTATGATTCAGTAGCATGGAGCATTAGTTGGATGCAGTACCAATAGGGTGTGCATGTATCAACTCCTTTTATGCTGAGATAAAAGTGGCTGTCTTAAATAGTTCAATGATTTTAGTGCCAAACATGATTTTCTTTTTAATTTCTGTGCATGGAATTTAGTTACATCACATGTCATTGTATTATAGTAACATTGCGTGGATCTTTACAATTCCTCTCCCAATGCCCTGAAATTAGAGGCATCAAGCGTAGTGATCATGGTGTTCTACCTTCTTGTTACTTTTGCTTCTTTCTTGATTACTATCCTTCATTGAACTTGTTGCCTCCTTTTTTTTGTGTAGCTTTTTTATGTATTTATTATTTTGAACTGGTCTTTATTCTTTAATTAGCTTGATGTTTGCGGCTTTCAATTGCAGGCACAGAATCAATCACTGGAGAATTACATGGCAATTCAGACAGACATTACACCTCAAATGCGGGGCATATTGGTCAACTGGCTAATTGAAGTACATATCTTTCTTTTTTGATGTATTTCTTTCCATTTCTTGCGGAGGGGCTCTTTTTCTTTGTTTTCCCGGTGTTGCTGGAAGCCCATTCCCTTGTTAGTTTTCTCAACTAATTTAGTGGCATGACATGTTACAGGTACACTTAAAATTTGACTTGATGCAAGAAACACTTTACCTCATGGTTACATTATTAGACCGATATCTATCCCTGGTTACAATTAAGAAGAATGAAATGCAGTTGGTTGGGCTTACTGCTCTCTTGCTGGCATCGAAATATGAGGACTTTTGGCATCCAAGAGTAAATATTTACACGTCCTACTTGCATTGTTGCTTATGAATCATCATTCGATTGAACATGTTTTTGACAATTATGTCTCATCTTTTTTCTTTTCCTCCGTTTTTTCCCGGGTTCATCATTGGAATCAGGTTAAAGACTTAGTTAGCATCTCAGCAGAGTCGTACACACAAGACCATATGCTTGGAATGGTAATAATATTCATTTTTCTCAAATCCTCGTCAGGATTGAGTCTCTCTTTTGTATGATAAAATTGTAGTATAACACTAAACAAGCATAAATGATGCTAAAATGAATTCTTTTTTCCAGGAGAAGGCTATACTTAAAGAGTTGAAGTTCCGTCTAAATTCGCCTACTCCATATGTCTTCATGCTTAGGTTTCTCAAGGCTGCTCAATCAGACACAAAAGTATGTGGTAAAACTTTCAAATCAAGTCAATCTTAAAAATGCCAGGCTACTGGCCTTGTAAGAGATCGGACTATTATATGTTTTTGGTCATGTGGATTGTGTTGATCCGTGTTTGGATTCAAAGTAGATCTATTTTCTCAAATCAATTCGGTATTGGATAATTTTGTTTTGTTGAGCTCATATATTGATATTTGGTCTGGATTTTTTTCCGATCACACTAATAAATTTACTGATAGTGTTTTGCTTGCTGTCAGCTTGAACATCTAGCATTCTACCTCATTGAGCTGTGTTTGGTTGAGTATGAAGCTTTAAAGTTCAAGCCATCATTGCTATGTGCTTCGGCTATATATGTTGCAAGGTGTACACTGCAGATGACTCCAGTGTGGACTCTACTCCTTGGCAAACATGCACATTATGAAGAATCCCAAATCAGGCATATCTCGATTAGATTAATTAATTTCCTCTTGTAATTATACTTTGGAGGAGAATTAATTGCGTTTATGGGATTGTTACAGGGATTGTGCAGAGATGATCTTGAGATTACAGAAAGCTGCAAGAACAGCTATGTTGAAAGTCACTCATGAAAAATACAACAGTCTGGATTACAGTAGGGTTGCAGCTATAAAACCTTTGGATAAGCTTCCTCTTTGATTTGACTGGTGGTTTTTTCTTTCCATCTGAATGAAGCATTTAACAAACAAGTTGCAGCAATTGAATGATGTAAGTTCCCCTCTGTAGTTTGTGCAGTTTGATCTTCCTATTTTGCCTCTTTCTGTTGTATATCTGAGAAACTATTTTTATCCTTTTAAACCTTGCAGGAATATATTGTATGATCAACCATCTGTTGTGGTCTTTAACTCTCAAAGTGCATGTAATGTTTGTAATGAAGGATCCTTCACTCTTGTGTGCAAATCTGATATCCTACGATTTACACCTAAAAAGTAGCTTCGTTCTCAGCTGCTGCTAAATCATGTGTCAATTTTTTTTTTGTTTTGTTTTTTGGAATGTAAAAAAATTTCTATCAATATGAATATATATGATTGCATATTGTATTTGAGTAACTTGATTTTTCACCACAGTTGCCACCAATGAAACAAATTGCACTCGCAGTATAGAAACATAGCATATGCCTCTGAGGTGTGCCCACATGGAATCTGGTCTCAAATTTGTAGAACAGAAGAATATGACAATATGTTATGAACTTAGAATTGAACAGATCAGGACTATATGCTACAAACTAGAATTTTTTCAAGCTACTAAAGAGACCTTTCCTATTCCTTTTCTTTTTCTCATTTATTTCATTTGTTATCTAAACATGAAAGAGGAATGACACACTCATCTCCTCTCCTCTCCTCTCCTCACCACTAATATTATTCTCTCATCTCCTTTAAAAGAATATGAACTAGAGGAAACACTAAATAACGTGAAATGAGCATCACTCGAAACAAGTGCAGGCAATAATAGAAGCTTTTGTATACATAAACATATCCAAACTTTGTGGGCTCAATGAATATTATATAACCAAAACAAGTAGTACATGAACTCTTCAGCCTATGTAAATGTACATACACCCACCCATCGATGAATATGTGATACAAATACTAACTGTGTTGTAGACTAAATGACAATTAATATATGATTTAAGAATTTGAGTAGCTCTCACTAACTATGAACAAGTAGTGGCTAGGTGGCAATCTTGTGCCATTTCATGATCCAGAGTCTCTCTCACCGCCCGATAAAACTCCACCCATGAACAAGAAGAGTACACATCCGGCGGACCCCACAGGAATGTAGGATTCGGGCTCGCTGGACACGCTGTTACCAAATCCAACACCGACGCTGCTGGTTGCAGCCGCTGAGGGAAATTGAATGCCAAATTATCAACTTTGTGCTCGTATATTTTCCCATTTCGATCCAATTTATATCGCGACGTCCCTTGAAACTGCCCTTTCGCCTCCCACGGAACCCTAGGGATGCCCCTCAAATTCCATCTGATCAATATTACGTTCTCAGAAGGCTGCCAAACCCTAAATACCTCGAGCGATATCTCGCGGAACAGAATTTTGCCGTGAAATCGCAGCGCCCAGAAGATCAATTTGTATTTTTCAATCCCGGTAAATGTGTTCAATGGGTCTAGAAATGTAATATCGTCCCTGCCAATGATCAAACCCTAAATTTTCTGAGAATGGAAGTCCCCAAACTGTAAAAATGCAAAGATTCAAATGCCTAGACCAGCGGAAAAAAAAAAGTACCTGTAAATGTCGTAGTTGAGATCTTTAGTGAAGAGCAAGGGAAGGTCTTCTCGGAGCGTCCGTACAGCTAGACCGAGATTGACGTAGAAGTCGTTCCTCTGCTGCTGATCCTGCGAGCCTGGGGTTTGGTTAATCTGAGCGACCCGGGCTGGGGGGGGTTCAAGCTTGGTGAGGGTGAGGGTGAGAGAGAGAGGAGAGAGAATTGGAGTAGGTTTTGTTGGAGAAAGATGGGTCTGGTGAATATTGGATTTGTCTTTTGAATTTGATTGAAGAAGTAGAGTGGGAGAGAGATTGGGTAAAATAAAAGCCATCCCTATATCTTTCAAATTGCTTCTTCTATCAGTTTAGCGCATTTCTCGTGTTTTGTTGAGACGCGAGAGAGAGATTGCTTCTTGCTTCTTGTTCGTTCGTGTGTGTGTGTGTTCTTGAAGCATATTCTTTTTCTTCTAAAATGCGATAGATATTTGAGTGGTATTGAAGATGGCCATGCGTGACTTGTTTTTCCTGATTGCGAGTGCTTCAATTATGGACCAAATGTTAACTTCCTATTTTCTGCACTAGAATTCTCGGTATCTTCTTGGATTTCCACGTGGAGAAATCTAAACCCACTCGCGGTGGGCTGGGGACTTTCAATTTTGCTTCTTTATTTGAAATTTTCAACAATTTCTAGTTTGAAAGGTTTTTCTTTTGATTTGTAACTTCGTTACAAGCCAAAGCTTTATTTTGTCTCAAAATTTTATATTAAAGCCAAACAACGAAAAAAAAAAAAAAGAGGAAGAAAAAGACTGGGTGTTGATCAATTTGATCTAGAATGTGTAGAAGTCTCCATTTTTTTTTCAAAGTCCAAATTAGGTAAAATAAACTTTTTCTTATAATTTTATTCATGTACGTGTCGTAATTTTAGCGAGTCACATATGTACTCACTTGTAATGCACACGTGTTTTATTTATTTATTTAATTTTTTATTTTTTTTATTAAAATTAAATAGTTACATAATATACATGTGAGTGCATATATAATCTACTAAAATTGTGACAAATACATTTAATTTGGAGTTGAGTATTGTCTTTTTTTTTTAATACCGAGCAAATAAACATAATTAGAAAACACAATAAGTTTCTTAACAAAAGATATGAGAAGAGGGTGACATCTCATCAACATTATACGAGCGTTGACACATGAATTAGATACAAGAGTTTTTTTATTATTCCTTTTTGACAAAAGTTGTCAACTTCACTTAGTAGAGAGACTCGAATCCAAACACTTATAGTGAGAAATCCGAGCCCTATTCATCTTGCTATTTCAAATAATTCAAGCACTTGTAGCAAGAAGTCTGAGTTCTATTATTCGATGGTTAAGGATCTTTCAAATGCAAGATTGAAATTAGGTGAACTAAGTTTGAAGGATAACACAAGCCTTTTCTTCTGATTACCACAAATAATTTTTTTCAACAACGTATGGACAAATGAGCAAGCCCTAAATCTCGATGTCTCAATATTAACTAGTTTGTTTTAAAATTGGGTCCACCAATCTATCAGAGTCCAAACCAACTCGAAGAGCAGTTATTAAGGAGGACGGTCATCTCTTTCTTTGGAGGGTAATTTTTTCTTTCCCAGGCCTGCCTAGGTTTTTTTTTTTGGTTTTGTGTGCAACAGACAATAAACAAGGTAAAGCAACTCTTGGACAATATAATTGGTGCAACTCTATATATTCCTTACAAAATTTAAATATTAATATATTATGGTTTTTGTTTCCATTCCATATGCTAAGAGGGAAATTTTGATGTTGATTTTATTGTTGCCAATCAATAAAAACATAAACAAAGTTACAAATAGTAAAATTTCAATATGGCTCAAAATGAACAATGGACCCTGTGATCTAGCTGTAATATCAGGCCAAAACAACTTCGAAAAGAAAAGAAAAAACCCACTTGATCTTCCCAGGTAAAAACATAAAAGCAAGATGAATCAATAAGAAGGCCATGTCTGCAACAAGAAATAATCAGAAACGCAAGGGTAGAACGCTCAACTCCTTACCAAACTTGAAAGATTTGTATCAATCAACCTTTTACTTGACCAAGGAAACACAGCAGTGAAATCAATGTTAATTGTAATCGATCAGCACTTGGTCTTGCTAAATAATCTGTCATATGTTATATTGTTACAAGTTCAAAACAAGCTTTTATAAGCATTCTACCAAGAGCCTTTTGCTTTCTATTTGGTACGCCAAAAGTGTGCCTTTAGATAAAAATACGACACGTGGCTGGGTTATGTCAAGCAGGAACAAAGGTTCGTTGGCTACTCCGACGTTACGTCGAAATATCAACGCTGCCGTCGCCTCTACCGACATCATTTATCTTTATACCTCAGTATACCCAGGCTGGTAGTAATGAGTGACGGTCAGGTAGCAGGTAAGCGCTGAATAACATGAGAGCAGGTGGTAGCAGAGAAGTGGGTACGCCATGATTACCGCTGTCAGGCGGCAGTAATCCATGCCCTGGAGTCACCAACTCTTATCAACTCTGACAGGCGGAAGGCATATAAATATGAATCCATAAGGTACAAGAGAGGGGTGTGATAATTGGTTTTTCAGAATTCTACTAACTTAACCATCGGAGAGGCTACCACCGAAGCCCTCACCGGTGGCACACTAACTTCCTTCTTTTTCAGGCGAACCAGTCCCCGGAGAGTCGGATCCGTACGGAGTCAAATAGCTGCTTCATCAGCTTGGCGCCGTCTGTGGGAAAGAAATCGTTCTTTCTTTTCCTTTCCTATCCTTCCCGTTCCCCCTGGAACGACTTCGTTATGGCTCCTACTCTCCGTCCAAGGCAAGTATCTAGAAGCCAGCCGCCGATGGGAGAACAAGAAGGGGAAACACTCAATCCCGTGCAGCTGCGACAGCAACAGCATCTGGATCAAATGCAGACGCAACTCTCGGCCATTTCTCAAGTCTTCGCCTATCTGACACAGAATCTGCCAAATCGTCCAAACGGCATCCCTCCGAATATCTTCGTGAGCGAACCGCCATTCCTCCCAATCCCGGATGGAGAACGACGGGGAGGCAAGGATCCTGTCGACTGTCCTTCGTGCAGCCAAGTGGAAATTCGCGCAAGGAGCAATTTCGACCCGCCTAATGGCCGTGGTGCAGGGATGCCCAATGTCCATCCTGCCGTCCATTATCATGCAGGAACGAGGATTTTGAGCCCTGCAAACTCAGGGGCCAATCATGTGCAACCGGGTCCACAGCCACGACAAGCGTCAGCCCCACTTCAGAATCAGTCGAACCATGCCGCCACCGTCCATGGCCATCCTTCACACATGGGACCCCAGGTTATGGTGTCAGGGCAGCCCTATTCGGTCCCGTCCAGGGCTCTGTCAAGAGCTGAAGAGATGGCAGATTCGGTTGAACCAACGGCCCCGGCCAGGGAAGATAACCTGCCCCCCAAGCAGGATGAAATAGCGAAGTTGCTCGGCAGATTCACCACGCCGTTCACCTCAGCAGTACTGGCGGAAGAGCGCCCCAAAAAGTTTATCGTGCCAAAGTTCACCCCTTATGATGGGTTGGAGGACCCGGGAGACCACATCTCTCATTACCAACACACGATGGCCTTACACGGAGCCACCGACGCCTTCTTATGCCGCACCTTTGTGACCAGCCTCAAAGGGGCTGCTCTGAGGTGGTTCCACAACCTCCCTCAAGAATCGATCCCGAACTTCTACGAGCTTAGCAGGAGATTCCTCAACAGGTTTCTGACTAGCAGAAGACTCAGAAAGGGGCCAGAATTCCTCCTCTCCATAAAGCAGCAGAAAGAGGAATCCCTTCGGCAATACATCGCCCGATTCAATGCTGAATTGACAGAAGTGACAGATTACACCCTGGGCTTCCTAGCCGCGGCCCTTCATGCCGGATTGGGACCTGGCCGATTCCACGATTCACTGACCAAAAATCCTCCTGCCGACATGGCCACGCTCATGGAAAGAGCCCGGAAGTACATAAATCTGGAGGATACGAGAGCATCCTTCCGCAAAGCTAAAGAGCAGGCCCAACGAACGGAAGCCAGCCAGAAGCGTGGATCGAACGCTTCGCAGAAGAGAGCAAGGAGTCCCGATGTAAGGACGGCACCCAGGGCTCGCAGTGGAATCGGCATCGGAGGCCTCGATACACTCACACCTCTGAACACCTCCCTCGCCCGAATATACCATTAAGTTAGGGCCAGTGAAAAATTTGAAGCGCCCAGAGCCTATGCACAGCCACCCCGACTCCCGAGACAAGAACAAATATTGCGACTTCCACAGGGACCATGGGCACACTACCGATACGTGCCGGAGCCTCCAGCAGGAAATCGAACGATTAATACGGAGAGGACGCTTGGGGGAATTTGTTCAAGGTGATGCGGGGCGAAACACACGAAACCAAAGACCTCAACAGCCCAGACAGGAGCAGAGGCCACAGCTACAAAGGCAGGCTCCCGAGCCGGTGGAAGCTCGCAACGAGCCTCCACGCCAAGACGACAACGTGATTCTCGTCCTCCACGCTGACAATTCGTTAGCTGGGATGTCTAACAGGGTGAAGAAGCGGTACGTTAGGGAGGCGAAAGCAAGGCCTTACCCCGTCCAGGTGGCAGTAGTTGATAAAGGACTCAAGCCCCAGCCGAATATCCATTTCTCAGAATCGGACCTGATAGGCGTACACTGCCCACACAGTGACGCCCTTGTCATCTCGCTGAAAGTGGCCAACTTCCATATCAGAAGAGTACTGGTGGATACCGGCTGCTCCACCAACGTGCTGTTTTATGAGCCCCTCAAACATATGAAGCTCGATACCGCCAACCTGAAGTCCACCGCCGCGGTGATGGCCGGATTTGACGGCAAAGTGTGTTCGCCCATGGGGGAAATAGACTTACCAACTACCGCAGGGGACGGGGACGATCAGAAGACCCTCATCTCTGAATTTATGGTGGTAGACTCTCGGTCACCTTACAACATCATCATGGGTAGGCCGTGGCTTCATCAGATGGGAACAGTTGCGTCCACCCTTCACCAGTGCTTGAAGTACATTCACAATGGCAGAACCGTCACCATCAGAGGGTCCCAGCCATTGTCCCGAGAATGCCACGTCGTGGCCTTGAAGGGAAAAAGCAAAAAATAGCAATTAAAGAGACCTCGGTAGGAAGTCGACCCTTTCGAGTACAATAAATGCTCCCTCGAGTTAGACGCACCGTCGAGCCCTAGAGGGAGAGACAGCATGGTAGCACCGATCCAAGAGCCTGTCAAGGTGCTGATGGGCCCGAAGGAGGAAGGGCGTTATTTACAGCTCGGTGCGGACCTGTCCTGTTCGGAACAGGAAGAGATCACCAGGTTCTTGAAAAATAATTTGTCGGTCTTCGCCTGGGAAACTAAAGACATGGAGGGGATAGACCCCTCCCTCATCTGCCACAGGTTGATGACCGACCCGAGTTGTCCCCCGGTCCGACAAAGGCGGAGGACCTTCACCCCGGAAAGGCACGGAATAATCAATGAAGAAGTCCAAAGGTTGCTGAGCACAGGGATGATCAGGGAAGTATTCTATCCGGAGTGGCTTGCCAACACTGTGCTCGTCAAAAAGAAAAACGGTAAATGGCGGGTCTGCGTCGACTATACCGACCTCAATAAGGCATGTCCCAAAGACAGTTTCCCGCTGCCCAGAATCGATCAATTGATCGATGCCACCGCAGGACATGAATTGATGAGCTTCATGGACGCATACTCTGGATACAATCAAATCCAAATGCACCCGTCCGACCAAGAGAAAACTTCATTCATCTCCGAGCGAGGTCTGTACTGTTATAAGGTAATGCCTTTTGGGCTAAAGAACGCTGGAGCCACCTATCAACGGCTGGTAAACAGAATGTTCAACCCTCTCATCGGCACCACTATGGAGGTCTACATAGATGATATGTTGGTCAAGAGCAAAAAGAGGGGGGAGCACGTGTGGCATCTGGAACAGACCTTCAACATACTGAAGAAGTATAAAATGAAACTGAATCCGTTAAAGTGCACATTTGGGGTCAGTAAAGGCAAGTTTCTCGGGTTTCTGATATCGGAAAGGGGCATTGAAGCAGATCCTTCGCAGATCAGGGCTTTAACAGAGTTGGAACCGCCAAGATCCAAAAAGGATATCCAAGCCTTAAATGGGAGAATTGCGGCTCTGAATAGGTTTATTTCGCGATCTACTGACCGTTGCTTGCCCTTCTTCAAAGCCCTAAGGGGGAGTAAATCCCTGGAATGGACCCCCGAGTGCGACGAAGCCTTTCAACAACTGAAGCAGTATATGGCCTCTACAGAGCTCTTGTCTAAGCCCGTGCAGGGGGAGAAGCTTTTCCTGTACCTAGCTGTATCAGAGAACGCGGTCAGCTCTGCACTAATTCGGGAAGAAAGGGGGGTTCAGAAACCCATATTCTATGTTAGCAAAGCGCTCCTTGGTGCTGAGAAGAGGTATCCCGAAATAGAGAAGTTGGCCTTCACTTTAGTAATTTCTGCACGAAAACTCCGACCCTACTTCCAAGCCCACGCGATCGTAGTCCCAACGAGCTACCCCCTGAAAGCGATTTTACACAAGCCGGATACCTCGGGCCGCCTGATGAAATGGTCAGTCGAGCTGGGAGAATTCGACATATCTTATACACCCAGGACCGCCATCAAGGCCCAAGCCCTGGCGGATTTCGTCGCGGAATTCACCCCAACCCTGGAGGAAAACCTCGAAACTGACTCAGGCTCGACAACTTGGCAGCTCCACATCGATGGCTCCTCCACCGACAAGGGTTCAGGAGTTGGTATTGTACTACGATCCCCAGACGGAGTAATGACAGAAAAGGCCGTAACCTTAAGCTTCAAAGCTTCTAACAACGAGGCTGAATACGAAGCGCTAATCCTCGGAATGAGGCTAGCCCTAGAATGCGAGGTCCGCAACCTAGAAACATACTCGGATTCGCAGCTGGTGGTAGGGCAAGTTCGTGGGGAGTTCGCAGCCAAAGACGGTCGAATGATCAAGTATGCCGAACTGGTAAACTCGTTGAGGAAATCATTTGCCGATTTCAGTATTCACAAAATCGAGAGAAGTCAAAATACTCGAGCAGATGCACTGGCAAACATGGCCTCTCACCAGAGGCCAGGAGAGGATTCCGAGGTCAGCGTCTCCTGCCGGACGACGTCCAGTATCCAGGATGTCCGCCCAATATGCTGCGCAGAACAATGCGGGGATTGGAGAACTCCTATCATTCGGTACCTACAGAAAGGAGAGTTACCAGAAGAGAAGAACAAAGCTAGGAGCATACGTATCAGATCGGCAAGGTACCTTATGATAAACGAAAAACTCTACCGAAGATCGTACAGCCAACCACTCTTGAGATGCCTGTCCCCTGAAGAGTCGGAATATGTCCTAACCGAAATCCACGAGGGGATATGTGGGAACCACAACGGTGGGAGGACGATCGCGCACTGAGCTCTGACGCACGGTTACTACTGGCCTTGCATGCTCGAACACGCAAAGGAATACGTAAAGAAATGTGACAAGTGCCAACGCTTCTCTTCCTACCAACACAGGCCGCAGCACGAACTCACTCCCATCGTAAGCCCTTGGCCTTTCGCCCAATGGGGCATGGATATCGTGGGCCCACTACCGAAGGCACCATAAAATAGGAGATATCTGCTCGTCGCTGTTGACTATTTCTCCAAATGGGTGGAAGCAGAGCCTTTAACCCATATTACCGAGGTCGAGGTGAAGAGTTTCACTTGGAAGAACATTGTGTGCAGGTTCGGCATTCCTCGCGTTATCATCACAGACAACGGCACTCAATTCGCCGGAAGGATGTTCGGAAGATTCTGTGCCGACCTTAACATCAGCCATCACTTCTCCTCGCCCGGTCATCCCCAGGCGAACGGACAGGCCGAGGTCACCAACCGAACTATCCTCGACGCTATCAAGAAGAGGCTGGAGCGAGCTAAGGGGAGATGGGTCGAAGAACTCCCTGGAGTGCTCTAGGCATACCGAACAACGAAAAGGACTTCCACCGCGGAGACCCCATTCTCACTCGCATATGGTACAGAGGCGGTAATCCCAGTAGAAATCGGGATGCCCACACTGAGAACTGAGACCTTTAACAGAGATACCAATGACCTGCACCTCGCTGAGAATCTCGACTTGGTGGAGGGAAAGAGGGAGCAGGCTGGAATCAGATCTGAGGAATATCAACGAAGAGTGGCCAGGAGCTTCAACCAGAAGATAAACCCCGTGGTCCTAAATCTCGGAGATCTCGTTCTAAGAAGAATCTTCCCTAATACTAAGGATCCCAATATGGGGAAGCTGTCTCCAAATTGGGAGGGACCCTATAAAATCATCAAGGTCACCAGACCCACAACCTTTTGGTTAGAAGACATGTCCGGGAAACCAATACCGAGACCCTGGAATGTAAAGCATCTAAGAAAGTATTATCAATAACACTTTTACTTGCTACATACATGATCCTTCAATGCACGGGTCTCCAGACCTGGTCCATATAAAGGCCCCAACGAGCCAAAAGCACGTTAGGCATGGCCTCAATGCACGGGTCTCCAGACCTGGTCCATATAAAGGCCCCAACGAGCCAAAAGCACGTTAGGCATGGCCTCAATGCACGGGTCTCCAGACCTGTTCCATAAAAGGTTCCCACCAGCGGAAGCTCGCTAGGTATGGCTTCGGTGTGCAGGTCTCCAGACCTCGCCCACAGCGGGAACACCACTAGCGAGATCTGACCAAGTGGGTTCTGTAGGCGAACTCTGAATTGGCATGCCTCCAGACCTGGTCCCCGATTAAAACTTTGGAAGCGGCAAACTTCTGAAGAATCTCCAGCTATCAGGTCAGAGTAACCTATTTACGTTCATTCTTATCGTAAGCCAAGGATGCCTCTAAGGCTTTGAGTTTAGTGAGTTTTCAATAAAGGGCTTAACCTCTGAACTTTTATCATTGTATGAAGTAAAAAAAAATGTTTGCTAAAAGTCCAAGTGTAAAGTCTAGCATAAAAGGTTAAACAGGCATTGCTCAAAGAACAATTCATTTAGATTCGATTCAATGTTAAACATGATCAGACACTGCGGAGCAATGTAGTTGCTAAATGCTAAAAAAAAAAAAAAAGCGCTCCAAGCAAGTCAAGGCTTACAGAAATAAGAACAGAAGTAAAAATATAAAAGACTACTTCAGGCCGGTAGGGGGGACGGAGGCAATAGGGACAGCTCCCTCAACGAAACCTTCCTCCTCAGGAGAGTTCGGTGTCGACTCGTCCACTTCTACGTCATCCAGGCGAGAAATATCCAGGTCTGGATACAGCTTCTTGATCTTCTTCCTGCACAGCATATATCCGGAATCCACTAGCTCCCTCCCCATTGAAGTGGCAAGGCCCATCAACCCGGCCTTGGTAGCCGCGCTGGCCTCTGCTCGAGCTTCCTCTATCTTTCGGGCCTCGGCCGCCTCCATCTCCTTGAGCTGGCCTTTCAAGGATTCCAAGTCCTGGCGCAACTTGCCCCGTTGAGTGAGCAAGGATTCCACCCCTCGTTTTGCCTCCAAGTATTGCTCCTCGAGACCCCCACATTTGGTCTCCAAGGCGCTTATCTTAGCTCGGGACGCCTCGAAGTTAGCTCGTGTGGCAGCCAGCTCGGAACGGGATTCCTGCAGAAGAGACCGCGCGGCACCGAGCTCATTCTGGGCAGTCTCCAGCTCAACTTGAAGGCCACTAGCCCTCTCCAGCTGATCGACGCGATCCATGAGAACTCCCATTGCTCGGAGACCCTGAAATGAAGAGTTAGTACAGATAAAACAGGCGGAAACGAAACAGACGACCACAGAAGTCTTACCCTAACGTGACCCAGCATCAAGTCAGCGATCATCTGCCTCGAGACCTTCCCTTGAAAACCGGGAGGGAGGGCCACTTTCAGAGCCGACTTGATGGCTTCCGCTCCCGAAGTCGCCTCGCCAGGGTTAAGGGGGACAGAGCCTACCCCCTCTGAGGATGAACCAGGAGGTGGAGGACTTGACGCCTGTACTCCCTGACCTTCCCTGGCCTCTTCAGGCCTTGGTTCCTCGGGTACAGTGGCAGGAGCAGGTTCAGAGGCCCGATTCTTGGAGGCTTCAACCGTTTCGGAGGGCTGAGCTTGTTGACCGTCACGATTCGCCCTAGAAACCAGCCTTCTCCTCTTCTGGGCCTAAGGCGCCGCGGTAGATGATGATGGGGCACTCTTCTTCTTCATCTTCAAGCTCGGGACGAAGCCCGACAATACGTCCTTTTTGTACACCTCGGTCTCCTCTTTGGTCAACTGGGCCGCCATGAGATTTTTAGAGGACAGGATCAGGTGATGAGGTCGGAGGGTTGGCTGGAGAAGATGACTATACTTCTCGGCAAGTTCGTCACTGAAGCGAGGCCTCTTCCGCTTCCTCTTGTCTGCAAAAGGGAAAGTTAAAGTTAAGCTGCCAAAACACAAAGTACAAATCGGAAAGAAAAACGATCAACTCAGGTCTGGATGCTCACCCTTCGAACCGGTGTGCCGAGGAAAAATACTTAGGTTGTTCTCAAAGTCTTCACGCTCCCAGGCACCACCTACGAAAAAGTACCACTTCTTCCAGGTCTTGTTAGAGGAGGGTACCGAGGTCAGAGGTCTGTACCTCTGATCAAAGCATGTATAATAAAGCCCCTCCGTCTTGAGGAACTTAATGTCCATCTGGCTACGGATGAGTTCCAGGTCTACTTGGACCCCGTTCAGATGACCTAGAACTATGAAGGCTAGGAGTTGCCTCCAACTGTTTACATTGAGGTCGGCCGGACAAATGTCGAAATAGATGAAGAACTGAACGAGGAGGGGATGAAGTGGAAGGCGTACACCTAAATGGAACCACTCGAGGTATACACAAATCTCCCCCCTCCTAATGTCGGAGGGACAGTCCGAAGGTTTAGGGATCCTACAGGTTTCGTTTTCTGGGAAACTGTATCGTTTCCTAATGGCCTCGAGCACGTCCTTCGTCATGGCACTCGCCCCCTCCTCCCTCCGAGCCTGACCAGACGAACTAGATTCTCTATCACTAGACCTAAGTGTGGGAGGAGAAGAAGAAGATGATGCGGAAGAGGGACTACCCATTGTCCCCGATTCTGCCCTAACTTCTACGCCGCCCGAATTGGGCATGGCCACAAGCAGAAAGGAAAATAAAAATGGAGAAGAAGAAGTACAGAAAAGTAGTGTGAAGGGACCAGAAGATTACCAGGTGAAAAAGGAAGAAAAGGGCGAGCAGCGGTTGTCGGAGATCGCACTGAGTCGCCGGAGACTGCCAGGAGACACTCGAGAGTATTTCAAAATGGTGAAAGTAAGAAACGGATGATCTATCCCGCCATTTATAAGAGATAGCGATGGCTTCATTCAAAAGTCTCGAGAACCGAACGATGCCTCAATTATTGCATCGGTTGTTGAAACGGCGGCTCACGCATTGAAAGCGCCCAAAAAGACTGCAGTCCCCTCGAATATGCCAAAAGGCTCGTCAAGGGGGTGAGGACACGTGGCCCCCAGGATACGGAACAATCAATGAGCACGCGGCCTTCCGAAAACACGGCCCAAATTCCGGACATGCCTCCAGAACTTAGGCTCGAGGGGGGAGTAGCTGGTACGCCAAAAGTGCACCTTTAGATAAAAATACGACACGTGGCCGGGTTATGTCAAGCAGGAACAAAGGTTCGTTGGCTACTCCGACGTTACGTCGGAATATCAACGCTATCGTCGCCTCTACCGACATCATTTATCTTTATACCTCGGTATACCCAGGCTGGTAGTAATGAGTGACGGTCAGGTAGCAGGTAAGCGCTGAATAACATGAGAGCAGGTGGTAGCAGAGAAGTGGGTACGTCATGATTACCGCTGTCAGGCGGCAGTAATCCATGCCCTGGAGTCACCAACTCTTACCAACTCTGACAGGCGGAAGGCATATAAATATGAATCCATAAGGTACAAGAGAGGGGTGTGATAATTGGTTTTTCAGAATTCTACTAACTTAACCATCGGAGAGGCTACCACCGGAGCCCTCACCGGTGGCACGCTAACTTCCTTCTTTTTCAGGCGAACCAGTCCCCGGAGAGTCGGATCCGTACGGAGTCAAATAGCTGCTTCATCACTATTCTATGTACCCTTGACAAAAAACATGGATTAAGGCAATAATAGGCACCACCCGCTGGCTTTCAACCTGGTTAGGAATATGGGTGCTTACTCTATCTATGTACCCCTTAATGCTCAATTAGATTAAAAAGCTTACTTCATTCGTCATCCCAAGTCTCTAGGGTTATTAGGAAAACAAGTATGCCACACACTTCCAACATGTTGTTTTGGACGACACACCCAAATAGCTATCTTCAATTCCTATTTAGCAACTAATAGCTATAATCACTGAAATTAAGATGATAGCCCTGCAACCGTATCGCTCCTCAAACTCTCAGTTCATATATCTGCATAGCACGAGGTGTTTAGGACAATTACACTAACAATTCTAGTGCACCTAACCATCCATTATCGTCAGCCTAGACTACTGGGAGGATGGATATTTCATATCAATGGGTCCTCCTTCGATTTCCAAGTGAGAAACTTGGCAGACAAAAAACTTATAAATAGCAAAAGCATAAAAGAAGGGTGTTCTGATAGATCAATTTAGTTACTAAGAAAACCAAATTAGAGTTAATCATATTCTGATGCAAGCACTTGCAGCTGGCACTAAAGTACAACTAAAGGGTTCAATGAAAATAACAAATGCAATGTGGCAAAAAATTATTGATATTTGACCAGATTCAGACTGCATAATGTGCTGCAATATGCAATATGCAAAATGCAAAATGCGCGATGATATTGTTAAACGGATGAAACAAAGGTGCAACTAATGTTCAGAGTGACTTCACAAGATGGAAGGTATGAACATGGAATCCAGTTGATAATTTTTAGATTTAGATTCACCAAAATGTAACTACCAGAAGTTTGAATTTCCATAAAAATTGGCTAGTCAGATTACCTGTAAAAGGAAAACCTAGCAAGGAGAGCTGTTATAAATGTAGGCAAATACAATCAACCGTCCAAATTTTTAGCTCACAGTTAGAATATGACAAGAGACCTAAAGAGGAGACTGCATGCAGACCCCTGAAGAATGAATAAATAGAGAATCACGACTATCTACACTTGAAGAAAGAATAAATAGATAATCTTGACTACTCAATAAGGCCACATGGCAGACTCATCAGAATAAGAAAGATGCACAAATTATAGTCCCTTGTCTAAGAACTTGAATGGAAAAACCTTCCAAGTCTAAGACACCTGAATTTAATGCTTCAGTAAATATCACCAAATCGCAGCAATAATTAGCCGTTGATGCTACTACAACCAAAGAAAGGAAAATGTGCACAACTACACAAGTATAAGAAAATTTAGCACCAAGGATTGTGTGATTCTGCCCCATCTTTCAAATTAATAATATTTGACAAATAAATCAAAAGCGTTCAAAGGCGATATTGTATAGATAAATTTAGCAGTACAAGCAAACAAAGCATAGAATGTCAACGAAATCATCAACTTATTTAACGGCCCATGTACTATAAAAATAACAGTTTTTGTCTACACCACCACTTCCATCATTATCATCATACCTTGCTCTTGTGTTCTGGTCTATGAGTAAACTCAAAATCTATATGCACAAAAGCTCGCTCAACTGCAGGGAGTTGCTCAAGCTTTTCTTGTAGTTGTTCGCCAATATTATGCGCTTGGCTTAGAAGCATGTCTTCAGGCAATACTATGTCAACCTCCACAAAGTAATGAGATCCAAATGTGTATGCTCTAACTGTGTCAATGTGCTTGATCTCTTCATGGTGGTTCCATACAAGATATGTTAATTTTGCGAGGAAATCCGGTGGGGCTGTTCTTCCAATTAGTGACCACACATTTTCAATAACTGTTTTTGCCCATGTGCATATTGTATATAATGCTATCTGCATTATAGATTGAAGATTCATTAATAAAGTAGAGTATAATTCCTGACAATAATCGCAAAAGCCATCCTATTGCTAACTATGGAGTTCCATGTACTCGGTGCTAGTTATGACTCACTATTATAGCCCCAGTAGGATCAATCCACCAGTAGAATCGGACAGCTAGAACAGCTGTTGCTAATCCGACTGAGTTGGTGATGACATCAAAGAAATGATCTTGAGCATAGGTTCTAACAATTTCATTTTTAAATCTCCGGCAATATAACATCAGCACAAACTTCACCACAGTGACAGAAACCATAATCCCGATCATCCATTTTTCCTTCTCACGATTCATGTCAGGACGAGACTGTAACCAATGAAAAATATAAGAGAATAGAAGTGACTAAACATTACAAGCATTTGGTACAAAGGCTAGCATTATTCAAGCTAATATTTTACTGCATCCATTAAAATTCTGTCATTTAAATGAAATATTTCAGAGGATGAAGCCCATACATTGAGGGAACAGCAGTTCCTCATAATGCCTAATATCTTGGTCACTGATCTTCAACATTGATAGGACTTCACATAAGGTTATTACTGCTGAATTTATTCAATTTGAAGTGTCCTTGAAGCATAGGCTATTACTTTCTGCACTTATCCAGAGTCATAAGGCCCTCACCCAACCCAATACATATTCACCTACACTGAACACAGTTACAGTTATAGGCTATATATAAGGACTCAGATTAAGCTCTGCCCTTCTTCACTATGAAGTGATGACACAAATTTCAACCCCTACATACATTTTATTTCGGTTACCCTAAATTATAAATTTACAAAGAACAATTTAGGAGCCTTAAAAAACCACGGGCCCTTCAAAGAGTCAGCCTGAACTCATAAAAACCCAGCTTCAGGTTAAAACCTGAGTCTAAGCACCACCATGCTCACCCCACTGAACTTGGGTTGGTCAGCCATGTTACAAACCTTATTTACTATATAGACAATAAAATCAAAATCAAATACCTTTGTGACGAGTTCCCGAGCAGACTCAAGCAATATTTGTAACCCGAGAGTGGCCATTATTGACGCAAAAACAATTATACCCTGCAAACTTAAGCCTGATTAGCAGACATTTTAGAATTGAAAAAAAAAAAAAGAAAAGAAAAGGAAATGTTGATTTCAATAACAATTTTTAGAAGGTCTGATAGGATGTATGCATGGCCACTCTTCATTTACATGTGAAGACTAAGCTGTCATTGGCATGGGTAGATAGGAACGAGCAAAATTTACCGTTCACTAAGTCTTCTCTTCTCCATACTAGTCCTTTAGCCAACCCTCTTTAAAGATGTATAGCATGAAATACTAAAGTGCACATGTCTCTTTTAGTAAAAGAAAAAAAAAAGGTGAAAACAATAAATTCAAAGAATTCAAAATTTACCAACCCATTCACCACCTCCACGAAGTAACTTGTACCACTCTTTAAATTCTCACAGTACAAATAACTGACAGTTACCAGGGGGAAGAGAGGGAAAATACTGTAAGAAGAGGTCATGCGTAGTAATCATATGTCCAAACCAATGCTATCCATAAAGCTCAAGAAAACCATTTCCATAATTTGATCATATCTTCATTTGCAAACAAAAAATGTGAGGTTCATTGCAAGATTTCATCAGGAAATCTATATTCAATTTTTTTGGTAGGTAAGAAATCTCTATTCTTGAATTATATTAAGTTGGTATTCTTGCAACTAATTACAGGCAAGAAACATTTCCATAGATCTTTTGTATCGCACGCATCTGGTTTGTTGTATTACATGACATTTATTGCATAAGCAAATCAAAAGTTTAGCAAACAGGAATAGCATCGCACCACACCATACTTATAAATAAAAAAAAATTGCATCACACCACTGCCTTCTTTGGTTGCTACTAAGATGGAAGAAAAGAAAATTGAACTTAAGATACGGCAAGAAGCAATTTAAATTTGTAGATTCCCCCCACCCACCCCACAATCCATAGAAACCAAACTATTCATGGATGTAACAAAAAGTAAAACTTACATGGCTTTTTATAGCATACCAAACAGGACAATTTGAAATCATGGTTAGGGTTAACAAAGTCAAGCAAGCTCCCAATTGAATTATAGTCAGAGAAACTGATTCCTGCACTCGGGAGAAATACAAACTGGGGGCACAAAAGGAGGTTGAAAGAAAAGTAATCACTAATCGTAGCTGCAGCTACTCTGCACTCCTCACAGCAATGAAAACAAACTCACATATCGCACATATAAGCCAGAAGTTAAAAACCCAACTGATGGTTGGAATTAGAAGTCTTTATTGCTTTAAGTTGTTTCCCAGCACACCCATAATCATCTCGGGCTCTAATTAATTGCATTTGAAAGTTTGAAGGCTTACCACTGGTTGCATCCGCTTTTTTCCAATTGGATAGTGATACTGATTTGGGTTTTTCATGGCATGGGCAGTGAACCATAGAATAAGCCCAGATAAGAGGTCCAAGAGGGAATCCAAGGTTGATGCGATAACTGCCAATGATCTACTCTCAATAGAAGCATAAACTTTTGCCATGAAAAGAACTAAGTTAGCTATGTTTGACACATGCACGGCCATTCTCTCACTCCTTGCAAGCTGCTTCATTTCATCCTGAAAAAAAAAATTGTTGATAGATAAAGAAAACAGCAGTAGCTCTAGTTCAGTGAATAAAAAGTTTTAATTTGATAGTTAAGGACCATTTTTTGTAATATTAGAAAAATCACATGGTATAGGAAACGACGAGTGTAAATGAACCATTTATAAATGGGCTCAAGAGTAATACTGAAAGAAAAAAAACACTAACAGAAATTATTTTCATAACATATTATGGTTTGCTTTACCCAGATAACCAAACTCAGTGACCACATAAAGCATGAACCATGAAAATAATTTCGAACTTTCAGGTGGAATTAAAAAAAAAGAACTGAGTTAACTCAAATTGGAGAACAAGTCACAAAGAATGCATAGTTCTGTATGGTAAACTCCAGCACTTCTGTCTCATTGTACCCAAACTTTTAAATCAATTGTGTTCGATTCACCAGGGAGAGAAAAAAGAAAAATAAAATCCCAATCATTAAGACGTAAAACCAATTACAACAACAACAGCAGCAGCAGAACAGCAACCTAGTAACCAACCTCTGTTAGACTTCCAGGAAAACAACCCGATTCACTTATAGTTTCCATCTCGTTGAATCCTTCGAGGAGCCTTTCCTGTTTTCTGTAATATTCTGCAACCTTTCCTTGTTTCCCTAAGAGAAGAAATGAAAGAAAAGAACATCACACGAGTCACTAAAATATGAACAACATTGAATTGAGGAGAAGACGCCGAATTACAATTGAGGTTTTTTGGCTTTTTAACCCATGCAAAGTAATATTTTTTCTTTTCAATTTCAACACTATTTGTTAAAATTTATTTTCCTAAGATCATTTATGCCTTCTCATATGATCTTGATGCCAACAAGTCCTTCCTTCCTACACACTAGTTCAGGAGAGTCCTCAAGCACAACAAAAATATAACCAACCAGATCTTTATCAAGGATACATCTAAAGATGGTAGAGATTGGACATCCAATTGCAATCATAATGTTCTCTTTCAGATTGAGACTCAATAAATTGTCAGAAATTTGTTTGTCATTAATTCTTCAGGCAGTTAAAAAAATATTGAACAAGTTTCTGACAATTCAGAATTAATATAAGGGAACAATCATGGAAAATATTTAATGTTCAACATGAAAAATATATAACTGGAAAACAAGATGCAATATGTGAAATGAGTTGACCAATCACTCCAACCGTCCAACGGGAACAAAAAGTTGTTAGATATTGTTTCACTTTTCTATATTCAAAAGACTCAAAAAAACTGCAAAAGTAACTGGCCTTCAAAGTTTTCTGCCCTCATCACCTGGTGTCTTAAAGTTCTAAGAATCAAATGGCCTGGGCTGTTGATGGAAGAATCCAAGAGATATCTAATTAAAAAAGACTTTGGCTCCAAGGTGTAAAAGCAAATGAGCAACAAGCCAACATATGATCAACTAATAATTTGATGTGATGCACATAACCCAGAATTTAAATGGTCCAGTTTTTGGCCTGAGTTAATCGACAATCGTGACTTCATCCATAGCTATGACCATGAAAAAGTTGCTACCTTGCTAGGGACCAAAGACTCTTGAGCATCATCATAGGAAATTCTCCTTCACCAACCAAAAACCCAAGCAAAAAGATTTCATAATGAAAGCATCACACTATGGATACCACAAACTTTTTGTTGGATGTCAAAACATCACCAGAAGTGGCTCCATTGAATTCATGTAAGGAATCCTACAGAAGAAAGGCTCAAGAGTCAAGACCATCCTATAAATGACTAATGCAACTCATCTTGAACTAGAAACACTCTATTAGCAGCAGCCAAAAACAAATTTGTGAAAGCCCATAAAAGGGCATCTACCATGGCAAGAATCCAACCAAAATCTCACAGGGCCATAGCTGCCCATCTAATATACAATGCCACCTAAATTCTCTTCTATAAGATACTTCATAGTGTCATACGAACGATCCACGTGAAAAACAAAACATCCTCAACTTCTATCCCTTTCCTCTCCAAACCAAAAGAGCAAATTACCTACAAGAATTTTGAGGGATTGTTGGAGCAAAAGATTATAGATTGTGGGTTCTAGAAAAAAACACCAAAAGAGGGGGGGGAAGGGATGGGACTTCCTAAAAATGAAGTTTGACTTAGCCATGGTAAACCTTGTCTGTGGAAGGCCAATTCAACAACCAAAGAGAAATTCATTATAACATAAAAAAAAAAAATTATAAATAGTATAACATTGTAACTTTAAATAAGATTTTGTCACTTATCTATTCAAATATGGGCCTAGAATAATATACTAGTATAAAAATTCAAAATCACACACTATTTTCTTCATTGTTAATTTATCCTTTTCCAATAATGTGTAGGACTTATGAACAAGATACCACATAGGTTACGGAGGAGTTCTTAATAAATTTTTTGATCCAATGTGTAAATTGTGAACTTTTGGAAAATTAACAAATTCATTCCGACCTTTTTATACCCAGTTAATGAGAGCCATACTTTAAAATCCCAATTTTCACATGAATTCACTCGATGATGGGTACCGTCCATCTTCCATAACACTTGCTAGGATCAAGATGCATTCAATAGATGTGTATGAAATTTTACAGAACAGAGAAAAAATATCGTGACTCTTATTAGTTCTTTTAACCATCTTTATAACATGCACGCATCTCCCTCTGATCGTATCATATATTGACAAAATAAAAAGAGTTTTCAAGAACTTGAAAATATGCATATTCTATATTTAGGGCGTTCTCTCCAAGACCGGATTCATCCTGAAACTTCCCGTATAAGTTTCTACTTTCAACACCAACCCAAATCTTATATCCTCAACCAGAACATGGACATTGTATTGTGACGACAAAAATATAGAAGAAAAACACAAATTAAATTGAATAAAATAAAAAGAAGTAATGTAAGTATAATTTGCAACTTATAAAAGTTTAAGACAGAGAAGTGTAGATTTAGAGCGACAGAGAGAGAGAGAGATGGAGATATGATTCGGGGACGGGCGTTACTTGGAGTGCGAAGGAGGCGTCGGAAACTGAAAGATTGATCGGAGGAGTGACAACGTTCCGGTAAACGAAACTCTTTGACGCTGAGCCTCCATGACGACTGGTCGGCTGCCGGATTCTGAGGGAGGAGTTCCGCCCTGGAGTTATCAATTTCGTTCACGTTATCACTATTCTCCATTGCTCTGTGAGAGCCTTTGAGTTTCTGTCTTCTGATGATGAGATTTACAAGGCTTTCGTATTTGAAACAAATCCCATAATTCTCGTTAACCGCCACCTTCCTTGTATCAACATGCCGTGGGATACAGTGATTCCAAGACAAACAAGTTAATATATTTATATATTGAAAACCTGTGGATCCCGGTCTTCTCGGGTGCACCGTATAAGTCCAGCCTCTCACATTATAGTGGACCTAAGCTGACAAGGGTGCACCGTATAAGTCCAGCCTCTGACATTATGGTGGACCCAGGCTGACAAAATGTGCTAATTTAGGTGTGCTATAAATGAGTTACATCAAATATGAGTTAAATTTAAATTTAATATGTCTAATATAAACAGATTAAATATGAGTCAAGTTAACTCATACTCAACACATTAATTCATTTTTGATATTCTTTTATTATATATTTTAATTTTATATTTTATTAAGTCTAAAAAAATTTTAAAATAAAAAATAAAAAAATTTAATATATAAAAGTATCTCAAGTTCTTAAAATTATGTGAGTCAAGTTTTAACCAATGACTTTTTCTTATTTTTAGAATGCTTACTTTATGTCATTAGACCAAGAATCTTTGGCAATTGATTTTCATATTCGATACTTTGAATCAAAGTAATGTATTTTTAGTTGAAGCTAGTAACAGTTTAATTAAAGTAACTCTTTAATTAAATTCTAAAAGAATATTAATATGTTAAATCAAAATCAATAATCAACTTTGGTAATTTTTTGTATAGGTTTGAAAAAGACTTTCTTTTATAAAACATCATTTATTATATGTGTGTCTATGTACGTATATGTTTGTATATATATATTGAATAGAAGTCTAATTTTTATCAATAAAACCACATAAAGATTCCAATTTTTTTTAATTCTATTAAAAGACTATATTCCTTAGTTTTTTGTATTGCTTAATTTATATTTTATAAATTCTATTAGAATTACTCAATTATTGGATTATATAAGAATTCTATTATTAGAATTTTATTCAACATATATATCTCTCTGACTTAAATACTATTATAATTTTATATTGCAAAAATATATATATTTGTGTATATGAAACAAAGCATTAAAAATATTTATATATATTATATTTATTAGAGTTTTGTTATATATTTTAATATTAAATTATTTTTAAAAAAAGTTATTAAATTTTTTTTTAAAAACAAATCTCATTTGGAGTGATCGCTTTAGACCTCCAATTATCTTAAGCCGGCCCTAACCCTTCACCGCCGCAATCTCCTCACGTCACCAAACTCTGCCGTCCATAACTTCCACCTCTGTCAACAACTAGTAAACACATCCACCATATGTATGTAAGAGACATTGAGAGACAGGGAGAGAAGGGGTGATAAAGAGAGAAAGTGATTGAGATGAAATCATAAGAAATAAAGCTAGGATGCCAATTATTACTCAACATAATCATTCCTTATTTAAAACTCATTTTCAATCCATTTTTTTACTCATATAAAAAATTAATTTTCTCACTCAACCCATATTTAGCTCATATTTTAAATAAATCACTCGAAACCTATTAGGCGTGTTTGGGAGAGTTTAAGAATTTGGGTAAAATTTGTTACCCCTAGTGGAAACTATCATTGGGGGATTCATTTTATGTGAGAGAGCTATGCACCCAACTTTTTTAAGTACATGGGATAGATTTTTTATAATTACAAATATCTTCTTAATATTTTTAAAACTATACATGTATTTTTTTATTGATAAATTACGCAAACTTCTTATTTAGTTTATTTTTTTCAAATGAGAAAAATAACTCTTTTATTTTATTTCTTTTGTATTTTTTTATCATTTTTTTTTATTTTTAAATAAATATTGATTACAACATTTTTTATCCAAAAAAAAATATATAATTTATTTACTTAAGTTTATTTTTATATAAAATGAAAAAAGAAATCTTAAAAAAAAGTTAGAAAAATTTAGTCAAAATTGAAAAAATATGAAATGAGTATTTTTGTCATTTTGAAAAAATTTGGATAGTAAATAAAGTATGTGTAGCTTATCAATAAGAATAAGAATGTTTGTATAATTTTAAAAATTTAAGAAAAAAGGTCCTTGTAATATTAAAACTTCATGATGTCGGTGTTATTTACCCTTTAATATATTTTGAGAAATTGACATTGCAAAACCCTTTTTTTCTATACACGCAACCTAGATTCGAGACATATGCACACACTAAAATTTTTTCCCTCCCCATTTTGTTGTATTAAAAAAAAATTAAATACATATTTTATTAGTTAAAAAAAATGTAAACATTCCGTCTCAACACTCTTAAAGAAAACACTATCATGACAAAATATAATACAACTGCAAAAGAAGAGAACTTAATTAATAGATTACAAGTCAATCACCCATTTGGAAAATATGATCATCACAATTACACATCAATCATTTTCATATTAAATGGGTTTGAAAAACTGATCCAACATAGCCCAAGTAACGAACAAGCTTTGTGCCATTTTATTAGTAAGTAGGCCCAAAATCAAATCATCTCTAGTATGCTTTGATCATCATATTTTTCTATGCCATCTTAGGCATGTGTTCTGGTCTCTGAGTGTAGTCAAAGTCTACATGAACAAAAGCTCGCTCGACTTCAGGGAGCTGCTCAAGCTTTACCTGCAGTGTCTCACCAATGTTGTGTGCTTGACTAAGAGACATGTCCCCAGGTAAGACTATGTCAACCTCCACAAAGTAGTTTGATCCAAAAGTGTATCCTCTAACTGTATTGATATGCCTGATCTCTTCATGATGGTTCCATATGAGATACATTAGCTTTGTTAAATACTCTGGAGGAACTGTCCTTCCTATCAATGACCAAACATTCTCCAACACTGTTTTTGCCCACGTGTTCATTGTATACAAAGCTATCTGCAATACAGAATGGACATAATTAATCTGACATTGTGGATTAATTATAAACACTAGTCTAAGAGTTGCATAGTGAACTTACAAGGATAGCCCCAAGAGGATCAATCCACCAGAAAAATCGAATGGCTAAAACTGCTGTTGCTAGACCAATGGAGTTGGTAATGACATCGAAGAAATGATCTTGAGCATAAGTCCTCACAATTTCATTTTTGAATTGGCGACAATATGCCATGAGAATAAACTTTATGACTGTGACACTTACCATAATCCCAATCATCCATCTTTCTTTTGCAGGATCTTTCTCAGGCTGAGACTGTAAATTAATTCAGTTGTGTTTTAAGAAATTTAGTGAAGAGGGAAAAGCTGAACATAATTTAAGAGTTATAGTATTGGATTAAGACTTTAAAAGTTTTAAATTTTTTGTGTTGCTAAAACTCAGTTCCTTTCCTAGACAAAAAGTTGAATACTCGGTTGATATAACCCTTGCTATATGCTAAGTGAACATTTCAATATATTCAAGAATCAGAAAGATCCTTTTCAAGTTTGAATTTTGTTCATTTGGAATATGGCTATTTTAAGTCATAGTCTTGGCATAACACAGGAAATTTAAACTCCCATGTGCAATGAATGTTAACAAAGGCTTAATCTATCTAGATTTAGCCAAATGATATTACATACTACTGCCATCCAAGATCAAAATTTGCATACCTTCACGACAAGTTCTCGAGCTGATTCAAATAATATTTGTAATCCCAGTGTTGCCATTATTGATGCAAATACAATTATACCCTGCAAAATTTGTGCACTCAATTTTATTTTGAATTCAAAGGGGAAATACAGTGGTTTTAAAAGCAAAAAGATACATCTATCTGTGACCCATAAATGTGGTTGCCTGGGTAAGCGTCTAGTTTAATGCCTAAATTGATGGGGTGAGAAGTTTGTTAATAAAAATTTAATAATACCCAATTAAGCAAATTCAGCTAAAACCTTTAAAGTTGCATGTCTCCAGTTATGAAAATAATACTGCGTACACCTAAAAAAAAGCCCCCATTGTGATATGGGGATACAAATTGGGGATATGTAGCAGTAATCCTCATTCCTGCACGCATGGCACTTGTCTGGTATTAGTAACAAGCTTGTCAACTCAAGGCCATATAAAAAATTCACAGTCGCTGTTTAACCCAGAGAGCGAATAATGATGATGATGGGTCTTCTTGTTTTTATTGTTGGTTTGAACACTTTCTTTCTGATAACTTTTATATATGAGCTGCATAGGCGTCCAAAAGGAAGTCAAATGGTTTCCAATGTTTCCTTGACCAGTGTTTGGTTGGAGGGTTATATCTTTCTATAGTAGAAGAAGAATAACCCCCATTTGTTCCTCACAGCTCTAGCAGGAAGCCTGAGTGTGGATTGTATTTCAGCAGAACACTTGAAAGTTAAGTCCAAACAGCACTTCAAATTATACATGTTTCGCGTCTCAACTTAAGTTTACCATCCTCTTCTTAACTCTCTTCGTGTTGGTTGCATACAATTTAAATATCCAAAGTCCTTCAAAATTCAAATTCAAGCTAAGACATGGCATATATATTTCCCAAGTTTGAATTTAAGATTACTTTGTGCATGGGTGCGGAGAAGTTCTAGCTCTTGATTGGAGAACAAATTTCAGCCAGCCAAGTAGACTTTTACAAGTTCTATCAATATTCACCAATTAAGGCAAGACATGATAAAATTAATATCAACTTCAATTTAGATATACGAGTCATTAGATTGAAAGATTTACCACTGGTTGCATCCGCCTCTTGCCAATAGGATATCGATATTTGTTTGGCTTTTTCATGGCATAAGCAGTAAACCACAGGATAAATCCTGATAAGAGATCCAAAAGCGAGTCCAAGGTTGATGCTATGACAGCCAATGATCTACTCACGATAGAAGCATAAACTTTGGCCACAAAAAGCACCAAGTTAGCTATGTTAGAGGCATGAATTGCCATCCTCTCACTTCTTGCGAGCTCCTTCCTTTGGTCCTGAGACAAAAAAATAAAAAATTGTACATGAAAGAACAAAGAATTCCTCAACACCATGTCATGAATAGTTGTAATGCTACAAGAATAACACATGGTTATTCCCAATTTTTTTTTTTTTTTGTTCTCATCTTATCTTAAAAACAGAATTACTAAGTGCGAAATAAAAATATATAGCAGTAAGTATGGGGATGTACCCATTGTGCTAAAAGTGAGGGGATTAAAAGAGAAGCATAACAAACACAACAAAACCTCTGTTAAGCTTCCAGGAAAGCTGCCCAATTCAATGAATGCATCCATTTCATTGAAACCTTTAAGGAGATTTTCCTGTTTCTTGTAATATTCTGCAATTTTTGTTTGTTTCCCTAGAGAGAGAGAGAGATTATACTTGTTATTTGAGTTAGTTTAAGCAAAACAAAAATTGAGATCAGAGTTGAGATTGATCTTACTAAAGGTCTGAACAAGATTCCCAATGCCAATTTGAGGTTCCTTATGTCTTTCTGGCAAGCAATGATCATCAAAATTGAGGCGCCACGACGGCCCCCTAATCTCAAGGATATTCTCTCCTGCTGGGGCTGGTGAAAGAAGCTCTGTTCGGTAATCTGAAGAATCAGTGCGAAGATTAGCTGCCATTTTGCTTTACTGGGAGAGAGGGAAGGAACTGCCTAGCCTTATATAGTGAAAGCTAACCAAATAAACAAAGAAATAAATAAACAAAACTTATATTCCCTTGAATTATTTATTTATTTATAATACATCCATCAATTGCACAAAAGCATGGAGAATGTTGGTTATGCTTTTATTATTCTAACACTAGTATTATATTAAAATTTAAGGTGGAGACACCTTTAAGGCTTCAAACTTCAAAGTATCAACTAGTCATACCCTTTTAAGAGCTGACTTTTGCTCTTTAAATTTAGGCTTCTCAAGTGTGGAGAGAATCTTACAAGACGAATCTTTCACCCTGTTCACACCACATAAACAACATTTCAACTTCACAGCTGATCTCACTCTCTCTCCAAGTGCTGGCGGCATCAATCCAAAAGGCAGCAAAATTGCCCAAATACCCGGCAAGGAATTTAATTTAGACCACAAATCAATCCTCCCAACTAAGCTAACAAAGCATGTTGCTTGCATTGGCAACGTATATGCCACAACCCACTTTGCCGTAGTCATTCCAAATCACTGGGAGAGGTCGTCGGAACTTGGTATAACTAGAGATCGAGCAGGCACGCATCGCAGCCTTTTAATCCTAATTACGTGTATAATAGTTTGACATTTGAGGCCTCCACATATGATTTAATACACTGCCCTGTTCGTCTGTCTCACTTGTTATGAACTCTCTGTTTCTCTCTCTATAATTGCCAATTTCCTAGGTTTAATTTGGGAAAATGGGGCTGTCTTTTACCCAGCTTATCAATCAGTAATTTATGAAGAAAGAACGTAGTTAGCTTGAATGTAAGAACATTATTTTCACCATTTTTCCAACCGATGGATTCAATGTGGGGACCCCTTGAACGTAAGAACATAGTTGCCATACTGTTTGGGATGTCGTTGGCGAAGACAAGATATCTGACCCTTGTGGTTAAGATAAGGGATGAGCCGAGTAAGGATGAATAGCCTTTCTTTGTTACATTTTTATTAACAGATTTTTAATTTTAAAATACGAAATATGTATTTGATAAGTTATTTATTTTAATTTTTTTAAAATTTAAATTATCATATCTAAATATATATTTATATTTTTTAAAAAAATAATTATAAAATTTTTAAAAAATTATATCTGAATCACTATTCAAATATATGTTTTGTTGCAAAACTTTTTTTTCAAGTCTCTAATATAAATTTTATAACCAAAAAATATATTATATATATTTTTTTTATTTAAAAGATCTTTTAAAAAAACTTCTTTTAATACAGTAAAATCTAATTGTTAACTTTTATCTTCATATCATTAAAAAATATTATTTCTTAAACTAAAATAATTTTCAAGATATATTTTATAAAAAAATATATGAAAAAAATAACTTCTTCAATCCAAAAAAACTATAACATTTTATGAAATGAAATATTTTTGTAGAATATCTAGATAAATAAAAAATGTTATGTTTTTTTTTAGATTAAATAATTTATTTTATTAATTATTTATTATTTTCTTAAATATATATTGAAGGTTATTTTAGTCTAATTATTAATATTTTTAACAGTATTAGATAGAAGTTAATAATAGGACTTTTACATTAAAAATTTATTTTTTTAATCTTTTAGATAGAAAAAATATATCATAAACTTTTTCGATTGAAAATTTATTTTAAGAGTCTTTTAGTATTTTTTTTTTATTTTTTAAACACAACTATTGATATAGATATAAGTCTCACACCTATCATTTTTACATGAATCTCACACTCATACGACTAATTATACTTAGTTATGCTACCAAAAAAAACGCTTTATGCCGCAGAACATTCAAAACACTAAGGAAAAGTATTGGATGGCTGCAACTTCAAATCCAAACTGAGGGGGTTGTGTATGTGGCATTGCCACCTTGCAATATTACAAAAGATGATAGTTTGGAGTCTCTTAGTTTCAAAGTGAGATAGAAAAATTTATTTAATTTGTATGATGAGACTCACGTATAGCGGATCCTCACATATAATGAATTTCACCATGTGAAATAAATGAATCTTTTTATTTCACTTTGAAAGAGAGAGTCACCTGATCCAAAAGATGAAGCCTTTAACTAGCCAACATGCTATCTTATTTATCAGAAAAAAAAAAAAAAAAAAAAGATGATTTTATCTCATGTCTATTAACATAGTCTTTTTATTTGAAATAGAGTACTGTTTTGTAGCATATGGGAGTATATGTATAGCATAAGTGCAGAATCACATACATTATATGTATATAAATATATGTATTATAAAACATTACTTTATAAGTAAAATCTTGACCCATCCATTCTCATGCTTAGAATTTAATGTTGGGATAATTTGTTAAGATGTATATCATTAGTTAATTTAGTTTAAGAGTAATGTTTTGTGGCATAAGTTTTTTTGTAACTAATTAGTCCAACTATTTATATGAGTATAAGACTTGCATTCATCAAACTCACGTAACTCTCACGCCTATGTAAATAGTTATACTAATCATACTAAAAAAAAATTGTATGAGTGTAATTGAGTTTGGACTCATTAACATAGGCCCAACGTCAACTTGTTTTGGGCTAGCATAATGAGAGGGATGCAATAATTTCTAAAAAGAAAATCTCAAATAGCATGATAAACTACTTTACAATCCTATGCCATTATAGAATTACTTGTGCATTTTCAATGAGTATGCAATTCAAAATTTCAATGTCAAATAATAACAAAATCGTTATATGAATATTCCAATCGCATGTTAAAAATAATAATTTTATATCTTATATCAAATATGATACAAATACTATAACTTGCTTCTTCTATCGTGTGTTTAGAGATAATAACGAATTTATAAATTTTTCAGTGAATGTTAGAGCTTTTCAAGAAAATAGTATTGTGATCGTTAATTTCCCTCGAACTAAAATGAGGAAAGTTTTATTAGGGACCCATTGAATGTTTTCTATGAAAAACTTTAATAAGATTGTGCCGTTATTTTAATTTTCAAGTAACACAAAATACGACATAAAATATAATACGTACTAAGTTTTGATATACAATATGTTAATATCTTAGAATGACACAAATTTTTATTTATTTTTTACATAAAAATTATAGAGTGGTAGTTAATCAAGAGAATATGGATAGAATCATGAATACATTCTGATATACCATAAAAGAGCAGGCCAATCAGTATTTGACACGTATGACCATAATTCAACTTATGCTCTGCCAACATGGTCTCCACTCAGCCAATGACTGAAAGATCAAGCATCCAGATCAGCACAAAAGGTCGGAAGTGACCAAACTTACGCCTTCAGAGCGCACGTATCCGGACAAGGGTCTCAGAATTTATCACAGGGTTCAGACCAACACTCCAGACCTCGTCACCGCCTTAGCGGATGCCGAACAGGGAATAAGGAAACAGTCGTCAACACGGAAACTACTATCTATGATTATCTCCATCTACGACTCAATGCTCCACAATGTAACTGCAATCTCCGATAATCAAATCCCTATATTCATGGCATCGAATCCTAATCAACTTAGGAAGGCCACGACCTATAAATTAAACCCTAAAGGTACGCTTATTTTTATGCTCATTCTTTGGCTTTCAATACAGTCTTTTAATTCCTTCTTACTTACTTAAGCATCGGAGCGGCTACCGCCGGAGTCAATCCGGTGGACCTCTAATCATCTTTCTGAGTATTTTACAGGTCACGGAACCCTCACTTATTGCGAGTCGAAAAGTGCAGCATCACATTCATAATTCACTAAAATTATAATACATATATAAAGAATTAGAGTTAAACATTGTCTTATAAAAAATATGCGATTTCAGAAAATAAAATTTAAAATACGGGGAGTCAATATATTAATAAAACACGTAGATGGGGGTAAAAAATTCACAACAGCACTATCAATTAAAAACAGAAAGGGCTTTTTAGGAAAATACAACCGGATCGGGCGCAAACAATCAACGTGAGACTGTGATGGCTGCAAATTGCTAAACATATTGCATTTCGACGCTTTCTGGGGTCTACTGAGTGAAAGAGTAACCAGAATAATACCGGGGCTACACAGAGTGAGTATAGAGAGAGAAACGAGAGATACGAAACCCTAGTTTCTCTCTCTAGAAATCCTCGCACAAGATATCAATTGTTTCCGATATTCAAGGTTTCTCCAGCAAATCAAAATGGTTAGTGATCATCTGCGAGTTTCAGGCAACCAATTCATACTTTATACCTCAGTTTTTCCTCTTTAATTTTTTGTGAAAGTCAATTTAACGGGTCAAATCTAGTTATTGTTTCTTTTAGTCTTTATTGTTATCTATCTGTTTCATTTCTCCATTTGTTCGGTGAGGCTCGGAGATTTATGATTCGTTCAGTTCTTTCCTATGTAATACCCTTTTCATTTTCAAGTATTTTTTTCCTTTTTATTTTGTGGGATTCTCAGTCGTTGGTCGTTTCATCTTTATTTCCGTTCGATTTATGTCGGATTATATAATTGTTATTGGTTCACATTGATTTTTTTTCTTTCAATTTTGCCTATTTTTGGGGCATGCCCTTGATTAAATAGTACATAAACGTGTCTATAATATTTGTACTAGATATCTTTTCTTTTTCTTTGCATGTTGGTTTGATTATAGAGTGTTCCAAACTTAATTTCTTTAGTTCATTGGATTCTTTTAACGCGTGTTGAGTCTTCGTTTGCATGGCAGAACAAGTTGGGTAGAGGGCACAGAGACAAAGTTCAGCAATCCATGACAATAACGGGATCAAGGTACACCTAATATTTAAATGGACCTACAAACAAGGTATTAGTTGTTGATCATAGCTTTTAGGTTTTAGCCGATAGTGTGGATTTTGTGAGCGCAAAAGTTGCACTGTCATATTTAGGATGGGTGAAGAAACAAGTAAGAGTCATTGCCAGAGCTTATTTTGTTGCTCCCGGAATCCAATTCATGACACTTGATTGGTCAATGCAAATCTAAACTATTTTTGTAGCGACAAAACCCTGCCTATGTTGTTCCCCAAATGATGATGTTCTCTAAAGATTAATTAAGGTTATTTAGTGAATTCACCTATCAAAAAAAGTTAATTTATTATGGTGAGTTTATTAACTAATCTCACAGGAAAATTTGGGATACTTGGTTCCCATAACTGGTTTGAGTGTTATTATCATTGCTGGAGTTTGTATGCCTATAGATTCCTTCACAAGCTGTTCAATTTGTGTTAACGAAAATGCTTACCTGTTGGCAGTGTGTATACAGTATATGAGAGTCATTTTAAAATATAATGGATGATTAGTAATTATCTTGTGTACAAAATTAGTTATTGAAGGGTTAGTGGGGATGCATTGGCTGTTTGATACTGTTATATGGAATTTGTACATGCTGAATGCACATAATAATGATTCTTATTTTATTATTGATAAGTATCATATTTATTAATGTGCTCCAAATGCATTTTAGGCTATAGGAAGCTACATTGAAGGATATAACCCAAATGCTAGAAATTTGAGGTTTCCAACTACTGCTAGAACATTGGTGTAGCTCAGTGGGGTATTGTATGAATCTAAAAGAATGGTTGGCACTTAGTTAAATTTTGATTCTTTACATCAACAACAAAAACAAAAGAAATTTCTGATAATGGCAGCAGTGGCTTTTGGAGTATAGATTTGCAATTAAATATTCCACCAATTCACTAAACCTATATGTTCTAGGGATCAAATTTCACTTTTATGAAATGTTAATGCTTCGGGAAACAATGGAAACGGTGAAAGAAAAGGAAATGTGTGGAAACTTTTGGCAACATGAAGTAAAATACATGGATACATGAAGATAAGCAAAATAATAAACTAATTGGGAATTTTTTAGGCCTATACATCCATTCATTTGATAGGATATTAGGGTGGAATTGAAGAGCGAATACAAATGTGAGAAAATCATTAAATAATATCAAACAATTCTTAACTAGAAAAGGAGAAGTATAAAAGATTTTTGAGTTAATCTTTTCATGTAATATTGAATTATTATAGGGATGTGGGTGGGCAAGTCTGGAGCACAACCCCTCTTTGTTTGTTATGGTGTGTTTGGAGGGGGTAGAACCATAGAATTTTTGGAATGGAAGAGTGGTCTATGAGCAAGTTAAAAGCTCTTTTTTTTTTAAAGTAAAAAAATTATTTAGATTTTTTGTTTGCAATGAGTTCCACAATATCGATGGATTCTTTTACGGAGTTATTGAGTGATATGGGTGTGATATAATGAGCAGCTTGGAGTGATTGGTGCCTTCTTTATTTAGAGGGTTTTTGGGTTTTTTTTTTTGGGGGGGTCTAATTTTTGTGTACTTGGAGCTGTTTTAGCCGTTTTAATGAGTTATTTTACTTATTGGAAAAAAGGCATGTACCATGTAATATATATATGAAGTTGAAATTTCGAATAAGTTGCACGAGGCTTTTTGTCAATACGGGGCTTAGGGATTACCTCACAAGCGAAGGCTGCTTGAACCTGTGACGTTTAGGTTAAAATTGAACAACTTTACCATTGCGCCAAGGCTTGCACTCAACATTTCGACACAAGGTACAAGTAAAATAACAACAAATAAAAAGTTAGGAAGGATATTATAATTAGCAACTATCTTACCTTCTCATTTCCACTGCTTATACTTCTTATTTACGTTTTCTTAAGAAAATTGGAGATTTCTTATATTCTTGGGTTTTAATTCTTTGATCTCTCATTTAATTTGAAAACTTGAAAGTGGTGGCGACCTTTTACCTATTCCATGAAATGTTGTTGATATGAATGAATTTTTTTGACCATTTCCATACGTTTTAACAATTTTTTGGACTTGAGATTTAATATAATTGGAAGGAAACCAGCCTGAGTCTCGTGCTTATTGGTTTTAAATTAAAATATATTTTTAATTATGATGATGACAGTGGTTCTGAAATTGTTGCCCCCCCCCCCCCCCCCAAAAAAAAAAAAAAAAAAAAAACAAAAAAGGCAGTGGTACTTAATATGGAGATCTTTTAAACTCGTGCAATAGATATGAACCATGCCTGTAGACGGTGTTGATGCTTATTTTTTTGGAAGGTTATAATCTTTCTTTGCAATTAGCTACCAAATATTGCTAGATTAAATCTTTTAATATATTGTTGTTTGACTTGACTTCAAGAGGTGCTTGTGTTATTTTGTTAATCACCTGTTTATATATGTGACTTATTTAGTCAACCATCTTGTTTTCGCTTGAAAATTTGTTGATCTTATCATACTTCGTACTTCAATTGTTAAATTTCAGTAAGTCAGCCTCATCTTGTATAGCTTATATTGCAGTATAATGGGTATTACAAGACCTTTATATACCTCTTTTTTTTTTTTTTATAATAAAAAAATACAGTGAAAAAGTGGCCCTTCAGTCTTTAAAGGCCAGTGATTGGCATCTTGAAGGAGCATTTGATGTATTCTACAGCCAGCCCCAGGTTAAATCATTTACTGATTCCAGACATGTGGAGGAGCTTTACAACAGATACAAAGGCAAGATATACCATTCCACATTTATTCTGTCCTTGTATCCCCCATACTTATTTTTGCATATAATTTTCCTTTAAATTTACAAAATTAATAGGTCCGTCCTTGTAGCCCCAGATTAAATCAAGTTTGCCCTAATTTTCTGAAATTCTCCTTTTTTTATTTTAATCTGATTCTGATCCTACAAATGACTGTTTGAATAATTATGTGGTGCTATACAAGCATACATGTGATTCTGATCCTGGTCCCTTGTATTTGAATGGTCCAATTTACTTATTATGTAGTATCTTAACGTAGAACAACATGATCTTGAATGGAATCATTTTGATTAATGGAAGTCATCTAAAAAATGTTCAAAATCTTGAATGTTGTCACTTCAAGAATAGCTAAAAAGAATTATATAGGAAAAAATATGGTGAAGTCACTAATTTTCTTAATAGCCCCATTTAAGATTGACTTTTGTGTTATAATGCTATTTGATTCTTGAATAGGGCCTCTAAAATTCAAGGGACGTCCAAACAAGCCCTTAATTTATAATGATTGGAGAGCTATCTTTTGTATTGACTCAATTTTCAAAGGTCACCACTGCCAGATCTATTATGCCAGAACTTGTGTGGATGATTTCTGTCGTTATCTTGTCTTCAACACCCTTTTTGTTTTGAGTTGCTTTGAACACTTTTTTTTTCCCTTTTTCCCTTGTATGTAGCCAGTCTCCAGCAATGAACGATGATGCATCTTAACAAGAAGTAATATATTTTCCTGAATAGTAGGGCTGTCAGATGAAGCTTGGAATGGTAGGGATGTCAAAAAATTTAGTTATTTGCTACATATGACCTAGGAAGCAAGGACACGGGACATGACATGACATGACATGACACGGACACGTCATTTCTCAAAAGTAGGATACAGATACGTTAAGAACACATTAAATTTATATTTTTTTATATGTTCATATAATAAAAATTCAATATTACTTTAATTAAAATTGGAATAAAAATACACAGATCACAAAAAATATTATTAAGATATTGAAATAACAAATTCATTAAAAAAAATTCAAGAATTTATTCATTTAGTCATTAACATTCATGATTCAAGTTCCAAAAGAAATTTATTATTACATAAAACATATATATATATATAATATATATATATATATATAACCAAAAAAAAAAAAAGAGAGGAGAAGAGAAGAGGAGAAAAGCAGAGAAAATATCTCCCAAAAAAGAAAAAAAGTATCCAAAAAGTGTCCCAAACATGCTTGTAATGTGTCCCTAACATGTTTATAACGTTTACGGAATTTAGAAAAAATTTAAAAATTTGGACACTTTTTTTGTGTGTCCAAAAGTGTCGGTGTCACGTGAACCAAAATAGAGTATCCGTGCCTTTGCTTTGTAGTAGATGACTAGTTTAGGTTAAAAAGGAGAAAAGGCCCCCGAAAGAACCAGAATGTAGCTCTAGCTTTGTCCTCTTGACATCGTCTATAACATCCATTTTCATGGGCTCTGTAATGAAGCCCCTAAGATGGATTGACATTACCAATTCAGTGGACCTTTCTAGGCCTGTCTAATATGCTAGCATGTTATGCCCCCTCGTATTCTTTCTTATGACGGAAGAAAATGCCATTTTGGCCACTGACATTGTTGATGCTGGTAAAATCAAAGTTGGAAATAAGATTGCAGTGTTGCATGGATTACAAAAGTTTTCATCCACAAATTGTGGTTATATGTTGATTTACAATTACTGGCACACTACTGCTTGTTGAATAGGTTTTTTTTTTTTCTTTTCGTTTTCCCTCCCCTCTTTCTCTTTCTACTTCTTGTTAAGTTCAATAGTAGGGTGTCAATGAATTTGGTACTTCATTGGGAGCAATTTGTACATTGTCATGAGCTTGCAAAACGTACCGATCTGATTCAATTACAGTATCATCAAACAGAACTATTTGCTTGTATCTTGATACACTGCAGATGACGAATTCACAAAAAGAAGTTTGGTGGTCTCATACGGGTAGATGTGCTTTCAAATGGTTGGAAGCCGTTTTGACACAATCTTTTCTCCACGTTTCTTGTAGATTACCTAGGGAGTAGGGGATCACCCCATTTTTTTCCTCTTTTTTTGCGTCTTAGGTAATTGTGATTATTTTTGAAATTAATGTTCAATTGCAAAATACCTGTTATGGGTAAACATGTTGTAAGAAACATAACTTGTGGCATGCAGTTGCATCTTGATTAATACATTCTAATTTGGAGAGAATCTTGTGTCTGCAGATCCATATGTTGATATGATTTTGGCTGATGGTATCACTCTCCTCTGCAATGACCTTCAGGTTGGGTTGCCACCTATCTATCTATATTGATTGGAATATTGAAATTTTTTGAATTTTTTATGTATACATTTTGAGTATTCGAGGGACAGTATCTTTAACTTTAAGTATTGTAGCCATATTTCTGGTCATATTTTATTGGTTATTTTAATTCATTATTTTATATTAAGACTAACCTCAATCTTTAAAATGCTAGAATAATTTCTCACCTCATTTTGAATGATTTGTGTAATTTTTCTTTCTTGGCAGGTGGATCCTCAAGATATTGTTATGGTATGTACATGAATTTACATACTCTCTGTTAAAGACAGGGCATGCCTGTTAAATAGTTTCCTATTAGAATGAGTTTCAGTACTTTTATTTGGGAAGATTGGACTAGAGGTTGAAATTTATTATAGCTCTCAATTCATCTATCTAATTTATTGTTAAAAAAAAACATCAATAACTACTGTTCCAGGTTTTTTGAACTGTTTACTTTTGGGTCTTAGATAGTTTTCCTTCTTGTAGTGATCTTTTTGTAGATTTTTTGGAGGAGTTGAGACTTCAATTGAAGCTTTTTCCCCTTTCTTTTGTATATGAGTTCGCCCTCGTCAGGCGGTCTTTGATGCACATATTACTTATAAAAAAAAAAAGAAGGTTTTTTTCTTCTATATTGAAGTTAACTGAAAAACTGATGGCATTATCTTTAAGTGCCTTTGGATATAAGTGATAGATAATTATAAATCTCCCCACAAAGGTGTTGCATATAGGAAATGGATTCTTATTGGGGCTCAAAATGTGGATACTTGGTGAGTGTTTTTCTTTTACCTTTGGAGAAAGGGTTCCTTAGATTAAACAATGGAAGATTTTCCCAAAAACATATTGAGGGAAAGTATAAAAAAATATCCCACAAAAGGAAAAAAAAAATCAATGGAAACAATGGAAGGTTTTCCCAAAAAAGAGGGAAAATATAAAAAAATCCCACAAAAGGAAAAGAAAAAGAATTCTTCACAAAAAAATCCATTGAATGATTATTCTATCAATCAATCCCAATTAAAAAAAAGTATATCAAAAAACCTGACATCATCCAACTCTGTTTGGATTGAAGAGTTTTGTCCTTTATAGTTATTCCCCTCCCAACACATATTCCTGTGAAAGGAATATCATGAGAAAATGATTAAAGCTGCAAAGGCTCTTTTGCGTTCTATGAGGTGATGGAAAGAGTGTTCTAGTGAATCATTAGCGTGACAGTTGTTCCTCCCACCTTGACAGGCCTTCTAATTTTTCAACACAAACTCTCTATGGGACCATGGAATGCAAGGTTCCATTCAATGAGGCATGAAACTCTGCTCTTCACGCAATGTTTTGAAACTTAGACCGTTCAGCGAATCGAAAAAAAGACTGTGTCGGGTCAACCGGAATTGAACCGTGACGTCATAATTATGTAATAAATATATTTATTATTAATTTTACTAATATATACAATAATTTAAAATATGAAAATATTTCAAATAATATATAATAAATTATTTGTGAAAAAAATAAAAAATGTGCATGCTTATAAGATAATTTTTACAAGTAAAATAATTACATTTTTGGATCAAAATCAAGAATACATTAAGAATTGAGTGATCAAAGTCATTGACCATGATAATTTAACGTGGGAGATTGAAAAAGTGCTAAAGAATTATATGAATTACTAACATGATATAAGTGTAAAAAAAAGTAAATGCATAATATGAAAATGAAGTTCTTGATGAAATGGATTGTGAACACAAGTTTTGACAAACTGGCCTACAAAAAAGATCAACCTCAATTTGGCTAGAAAAATGATAATTGCACACCTCATTGGTCCCACATTAAATGTGAAAAAGAAGTTCAAGGCTTTCTATACCTATAAAAAAAGCATTCAAATTCTAACTCAATGTAACTTCAAGTTGTCCCACATCGAACAGAAGGTGGAAGGTTGGAAAACTAAAAGCTTATATAAGAGATCTCGATGAATTGCAATTAGGTGTCCACCTGTTCAAAGGATATGCATTTATTGCCCTTTGAATTAAATTTGGAATAGTTAAAACATTGAATGCTTGGAAAGCATTCAGTGTGGCTTCTGAGTAGTTAATGTTTTAATATATTTATACATTGTATAATGTATAATTCCACGGGAAAACATGTCTTGGGGGTTTTTTCATGAATTTCACGGTTTTTAATCTCTAACGGTTTTTTCAGATCAACCGAACCAGACTGAGGACCGGTTCCTGGTTTTACCAAGTCGAACCGGCCGGTCTGGGTTTTAAAACAGTGCTTTTCAGTAGGAGAATATGGAAACAAAGATCAATTGGTGAAAACTGAAAATACTAATTGAAAAGAATAACATAAATAGAAAAGGAGGGAACCTGGGTAATCAAGCCACTTAAACATTGCCACCGCTGGCTACCTCCTTAATTCTAACCACCTGTCCAGTCATCTCTCTAGTTTTTCGACTGAAGCCTTGCAATAGACTCCGTCAGTCTACATCATGTCACACTACTTTTCCTTCCCTTTCTATCCCTCAATGAATAACTTAAATGGAGTCATCATATCATATCACACTTTCGCTCACCTCCATGGTCAAAACCGAGATTCATTTCGTGAATTGGAATGCCTTTTTTTTTTTTTGAATTGTGAATCATTAGATTTACTGACAAATTTGAAAGTAGACGAGAAATGATAAAAATCTATATAGAAATCGAAAGTGCATTGTGAAAACAATGATGTAGAACTTATCTAATGACATGATAACGACGTCTAAATAGGCAAGTGGGATCAATTTCCCTCTTTCCTTTTCTCCTAGTTGTCATTTTTCAAAAAAAAAAAAAAAAGTTCCAACTGCAACCTCTTCAAAATATTCAGTTGTTGGCTCTAAAGACTCCCTTTTGTGATTAGCAACACGTGGCAAAAAGTTGTATTTGATTTGGTTTTGTAGTGAGAGGTATTTTAGACTCGTTGTCTATTGGATATGAACCCCAAAAAACTTCAAAAGAAATGTAAAGGAAGAAAGAGAAGGTGGGAGTGGATTAAAAGAACCTTGAAAGTTTTGAAAGGGGCCTAGGAGTCCCCCCCACCCCAAACTCTTTTTTTTTTTTCAAAAGAAAATCATCTTAGATCAATCAGGTCTCAACTGGCTTGTGAATCATAAGAATCAACTGAATTGCCGATTCCTTGTGTTTCCACTAGATTTCTGTCGATTCCATGCAATTAATGAACCTGTAGCGATTCCTCCTACTTGTTCAAATCAATTGATGCCTGAATCATATGATTTTGACAACCATGCTTACCTCTCTTTTCTGAACCAAAAATGCAGAAAGCCCTCTTTGTTTTATGGTCATCAGTCCTTATAAATAGGTATGGCCACACAGGGTATATAATGGCCACACAAACATATTTTTCTTTGTTGGGTTTATTGGTGGGGTAACCATTTTATTGGATTGACAAATAATGTTTTTCTGAGGATCGTTTTGATACCAAAAAACATAAGTTGCTATTGATTGATGTGGAGATTCTGGATGATGCCTGTTACTTTCATGGTGTAATGCTTGTGTGTTGCTCAATGCAGTCTCATCATTGGAGTGTTATGTCACTTTTGTTGGTGAATTATGGATTGTGGAAGATATTAGGACACTTGAGATGGATGTAAGGGGCATTAACTGTGCTTTGGCACAATCTAAAAGAAACAAAATGATTTTGATTGAGGAATTGTTGTTCCTAAAAGATTAGGAGAGGTTTTAGGCTGCGATATAGGAACTTAACTTTGTAATGCTTGAACCTGATTAGAACTTCTTGTGCCTGAACTCACTTTTCATGTAAGTTTGAAAAAGTGTCCTTAAGATCGAGTATATTTTACTAGACCAGGAATGTATGATCTATAGAGCTCTTTTCCACTATTTCCTCTCTTCTTGCCATTTCTTGTTAGCTTAAGAGTCATCTTTTCTCTCTCTTCTTTAATTTTAAGATAGTAAACTTTTGTTCGGATGTATCATTCTTTTATTGATGAATATACTAAAAAAGGTTATGCTTTTACTCAGTTATATTTGTACTTGATTTACTAAATATATTTTGAAAGACCCTTAAAACTTGGACCCATTATTGCAACATGTACCAGTGATCTTTTGATTTCTGGAGATATTAGTTGTCAAGCAAATGAACTAATAACTTGGGCTGATCTTTAGCTAATATGGGCTTTTACCTTTACTATAGTTGGTTGTTTCATGGCACATGAAGGCTGCCACCATGTGTGAATTTTCCAAGCAGGAGTTTGTTGGTGGATTACAAGCTCTTGGGTTAGTTTTGATTAACTCCTTTAAGTTTGTTTTAATTGTTTCTTCTTAACTCCACTAATAACAATGTGAAACTATTATGACATCTATCTTGCTGAGATTTATATTTTTGATGTCAGGATAGATTCCCTGGAGAAGTTCCGTGACAGGATACAATTTATGCGTTCTGAGCTTAAAGATGAACGTACGTATAGTAAACAAAAAAAAAAATCAGCCGTCAGTCATTTTTTTAATAATTTATATGTCATGTTTCTTTTGATAGAAACCAATTTAAATCTCGTTATTTCCCGACAAGAAATTTGAACTGTCCGGTGAGAAGATTGATGTGGTCAACTTCAGAGTGATATACAGAACTTTTATTATCTTGTTAATAAATTATGTATTTGCTGCTTGTGATTATGCAGAAAAGTTTCGGGAAATCTATAACTTCGCTTTTGGCTGGGCGAAAGAAAAGGTATCCATAGATCAGGCATTAAGACTTGTATTTTTTTTTATAAATAAATTCATATAATTGATTTTCTTGAATTGAATCTTTTTTATTAGTTCACGGTGTTTAAGGTTCCTCTAAACTTGCCGTTGCTGCTCAGATTTTGTTGATTTACTGTTTCATTAGATTCCTAAATGCTGTTTCATAGGAACATTCTCAGTAAAATATTGAGGAATTATTTCACAAAAAGTAAATTTTTTATAAATTAGAAAAGCTAGGGTGTTTTGTGTGGATACTTAAAATTAGCATATCGTATGCTAATAATTGCTAATTAGTATTCTGCAAATTGGACCAGTGCAATTGGTTTATGCCAAGAAAACTAGAACCTGACATTTTCTTTCACCAGTGGATCAGGATATGTCTCTGAAAAGTTCATCTGTTTGAGCTTCCTTATGAATAAGTTCTGTACCACTGCTTCTAACTAATGAGAAAGCCAGGTCCAGAAAATCCAAAAGTTACATCAATCTCCGCCCAAATTTGCAGACTTTTTGAGCAAAATGTCATTGCTATAGTAATTTAATAGAAGGTAAATTACCCCAATATTGACATATAATTCACCTTTAGGGCCCCTAACATGGAGCATTTCAGAATTTGGAATCAAAATTGTGTTGCAAGGGGGAGTTTTTGTTAAGTCACATAATGATTTTTGGATTTGATTTTGTCACCATTTAGGGTTGACTAACATGAATTAAGGTATGGACTTTTGGGGTTTTCGAATAATTTTAGATATTTTCCTTTATTGTTCTTCATTTGAACTTTCCCTAATTGGTATTTTTTATCTTATTGTAATTTTCTTAAAGAAACGAAATTTACTAAAAAAGTGAGAATTAAAAGAGGGGATCTCTTCGAGGGGGGAGAAATTCAAGAAATGGATCTCTTCCAGGGGGGAGAAATTCAAGAAATGAATAAGTGTGCATGAGGCATGAGCTAACCTGGACTGAGGTCCTAAAACAAGTTTGAATAGCAATTTCCTTCTTTTTGGCGATGAAGTGTCCATCCTAACTAGCAATCCATGGTATGAAAAGAGTCAACAAACAGGGGAAATTCTGTGATCTTATATCTCTCATCCATTAATATTTTACTTAAATTTGACAGTAGTATTTAGTATGTGGGGTCCTAATGTGTCTCATAATTATCTTGTGTGGATAATTGGAAAAACCTTTAACCTGTCATGACTACTACCAAAGATTAAGTGCTCGGGGATTTTCTCAGAAATGGTTGTGGTGCAGTATATGTTTTTGAAACCCTTTTGTTTCTCCCCCCTTGTACTGCTAGACTGTTGAACAAGTACTCCTGTAAAATCCTACCCTAGTGCCCCAAAATTTTAAAATTTTACATCAAGCCATGTGGACCATAGTTATCAAAATCGCGATCCTGATCGTAGGATCGCACGATCTTATGATCCAATATGAATAAATCGATTCGGATCATATGAAAATCGTTCAGGTAGCAGGATCGGAGTAGGATCCTTGCAATATTGTAGGATTGTAGCAAGATCGTGGTAGGATCGTTTCACTTGTTGGACAAAAAAATCACCCAAAGTATTTGGTTATTTAATGATTTAACACTAAATTTTGATAAGTATTGCTACATTTAGCTAGTTATTTAGAGAATTTTTTTAGTTTATTTCTTAAAAATGGTAATTTGTGTTATTTTAGAATTATGAAACTTACATTTTATAAGCAAATATGAATAGAAAATCGTAAATACATACACTTCAATATGTTAGAATAATATATATTAATTATTTATTCGAGACTTATTTATTATTAGTTTTTAATAGCTCTTTACTTTTACATATATACTTGCCTTTTTTAAAGAATTTTTTAGGATCTTACAATCCTACGATACGATCCTATGAACCCCCCAAAATGATCCAACATAGGATCCTGATTTCAACAACCTTAGTGTGTATTAATTGTTGTTCTTTGCCTATAGTTCATCAAGGCTAGAGGTGTTTAGGCGGTTTAATCATCTGGCTGAATTGGTGAACCATGAATTGTCTCGTCGCATGGGGGTCCCCTGTCCTGATCCCACCCTGATGGGAAGGAAACCTCCTCCCTTTTGTACTGTTTTTTGTTACCATTCTATTACCCATTCCTCTCAAACATGCTCATGCAGCTATACCAAAATGGATGTGAGATAGCACTTGGGAGACAGTCTTGAAAGCAATAACACCACAAGATTTGATCAAAACCAAACCCTGAATCAAACTCATTATTAAAAGGCCCTGATTTTCCAATGAAATTAGCAATGATCATAAAGTTGAAAAGTCCACACACACACACACCAAAAAAAAAGGAAGAAAAAGACAAATCATTGTTCTTATTACCCGGAAATTTAATCATTTTTTTTAATATAGGCTTAGAGGCTATTGCTTGGTGCAATGGTAAGATACTTGGGCTATCAAGCATAAGAATGTGGATTTGGGTTTTAGAATAGCCACTTTGTGCAAAATAATGCGAAGGATAGGTCTAACTCGGTAACTCCAGTTTACTCCTCCCAACACCCCACATTGGTGGGACCAACACTGAGTAATGATTTTTTTTATTCTTTTGAATATAGATTTGAAAATCTTAGGGAACATTGCTTAGTGTAATGGTAAAATCCTTGGATTGTCACGTAGGCAGTCACTTTGTACAAAAATAATGTTAAAGGCAAGGTTTGTGTCTAATCTACCCTTGCCAGCACTCTAAGTAAACGGTACCAACACTGGGTATTAAAATAGGCTTGAAAATCTGGAGAAAAAAAATTATTTAAGAGATTGAAACAATTAACAAGGTGGAACATGGATCCTTACTGTGGATAATCTGAAGAGAAGAATTACAGCTTACAGGTTACAAGTTGGCTAATAGGTGTTATACGGGCAAGATGGCGTGAATTTCATCTCTTGTTATTCTGTCTGGTAACAAGTGAGATGCAGACTCTTCTCTTTCCATTGTTTGGTGTCCAATGAGTTATGCCAGAATAAGTTTAGGTCGTTTTAGGTGTTGGAAAGAACTGTGGATGTTTGAAGGTTAGGAAGGGGTGGGACATTGCTCCCCTTTGTCTCACGTGGTGTATTTGGACAGAGAAATATGAGGATTTTTTAAGGGATGGAGCCCTTTAAGAGCTTGATAGTTATTTATATGTATACGCCACATGTATATGGGCTGCATTCCCCTTTTTGCACTTTTAATTGCTACTTTACTTCTCAGAAAAAAGAAAAGAAAAGAAAAAGGAACATGGAACTATTTGAAGAAGAACATTTATATAAACTTCTTTAGAGAGATTTTGGAGAGCTTTGTACTTTCATGTACAAGTCTTTGGATTACATAATTTTTGTTTCCAATTCCTAGAATCATTGTTTACATGCTGGCTTCTTTTGATATTGTGTGTGTGTGTGTGTTTTAAGAGAATGAAGTATATGTATATTGGGGGAAGGAAGAAGAAAGAAGAATAAAATACTAGAAAGGTATACATTGGGTGAATGGAAATTGCGGAATAAGGATCCCAAAAATGAAACCCCTGGGAACTTTCCATTCTTTCTACCAAAGAGGGGAGTGAAGAAGCACTCCCCTTCTCCGATTCCCTGCACACAAAGAGAAGGGTGGGGGAGGAAACTGAGTAAAAAGAACAAAGAAAGAAATGTCATAGATCGAATCCTATCTTCTACTACATCAACTGGGAACTGTGCATCATTCTATGGGCACTGATCCTCATTTTGGCTAACCATGCGATTGTAGAAGAGTAGCTTCTAGAGCATCCTTGCCCTTTGCCAAGCTTTGCTGGATATAGTTGTGCTGATTTGGTAGCAACCGTAGCATGCAGTTTTTAAATAATAAAAGTTCTTGCTGTAGTAAGAAAATTGTCAGTTACTTAAAACGGTTGGGGGATATTCCAACTGACTTGTGGGTATGAAGTACGAATGTCTCTGGGAATGTATTCTTACTCTTCTGTTGGGAACATACAAATTAGTCCCTAGATTTGTCAGATCTGTCTTACTGTCTTACCTATGTACCAGTTGAGCGAGTGGAAATTTTGGAATAAGGATTCCAAAAATGAAACCCCTGAGAATTTTCCATTCTTTCTACCAAAGAGGGAATTGAAGAAGCATGCCCCCTCCTCCCATTCCCTGACCCCAAGGGGAAAAAAAGGGAAGAGGAAAATAAGAAAGAAAGTAATGCCACAGATTGATTCTTATCTTCACTACATCAACTGGGAACTCTGTATCATTCCGTGAGCAGTGAGCACTTATCCTCCTCATTGTAGCTAACGACGAGATGGTAGAAGAGTAGCTTCTAGAGCATCCTTTCCCCTTTGCCAAGCATCGCTGGATATAGTTGTGCTGATTTGGTGGTGTGCAGTTTTTAAATAATAAAATATTTTCTGTAATGAGGTGGGCCTTGGTGCAATGGTAAAGTTGTTCGATTGTGTTTTGGAGGTCACGGGTTTTAGTTTCGGAAATAGGCTCTCCACTTGCGGGTTAAGGTTGTGCAAATCTAACTCTCCTAGATCCATAGTGGTGGGGGCCTTGTGCACTGAGTTAGCCCTTTTATTTGCTGTAATGAGAAAATTCAATTGTTTAAAAAGATAGGGGGATGCTCCAACTGACTTGCAGGTTTGGTGTGAATTTCTCTGGGAACACATCCTTACCCTTTTGTTGGAAGCATACAAACGAGTCCCTAAATTTGTCAGATCTGTCCTACTATTTTACCCTGTGCCATTTGGCAAACAAGTTTCGATTATTGACAAAATTAAATTAATCAATCTAGAAGACTCCCAATTATTCCCACCCCAACAGCCACTTTCCTATCAGAAAAGAAGAGACTCAATTATCTATTTTCAAGTTTCTGTGATTTGTTGAACTTTTGAAAGATATGGATCCGTTGTGCTCATGTGGTCTCCAGTTCAAGGGTGAAATTATTTAAAGATAAAGAGAATTAAGACTTCTCGATACAAATTTCTTTTAATTTTATGGTAATAACCTTATTGGTAGGAAGATGTGAGAGGCTCTACAAGTTGAAAGTGCTAGAAAGAACATGGGAGAAGAAAAGCCCTGGATGGAACTGGTGAGAGGAGACATAATCTCATGCTATATAAAGATATGACATTTGATGTGCAAGGTTGCTAAGCAGAATTCATGTTGTCATTCCTGATACCTATGATAAAGCACTGTGATTGATCCCATAACATTGCAATAATTTTTGGTTGGTGATATATTATGTTAAAACTAACCATGAAGTGGTTTCTCTTTGTGATGTGCCCATATCAGGGCTTCCCTACTTTGTTAATCATGCTTTTGTTAGGTGGATAATTTTCCTGATCAATATAAATTGATAATCAGACTTGAAAGCATGTGCATGCATTTTAATGAAATTAAAGGTTAGTTCTCTGACATGACCACAAATAGAGATGAAGAAATTGTTATTCTGTTTATACAGATGAAAGGCATAAAGTTTTTAACCTTTAACATCATTTAATCTGTGAAGAGGATTGAAACATGGTAGTTTTGTGTGCAGTTGGTTGGTAGA